>OY997589.1:34812542-36098121 GCA_963921825.1 Erodium maritimum
AAACGAACTCTTACCCTAGGGTACTCGTATTCTACCAGACTCTTGGCTACCCGCACACTCGTGCATCGCGGACAAATTACCACCAAAACGACCCAACACGTACCACAAAACCCGACTAAACCACGAACAAGCAAAACCGGCCAAGTGCCCATAACAACAACAACGACGACACCCGCCCACCGGGCTAACCAAAGTCTAATAGCGCCCACCGGGCCAACCAACAACAATCACAATATGCCCACAGGGCCAAACGAAGTCAAACACAAACGCCCACGGCGTCACACAAAATCAAGACACTCAAATTTCTTTTAAAGTTTTCTCCACTTCATTAAAACCTCAATTCTTGATATCATGTGGTTACAACCCGGTCCAGTCGTCCCCGAACTACGTTGTACCGACTTGACATCAGCACCGTCACGTTCGACTACAGGAGCGCTCCTGAGTCGACCCGCGACAGCTTAAAAACGTTTCACGCAACACACACAAACAGTATGCCAGTAACCCCGTACTGCACATACACACAGACAAAACAAAACTCAAGACATTAAGGGTTTACACACGGTTCCCGACCTACGTACCCAACGCACGGTGGGACTTTACTGACTCGACTCTCCCCACCTAATTGACGGACAGTCCGAGGTGTGAAACCTCGAGCTCTGATACCAAGCTGTCACGCCCCAATTTCAGTAAAACCGAACTAGGGACGCGAACATTTTAAAACATAAAAACACTTGAAAACCTGTTTTCATTAACTCTTTAAAAGTACCATTTGTTCAACAAAATAATAATTAAAGTTACGACACGTCCCAACAAGTGGACAAAAGTACAGGTATCCGTCACTAGACTCAAAAGACAAAACCCGGACTCCGCTCCTAGCTCCACAAGCTTCGATAGCTCACCTAGTCCGTCCCACGAACAGTACCTGTAGGAAAAGCAGCTAGGGGTGAGCGTTCGCTCACCACCACGGATAACAGACTGACTACGGCATAATTAGCAGACAAACAAGTAATACCAACAACAACTTAACACCGGGGAACCCATCCCCAACCCAAGCACTCTGACTGAACAAACACCCACGATGACCTTCCTCGAACGACTCAACACTCTGACACGTAAAGTAGACCTGACCCAACGATTGACGACCTAGGCTGGACGGAGGCTCGGCCAACGGCGGCGGCGTCGACGTGAGCTGGAGAAGACGGGGGCGGTGGTGGCTCCGGTAGCTCGGGAGGGAGAGACGGGGAGGAGAAGACGAGGAGTGGGAGGAGCTGGCCGGACGTGGGAGGAGCTGGCCGGACGTGGGAGGCGGTTCCGGCGAGGGTGAGGTCGGGAGAGGAGATGGGCGGCTGAAGGAGAAGAGAATGAGAGGGATTAGGGTTTGAGGAGGAGGGGTGGGGTTTAAATACCCTAGGCTAACCCGAGTTGGGCCTCGGCTGGGATTTGGGCCGCACGGCCCAAAACGCTTATTGGCCTGCTCAGGTGGGGGCCGGGTCCTGCCTGGCCGGGTCTGCAGCTTGGGCCGGGTCCGGTCCGACCCAATTTTTTTTTTTTTCCAGACTTTTCGAACCGCTTCCCGATCCCGTCAATTAAAACCCGTAAAAGGCAATTTAAATTTTCAGGACTTTACACCATGAGTGCCTTTGGGGATGTTGAGTCCGTGTCTTTATCGTTGGTGTGTCTTGGGATGTCGTGAGTGCCTGTGGGGTTGTTGAGTCCGTGTTTTATGGTTGGTGTCTTGGGTGGCCATGAGTGCCTGTGGAGTGCTGAGCCTGTGTTGTTGCTGTTTGTTGAACTTGCTTGTGATTGTGATTGTGGTTACCTGAGTGAGAGAGGTTACTGAGACAGGTCGACCGCCTGGCCCGACTTTGTGTCGGGGAACCGCGTGAGTGAGGGAAGTTGTAAGACAGGTCGACTGCCTGGACCGACTGGGATCGGAAAGAGCGAAGGACAGAGAGGTTACTGAGACAGGTCGACCGCCTGGCCCGACTGAGATCGGAAAGGGCGAGAGAAACAGAATTGGTTACTGAGCAGCTGGTTTGCGATCCTTTGTGATCTTGTTTGGTGTACGATCCTTTGTGATCTTGTTTGGTGTTGCGTAGTTTCTTTTGAGTCCTTGGAAGAGGTTGTGTCGGTCTACTTACATGTTTGAGTGTTGAGTCGTTCGAGGAAGGTCACCGTGGGTGGTTGTCAGTCAGAGTACTTGAGTTGGGGACAGTGATCCCCGGAGTTGAGTTTGTTGTTGGTGTTACCGGCATTGTGTGCTAATTATGCCGTAGTCAGTTTGTTATCTGTGGTGGTGAGCGAACGCTCACCCCTAGCTGCTTTTCCTACAGGTACTGATCACAGGACGGACTAGGTGAGCTCTCGAAGCTTGTGGAGCTAGGAGCGGAGTCCGGGTTCAGTCTTTTGAGTCTAGTGACGGATACCTTGTACTTTTGTCCACGAGATTGGGACGTATTTTTTAGTTGTAAATATTATTTTGATTAATTAAATGGAGATGTTAAGGTGTTTATCCAAAACAGGTTTCATTGTTTTATTGTTTTTAAAACGTTCGCGTCCCGAGTTCGGTTTACTGAAATTGGGGCGTGACATGTCCATAGTGGCTTGGGTGAGAAGAAACACGGGAGAAAGACCCATATACCCTTGAAATTGGTCATTTGAGGCTTTTGGACACAAAGGACAATTGGGTCACTTCACTAATAGGTTAAAGGGACCATTTTGTGAACATTTCAGCACAATATTGCTAGCTTGGCCGAAAATACCAAGAGAGAGAGGGGGGGGGGGTCTTCCATGGAAGCTTGAAGGAGAAGCAAGGAGAAAAGAGAGTGTTTTCTCTAGTTTTCTACCTCAAACCATCAAACAAACCCCATATTCTTCTTCTACTCTCCATTTCCAAGGTAAAGCCCCTAATCAAATTCGTTTTTAGTGAAATTGGATCATGGGGTTTGAAGGAGAAGAGCTAGAAATGGTGGAGTTTGAGGTTGGTTGATGTTAGATGATGATTTTGTGGATAGAAGTGAAGTTGGGTGATGAAAATCTCTTGTTTTTGAGTAGTTTTGATGAAACCCATTGTGGGTATTGAAGGATTGAAGTTGTTGGGTCTGTTTTGGAGGTTTAAGAGTTCATCAATGGAGTTTTGTGGAGAAAATTCGTGGAAAAAACGAAGTTCGGGAAGAAGAAGAAGGGGGTCTGCTCTGGTCTGGCACGGAATGGGGCACGGAGAGGGTCAGATTCTGGCACGGAACGCCGCACGGAACGGGCCAGGTTCCGGCACGGAGTGCCGCACGGACCGGGCCAGGGTCCGGCACGGTTTGCAGCACGGACCGTGCCTGGTCCCGGGCTGGCGTGCCGCACGGGCCGTGCCTGGTTCCGGGCCGGTCTGTGGCACGGGCTGGGTCGGGTGCCGGGCCGGTGTACTGCACGGGTCGGATCGGTTTCCGGGCCTGTGGGCTACCCGGATTGGGCCTCATTCCGGCCCATTTCCCGTTTTAGCCTATGTTGGATTTCGGGCTTAATTTAGTTGTTTCTCGTTTTAAACTCAACTGAATTGGTTTTGATTCGAGTATTGTTTTGTATTCCAAGACTTTGGACCCGAGCTTGACGGAGGAGAAGACGGTTGGATCTCGTGAAGTGGAGGAGGAAGCTAGCCAGGTCATCAGCAGCTAGGATTAGAGTACTTTTGAGTTTGAGGTAGGGAAAGTAGTGATTACCAATTTAATTACGGAAAGTTACTAGTGTGCCTTTAAGATAATAAGAATAATAATAATAATAACCGGAAAGGTCCTAGTTGGCATATAGGATGTGATTCACTAGAATAACCGCTTTCAATTACGATAATAACCGGAAGAGTCCTAGTTTGCATATAGGATGTGATTCACTAGAATAACCGCTTTCAATTATGGGAAATTGTCGTGCTGGTAGAATGGTCATGTCGAGCCTTAGGGTTGCGTGTTGATTGTATTGCCATGATCTATGATTAAGATGCATGATGCGTGTTGTAGCAGTTGATTAGATTAAGAGTCATAATAAGATATACTCGGTGTAGCGTGTTGTTGCTATGTTTGGGCAAGTGTGTCATGCATGATGTGATATGAACCATTGATTGTGATATGATCGGGTGAGTGATAGATCGATATGTGTGTTATGATGAGTTGGCTCGGTTGGTATACAGTGGTCGAGCTATGGCATTGTGATACGTGTTATTCTCTTGATGTGTGTTCCAAGAGGAGGTGTGTCCGGTATGATACCTACACTGAGAGAGTATGCCGGTGTAGGGTATCAAGGACGAGGATGGTGTGATCCTTACCCTGATGCTATGTGGTCTGGGAAGGCGTACGAATGAGGTATGTGTCGGTCCGGTATGCATGAGGCCTCGATTCTACGTGACGGGAAAACATCCGACTGAATGTATTGCCGGTCAGGGATGTTACCCCGAGTCTACGTGACGGGAAGGTGTCGGGACCGATGCTGTGTGTTCCGGTACGATATAAGTGGGACGGGCTGTGATAGCCGGTGATGTTAGGAACTGTTGTGCGGATTATGTGGTTGTTCTGCTGTGTGTCGTAAGC
This sequence comes from Erodium maritimum, assembly GCA_963921825.1. Taxonomy (NCBI): domain Eukaryota; kingdom Viridiplantae; phylum Streptophyta; class Magnoliopsida; order Geraniales; family Geraniaceae; genus Erodium; species Erodium maritimum. The sequence continues at coordinate 34,817,111 of OY997589.1, forward strand.
CTGTTGTTGACTGTGTGCGATGTTTTAAGTGTGATTATGGTCTTGGGTGAGTGACTAGCGGTTGGTAATTTCTCGTGGGGGTTGTTAGTAGATATGCTTGCTAGTATGCCCTAATTGGACGGTTACCCGTGGTGGTGAACTGATGTTCATATCCTTAACTACTTTTCCTACTGAGCGAAAGCTCACCCCCTTACCTTGTTGTTTTCAGGTCTTGAGCGGGACTTGTGCTAGCGGGATTCTCGGCGCTTGGGAGCCAGCGAGGGTCTTGTTTAGCTGTCTAAAGACGTACCGTTATTTGAACTAAACACTTGTTTACTGGTTTTTATGAGCTGCTGACTCTTTTTATCGGATTTATGGATTACAGATCATTATTTTAAGTTTAGTTTCCTTTAAAATTTCTTTATTTATTTATCACTTTGAGCTCACGTCTCGAGTCCGGTCAAAACCGGATTTGAGGCGTGACAACAAGACAATAAATGAATTTAAAAAAAATACAATAAATGAATTAAACAAATACAATACATTATTAAAAAAATTCAATAAATACATTAAATAAATGCAATATATGAATTAAAAAAATACAATAAATAAAAAATTAGTTTGCACTTACCTGAGCTCGAACCCGGTTGCGAGTATGCCTTGAAAGCGGAGTTGTCACGAGGGTCCGCTAGAATGTCTTGCAAATTCTGTGCTAGTTCGTCGGGGCTAAATCCGACTACGTCACCAGCTGATTGTGCACGGAACCCTGCGTCGTCCGACATTTTTCACGAGAATATTTGAAATGAGGGAGTAGAATGTGGGAATGGGAGAGTGAAATTGGAGAATGATGTGAAAAAAATGAGGTTGGGTTGGGGTATTTATAGGGTTTAAATTGTTTTAAATTTAATTAAAAAAATAGTCTTTATTACCGACCGTTGTCAAATGGTCGGATTTTTTTTCTTATTGCAGGGACACATGTCGCCACACGAGAGGACGGAGCGAGAGAGGGACGCGTGCCCGGACCGCGTGCGAGGGAGGATGGGCGAGGGCTAAGGCCCGGCCCGCGTGTTTGCGGGCCACGGGCTGCGTAAAAGCCGTCCCACAATGGGACGGCCCGTTGTGTGTGCTCTTAGCAACCCTTGAGTCCAATAACTGACCTACATTTGATTTGGGTATTGTTTCACACACAACATGTTTTTTTTGGAAAGCTAGCATATATTAAAAATCTCAAAACTTTGAGAACAAAGTTAGGAGAACGAGGAATGAACCCCCTCATACAAACAGGAGCACTGGTGTCTACACCAGCCTCAAACCAGCCCCAACAGGGGAGAAACAACTTATACAGGTCTCATAACCAAATGTCTACCAAGAAGAGCAAAGAGCCAACAAGGGCAACAAACAAAACAAAGACCAAAATGGTCGAAACTAGCAATACCAAACAGAACATAAACAGGTCTAAAAAACACCCATATAACAACAGTAGCAGACCAGAACAGTAAAACCCTGAACATAGCACTACTCCAGCACAAATCAGCCCATGCTTCCTAACCCAAGGACGCCGACAAACGAACAAACCAACTCCGAAGATCCACAGACCAAAGTAACCCCTAACCCTAACTCGGACCTGACTTAATCTTCAAACCAGGCTCACAGCCGAACACCTCACGGCAGCCAACACCACAAAAACGTGAGGCCCCAACCACCAACAGTGGTTTAGGAGTGGAAGAAAAATCAGATCAAGAGCAGGGAAAAGAGGAGTTACCTGATACTGCATAATCGAAGGTGCGGTGCAGCCACTAGTGCCCAAGAAACGAAACCCGAAAGAGCTCCGCAACCATCACCACATAAGCGATGAAATGTCGTCCCACCCAGATCTGAATCGAACTTCGCCCGGACAGGTTGCTCTTGACGAGCTACTACTCCACAGGTCCGATTAGTCGCCAAGCAACACAGAGGCCCGGAATCGCAACAATCCCTAGAGAAAGTCGCTCCCACTCGACCCCAAGCCAAAGAGTCGTGACGGAGAGGAAGGGTCGCCGACCCATAGCTTCTTCAGACCCCTCAACCCCCGCAAACTGACCCTCACCTCGAACCCCCAAGTAGTCCTTCGTGGAAGCCAACTAGGGCCAACACCTCTAGGGACCAGAGAGTCGTAGATCTGAACCCAACGGGCCAAATTCGCGCTAGCCGGCGAGGACACGAAAGGCCGAGAACCCATCGCCCCTCCCCGGAACCCCTCTGGCAACTCCTCACGGCGGCCTACTAGACGGAGGTACAGAGGTAGAAGATCTGTCCGAAACGAGAGAAAGAGACCAAAAAACGGTGCTCGAGGGCCCCAAAAACACAGAGGAGAACAAGAAGGGGGAAAGGAAAGAGGAAAGAGGAAGCCCGACGATGGCCATGGCCGGAGGCCAAGTCCACCGCCGAAAGAAGAAGAACGAGGAGTGACGACATGGCTAGGGTTTGGGGTAGAGAGAAGCGAGAGCTTCTCTCTCTAGGTTTATTTGGGATGAGATGTATTGGGATGAGATCCACACAACATGTTTTTGTTGCATGATGCAGGATTGAGGTTTATATGAGATTAGATGATCATGTAGGTGACTGGATTCTGAACTGGAGCCTTATGATTTAAGTGCGTGTCTCATTATTGTTTTCATGTGTGTGGCTCAGATCAGGAAGGTAAGTGGAATGAGGCTGTCCGGATCAGGAAATGAGTTCAAGGTTGTCGTTGGTTGAGATAAAGAAGATGCACATGTGAGTGACTTCCACTTGTTGTTGATAATCTCCTATGGAGGAATCCTCATAGATTGCCATTTCCGGGACAGAACTTCACATTTGCTATTTCTCTTTCTTCCTTTATCTCTACGTTGTTTCAACTCCCGATTCGGTGGTCAATGGCATGCTAATCTAGACTAAAACAAACACACCCATATACATGTATATGTGTATGTAAACTCAATGATTCGTGAATGGCTTTTCAAGTCCTTAAGTCTTCGGCGAGAAGCAATTTTATATTAGTTTTACTTTTACAAGGTGAAGTTAAGGGCTCGACGGTTAAGCATGATTATGTTTTTGTGTTTCTCAGAGTATGTTGTCTTTTGGGGAATGTTTTGTTTTGTTTTTTTCCATTACAATAAGCATCATTTGTGGTTATGTTTCTCCGCCGAGCAATGAGAGCTTCTTTTGACCGAGAAAGGAAAAATACAAAGTTTCAGACACATTGACCATTCCCCCAAGTCATGAGTTTGTCCACCGAATAGGCTGCAAACATATCATGCTTTAACTAAGCTTTGTTTCTATCCAACATGGCATGTGATCTTTGGACTTCAAATACATTTCACATTTACTATCACACAAATCAAAACAAGGATACGGTTTCCCTTCTATATTGGATGATTCAACTTCATTTCCCCGGCTACAAGTTTTATAGCGGTTTCGAACACGATTATGTGCTTATAATCTTTATACACATTTTGACATTCGAATCCTTATATAAGTTTCGAACACGGTTATGGATGACACTCTATAAGAGGGTTTTGGGATGCTATGTTTTTTTGTCTAGTGGAAGCATGGAATAGAGGTGTAGATATTGGATTAGGGGGAGCTCTGGGGAGTCTGCCTTGTAGTTGATGATGATGCAGACGACATGTGTTGGAGTGATTTCATGCGCACTCGGATCTTAGTGGACATTCGGGTCCTACTTTAAAGTCAAATGTGGTTTAGACTCATTAAGTCACAGGTGCATACCCTTTTACATGTTTCGTTCGGGAGACTACCCGATCACTATTTCGGGTGCAATTGTGCGTGACATTTGATCATGGCTTGCCCCCTGGAGGGCGAGAGCAGGGGTCCCTCGTTGAGGTCGCCAACTGATCCACGATCTGCTTTGGTGAGATCCTTATATGGAAAACCTGTCTCGGGGACAAACTGGGCCTATTTAAGGGGATTCTCGGGGCACCTGACCCAGCTCTTTGCTCTAGTGGCACTAGGGCAGGACGAGAGAAAGAGCTGGAGGATGGACAGACAGGTCGTCCAAGCATGACGTCCGGATCCACAAGAAGACCTCCCAATGAACCCGGAGAACGCCTGCCAAAAAGTCACTACCTTTATGTCCGCCGGGAGAAAGCGCCCTGAGCGAGAGGAGGGGGAGGCGGAATCGGAAGAATCCACATGATCAGAAGGGGTTCACATGCACCGCAGGGGGGGCTATAAGCACGCTCTCCTCGCCAAATGAGTAAGAAGTGGTCCAGTGGGGGTTGGCCAACATCATCGCCCAACTAGACGTAAGGTGACAGAGGTTCCACCAAGATCTGGCATGGTACTTCCTTACCTTCTTGGAAGCCAGCAATCCCGCGTTTTGGATCCCTACTTTTATTATTCAATGGAGGACAACACACGCTGACAATCTAGGGGGGGTATTTCGTCCGCTAGAGTACTTTTCCGAAAATGGGTTTGCTCTACCCTAGCTTCCAGTTCGGATTTGATGTATCGGTGTCGATAGACACTACCACAGTATCCCCTTCCGAACATCTCAGTGAAGCGTTTTGGTGCCTTGAGCTCATTTATTTCGTGTTGAGGTCTATTATTGTTAGGGCCATGCTTTCAATAGTTTTAGTTTGGTGTTTGGTAGTTTGTTTGTCTTTCATCATATTTTATCTATAATATTCACTCATTTTCATGCAAAAAAAAAGAGAGCAGATTTTTATAAAAATCCAATTCTCTAAAAATAAAGATAATGATAAGGAAATCCAACAGAAGCCACATGTAACATATCAACATGAAATTGGTAGAACGTACCAACTTAAGATTAACTCAAACAAACCCATAGACGAGTCAAACCAATAGAACATGGCCTCGCTCAATAAAATTAGGCATATTTCAACGTTAACAAAACCCAACATCAAAGCAAATACAAACAACTAAGTGCATAATCAGGACTCCACCATCTAACAACAAATTACGTACCTGCTAATCAATTAACCACAACTATACTTAACTCACTAACTTTTACTTGGGAAAGAAAAGACGATGTAACCAAAATCTAAGAAGATGAGAACTGATTCTTGGAAACTAAAGGAGGTTTTCAGAAAATGGTAGAGTACGCGTCTTAGGAGAGGAGGGGATAGTATCGGCTTCACGCGCGAGCCGTTTCTCCTTGAGAACGAGCATTGGCGAAGACTCTAGCGAAGAGATTTTCTGAAGAACTTCAAGCACAACCACAATAGAGTTTTCAGTCTTGATAGAAGTGGGGATCTATCTTTCTTGAAGGTCGGAAGAGGACTCCACTAGCAAGAGAAAAACCCTATGCTCCCGATAATGGTCAGACGAAGCACTAACAACCTTAGAATAATCAACCCCAAGGTTAGCCAGAATCACCACCAACAAATTTGTAGGAAGAAGTTCAGGGATTCCATTAGTGTTAGTGGTTTGAATGAGCTTCAAATTTTTTTTGGCCAACTCAGGGGAAAATTTACGAGGACGCAACAACAGGGCGAAAAGTCATGATACACTCCGTATTCAAAGACCCATAGAGCATTATGGATAAGATCCATATGCTATATGGGACATTTACAACACGACCAATATATATGGAATGATTGGGAAAATCTCTACTACTCGAAGGCAGAAGGGGGTTTGAGATTTCGGAACTTATAAGAAACCAATCTGGTCCTCCTCAACAAAAAATCTTGGAGACTTTTGTTACGACCAAAGACCCTTGCCGTCCACCTCTTAAAAGCTCGTTACTATCCCAAATGTGACTTTCTCTGGCCAAAATTGGCCTCAATCCGAATTTCACTTGACCTAGTATACTTTCAACCCAATTCATCATGACAGAAGGCTTACATCGGGCTATCAGCCCTAGGCCGGATACTCCTATCCTCCAATAACCCTGGCTTTTTGGCGAGAACCGGAGGATACAAACAGTATCCCCGGTCTTTGAAGAGGCTAAAAATAATGGTCCTATGGTTCTAGGTATACATGTTTGAAATGCAGGACTTATATTATCCATATTTACCCTGGGTGATCAAGAAGAGACCATGTTTATCTTCCTCTGGTTCACACAAACTTAAGACAAATGTGACTGGGTTGCGGACAAGTATGAGTGTTATTCCAATCGAGTAGGATATCGACTATTCTGCAAAGGCATATCACAACTAAGGGTTTCGTGTATTTCTCCTCCATGGACGGAAATCTGGAAGATAACCACTCAACCTCGTCTCTGTATTTTCCTATGGAAGGTCTTAACGTAGTCTCTCTAGGTGGTTGTCCGTCTACATTAAAGGTTTGTCCCAATATCTCTTGTCTGTCAAATGTGTGGCCGACAACAAGAAACTACCAGTCACCTTCTTATATATTGTGGATTTGCAAAAAAATTGTCGGACATTGTTTGGACCCCTCCCGGTTGCTCCCCCTGATTTATCGTTATAGGAATGGTGCCCTTGTTCTACAAGAGCAGTCTCGGACCAACTTATAAAACTAATTGCATGGATCTGGGAAATATGGAAAGCACAAAATACCGAGGTCTGGGGTGGTATCACTCATATCTACGACAGGGTAGCCTCAGCTACACCCGTAAATCTAACGGCATGGAAGAAGGTAATAAACCAACCATGTCCTCCCCGATCATCATCCGACCTCTCAACACTGTCCGTATGGACCCCGCTCCCATCAGGTTCCTTGGTCATCAATGTAGACGGGGCTCTTTTCCTTGACTTGGGGAAATTAGGATGGGGATTTATTGCTGGTCATCTATAGGCCAGGTTACAGTAGCCATGGCGATATTCGACCCTATGGTCCCCGACAATGATTGAAGTCTATGTCATTGCTTTGCTAGGACATGAGTTGGGCACAACTTACTATTCAGTCAGATGCACAGACTGTTCTTCACATGATCACTTTAGTGACACCATCCATCTCCCCGATAAGACCTAATAATATTCAAGATATTCATACTCTATTATCTCAACTTGAGGATACCAAGCTAGAATTTTTCAAAAAGTCAGCGAACAGGGTCTAGCATTGGCTTACCAGGAAAGCCCGTTTCACAACTGTCCTTCGATGGTCGGAGCAACCTTTACCTGATGCGCTGTCATGTTTTTTTTTTTGATCGGCAGTTTTTGTTATATACCAAGTCTTAGAAAAGACAAGGCAAATGGGAAACCCCTCAACGACGGAAACTTACAAACAAAGGCAACCTCATATGAGGTCCCTAGCGCAAGTGACCTTGCAAAGTAAGTACCGTAAACGAAACAAGTACGGGTCTAACAACCCTATACCCGGGATTAACAACCTTTAAGCACAACAGTAGAGAACCGAGCTTGCCAACCAGGGAAACTCAAACCACAACTAAAAAACTAATCAAGGTCTAGTTACCCCCTAAACAACAATGAAGAACAACAATACCACACAGGGTAGAAAAGGTCGGACTAATACATAGATAAGAAAATAAAGCAAACAAAAAGACTAATCCGACCTAAACCAAACGCAACAAAACAAAAGGGTCAGAAAAACCCAGCGAACCGAAGAAGTGCACTACCCACGATCTCGCAACGTCCGAAGGAAGCCCCAGATCCCGATCACCAAAGTCTCCAAACAAGCGAACACCAGTATCTGATGCCAGCAAGAACCACGAACCAAAGCAAGCCTTCTCGAACCCAATTCACCGCACCAATACGTCCCCGTTTGGGATCTGTGCAAACAGAACCCTCGTTGGCCAGCACCTACGACAATCACCAGTGACGAGACGAAGCTTCAAAAACTCCAAGGAGAACAAATCAGTCGGGACGAAAGGCCAGAAAAGAGTCCGTTCCAAGCTCAGAAGACGCCCCGACCCATACCCCTTGACATGTGCCTTCAAAACCAGGCCCAAAAGACCACAACACCTCGCCGGAAAACACAATCCGACGAGGCCCGAAAACACGGGAACGAAGAAGAAACAGGGGAAGGAGCCCGAAACAGGTGCGAAACAACCGAACCCCGGAGAAGAGCAGCGAAGGGACCTCGGATCTACGACTATCTCCACTAAACATGAAGAAGAATCTCCCACTAATAGATCTAAAACCCACCGATCGAGGATAGAGAAGGCGAGAGAGAAGCGCCTATCGGCAGTGGCGGAGCTAGGTAGGGCCCAAGGGGGGCACGTGTTCCACCTCAAATATATTTTTTTAGAAATTTTGCTACTAATTTTTTAATTTTTTGAAAAATACACCTTAAATTCTTATAACTTTTTAGTTGTGTCCCTCCTCAAATTTTTTTGACGTTGTGTATTACTATTGAAATTTTTTGGTGCCCCTCCTCACCAAAAAAGCTAGCTCCGCCACTGCCTATCGGCGTCGAGTTTGAGACCGGAGGAGCTCACGAGGTGAAGAAGAAGAAGAAGAAGAAGAAGAAGAAGAAGAAGAAGAAGAAGAAGAAGAAGAAGAAGAAGAAGAAGAAGAAGAAGAAGAAGAAGAAGAAGAAGAAGAAGAAGAAGAAGAAGAAGAAGAAGAAGAAGAAGAAGAAGAAGAAGAAGAAGAAGAAGGAGAAGCGGGTGAAGACGAAGAAGATCTGAAATGGACAAGGGTCAACGACGAGAGATGGGCACCGTTTCCGGCAGCCCAAATCGTACCTTGTCCCTGCAAATCGATGCCGGCCAACCCCAAAACATCGACCTCCGAAGTAAAGGACGCTCGGAGGAGAAACACGGGCCGTCAAAAGCCCCTTACCCTACAGATCTGGATCGGAAAAGTCGAAGAGGGAGAGAGAAGGAATGGGGAAAAGGTGGATGAAAGAGGGAGAGAAAGTGAAGAGAGGAAGGACAGAGAGGACAACCACCGCCAGCAGCACCATGGTCGTGAAGACCAGAACACTGCCGGCTGGGTAAGAAGTAGAAACGGCGGAAGTTTTGGAGCTAGGGTTAAAGCAGAGAGAAAAGGGTTTTATCAGAGAGATAAATTTGAGTTGATACAGTTAATTTTTTTTTTTTGTCTAATTCAAACACTATCTTCTCCCTTACCCACTGTCATGTTAATGCAGACAATTAACAAAACCCGTTTCTTTTGTTAAAAAAAGGTTACCATGATCACATCATAGATTCATATGATTAGAGGATGTCGTAAAAAAACCCTATACCCCTTTAGCGTTAAGACTATTTAGCGTAGACTATATATGACTATTTATGATACATCATGTTAGATACAAACCGCTCGACGACCCGAAAGAAATATTGCTTTGCTTTGGTGGATTAGACGACGCAACATTTTATTTACGTTGGCCTTGTGACCACTAGGCAACTTACAAGCTAGATGGGATAAGAAATGGAACATCGTGTAAATGTGTTCTGTTATAAATATATTTTTGTAGTGAAACTTTCTTAGTAAATTATAGTTTCAAGTGGAATGAAGTATACCCTCCTGATATCAAAATTCTATTTTCCATTTCCACCGGCACCATGACGTGTTATTCAACATGTAACGTTGTCGACTTCTTTTTGTTGAAAGTTAAGATAGTCAACTAATTTTGAACGACATGAAAGAAATAGTGACAGTGGTTTTTTTTATCAGCAAACAGTGGTTGGGTGAACACGTACAATTAGTCGGTGAGAGGCATGCAATGTACATTGTTAATGTACTTAATCATAGAGCCATTAATGTGCAATTGGAGTATTTACGGAAAAAAAAAACTTTAGACATGGCAAAAGGAGGACCACCAGGGTCACTATGGCCGTCATATTAGAAAATATGGGCATGGTGTGGTGTTGATGACTAGCCTTTGCATTTATACACCACCACCTTTCATATCTTATCCTCTCTATACATACATACGTACACCTATAATAATATTATGTATAATTTCATTTTCAATAGCTTCTATATTGCTTTGTTTATTTTAGTTCGATTTTATTCACTAACATAGTGATGAGGTTATAGTTTATAGTGCTGATATGTTGACGATATAATTATAACAAAAAGTATGACTATACTGATAATGGAATATAAAAAATTAGTTCTATAAATAGAATGGGTAAACGGTGGGGCAAACAAAAAAACACAACGTTGGATGATGATGTTGATTAGGGTTTCTTCCCATTCTCAAAATGGAGCATGAACAAGGCAAGTTATGATGGCAAGTGCTTGGGTTTATCAACATGTCCCTCTAATATGAGACATTGGGATTTTAAGGTAACCATTTGGTCCATTTCAATTGCTCTCCATGTCCCAAAGGCCTTTTATATAATCACCATCCATTCCCTTTTTTAGGGTTCCTATATATCATTTTTTTTAAATAAAAACGATGAAGTTGTTTCATTAATGTAAGTTAAAATACATCCGAGTATACTAAGAATAAATTCATGGCCACGAAAAACAGACAAAAGACACAAAGGTGTCGCAGTTCTTTTCATGCTATAACCGTTATTGACAATATTGAATAGGATGTCATAAAGGCAACTTAGAACTAAAAATAGGAGAGACAGACGAACACTGCTCAAGGCAGGGCCTGTATACCGCTGGGTCCCCCGAGGGCGACACTTTTCTTCTGATGTAAAATCGAACTTGTGTTCGTCAGTGGTGACGGAAGGACAGACTATTCTCATGGATGCCTTCCAATTGACTCCTTGGGGCGGAGATACCAACGCCAGCTTCAGAGGCGGCAGGTGCTGAGCAGGGGGGCGACGGTCCTGATGGCTTCCCCTGAGGACCTACGAAGGGGAACGAGACAGCGGGCGGGGGCGATGATCGAGGTTGGGAGGGTGATTTCGACAGAATCAATGTGGTGGATGCAGGCGGAGGAATAGGGAGTGAGGGCTGGGGGTAGAGCGGTGCCATTACGGTAAGGAAGAATCAGACCTTAACCGAGAGAGACGACGACACGACACATATACTATGGATATAAAAACCCTAAAAAAATATAATGTTTTGGTTCCTATATATCATTCTTGTGTAACTACCATCCAAAGTTTAGTATTAACTATTAAACTTATTTCAATAAACTATCATTCTTATGTATCTACCATCAACTATTTAATATAGTCCACAAGTTTCCAACAATATTATCAATTTAAAGCATTATTTCTTAAAATAAAAATTTAACCGGGATTTAAATTTTATGTGTAAATTGATTAGTTGCTGACAAAAAGATGTAGCATTCTTTTTTCTCTCTGACCTAGTGTCGCCTAAAACTATGGTAGTCATGGCTCCTCTCCTCATACTTACACTTTGTAGTTTTTTTTTCGATAACAACTCTGCTTGGATGAAGTTTACGCCCCGTTCCTCCCCCGCGTTTTTCCCTGTGAGCTCTACTAGGGTTTTTCCTGCTAAGGCTCCCTTCAAGCCGTCTCTAGTAACCGCGGCGTTGGCTTTATCCCACCACCAACGACGTGTCTCCCGATCATGTTCGGCCCCCCTCCACAACTCTAATGATTTTCGTCTGGCTCACCTCGGCATCGATTGACCTCACCGCCTCGGAGCCCAGCAACCTCCCTGTATCAGGTGATCTCTCTTGATCAACCCCGACGTCTCTGAAGCCGCCACCGGCGCGTCCTTCTCCCTATCCTCCACCACCGCACCCTCTGAAGCCGATGCCGCCGTCGCTGAAACCGCCTCCTCCCTGGCCTCCACCACCGCACCATCTGAAGTTGTCGCCGTCGCCTCTCCAGGCGTCACTGTCGTCTCTGAAACCGCCTCCTCCCTGGCCTCCACCACCGCTCCTTCCTCGACCCCTCTCTCAATTATGGATCTAGCTAATCGAGGAGGTATTTTATATTTTTTCTGACTTCGTCTTTGCAGGGTCAATGACGACAGGATTCCAGTGCTCTAGGGACTGGCCCTGGGAGGGGTCCATAGACGATGCTTCGCCTCCCACCACTACTGTTGAGGTCCCTGATCTCTGGAACCCTTCTCCCCTCTCCGTATTTCTTCATTGTCCATTTGTCATCACAATAACGTGAGTTACGATTCTGGTAGTAAAAGGATTAGAGAACCATTGTTCTTCAAACCTGACCCTATGATGGTCGAAGAGCTTGTTCCTCGACGCACAGTTGTATAGTAGATTTTGATTAATAAAAGTTGCAGATTTTGCTCAAAAAAATAGTCGCTGACAAATATGGATATATCATAATGATTAAGACAGAACTTTTATAAGTTAGCTAGGGAAGGAACTTTTTAACTTAATTGATGTGATTATACTGGTGAATTAAATATATTTAAGTTTTTGCTCATATAAATGTTGGCACCATTCTTAGCCACTCAAATGTAAGTGGTCCTTTAACCTAAATGATAAGATGGACTAAACCTATAGTGTCTTGATTGACATTTTAATTGGGGCATCAACTACCTTATTTAGAACGTGTGGTACTGTTGCTACTGAAAATAGACTTAATCTCTATAGTTGGACATGAATATTGGTCATTGCTTAATTAATTAGCGCATAGCTAGGAGCTCCTAACCAACTACATTCTTAAATACCATTCCCATCCGTAGTTATACACGTGTTGATCCATACAAACAAAACAAATGATGGATCTCAGCTTAAGGTCCAACGTTAAGTTTTAAACTAACACGAAGAAAAGTGTTAAATTTAGTTTTGGTGTGGTATAAAATGTTCTGATTTTGCCTCTTTGGTAATGACGATCACTAAACTGGAGGAACAGTATGATCGGAATTACTAACTAAGACGAACTACTAGAAGAGAAAATTACATTCAAACGAAAACGCATGAATTTGAAGTAAATATTACCCTTTAACCATCTACACTGTTAGCCCGTGACTAAAATCTTGTTCACAGAACGGAGAATTCTAAACACGTCTTATTTGGTAAGTTTTAGTAAATAACGTTCACACTCGCAATTACTTAAGCAATTGGATATATAGGGTTGAGGATGACAAGTAGGAGGACAGATGGAATGAACCAGCCAATTGGTCAACAGACCTCCTAATTAGGCCTTTTAATAGCTTGGTTTGCCCAATTTCAGTTCCACCGTCACCTTTAACTCACAACTTGCAATTGTTTTATTATTATTTTTCTTATCTTACGGGGTAAAAAGATAGAGATCTTTGATGGATAATGATTAAGAGATAGGATATTACATGGAAACCTAGAGCGACACGTGTTGGAGCCCTAATGATGAAGGGCAATTTGTGGGGTCCATGGGGAAAGAAGTAGGATATGGTCCTAGGGAATTAGGGCTTTGCTGAAAATAATCCTTAAGGCATGGGAAGAGAAGAGAAGACAGGCGAGGGACATTTACGCGGCAAAATGGTTGGACGACAACGTGCCAATCCTTCCTATCCAATTACCTTTCGACATTACTTATCCTTTTTCTGCAAATACAAGTTGCATGCCATCCATTTTTAACTTCCACCCTTTTCTTCTATCGTCTTGTGTCACTTGTATATTAACGGTTAGATATGGATATTTTCGAATAGGGTGGGTAATCAGTTATTTGATCGGTTATTATCGGTCCAACTAATTGCTCTTAATTTCATGACTACACATCATACAAAATATACATCGGATTACTTACATGATATCACACTTTTTTTCCTTGCAAAAGCACTCCAACATTTTTTTGTTACTTTTTTTATGCGAAAATTTATTAAACTTTCTTGACGAAGAAAGAAAGAAAATAAAGACCACCAAAGGGTATCCCCGAGACCTTTCCAATCCCCAAACCATAAAGTTTGGTGAAAACAATAAAACAAAAACAGAACAGATGAGGCTTAAAAATATGACCAAGAACTCTATGAAGAAACCAATACCACCCAAACAATTACACAAAAAAACTTACAAAAACCCAACAAGAAGCATACCTAACCAAATAAACCAAGAGTGACACAACTATCACTACTCAACCTAATAAAAAAGACGTGCTATTACACCTCACCCTCTAGACGAAGGTCGTCATTTGTGACCAAATTGAGACGATCCTCCAGATCCCCCTCAACAATCCTCTCAGTCCCATCCTTGTCAAAAAAGGTCTTCCAAACGAAAGTCCCTTGAAAATCTGAACCGTTTGGCCTCACACTAAACTCCCTGCATTCTCGACCATCACCTGCAACCTTTGGTTTCACATTGTAGAAAAAATCTGGCAAAGATGGCTTCTTTTTTCGGGGCCCTTTCGTGAGGTCTTAGAGTTGAGCAGAGTTGCCTAAAAAAATTTGATCTCAAACACCTTCCCCAACGTAGATTGCACCCCTACAGCTTGATCCCCAAATGAAAACAGAACTGGAAACTCCGAGACAGGAGCAAGAATATACTCATTTGAGACCTTTATAGGCACCCCAACCACTGACTGTAGCTAACGATTAGCCTGAGCTGCACCTATCTCGGGAAGCACCAAAGTCACTTCCTTAGTTGTCTTTTAACGATTCGAGAATAGGGATCCACAACTGCACGTGAGAGATAAAAGTTTGAAGTCGAGAGCCTCGTCCCTGAGCTTGTTGACACTTGATCTGAGGGCTGTCCGCCAACGATGACGGTTTTGAATCTGCTATTGACTTCATCATAGAATCAACATCAATCACCTGAGACGGCGGTACCTCGGGAACCAAAGAGCCATCAAGTTCCCTAACTTGAACAACGAATTCCTCATCTCCTAAACGCAACACCAAAATAGAACTCCTCATAATAGTCCTCTTATGCATCAAGATGAAGACTGTCACGCCCCAAATCCGGTTTTGACCGAATTCGAGACGTGAGCTAAAACAATAATAAATTTAAAGGAAAGTAAAGCCTAAACAGACTCAAATAGTAGTTTAAAACTTTAAGAAACAACGCGAGTCACTGCTCGGTAAAAACAACGGTAAATAATTCAACAAGTAACGGTACGTCTCTAGACACTAGCCTGAATCCCCGTCAGCTCCCTAGCTCCGAGAATCCTGCTAGTACAAGTCCCGCTCAACGCCTGAAACACAACAAAGTAAGGGGTGAGCTTACGCTCAGTAGGAAAAGTGAAGATATCTTTTCTCAGATTTCGACAAACGAGATCACAACTGGCGCTAGAGAGGAAGACGAGCATTAAGACGGGCCCGAATTTGCATGAATTCTCCCCAACTCATCTCGCCAACATCGTCATCGACTTCCAAATACATGGCTAGGGATTCTTATAGACGAAATCCAACTCTTCTATTCAAAGCACCTGCTAGGAGGATGGTTATCAATACTCATACCAAGAAGTGGATAAAGTAAATGAATCGAGGGCGCATGTGCGGCCTCAAGTCCGCAAATAAGAAAGTAAGCGTCTGATGGCTCATGGTTCCCCTGCCAAAGTCTGTACTCTCTCTCGAGTCATACGAAAGAAAAATACCACGACCACACCCTCCAATGGTCAGGCCTCCACATCTGGTATCCTCCAAATCTCTTTCAGCCAATCAAACGACGATTGCCAGAAGAAAAAAATTTTGATCAGTCATGACCCGAGCGGTGACTGTGTAGGCAAAATTAATCCCCCGCCTACATGTTTCCGTTTGAGGTACGACGATCTCTTAGATATCTAAGCCCCTCACATGGCTATCAAGATCTTCCACTCCCGAGTACCTTCAACTCGGTGCACCCGCGATGCTTTTATGACCTATAGCACCTCCCTAGGATGACCTCCCCAAATCACCCCAGTCGGGCTCCAACACCACACCTTGTCTTGTCCCACACCTAGATCTTCTTGCGGGAGAGATACCCATCCTCTGCCAAATGTTTGATCCTCTCTGAAACCAAGAGGTCTCGAGGTGCTTCCTTTTTGGGATATGCTTTGAATCTCTATTTGTCTCTTGACCCTTCGTGGGTCTGTCACTCACCAGTCGTGGGAACCTTTCCCAGTCACAACCCAAGCCATGCACGACTTCCACCTGACCCCTCGAGCCCTAAGCATATGAAGACCCCATGACCAAAGGTGGGAACTGCACTGCCGACAACATCTGATCCCCTCGAGGCATTCTCAGACGAGACCCGAATGCCCGTCATACCAGCATTTCACATGGCTGCTCTCGAGAAGGCCTTGTCTAACCTCTTTTTACACTAAGAAGGCGGCGGAGATCCTGTCCCTATTTTCCATCATGCCTGATGAGGAGGTAGAGGTCAATACTACTATAGAGAGAATCACCGATCAAAGTCGTTGTTATTGTCGCTGATAAAGAAGAAGATGAAGAAAGTAACAAATGTATATAGTGGAGACTCCCTGTCTCTAGGATTTGCTCTGCCCTCTCTCTTTCGTCTCGCTTCAAACCCTAACTTCTCTGTCTCGCCGTCGGTGCCTTCTCTGGCCTTTGGCCGGTTAAGATGTCGGAGGATAGCCTCTTTCCCTTTTACTTCCTCCTCTCCTTTTTCCCCTAAAACCCCATCTTCTCCTCTTTTGTTTTCCCTCCTTCACTCTTTTTTTTCTTTCACGGCCTTCAGAGATCTGTGTTACTCTGGTTCGATTAGTCTCATCTCTTCACAGATCTAGTCATTAGGACTCAGATCTGTCCACCCTTCGAGCCTCGATGAACTTCATTTCTTGGGTCGTCGTTGGGAGTTTCTTGAGATGCTCCGGAGAAAATTCCTCGTCGGCGCGTCCAGATCTGGTGTTCTATTTTCAGATTCGACATCCTCTCGTCTTTGGTGGTGTTGGCTCCAATTGGCTTTCCATGGCATCCTACAGTGTGTCTTGGGTGCCGGTCTCTGTGTTCGGTGAAAAGGGGATTAGCAAAGTCGTTGTATTGGTGACTTCTCTTCCTCCCTTTGCGGCGATTTGTTCGGTAGTCGAGTGAGGCGACTTTCTCCAACCACTTCTGGTGGGGGTTGACGCGATTCGGGTCTTTCGCCGCTTGTTTTGCTCCTAGATCGGCTCCTGAGGTTCAGTAGCTCTACGCGAAGCTTCCTCTTGCCCTAACGTGTCTCATCTCAGAACTGAAGTGGTACGTCTTTTCAACCTCTTGTGTTGATGGTAGCGGTTCTGTTCGTGTTTCGTCGCTTGGGCTTCTATGGTTGGATCTCGACTCCTTGGCAGCGAATCTCCTGTCTTCGAGGGCTCTGTCACCATTGAATCATGTAACCCTCCTTTCCCCTTCCTCTCGGTATGTTCTAATCTTCCCCTCCTCAACCACAATTGGTGGTTGGGGCCTCACGGCTTTGCGGTGTTGGGCGTCATGGGGTGTTTGGCTTTGTGCCATGTTTGAAGATTTAGTCAGGTACGAGTTAGGGTAAGGAGGTGCTTTTGGTATTTCGGGTTTCGGAGGTGTGGTACATTGCTGGTGGCGATTCTGGGTGAGGGAGTGCTTCACCGTTGATCTGCTGGAGGTTTGTTTCTTTCGGTGTTTTGGTTGCTAGGGCTTCATGTTGGTAAAATCGGGGTTCTTAAGACCTGTTTTAATTGTCTGTTTGTTTAGTTTGGGTTTGTTAGTTGTTGGTGTTCAGTCTTGTTTTGGTTAGCTTCAACCTGTTTGTTGCCCTTGTTGGCTTGTTGTTGTTTCTTGTTGCTTCATGGTTGATAAACCTGGTTCTGAGACCGATTATTTTGTTTTCATCCCCCTATTGGGACTGTTCCGAGGCCGTTTATTATGCTCTTGATTGTATGAAGACTTCGCCCTTGCTTTCTCTTTATTTTCTAAGGAAGAGGTTTTATAAAAAAAAAATTGTTGATCAAAAATAAAAGTAGAAGACGAAGGACGCGCATGATGTGCTTCGTCGATCTTCTCCGGTGAGCGCCACGTCTCTCCGGTGAGTTGCTTTATTCTGATTTAGTCGGGAGTCTCGTTTATTGGGCGCCGGGGATTATCGTTTTCGTTTTCGGAATTGGACTGGTTTGAGAGTTTTCAGGCCGCTCTTCTTCGTGTTTTGGAGCTTGGTTTTGTTTGATTTAGGGCTTTAATCATCGATTTCGACTCCGCCCATGTGTTGCTTTGTGACCGCTACTCATCAACCGTGCGATACGTGCCTGTGTCTGTCCGGAATCGTAGCCGTCGAAGGAGTACCGGCTGTCCCTCGCTGAGCCGTGTCTCTGCTTCGAAAGTTCATCAATCTCACGTTCTCAAACCTGGTCACAAGTGAGTGATATGTCTCTTATTGCAGCAACAACAAGTTGTGGGAGTCGAGCTTCCAGGCAATCGGCCGGCAGCATGTCAGGAAAGTCAAGCGAAGGTCCAAGTGGAGGAGAAAAGGTCGCTCCTTCTGATTGTTCGCTGGGGAATGACAGGCAAGTGGTCGTGGAATCGAGATTAGAATCGAGATCAGACGAGGGGAGTGAACTCCGATTGGGGTTGGAGAAGCCGGTGCCGAGTCTCATTAGACCAGAGAGGGAGGTAAAAGGGGTCGACTTTCGCCGACCTCGAATTCAGGAGAGTGAAGTTCTCCAACCCAACACGATTTTTGTCCTCAATCTCCCGGAGGACTCATCGAAGGAAGGTGTGAAGGCCATTTTCAGTAATTTTGGAGAGATTGAGCATATCTATTTGCTCTACAATCCGAACATAAGAGGCAAGTACTTCGGTTTTATCCGGTATAAGGCAGGTGTGGACTTGGAGAAAGTGGTGAAATCCACCAATGGGTCAAAAATTGGGTCGAAAATGCTATTTGTGGCTCAGGCCTGGGATAAGAACAAGAGTTGGGAGAGAGTTCCAAGGGAGGATCTAAGGCTGTTCCTCAATAGGAAGGCAGAAGCAAAGACGGCTCGTCCTTGGTCTGGTCACGATTGTTCAGACCCAATTCTGTTGGAAGCGGATGACAATCTGAAAATTGAGGCGAGCAATGGATGGATGGGTGTGCTTCATGGTAATCTAAGCCCAAAAATGTTGCAGGAAGAGCTAGGCAGTCAAGGGTTTTTCGACATTCAGGTCAGATCACTGGGCAATAGGGTGGTGATGGTTTCCTTTGATGACAAAGCTTTTGAGGAACGTATGGTGGATAGCAGATGGTCATGGTTATCCCAATGGATGACGATGGGTCTTAACAAGGAACCCCTCTTATTGAAAGGTGGCTTATTTCGATGGTTAAGGATCCAGGGAATCCCAATCCAATGCTGGACAAAGAGGAACTTGGAGAAAGTTGCAGGGGCTTTCGGGGAGGTGGTGATGGTTCATCCAGAATCGGTTGCACGATTGGAATTTGACGAAGCCTATGTTCTGATCCATCTTGTGTCTGAGAGTAATCTCGAGCAACTGGTTCGAGTATCTTTTGGTGGTGAGACTTGCAGCATCAAAGTATCTGAAGCCCAAGATATTCAGGTACCATTGTTTACCCCGAATATTGATAAAGCGGATGATAGCTGGTTGTCTTATAGCCCTGAAAATCCGAGTAGAGTGAATACAGGAGCAGGAGGTAATCGATTATCCCCTGTGAATACCAATCTGTCTGAGAGTTTTGACTCTCCTGGAATGGTACCCCCTGAATCAGCACCCTTGCCTCTGGTTCCTATTGTTGAGCAAGCTGAGGACATTAGCACAGTACCACAAACTCAGTTGATTAGTGGGGATTCTGAGAAGACTGTGTCAGATAGCGTGATTTCGAAAAAGAAGAAAAAGAAATCAAAGTTAAAGGCAAGAGACAAGGCCGATTCTCAAGCCACAGTGAGTGATAAGTTGATCGCCCAAGACACGTATGGGCCGAGCCCTGAATCGCGAGCCCAAGGACAGTTGCAAGCGGCTGAGAAGGCCTGGGCTTATTGCAGCGCCATGGGCTTCAAATCAAAGTCAACTGGAGAACAATTCAGACTTGAACTGGAGGCTATAAACGCAGAACTGTATGTGGATGCTAGGGACCGCGAACCTGAGACGGATTCTGAGGAAGAGCCTGACGGTGGAGGCTGCAACGCCTCCTCTTCATCCTCCTAAATGGTTATCTTGTTTGGGTTACAGTCGGAAGAAAATCTGGAGGGTTAGTCTCTCTTTGGATTGAGAGTTTCTATACTTTTACTTGTTCTAAGGTGTTGTGGAAAGTGCTGCTTTGGTGGGGTAAAGTGGGAAATGTTGCATTGAAAGTTTGTTTTGTGAACGTTTAAGCCCCTGTGACAATCGAGATAAGGTTCAACCTTTCTGGGAGGAGACTTTATACATTGTTGGAAGCATCAGAGTTCAAGGGAGAGATGCCCTCGGTTGTCAGGTACCCTCTTGTGAGCTGTAAGAGCTCCCTTCGTTTCAAAGGCTTCACAAGCTACTTTTGGTGTTCTGGTTGCTTTGTTTTATGTACTTGTTTTATGTTCTCAGTTTGGAGATCTGTGTAGTATTAAACTGTGCTGAGGTTCTAACTTTGGCTGTCTTTTATGGACACGTTAGAGCCGTTTCTGGCTACCTGTCATTTAGACAGGAATAAATAAAACATCACTAATCAAAAAAAAAGAAGACGAAGACATGCTACAAATCCTAATCTACTAGAGAGAGATGATTAGTTTTTTTTTACTTACCTGATTAAATATTAATTGACTGTTTATATAATCTCTTCCACGAATCAACATTATTATCCATAATCTATCTTCCATAAATTATTATGGACTGCCACTTAGTCACAAGTCTCTACACCTCCTTGATCGACCCATCCTCCCGGTAAATGCGAGTTAAGAGTTTGGTTTTCGTATGTGCCTCTCCTAAATAGGTCCTACTCCCCAATAAATAGTATTAAATTCTGAACTTCCAGTACCTCCTCAATAGGCCTCTTCATTTCATTCCAACATGTGGAAGTGGTGGCATAAATATAATTTGTGGATTTTGCCAAATAATTGGAATTTTTATTCTATTTTGTTTGAATCTAATTGTCACATATTATTTTATTTTAGGAAAAGAAAAGAAAAAATCGATAGGTGCAAGCAAATCACAAGGACATGAAAACGTGAGTTAATCGTGCATGCTAGAGGTAGGCAAGTATAGTCTGCTGGATCCACCCATTTCCATGGAGAATACAACATTAATTATTATTGTAATTATGAGTTTATAATAAAAAGGAGTGTAAAGGGCAAGCGCAAGCCTCTACCAGACAGGCCAGAGGGAACAAAACATAGTACTTAACATAAAAACAGTCACAAGTAAGAGGATGATTTGGGGATTGGTTAATTAATTATACAAAACCCCACATTTGCTTATTTTAAATGGAAATTTATTATTATATTCAGTAATATTAATATTATTTATGTAGAATAAACTTTGGGAGGGACAAGATTGGTGGGAGTTGGGACATGGGATGGGAAGAGAAGTGGGGGTGTGAAATAAAAATAAAAATGTTTCCTCTGCAAAGAGCAAGAGTGTCTAGTAATGGAGTGGATTGGGGGTACAAGGTGATAGGGTTCATTACCCACACAACAAATTCCATTCAACCATCATCACACAATGCTCAATAATTTTTATATCTCCTTCATGGTAAATTTTAAAATGGAGTTACATATCAAACCACTCTTCTACTTTAAATATCAATTATATTAATTAGTTGTGGTATATTATATTTAAATTTTGTAATAAGTTAAGTCAGATGACTTGAGCTTTTTGTCTCTTAGGGACGATGACGATCCTCCCTCGCCGTTTTGAGATTCTCAATCGATAGGATTGTGGGGTGCGGGGGGAATTCTATATTATGGAGTGGTGCCCTCTCTTGATATCGAGAATGATCACGCTTCTTCCACTGTGCTGCTTGTGTTATCCGTTTTAATTTTGTTTTTTGATGTTGGGAGGGGATTGTGTTTTTGTATCGCTTTAGTTTTGTTTGCGTATCTTTTTTGTTTCTTAGTTTTGTTAGGGTGTCTATATGTGTCTTGTAGTTACGTTTTAGTCTGCTTCTTACGGACTGTTTCTTTTTCTCATTTTGAAAAATGCCTACATAAAACTTCTCATTAAAAAAAAAAAGTTACTGATCTCCATTTCCTTGATGTGATCAACTTGTATGCTGAGTGTATCATCCACCAAGCACACAGCTGCAGAACTGCATTGAAGATGACATGAATCATAACTTCATAACTTATTTGATTTTCCTTCTCATTGTCATTTTCCCTCAAAATTTTGATAGAAAAGAAAATGGAGTAAAAGACCCAAGAGTGGTCCAGGCGTGTGTATGGTTGTAACATGTGCGAGGGTGGAGGTGAGGCGAGTCACGTGCCATGAGGGGGTGAGTCACGTGCCGCGAGGTTTGTATATATATGGGCATGAGAGAGGAGTAGTGGTCAAGCAAAGGTCCAAGTTGATACTAGTTGTGGTATTGTGTAATAGACCAGAGGTGTGGGACTGAGCTTAGAGACACTACATAGAGGAGAGGGAAAGGAAGATTCCTCTTGTTCCTCATTTTACCCAATCTCTGATTCTTCTTCTTCTTCTGAGTGAGCGATGGAGAGAGATATGAGTGACATGAATCGTCAGCTGTGTTCTAGGTTTAAGAGGATTTGTGTTTTTTGTGGGAGTAGTCAGGGGAAGAAGAGTAGCTATCAGAACGCTGCGATTGAGCTGGGCAATGAACTGGTATTTTCATCAACACATATTGACCTCAAATACTTCTCCATTCATTGTTTCTCAAGTTTCTTATGCGTTTGTTCATGATTCTGCATGGTGAAATGGGACAAATGTCCGTTCTTCTCTTATGGGTTTTGTTCCCATTCTGCTTGTGACATGGGTTTGGCCTAAAACTTATATTTTTGCTTCTTCTGGAATGGGTTTTGTGAAGATTGGCCTAAAAGATTGAAACTTTATTGGGTGATTGTTTGTTCGTATGTATGTAGCATGTGGTTGATGTGCCAATGTGATATCTGGTAATCTACATTTTAAATCACTCGTTCTCTAGGTGGGCTTGTTTTAGAGCTTGATTATATGGTGGATGTGGGTTGAGGTGGCATTTAAAAATCAACAACTTTGGGTGTTTCAGATTTTTCAGGTTGTCTCTGTCTTGAAGCTACTTTTTGCTTCTTTTTAGACTTTTTTAGGAGATTGGGGATCCATCTGATATGCATGTTTAAGGCTATGCCCCAAATCAAAAACTCTCCATTTAATTTGATTGCATAGGATATGAACTTGAAAGGAATGCTTGTTTCTGGGCTGAGTCAATTTTGGTTCTTTTTTGAAAGGTTTCAAGGAACATTGATCTTGTCTACGGAGGAGGTAGCATAGGCCTCATGGGTTTGGTTTCACAGGCTGTTCATGACGGGGGTCGTCATGTTATTGGGTAACTAAGCTTTCTCTTATATTTTTCTAATTCAATGGTTATCAAGATTCAAAAATCAGCTGAGGTCTTGTGTTGTTTTTATTTTCTCCATTGCAACTGATTATTGTCTCTCTTGTTTCTCTGCAGAGTTATTCCCAAGACACTCATGCCTCCAGAGGTATTGTCTCCTATGCCCAGAAGAAAAGTCTTGAACCTTTTTTTCTTGTATAAACAATATTAAAACCCCAAAAGAAATCACATCTTCCATTTCAATACAACTATGTTGGTGCCTCTATCTGCCCCATGAACTGGGTTGTGTTGGTAGTTTTGTTCCCCTTTATTCAATGTATCTTTATTCTTTTCAAACCCTTGGCTTTTATTGTTTAAAGAAGGGCCCTTTTCTTTTCTTGGCAAGTCTTGTTTTTTGTTTAAGAATTTCTGTTTATTTTGATGGTGCTAGATGATGAAATTCAAATAAACTTTTGGGTTCTTTTATTTGTTTACTTAATCCTTATTTGATCAAGTGATTTTTTTTTGGTTGTGCTTTCTTACTTGGCTTTATGTGACCTTTGAATTCTTCTTTGGTGGAAATTGGTCAGTTTTGAATTAGCATAAAGGGTCATCATTGCCCTTCCCTGCACAATCTTCCAAATCTCTGCCTCTCTTTCTCATGAAATTCAAATATACTTTTGGGTTCTTTTATTTGTTTACTTAATCCTCATTTGATCAAGTGATCCTTTTTTGGTTGTGCTTTCTTACTTGGCTTTATGTGACCTTTAAGTTCTTCTTTGGTGGAAATTGGTCTGTTTTGAATTAGCATAAAGGGTCATCATTACCCTTCCCTGCACAATCTTCCAAATCTCTGTCTCTCTTTCTCTTTCAATCCTCAATCTTTTTTCTGTGCCTTTGGTACCCTTTTGCAGCTAACAGGTGTAACAGTAGGAGAAGTCAAGGCAGTTGCAGGTATGCACCAAAGGAAGGCTGAGATGGCAAAGCACTCAGATGCTTTTATAGCCTTACCGGGTTAGTGTAATAACCTCTGCAAAATTGTCATTCCCTCTTAAAATTCCCAAACCAAATCAAGAAAATATGAGCATCAGATGTTTTTTTTTCTGATGTTTCTGTCATGGGTTAATTATGGAAAGTCTGTTTCTTTGTTGTAATTGAAGATACACTGTTCTCACAAACCCCAAGACTAATGATTAGAGAGAGCAACCGGTCAACCCCTGTTCTTGAACCATCACCATCTTACACTGAAAATTAGAGCTCCTCTGTTGCTGTAATTACTATATGCTCTTTTTTCCTTTAATGAACTTACCTTTGATGGTACTGAACCAGTTTTCCCCTACCATATGAAGAAAAAAGGCACAAGCTTTTAGCAAGTAGTCTTTGACTACTTGCACCTACTCTTCAGTCCTCACAGGGAGTCATGTGGAGGCCTTTATGAGATTGCTTATTATCCTGAGCTTTTTTCCTTTTTGAAAACTAGGAAATAATAATGGGAGAGGGGATGGGGGCATAACAGTCATTACTTGTTTGGATTGGAAGTCCACATTTTATAACATCATGAGTAAAACATATGCTCTACGGTGACGAATCTATTTTGGCAATGTTCAGGAGGTTATGGGACTCTGGAAGAACTACTTGAAGTGATAACGTGGGCACAGCTAGGCATCCATGATAAGCCGGTAATGGTATTTGCTTATGTTGAGTTGGTTTGTTTGAGAAGCAAAACAAATGAGTAACATCTGAAATGTTACAGGTGGGATTGCTGAACGTGGATGGATACTACAATTCCTTGCTGTCATTTATCGACAAAGCTGTTGAAGAGGGATTCATCAGTCCAAGTGCACGCCAAATCATCGTATCAGCTCCTACAGCCAGGCAGCTAGTCAAGGGATTGGAGGTATACAAAACATTTCGATGAAATCTAATCTTTTGAACATCACATGGACAAAAAAAGCTGATACCCATTATGCAGAAAGTGACGTATTATTAGTAGAGCGTAAATAAACATTATATAGGAACATAACTTATTATTGTTATATAGGAATATGTGCCGTGCCACGACAAGGTTGCCTCGAAGTTGAACTGGGAGAGGGAGCAAATCGGGTATCCGCAAACATGTGACATCTCTAGGTGATCTGATCTGAGGCTGATTATTTTTGTAAATTACTGCTATTGACCTCAAATATGTTTGAGCTTGTAAGTAGTAGGAAACTTGTGAACATGGCATTCCCTTTCCCTTATGTCAACTAATTTATATGTCTGCTGTGAAAGAGAGATTGTTTTCTTCCGTCTTTGGGATCAAAGTAATATCAGCTCATGAAAACACTGTCAATATCTCTTCTTAAGTATCTGCTTCTGTATTTCTGTTACTGGAAACAGACTTGACCTTAACCTCCCAACTATAAGTAACTGAAGTGGGGAATCTCGACAAATGGGACAGTGACACATGGTGGCGAGGGGGTCCGTTTGTCACTAATCTGTCACCAACACTGATAGATGTATATGAAATGTCCCAACATCTAGTTGTGGACTTGTAGGTTGGGTCTACTGTTTTCAGGTTAAGCCAAATAAGCATTTTGGTGGTTGAGAAGTCTATTTTCATGGGTAATTCTTCTTTCATTTGAATTATTTTTTTTGTGTGTGGAAAATGAGCTAGAAAATGTGGTTTGTACTTTGAAATGATGTTTCAAGCAAATTGAGAGGGTATGAGCTAGCCCACAAGGAACTAGCTGACTGAGTAAAGATTTTTTTAACTGTGGTTTCGTGCAGTTAAATTGAAATTAATCTAGGTGTAATGTAATGAGTTGAAGATGATAATTACCGATGCCTACTTAGCAAATAGATTCAGCGCACGCTTTTGAGACCTAATAATCCTAGATTTTTTGTTTGAAACGTAAGCATAGAAATTTTATTAATCATGACAAAAATTATAAACATAACTTGGGTCTCTAACTCTGAGTTTCAGCATATGTCTAGAAACCCCGTAGAAATTCTGACAAACATGGATTCATATTGGAGATCGCTTTAGTATAGCTGACCTTAAAGACCACATTACAACTGCATAACGAACATAGTAACCTAAAGAGCTTGCGATGCCAGTTCTTCTGAACCTAGTAACTGTAGTAGTGGAGCAATATGGTATTGCTAACTCATCGGCTTGAGTCGTTGGACTGTGTAATTGTGGGACGGAGGACGAAGCATGCGCCCAGTGCTCCGGATGTGACTTCACTGATACTTCACGCAGAAGCAGATTGATTACCATCGGGTCGATCCAAAACGGTTCGTCCAGTATTGAAGTGATTGGCATAGGGTGTTGTGGATACATATCCCGGCCTAAAGTCCCTCCTCCCGGATCCCAAATCCAGTGACTCTCCCGGAACGCTCCGGTCGCAACAGCGTGGTTGATCGGATTTGATTGATCCTGGCCGAGATCTGGTCGGAGTCGGTGCACAGTCGGGCAAATCGGTGCTTGCACACCGTTGACGATGACGGCGGAGTGGGGAGAGCGCAGCAAGGAGAAGTCGAGCGTTGGGGGAGTGGGGGCGTGGGGATAGCGGCGACGTGAGGAGAGCGATGACGTGGGGAGAGCGTTGTGGTTGTGGCTTCGAAAACAACCCTTGAATTCAGGAGAGACGCATACGTCTTTTTGGTATGCATCAAGCTAATACTTGATCGGAGTATAACCATGGAGGCCATGGCTGCAGAGAGCTCGAGAGAGCTTTTTGCTCTAGCCTTCTCAAGAGTAAGCTTCAATATCGTATAATAATCCGAGATTTAAATCATGACACTCATATAAATCTTCATTTCCAAAATGATTTCAAGGTATCAATTTTATGGGGTGTAAATACTAAATAAGACCCCAAAAACTCTTTTTGGAAAAGAAAAAAAAACAAAGATTCCATTTGAACTATCTTTGGGCCATTAGCCATCCATGGGCCTAAAGGATGCTTGGTTAAGCTCAAGCCTGACCAGCTTGGAAGAGGCCAACATATAAGGCTCATTTTTATTGACAAGTTAGAATGGGCTCAATAAAACTAGGTCCATATAAATTCTAGTTATGGGCTAAAGGAAGTCGGGTAAGTAGGGTTAGGAGTGGCCTGGCATGGACGAAACGTGTAAAAATAGTGGTGTGACAGATATACCACGAAGGTTATGCATTGCACTAATCTTTACTTTTCATCTATGTTCTAGCATTCAAGTTACTCGCATCCTTTCTATATTTTTTTAGGATTGTTGGATTTTATAAACCATTTGGTATACAAACGATCCATCATAATTTGTAACGGTAAATTGTACAAGCACAACGGTAAATATTACAGCCTTTAGATAAACAAGGACATAATATTATCGGCCCCTAATCTATACCTGCAACGCAACATAATGCGCTCAAAATGTGCAACCATACCATGCACGCCAAAAGTGCAAAAAAGTGCACACCATAAGTGCCACATAACGGGCACACCAAAGTACAACCGGTGCACACAAACGTGCAACCAGTGCTCACCAAGCTGCAACAAGTGCAGTTATTTAGGATAAACCCAAACTGACCAAACTAAACAACAAGTGTAGTTATTTGGCCCGAAGAGGACACAAACAAAACCAAAACCTAACAACTAAGAACAGAAAAATCTTCAAACGAGACCATGTATCCTTGGGATCCAACCACGGCGACCATCTCGGTACTCCTCCATTAGACTTTCATCGTCGGTATTCGAGGAACAAATGTCAGAGAACATAAGTCCTACACATAACACCTCAACTTTCCTCCCACAACGCCCCCTCCACAGTTGGAGTATAAATCTGACACTGCCTCAACGAACTCTCTGGCCTAAAACGTGAAATACGGCGCAACGAAGAAACTGAAGGATCCGGAACTAGAAAAAGAGGAAAAGAGTATATGACGAACAAACAAGAACCAAGTAACCATGGCCAACGAAATAGAAATCCCGAGAGAAGATGGAGAAAATGGAAGGATTGGCCTCCGCCGGCAACAATCGAGGTCGAGCTATGGCCCTCGCTGGCGGGGGAGAGAGATCGAAGATGGGGAAAAGGGGTTGTTAGGGTTTTTTCCTTGGAAAAGAGGTGAAATAAGTGTGGCATCATTCCTATTTTCATTTTTTTTTATCAGCGAAGGACCCAAAAAACCACCCAAGGGGAATGATGTGTAAATGTAAACATAAAAGTTATCAAGAAGATAAGCAAAAAGGCACAAAACAGTAAGGTAAGAAAGAAAAAGATCACAAAAACTTCAATGACAGAATTAAAACAAACTGAGGATGCAGATCGGAGCCACAAGAAAACCAAAAGCCAAGAAGAGCTGCCATAAGAAGCCTGGACTAAAATGAAATGTCCTAAAACGGGTGCATACTTCCATGAAGCAAAGAGACTGGATCTGAGATGAAGCCAACAAATCTGACAGTGAAAAGTGGACTTGTTTCCATAGAAACTCAAAGAGAAAATCGGACTGAGATAATGAATGGAATTTCCACCTCCCTTCAAGCTTTCTAAGGAGAGGAACTGCAACAGAGATACAAGAAGAGTAGGAAAAAAAGGACACTCTTAGGCCTAAGATGAACTACCCACATAACAGCAGAAATTTATTAGAAACATAAAGAAACTACACATACACCAAGAGAGAAGGCACGGAGCCATCAATAGAGTCTCCTGAACACAAACCCAGAAACTACAAAAAAAGCTTCACCTCACTTTTAAAAAGAGCTTCCTTTAACCACCCAACACCCAACCCAAAGCCCCCACCCATAAAAAAAACACATGAGGAAACAAATGAGAGAAGATATGATTCTTTCAAACTTGACTTATACTGCAAGTAATGACTGAAAAGAGAAAATAAGAAAACTTGAGCTGCAAATATCAAATGGATCTCAATAAAGATTATCATATTGGACTGGGGGAGATCATTAATTGCCAAAAGGGGACTGAACTAGATTATTTAAAGGCAAGAATACAAGAGGATAAATTGATTTTCCACTAGTGAAAAGATATAAAGGTGTTCGAGGTCTTTAGAGCAGAGCCTAGATCGTGATCATTAACTTTTGGTACAGTTTATGTGTTTTGGGTTATCATTCCCAAAAACACATAATTTTCTATTTCTAATAGTTCTTGATTCTGATCAAAATTGGGTTAAAATGTTTTTTTAAAAGCTATTGTTTTTTAACATAATGTTTGACAAAAACTGTAATAATTGTTGGTAAAAATTGTAACATAATGACAAATATTATTACAGTTTTTGTCAAACTTTATTATAGTTACAAATGTTATTCCAGATTCATGAACATAAAATTACACTTTTTGTCAAATATTATTACAGTTTTTTTCTAAGCTTTGTCAAGAATTATTACCGCTTATAGATTGCCAGCCATAATATTCTAGAAACTGTAATAATGTTTGACAAAAATGATAACATAATGTTATGAAAACTGTAACAAAAATTGTAATAATGGTTGTCAAACACTATAACATAATGTATAGAAACTATAACAAAGATTGACAAAAAATGTAACATAATGTTATAGAAACTATAATAATGTTTGACAAAAACTGTAGTAATGGTTGTCAAAAACTGTAACATAATATTATAGAAACTGTAATAATGTTAGACAAAAAACGTAATAATGGTCATCAAAAATTGTAACACAATGTTCTAAAATTGTACTAATTAGGAGGGTGATGTGAAAAACGGTGATAGTTAACCAGGATTATATGTCATTTTCCTTTATATTTACGTTTTTGCTATTAGTAAATGTTTTAATCTTATCTTTCCATCTAATCAAATTCTATAACTAAGGGAAAATGACACATAACCACCGCTAACTATTACGTTTTTTCGCATCACCCCCCCCCCCCCCCCTAACTATTTTTTGTGACATTTAAACCCTCTGACTTTTTTTTTTTTTTTCACTTTAGTCTAACGTTGTTAACTTTCCATCTAATTAGCGTCAAAAGCCGAAAATACCCTCTACTTATTATCAAATTTTCAAATTGATACCATTGGTTTAGTAAGACCTAAAAACTCTTAAATGTCTACATTAATCCCTTCTCCTTATATCTCAATTCTATATTGGTCCTCTTTGCGATGTGATTTTCATACATTCATCTTGAAAAGCTTACACTAATTTGATTATCTAATAATAGTATATTACTTTCAGACAGTTTTGAATATCATTCTTAGTTAAAACCATTCACACTTGGTATTCTATCTTTTGTTGGGTTTTTTTTTTTAATCTGAATTGAGTCGAGATAAATCATTTCGAGGAGACAACTCGAAAAGGAAGCAGGATCCTTGTGCACGATAAGGACTTGATACCTGTCTGATAATTCAATTTTCAAGCTTTCGGTCACTTTAAATTTCTGAAAAGCTACAAAATTGCTGCACTCCATTGAAGATTGACTCTAAGACAGCACCAACATATCACTTCCAATTTCTGAAAAGTTACATTATGCCACTTGATTGAAGATTAATTCTTAGACAACATCAAGAGATGAATATAGAAGTAAGGCAAGAAAGCTTTTCAAGCTACATAAATCCTAAACCTACAATCACATTGCGCCATGAAAGTTGTCATTGCTAGCAAAGAGAGAAAACAAGTGGGGAAGAAGGAAGTGAAGAGTGGGTGGCATGGGGTTGAAATGAAATGGGAAGAGTTTAGGTTAAGTTAGATATAAGTAATGGGTAGTTTAGACATTTTAGGAAAATATAACAGCATGTGCTTTGCACATGTTAATTTCCATCTAATTTTGGATGGAAAACGAGTAAAGTGAAAAAAAAAAGTAAAGTTAGAGGTTTAAATGTCACAAAAAATAGTTGAAGGGGGTGATACAAAAAAACGTAATAGTTAACGGTGGTTATGTGTTATTTTCCCTATAACTAATATTTATTTAAATTTTATATTATAAGACTGATTTACATTAAATTATACTCTTATTGTATACTGCTAATACATTATTCTATTTTTTTTATTCAAAGCTCTAAGCCCTAATTTAGTCAACTATGATTGTTTTGCCAAGTAATTTGTATCATGATAAATATATTTAACTAGTAATATATAAGTGTATACTTCGATTCTTGAATAAATTGTTTTAAGGAAAAAAAGAGTTATCAACTTTGATTTGCACATCTTAGTGGCCAGAAACCATATCCCCTTGCACACGTCAGTGTTATGATATATCATTTATAAAATAACCTTTCGTTAAACAAAAAGCAGCTCAAACAAAAAATTATAAAATAATTTTATTGACACTATATTCTAAAAAAATACCCACCTCAAACCCGCCCCATTATTCCACTGGAGGTGCTCTGATGACATTGGACAACATAGATCAGAACATAGTTAACATGTCAACCCCACGTCAGCAACGTTTTGGCAGAATGTATCAATATATTTTCAGCCAGATTTATCTAAATTTCAGCAAAATTATCTGCCAACCAACATAGTAAGCAACTAAGCATAGTATAACAGAGCAACCATAAAAAATTTCAACTACTACCAAGAACTGAAGTTTGTGGTTAATAATGGCATGGTCAAAGAGAACTTCAGTCAAGCACAACAGTATGAAGTGGCCACATGGACATGCAATTTTAGACTGCAATCATGTATTTTCAGCAGCAATTTTAGATATTACACAGTATTCCAAGCATTGGAGACAGTTTAATGACAAAGTTCATGTTTGACGAACAATTATTCCATAAAGCTCCCAATGCATTTTTTTCCCGAGAACCTGAAAACACAAGCCCACTGGTAAGGCGATAAAACTCAGACCATACACTTCTATGTTTAGAGTCAGCAATACAATGAGAAGCAAAGATAAAAAAATGTATGAAAACAAATACACTTCAACAAAATGCATAGTAGCTTGATCATCAAATGGAAATAAATATGCATAGGCAAAGTCCAAGGTAAGATGGTTGTCTATACTATTATTTTTAGCCAAATAACTGTGTATTACAACCTGGCCAATAAGCTCATGTTTCTTATTATGCTTCCCTTAACCTCATAAATTGTTTTGAGTTTGACTCATGACTTCATCGCTATTTTGAAGCTTAATTATGATGAATTACATGGCAGTTAAAAACTAAACACATACTTGGAAATGACATACAGAAAGTAAAGCGAAGGAATGTTGCAAATCACTCAAAATCTATATGCTAAATACTCACGATCAGGTCCTTGTTAAAAAATATTGTTGCTTTTCCCTTCTGTTAGCTTTACCTAGTCTTTGGCTTAGTCCTAGTCTTTAGACTAATTAATATCATAGCCTTATCCTTTTGTAACTCGGCAACTAATTCCAGATTGTAGGAGTCCAGTTCACATTCAACAGTATAAATAAATAGACTCAAAACCGTGATCAATGTGTGGGATTGAAACCATTTTATTCTCCCATTAACCTTTACATGGCAACAGAGCCACCTCTTCTTCAAAAACAATGTCAACTATAGAAGCCTCTCTACTAGTTCCACCAGTGCTATCTATCAACCACCACAAGCTTACTTCCAACACCGTCATTCAGCGTCTTGGTTAGAAACCATTTTATTCTCCCATTAACCTTTACAGTCCTAGCTTTTTAAATATTGTCAGATAGCGCTGTCTTGGCAAAACTACTGCAGCTCTACTAGCAGAACGAGTAACATAGTTTAAAGACCAACTGAGGAAATTATTATCAAATCCTTAATACCCTCAGTGGAAATTGGGATCGTCCAGTGAACTAACATCAAGAGGGAAATAAGCAGCATGATAGGTCTCCTATCTGTTTACAGTGCTACTATGACTAAGAACAGAATATCTAATATGACACAAACAAAGCCAGTAGATTGTAAAATGGGTGGCTAGCAATTCTCTTCTGAAAGTCCATCCATGTGATCATGTCAATTGACCATGCAATCTCCTAACATCAATAACCATGTTCACAAATCCAAATAACAAACTCAAAACCAGAATAGCCCAGAAATCATAACCACAATAAACATCAATATCTGAATATTAAGCTCAAACCCGACCTAATTAGGAAAATTTAATGAAAGAAAATACCATAGTAAACAGCAATTCAAGCAAGGGTTTGATAAACAGCAACAACAAATTAATAATTAAAATACAAAATCGGAGAATATACCTAGCTGTAGTAGAGCTCGAGACCCATGCCGTCGTGGATCTCGTAGTCGGCGAGAGTGATATGGTCCTTGTAGATATTGTACCACTTCTGGATCCTGATCTTGTCGGCTCTGGTTCCGGTCTGCGCCGCCACCAGCCTCTTCAGATCTCCAACAGTGTCTTCTGGGTTGCACTTCACCCTCACCTTCTTCCCCAACCGATCGTTCAGGACCACCTCAATCATCTTCTCAAGCAAACAAACCCTAACCCCCAAATTCAGCAGAAAAAAACACCAGACACAACGTGAACCAGTCAAACCGACCT
The DNA here is from genome assembly GCA_963921825.1 of Erodium maritimum. Classification (NCBI taxonomy): domain Eukaryota; kingdom Viridiplantae; phylum Streptophyta; class Magnoliopsida; order Geraniales; family Geraniaceae; genus Erodium; species Erodium maritimum. The sequence continues at coordinate 34,850,578 of OY997589.1, forward strand.
TTTATATCGTACAAACTAGAAACGCATAAAACACGCGTCGTCGAGGTGGCAGTAGAGGTAATAATAGTCGTCTATCGGGCCCTTAATGGTCTTTTCGCATATATTCCGTTTTAATATCAAGTCTTGGACAGAAGAGCTGTCACGCAATCCAAATTCCAATCTACAAATATTCAGCCTGAATCCCATTAGATTGTCAAGTATAACGACTTCGAAAAGTCGATAAAATAGACCGATCCGATAGTTTTAGTTTATCTAGGCGTTGTGTCGTTCTTTTCGAAAACTATTCATCTCACTAGTCGTCTCTTGAGTTTTCGAGAATGACCGACGGATGAAATGTTTGTATTGTTTGGTGTGTTTGTTCAGTTTGTAAAGTTTGTGAAATCTTTAAGGAATCTTTCTGTTAAAAAAATGTATAACATATTATCCTTTTCTGATCAAAAAAACATATTATCCTTTCAAAAAAAAGTACGATAATAAATAAATGGATAATTCCATCTGTACCCTTCAACTTTCAGATCTATATAAGCTATCTTATTACTATTATTTTTTATTTTAACTCGTTATCCTATAATTTTATTTGTCTGAATTTAATACCGAATGTTACATTTTTCGTTAAAAACACGTAAAAATCTATAATATCCTTCACTAGCAGTCAAATTTTTAAAACCATATCATTGACTATCCAGAATAAAGAAAGTAATGAAATATGAACGATATCTTTTATGAACTTTCAAATTTTCAAAATATGTTATTATAATTTCATTATTTTTTTTACTTGAAAGGTGCAATATTATTAATCAAAGAATCAACTATATAGATGTGCAATAGAAGAAATCTTGTCCACAAAGATAAGAACAGGCCTCGAACAATACATTCGTAGTTCTTTTTAAAGCTAGAACCTTCACAAATGGTATTATTACGCCATATAAACAGTAAAGGAAAAAAGGCGTTGAGAAAGGGACACTGGAAGACTTGTTAATAAACCATAGCAAGGACTGCTTCAGTAGAAAGAGGGAAGACTCGAACCAGGGACTCCTCCCGTAGCTAGTCCCTATAACCCGAGGACCTAACATTCCTCTTGGCAGGGCTGCTTACCAGCCCTCGCCTGATCATCCTAGGGTTCGTCAGCCGAACCCCTCTTCACTTCGTCGTTTACCGGCTGTAGCTCTAGAACCAGCTCCAGCTCTGGCCCTAGGTCCGGCTCTAAGTCCAAGTCCGCTGTTGGGCCTAGGAAAATCTGAAACTTCGGTTTTCTTGCTCCTAGAGAGCTGCCCGATCCTTAAATTACACCAACCGTGGTCCACCCACGAACCCTTGGACCCTTAGGTACAGTGCCCGCGGATACTATCGGGCCCTTATCTCGAGGCAAGACGCCCTAAGGTATAGTTCCCGCGAATACATTCCCGGTCTCCAACCAAGGTCCTTAGGTGTCCCAGTTAGTCGCATACGGCTTTGCTTCCCTATCCCTTTGAAACTCCAAGATATAGGAATTGAAAGCGGCTCGTTCTCGATTTCCCGGTCACACTCATGGACAGTATGGCCAATCATCCCATAATTGTAGCAGAAGGATGGTAGCTTGGTGTACGTGAGAGAGACTCGAATTGGGTCCGGAAGCTCCTTGAACCGCAGTAGTAGATGTCAACATAAAGGGCGCTCTACCAGGTGCCAAAACCGAACCCTCACGGTCCCTCCCCAACAACTACCCCACTGATAACAGGGGAATTCCACACACATCCTAAGCGCTGCTCCAATGGTCTCCCGTGGACATGAATCCATAGTTGGAGCCGGTCAAGAGCGAGAGGCTCCCTAACCATCAGGTCTAAGTCCCCAAGAAAGAGTGGACGTCCGTCAAAGCACTGTGTCTCGTTGCCCCGGACCCATGCACATGCCTCCTCGGATTCGAAGTGGAGCACTAAGATCTAAGGTCATATGTCCTTGATCATAAGGCCCTCTACAGCTCTGTCCCATGCCTTTGTGATGATCTGGAGGAGAACCTCCTTCCGAGGCGGTTTAGAGGACCTGAGCTTACCCATCATCGTGAATTGCTGGCGGGCGATGACCGAGGAATCCAACAGAGAATACGGGACGAGGATCTCATGTTCCCCCTCCTCCTCCAACGAGTAAGATGAGATGTCACCTTGAAGACTGGAAAGGCTGGACTCGAGGGACTTTGATGGTACTGATGGACCCGGAGCCGGGCTGACCTCGTGAATCCTGAGCACCCGACGCCGATAAACCATGCCCGAAGGTGTGGTAAGCAGGCCGGAATGAGAGGGATCCTCGTCGCGTTAGGGACTACGGCTTCGTCAAACAATGCCTCCACTGGCGCCCCTCCGTGATCCACCATCGGAGACTTGACTCAGAGAGGATCCCGATATAGTGGGGCTATCAGGGCCTCACCAAGGGAGGGTGCAACCGACAAAGAAGCTGGGGAGGATATCAGGCCTAGGGCTCGGAGGTGAAGAACTAACGGGCCTATGGTTTGCAATCAGAGAAGGCAGTGGAGGAGTGGGAGGAGTAGGAACACGGGGAACAAGAGGAACATGAGAGAAAACAACCAGAGTCGACGGAGGAAGAGCCAAATGGGGGTTGCTTGCAGATGAAGCAACTGTCTTAGCCTTCACCGGTCGACCCTTACGCGGTTTCCCAGAAGGGGATGGGGTGGAAGCTCCCATTGCAAAGGGTGCCAAGGCCGTAGAGAGGGGAAGCAGTGATAGTTCCACCAAGAGAGAAGGAGGCGCAGAGAGAATGCCAGTCAGGGTTTGTTTCGGCTTCCTCCTACGTTGGGCCTTTAAAGGCGAAACCACCTCAGGAGGACAGAGCGAGGCTTCGAGGAAGAAAGCTATACCGGAGACGACATGATAGAACCACAGTTGTAGTAACAGAGTCCGTGATGGTGTCAGCGATAAAGATAGGGTTAGGGAGCACCATAATCGTATAGGTTAGGGCTAAGGTTTACTCTCGAGATGCGAGAGAGAATTTACTTGTAATTAGGTGATAGGTAATCTTGTGATTTCAGTTCATTATAGGTTTATACTAATTTCATCAATTAAATTTCATATCTTCATATAAAATCATATTTTATTTTAAGAAAATACATGTAAATCATATTTTATATATCAAAATATATATAAATCATATTTTTTTAAAAATTCAATTCATTTTTAAGATTTTATTTATTTCTCCTTTTTATATTGAATCACTTATTAATTCTTATTAATAAGACAGCCTATAAATTCACTTATTAATTATATTATTTCTTAACTGTAAATCTTGTGTTTCTTAATAAAAAGAAATACATTCTCAACTTGGTTTGTTGATGTCGTGGGACCAAACCAACAACACGAAGGGAATTAAGCCAAAGAAAACTGCTTGGGATTTTCTTTTATTTTATCATCAATTTTTTTTATATATCAACCTTTAAAACGAAGGACATGAAAAAAGAAAACTCGTCAACGAAAACAATTTACAAACAAAAGAAACCCCAAATGAGGTCCTTAGCATAAGTAAATTTGTATAGTAAGAGTCCTAAACCAAACCAAGGATGGACTAACAATCTTATACCCACATTTTTCATATATGAAGCAAACTGAAAATGGGCACAACCCAAACAAACCATATAAACCCGAGTACCAAATATTGGTCTCAACAAAATGAGAACTGAGACAAGCCTCTGATTCAAATTACCAAGAAGTTGAACAAGAACATTACCAAGAAGTTGGAATTTTCTTTCTTCGATTTTTTTCAATCTTGGCTAAACAAAAAAACAACTAATTGGAGAACATTTTATGGTAAGATTCACAAAATTAAAAATTTATCAAGAACAAAACCTAAAATCTAATCACAACCTAATCCCAAAATGAAATCCCCAAATGTGAAAAGGATGAACAACGATCAATCCAAAAAGAGAAGGAATTGATAGCGTTCCAGCATAGGGTTGATGTCGATGGTGGGTATAGTGGCGAAGGCGACAACAACGCGGTGGAGACGGTTAAGCTCGTAGTAGATGGCCTTCTCGCTCAAGTGGTTCCTTTGATTTTGGTCATCAATGTCAATAGTGGGGAGCTCATTGACGTCGAAAATCTATGGTCGTGCGAGTTGAAAAGAGAAGGTTGGGTAGCAAATTAAGGTGGAACAGAGGGTGCGTTCCAGCAAGAGAAGGAAGCAAGTAGGATAGTATGAGGGTATTATTGAAATTTTCAAAAAAAAAAATTTGGTCATGTGCTAGTCACATGATGATTTTATGTCCAAAAATGGACGGAAAGTTAACGTCGGCTACTAAATTGAGACAAACAAAATTCCAAGTTAGAAAGACGACCCAAAAAAAGTTTATGGTAGTTTAAATGTAACCTGAAACGTTTAGGGTACTAAGGTGGAATTAACCCATAATTGAATAAAAATGGCGGGCATGATCCGTATTGAGTTATGCTAAATACCAATAAAGTTTATTTGACTTCGATTGATCGATTAATGTTTGTTTCCTCATTTCAAAAGGTCGATTGTTGTAAGTCATCCACAAAATAAGAACAACGAATGAGATTATCTAGTTTGTTCTTTTCTCTCTGATCTAGTTTAAGGTCTGGAACGGGCGTATTATGGCAACAATTTTTTGATTAGTTGTGATATGCGATGTGACAAAAATCATGGCATAGAATTGTAGGTGTTTGACATGCCCATGAATAGAGCACATCTACAATTCAATAGAAGCAGCCTATGATGTATAATTGGAGATACCCTCGAGTTTCTCTGTTGTAATAACTATAGAGGAGTAAGAAACGACGAGAACATACTAGTTTGGAGATCCGACATACTAGTAGATCAAAAACGGGAAACAGAAAAAAACTGGAAAAATTAGGTTCGACAACAACACTGGTAGTGCTGAATTGTTTCAGTGAACAGTGATGGATGAATAGTAACGCTGGTGAATAGTAGTGTTGGTGAACAATATCGCCGAAGAGAAAAAACGAAGCCCTAAGCCTCTGATACCATGCCGAGTTCTGAAATATTATTCATAATTCTTAATGACTAATACATATGGGGAGATCCCTTTATATGAGGGATAAACCTATACAATTAGAAAATATGCTAACTTAACTAATTCATATAAAAATAAGAAATTGCCTAATACTTATAACTTATAACATGAATGACCTAGGCTGAACATATGAGATGAATGACAATGAAAGGCACTAGTGGAGCATATTATGTAGAGGTAGTGGGAATCAAGGCGAGCTGTAAATAGGTCAAGGATGGAGCTATGACTAAAATAGTGATCCAAAGTGACGTCCAAGGGTTTTCAAAGCTCATTAAATCCAATATCACGTTTGCCTACCCACTGACGGGTAGAGTAGCAGATTATTAGACCTTTTTGCATATTTTCAAGAATGTCAAACTCAAGTTCGTACGATGATTAGCATATCGAGCCGTTCATTGACTTCTCAGAAAAGGTCGGTCACAACCTGATTGCTTATAGTTGGGGAAAAAAATTCTCCAACACCCTTCGATGTATTCTTTTCAGTGATTTAGAGCATTTACGACGTCCAAGGGTTTTCAAAGCTCATTAAATCCAATATCACGTTTGCCTACCCACTGACGGGTAGAGTAGCGGATTATTAGACCCTTTTGCATATTTTCAAGAACGTCAAACTCAAGTTCGTACGATGATTAGCATATCGAGCCGTTCATTGACTTCTCAGAAAAGGTCGGTCACAACCTGATTGCTTATAGTTAGGGAAAAAATCTCCAACACCCTTCGATGTATTCTTTTCAGTGATTTAGAGCATTTACAACGCGTCGAACCGTAAGAGAATCGCGACCAAGAACCGTGATTTAACTGTTCACAGGTTGGTGCGTTATGTGGTGCTGATTTTATGAACCGCGAACCAAAAACCATGAACGTGTTTACGGTTCACGGGTTCGCAAACCATAATTCGCGTGTCAGCCAATGGTGGCTCGACACGTGGCCTCGTCGGGTAAAAAAAATCTGACCGTTGGCAACGGTCGGATAGCGGTAACATATATTTATTTTTAATTATTATTCATTAGATCCAAATTTTCAACCTTATAAATACCCTAACTTCATTCTCAAACCACCAACCATTCTCCAACTTCTCTCAAATTTTTCTCTACTTTCTCTCTCTCAAAATCCGATCGAAAATGTCTGACAAAGAAACTCAACGTTCTCATTCATAGGATGATAAACGATGTAGGTCAAAAGATTTCTAATTCACCGTCGGGGACCTTGGAAACTTCCAAGACTTGTTGACGCAACCCGGCGAGAATTTCGTGAACCATAGCGCTTTCACCCCCCTATATGCAACTGAGTTCCTCCTCAGGTACTTTCAAACTCTCGACTTTCTTAATTTATTTGAAGTAGCAATAATGTTGGAAAATGAAATTCAACACAGGTCAATTCTAGCCCTTTCCACAACATTTCAACCCCTTTACGGGTAAAGATACCTGATTCCGCCACAATTCAACCCTAGTCCAGGGCAATTCTACCCCGGTCCCAACTAATATGGGTAACCCGATCCTCAACCATGGCAACAACACATCGGCGCAAACAACGACACCCGTATGTCATCGCAGTCATTCGACTCATTCCTCATACAGAGATGCCTCGAGACATCAAAAGACCCGATTAGGGGAAACTCCCAATAAGGTAACACATTTTGGTGAACAATTACAAACAAGTACAACGAGGGTGGGCGTTTCCCGTATTTCGGGTGGAAAGGCATCAAGAACCATTGGAACAGTCTTGGGCGCGGACCAAGAGGTTTCTCGCTTTTTTGAAGGTTGAGAACGCCGACGAGAAGAGCGGATGGAATCATGATGACTACGTGAGGGCGGCCAAGGAGGTATGAAGAAATATACCGGATGACAAAAGAAAGCCGGGCTACCCAAAAAATTTCAAGCTCGATCATTGGGTTGACTTGCTTAAGAACGAGGAGAAGTTCATCGTCGAGGAAGGCACGATCGCTCATGTACGACGACAATGGTTTGATGAGGCTGGGACTTACAGCTCAACCCCACCTACAAGTACCGGTGAAGATTACACACCCTTGAGTGGTGAGTCCCAACAAGATTGGATATCTTCCGACCCGACCGAGGGAGGACAGGAACAAAGACCCCCTCCCCCCTCTCGGTGAGTTAGGAGCGTCTGTTGAGGAAGAAGTCTACAAAGAGGAAGGGGAAGACCCTCCAGGATCAAATAGCTTCCATGGCAGACATGGAATGAGTAAGAACCAAATCGAATAGATTTAGAAAGAGACCGACTAAAGCTTCAGAGCTCCGCGCAACATACGGAGTTCAACAACCAATGACATCAACTCTTCAAAGAATAAAATGTCATGTAGGAGATGGTCATCTCCAATATAAACGAGGATCAATTGACCCGACATGCATTAATGATGTCCCGATTGTGGGCTCGAATAGAAGACATTGAAGCTCAAATAGCCAAGCTTCAACAAGAATGATGTGTGTGTTGCATTGTATGTTTCAACTATTATTTTTTTGGGTTGTATGAATAAAAGTTGAAGTTCATTTTATATAACTTGTGTTAATATTATTTATAATTAATTTATTTTATTATTAATTAATTTTGTCAAATTTAAATAAAATTTACTGTTTTAATAAATAATTTAATAAAATAAGCAAAAAAAAGCAATTCAGCATCCACTTACAATCTAGTTCTATATTTGGTTCTTACCACAGTAGAACACACTTAAATTCAAGGACTGAGAACCACTATTTTACACATTCAGCGTGCGGTTTCCTTATATGGTTTGACCCATTATACATGCTCTTATAAATGGGGAGAGATGGTTTCAAATTGTGAATGGGAAACTTGTAAAACTATGCCTCGTAATGGCATAAATTTGTAATCTATGCTAGTATAATTTAAAATTGGAAAACTATGCTTTTCAACTCTTTTAAGACAAAAAACCCTCATTCTAATTTAAGCAAAAATAATTAATATTTAATTAATTTATTAAATTCTATTTTCAAAATAAATATTTAGTTTTATATAAAAATATTTTATTCAATCTTATAAATTATAACTAAATATTTATTTTGAAAATAGAATTTAATAAATTAAATATTTTTAGATTGAAAAGCATAGTATTTAATATTTATTTTGTCTTAAGTATTTATTTTGTCTTAAATATTTAATTTATTTAATTTATTAAATTTAATACTAAATATTCAAAAATATTTTTGTCTTAAAAGAGTTGAAAAACATAGTTTTCCAATTTTAAATTATACTAGCATAGATTACAAATTTATGTCATTACGAGACATAGTTTTACAAGTTTCCCTTGTGAATCTTATCAACCTACAAATTAATTATTACTTTAAGAAATGCAGTCCATTCGTAGCGGGGGTGGAAAGAGATGGGCTCGTATTCATCCGACTTAGAGTATTGGGCCCAAAACCAGGCCCAAATAAAAGCCAAGTCGTTTTTATTGTTTCTTTTTTCGAAATAGTTTATTACTTTAAATCAAGGAACACGGTCCATTCGTAGCGGGGGTGGAAACATATGGGCTCGTGTTCATCCGACTTAGAGTATTGGGCCCAAAACCAGGCCCAAATAAAAGCCCAATCGTTTTTATTGATTTTTTATGACTACTTAGTTTATTACTTTAAATCAAGGGACGCGGTAGATTCGTAGCGGGGTGGAAACAGATGGGCTCGTGTTCATCCGACGTAGAGTATTGGGCCCAAAACCAGGCCCAAATAAAAGCCCACTCATTTTTATTGAATTTTTTTTGTTTCTAAAATAGTTCAATAGACACGTGTCAAACTGGCAGAAAAAGAGCTCGAACCTTTGTAAACAACTGAGCGTGGTCGCTATACACTATCTTCTCTCTCTCACTCGCCCGTTTCATTACATTCCGTGGCTCTGTTCCTTTTCCTTCTCTTACCCAAACTGTCTGGATTCAGGCAAGAACCCTATTCCGATTTAGGGTTTTGGGCCCCACACAAATACTCACCGGTGGAGTCTGAATTGGAAAGCTTTTGTCTTTAATGGATTCATAGGTGGTGAGAGGGAAATGAACTTGAGCCGGCCGTCGGTCCACCCGGTGGAGGCTCCGCCGCTGACGGACGCCGCCGCCGCCCCCAGAGTCAGGATGAAGGACCTCCAGGGCATGCCCGGGACCACCGGCGGTCTCATCCTCCGCCTCTCTCAGTTCGTCTTCGCTCTCGTCTCTCTCTGCGTCATGGCCACCACCAGCGATTTCCCCTCCGTCACCGCCTTCTGGTATCCTTCCCCTTTAATTATGCTGCTCAATTGATTTCTCCGATGTTTGGATCTTTAATTGGCTTTGTCGATCACTGAATCCGTCCAATTTGAAGTGGGTCTGTTTCTTAATTGTTATACATGATTTTAAACTTGACACAATTTCAATGTGCTGCTGCTTATTGGATTGTATTGTATTGAGAAGAGAAGCAACCCGAAAGGACGGGCCTTTTATGTCATGTTGATGGGTTTGTTTTATGCATGTTTACTCCTAATCTGTGGTTATTATTGCGGTGTGTTGGGCTGTACAAGAGTATGCTTAATGGAACTAGGTACGTTCTTTTAACATTTTCACCAACATTCACAATATAAGGTTTGGATTTGGGCCTCATAGGACATAGAGTAACATTCACAATATAAGGTCAACTAAGTGTTGTGATGACGAGTGACCTATATGATTGCAGATAACAAGTAGACGGGTTCAATATGATTTTTGTCACACATAGATAATATTGAGTGAATAGGATTGGAAAACTCTTAACTTAAGGCTACATAGTGTGCTTAAATCTAGTTGGTACCATAAACCTTAGCCAGTAATGGTTGAGGACTGAGGAGCTGTTTCAGAAGCTGTATGGCTATGACTTTTTACAATGGAAATGTTACTAGTTCAGTATGCGTTGGTGTACTAAATGGAGGAAATCTTTCAGTGTGAGTTTAGTAACACTATTTGACATTTTGCCTCACTTGTAATATTGATTGAAGGAGTAATCGTTTGATTCAGCGAACATTTGAATGCAGCTGAATATGTCATGTTTTCCCTGTTTAAAAGAACAAATAAACAAATGTGACTTGAAACTTTCATATTTTTCCTGCATCAGCTACCTTGTTGGCGCCGTTAGCTTGCAAAGTTTGTGGAGTATTTCACTTGCCTTCATTGATGCATATGCTCTTTTAGTAAGAAGACGCTTGCGAAACTACAAAGTAGTCGGTTTGTTTGCCATTGGTGACGGGGTAAGACATCCTTTATTTTAAGCCTAGAGTAACTGCAACCAATCTTTTATTCGACTGCAAATAAACTTTGTCCCACAATACTGATAAATGATCACTATGGGGCTATATTTTAGTAACATATCAGCAATCAAACTTTATGAGTAATTGTCTACAAGTGGACAATTCATGTCGATTACACATGAATGCTAGTTCTATTTGCTCTTGATGCACAAACATTGTCTCTACTCTACTGTTGTGTATGTGGTAAATCAACTTATTATCTGTTTGGAGGTTCATTTACACTAATCTCGGCCTCATTGAAATGTGTGCTATTTGTTTGTGTGCAGATAACATCGACACTTATATTTGCTGCTGCATGTGCATCTGCAGGCATCACCGTCCTTGTTAGCAATGATCTCAACAAATGTGCCACGAACCACTGCACGAGGTTCGAGACTGCCACAGCCATGGCCTTTATCAGCTGGTTCGCTGTCTTACCGTCCTTTCTCTTGAATTTTTGGTCATTGGCATCCCAATAAAGACGACTAGAAACCAGTGGCCAGTCAGCCAATGTATGCAGATCCTATTTTGCCAATTGTGTATACAAGTAAATTTTGCTACTTGAGGTGTTTTCCATTTTAATTGAATTATATGTTTATTCTGGGCCAATACACAGTGTTTTGAATCATAATAGCAAGTTTTCATGTTCTCAACTCTATATGATTGCCCACTTTTCTCTAATGAGTGGCTTCGGTGTATCAACTCTATGTTCAAAATAGTCCCCACTCCATCCATTTTTATTTACTATTATATACCTTAGAGATCTAACCGCATTAGCTTCTGATTGGATAACAACTCGAGGTTCATCATAAATTTTCAGTTTTTTTTCTTCTTTCTTAACAGTACAACTGATTAACATTGTTTTGTTTTTTTTTTTTTTGCTAAAAAGTACAATTTTATTAAACTTAGAATTCAACTACAACGAGCATCAGGGAGAAACACTTCATGACCACTAAGAACAAACACGAAACACAGATGTAGGCATATAGGAAACACTATATATGCAAACTGAAATTAAATTATGACGGAACAGACTATGACTGCTCAAGGTATTACCTAAACGCTGTATACTTTGTAGAGTATGACCGAACCTGCTTTCATCAGTTTTAAAAGGATGAGAGTAACGATGGTAGATGTGATTCAGGGATCCCTCCCGGTAAAAACCCCTGATTCCTTGGGTATAAACCCTGAATCTTCGCTCACTAATCATTAATCTTGGAAAAGGGAACAAAACAATTAAAGTAAAACAAAACCAAAGTGGTCGAGAAGGGTGCGGTGGTGGAGGCCTAAGAGAAGGAGGCGCCAATGGTAGTTTTAGAGACGTCGGCGGCTTCAGAGGAGACTTTAAGGTCGTTTGACGCCGAGGTGAGCCAGCAGAGGGGGGCAGAACAAAATCGAGAGACACTTCGTTGGTGGCGTGATGGAGCCAACGTCGCGGTGGCTAATGACGGCTCAAAAATGACCTTATTAGAAAGAACCCTCACATGACCCATAAGAGAGATGCACAAAAGAGGATATATAGAACAGAGAGGCATAATCATGGTATAGCTCATGGAAAAGACCATGGCTATAGCCATAGTTTTTCTTCAGCGGCGGCAGAAAACTCTTAGACTAGGATTTTCTCTATGGTTTAAAATTGGTTCATAATGCTATCAGCAATTGTTTGACTAATAATTAGGGTAATTCATAAATTATTAAAATAATAAAGAATGAAAAATTCATTGATTAAGACGGAAAATAATAAACGAGAATAGTCTGAAACCCTAAAGCTTGCCTAGTGTTTTCTCTCCGTGCCTTCATGGCACCACTACTGTCTGCTTCCACCAATCCTGATCTACCGATGTCGTCCATTAATTCAATGGTGTTGCACAACCCTCCCTCCCCATTGGTGTTGCCCATCTATCTCATCACTGATTTCGTCGAGCCCTCTCGTGGGAGGAAGGCTATCAAGGGACCCTCTAGGGTCCCCCCTCAACCATCCACTCCTCCTCAACCGTCTCTAGTGATCGGCTATGAGCTAGTCCCCCCGCCTCAGTCTGAGTATTTCCGCCCTTGTACCCGAAGACCTCACCTCCACCTGCATGGCCATCACTTCTACGATTGTCGCCCCCCCCCCCCCCCCCCCCCCCTCGTTCACTCACTCCTTAACCCTTCAGGTGGGGAAGTCACCCTGCCAACTTTTCATGTAGGCTTATTCCTGCCACTAGACCCATTCGATGATCATCGTAGGCTCCGAGAGGCCACTAGTGCAGAAGCAGACTCAACCGTCGTCTCATATCCCAACAAGAATGTTGCTGCCTGTGGTGACGGGGAATCGACCCTTTCTCTATTGTTGGAAGATATCCAACAAAGACTCGATACTTGTTCACTGTCAACTGGACATTCGTGTTCTCCAATAGCCTCTCGGCCATCTGGGTCGTAAGGGTTGTACCACAGGATGCCCTCCTTGATTACGGCCTTCCCGCTCCCATCCCTCGAGACATCCAAGATACTTTTTCTGCTTGCTCTATCCTCCCAGATGAGGACGCCATCATCGAAGTGCCCGTCACGGCAACAACCTAGACTTCCTCGGTTTTCCTCAAGTATGGGATGGTAGGATGCCTACTGAGTCAAAGGCCATACAACGGCGACGTTGTGCTCAATATCGTCACAAGGTATGGGGTCCATCGGCTATGAGCCTTGTTATCAAAGACCAGGCTCCGGGAATGTATGGATTTTTATTTGCGTCGTAGAAGGCGATTGACCGAGTGCGACGTGACTAGACTTGGTGCTTTGTCATGACACATCTCCTCTTAGCCAACCTGATAGGCGATATGCTCGCCCTACCTCGGTTTAATCAGATGCAGTCGTGGCCGTAGGTCTAGAACCTCCCTCAAAAGGTCATGACGGTAGCTACGAGTACCACAATGGGCAACACTCTAGGGAGGTATGTCAAGGTGGAATTGGACAATTAGGGCCTCTACTCGGGGGGGGGGGTGGCTATGATCAGGGTATTTTTTTGCATAACATCGTCATCTCTGCGACACTCTATAGTCCTGTAGTTGAAGGAGCTTTCTCAACCGGTCCGGTTTACCCTAAAGTATGACGTCTTCCATTTTTTTCTTTAATTGTGGAAGTTTGGGGCATGAGGCTCATAAGTGCGACACATCGATGCCAGCAACCCCAAGGTTTGATTTTTCTCTCGTTGCAGATGGGGTTGCTTAGGTGGGGTCTGCCAATAAACAAGGACTAGAAGGTTCTATCGTCTCAGGCTTCCCTGGAAGTTCCCCCTGGATTCTCGTCGTTACATCCTAAAGTACATCATATGATGTCCAACGTCTTGCCTAAGTCCCTAGCACTCATAGGGAACTATAGCCTCGTATGGCCCACCCGCTCATCGATTGAGACTGAAGAGGATATGGTGACGCCCAACGTCCTACCTAACCCCTGGGTAAATGAGACAGTCTCAACAATTTCTCTATGAGGGTCCTCTAGAGATGAAGACTCAAAGAAGATCCTGACCATAAAAAGGGTGGAAGTGGAGAATCAGCATGCGGAGTATTAAGCGAGAGCTGTTAAGCAGCCCCGACAGGATACATGAGGCCTAATGGAGGTCTCAACTGGCTAAGGAGGATTTTCATCTGATGAGTGGGGATGACTATACGTCAAATCCCTCTTTTTACGTGCATCGGTACATGGTCATCAAGCAATAGTTTTAACGGTTAAGTACCGATCGAACCCACAGGGAGTAGAGGTATCACTAGTATTTTGCTAAAACCAGGGGACGTGGGCTGTCACTTCCACATCCCCGAAAGGGAAAATATAGGGTAGAAATTAAAGGTTTTTGTTTAAGTTTAAAAGGAAATGAAAACTATATACACGCTACCACCTAAGATACACAACTTTCGATTCACACAAAAAACCGGTCACCAGTACAAGTAAATACGACTTCCAATTAACGCATGGTTTGGTTAACGATGGTGAAATCAAATAATGATTTCCTTATGGTCTTAGAACACTTAAGTTCCTATGTACACGGTATCATGAAATCGACCACATACTAGTCACGGGTAGAGGGCACAAGACCATTGCCCGGACCGAAATGCAAACCACCAATCATCGGAAAGCAATAAAAATAGAAATAGGGTATAGTTCTATGATCTTGAGCGAAGCTTGATCAATCATCAAACGAGAGATAACGACTACGAATGCATGTCACTCTCGCTACCAACTACCATAAGTAGAGATAGCTACACCACTCGACAAATCAACTCAACTACGCCTAGTTCACTTCCTAATTCCCGAATACCATCAATACCGATGAATACCGGAACTCAGGTAGAACTAAATAGAGTATCGAATCGCGATACTCTGGTACTACACAAGCATGAGAGGACTTTAAATAAATGTCGAATCTACTAAGCTACGCCTAGTTCAATCAACCTGATGTCCGAATAAATCGATCATCAAGGAGAAATAAATAGAGCAACGAATCACGAAGCTCTAGTAATACACAAGCATGAGTAAACTCTAAATCAATAAATGAATCTACTTAGCTACGCCTAGTTCACTTCTCAAAAACCAAACACCACCGATCTAGATGAGCTCGGTAATCGAGTATAACTAAATAGAACTCCGTTCTAGTAATACTCAAGCGTAAGCAAATTCTATAAACGTGAAATCTCGTCTCACACTAGATCGAATCATGGATCGCTCCAAACATCAATCTACATAGCGCACACAACAATTAGGGAAAATCCCCAAATCGTTCGGTCGACTTGAAAAACACAAGAGAGTCGAGAAAATACATCCTATCATATTTCTATCTCGTCAATAGGAAATCAAGACATGTGAATGTCGGAATTCCTAGATAAGTTCACTAAATGGCTAAAGTTTGGATTTTTACGAACCTTTACCTAGAACTTGATATACACCCAAGAGATGAAATAACTAGCACATGAAATCGGATTTAAAATCATGAAAAATCGAACACAAAGTAAGAACATCATGCTTGAACATCAATTAGCTTAAATATAGATTAAATACTCATACAAGTAAGTGGATGCTATTAAAGCTCAAAAACCCCATATCATGTCACAAACATCACAAACACCAAATTAACCGTAAATTCATGCATTAACTTTAAAATAAATCAACATTTACACAACACCCATGACAAAAGATTGGAATCCAAGGTCATGGAATCCAAATCCTACTCAAGCATACCAAAAAAACATAGCTTTACAAAAAAATAGAGAAGAGTAGAGATTAGAACCAGGATTGAGTTGAGAAACTCAATCAAAAATCTCCTCTAGCTTGCAAACCCACCATCTCCAACTCTCGAAAGCTTCAACACATGAAAATGGAGAAGTTGGAGATGGTGAGAGGCTCATGGATGCTTGAAACCTCGTTGGGTCGTCTTAGTTATGGCCTTGGATGTAGAAAATGCTCTTAAGATGAAGAACAACAAGAACAATTGAAGAACAAGAGAGAGAAATAAAAAAAAGCTTGTGTTTGATTCTATTGTAAAAAAAATATGATATCCTAAAAGTGTTGTCTACTAACATATATAAAGCCACATCAACAAAAAAGAAGTTAATTGCTTCGGATTCACGCGGACACAACCTGGAGAAGGGCTTGCTGGCGCGGAGGATTCAGTGTGAGCGTGTACATCGAAGGAAGCGTGAGACCGGGTTGTGAGCCACACGATCTGGTCAAAACGCGAAACTCAACAGATCAAAGGCAGATACACATGCGGGTGCACGGTAAGAAGTGTTTCGCACCACACCAGATTAAGGCGCGGGTCAGCTTTTCCAATTTTTTTACTTTAGCTTCGGTCGCTCATTCCCACTCCGTTTCACCTCCGATCGGCTTCGTTCTTACGCAAATAATTTTCTTTTTTCACGGCCTACAAAAATAAGACCAATCATGAATATATATTGAACACTTGAAAAATATCGACCAAAAACGAGGTTTTGCGCAATTATTAGTAAACGCTAAAAATATAAAAACGAGTACAAACAAGGTATAAATATGGAGGAAAATAGTCTAATTAGGTAAGACAAATTTACGCTCATCAGCAACCCACATGGTTCTAGAATCATTTGCATGATCTTCTGGAATGTTCCGCACGAGTCTAGACCAATCCATATGGTTATAGAATCTTTTGCATGCTTTCATATGATTCTTGAATCTTCCATACGTATCCGGAATGTTCTGGAATACTCTGGATGTCCATGGATCCCTCTAAAATCCCGTGGAAAGTTTCGGAACATTCTGAGTTCTGACATTTCTCTCTCATTCTCTACGATTTACTCACAATTTCGATACATGATTTGCTTTGTTTAGCTTTCTTTTATAGACACTAGTGCAACCACTTGGCTTCTAACAAACTCATTCTTTCTAACATAATCTTTAACAACATCTAGTAGGTTTCTTTGTTCCTTTCACCAACATTACTCAATCGACTCCGTTTCAGATTCCGCTTTCTCTTTACATTGCTTATCCCTTCGTGGAAGCTTGTCCTCAAGCTTTAGACTCGAATCTCCTGCCGGACAATCTTGCTCGGAGTTGACTCACATCCTCCCTCATCATGTTTTTCGACGACGAATCCGACCATTAGACCAACGCCTGAACCGCCGCCTTTTTGTTGCGTTTAACAACAACTCCTCTTATTTACTATAACCTCATCCCCAAAGTCAGTGACATATAGCATTTAATTTTAGCGAATAGTGGAGGGCTAGGAATTATATTTATCCCTTGATTGATTTTCAGTTGTGAGTACGTGTCTGATTTTGTTGAATACTGATATTGAAGATTTTGAAGATGGAACTAGAAATAGAAATGTTGATTAAAATGCTTTTGTTGATTCAGAATTTTAGGTTTGAAAAATGAGTTTTTGGAAACGTTAAAAATTTTAAAAATAATTGAAAGATTTAATAAAAAAGGAAAATGAATTAATAAAATTAAATAAAAAATAATTATGAGAAAAAAAGGAGTTAAAGAAATTAAATAAAAAAAATTCTAAATGAAAAAGGAATTCAATAATGAATGATTTAAAGAAAAATATAAGTAATTAAATAATAAAATATTTATAAAAATGAAAAATAAATTAAATAAAAATTAAACTATAAACAAATTTAAAGAAAAAGAATTCAAATAAAAGAATGAAAACTAAAAGAAAGAAATGTAATTAATTTTTTTTTTAAAATCAGAAAAATGAAATAATGAAAATAACAATAATGATATTAATGAAAAATATAAAATTTTGAAAGTTAATAAAGGGTATTTTTGACATTTTACAAATTCCAGATTTTTAAGAATCAATGACATGTATTTAAATATGTGGGTTTTTAGCAAAAGGTGCAATTTTTATTAATTAAAATCAACTACAATATTGTGCACGGAGAATGTGCTCCCCAACCACGAAAAGACAGAATAAAGAACAATGGTTCACTGATCCTTGTAATACTATAACCGTCATACACGATATTGGGACGCCTCTTGGACAATGAGAGAATACGAGGGATGAGAAGGGGCTTTCGGAAGTCCTGCTCCGAAAGCTGGCCAAGGACCTCAACAATATTTGGATGTCATATAGGCAATGATAGAATACGAGGGATGAGAAGGTGGTACTGGAATTCTAGCTCCGAAAACTGGACAAGGACTTCAACAATAGTAGTGGGAGCCAAGGCTTCGATCAGGGACCCCTCCCAGGGCCAGTCCCTAAAACCTAGGGGATCTAACATTCCTCCTAGCGGGATGGTTCTTGCAAAGACAAACTTAGATAAATAAAAGGGACCCTTCCGATTAGCCAGAACCATAATCAGAAAAGGGGTTGAGGCGGTGGCGATGGCGGAGGCTAGGGAGAAGTACACGCCGGTGATGGTTACAGAGACGACGGTTGTGGCTTTAGGA
This sequence comes from Erodium maritimum, assembly GCA_963921825.1. Taxonomy (NCBI): domain Eukaryota; kingdom Viridiplantae; phylum Streptophyta; class Magnoliopsida; order Geraniales; family Geraniaceae; genus Erodium; species Erodium maritimum. Next base: position 34,868,765 of record OY997589.1, read on the forward strand.
ACTGTTAGTCTTAGTGCCCATAGTTCAATCCTAAATGTCCAAATGTATATATCATCGTTAGCAATAAAATTAAAGCGGCTTTATATTACTTATGTGTTGGAGTAATATATCGATGTGTGCTCTGATCTATGCCCACCATGCGAATAGAACCATAGATCGAGATAGATCACACTCGATGGGTCCCTAGTCAACAAAGCTTCACTAGAAGCGACTAGTATGAAAGATGGCTCTTTATGGCTTACGTTCTGTTAGTCATTGGAATGGGATTCCGGAGTCTGATCATAGATATCATGTGGGACATGATATTGGACGACCAACCCTGAATATGTGCCATAGATTAAGTCATGAGCATATTCAGTGTCGTAGCTTGTCATGTATCCTTAGACCAAGGAGTCTTTGTGATCGCTATGTAGTCAACAACTGAGTTTGACCTGAGCCTAACGTTGTCCGTAACAGGGCTTCCATAACGGCCAGGATTGGCTTGGGGACGGGCTACATGAGTGACACGAAAGACGGCTAAGGGATTTATCCCTCATACTGAGGTATGGGAAAGATATCGGTTCTCGGCCGCTTGATCGAGAGTGACTGAAAGAAAAGCATGGCCATGCACATGATACTGGGTATCATATCTTCAGTCATCTCACATATCAAGGAACAGTGATTGAGAATAATAAGGATGACGGCTCTATGCCTTATCTCAATCAGGATATCGGAGATAAAAGGATAATGATGGGGACGACGGAAAGGTTATAATCGACAGGGTCGATTCGTTATGTAGTGTCAGGCAATACTAAAGTCTCGTTAGTTGCCACTTAAATAAGATCAAGTAAAATGGGATTTTACGTTGATCTATTGACATGCATAAACCTAAGGGTCACACCGGAGGATGAAACTCATTGACACATTTATGGAGAATGGCCAAAAGGGAGTTGTCTCGGGACATGACCAAAACCGGGTTTTGGGTCATGTGCCCGTAAGTGAATAGGACTTTACGGATCGAGACAAGGCTTGGAGTCTTAGGATTGATCGCGTCGGATAATGTTGGACATTTCCGGTATGGAAGGCTTGGAGGCGATGAGCGAATCACGGGACCTCGTTGGAAATGGCCACGGGCCATGTTCCAAGAGACCCATGAGAGGCCCATGCAACCAAGGCCCATGAAACTAATTAATCAAGTCTTGATTAATTAGTACTAAGTAAGCAAGACAAGGATTAAGGTGTTGGTGATTCACCACCTAACCCAATCTTGTCTTGCCATACTTTGTCCTATTTACACCTTACTTGACACCATACTTGTCCCATGCCTTTAGTTGGACAAGTATGGGTTTTGTTATGTTTAAGTCATCTTTTTTCAACATAACAAACTCAAGACAAGAATAGGAAACACATTTTCTCTCACTCTTCCATGGCCATTTCGGGTTTGGCTAGTTTCCACCTCCATGTTTGTGTTCTTGAGTCCTCAAAGAGAAGAACTACGTGGCTTTGATTCCCATGTGGATACGTAGGCGTCTTGGAGACTCAAGTCAATCATTCGTTAACCGGTGTTCTTGTTTTGGTAAGAACTAGTGCTGAATTTTTCTCTTGTGAATCCATTCTTTGTTAGTTGTTTCATGGTTTTAATCGTCTCTTGGTTTTCATTGATTTTCCGCTGCGAGTTGGTTCATCTCCAACCCTACCTCGAGACCCAACAGGAACGACTATAGAGATGGCGGCGGTGGCATCAGAGACGGCGACGACATCAGAGACGACGGCGAAAGCATCAGGGACGTCAACATGAGAGACGGAAACCTCCGAAGTTGCAGAGGAGGGACCGGAAGGGAGACGCATCGTTGGTGGCGGAAGAAGGCCAACATCGCGACGGATAGAGGCGGCTCGAGAGGAACCTTAACAGAAAAAACTTTCACAGACTCGGAAGAAAGGGTGCGAGGGATAGAACATATAGAAGAGAGAAGAAAAACCATGGCATAGGCCATGGTAATAACCATGGCCATAGCCATGGCTTTGGGGTGCGACGGCAAAGAGCTATGTGTGAGAGAGAATTAGGGCTCTCAAATAATTGTGTTTTTATTTAAAAATTTGGTTGTTTTTGAAACGGGAAAGAACTTGTATTACGATCTTATCATGCTTACAAGGAGGGACCTAACAGTCCCGGACACCAGCTTTTGTCTCGATCGGCCGTGGCCCACCGAGCGCACATGGTTCCATACATATAGTCTGTTTTTTTTGCAGATCCGAACTCAAGAGTTCCTCGATCCAACGTTTCGAAAAATAAATAAATAACAGAACAGAAACTATCTAGCCAAAACATTATTCGCCCTAGACCAAATAAACTGAAATGAAAGATAACCTTGGTTGCGGATTCCCCGAGACTTCTCGGCTTTAGACGTCCCGGGTCTGTGGGTATAGGCCCCTGACGGTCCTTCCCACCCTCGCCCTGGGGGATCATTCATCCCCCGGGTGATTGTAGTCCCCCTGGGCTGACTTCCCGTTCCTGCACTTGCTCGGTGTTGGTTGACAACATCTTGGACTCCGGCTTATGACCCGTCGTAATCACCCTGGGTCTTGGTCCTACGGCAGTGGTGAAGCGCAGGATCCCCCGACGGGCCAAGGTGCAGTCCTTCAGTTCTCCCAATCTTGGGTCAGGTATCTTCCACTTTGCCCCGATCTTCAGGTGTGATTTTGGGCTTGGGACTTCCTCTCCATGGTGTTTGGCTATCGTTGGAGTCGGGACCAAAACCCTAACGGTAGTACTCCGATTACCATTGGGTGCATGTCTCCTACTGTTCGCGAACCTCTTAGTGTTTGCTTGCCCCGTGGAGTGAGGAGCCATTCTAGGGTGTAGCCCGATCCCCGAGTTAGCATACCCTGGCTGATAAGTCGATGACCAGGAGAAGCAGTGCACCGGATCCCATTGGTAGGCCGGGATCGCGGTGTGCGCCGGAGAGGGGACGAGGGCCAGGCCCAGATACAAGGACTCCTGTCGCCGGATTCCCTGGTCTTAATCCGATAGGGGGCGACGATTGCAGTGATTGGCGACGAGAGACTGGGCGGGCTCCGGAATGGGTCGGCTCCAGGGAGACGGGTGCAACCACGCCGGATCGTGGATCGCACCATGCATGGACCACCCATGGTTATGCAGGATCAAGGTGGGGTTGGGATGGTCGATCATGAAGTGACGAAGGTGGCCGGTTGTGAAGGGGCGATGATGTGGGGGAAGGTCCGGCGACCATGGTGCCCTAGAGGGAGGGCCATCGTGATGGCGGCGTGAGATGGGTAGAACCATGGTGCTGGTGCGGAAGGATGAGCGACGAGGAAGAAGGGGCTGCAGACGGTGGCTGGCGGTAGGACGGTGGTCGGCGGCGGCGGCGGCGACTGCTACTGTAAACCCTAAGTAGGGTAGAGAGAACCTCACTTGGAGGTAGTGGAGAGCTTTTTACTCTTGTGAGCTAAAAGAATAAAAAATTTGGTTGTTAGTGTTGGGATGGACAATTAACAAGAAATAGCTAAAGTGAATTTTGGGAAGTTGAGGTATCTCCCTAACGAAGAAAATAATCCGTATAGAATATTCAAGCAGTTTCTTGAATAACCAAGATATCTACATGGATTATCACTTCAATATCTCTGCTGAAGAGCGTAATATCTAACAGCATGTCAGTCATATAGAACACCAACAAATAGAAAGAGGGATGAAGAAACCAGTCCATGACTTAACATCAGTAAAAAGCTACCTCCAAATTAGGTGCAACTAGATGCAATTTTTACATAATATTTCTCCAAATAGTTATCTACATGGATTATCACTTCAATATAATTATTGTTATAATTTTTAATGTATTTAACTACCTTATCTTTTCTCCACTTTCACATATACATTTTGTATGTATGTGCGAATTGGACAAAAACTAAAGTAATTAAATGCAACAAAAACTTTAAAAGAAATTATTAACACTCAAAAAAAAGTTTTAACGGACTAATTAGTAAACAGAAATTGCTGCTAAAAAAAGTAACAGGAACTGCAGACAGTACATGTGTCTTTCATCCAGATGACATTTTCAACAGTAATCAATATGTTTTTGTTTTGCTCAAAGCAAAAATTCCCTCATACAACAACAGGCTGATTTGTTAGCAAAAACAGATTTAAGGTAAATCTAGTCCTGTACAATTCACACTCTCTACCTGTTGACTCTTTATGATCCTGTAATCTATGCAAAGCTGCACTTCAACTTCTCAGCCTCCAGCTCTTGTTTTAATGCTTCCACTCTTTCAAGCAACCCTATGTTTTCCTGGTAACATTGTTGTCAAAGAAGTTCGGGTAAGTAAGTATTAACCATCAATGAGGATGAAAATGCGAAATGCAATATGGCAAGGTTCACTTACTTTTCTCCTAAATAGGTTTCAGGTTTAGTATAAGAGCTATTTTGGCCCTTATTCATATAAAAAATACTATTTTGATTTTGAAAAAGAAAAAGACAGAAAAATTCTTAGCATCACTATCCTGAAAACTAACAAGTAAATTGTAATAAGAAAGTGTATTGGTACAAAGTGGATACCTTTTGCAACAACGCCAACTTCTGATTGATGCTGGCTGCACTCTCCACTTCTTTCTCGAACGAGTCCTTAATCTGTCAAGAGAAACATGCTCTTTTAGCTGGTTAGTTCTTTCTTTTATTTGTTAATCTCAGTCATATAAAATTTATATTTCATAACAAAGTCATGAGCTCTAAGCATAGGCAGTAGTCACCCTATTTTTTTCACAATATATATCAACCCTAGTGGCAAATCTAAGAAATGACATCGCTCCTATGTACCTAGGTAAACGAAAATCTTGCAAGGTTAGCCACGACATATACATTACTATTACCTGATTGTCTGATTTCCATTTTCAGAGCACAAACAATCCAAGGAACGAACTATCAAATAAGGAGCAATTCAGTTTCTGAATAAAAAACATGCCAATTTATCCCTCCAATGGAGAAAAGGTATTCACGTGAATGACTCAATGTGATATGCATTTGGTTCATGGAGCCTGGTCCAATTGATTAACCAATGTATTGGTGATTTTCGCAAATGAATGACTAAATAGGATTTATTTCAGTTCAGAGACTAAACTGCCCGTTTTCTGATAGTTCGATAACCATTGATTGATTATCCTAAAATACTATGAATTTGACTTGAAATAAACTGGTTTTCTGTACCTAGCATAGGTTAGTGTACTAACCGATCCATAGTGCAACACTAAAATGCGACAGTCAAATGAGCACCAAGAAAATGATACGTATACTGTGCAGCGGCATCATGCTAAGTATTACTATTTGTCACTCACTTACCATTCAAAAGCAAAATTCCTGATTAATAAACTTAATAGTACCTCTATGAGTTCGTTCCTACACTTCTTTGCCCGTGCCGATTCCTCATCATATTTCAGCCTCCACTCTGCAGATTCATCCATTGCTTCCCTGTTCGCGTGATCGAACTGCCGCCTACAAGATTTAGGCAGAACAATATATTGATTACGTATAAAACAGAAACAATGAAACTGAGGTAGATTCTTGACAATACGAGGAACAGTACAAGTCATATATTGTAATAAACAGCAACTTGCAACTTAATCCAACAGATGCAGCAGGGACTTATCGTTAGAAACAAAGCTTTGATCATTAAATTGGTGCGAGCCAGAAAACAAACTTCTATAGGCCATCACGAATACATTATAAACAGTAACCCTTTAAACACAATGCAGATAGGACCCCATCTCTGGATACACATACTAGAACTCAAAAGTACAAGAAACGTTTATGATACACATTTCAATGTCTTTGTAGCTGCATTTTAATTCTCAGGAAGTTAGGTTTTGAACATTTTGATTCTTGGAAACCAAATAGAGTATAAAAGGCTTAATGCTAATTGTTAATTGCAATGTAATGAAAAGTAAATTACAAATGGAAATCAATTCATTAGTTGTGATTGAGTTTCTAAGGGCAAGTACTGTTTCCTTCACGAGTAAAGTAAAATCTAATTTCATTACCATAGATTACTCAATAGCATTAATGAATTGAAATTGAAGCAAATCAACAACATAATGACAAATTTGACATGCAAAGAGAATGGTTGTAGTTTTCATTAAAGCAAATCGATTTACCATTCCAAGCAGAAATTAATCAAATTGTCGAGTTCGATGAATAACCCAACAAAGCAAAAGCAAAAGCAAAAACAAGAGTGCCCAGAAACGAGATTCGGATCGGGAAGAGAATCGAACCTCAAGAGCTCGGATTCGTCAGCAGAAATGGAGTAATCGATGGACCAGAGTCTGAAATAGACAGCAATTCCCAAAACCATGACCAGAGCTATCCCCACATATACTGGACTCCTTCCTCGTACTGATCCTCCCATTTCTTCTGAGAATACGAGGACGGAGCAACCAGATTGTTGTTCCTGCGAGGCAGTGTTCGAGTTCTTGCTCGGCTCCTTCGTTCCGAATCAGTAACTTTGAGGGTTTGGTTCGATTTCCATGAACCCCAATTGGCTTTTGGATTGAGAATCTCTGAGTGACCAACCGATTAGCGTATTCTCAACTACTCTGCAATTACTTCAGTCTTGTTTAAAAGTGTTGACTTTTATTGACCAACTCTGCAATTTTGACTACTTTAACTCTTGATCACATTCTGACAGTGGAAAAAAAAACTACTATTGGGCCTGGACATTTTAATTGGGCCAGTAATTGGACCGAAATACTTGCGCAAACGATTGAACGTGGGTTAAAAGAGTCCAACAAAAACATGACATTTATCTAACAAAATCCGTCACGAGCCCATCATATTATTTTAAGGATTAATGATTACTTTTATCTACATTAATATGAGGCGAAATCCGGTGAGAACTATTATATTTTTTTAATCAATTCACGAATTTAATTTTTTCTGTTTTATTTGAACTCCGATTGACTTCAAACTTGCACCATTAGTTTTGTTTTTTTAAGGACGTTCTATCAAGATTAGTCATGAATATATTTTGAAGCACGAAAAAAAATAATTCGCGGTTGATTTTTTTTATTTATAAAAATCTGGGTAATTTTTATCAACACTTTGCTCTGGATTTATCAACACTTTTACACTGGTTTTATCAACACTTTACACTGGTTTTATCACCTCATTTTTCCAAAATTGATCATGATTTTATTACCTCATCGCGTGCTTTTTATGAACACTAGTTTTATCAACACTAAACACTAGGTTTATCATTCAATTACATGTGTTTTATCACCCCCGTCACATATTTTTTTTGAAGCACGAAAAAAAATTATTTCGGGGCTGATTTTTAAAGAAATTATATATGGGTAATTTTTATCAGCACTTTGCTCTGGGTTTATACACACTTTACACTGGTTTTATCAACACTTTACACTGGTTTTATCACCCCATTCTCCAAAACCGATCATGATTTTTATCATCTCGTCACGTGCTTTTTATGAACACTAGTTTTATCAACACTAAACACTAGGTTTATCATTAAATTACGTGTGTTTTATCACTCTATCACAAGTTTTTTGTATCAATGTTAAACTCTAATTTATCACACTTATTATCAAAATTGAACATGGTTTTTATCACCTCATTATTTGTTTCTTATCACCTCATTACATGTATTTTATCAACATTTAGCACTAGTTTGCTACTCCGATATAAAACATTTATTAGTGAAGATTTATCAACGCTCAACATTATTTTTATCACCTTGATATAAATTTTTATTTTCGTGCTTCAAAATATATTCATGACTGATCTTGATTTAAAGCCCTTGAAAAAAGAAAAATATTGGCGCAAGTTTGAAGTTAATCGGAGTTCAAACTAATCGGGAAATATTAAATTAGTGAATTGGTGAAGGAAAAAAAATGGACACTTGTCCACGTTGCACCATGCTATTACAATTATGCCCTTGCTTGTGTGAGAATGGATGAAAGTGGCATAAATTTGGGTAGAATTGGGATGATGATGTGGCATCATGGTGAATGTTGGATCTTAAGTGTGTGTGGCTAGGATTGGTTCTCGTAGTTCCTATGTTAAAAGTGGTTCTCAATAGATTATCCCTCCATTAATATATATATATATATATACATATATATATATAACAAATATAGTTTTTTAACAAAAAATTTCTCTCTCGTTTTGAGAGCATACCCTAGACCTAGCTTGCCCTTGCTGTTTTGGAGCTTCCTCCTGTCGCCGTCGCTGTTGCGCCGCCTGGGCTTGTCGGTTTGTTGTTCCCGTGTTCGCATGTCCCATCGGTGCAGGGTTCACATACGGATGGGAGTGGCTGGCTCTTCCCCAGCCCTCTGCATCTCTTCCCCTTCATGTCCCTCTTGTGGCTTTGTCGACTTCCAGTCCGATCGACATGCACCCTCATACCTTCTCGCCGATGTCGCCTAGCCTCTCTACTCCATGTGGTTTAAAGATTCCACCACCACTCTCTACTCCTCTCCCCATGTCTCGGCCCCGCCTCCTCTATCGATATTCTCTACGGACTAGGCTTCGGATTCTCTGGGATCGACGGTGTGTATCCTCCCTGAGGAATCCCTGCCTACGGCGCCTGCGTTGCCCGGTCAGGTCATCCCACTATCTCTGTCGCTAATGGAAGGTGATGCACCGCACCCACCAGCATTGTCTCCTCTACCTGACGTCTCTCCACCACGCCCATCGAGTGAAGTGGTTCGGCCTTTCAGGGTTCGACGGAAGCGTCAAAAAAGATGTACGAAACCACCACTCTCTCCACTCTCTTTTCCTGTGTCGTCTTCAATGGTGGTGGTTGCTCATTCGCCCGGTCTCGCCTCGGCGTCACCGACTCGCCAACTACCAAAGAGAGGATGCCCTCCTACATGTCTGATCACGACGGCGTCGCCTCTGGTACTGATCCTGCTAGGCCCCTTAGGTTCGGATGGATCGGGGTCCGCTTCTGGCGTCTCTTCGTGGTTAAAGGCGGGAGGATCTTCTGTAAAACCCGCTTCGTTTCATTAGGGTTTTAATTCGCAAACCGAAAACCTTAAGGTAGTTTTTTTTTTTAAAAACAAGTGCAAAAAAAAAATGAAAGGAGCAGGTCTGGACCAGGCCAGGCGCGCAGGCCCAACCCAGCCCAGCCACTCTCGGCCCGGTTGTCCCCTGAGGCCCAAAAGGGCCGGCCCAAGTCCCACCTATATAAGGTGGCATTAGGGTTTTGAAACCCTAATACCCACTCCCCTTCTTCGATCCACGCCGCCCCCACTCCTCTCCCGACCTCCTTCTTCTTCGTCCACGCCGTCGCCGGCCACACCACCGGCCTCCCTCCACCGGCCGTCCCTCTCTGTCCTCACCCAGTCCCGAACCCGACCTCACCCTCCGTGTTCCTCCTCCACGCCGCCGCCCTCCCACGACCACGCCGCCGGCCAGGATCTCTCCCTCACCGTCCGCTCCTTCTCCCCCGTCCGATTCTCCGACCACCGCCGCCCCCGTCTCCTTTCCCCGCTCCGTCCTGCCACACCGAGCCCCTCCTCCTCCCAGCCTCCCTCTTCTCCGCCCCTCACGCCGCCGCCGTCCAAATCCACCTCCGTCCCTCTCGATTCCGGCCGTCCCCGATCATCCCGTCTCCCATCTCCTCGTCGCCGTCCGCACGGCCGGCAAGCTCAGCCGAGCCACCACCACCGCTCTCTCCCTCGTCCCGAGCCTCCATCACCGGTTCTCTCTCCAGCCGAGTCTCAGCGTCGTCGTTCAGATCCGGACACGAGCAGCCGTCCACCGCCGCCGTGCACCGCCCTTCCCTCCACGTGAGGTTCGTGCCTGGGGGTTTAGTCGCCGGCGACGTATTCGCCGGCGGCCGGTTCTTTTTTCGTACCGTCGTCCCTTTTATTTTGTTTCAGCTGGATCGGTGTTTGGTTGGAAACATTGAATTGTATTGTAATTTCGGTAAAGAAGATAAAACGACTTTTGGAATAAAAATTCGATGTTTGCTTCTCGGACCAAAATGGTTAGATCTGAACTGGTTGGGAACGAAAGAAAGAACCCTAAAACGAAAAATTAGTTTTGTTTAAAAGGGATTTAAATTGGAAAATGTTTTAAAATAAAAGAGAATTAAAATCAAATTGGGTTTTAAAAACGGTTTTAAATCGAGGAGTTGAGAATCAGATTTGTTAGGAAATAAACTTAATCGTCGGAAACAAAACTTGAGTTTTAGAAAATCGATTTAAGGGAACAATCAGATTTGATTTAAAATGGATCTTGGTCCGTTGAGCGTGGAACGAATAATCGGGCTGTTAAAATGGACTGCAATTCGGGTTTAAAAGGGAACAAAAGCAGACCGTTGAATCGGACCTCGGGACTCGTGCATTAGGACTGTGCCTCGCATGCACCGGTTTCGGTGCTCGGGTACTCCACCCGATTCACCGTGACCCCGCTTTTATCCCGCTCGAGTTTAAGGGACTACTGTCGGTTTTTAAAATGGTTTAATCGCGACCTTTAGATTAACCTGGGAACCGCCTCTAATTTATGGCTTTCTTGTTATCCTTAGCGTCCGGCTTCGATCGAAGTGAAGCCCGGAGGTAACGAGCCAGAACGTCAGCAGCTAGGAAGCGTAGCGGTTGCTCTTCAGTTGAGGTAGGGAAAAGTAGCCGGATCTCGGCCCTGACTGGGGAAAGTTAACAGTAGAATTGCATGTGACACCGGGGTGTCGTGGGTTGAATAGGTTTATTTAAATATTAGAAAAGCATGCTACGAGAACTTGGTAATTATTAGAAAAGCATGCTACGGGAACTTGGTAATTATTAGAAAAGCATGATACGGAATCGTAGCAATTATTAGAAAAGCGTGATACGGGATTTTAGCGTTTAAGAGAAAAGCATGTGACACTTAGTAGTGTCGTAGGAACAGAGAACTTAGCGATAATCGTTTTACTGGAGGCATATGACCATGCCCGGAGGTTGATTGTGAACTTATCGATATTAGGAGTACTGGAGGCATATGACCATGCCCGGAGGTTGATTGTGAAACTGTTGATATTAGGACTGTTGGAGGCTTGGGTTAAGCAGGAGGTTGATTGTTTATTTTGGCGTCTTGGGTGGCCTTGAGAGCCCGTGCATTATTATGGTTGAGTCTTGGGTGGCCTTGAGAGCCCGTGTATTATTATTGTTGAGTCTTGGGTGGCCATGAGAGCCTGTGTTGTTAATCGTGTTTGGGTGGCCATGAGAGCCCGTACTTTACTGTTGGTGTTTTAGCTGGCTTACGAGTTAGAGTCTCGGTAAGTTGCAAGCGTGTTTTATTGTTGAGTTTTGGGTGGCCAGGAGTGCCCGTGGGGTTGTTGAACCCGTGTCTTTACCTTTGGTGTTTTGGGTGGCCTTGAGAGCCCGTGTACTAAGGTTGGTGTCTTTGGCTGGCCTGACCGAGTTAGAGTCTCGGGGGGTTGCAAGCTCTCTTTAGCTGGCTTACGAGTTAGAGTCTCAGTAAGTTGCAAGCGTGTTTTATGGTTGGTGTCTTGGGAGGCCGTGAGTGCCTGTGGGGCTGTTGAGTCCGTGTCTTACTGTCGGTGTGTCTTGGGAGGCCGTGAGTGCCTGTGGGGCTGTTGAGTCCGAGTTTTACGGTTGGTGTCTTGGTGGCCATGAGTGCCTGTGAGTGTTGAACCTGTGTCGTTACTGGTTGTTGATTTTGCTTGTGATTGTGTTTGTGATTGTGGTTACCGGAGGTTGGGGGCCCGCTTCCTGAAACGGGGGTCCACGATCACACGCGTCTGCATTTTCAGACGGGGTAGGGGGCCCGCCCGCCAATAAAGGGGTCCTGGCCGCGCGTGTGTGGTTTGGGTTTGTGAGCGTACCTTGGCTGGCTTATGGGTTAAAGTCCCAGTAAGTTGCAGCATTTTCCGGCTGGCTTATGGGTTAGAGTCCCAGTAAGTTGCAGCATTTTCCGGCTGGCTTATGGGTTAGAGTCCCGGTAAGTTGCAGCATTCTTGGGTTGGCCTGACCGGGTTAGAGTCCCGGGAGGGCGTTCTTGGCAGCTGGTTTGCGATCCTTTGTGATCTTGTTTGGTGTGCGATCCTTCGTGATCTTGTTTGGGGTGATCCCTTGTGATGCTGTTTGGTGTTGCGTAACTTTCTTTTGAGTCCTTGGAAGAGGTCGTCAATGGTTGTGTCGGGTCTACTTTACGTGTCAGGGTGTCGAGTTGGTCAGGGAAGGCAACAGTGGGTGTATGTTCAGTTAGAGTATTTGGGTTGGGGATGGTGTTCCCCGGTGTTGAGTTGTTGTTGGTGTTACCTGCTTTGTCTGCTAATTATGCCGTAGTCAGTCTGTTATCCGTGGTGGTGAGCGAACGCTCATCCCTAGCTGCTTTTCCTACAGGTACTGTTCGTGGGACGGACTAGGTGAGCTCTCGAAGCTTGTGGAGCTGGGAGCGGAGTCCGGGTTTTGTCTTTTGAGTCTAGTGACGGATACTGTGTACTTTGTCCACTTGTTAGGACGTGTTTTAAACTGTATTTATTATTTTGTTGAACAAATGGTACTTTTAAAGAGTTTAATGAAAACAGGTTTTCAAGTGTTTTTATGTTTTAAAATGTTCGCGTCCCTAGTTCGGTTTTACTGAAATTGGGGCGTGACATCTTCGCTTTCCCTACACCTTGGGGAGCATAGTCTCTCACCTCTTGTGCTCTTACCTAATGCAGTGAGGATTCCTTACATCCCCTCTTTTCCTGCGATCCCGGCGTATCTGCTCCAGCGTGATGGGGTGGATCCTCACCCAATAGAGGGAACCCTAATCCCTACTTCTGCATCGCCGCTACCGTCGCCACCCACCAATCAACCGGTCGTTGAGACGAGGGCTTCCCTTGCTACATCCCCCAGTTATGTTCTTCCCACGCAACGTCCTCCTCGGCCTTCCCCCTCCAAACCCTACTTTGCAGGCCCAACCGTTTTGCCAAGACCTTGCCTGGCCCCTCCTCCCCTCGGGCGGCGCGGTTTCTAGGGTTTGCCAAGACCTTGCTCTTGCCCCTCCTTCCCGGGGCGGTGCAGTTCTTAGGGTTCTGGCTCCCCTCATTCTGATCCGATACTAGGTAGGGTTCTACCTCACCCCCTAACTCGTCGTTGCCAGAGGTTTTGCCACATCGTTCTAGCCTTCTAGATGTAAGAGCTCGCGAGGATTTGGGAGCGAAGGAGGCGGGTGTTGTTGTCGCTAGTGTAGGCCATGGCACTCTGAAACGGTCTGTAGTTGGGATCCCTCGGGATGATCTTTTCAGGGCAAGGAAGCAGCCTCGTCAGGAGGAATGAGTCGTCCGTTGTGCATCAGGGACTGGCCTTGGGAGGGGTCCCTATATGATGCGCTGCCTCCCCCCCCATCACTATTACCCTCGAGGACCCTCAGGATCTCCAATACCCCCTTCCCTCTATCTGTATTCTACCTTTTCCCTTGAGGCATCACACGACCGCTTGTGACGGCCATCTACTTTTTCCCATGGGGCACCAACAAACCGCCTGTGTCGGTTATGATCTAAAAAGGCTCAGAACCATTATTCGTCTATTCTGACCTTCTCTCAGTGGTCGGGGAGCTTGTTCATAGATGCACGTTAATGTAATTAGTTTTGATCTTTAATAATATTGCACCTTTCGCTCAAATATATATATATATATAGGGGGACAATCGGGTACAAACCTTATTTCGGGTCAGAACGTAGAACTAATCTGGGCCATTGATTAACTAGATCGGATGGCCACCGAAATTCAGGGGGGGTGGGGGTGATTGATTACGAAATCAATTACAAGATATGCATTAATTAAAAAGATATTAAAAGATATGCATTAAATCTGGGCCATTAATTCTACGATCCAAGGGCCCAGACTGATAGTTCTACGTTCTGACGAAAGATACAAGTTTGTACCTGATTGTTATCCTATATATATATATATCTGGTGAGAACCATGTTTTAACGTAGGAACCGCGAGAACCAATCTAAGTCATCCATTTTAGGAATGAATGGATGAGATGCAATTGAGTAGTTGACTTGTTGACTGCAAAAAAACAGCACTTTTTAGTAAGTGGTAAGGGCTTTTTAGTAAACTATCATATTTTTTTTAAACCAATTCACTAATTTAATTTTTCCCGCTTCGTTTGAACTCCGATTGGCTTCAAACTTGCGCCTTTAATTTTGTTTTTTTAAGGGCTCTCAATCAAGATCAGTCATGAATATATTTTGAAGCACGAAAAAAAAATTATTTCGGGGTAGATTTTTTTTTGAAAACAAATCTGGGTAATTTTTATCAACACTTTGCTCTGGATTTATCAACACTTTTACACTGGTTTTATCAACACTTTACACTGGTTTTATCACCTCATTTTTCAAAACTGATCATGATTTTATCATCTTATCGTGTGCTTTTTATGAACACTAGTTTTATCAACACTAAACACTAGGTTTATCATTCAAATTACGTGTGTTTTATCACCCCTATCACATGTTTTTTTGAAGCACGAATTTTTTATTTATTTCGGGGCTAGTTTTTAAAGGAATTATATATGGGTAATTTTTATCAACACTTTGCTTTGGGTTTATCAACACTTTACCCTGTTTTTATCAACACTTTACACTGGTTTTATCACCCCATTCTCCAAAACTGATCATGATTTTTATCATCTCATCACGTGCTTTTTATGAACACCAGTTTTATCAACACTAAACACTAGATTTATCATTGAATTACATGTTTTTTTATCACCTCATCACAAGTTTTTTTTATCAACGTTAAACTCTAGTGTATCACACTTATTATCAAAATTTAAAATGGTTTTTATCACCTCATTACATATTTTTTTATCAACATTCAGCACTAGTTTGGTACTCCGATATAAAACATATATTAGTGAAGATTTATCAACGCTCAACATTATTTTTATCACCTTGATATAAATTTTTATTTTTGTGCTTCAAAATATATTCATGACTGATCTTGATTTAAAGCCCTTGAAAAAAGAAAAATATTGGCGCAAGTTTGAAGTTAATCGGAGTTCAAACGAATCGGAAAATATTAAATTAGTGAATTGGTGAAGAAAAAAATGGGCACTTGTCCACATGGCACCATGCTATTACAATTTTGCCCTTGCTTGTGTGAGAATGGATGACATTGGCGTGAACTATGGTATAATTGAGATGATGGTGTGGCATCATGGTGAATGTTGGATCTTAAATGTATGTGGCTAGCATTGGTTCTCACAGTTCCCATGTTAAGAGTGGTTCTGAATAGATTTCTCCTATATATATATATATATATATATATATATATAAGAGAACAAACAGGTGTGAACCATGAATTACGGTGTGAACATGCGAACTCAGCCAGATTGCGACATGTGTCACGCTCAGAAAATGCCCCCTTTTTGTTATAATCAAGTTTATTAATTCGATTTTTTCCGTTTCGTTTCAACTCAGATTTCATTTTTTCTTGCGCCAATATTCTTATTTTTTCAAGAGCTTTCTAACAAGTAGTGGATTGCATATATTTTGATGTGTTTTTGAATACGTGTGTGGATGTGTGAATATGAGTGCGAAAAGTGTGATGTGTTTTTGCAAATTTAGTGTATATGGTTTGCGGATTTAGTGTATATGGTTTGCGAATTTAGTGTGTTTTGAAAATTTAGTGTATATGGTTTGCGGATTTAGTGTATATGGTTTGCGGATTTAGTGTATATGGTTTGCGGATTTAGCGTATATGGTTTGCGAATTTAGTGTAATTTTCACACTTTTGTATGCAATAACCTAACTTGAATTGATTGCTAGATACCATGTTACAGCTTGGATATTGTTGATATTGTTGATTTCAGCTTTAATTCATGTTTTTATGATGGTAGCTTGATACCATGTTACAAATTCATCTCTTGGAACTAAACCCAGTTTTAGTTTCTTCCTAAAGTAGCTTCTTTTGGAGTCTTGGATTTGCTTTATGTTTGTGTTTTGAAGACTAGAATCTTTTGGTACTGATTCAATTCACAAATATGACTATGTAGATTTTGGTATAACATGATGGAGGAGTCTGTGGGGTTGCTGAAAGTAGTTGTTGTCCAAGGAAATTATATTATAGTTATTGTAAGTTATAATGGTAGTTATGATGTAGTTATGTTGAAGCATTGTATAACTGCTAATATATATAAATATACATCCTCTGTGTCATTATATGACAAGGGATTACACTACATTATATCATCTAACACTTATGTTGTACTCAAGTTGGGCAACCAAGTAAGTAACTTCTTCTCTGGATTATTGATTTAGACTCTATATCCCATTTTTGCCTATTATTGCTCAATCTATAATGTTGGATACATTCAGGTGGCCAAGACCAAGGTTATTGCATACAAAAGTGTGAAATTTACACTAAATTCGCAAACCATATACACTAAATCCGCAAACCATATACACTAAATCCGCAAACCATATACACTAAATTTGCAAAACACACTAAATTCGCAAACCATATACACTAAATCCACAAAACATATACACTAATTCCGCAAACCATATACACTAAATCCGCAAAAACACATCACACTTTTCGCACTCATATTCACACATCCACACACGTATTCAAAAACACATCAAAATATATGCAATCCACTACTTGTTAGAAAGCTCTTGAAAAAAATAAGAATATTGGCGCAAAAAAAAAATTAAATCGGAGTTGAAACGAAGCGGGAAAAATTAAATTAATGAACTTGGTGGGGAAAAAAAGATGAGCATTTCTAAGCGCGACACGTGTCATGTTGTTGTTGAGTTCGCAAGTTCGCATTTTAAGAGGGGTTCGCACGTGAAAGCCTTCATATATGTATATACTAAAATTTGAAATAATACCTATTCAACTTAATTTTTACATTTGATATGTAATTTTTTTTTGAAACGAGTAATGAGGTAGTGTATTACTGTAAAGAGTAAATCTTATTGGGTAGGGCATAACTACCCAGGATTCCAGGTATTTGTCCTGATCGACCGTAGTCCACCAGGTGCCCATGGATCCGTAAAAAATGTCTGCTTGTGCTCGCAGATTTAAACTCAAGAGTTCCCCTTACCGACATTTCAAAAGAAAGAAATCCCAAAGTCCTTATACAAAATAACCACATACCTAACCGAACTATGAAATCGATAAACAACAAAACTAATAGGAAACGGGCTAGTGCTTTGAGTGCAGTTTTCCCGAGACTCCCCAATACTGGTGGTCCCGGGTCTGTGGGTATAGGTCCCGGAGAGACCTTCCCACCCCCGTCGAGTCCTATCATTCTTCCCGCGGAGGGTCCGTCCCCTCCATCTATAGCTCCCGAGCGTGCTCCAGCAAGATCTCCTTGGTACTCTCTTCCAGAATGCTGACTTCTTCAGATACCCCGTCCTCACTCGGTTGTAATGTGTGTGGGTACCCCGTCGGTTCCATGGACTCCTCCGTCTCCCCGTCCAACATGGATGGCGCATTACTTATCCCCCCCGGTAGGGTTTGATGAGGATGAGGTCTGCATTCCTGTGCTAGTCCCCTTCGTCTCAATTCTGTGTTTCCGGGATCGGGGACCGATTGCCGGGTTGTACTTCAGCAAACCTTTGAGGTACACAGGGAAGTGGTCCTGGTTTTAACGACGGGTTGGAGCCCTAGCAATTTCCGGATGGCGTATTTGCTTCCTCTGCAATCGCGGCGTTTCCCTTCCCCCCACTCAGTCAGGGCGATATTTGAGGCGGCCATGCCTGAGGTACGAGGTATCGTTTTGGGGTCCCTAGCTGAGCCCGTCTTGGGGGGTTTCCGGTGTTGTGGTGCCCGTCACTGGCCCTGGTATGATCACATTCTTCGGCGTCGGAACCCTCGGGGCCTATCACTTGGTCATTAGCCTTGGTGGTGCAGAAACCCTAATGGAGTCCCATCGGTCGCGGGGAACCTGCACAGATGGTGGCGATGGTTGTGCGTACCAAGGATCATATACCCGTCCATCAGGCCGATGGCCGAGGAGGCCCGAGTGATGATACCTGCCAGCCCTGTCAGTGAGGAACAGGATCGGTGGGTAAAGCGGGTGATCCTGCATCCGGTACGGTTCGTACATATGCCATGGTGGTACCAGATGAGGATACCATGGTGGACCACGCAGCGGAGCAGAGAGGGAGTGGTGGTGCAGGGTATGGAAATGGGAGAAAGGCCGCTGCGATTGCCAACCTATGTTCCGGTTGGAGGCTGAGCGACGATGAAACGGGTCGGTTGGTCGCATGAGGGGGTAGGGGATACAAGGTCGATCGGATTGCATGTTGAACATGAGAGGAGAGCCGAAGGCCTGAGGTTCAATGTGGGGAGGCGTGGTGTGGTGACGCCAGCGGCGACAGATGCGCAACCCTATAAGGGTTCGGAGTTCTAACCCTAGAAGGGTTCGGGAATATGTCATTTGATATGTAAGTTAGTATATACATCTATAATTTTATCAAATATGTTAACGTATATGTCTATTAAAATCTTAAAAATACATGCATGTTAATGTAAGTATATGTAATTTTCAAAAAATTAGGTTATACATGTAAAAACAATGTATAGTTTAAAGTAAGTAACTTAATTAACCTTTATTTTAATTACCTACACTTAAGACCCCGAAGTTGCTCCCTTTATATAGGAATAAAAATAGCATCACATCCCAGCATCAAAACCAAAGAATGTAACAATGCGAAAACAGCCGGAGAAATCACACACCTCCCCTTGTTTCACTGATAGCTTCACTCAGTAACCTAACATTTAAAACACAAGTTTTAGCATTTTCTTTGTCTTTAATATTTATTCAATGTATTTGATGTGTATTGCTTTGGCCAGAATTATTCAACAAATACGCTTTGTGCACGTCATGATCGAAAATAAATAGTTCTGGTTGGTTTGATAATAACAGATACGCATTACTTTATGGGTTATGCAACCTTTAGTTTGATATGATTTTACCATGTTGTCTCGGTATTTATCTTATAGAGTGATATATATGCAAGGTATATTTTGTTACACTCACAGTTACTGTAGACATTCCACGTTCTCGTATGTTCCTCTAGAAAAAGTCTACCTCTAGTCCTAACCTTTTTTTATCGATGGTGACTCCTGTAATTTTTATCGTCACACTGTCGACCTCCCTGTCAATAGAGCTCTCCGCGCCTGGAGTGCATGTCCCCTCGGTGGCCTTGATAATGCCTTCACGCCCTCCTTTCGGATTCATCCGTCCAGTTTGAGAGAAGAAGAAGCGAAAGCCTAAAGTCTCTGTTATAGATCAACCCATCACCGCCTCTCCTCCTCCAATCAATCCACCGATACCCACCACCAATGCTTTTTTCCCTAGAACACTTGTCCATGTCATCCTTAACCTTGGTGTTTTTTTCTCCGAGAACGGAATCGACGAACTCTTGCCCGATTAGGCCAAAACGAGGTTGTCAATCGAAGGGTATCGCCGCTTCTCTACCTCGCCTTACTGCGTCACGTAAGGACCTATTTCAGGGGTTCGACGGTTTTTATGGCTGACAACCCTGATTTCGTCGTCTCGCTTCATTGTGCTGCGTCACCGACCTCGAAAGGTCTTGATTCCGTGGGCTCGACGTCGCTTAGGGTTGGTGTCCCTCCTAGAGACCCTAGAATATCCATGGTGAGCCTCCAGGCGGGCTTCTCGGCTTGCTTCCTCGTTGAGGAAGAGACAATGGAGATCGTGGTGCCTTATACCCTGGTGGATCTCTCCATCATCGCTCCCCAGCAATACGGCATGGTCGGTCATCTAATGTCCCCAAAACCACCCTACTAGGAGTTCATGCTCAAGGTCATCACACGGGCATATGGATAATCGGCATCAGGATTAGTGGTGAAGGACCTAGAGCCCGATACATACGAGTTCTACTTCGACTACTAGGAGGCTCGTGCATGGGTTCGGAACTATGAACCCTGATGCTTCAATGGGTACCCACTACTACTAGGGGATATCTTGAACCCGTTGGATCGAGATCTTTTGACTAGAATCAGATCTAATTATGGGTGCATGCACGAAGTATCCCACCTTCGGTTGGTACGAATGCCACTAAACAGTTCATTGGAGCTACGCTTGGGGGATGTGTGGACGTGCCCTGTGATCAGTGAAGCCTATACTGAGGCGGGACCGTCAAGGTCAGATTCTGGATGGAGCTTCACTGGTCCCTTCGCCAGTCCATGATCTTGAGGTTTCAAGAATTCCAGGAGCCGATTCAGGTCACACTGACCTACGATTGACCCGCCACTTTCTACTTCAATTGTGGCCGGATCGGTCATTTGGTCCGTGACTATGACCTGAAGATGTCGGGGATCCAACCGTTTGACGACTCCGTCATGGAGTTCAAACCTAAAAAGACGGAGAATTCATATGCTACGGACTAGGGGAAAGCACCACTCCACCTCCTGGTTTCGAGCCTTTGACCTCGGATACTCTACCTAAGACCGCGTTACCTCGGGGAAGTGGGAAAATTGTAACCCCGGATACCCTACATAATCCTAAGGTAGGGGTAAAACAACGTGGGCTGCCTAGGGTGACATCCATGGGAGGAGGTGCTGGGCTTGAACCATTTTGGAGGGGTCTAAGCCCATCTATGAGGCTGCCTGTCCATCTGTGACGTTGTCTGTCACGCCCCAAATCTGGTTTTGACCGGACTCAAAACGTGAATTATAAGTAATACATAATAAAAGACGATAAAGCAGTTTAAAAGCCAAAACGAGTCTCAAATAACAGTTTAAAGTTCCAAGTAATAACACGAGTCGACAGCTCGGTAAAAGACATAGTAAAAGAGTTCAGTAAAATAAATTGTACGTTACTAGACCCTAGACAAGACACTCGCTGGCTCCCAAGCGCCGAGAATCCCGCTAGTACAGATCCCGCTCAACACCTGAAAGACAACAAGTAAGGGGTGAGCTTTCGCTCAGTAGGAAAAGTAGTTAAGGTTATGAACATCAATTCAATACCACGAGTAATGTCTAATTAGGGCATACTAGCAAGGCATAATTACTAACAACGTCCCCGGGATTTACCAATCATCACAGAGTCTCACAAGACCATAGCCACACCTAACCAAATGCACACAGCCAAATTATCAAGCAAGCAACACACAGCAGAACAGACACATAATCCACACAACAATTCCCAATAACACCGGCTATCATGGCCCGTCCCACTTATATCGTACCGGAATACACAACATCGGTCCCGATATCTTCCCGTCACTAAGACTCGGGGTAACATCCTTGACCGGCAATACATTCAGTCAGATGTCTTCCCGTCACACAGACTCGGGGCATTACTCACCATACGTACCGAACCGGCACATACCTCGGTCGGACGTCTTCCCATCACACAGACTCGGGGCACTGATCACGCCATTCTTGGCCTCGATACCCTACACCGGAACTATCTCTCAGTGTAGTTATCACACCGGTTACACCTCCTCTTGGAACATACATCAAGAGCATAACACACAACATACTATATAGTTCGACCACGGTATACCAACCGAGCCAACTCACCATAACACACATATCGGTCTATCACTCACCCGATCATATCACAATCAGTAATTCACGTCACATCACGCATGGCACACTTGCCCAAACATAGCAACAACATGCTACACCGAGTAAATCTTATTACGACTCTCAATCTAATCAACGGCTACCACACATCATGCATTTCAAACATAGATCATGGTATCATAATCAACACGCAACACTAAGGCTCGACATGACCATTCTACCAGCACGGCAATTTCCCAAGAATTGAAAGCGATTATTCTAGTGAATCACATCCTATATGCCAACTACGACTCGTCCGGTTATTAATGTAATTGAAAACGGTTATTCCAGTGAATCACATCCTATATACAAACTAGGACCTTTCCGGTTTTATTATTATCATCTTACATGCAAACTAGTAACTTTCCGAAATTAAACGGTATTCGCTACGTTCCTTACCTCAACAGAAAAACAACTCAAACTCCTAGCTGCTGACGACCTGGCTAGCTTCCTCCCCGTCCAAAGTCTCCTCCTCCGTCACGCTCGTGTCCAAAGTCTAAGATTACAAGTAAAACATGAATTAATGCTAATTCAAGTGTGGATTAAAGAGGGAAATACCCAAAGTAATCCCAAATGCACAACTTGTCAAAATGGGCCCGAGAAGCCTATTTTGCCCCGAATCGGGAAAACGTCCCTCAGGACTCCGAAAGTTCCCCCTTTTGTTTCTAACCATCCTAATTAAGTTTACTTGTTCCAATTCACTTGACGGAAACAAATTCTGGGGTCCGAGCCTTCCCGATTTCGCAATTTAAGTTTCTAATCGCTTTTTCCGAAATTCTAGGAATCACCTCCATAATTCGTTCCGGGTGTGAAAACATCGCCCCGGGGTCAATCACGGCCGTCACAATTTCCAAACCACCAAAACCCGGCCATGTGGGCCCCACGGCCACACATGGTCGTGTGTGGCTCAACCGGCCGGCCATCCATGGTTCATGGGTGGCCGGACCATGGCCGATCATTTCCCTCACCAATGGCCGGATTCCGGCGGTCGGCCAGAGCTCTGGCGAGCCTCCGGTCGCCGGAAAAATATCCAAATTCTCCAACAATCTCTTAACTAGTTCTAGGTTCTCCATAACACCAATTTTAAGCTTTAGAACTTCAATTTACGCCTCAAATCATCCAAAGTTTCAAGACCCAAGTGGGTTTCATCAAAAACTACTCAAATCAAGTTATTTCTCTAATCTAACTCCACCTCCTCTTCAAACAATAACATTTAAGCCATCCTACACTCAAAACTCACTAGTTCAAATCCCCTCTTCTCAAACCCACAAATCCAATTTCATCAACTAAGGAAATAAAGCATACCAACCTTTAGGAAATGGAGAGATGAAGAAGATGAGGTAAATTTGAGAGGATTTGGTGTACAGATGGCTAGAAAGGAGCTTCCTTTCTCTTGCTTCTTCTTCAAGCTTGAGGGAGCAACAATGGAGGTTTGCTCTCTCTCTCTCTCTCCTCTTACTAGCAATGTTCGGCCAAGGTGTGAAAATGAGCAGAAATTTTGCTCCCATGTGCTCTTATCCTCAAGGTGGAAATGTCCCTTTCGTCCTTCCTCCCTCTCTCTCCTTTGTCCTTATGTGGGGACCATTTGGTGTTTTCACCCCCTTTTTCTTCCCTTCCAAGCTAACATGGACATGTGTCCATGTGGGGACCATTCTTACCCCAAAATATCTCAGCCCTTATTATCGACCAAGTTTGACCCAGGTTTGACTTTTTCACAAAAGGTGTCATTTGAAAGAAAACTACCCAACTAAGCTAACCGTAATGACAGCTAAGCTTTTTGGGTCCCGGAAAGGTCCCGAATGACTCCCGGAGTCATCGGTTGACTTTTCTGGAAAAAGTCAACTTTCGCCGAAAACCTCCATTTCGACCGGTATCGACCGGGGGTGGTTCTTACATTGTCCGTCCCATTTGTGACGTTGTTCTTGTAAAGGGACACTACGGGAGAGCCTCGTTAAGACCAGGCGAGGGCTGAAAACAGCCCCACCAGTAGGAATGATAGACACTCGTGGCTTCAAGGACCAACCTAAGGAGGGGTCCTTGGCTAAAGCCTATCCACCTCGTGTTACTGATGAGTTCAGGTTCAGTCGCACTCCACGCGACGAAAAGAGTCCTCTCTATGGGATCAAGTAGCGTTTAAACAACACCTTGAGCAGTCATCTTTAGTTTCATAGTTTATTTTTTGTTCGCCTATATGACTCTTTACAAACCGTTTAAATGGTCAATCTGTCTCAGAGTTTTTTGTCAGGGGACCTTCTGGGCCCCAAACATTGTAATGAATTTTCCATATTAATGAAATGCATCTTTTTATTTAAAAACAAACAAACATATATTTATAACATTACATATTGCCCGCATTAAGGCAACTACTCAAAATATCAATTTAAGTAGCTCTCTTTTAGTTTTTAGGACTAGAATGTTAAAAGAAGATAAAGAATGCATATCTCCTTACCAAAAAAAAGTTACAAATATAGTAAAAGCT
Organism: Erodium maritimum; assembly: GCA_963921825.1. Taxonomy (NCBI): domain Eukaryota; kingdom Viridiplantae; phylum Streptophyta; class Magnoliopsida; order Geraniales; family Geraniaceae; genus Erodium; species Erodium maritimum. Next base: position 34,892,797 of record OY997589.1, read on the forward strand.
CTCGTCTACCCTAACCACCAGGGTCCCATCTACCCTAACCACCAGGGTGTTGTCGTCGCCGTCAATCCGTCCACTGTTTGTCGTCGTCGGTCTTCCACAACCGTCACACAGTCGCCGACTCCCATTGATTCTCTCCACTGCTCTTGCTCGATTCCCTCTCCTGTGCCCATCTCGTGGTGCCTGATCGGATCGAGTCGCAACCGAGCTCCTGTTTGTACTCCGTTATCGGGCTGATTCGCTTCCCGACTCGTTTCTGCCGTGCCTCCCCCGAACCTCCTCCATCTGGTCCGATCGCCAACCGTGGCCACCGTGTTGTCTCCATCACGCGGAGAAAAATCAGGCACAGTTCAGCTTTATTTCGCTGATTAGGGCACTGGTATTTTGATTGTTATGTCGACTATTTTAGCTTGGAACTGTCGGGGATTGGGGACAGACCACAATCGCCGTCAGTTGAAGGACCTGGTGAGCCGGCACAAGCCGGATATTCGGTTTCTCACCGAGACGCGACATGTTGACTCCCGGAACTCGAGGTCTCGGCTGGTTATTCTTCGTCGATCGTTGGGTTTTCATGGCGTTACAGGAATCCCAGGTTTCATACCACATGTGGGTCTGAGTAATCTTCCACCGTCGAACAAAGGGGGGATCATGATAATGTGGTCTAAGAAGTGCTCCGTGCATATATTGTCGATGCTTCAAACGCACATAGACGTAGTGGTCCGGTTTGGCCAGGAGCCACCATTACGTTTTACTGGTATTTACGGGGAACCGGTTTGGGAAAATAGGCATTTGACTTGGGCCAATCTAAGACAACTGGCCACAATATCGGCACCAATGGAATGGATTCTTATGGGAGATTTCAATGGCATCCTCCGGCCGTCGGAGAAACGAGGAGGTCAAGCATACCCTCTATCTCTTATGCAAGGATTTGAACAGGCCGTATCAGACATTGGAGTGGAGGAGGTACAACTACAAGGTTATCCATTCACGTGGGCTCGAGGTAATGACCCGGAGACACAAGTAGAAAGCCAATTGGACAGGGCTTTTATATCTCCACAAGCTCGTCGTCGGTTCTGGGATATATCTTTACAGAACTTGGGAGTGTCAACTTCGGATCATAAACCCATCCTACTCCAACTTCAGAAGGAACCGAAGGAACACCGACCTCGACAATTCAGGTTCGAAAATATGTGGTTAGAACACCCTGAGTGTGGTGTCCTGGTCAATTCCGAGTGGGGGCAGCCCGGAAACCGTCACATCAAACACCATATTAAGTATATTTGTGTTTCGTTGAATGATTGGGGCCAAACTATTTACCGAGACAACATTAACCAGATCAGGAAGTTACAGAGGAGATTAGCCGAGCTCAATGGCCGAACTGATAGATAGGGAATCAGACTTCGCCTGGCCTTCAAAAGCAGTACAACAGAGCCTTAGCAAAACAAGAACAATTCTGGCGTTAGAGAGCTAAGCAACATTGGCTCGGGGAAGGGGATAGGAATACAAATTTTTTTCAGAGATCAGCCACGAAGAGGCAGGCCAAAAACAAACTGAAATCTTTGGTCAATGATGCGGGGGTGGAGCTCCCATGGAATACAGTTATGAGTGATTTTTACACTCTTGCTTTTTTGACATTTTTACGGTAGGGGGTATCGAGGACTATTACCTACCAATGCCAGTCCCCCTCATGATCAATTCAGCACAAAATTTACAGCTGACGAAACGGGTTGTGGATGAGTAAGTGAGACAAGCAGTGTTTCAGATGGGACCGTCAAAATCACCAGGCCCTGATGGTCTCAATCCGAAGTTTTTCCAACACTTTTGGTCTACACTGGCTCCGGAAGTTGTCGACTTTGTCCGAACCGCAATGGCAACCTGTACCATTGACCAGGAAGTCAACAACACCACTTTGATCCTGATTACAAAACTCCCAGGAACAAATAAGATTACAGAGCTGAGGCCGATTGCCCTGTGCAAAGTCATTTTTCGAATTCTCTCTAAAGTCCTGGTGAATCGCCTGAAACCACTTCTGGATCCTGTCATATCCACTAATCAAGGAGCTTTCGTGCCATGTCGACATATACAGGATGATGTCATTATCTCATATGAGATCATACATACCCTCAAGCATAAGACACAAGGCCAAAGGGGATTTATGACCCTGAAATTGGACATGAGCAAAGCCTATGATGGAGTGGAATGGTCCTTCCTCATATCTATGATGGGGGCGTTTGGATTTGATATGGGATGGCGATCTATGGTCCTAGCGTGCATGCGATCTATCCAGTACACAGTGATCTCGGATGGGAAACATACGTCACCGTTTACCGTAAGGAGGGGAATCCGTCAAGGCGACCCGTTATCCCCATATATCTTTCTATTCTGTATGGAGGGTCTGTCTTGTATGCTTAGCCAAGTAGAGAGGGATGGAAAGATACATGGGGTCTCGGTGGCCAGAGGTGCGCCTCTTGTCTCCCACATATTTTTTGCGAACGACTGTTATATTTTTTGTAGGGCAGACCCGGAGGAGGCAAACCATCTGAATCAGATTCTTCACACATTTGGTACTCTATCGGGTCAGGTCATCAATAAAGCCAAGTCATCCATTTTCTTCAGCACCAACACAACTTTAGCAAACAGGTCCACATGCTGTGGTATATTGGGGATACAAGAAATCTCGAGTCCGACCAAATACTTGGGGGTCCCCAAGATGTTGGGACGACGGAAAGGACAGAGTCTCCAATTTTTCTGTGACCGTATCGTGGCCAAGATTGGGACCTGGGATGGTCAGATGTTGTCTGCAGGAGGGAAGGAGGTGATGATACGCTCAGTCCTCCAAGCGATGCCAATCTATACAATGAGATTCTTTCTATTACCCAGGGAATCAATCAATAAGATTCACGTCGCACTAGCGCGGTGATGGTGGGCGGGCACCCCCAGAGGCACGAAACCGATCATATGGTAGGACTGGGCAAAATTATGCAGGCCTAAGGAGGATGGTGGGATGGGTTTCAGGGATATGAGGGACATGAACATTGCGATGCTGGCGAAACTGGGATGGAAAATAATCACCGAGCCAGATTGTTTGGTTGCTCGAGTTCTCAAGGCACGATATTTCCTGAAGGGTGACTTTCTCTCGGCTGAAGTAGGAAATGGACCGAGTCAGATCTGGACGGGGATACGGGCAACACAGACTCTACTTCGGCAGGGACTGATTCAGACAATTGGGGACGGCTGTTCCACAATGGTGGAAGGATCACCATGGCTCATGGGGAACACTCCGGCCATACCGCTCCATACATGCACCACCTCGGAACTAAAGGTATCGGATTTAGCTACGGCTGATAATCAATGGGACGTACCGAAACTGCAACAAAACCTCCCCCCGACCATTGTTGATGACATATTACAGGTGCATCCACCTCTCCCCCGGCATACCGATAAATGGGCATGGAAGTATAATACCCGGGGCGTATATTCGGTCAAGGAAGGTTACAGGGGATTATCTCGAGAGAATGGCCGGTGGCACGTATCGACAAGAACGACGACATGGACAGGTATATGGGACCAGGACATTCAACCTCGAATCAAGGTATTTCTCTAGCGGGCCCTGTCTGGTACCCTTCAAGTGGCGGTCAATCTCCGGATAAAGTTTGTCCCGATACCGGAGACGTGCCCGATGTGTCAGAATGCACCGGTTCTTATCCCCCCTTCCGCCATACTACACGACTGGTTAACTGCTCTGTTTTTTCTACCCGATGCGCTGATACGAAGTAAAGCCTGCCTTTTCTTGTGGGAGATATGGAAAACGAGGAACGCTATGGTCTGGGACCAGACCTCGACTAAACCACAGGATGTCATAGCTACGGTTCTCAGTAACCAATGCAGCTGGTCGGAAGCACAGAATGGCCGTCCGAAACCCACTGTTCTCCCCCACTACACACAAAAGACCTGAAGCCCACCGCCCCCTCATTGGCTTATAATCAATGTGGACGGTGCGACGTTTGCGGATTCAGGCAGTTTGGATGGAGCTAGATTTTTCGGACACACACAGGTGGGGTCCGAGAAGGAAGGAATGGTTATGGGAACGGCTCGTCAAGTCCCAAATACGCTGAGGCCATGGAGATTTGGCGAGCCCTTGAATGGATCCAAGCATCGCATTCATCCAGGGTCACTATTCAGAGTGATGCACAGTACCTAGTACATCTGATCCAAGGAACACATCAGGTGTTCTCCCCTTTGGGCCGGCTGGTAGACGACTGTCGGACCCTTTTAGCTACTCTCGAGTATGTATTTAGGTCAGCGAACGGTGCGGCCCACTGGCTTGCCCAGGAAGCCCGTTCTTCGCCTGTCCTTGTGTGGTCTGATTTTACTATTCCGATCACACTTATGTCTATCTTGACTCAGTTCAAATAATAAAAGCTTGACTTTTGCCTAAAAAAAAGAAGATAAAGAATGCATTTTTTCCCGAGGACAGAATACTTATTTATCGTCTCGTGGAATCAAATGGTAAACATATAAAAGATTATTTTTTTACTTTTATGATCAATTGATATCTCATATGTTTTTGTATTGTTTTGAAGGACTCTCTTCTATCTAGAGTTAGGGGCGCTATTAGTGTCACTCATCTTCACCAATAATGTCTTGCTCTGTTCCATACTCACACAAAATAAAGATCGGGTGGGTAGTATTCGAAGACATAAGGTTATAGGAAGTCCAAAGGGCTCTATCTCATCTAGGAGTTCCATAGGTGTCCCTACGCATATGGCCTTAGTCGTTCGAATCATCCTCACAAGGGATCCGGTAGGTCTATCGTAGAGCACTAGGAAGTGGAACCCCTAGTCGGCCTGTACAATAAGTTTGGAAAACCTGTCCCGATGGTTTTCATGGACGAAGTCAGGTTGGATCCTACTAAGCTTGTTCATCTGCTGGTAGAGATGGATATTCGTCCGTAAGCGAACACAACTGGAACCAATCTGGGAAAAACACGTGCACTGAGCTTGTCATGTACATCGAGACCTTGATACTCCTTGGTGGAATCCTCATGTCATGGTCGCAACTCAAGAATCATATTTCCGAATCCCCCATCGTAAGAGGGGACCGGTGAGACCTCGTCTCATGTGTATATTAGGGTGCCTAAGTTTATGCTTTTTGACTTATTTCACCTAAAAATCATCCTTTTAGTTAGTTTTGTTCCTTTTTCTTGTTTGATACTCCAAATTTTACATGATTTTATGGTAGCGTCAGTGATTGGAGAGGTCTTGCGAGCTTATGAACCTTATAGAGCAAGAACGGGACCATCAAGAGTCGATTTATGGCAATTGTGAAAAAGGGTTCTATAGAGTCCCTAGATTTGTGTTTAGATACACAATTTCGAGTGTAGCTAGGACCTCATAATGTGGTATTGATATATAACACTACTGCATTACCGAGTGTTGGGGATTTGTCAGTACGCTAGACTACACTCTATTGTGAGTTAAGAGAAAACTACATGTGATTTCATAAATTTTATTGTTCATGAGGTATAAATCCTTATTGATTTATCCATTTGTGGTTCACTGAGCCTACTTGCGTTGCAAGTTACATGAATTTAAATTTAGATGATATGTAAGTTCTCAAAGGTTCATCATAGAAAGTATATTTTATCGTCACTGATACTTTTTTTTTTATAAATATGGTTTTATTAGAAATATTTTTACTCCAATGTGGAGAAAAAAAGGACTGCCAAGAAGGTTGTCCTCTGATACCTGCAAAAAAAGCCCTACCGCAGAAGAATAAAAAACAACCTCAAAACAAACAACAGAAATAAAGAAAAAACCTCAACCAGAAAAAACAAAAAGAAAGAGACCCTTACAAAACAATCCACCAAAACCTCATGGAGAAGGCAAGGAAAAGACTCTGTCCTCAGCCCTTACTGTCACCACGGAGACCAACACTTTGGAACCTGAAGTGACACTCTATCTCCAAGCCTCATGTCGACGCTGAGCTGCAAGAATTTCAAAGTTGATATGAAGGATTTGTGATTGAGTTTGCATTACAAATGATTACAAAAGTTTCTTCTTTATTTTCCTTTTAGTATATTGTTAGTACTAATAGATGTATAATAGCGTTGTAACTCTCTATATATAAGTTGTCCTTCAGTACTCCGTTATATTCATTTTTTTTTATCGACATATTTTTTTTTATAAATACCAAGCCTTCGAAAAGAAGGGCAAGGCAAAGGGTGTTCCCCTCAAGGCTTACAAACAAAGTATACTCCAATTTAAGAGCACCTAGAGCACATACTTGTGCCGCAAGCAACCAAACATCTTACTAACTTCTACCCCAAGTAACTTGCTTCACAAGTCACCGAGTACAACCAATGTTTTCAAAAAATAAACCCAAACAACTTAATAAGTTCTATCCCAAGTAACTTGATTCACAAGTCACCGAGTACAAACAAAGTTTCAAAAAATAGAACCCAACTAAAGAGAAAATGTCAAATGATCATTGACAGATCTCTTCACTCTTACAAACCCAGCAAACAAAAACTCATGTACCAAGAGTTTTATCAGCAAACAAACCAAACCAGCCACCAAGTACAACTTCCCCTTTGTTAAATCAAATACCAGTGTGGCTGAGGTAGAGGAAATTCAAAGTGTCTTCATAAAACCGATGATCCAAATGCAGCAAGTCTACCAGTCCACACCAATCTGCAGCAAATTGAAAACCAGAAACCAGTTCCTAACAATAGTACTGAAATATAGATGCAGCACCAAAAACTCCAAGTAAAACCAACAACAATAAGCAAGTAACCACTCAGTCTAATAAACTACCCACCCACACAAAAGAGAACTGATAAAAGAGAACAGAAACTCCAAATCTACCCACACTCTCAGAGGTAGTCCTACCTACTCAAAGCAGCCCCAAAACCCCCAAAGAAGCCTCATAGAATGATAACAAAACCCAAAACCATCCTGTCCACCCCCCCCCCCCCCCCCCCCCCCAAGCTCAATACTGTAAAAGGCATTTAGGAATCAAGTCCAACCCTATAAAGGTCCTTGAAAATTCCACTTTTTATAGCATTGAGAAGGAAAAGTAACCCAAGCAGAGAAAGGGAAATTATCACCCCCCCCCCCCCCCCCCCTTTTGACTCTAGCCCATAAGAGTTGATAAGAATCACTTTGAATCAATTGGAACACACCAGAGGGAGAAAGAGCAGTGTTGTTGAAGCTGTAGTCATTCCTGCACAACCAAATTCTCCAAATGATCACCAAGGCTAGCATGCACCATTGCTTATTTGATCTTTGAGGGCCAAGCTGCTTCCAAGATAGAATCCAATCCTTAATATTTTCAGGACAAGTAGTGGATATTCCCCACCAGTTCAAGCATAAATTCCAAACCTTCCAAGAAAAATAGCAGCCAATGAGAAGGTGGTCTACTTCCTCAGGTTCCTCATTACAAAGGGGACACCAAATATCTGATGAGTATAAACCTCTGGCCAATAAAAAACACTTGGTTGGGATTGCTTGCATACAAACAAGCCAAGCAAAACCAGAGATCTTTGGAGGGACTAATGAAGACCAAAGTAAGGCAGGCCAGTCTAAGACCAGAGAAGAGTTGGTATCTAAAGTTTGATACATTTTAGAAACAGAGAAACCTTTCTCATCCACAGACCAAGTCACTTGATCATCCCCCAGAGTTAAACCAGGTGTTTGATTCAATAAGTTGCTAAGAAGTATGAACTGCCCCTTCTCCCAACCTCTCAAAAATCTTCTAAAGACCAATATCCAGTCCCCATTAACCAAGAACTGTGAAACCAGTGCTTTCTTTTGTGTACTGAGATGGAAGACTCTGGAATTGGAATCTGAGAGGTGTGTTGTTGATCCAAGTGTCCTCCCAGAACAACACTGTATTACCAGATTTAACTGACCGTTGTAGTCCTACAGCCCCAAAACAATCAGTAAAGGTAGGAATGGATAGCAAGGAGTCAATGTGTCACAAGAAGCTTTGGCCATTATGCAGAATCATTTTTGAGAGATCTCAGGCTTTGTAGTCCCAGCCAAACTTAGCACAAAGTAATTGTTTCCAAAGGGAGTCTTTTTCTACAACAAATCTCCACCACCACCTAGCTAAAAGTGCCTTATTCATCAAATGTAGGTCTCTAATTCCAAGGCCACCAAACCTCTTTGGCATGCAAACCAAATCTCATCTCACCTTGTGTAAAACCTTCTTAGTGATGGTTCCATACCACAAAAACTTTCTCTGCCACCTTTCCATCTCCTTGATGACTCCTTTTGGGGCTTTGTAGAGGGACATGTAATAAAGGGGAAGAGATTATAAAGAGGATTTAATAAGTGTCAACCTCCCACCAAAAGATCTGTATTTACCTTGCCACAAGCCCAATTTCTTTTTGAACCTTTTAATGATTAGCTCCCAAGTTTTAAGCCTCATGAGATTAGCTCCCAGTTGAAAGCCAAGGTATTCAAATGGCAACTTAACAGATGAAGCACCTAGCATGTCAGTGATCTCCCCAATAGAAATAGTGCTTGGATTTAGGAGCAAAACTTTAGATTTAAGAAAATTAATCTTCAATCTTGTGGCTTATTGCAGACAAAGTAAAGTGTGTTTGAGGTTCCTGGCTTGTTGAACACCTGCTTCAATGAAGATCAAAGTATCATCTGCAAACTGTAGATGAGAAATAGAAGGGCCCATATTATTGCATTGAATCCCAGCAAACATCCCTGAATTGATTCCTTTGACCATGAGTTGATGAAGGCATTCCCCTACCTGTAAAAACCCCACTTCTTTATGAAGGGGTATTTTTTTGAGAAATCAGAAACGTGGGGGTATAACTTTGCTACAAGCTTTATTTGAAAATATTTTTCAAAGAAAAAAAAAGAGAGAAGCAGAAGCTTTGGGCCGAGCTCGGGTTTGGGCCAGCTCAGGCCCATTCGCGTCACACACGCGGTCCACTACGCGAGCCCAACTGATCGCGCGGTCCGACTATAAAAAGGGACTAAAACCGTAATCGGTACTGTTCACCTCCGTCTTTTTGCCTCTTCGTCTTCCTCTCTGCGAAACCAGAGCGAGCTCGTCGCCGCTCGCTCTCTTCCGATCACCGGCTTCATCTCCCTCCATCATCCCCGGCAACCTTGTTCCCCACCTTCATCTTGCCTTACCTCGCCGGACTTTGCACGAGCTCGAACACGAGTCTGACCGGGCTTTGGGCCTGGGGAAAGGTTGGGGCGGACGTCACTGGGCCAGGAGAACCGGCACGGGCCCGCACCTGATTGGGCTCTGGGCCAGGTCATGGTTCGGACGTGGGCCAGACCCAAATCTTGGGATCGGGTCTGACTCGGGTCCGGACCGGGTTAGGCTCGGGTCCGGGTCAGGATCCGGGTTCTGGGTTCTGTATCCGGGTTTGGGCTTGGATCCGGGTCGGATCCGGGTCAACCCAGATTTAAAGGAAAATCATTTTAAATTCAGGTTAATTAACTATTTAATTAATTGAATTTGGACAAATAAGGACCTTTGGAATTTTACCGGTATTGATTAAACGTTCTCTTTGTCAAACCTAGACGGGACTTCGCCCGAGCACAAGGGCTTGGACCCGAGCTAGAAGAACGAAGATCACGCCGGAACCCGTGTGAAGAACGGAGTTGTGACCTCTCGAGCTTTTCATCAGAGTATTATTAGAGGACGACCGCAAGGTAGGGAAAGTCCTAACTACTCGAGTATTTCGATAATAGTATGCATGTTAGGATAATAAAATCGGAAAGGTCCTAGAATGGCTTATAGGATGCGAACAACTAGACTAATCATCTTTCAATTATTAATAACCGGAAATGTCTAGAATGCATGCTTAGGATGAGAATAACTAGTGTAACTTGCTTTCAATACTTGGGAATTGATTTACTGGTAGAGAGGCCGTGATGAGCCCTCGGTTTAGTTGTGTGCTAGGTTCACATGCTTGGTTGATAGATATTAGGATAATCAAGAGTCTAATGGAACTAGTTTACTTTACTGTTGATTAGTTGAATGTTTACTTGATTGGTTGAACGATTGTGTTGATATAATTGTTGATTGAACGGATGATCGAGTATGACTGGTTGTGCCAAGGGGTACAATCAGGTGATCGATGTACCGATGGTTCGTGGCAGGTAAGTATGACGGTAAGGGTAATTGTGGGTATGAATCCCGTGTGGTGTGTATTGATGAACGTGTGTACTTCTAAGATTGAGGATTAAGTGACTGTCCTTGGTGTGTTGTGGTGAAATTGGGATTTGATAAGTGTTGGTTGTCGGATGTGTTATAATGTATGTTTTTTTATTCTTATACTTGAAATGTTTGTTTGTTTGTTTGGTTCGGTACTACACCGGGGGGTAATCCGGTGCCGTTGTGGTGGTTGGAGTTTGATAGAGACAAAATGATTATTGAGTGATTATTGAGTTGTTATTGGAGCTTGAGAGCTCGGCAGATCCTACGGGATATTGAGTGATTATTGAGTGGTTATTGGAGCCTGAGAGCTCGGCAGATCCTACGGGATATTGAGTGATTATTGAGTGATTATTGAGTGGTTATTGGAGCTTGAGAGCTCGGCAGATCCTACGGGATATTGAGTGATTATTGAGTGATTGTTGTGGATTACTTCAGGAGAGATGGTGGCTGAGGTTTCACCCAAGGGTGTGCATCCTACGGGAGCACTACCTTGGTTCCCTATGACATATGGTCCCTTGGAGGCATTTCCGAGAATCCCGACGATGAGCGTCCCTATGGGATGGTTTCCGGTGCCCCAATGTATGTGCCTCCTCTGGACCGAGGGAAAATATGATATGATATGGATACTCTGGTGGATCGGTATATGGGAACCGAGGTGATCCCAGAATCTATCCATGGATCGGAGGCTTGAGAAAGCGAGTGGTTGGCGTGGTATTAATTGCTCCCATTTTAATAAGTCATGATTCGTTATAGTACTTTCATGGAATATTTTAAGTTACTGTTACCTTTGAAAAAGCGATACTATTTCATTACACGGATTCCATAACATTCCATTGATGAACAGTATTCACTATTTCCCAGTTGTGTCGGTTTTCTATTTTATTATAATGTTCTCTATTTGTTCTCTGGGAAGTTATCGTTATCCTTGAGAATGCGCTATTGTTATCGTTGCTTTTTATTTTTTTATTATATCTTTTGGTCTAAAGGTTTTAAGCACTTGTGACATCGAACTAAAGCAGTTTTATTATTAAACTTGGAGGCTAAAGTTGTTTACGATTTTCCCTACTGAGCGTAAGCTCACCCCTTTTTGTTTATCTGTTATGCGTACAGGTGTACTTGAGATCTGGGGAATTCGAGGCTCGGGAGCTTCCGAATGTCTTGAGAGTTGTATTAGAGATGGGTTGGTCCATATTGTTGAACTTTATTTACCTTATGTTACTTGTCAAGTTTTGACACTATGTTTAATAATTTTGGATGAAATTATTGAGAAATATTTTGGACTCCCTTTCAACTTTAAAAAGAGTTTATTACAGTTTTACTACTTTTATCTCAACTGCTTTAGGTCACGTCTCAAGTCCGGCCAAAACCGGATTTGGGGTGTGAGAATTTGGTATCAGAGCCTGGTTTCATTTGAAATAGGTTAGATTTTGAACTTGTTTTCAAAACCTCGGACCAACTTCAATTAGGTGGGTAGATTTAGGAGGTCTAAGTCGTGTGCTCAGTGACGCAAGTGAAAACATTTGATGCGTAGAGTGGGAACGACACGAATCTTGATTGTCTCAATGGTCGTTTAAATTTGGATCTCTTTATTATGATGGTTACATCTCTTGATTGAGATCCTTACCCTATTGACTGTAAAGTACAGTGATCAATGAAGCCGAATGGTTGAGATCGGTATTGGGTTAACGAGCGGTTATCGAGCCGTTGTAAATTGGTTGTTGAGTAAATCATTTGTTCAGAAAGATTGTTAATTTGAATTTTTGTGGTTTTGTGGCAATGGTGTGAGTTGCTAAGCTAAGAGTGTACTACGACGGTTGTGATTTTACGGGTGATTTGTTGAGGTGTACCCACCTTCCGACTAGAAGTCGGTAAAGCGTGCAACGATTCTGAGATTTTGGGGCACGAGAACCCCGTGGTATTTTGGGGAGCACGAGAACTCCGTACACTGAGAACTTCGAGGAACATGGGAACTTCGGTTATTGATTGTGTTGTATACTTTGAAGAGTATGAGAACTCTGTGTATTGATTGTGTTGTGTACCTTGTGCATCGATTGTGTTGTGTACCTTGTGTATTGATTGTGTTGTGCACTTTGCGGAGCGTGAGAACTCTAAGTATTGAATGCCATATGAAATTTAATCGGTAATTATCGACTTGTTTAAGTAGCCACCGTTCTAAAAAAAATTAAGTTGAAATCGTTATTGAGTCGAAATCGATAGTGAGTTTGAAATTGACTTCGAGTTTGAAGCTAAGGCTTTCTCCCCATTACAAGCTTTATTTGTCCTTAGTACACATTCTCAGTGAATGGTACTTCCAACTGAATTGCTTGTGCTATAGTGAGTTTGGTAAATGGCAGAGTGAACAGATCAATACAAATTTTTTTTTGATAAGCGAAAAGTTTATTAAACAAATGTTCTATAAGGTTATAGAACATAGCAAGAAAAGATCCAAATAGACCTTTTCCTCAAACCAGAACAGCTACAAAGAGCAAAAAATAAACCAGGAAACAAAACAAGAGAAGAAAAAAAACACCTTGCCTACTTCCTAATCGGGTTCAGACAGGTAAACCGGTTAGAAACCGGAACAGGTGTTAAAGCAAGTTCTGTAATCAGGTCCAAGTGCTCATCATCCTTCCCACTCTCGGAGACCTTCTTGTACTGATCAAGCACCAAAGGACCAAGGTGAACAGCCTTTCTACCGACTTTCGTGTTGTGACTCCAATTACCCGAACTATCTTTTTTGGCAACATTCACAATGAAACGTACCTATTTATCCCCTTTATCAGCAGACGTCCTGGCTCTTGTCCGATAAACCACAACAGGTTGAGTAATCACCTTCGACGGACCCTTCTTAGGACGACCACGTCTCTTTGGTTCAACCCCAGAGCTCGGTAATTTTTCTAAGGCTTCTTTCCATGGACTACCTTAAAACCCAACTTCCAAGCTTGGTTTACCATCTCGAGTATGATTTTCCTGCACATCCGAGCCCACAACCGAAACTAAAGGGCCCAAATCAGTCCTGATTCGGTAGAAAACGTTAGCCAAAGTAGGGTCCTCACGGGCCATCTGTGACTTTTCGTGAGAAGTAACTTCTGGGCCCAATATCTGCTGACTAAAAGGGGAGACAACTTGGGCTGACTGATCCAACTCATTTACATGAGTTGCAATATGCCCTGTAGACAAAGGCCTATCCAACAAAAGCCCATGGTCAACACCTTCATGTTTCTTATCCAAAGCCTGCGCATCACCACATGGATTATTAGACCCTGGAGACTGAAGCCCATTAACCTGAAGCCCATCGCACTTCGTCGTCTCCAAACTTTGCGCAACAAACCTCGCTGCGACTCCGTCAATCTGATTTGCTGATTTGGAAATCAAATCGACAGGAATGCAATCAGGATGCTGATTTTGAGGGTCGGCCAAATCTGGTACAACCTCGGAACCTACGCGTTTCTGATATTTTCTGATTTGATCGGATTTCTTAGCCCGTTCCACCGCCGGCGTACTAACAATACTACCAAAGCGAGCCAGAGCTACAAATAACTTGTATCCGTTCAAAATGAACCCATTGAGGGTTTGGATCGCCTGCGATGCCGGAGTTGAGAACTCTGCGAAACCAAAAACACAACCTTTCTTATTCGGGGACTTGAGGACGTTGACGGCAACAACCTCTCCGAACTCCGATAGAGAGTTTCGTGCCCATTCAGACGAAGTGTTCCAAGGTAGGTTGTAAAGAAAAACCTTGCAAGGGTCGACGTCGGTCTTCGCTGCTTGGATACTCTCGACTGTAGTGGGCTTAACAGAAAACTCGTTGCTCTGTTTTTCAATAGGTGAAACAGAGGAACTCACCCCACCCTTAGTCTTTTCTGAATGAGTAACAGTGCCATCAACACGCTGTGTAGCCTTCTGAACCGTATCTGCAGCTTTGGCCGCAACGTTTTCTCCCTTCTTTTGCCTGTGGCGTCTTGTCTGTTTACGAACAGAAGCATCGCCATACTTTTGAAGCTTCTGCTTGGATGTCACCGCAGCAATAACGGGAACCAGATTGCAATAAGCAGTATAGGAAGAGAGAAGGACTGAGCAGAAAGCGGAGAATGACAAACGAGTCTCCACCTTCCTCCTCCGGCCTTTGAAACGATCCATCAACACCAACACAACAGGAGGTCGGAACTCTCAATACAAATATTAGTGGATAATAAAAACCTCTTGGAGAAGTGATCATGTGCTGCTTGTTTGATCTCCAATGGAGTGGTGATGGTCACACCCTCAAAACTCAACTCAGAGATTTTCTTTCTAGAGTGATTTAGATTAGCAATGAGATGGAAAAATTTGGTGCACCTGTCTCCTTCTCTAGACCACTTTAATCTTGCCTTTTGACACCACAACTCGGATTGAAGTTTAAGCTTTTGTATCAGTCTTGCTTGTAATAAGGCCCTCCAAGAAATCTCAGCAGTGAATAACGCTCTCCTGTCAATAATACAATCAATGGAATTGATCTCCATTCTCAGAGAATCAATCTCAGTATCCAATCTGCCAAACACCTTGAGGTTCCAATCTCTATAAAATGTCTTCAATGAATTGAGTTTGTACCACAGACAATAAGAGGGTGAGCCAATAACTTGAATGGAATCCCAACACTCTTTAGTGTCTTCGAGGAAAGAATGATGAGATGTCCAAGCATTTATGAACTTGAAGGGTCTAGGACCCCAATCCACCAAAGGATTAGTAAGAGAAACAGACATGTGATCAGATAGGCACCTCTTGTGGAAAGTTTGAGTCAAGTTGGGGAAGGAGGGTAAGACCAGAGGTGATATGAGAAATCTGTCAATCTTGGTAGCAACTGAACCATGACCAAACCAGGTATACTTTCCCTCATTCATCTGAATGTCTAACACACCCAAGTTGTCCACAAAATCATTGAAATTCCTTAGACTGACTCTGGAGTAAATGGATCCATATTTTTCAGAAGGATCAAGGATGGCATTAAAATCCCCAGCTAATACACAAGTGTCATAAAAACCTTGTAAAGTGTGTGTGATCTCAAACCAAAGAGAGGATCTAGCAGCAACATTGCAAGGAGCATAGATGTTAATAATAGAAATGCCAAAATCAGTAGGAATAAACCTGCCAGACCAATAAACTGCCATGTCAGTAATATGAGAATCTTGCACCTCAAAGATAGATTTGTTCCAGATGGTGATGATCCCACCATCATTAAACTCAATAGGAGAAAATAAGACATCCCAAGAATGATTGAAACCACAGTTGAGGAGAAAATTAAATGGTAACTCTTCCAGTTTTGATTCTTGTATCAGTATCATAGCATAAGATTGCTTGGAGCACACGCTTCTTAGGGCCCTTCTCTTCTGTCTAGAAGTGCCCCCTCTCATGTTCCATGAGAGAATCCTCATGGGGAGGAGAGATTTTGAGTTGGAATGGGGGTTCCAGGCAAGCTAACCTCCTCCCCATCCTCTAGGTCACAGTAATCATCTTTTGAGTGAGTGTCCATTTCAACTGCCTGATTACACTCATTCTCCAAATTATCAAACTGCTGAGCAACCAATTCATCAGAAATATAGGCTTTCAGCCTAAGTGCCTTGCCAAAATCCCAGGTTCCAGTACCCCCTTGTCTGAACTCAGTGTTGTTCTTAATGATTGCTGCAGAATTAGTCTTAGGAGTAACAACTAATGGAAGAGGCACTTTAGTCTTAGACCTGGTGTTATAAGCAACAACAGTTCCAATTCTTTTCTTTTTAAATTTAGAAGAGGGACCACTAGTGTTTAGTGATGGACTAGAGATATTAGTTTCCAAAGAGGAGGGTTTGAAAATTGATTTCCCCCCTAAAACCCGATTATCACCAGCTGATGTCTGAATAATGGGCCCCATGTCAGTCCTTAATGGTGTTAAATCTCCTCCCACATTAATGGTTTCCAATTCCCACACTTCCTTTTGTCCTGGCAAACCTGAAGTTGTCCCATCTCCCTTGTTACAGCCTGTTAATCTTTCCTTAGTAATGTTGTCCACCCCAAAACCAGTTAGAACAATAAACTTTTGCACTGTAGTGTTATCAGTATGTACCACAACTGTAGAGATCTCTTGTGTGGATATGAGAGCTTCTTTGAAAGTGAGAGTGTGAGGAGTATCAGCAACAACAACCGGAGGGAGTGAATGAAAGATCGGAGACAGAGCCGGAAAATCCACACCTCTAACAAACCCCAAAGTGGGAGTGTTATGTACTTCAGTGTTCCTACCAATAATCTCAAGTGAAGTAGACTCTTCAACCACCAAAGGTACAGTTTGAGAAGGTGAAGCAGGATCAAGAGTAATGGTTGCATTAAACTCAGAGGATATATCATTCTCTGAGTCCTTTTCAGTTGATATTGAGGTAGATGAGGGCAATAAGTTTGGTACCTGTATGGAAGGGACCACAGATAGAGCCATGGAGCAAATCATTACATTGAACTCCTTGTCTTCTAGTATGAGGCTAGTTTCTTGGTAAACTTTCAGGTACTCTTGAGAGTGAATAAGTATAAAAGCAGTCTCCAAGTGTATGCCACTCTCAGTGATAGGATGAGTGCAAACAAATGTTCCAATCTCAGCAGTTAGAGCAACAAAGTTCTCATTACACCAACCCAAAAGAGGAGCCCCATGAATCGCTACCCAAGTAAATTTCCCCCCAGAGTTTCACAAGGTAGATTTATCCTTTATCACCAACATCCAATGCCTCAACCAGGCAACATCCTCCAAAAGAGCTTGTCTTTCCACTTCAGTATCTGGGAAATACACCAAAGCCACTCTGTTTCCCAAGTCTTTGATAACTATCTCAGCATCTCTCTCTGCTTTGAAATCTTCCATTATGGCTTCCACATTCAAATTATTGTATAGGAAGACCAGATGTCATTTCTGTAGAATAGCTCTATTGGCCTCCAACACTCTGCCTTGTACCGGAAAATTTTGAATGTTCTCTGTAGCAATTGCTTTTTTCTTCCAAACCTGAGTAGGAGCTCTCGGTCCTCTGAACCTGTCCCTCCTCCAAGCCTCATCTACAAAAAATCTGTAGCCTTTGAGGATGTAACCGTTAAACATATTGATTGCTCTGTCAAAAGCCTCCTTCTCCTTAAAACCCACAAAGCCGAACCATTTTCCTCTGGCATTTGGCCTCAAAGGAGCTTCAACCTTCAAAATCTCCCCACATTCCAAGAAAAGGTTGTGTAACCAACCCGAGCAAGTATTCGGTGGAAGATTGTGTACAAATACCCAGTGTTGTTGAGTCTGCAGTGTGTCTTCGACCACTCTTCCATCCAAGATATTTTCTTCAGCAATCGATCTTGTGTCTCTAACCTTCCCATGTGCAAAGTTCTCAAAGCCAGGAGGCGCGCCTAAAGAAGAAGAAGAAGGCATAATCCAGTGGTTCGATGATCTATTAAGAGACTAACAAGAACACTACACCCCAAGAATTTTGGATATGTAAGAAAAAGAAGAACCAAACAGTAACAATGAAGAACAGCTACAGTGTAACAACTGTAGCACTAGAGAGCATTTCCTTGACTTTTCCCTGATGTACTTTCGTTATATTCATTCATATATACAAAGCAATATAGTTGAACCAAACATGAGTAATAAAGGGCTAATGCATTATGTCATTCTACTATCATGTCAAGATGGTTGCATAAATGGATTGTGAAATTCCACGTGCCTTGAAAAAAATAAAAAGAAGGCAATTATACTCATTTTTTATGTGTTGGCTTGGTTTCAAATCCCTTTATTATCATGATGCCTTATTTCACTTGTCTTGTGCATATTATGAACGTAGGAAGGAGATGGTATACTTGCTTTCATTCGTTATTTTCTTATTGATGAAGCAGCCCTATACTTTGGAAAAAAACTGTGGTTATGAAATGTAGTACTAGTCCAGTTCATTTAATGGGATAATGATGAATGAGTGTGATACTTCATTGAAAAAATTCGCATGTCGAGAACAAAACATACGTAGGATAGTGAGGAAGAATGAAGTTTTGAAGGTTGTTTTCTTTATAAAATATGTGATTAGACTCCAATGCTTGATTGCTAGTACAAGTTATAGTCTGAATCTCTTTAGAGCATCTGCAATGTTGGTCGACTAGTCGGCGGTAAGCTGCTGGCGGAGAGTAAACATCGGTGTTTCTTCGTTGGTGGTGACTGCCAACGCCAACTCAACCATCAGCACCAGCCGTCGGCGCCAACAACTAGAAAATCTGATTGCCAAATTATTGATCCTTGAAAAAGAAAATTATCTATAAATTAATTTGAAATTAACAACAAATAAATGCTAGTTTGTTCCAAATTATCTATAAATTGAGGTTATTGCATCCAACAAAAACACACCTTCCATCATCTCCTCATATATTTGAATTTTTTGTCTTTTTTTTTTTTATCGAAATGGAGAACAACGTCGATGCCCTTGCCGACGAGCTTGCTTTCGAGCAAATATTGGAGGAAGCACTCAAAGAATACATGCCCAACGAGGTTGTTCAAGGTTTTCTAAACGAATCTGTGGGTGTAGTACGACCACGGAAGAGAAGCTACATCGCACGAGACTCGGAAGCTGTGAACAAACGTTTAATGCGCGAATACTTTGTTATGAACCCAGTGTACAAGGAGGTGAATTTTCATCTTCCTTTCTGAAAGCCAAAGGATGTGTTCATCTGTATTCTCCGTGCATTGGAGGATAACGATGTGTACTTCAGGCAACGGGTTGACGCTGTAGGTAGGGCATCGTTATCTCCATATCAAAAATATATTGCGGCCATTAGGAAAATGTGCTATGGAATTGTATACGAATAGATTGGACGAGTACTTGAAAATAGGCAAAACAAAGGCTTTGGATTACGTGATCAAATTTTTCAAGGGAGTTGTTACTATCTTCGCCCCGTCGTATTAGCGTAAGCCAACACAGGCTGATATGAACTACATTTTATCGGTGAATGAAGCGCGTGGATTTCCCGGCATGCTTGACATCTTAATTGCATGCACTGGGAGTGGAAGAATTTCCCGACGGCTTTGACAAACTCACATTCAAGGAAGGACCACGGGAACAGACCAGCTGTAGTTCTTGAGGCGATTACCACTCGTGACTTATGGATTTGGCACTCGTTCTTTGGCATGACGTGATCCAATAACGACTTAACGGTGATAAACTATTCTAGACTATTCGCGGACGTCATCAATGTTTGACAACCACCTGTCCAATACACGGTAAATGGTAACCAATACACACTTCCTATTATCTTGCTTATGACATTTATCCTTCATGACCAGTTTTTGTGAAAACAATCACATTGGCTCAACGACCAAAATGGAAGAAGTTTGTTGAAGACCAAGAATTTTTTCGGAAGGATGTGGAACGAGCATTTGGGGCCCTCCAATCTCGGTTTCACATTATCACTCGAGGTTGCTGACTATTAGTGTTGACTGTTGGTTGAGAAATGGTTGAAATATTATTTTTGTAAGGAATAATTCCACCTCGGCACCTTAAATCTTTCATATTTCATTTAGAGTATCCTAAATATTTTGTGTCACCTTAGTACCCTAAACTTTCATTAATTCATTTAGAGTACCCTAAATATTTTTTTATAAGCGAAATATTTATTAAGCAATTATTCTATAAGACTATAGAACAAAGCAAGAAAAGATCCAAAAAGAACATTTCCTCAAACCAATACAGCTACAAAGAGCAAAAACAGAACCCGAACAAAGCAAGATGTAAACAAAACACCTTGCCTAATTCCTATATGGGTTCAAACAAGTAACCGATTAGAGACTGGAACAAAGGTTAAAGTTTGATCTGAAGTCGGTTCCAAGTAATTCCTATCCTTCCTACCCTCGGATTCCTTCTTGTACTGACCGAGCACCAAAGAACAGAGATCAACGACCTTTTTACCAACCTTAGAACTATAACTCCAATTACCCGAGCTATCTTTTTGGGAAACGTTCACAATGAAACGTCCCGTTTTATATCCTTTATCAGCAGAAGTCCTGGCTCTTGTCTGATACACAACGATTAGTCGAGCAATCACCTTCGACTGGCCCTTCTTTGGACGTCCACGTCTTTTTGGCCCAGCCCTAGAGATCGGTAGTTTTACCCAGGCTTCCTTCCACGGACTACCTTAAAACCCGACTTCCAAAGTCGGTTCACCACCCCGAATGTCCTGTACTTCTAAACCCGAGCCCACAGTTAACAGGCCCAGATCAGTCTCAATTTGATTAAAAATGATAGCCAAACTTGGATCCTCACGGGCCAGCATCTGGGCCTTTTCAAATGGGCTTGTTTTACTCGAAAACCCGACTGAAACAAGCCCAGAACACTGATGCGGCAGGCCCAACCCGACCATATCAATTGCCAATCCTGCCTGTTGATGATTAGGCCCAACCTGACAAGTCACTCGGCCCAAACCATATCAATTGCCAATCCCGCTTGTTCATGATCAGGCCCAATCTGACAAGTCACCCGACCCTGTACAAAGCCCAAGACCAATGAGATCACGATTCAGAGTTGCACCCGGAGACGATGTCTCGTCAGTGATCTGCGGCGAGAAAAAATCATAACCTACGAGGATCGCAATCCCTTGATTCGATTTCGAAATCCCTTAATTTGAAATTGAAATCCCTTGAATCAAGGGATCATCACCTGAAATGGGGGATATTGACAATGATCGAGGAAGCTCGTCGGACTCCTGAGAAGACGTCAATGAAACGATCGCCGGAGAGGGTCTGGCCAATTGAACTTTGGAGACCCCTTTAGAACACGCCAACCCAGCTTCTACAGTCCGAGCAACATCCCCGGAGCAATGATTTCGGTGACTACGCAGCACAGAGCCGATGCTCTGTTTTTCATCCCCGACTGGTTCAGTCACCGGAGAGCCCAAACGACACCGAGAACAAGCCACGAACAAGACGTGCATGTTTACCTTATACCCATTTAGGGTCTCAATTGCACGGGAAGCAGCAATCTCCGACGTAAAATGAACAAAGCAAAAAATACAGCCTTTCCTGTTTGGTCTCTTCAATACTAAAAGTGAAACAATGTCACCAAACGGTAATAGCATGGCCCGAAACCACTCTTCAGATGAAGCATACGGAAAATTTCAAAAGTATAGTTCTGTATCACTCTCAATGTACTGAACCCGTGATCGTCTTCGTCGACTCACTACTCTGTCCATACACACGCCACAAGCGTCCGATTGATCCCCTTCCTTTGATCCAGTTACCTTCAAAGGAGCAGAGATAGGTACAGTCTCAGCCTCACTTGGGATCACAGAGAAATCCTACCTCCCCGTCCTTGTAACAAGGTCAGTGGTATTGCTCTGTTTAACGTCTCCATGAACCTTGAAGCTTTCCGGACGATCCTTGACACGAGCACGCTTCTTGACCGGGCCTCGATCCGTCTGAATAACCTTTTTCTCACCACCTCCATGGGCCACCTGCTTGGTGCTGGCCGGACAAACCTTGGATCGTTACTTGGTGCTAGCTGGACAAGCCTTGGGTCGCTCCTTGGCCGGACGATCCACCATCGTAGAAGTAAAGATGGATCGATACTCTTTGTATAGAGACAACAAAGCTGAACAAAAACAGGAGAAATCATCAAGCTCTATCTCATCGAGAATGAACTTCCGGCCAACTTGTTGAGAGCGTTTCACCTTCATATTTCTCAAGGTTTAACCTTTTGGAAGTTGAGTTTGATTTTATTCAGAGCCAGTTTATTCTAATTGTCCATAATCTTCTAAATCTTTTTTGTGTCACCTTAGTACCCTAAATTTTCATTAATTTCATTTTAGTACCCACTATTACTTTACCCTAAATTTGGTTGTTAGTGAAGAGTATTATGGCCATTTTATTTGTTTTGGATGGAAATAAGATGGAAAGTTAACAATGGGTACTAAAATGAAATTAATGAAAGTTTAGGATACTGAGGTAACACAAAAAATATTTAGGGTACTCTAAATGACCTGATTTGTAGAAGTGGTTGAAAAAAATTCAAGATATTAGGCTTGATTATTGGCCAAACAACTTGAAAAAACTTGATGGTAAAGTCATCGAGTCCTGGAGCTTTGTCTCCTTTGCAAGCTAGTAATGCCTGCAAAATTTCCTCTTTTGAGAATGGCTTTTAAAGCTAGTTGACCTGATCAGATGAGAGAGTCTTAAAGTTTAGACCATCCAGGTCTAGTGCATGAAATTACATCTTTGGAATAAAATCCAATTATAAAATAATATTATCTGAAAATAAAAGGGTAATTCGAATGATAGATGAACGACAGCAACAACATAAACAAATATATCTTCGATAATACATCTCTAGAAAGAATAGGATCGCAGCTCTCTCTATTCCTCTGCTAGGGTTAGGGTTTGGGTTTTGCGACCCAACTCGTGCTTTCATGGAGTTTTCGGGAGAGATGTAAGGCGGGGAGAGGAGCTTCGACGAAGGGATGCCTCACGGTCCATGTCTGTTGGAGCATGATGTCCGGGAACCGACGTACGGTACGGAGTCGGAGACACCGGAGTTGGAGACGGCGGGAGAAGAAGATCTCGTGACCTCAGAAGGCGCGATGACGGAGCGGGACGAGACTGCACCGGTGATGCAGTTCTCGGCCCAGAGTACGGAGGATGAGGGCTGGGTACCAGGAGGACGAATCCAGTCGGGACCGGGGTTGTAAGAACCACTCCCGGTCAACGCCAGTCAAATCTGCGAAAAACAGGAAAATTTAAAAAATTTAAGACAGACACTTAAATGAACCTAAATTTGACCCCGAGGGTCATACCGGACTTAAGTTGACCCCGATATCGACCAAAGTGAGTTCCGGGGGACTCAGGGCAACTTTCTGACCAATTTGGGAAATGTTGACTTTTCGCTTGAAAAGTCAACCGAGCGACGTTTTGGTCCATTCGAGAACCGTTTTGGATCCAAAAAGCCTAGCCGTCATCGCATCGGTCTTAGTTGAGCCGTTTCCTTGTAGCCCGTGAAGTTTCGTAATTTCTTGGAAAAAGTGCCCGTCCGGGGCCCGAGACAGCCGAATTTCGCGAATCTGATTGGAAAAGATATTTTCCCAAAAAGGTGTGGGACCCACCTTCCCACTTGTCAAACAAGTGGTGGTGTTAGATATTTTTGAAAAGAACAAAGATGAGAGGACAAGGGGGGTTCGACCATAGTTGAGTTTTTTGGACTTTTTAGAGAGAGAAAGTGAGCTAGAAGAAGAGAGAAAAGGAGAGAAGAAAAGTGAAGGTTTGGGCTAGGGTTTTGCCTCCCCACGAGCATCTAACCCTTGGATCGTCTCAAAGCTAAAAGAATCGAACTCACCTCGACGTTCTCTACGGTGAGCATCTAACCAAATTTCGTTTCGCTAAGTTTGGAAGTTAGGGTTTGGTTTGAAACTAGTATTTTATGGTGGTTGTGAGGTGTGGGGTTCGTTGGGGACGTTTTGGAGGTGTTTGGAGCGAAGAGATGAGCGTTTTCCGGTGACCGGAGGCTCGGGGGAGCTCCGACCACCGTGTATGGTGGCTGGCCGGAGCTGGCCGGACCCTGTAGGGTGCTGGCCGGAGCTGGCCGGACCTGTGGGGTGCTGGCCGGAGCTGGCCGGACCTTGTAGGGGATGGCCGGAGCTGGCCGGACCTCGTGGGGTGCTGGCCGGAGCTAGGACCAGCCACCACCATGGTGAGACGGGCCCAAAAATCCCTAGCCACCCACGGCCAAGGTTGGCCGGGTGGGGCCCACGTGCTCGGGTAGTCGGGTTTCGTGTTCGGGTGGTTTAGGACGTTCCCCAAGACATTAATCTACACCCGGATCAAAATTGGGAATTAAATTGTGAAAGTTGTAATTGACGGGTTTAGAAACTTTAAACGCAAATTAATTTAGTCGGAAGTCGGAATTCGATTCCGTCGAGTGCCTAGGAACCCTTGAATTATTTTAAGACCGTAGAAACGAAAACGGGAATTTTCGGAACCCCGGAAGGGCGTTTCCAAAACCCGGGCAGATTCGCCATGTCGGGCGAATCGGGCTTTTCCGGGTCCATTATCGACAATGTCGAGTAATTGGGAAGTTTGGGAGTGATCGACATTGTCGGGGTTGCTTTTGGGCGTCAAGTTTATTAAATTTCAGCTTATGTCTGCGGACTTAAAATTGTGTTAAATTGTGTTCTTTAGATCGTGCTGCCGACAGAGGAAAGGGAAAGCTAGGCGAGTGATCGAGATCACGCCGGAGCTTGTTTGTGCGCTTTTGGAGAAAGCATATGAGGTAGGGAAAAGTAGCCGGATCTCGGCCATTGGTTATGCCCGGAGGTTGATTGTGTAGTTGTGTCTTGGGTGGCCATGAGAGCCCGTACTTTACTGTTTGTGTCTTGGGTGGCCATGAGAGCCCGTACTTTACTGTTGTGTCTTGGGTGGCCATGAGAGCCCATGTTTTACTGTTGGTGTCTTGGGTGGCCATGAGTGCCCGTGGGGTTGTTGAGCCCGTGAGTTATTGTCGGTATGTCTTGGTAGGTCGTGAGTTCTCGTGGGGTTGTTGAGCCCGTGAGTTATTGTCGGTGTGTCTTGGGAGGCCGTGAGTGCCCGTGGGGTTGTTGAGCCCGTGAGTTACTGTTGGTGTGTCTTGGGAGGCCGTGAGTGCCCGTGGGGTTGTTGAGCCCGTGAGTTACTGTTGGTGTGTCTTGGGAGGCCGTGAGTGCCCGTGGGGTTGTTGAGTCCGTGTTTTAATGTTGGTGTCTTGGGTGGCCATGAGTGCCTGTGGAGTGTTGAACCTGTGTTGTTGCTGTTTGTTGAACTTTGCTTGTGATTGTGATTGTGGTTACCTGAGGTTGCAGACCCGACTTTGTGTCAGGGAAGTTGCGTGAGGTGTGGCTAGCCTCCCGACAAGGATCGGGGGAAGTGGAGAGGTTGTGGGCTAGCCTCCCGACAGGGATCGGGAGAAGGTGCGCTGGTGTGGCTAGCCTCCCGACAGGGATCGGGGGTAGGGGAGAGGTTGTGGGCTAGCCTCCCGATTGAGATCGGGATAAGTTGCGCGACATGTCGACCGCCTGACCTGACAGGGATCGGTAAAGGGCGGTGAGGGGGTTACTGAGCAGCTGGAGTGCGATCCTTTGTGATCTTGTTTGGTGTGTGATCCTTTGTGATTGCGTTGTTTCGGGTCTACTTTACATGTCAGAGTGTTGAGTCGGTTGAGGAAGGTTTCAGTGTGTGTGTGTCAGTCGGGGTACTTGAGTTGGGGATATTGATCCCCGGTGTTGAGTTTTTTGTTGGTGTTACCGGCATTGTCTGCTAAGTTTACCATAGTCAGTCTATTATCCGTGGTGGTGAGCGAACGCTCACCCCTAGCTGCTTTTCCTACAAGTACTGGTCGCGGGCTGGACTAGGTGAGCTTCCGAAGCTTGAAGGGCTAGGAGCGGGAGTTCGGGTTTACTTTTGAGTCTAGCGACGTACACTTGTATTTTGTCCGCTTGTGGGATGTACTTTTGAGATGTAAATAATTATTTTGTTAAGTAATTGGTGGTTTTAAAGCGATTTATTTAAAATGTCGGAAAATGTTTTATTGTTTTAAACGTTCACGCTCCAGGTTCGGTTCTACTGAATTTGGGGCGTGACAGGGGTGCCTTCGCTGAACTCAGGCGAAGGGTCCTCGACCGAGACGCCTGAGAAGTGGGGCGGGCCGGAGAACGCACGTAGTCGGTGATCCTATGGACGGTGGGGATGGGGGATTTGGTCCATTGCCGCCGCCAATTATGGGGGAGGAAGAAACCCCAATATTGGTGTCCTCGGACTCGGTCCTCACGCCGGAGGAGACGCAAGAGGCGCTTGCGTGGCGGAGAAGGAAAGGGAAGGGCTGGCGGTGCAGGAAACCGGTAGGGTTTCGCTGGGCAGGTTTGAGGTGCAAACGGGCATGGGCCGGGGATTCATGGGTGAAGCACGACGGGCTGGGGGTTTGGATCGAGGATGGACGCCGCGAGCTGGGCTGGGCCAGAAGCAGGGTTGGGCCTATGAAGGGGATGATGAGGTGGCCCAATGGGCTGCGAGATACGGTGCGGGTCGGGCCAGTGGTGACGGGCCGGGTGGACTGCGGAGCGGACCTGGTGAGCGGGGCGGAGCTGGGGCCGGGTCGGGACAAGATCGCGGTTTCGGATCTAACCCATTTGGCCATCCAACCCAGCCGGTTCAGGTGGATCCGGTACCCATGGTTACCCCAGTTGATCAACAAAGGGGAAATTGGCGCTCTTCAGGGGCACGGGTCGGGGACCTGGGTTCCCAAATGGGCGCGATGAGGATCAAGGAGGTTGTGGTGCCGGTTCAAGAGGTCGCTGGAAGGGGAAATTCGTATAGATTCGCGTTGGCTGCTAAGGTCCTGACATCTAGGAAGATTTTCTGGAAATCTGTGGTGGCGCGAATGGAGGATGTATGGGGGGTGAAGGTCGAGGCTAAGCCCCTGAAGGGGGGGCTGGTCGCTTTTTTCTTCCGAACAACTAAGGAGAGGGAAAGGGTTCTGTTGGGGGAACCTTGGTCCTTCTAGGACTCACTAGTTCTGTTTACGGATCTCAGGGCCCACATGCAGGTCAAGGACCTGGAATTCCACCATTTCTCGGTCTAGGCGCGAGTATCGAATCTCCCGGTGGGGCCATGGACGAGAGACGTGGGGTTCAGAGTGGGGAACACGCTGGGTTTCTGCCAAGGAGTGGATGTGGACAAGGAGAGTCTCTGCTGGGGGGGACTTCATGAAGATTCGAATCAGGGCAGACATTAGAGTACCGCTGCAGAGTCAACTCTGGTTTCGCCTTTCGGTATCCCATGTACGAACTCGACTGTGTATTTCCTATGAACACTTACCTGAGCACTGTTTTGGTTGTTGTTGTGCGGGTCATCTGTTTCCGGTTTGTCCGGTTATTGGGGGAGTGCGGGAGTCTTCCTGAAGGCGCCGGGGGACCCGAGATCGGCGTTGGAGAAAGCAAAACATGGAAAGGCCACCCCAGGGACGAACTGGACTTATATGGGTGGTAAAGGGAAGGGGGCCCAAATCAGGGGGTACCAAGGACACCTCCAAGGTAACAGGAAAAGGGAAGGTGGGGAAGTCACGATGAAAGGGAAGAAGAGGTACCAGTGGGATGGCTACCACGTGAGCCGTCCCCGTCGCTGTTTGGAAAGAAGAGGGTGGAGAGAGAGAAGGACCCTATAGAGGAAGAAGAATCATCGGCGTCAGATGGGGCGTCATATGTAGCAGCGGGGGGCTTCAAGCACCCTCGCCTCCAGGAATGAGTGCTGAAGGATCCAGGAAGGGTTTGGTCGACTGTACCTTATCCCTGGAAAATAGGTGGCATTGGTACCACCAACAGTTGATGAGTTACTTCTCTACCACTTCGAAGTTAGCAATCCCGCGTTCAGGAGCCCTACCACTATCACTCAAGGGAGGACGAGGCACGCTGACTTACCGGGGGAGTAATCGGTCCACCACTGCGAAATTATCATCTGATCTGCTCGATCAGTTTCTTATGGTAGGAGCATATTGTATCGGTGTCTTTGGATGCTACTGCAGTCCCACCCCTCCGACCGCCCTTATGCCCATGAGCAACATTTACTATTCAGCAATTGTCTTTCAGTTTATGTTAGTTTTCTTGGTTTGTATGGTGCTATCCGTAATAACGATTACCAGAATGCTTTAAATTTATAATATCATATTTCTGCCTCGAAAAAAAAAACAACATAAACAAGATAAACCATTTGAAATCCTAACCAATCTCTTGAGAAAAAAACTCACGCTTAGCGTTTAAACTCATTTTAGTTACATCAAAGTTACAATGGTTATTCGGAAGCTCAGTCCACTCTTCTCTCCGAGTCGCTATCTAATTACTATTATGAACCTTCCCTGTCAATGTCATTATCAGCTCCCATTAATCAATTCGAAACACCAATGATACGGTTGCTATTATATTCACAAACTGGGTGAATTATTGACATAATCAACCAATAAAACAATACATGTGTGCCCTTAGCCTTTGATGTTTTATATCAAACAAAAAGGGCCACGTTTGTCATTTTGTTACCACAATTATTTATGTTGTATATTTTAGGAGTAGAACATGGTTTTATTCTTTTTTATACCTAGAGCTGCTCTTCTAGCTGCCTGTTGCTTTCATACCTACCATCATATTTATTTTAGAACTCCGAATATTAGACATAGTGTTAATTCAAAAGCTATAGTTCTTTAAAATAGTATGAATAATGAAAGGATTGTTGAAAAAATTGTACTTAAAAGAATTAACACTAGAAATAGTTTACTCATTTAATATGACCACTTTTATACTTGAAAATTCTCTCTCGCAACGTGTGAGCAAATCCTAGTCCTAACCGATGTACCCCTGCGACTATGGTGCTTTCTAGTCTTGTCTTTGATGTCGACGATCTCGTTGACGTTGTTGTTGCTCTTCCTTCCGAATCTGTCATAGCGTCTCCGGTGCAGACTTTTCCCTCGAAGACTCTGTCATCTCCTCTTGTGAATCCGCCTTTGAAGGCCCTGCGCGGGAGGACGTCAAAACAACCTCTACACGGGTTTCCTTCATCGCCTCCTTCTCCTCAGGCACTACCTTTGCAACCGCCACTGAAGCAGCCATCGTTGTCCTCACCTCCTTGGCCTCCACCGATAGGACGACCCACGCGGCGTTCCTTGGCTGCGTCCTCCTCAAGCAACACCCTTCCCCCACCAAACCCTAGGCCGCCGACCCCCCAAATTTGCCAAGACCTTGCTCTGGCTCTTCCTCTCCTGGGCGGCGCTCTTTCTAGGGTTGCGCCTTCACCATGTTCTGCGTCGACTCGGGCCCTGGTTCCTCCTCTCACTAGCGGAGCGGGCTCTAGGGTTGCCTCCTCTTCACAGTGCGAGCCTCTTCTCCCTACCGTTGCGTGGTCTAAGGTTGTGACTAACGCCAGCCGATGTGCCTCTGATTCTATCCCGGCGGCCCTCGCAACTCCAGGAGGAATGTCGAGGGATCAATCAAGGCACTTGGATCGGGACGAGTTCTCCCGTTTAGGCAAGGGCGGGGAAACAGCCCCGCCAGGAGGACTGAAAAGCCGACAGAGCATCGAGGACTGGCCCTGGGAGGGGTCCCATGACGACTGTTGAGATCCTTTAGAATTTCTGGTACCCCCTCGCCCTTTTCGTATTAAGTCCCAGCCCATGAGGCGTCAAAATACCTCTTGTGATAGTTATGGTACTACAAAGATCAAAGAACCATTGTTCATCCAATTTGTCATTTTTTTGGTCGAGAAGCCTGTTCCTCGAAGCACAGTAATATAATTGCTTTTTCAAAATAATAATATTACAATTTTCGCTCAATAAAACATATATCTAAATAAGTCTCTAACGGGAATGATAAACCATTCAAACAATCAATTACATTATAATAATGAACCAATAAATTAATAGACATAAATAATTTGAAAAAGGTTCAAATTCCAAAATCTTAATTTTCATACGAAATTCTTGTGGTTAAGTAACAAATATTTTGATCCTTCACAAAATTTTGAAGAGACCACAGAAGAAAAAAAAAATTAAACAACAACTAACAATAACATTAACAACCTAGAATTTTGGTCAATACACAAGAACAGACTTTATGCGTAGAGACGAAACTTGTACTCATTACATTAACTCTATTTATATAGGCCGGCTTAAATATATCAAAATCCCTGATTATACTCTCTTATTTTTATCTTCTAAATTAAGTAATGTGCTGATGAGGAAGAAAAAAATTAATCTTCGAACCCAACTTTCTTCCAAATCGCATTTCTGACCCGCCGGAGGTCTCTCCCTTTGAGGGTTCGACCGATGCCCTCGTGCACAGACAACGATGCTCCTCTTGTCCGAGCCAAGTACTCGTGCGGCGGGATCCGGTCTTCCACGTCACCATTGTCGTCGCTATCAGCGCCGTCGTCATCGCTGTCCCTCCTCCGGTTGTCCCTGTACTCGTCCTTGAGGATCTTCGACCAGTCCGGTATGCTGACCGGCAAGGAAGCCGGCCCCACAGCCACGGACCGGTCCCGGTCCACCTTCTTTCCGGCCATCGGTTTTTTGGAGGAACGGAAACTGGGTATGGTTTTCTTGGACTCCGTTGGGCTGGGACCCACGTTGTTGTTGTTGTTGTTCCAAACGTCGGACTCCTCGAACTCGAACTGATTGTCGGACGAGGTTGTGTTGTCGGAAGCAGGGTAGATGTAGTTGGGCCTTGTATGGAAGAATTTCCTTGACGCCATTGGTGATCAAAATGGAAAGCTTGAGGAGAGAGAGATGGTTTGGTTGGGCTTGCTTGGCAAGGTTCTGAAACATTCGGTGCTCATGCTGTTTTATAATCGTGATGTATGGATAAGCCTTCCCCATTAGTTCAGACAAGGAAGTTACCTATGCTAATAACTATAATTATAAACTACAAGATTACGCTCCAGTGAGGCCTACTCCACCTGCTTACCATGCGCCTCTTCCTTGTTTGATACGTCCTTCGCAGTTGTATAATATCAATCACGTTTTAGTTAAATCTGGAAAGCCTGATGATCAGAGGGGGTGGTGTGGGGGTTTAGGATAAGCGTGTGGTCGTGCGTCGTAAGTAAAACTATCTCAGTTTTAAGAATCCCGAAATTACCGCGGAAGGAAGGACATGTCGGACGGGAATGAGAAAGCGTAAGAGTACACGTGACGACAGGTAGGATGGTTTAAATCAGAATAAATAATATGGAGAAGAGGAAGTAAAAACGATATTATCCGGTAAGATCCGTACGGGACACGTGTTCGTTTACGGGTCATTGGTCGTCGTCAATGGTTGCCGGTGACGCGCTTTCTCTTTTCTAGACTCGGACGTAACCTGGTGCCATGCTGTGGCAGTGTGGGTCCCACCTTGGACATGTCACGCGCTGAGGTTGGGGAGGTTTGGATGTGGACCATCGAGGGACTTTGGGGAAGGTACGAGGCAGATGTATGGCTTAATTAATCAAAGCAGAGGAAAATTGGGGTTTCAGTGCAGCGAACAGAGCGGGGTTTTCGACCAAAGAACTCACGGTCGGCGTCGGATTTTTAACCAGGCAACCTAGGAGAAGACAAGCTCCTCGTCGGTATTCTCTGATTCTCCGGCGGATTGGTCATGAGACCACCACACCAGATCTAATCACCATCTCCGGCAACCACTTACACAAGCACCTATCACGGTCGTGTCTACCCATGATTTAAATCAGCATCCGAAGATGTGATGTGGCTGTGGACTATCTCAGGTTGCAGGTCCAAAGATGTGACGCAGCTGAAAGGGTGAGTTAGAGCATGAACAACCGAGCGCGTCCGTTCCCCGATCCGGACACGTCCAGTCCGAGGGCCGAGGTCCGTTCCATTGTGGGCCTCCTTTTTCGCAGTCCGCGGCCCTGAAGCACCGGGCTCGCTCCTCGGTCCTCAGCCCGTGCTCCTCTATTGCGGGCGGGGCTTGCGCCGACACCTGGCTTCCCAGGTTGGCTTTTTTTTTTGTCAATTGTGGGATTCAAAGCCCCAACCTCAAGGTTTAAAGCCTTGTGTTCTACCATTGAGCTAGATGGACTTTTGTTATTATGTTTCATTATAATCAATATGATATACTTTTAATTTCAGAGTGAAATGCATATTAAAATTTAAAATCAAATCTTCTTTTTAATAAATTATATATTATATAATTGGTGTCGGATGATATTTCAAATAAAATAACATTTTTATGTAATATATATTTGACCATATTATTATTTTTGTATGTATTTATATCTGGTCCGACTCAAAGATTTTTTGTTATAGCAACTGCTATAAATATTACATAGTTGACCATATTATTCCATACACATATTTTATTGATTTATTTTCCATTATTAAAAAGTTCATTTTTATTCGTGTTAAATTTATTTATTATTTTTTTATTGTCATTAATTATTTTTTTCACATTTGTTTATATAATTTAAACGGTTTCTGATAAAACCAACCCTAACATCCTCTTGGTCATGCCATGGAGAAAAAAGCCGATGGGTAGCTAAATCCTCTGGCTCCATGTTAGAGGTATTCTTATCCTGGAGTAAGCGGAACTCCCACATATGGGACTCATGGGCCAGTAGTTGCGTCGACTGCTCATGCTCGATGGCCTTCAAGTTATCGGTCAATGCAGTGGTCTGCTCAACGACCGTCTCCTTTCCCTTCCCCCTCCTAGCCTTCGCGATATTCCGACCAATAGGGCATCGACCGCGGACTAGTCCTGACCGAGGACCTTCGGCATCTTCAGCAGCGACAGCTAGCATGTCGATCTGAGACATTGGGTTGCTCAGTCTAGGAATTATTGGTGTGTGTCGTTCCCCAGTCTCGATGAAGTCAATGTTTTTCGTCGAGAACTCGTTCTCAAAACGATGTTGCCAGCATGGCTTCCCTCGCACGAGCTGCCACCGGTGCTTCCAAGCGAAGACGTGGTTGTATGTCTCTACATAATCCTGCTCTGCATTTGTCGTGATCTGGTCATCAAATCTACCGGATTGGTAGATATTCTTGAATTTAGACCAACAACCTTGGAACATCTTAACCTTATGGTTAGTTACGCTTCAATGCTACTTGTATTTCTTCCCCATCCGATCATGCCCATGCGTTTGGCTCGTCTCTTGGACTAACTCACGGTGGATGGCGTCCCAAAATGACTGCGACGACTGATCAGCCCCATTCACCGAGTTTTCAGAGTTATTCAGCCATGCGTTCACCAATGTCGTCTCCTCCGTTGGTGTCCATTTCCGGTACCCATGAGAAGGATCTGGTATGTCGGCCTCTATCTCTCAAGGAGGAGGTGGTGTACGTGGATCCAGTACGTTGGTCGAGCATGCTCTACTATACGGAAAATCGTCCCGGTATAGCCCGTGTACGACCCGCTATTTCCAAACCCCATTCCCTTTTCCCAATTCGTTGGGCCTTCGTACGTCATTCCACTGAGGAATGGAGAGGATGAACCGAAGGTGTCAAGGATGTGGTTCGGGACAAGGTTTACAGGAAATGTTTGTTGCTCCGACGGGGAAGGGACGTATGCCTTCGGATCTTGGGCCCAATGCCTCTCCTCCTTGTCTTAGTACTAATACTGCGAATCGGGCACGAATTCTCACTCCCGGCTTCCTCCATGTTGGCACTCTTAATGCATGTCGTCAGGACAACTTTAGGGTGTCAAAACGTCCGTTGACAAGTGGAATCCGATAGGGTATCAGAGGTTTTTGGAGCCCAACATTATTAGAGCACTGTGACAGACGCAATGGGAAGAAACGAGGACGAAGAAGCAACTCAAACAAACGGGGATGTCGAAGCAGCTTGGAGAAACACCGGAGTTGCCAACAAATAACAAAACAACACTGGAGAAAAGGGGGTACAAAAAAAAGGGTGACTAAATCAGAGGTGTGGGAAGCAAATGGTCGGAGAAACGCCGATACTGTGCTGAACTTGTAGAGGATTTGTGAGGAAGACGCTTCGGGCGTTGGATAATAAAGGCCGAAAATTAAATTTTGGCTTCAGAATCGCTGCCTGGCGTCGGGCGGAGATTCGTTGGGCCCGATTTTGCTGGGCCTGAATCCCTCGATTATACGTCCTTACGAGTCTACGATTTCCTCGACATCTATTCGGGGGTTTCAAGTATTCGATGGGGGACAGACTCTACAGCACAGATTCGACGCCTGGAATCTTTGTGTCGTACGAATCGACAACGCCATTACACGTCGTTTCGACGATATTGTGGATAGCCTTAAGATTAGAGTGAATTATGAATTTGGGGTGTGTGAGCTTGGGTGTTAGTTTAACATCCTTGTTTTAAAACAAAATCAAGCCCAAACCTTACTTGTAAGTTAGAAATCCTAAACCAAGCACTTCATTTGCATCAACAACCAAAGAAATTGTAGATCTGTGCATAGTAGTGGTCGAGACTCGGGAGTAGAGAAGATAAGATTGTAGCAGCGATGGTACCAAATGGTGTTGGTTAATCGGAAGTTTCCCATACCCGTACCCGGAAGCCGATCGAGGTGCCTTCGTTTCATTCCTTTTCAAGCCGACGTCATCGATTTTCGCACAAATTCCAATGATTTCGGCGCCAGTTGCGAGCAATGCCAGTGAAATCGATGTTCTTTGCCCACCCCTAATCTGTAGAATGGACAATCGTTAGACAAACACATATAATCGTTTTTAAAACTAATATAATAAATATTTATATGTTAAACAAACACCAAACTTATGACCAGGATGCTCGGTACAGTCACAACAAGATGTTGGGGGCGTTTAGACTAAGGGTTACAAAGCATGCCCGATATGCAAGGATAACTTGAATGCCCGGTATAGGCACAACAAGATGTATTACTATGAGAAGCGAAAGGACTTTGTACTCTAACATAAACACTGCAAGGAAAAAAAATCGATTCAAAGTGGGAGATGAATGACACATGTGAAGACCGCCTTGGTTTAAAAAGTTTTTAATTATTTAAAAGTGTTCGATCGGAACGTCGGGGGTGAATTTTGGGTTAAATCTCTTTTAGTTTAAAAAAAATGGTTTTTGAATCAGATTTAATTAATTAAAAAAAAAACTGGACCGGGTAGACCCGGCCCGAGTAGGTCGTACCAGCCTGTCCTCTTTTGGGCCCTGCAGCCCCAAACCGTCTTAGGCACAAACCGTTTGAGGGTTTGGGTATACAGCTCGAAATTAGGGACTGAAACCCTAATTTCGCAGCCTGACTTCGAACTTCTCCTCTCCTTCATCTCAGTGCCGTCCCTGAACCCTCGCCTCCCTCTCCGTCCAGCTTCCTCCCCCTCGAACCCAGACAGCCGCCGCCGAGCACCGTCCCTCCTTCCTCTCCAGCTCAACTCACCGGTCGTCCTCATCCCGAGTCCCCTTTCTCCCGCGTCGTCTTCTTCGCTCAGACGACTCGCCGGCCATGTTCCCGTCGCCTCTCCTCTCACCTCGGGCTCATTTCGAGCTCGCCGTGGAAACATCGAGGGGGAGCGTCGCCGGAGGTCCGAGACGCCGTCCCTTCCCCCGCGCCGCTCCAGATCCGCGCGCCGACGCCTCCCGCCGTCCTTTTCCCTACGGTGAGGCCTCGGCCGGCGATACCCTTACCGGTGGTCGGCCGGATTCCTTCCCAAACTTCTTCTCCTTTTTAATTTCTATCCTGAGCCTCTTCTCTAATCTGGGTAGTGTTGAATCAATCGCTGTTCGTTCTGGTCGTTGAAAGTTGAAGTGAGACAGAAAAAAAAGGAAAATAAATTATTTGTAAAACGAAAAATCGGGTTTAAATGAAAAAGGATTTAAAAGTCAGTTCTGTCTTTAAACTGGACAGTTTACTTGAAACGAACTGTAAATCGATTTTGGTAACCGAACGTGTGAACTGGACTGTAAATCGGATTAGAACGGGACAAAAACGGACCGCTGAATCGGACCTCGGGATCCGTGCCTCGGAAAACGTGCACCGAGTTCTGAGTCGGTGCGCGGGTGCTCGAACCCGATTCGTCGTAATCCCGCTTTTAGCCCGCTCGAGTCTAAAAGACAACTTTTGAACTTAAATCGAGACCGTCATAACCTTTTAAATTAAATTGTGAAACCGGTTTTAATTGTAGCTTTCGTGTTATCATTAGAGTCCGGCTTCGATCGAAGAGAATACCGGAGTTAAACCCAGACGCGGACTTCGCCCTATAAGACGGTGTTGGCCCGGTCGTCAGCAGCTAGGAGACGCTGCTACGGTATCGTCGTGAGGTAGGGAAAAGTAGCCGGATCTCAGCCCTGAATAGGGAAAGTTAACTGTAGAATTGCATGTGACACCGGGGTGTCGTGGGTTATTTAGGTTATCAAATATTAGAAAGGCATGATACGGGAACGTAGCAATTATTAGAAAAACGTGTGACACTTAGTAGTGTCGCAGGAGCAGTAAACTTAGCGAGATTAGAATTACTATAGGCATATGACCATGCCCGGAGGTTGATTGTGAACTTATCAATATTAGGAGTACTGGAGGCATATGACCATGCCCGGAGGTTGATTGAGAAACTGTTGATATTAGGACTGTTGGAGGCATTGGTTATGCCGGAGGTTGATTGTGTATTGTTGATGTCTTTGGTGGCCTTG
This sequence comes from Erodium maritimum, assembly GCA_963921825.1. NCBI lineage: Eukaryota > Viridiplantae > Streptophyta > Magnoliopsida > Geraniales > Geraniaceae > Erodium > Erodium maritimum. Next base: position 34,929,109 of record OY997589.1, read on the forward strand.
AGAGCCCGTGCTTTTATTGTTGAGTCTTGGGTGGCCTTGAGAGCCCGTGCTATTATTGTTGAGTTTTGGGTGGCCATGAGTGCCCGTGGGGTTGTTGAACCCGTGTTTGTACCTTTGGTGTTTTGGGAGGCCATGAGTGCCCGTAGGGTTATTGAACCCGTGTCCTGATTGGCGGTGTGTCTTGGGAGGCCGTGAGTGCCTGTAGGGTTGTTGAGCCCGTGAGTTACTGTTTGTGTGTCTTGGGAGGCCGTGAGTGCCCGTGGGGTTGTTGAGTCCGTGTTTTACTGTTGGTGTCTCGGGTGGCCATGAGTGCCTGTGGAGTGTTGATCTTGTGTTGTTGCTGTTGGTTGAACCTTTCTTGTGATTGTGATTGGTTACTTGATACTGGTGGAGGTTGTGTGGTGTAGCTAGCCTCTCGACTGGGATCGGGAGAAGCGGAGAGGTTGTGGGCTAGCTCCCCGACTGGGATCGGGGGAAGGACGCGCGGGTGTGGCTAACCACCCGACTGGGATCGGGTGAAGCGGAGAGGTTGTGGGTTAGCCTCCCGACTGAGATCGGGAGAAGTTGCGCGATAGGTCGACCGCCTGGCCCCACTGGGATCGGAAAGGGCGAGAGACAGAGATGGTTACTGAGCAGCTTGTATGCGATCCTTTGTGATCTTGTTTGGTGTGCGATCCTTTGTGATCTTGTTTGGTGTGCGATCCATTGTGATCTTGGTATTGCGTGGTTGTCAATCGTGTCTTTGGAGGAGGTCGTCAATTGTTGTGTGTGGTCTACATCACGTGTCCGAGTGTATGAGTCGGTTGAGAAAAGTGTTGGTCGTGTGTGTGTCATTTGAGTCGTTGTGGGTGTCACCGGCTTTGTCTGCTAAGTATGCCGTAGTCAGTCTGTTATCTGTGGTGGTGAGCGAACGCTCACCCCTAGCTTCTTTTCCTACAGGTACCGTTCGCAGGCTGGACTAGGTGAGCTTCTGAAGCTTGAAGAGCTTGAAGCGGGTTTCTGGGTGTTTTTGAGTCTAGTGACGTGTACCTCGTTTTTGTCCAATTGTTGGGACTTATTTTGAGATGTAATTATTATTTTGTTGAACTAAACTGGCTTTTTAAAGTGATTTAATGAAAACAGGTTTCAAGTGTTGCATCTTTTTAAATGTTCACGTCCCGAGTTCGGTTCGCTGAAATTGGGGCGTGACAGCTTTGTATTAGAGCTCGAGGTTTCACACCTCGGACTACACGTCAATTAGGTGGGAGAGTCGAGTCAGTGAAGTCCCGTCGTGCGTTGGGTATGCAAGTCGGAACTCGTGTGTAGACCCGTTAGGACTTGAGTCTTGTTTTTGTTATGTGCTTGTGCAGTACGGGGTTACTGGCACAGTGTTTGTGTGTAGCTGCGTGAAATGTTTTTAAACTGTCGCGACTCGACTCAGGGGCGCCCCTGTAGTCGAGCGTGACGGTGTTGACGTCAAGTGAGTACAATGTAGTTCGGGGACGCCTGGACCAAGTTGTAACTACCTGATGTCAAGAAATGAGGTTTTAAAATGAAAAGGAGAAAGTTTTTAAAAAATTTGTTGGCCCTGTGGGCGTGTTTTAAACTCGACTGGCTCGGTGGGCGTGTTTTAAAATTGATTATCCCGGTGGGCGTGTTTGATTTTGATTGGCCCGGTGGGCGTGTTTGATTTTGATTGGCCTGGTGGGCGTGTTTGATTTTGATTGGCCCTGTGGGCGTATTTGATTTTGGTTGGCCGGTGGGCGTGATTCGATGTTGGTCGGCCCGGTGGGCGAGTGTCATTGTTGTTGTTTGGCCGGGTTGGCTTATGATTGAGGTTGGTCTTGAGTCGTTGTACGTGTGTTAATTGGTTGATGGTCAAATGTCTGCGATGCACAAGCGTGCGGGTCGCTAGGAGAAGGGTAGGATGCGAGTTCCCTAGGATAAACGTGACGGTGTGTTAGGTGCAAAGTCGCCGCAGCTACGGGACGGGTCTTGGACCGGTCCGATAGGAGACGTGGTTGGGGCCACTGTTTTGGCGCGGAAGCTGAAATGGCACGGATGGCTTGCCGGCCCGGAAGGCGACACACCACGGCTGGCGTGCCGGCCCAGAAGGCGGCACGACACGGCTTGCTTTCCGGTCCGGAAGGTGGCACGGCACGGGTGGCGTGCCGGCCCGGTAGGTGACACGGCCCGACCCACTTACCGGCCTGGTCCAGTCAGCTACTTTCAAAAAAATATATATCTTTGTTTGTTTCGTTGTGCGGTTAGGTTCGTTGTTGCGTGGCTTGGTGCATGTTTGTGCGGTCTATTTGAGGTCTCTTTACGTGTTATTATATTTACGGTATTAATGGTGTGGCGGTGTTCACGGTTGTGTTGGTTGTAGAGGTCATAAGTTCGGTGCTGAGGGATGGGGTCTTGGGTTCGAGACTCATCAATAACCTGCGGTAGTGATACCGCGCCTCGGTGTGCAAGTCTCACCGCGGAAAGAGGTTAGGGTTGGTGCGTTGCGGTGCCATACGAACTAGGTTTCCTTCTGTGATCGGGTAAGTGGGGTATTGAGGTTGTGAACAATAGTGATTTACTGAATTGAGGACGTGTTTCTCGTGTCGAGGTTTGTCTTACTTGAGCGAGTACTTGAGGTGTTGATAGCGTGAGCAGTGTGACGTTTGGCATCAGGTTTTGAGGTAGTGGTTTGCCCTGGTAGGAACGGTAAGTCTTTAGTGCGTTACTAGTATGCCATAATCGAACGGGTGTCCGTGGAGTTGAGCATAACGCTCATCCCCTTTACTACTTTTCCCGCAAGGGACGAGTAGCGAACACTGGTTTGGTTGCGGAAAGTTATAAGTAAATGCCTAGAGGACCGTGTGAGGGTTGCGCTAGACCTTACCGGAGTGACTAATGGAGTGGGTGTTCGGTCTCCGATTGGGGAGATTGGGGCGTCAGTTTTATTGGATACCGGGATGTCACACTCGGTTGTTCGTCGAGTTGTGTTGAGAGGTTGGGGCTGAGTTTAGAGGCATTGAGTCCGCCCCTGCGTTGACACGCCGGTTGGTGGTGGGGTGGTGTTGACTGGGGTCGATCGTGCCTGCGGAGTTGGAGAAGCGAACCGATACAGGAGGTTCGAGAGAGGGCCCAAGAGCCCTGATGCTGGATCAGGTCCTCACCCCGAGGATCGGGTATGTTCGGAGTTGGTAGGCACGACGACGGTAGTGGAGCGAGGTCTTAGAGAGACTGCGAGGATCCGTGAGGATCGGCAGAGACTGAGCTTGTGCGTGCATCCGTGGTAAGGATACTTACGAAATGACAACCTTTAGACGTAATCTTGGGAATGGATTGGCTGGCGAAGTGCCGAGCCAATACCGACTGTTACTGGCGACGAGTTGCGAGAGTCGCAGCATTCGCGTCTGATAGTGCACGTGGGTAGCACTAAGGGGAGCGCGACATCAGGTGGCATGTCTAGTGGAGCGGGATGCGGAGAGCGGTCGCGGAGTTGTATCGCGATGCCTCACTCGTCGGCAGGTGAGAGCCGAACAACAGCGTCCCGCTGGATTATTGCAGCCACTGCGGGTTGCACAGTGGAAACGGGGGGCACGTCACGATGGGTTTCGTGAACGGTTAGCCGAGTTCGCCTACAACAACAGCTTTCAGGCCAGTATCGAGATGGCACCGTTCAGAGCGTTGTATGGTAGGCCGTGTCGGTCGCCCGTGTGCGGGGCGGAAGTGAGGAATAAGAGTTAGGAGAGGTGATCGAGCGGCGTTGAGATTAGAGTGGCGCATCGGAAGCGTGGTGGGCCCATAACCCACAGTCATCGCATTCTTCTGTTTGATGTACACTTGTGTATGGTAGAAGTGGGAGTACCTCACCAGGTATCCGGAAACAAATCACCGAGTACGATTATTACCACAACGCTTTCAAGCCAGTAACACTATGGCACCGCATGAAGCGTTGGATGGTAGGTTGGGCATTTGCCCAAGCAGGGCACACTTGAGGTTTGATAGTGACCAGTGTGGTCCCAAGTTGTTCAAGAAGCGACTGAAGGGTCGCGTGATCGTGGACGATTTAAAAAAAACAGCGCAGAGTTGACACGGAAGCGCGAGAATGAGGTACGCTCAAGGTATCCAAGCTGTTCGAAGCCTGAGGGACTAGCACTGGTAGTGTCTTCAGTTTCGTGATACTGTGGGTGAATCGACCTGTAAACTGGTTGAGTTTGCGTGTTGTTTACTTGGGTTACCGTGGGTGGTTGGTCAGGGCGTGACTGCGTTTGAAGTTCGATGACAATCGTCCGAGTAACGGGACATGGACTTCTTTTGTTGTTGGGAGCGCGATACTTGATTAAACGAGTGAGTAGCCGAGGAAGAGTGTCTGTGTGTTGAATCTGTTATAAGGACGAGGTGAGTTTTGTTCTGGTTTGATACCTATACTGACGGATGGTTCCGGTATAGGATGTCTCGACCAAGTTGCGCGTGGCGGCGTGACGTCTCTACTGACGAAGGGTTTCGGTATCGACTAACTGGCTTAAGTGTTTTCCGCGTGCTTGAGGGTTTATGAACGGGGAGTTTTAATCGAACGTTCCCTGATCGAGGGTTAAGTGGAGCGCGTTCGTTTTGAATTTCGAGGACGAAATTGTTTTAAGGGGGGAAGATTGTGAAGACCGCCTTAGTTTAAAAAGTTTTTAATTATTTAAAAGTGTTCGATCGGAACGTCAAGGGTGAATTTTGGGTTAAATCTCTTTTAGTTTTACAAAAATGGTTTTTGAATAAGATTTAATTATAAAAAAAAAAATAAAAAAACTGGACCGGGTAGACCCGCCCAGACCCGCAGGCCCGGCCTGGCCAGACCCGGCCCGAGTAGGCCGAACCAGCCTGTCCTCTTTTGGGTCGTGCAGCCCAAAACCGTCTTAGGCCCAAACCGTTTGAGGGTTTGGGTATAAAGCTCGAAATTAGGGACTGAAACCCTAATTTCGCAGCCTGACTTCGAACTTCTCCCCTCCTTCATCTCAGTGCCGTCCCCGAACCCTCGCCTCCCTCTCCGTCCAGCCTCCTCCCCCTCGAACCCAGACAGCCTTCTCCTTTTTGATTTCTGTCCTGAACCTCTTCTCTAATCTGGGTAGCGCTGAATCAATCGCTGTTCGTTCTGGTTGTTGAAAGTTGAAGTGAGACAGAAAAAAAAGGAAAAGAAATTATTTGTAAAAAGAAAAATCGGGTTTAAATGAAAAAGGATTTAAAAGTCAGTTTTGTCTTTAAACTGGACGGTTTACTTGAAACGAACTGTAAATCGATTTTGGTAACCGAACGTGTGAACTGGACTGTAAATCGGATTAGAACGGGACAAAAGCGGACAGCTGAATCGGACCTCGGGATCCGTGCCTCGGAAAACGTGCACCGGGTTCTGATTCGATGCGCGGGTGCTCGAACCCGATTCGTCGTAATCCCGCTTTTAGCCCGCTCGAGTCTAAAAGACAACTTTTGAACTTAAATCGAGACTGTCGTAATCTTTTAAATTAAATTGTGAAACTGGTTTTAATTGTAGCTTTCGTGTTATCATTAGAGTCCGGCTTCGATCGAAGAGAATACCGGAGTTAAACCCAGACGCGGACTTCGCCCTATAAGACGGTGTTGGCCCGGTCGTCAGCAGCTAGCTCGTCAGCAGCTAGGAGACGCTGTTGCGGTATCGTCGTGAGGTAGGGAAAAGTAGGAGCAGTAAACTTAGCGAGATTAGAATTACTGGAGGCATATGACCATGCCCGGAGGTTGATTGTGAACTTATCAATATTAGGAGTACTGGAGGCATATGACCATGCCCGGAGGTTGATTGAGAAACTGTTGATATTAGGACTGTTGGAGGCATTGGTTATGCCGGAGGTTGATTGTGTATTGTTGATGTCTTTGGTGGCCTTGAGAGCCCGTGCTTTTATTGTTGAGTCTTGGGTGGCCTTGAGAGCCCGTGCTATTATTGTTGAGTTTTGGGTGGCCATGAGTGCCCGTGGGGTTGTTGAACCCGTGTCTGTACCTTTGGTGTTTTGGGAGGCCATGAGTGCCCGTGGGGTTGTTGAACCCGTGTCCTGATTGGCGATGTCTCTTGGGAGGCCGTGAGTGCCTGTAGGGTTGTTGAGCCCGTGAGTTACTCCTGTAGGGTTGTTGAGCCCGTGAGTTACTGTTTGTGTGTCTTGGGAGGCCGTGAGTGCCCGTGGGGTTGTTGAGTCCGTGTTTTACTGTTGGTGTCTCGGGTGGCCATGAGTGCCTGTGGAGTGTTGATCATGTGTTGTTGATGTTGGTTGAACCTTGCTTGTGATTGTGATTGGTTACTTGATACTGGTGGAGGTTGTGTGGTGTAGCTAGCCTCCCGACTGGGATCGGGAGAAGCGGAGAGGTTGTGGGCTAGCTCCCCGACTGGGAACGGGGGAAGGACGAGCGGGTGTGGCTAACCACCCGACTGGGATCGGGTGAAGCGGAGAGGTTGTGGGTTAGCCTCCCGACTGGGATCGGGAGAAGTTGCGCGACAGGTCGACCGCCTGGCCCCACTGGGATCGGAAAGGGCGAGAGACAGAGATGGTTACTGAGCAGCTTGTATGCGATCCTTTGTGATCTTGTTTGGTGTGCGATCCTTTGTGATCTTGTTTGGTGTGCGATCCTTTGTGATCTTGGTATTGCGTGGTTGTCAGTCGTGTCTTTGGAGGAGGTCGTCAATTGTTGTGTGGGGTCTACATCACGTGTCCGAGTGTATGAGTCGGTTGAGAAAAGTGTTGGTCGTGTGTGTGTCATTTGAGTCGTTGTGGGTGTCACCGGCTTTGTCTGCTAAGTATGCCGTAGTCAGTCTGTTATCTGTGGTGGTGAGCGAACGCTCACCCCTAGCTGCTTTTCCTACAGGTACCGTTCGCAGGCTGGACTAGGTGAGCTTCTGAAGCTTGAAGCGAGTTTCTGGGTGTTTTTGAGTCTAGTGACGTGTACCTCGTTTTTGTCCAATTGTTGGGACTTATTTTGAGATGTAATTATTATTTTGTTGAACTAAACTGGCTTTTTAAAGTGATTTAATGAAAACAGGTTTCAAGTGTTGCATCTTTTTAAATGTTCACGTCCCGAGTTCGGTTCGCTGAAATTGGGACGTGACATCACCAAACTCGCACGTTCAGGTGATGAAGTATATAGTGTCGTTATGAGTGAACGGTACCCCACTTCATCATTGAATTGCAAGTTTCAAAAGACCAAACCAAGGTTGTGTTGGATACATAGATTGATTTTCTAGGATCTCCTATAATTTTTTTAAAATTTTTCATAAATTTCCCCCCGGCTACAACTCACAACGTGGGTGTGACAAGCGTAACGATCGTCAAGTAATATTTTTTTACTTAAGTCAGAGTTATCGCACCCAAGTGATCAGTTAAACAAGCACTCAATTCTTAATCTATTACTTAAGCTATTTTTTGAAGTGATGTAGTTTTGTGTTGAAAATTAATTACAAAAATACAACACAACATAAAGTAAATTCCAATAAAATCAAGAGACACTTTCAAATTGGTTTTGATATCAGGATGAGAAAGCAATATAGGACTTTGATAAGGTCGTAATATGACAATTAAGTTATCGGGAATTCGACTTACAATTACAGACAATAATAGTGTAGAGGCAACGAGAATTCTCTCAAATTATCCTAAACAATTGACGAACGAATTAGGATCCTATTAGTATCGAACTGCCTAATTATCTCTAATCTTGGTGTAGAGAACTAAAACTTTAAGTGTCATGAATTCCTCTATCTTTTAGGGCTGTAACCTTATGGGCTATGGCTATTGCACTCGTGATAACCTAGCTATCTCAGTCTAGATTTAAACCCGTTGCAAATGTAGACCGAAGCCCGATAAGTTGTTCATCGTATTCGAACCCCGTTAATGTCTTATATCGTCTTAAATCTCTGATTTCAGAAACAGTTTTAATATTGTGTTATGGAATTCTCGGGTCATTTACATTATTTCACAATTGCATCTAATTATTATTTTCAAAACAAAACCAATCATAGGTATAAGAATAGCTTGACGAACGAATTAATTAAAGTGCTTGTCTAATTGCTCCCTTGGGTACGATATCTCGGACTAAACCATGAATAATACTTGACGGCCGGTACACTTGTCGTGTCATTCTGAGAGTTAATTCTTAGGGTGTCAATGACCATGGAGTCGTAACCTTAGTAGTAGGAACTTATGAATTAGTTCTACCTAGCGAGCTTGATTTAAAGTTGAATGATTGTTACTATGGACCCTCTTTCAAGAGGAATATTATTTTTGCCGCCGTACTTGACAAGGAAGGCTTTTAGCTTATTATTAGAAATGATAAATGTGATTTTTATCATAGTAACACTTATTATACAACATCTACAAGGATTAGAGGACTATATGTTTTGTACATAAAGAATTCTAATAGAAAGTGTCTTAACAACATCACTATTGAATGACTTAAACCAAACGAATCAATCACTACCTATTTATGGCATTGTCGTTTAGGTCACATAAACTAGAAGTGCATCTTGAAGCGCCAAAAGTTTAGAGTATTGAACTCACTTTATTTTGAATCATATGAGACATGTGAATCTTGTTTGATGGGGAAAATGACTAGATCACCTTTCTCTAAATTAGGTGAAAGGGCTAGTAGCTTATAGGACTCATACATATTGATGTATGTGTGTCACGCCCCAAATCCGATTTTGACCGGACTCGAGACGTGAACTAAAATAATAACAATTAATAACGATACAAGCAAACTTAAAACGGTTTAGATCTCCAAAATTAGTTTCAACATAAATAACTCTGATAAACATAATTCAATCCGATAATATGAGTCAAAAGCTCAGAAGATAATAAAGTAAAACGATGTCTAAAACGAAAAGAGAAGGTACGTCTCTATTATAATAACCACCCGGACACTCAATGAGCTCCTGAGCCCTGAGATGTCCTACAACCTATTCAGCAACGAAACCTGTAACACAGTAAAAACATAGGGGGTGAGCTTACGCTCAGTAGGAAAAAGTAGTAAAAAGGGAAAGGACTCCCATGCCGTTATTAGAAATAATCGGTCAACAATTCTTACTAAAACTGGGAAAGTAAAACGAAACTGACAGAAATACACGATTACGATAAAGCACCAATTTAAATAACCACATGAGCGACCAGACATTATACTATTAAGACCACCACAGACGTTACTTGGATTCGATAACGCATAACATAAGACAAGCACTCGGGACATTCCGAACATCCCGCACAACTCAATCAATACATCATACCGGAATACACCCTCGGTCTAGATGTCTTCCCGGACACACAGCATCGGGGTGAAGCAAATACATCGTACCGGAATACCCACCGGTCTAGATGTCTTCCCGGACACACAACATCGGGGTGGAACACTACATCGTACCGGAATGTCCATCGGTCTAGATGTCTTCCCAGACACACAACATCGGGGTGAAGCAATATACATCGTACCGGAATATCCCTCGGTCTATATGTCTTCCCGGACACACATCATCGGGGTGAAGAAAATAAATCACACCGGAATGTCCCTCGGCCTGGATGTCTTCCCGGAATACACATCGGGGTAAAACAATATACATCATACCGGAATGTCCCTCGGTCTGGATGTCTTCCCAGAATACACATCGGGGAAATCACAATGCACACATACCGGACCGGTACACACCTCGGTCGGGTATCTTCCCGTCACTCGGGGTACAAGTCATAACACACAATGCCACACAACCACACTACACCAAACTTATCACACCAACGACGCTTATCATCACAACTTACCAAGAATATCATATCGGTCTATCATTCACCCGATCATTTCACAAAACAACAATCATATCGCATTCATTTCATTCATTCAACCAATCATATCACGACAAAAACATTCGCATTGCATTCATCATGACTCACATGGTTCACTATGATTCTTTAACTAAGAGTGTATTATGTAACAACATTTAAAGACGAACAATCATGATCAAACACAACCATCACGCAATCCTAAGGCTCGGCATGCCCATTCTACCAGCACGACAATTTCACAAAATATTGAAAGCGGTTAACTAGTGAATCACATCCTATATGCCTACTAAGACTCTTCCGGTTATTATCGTAATTGAAGGCGGTTATTCTAGTGAATCACATCCTATATGCAAGATAGGACCTTTCCGGTTATTATTGTCCTATAGGCATACTATTAGCATTCTTTAAATTAAAAGTGGAGTTTACTACTCTTACCTACCTCGAAAGCGATCCACTCCTAGCTGCGGACGACCTGGCTAGCTTCCTCCCCGTCACTTCACGATGTCCAAGGGTCTCCTCCTACGTCGAGCTCGGGTCCCAAGTCTTGAGTCACAAATTAGCACTAGGATTAAAGACTAACCAAAGGTGGTTTAAGAGGAAAACATCTAAGTTAAAACCCCCAAACATTCGGTTCAAGATAACCTTTTGAATAAACAAAAAACACCCAAAAAGGACTCAAAATGGGCAAAACAGGTATGCCACGACTCGGGTCACGGAGCCGTGAGGCTCCCCGTCACGGATGACGTCACGAACCCGTGACGTGTGCCGTCACGGTTTCCCTCACGGAGCCGTGACGTCTCCTGTCACGGTGCCCGTCACGGATCCGTGACGGGTCTGACGGGTTCCGTCTTTCTTCTTCCTCCAGCTCCCTTTTCACGAAATTTCAGTCCAAAAACTCCATTTTTATCAATCCCAAACCTCCAAAACAGCTTCAAAACCCTCAATAATCCATTACCCATGATGGGTCTTCAACAAAACACCAACAACAATTGATTTATAACACAAAAACAACCTATTTACTCCAAAATTGGATCATCTAAGCATCAAACCTCAAAACCCAATGAAACCCACTCATTTCCAAGTTCTTCCTTCCAAACCCATGATTCAATTCTAAATGAAAATTAAAATAGATGAAGGATTTACCTTAAGAGTGGAATGGGGATGAAGAAGATGATGATTTGAAGATTTTTTGGGAAGAAATTAAGCTCAAGACTCCATTTTTGCTTCTTTCTTCTCCTTCAAGCTTCAAAGCTTCTTCTCCTCTTCCTCTTTCTCTATAATTTCGGCTAGCACACTAAAATGACTAAGTTTTTGCTCCCAAAAGGCTTTAAGACCTAAAAGGTGTGAAGTCCAAAAAGCCCCTTAGCTCGTATCCACTCAAGGCCACTTAGGAGGGTTAAAATGGTCCTTTTAGCCTCATTTCTTCCCCTCCAAGCTAACATGGACAAGTGTCCATGTAGGGACCACTTTGTCCTTAATTAATTCCTGCAGCATTAAATTAATTAAATTTAGTCGATAAATAGTCTCTATTTGACCGAGAGTTGACTTTTTTTCATAAATACAGTCATTCGAAAGGAAACGGACCAATTAAGCTAACTGTAACAACGGCTAAGCTTTTTGGGCCCCGGAAAGGTCCCGAATGACTCCCGGAGTCATCAGTTGACTTTTCTGACAAAAAGTCAACTTTCACCAGACTTTGTCGGTTCGACCGGGATTGACCGGAGGCGGTTCTTACAATGTGGCTCCATGAGTACAATGGACATAAGAGGGTTTAGGTACTTCGTAACATTTACTATAGAGTTCGACAAATATGGTTACATATATCTGATGAATAATCCTTTCAAAAGTTCAAAGCCTTCAAGAATGAAGTTGGGAACCAGCTTGGTGGAGCTATTAAAGCATTATGATCAGATCGTGGTGGAAAATATTTAGACATAGAATTCTTATATTAATGATTGATTGTCGGATTGTCACTCAACTAACTCCACCTGGAACATCTCAATGGAATGGTGTGTCCGAAAGGAGGAATCGAACTTTATTAGATGTGGTTCGATCCATGATGAGTAAGGCGGATGTCCCGATCAGCTTTTGGGAATACGCTCTAGAAACCAACACTTTTATTGTAAATAGAGTACCTCCCAAGGTTGTGGAAAAAACACCATATGATATACGGAACGGTAGAAATCCCAATGTCAATATCCTAAGGATTTGGGGTTGTGAGGTAAGATAATCATGCTTGAACATCGAGTAGATTAAATATAGATTAAATACACATACAAGCAAGTGGATCCTAATTAAACTCAATAACCCTATCTCATGCCAATAACATCACCAACTCAAATTAACCATAAAACCATACATAACTCAAACGAAATCAATATTTACACAATACTCATGACCAAGGATTCAAATCCAAGGTCACGGATTTCAAATCCTACTCAAACAATCGAAAAATCATAGCGTATCTTACTTTATGTTCGAACTTTCATGATTTTTAAACCCGAATTCATGTGCTAGATATTTCATCTATATGGTGTATATCAAGTTCTAGGTTAGAGTTAGTAAACATACAGACTTTAGCCATTTAGTGAACTTATCTAGGATTTCCCACATTCAATTGTCTTGATTTCCTATTGACGGGATTGAAATAAGTTAGGATGTGTTTTCTTGATTCTCTTGTGTGTTTCAAGCCAACCGAACGATTTAGGAATTTTCCATAATTGTTGTGTGCCCTATGTAGATTGATGTTTGGAGCAATACATGATTCGATCTAGTGCAAGAGGAGATTTCACTTTTATAGAATTTACCTACGATTGAGTATTACCAGAATATCGTGATTCGATGTTCTATGTAGTTCGCCTTAATTATCGGTGACCATATTATCAACGACACCCAGTGATTAGGATGATTGAACTAGGCGTAGCTAAGTCGATTCGTTGAGTGTTTTAGGGTTTACTTATGCTTGTGTATTATTAGAGTCTCGTGATTCGTTACTCTATGTAGTTCTACTTGATTACCGAAATCATCTTGATCGGCGATGTTTGGTTTTCAATATTTGAACTAGGCGTAGCTAAGTAGATTCGTCCCTGATTTAGAGTCTTACTTATGCTTGTGTATTACTAGAGCTTCATAATTCGTTGCTCTATTTAGTTCTCCTTAGTTTTCAGTGTTCGTCTTGATTGATGACATTCAGGAATTAGGAAGTGAACTAGGCGTAACTAAATAGATTCGACGCGAGGTGAAGCTATCTCTACTTGTGGTAGTAGTTAGCGAGAGTAGCACACAGTCTTTGTTGTTATTTCTTATTCGAGGATTGATCGAGCTTCGCTCAAGATCATATAACTACACCTTATTATTATTATTATTATTATTGCTTTTTCTGATGATTGGTGGTTAGCATATCGGTCTGGGCAATGGGCTTGTGCCCTCTCCTCGTGACTAGTATGTGGTTGATTTCATGACACTTCATGCATAGGAACTTAAGTAAACATTATTTGATTTCATCATCGTTAACCATACCATGCGTTAATTGGAAGTCATGTTTACTTGTACCCGTGACCGACTCTTTGCGTGAATCAGTAGGTATGTGTTTTAGGTGGTAGCGTGTACATATGTTACTTTTTCCTAGACTTTAAGTAACAACTTTTATTTTTTTTTTCTCCTTTATTTTCCCTTATGGGGTTGTGGAAGTGGCAGCCCATGCCCCCAGATTTTAGCAAAATACTAATAAAACCTCTACTTCCTATGGGATTGACTAGTACTTAACCGTTTATATATTTCTTAATGATCGTGTCCTGATGCACATAAAAGTGGGATTTGATCCATAGTCATCCTCATCCATCAAGATGAAGAACAAGCTAAGAACAAAGAAGGAGGAGAAGAAAATTAAAATGTGTAAGTAAAATCTGATATGAAATTGATTCCTATGCTACCTATATATATTATGCTAGGCAAAAGAAATAAAATGAATTCAGAGCTAAGCACCCGAGCTGGAAAATGGGTGGAGAGATCAAAAAATCCTAGCATTAGTTAATAATTGCGCAAAAACTCTTCTTTGTTGATATTTTTCAAAATGTTCCAAAAATATTCATTATTGGTCTTGTTGGGTAGGCCTTGAGGAAATAAAATTATCGGCGCAAGAACGAGGTCAATCAGAGCACGAGTGAAGCGGGAAAGAACGATTGAAGCGTTAAATTGAAAAGTGGAAAACTGTCAGTTGTTCAGATCCGGTGTGGCGCAGCCTACCACTTCCGGTGCGCCTGCGCTTGTCCTTACCTCCTGATCAGCTGACCGATGCACGAGCCAGATCCAGTCGTCCGTGTCGCGCGCGTTGACCTCAGCATGCTTCTGTTAGATACTTGACCGTGTGATCCAATGGCTTTGAAGCTTGGTTGCACGCCTCAATTCTGTCTCCTGCCCGCACCAGATCGCCACTGTCTACAACTCAACACCCCTTACTTACCTAGCTCACCACCTCTAGTGGATAAGACAAGGATTTTTTTTCGTGGCTTTTCTATATCTAGACAGTATATCACGGTTTGTGCAATCAGAATTTATTTTTGAGAGAAAATATTTAATTAAGTTACTTTTATTTTTTGTTATTTATTTTCTCTCAAGTATTCTGGCGTGTTCTTCATTTTTGGATAGTCAAAACTATAGCCTTAGATTGTAGATCTAGCTCCTAAATATGAAGAACAACTGAACAAGTAAGAACACTTGAGAGAAAATGAAGAACAAGCACAGGCGCACCGGAAAAGGTAGGCTGCGTCACACCGGATTTGTACAACTGACATTTTTTTCACTTTTTAATTTAACGCTTTAATCTCTCTTTCATGCTCTACTAGTGCTCTGATTGACCTCATTCTTGCGCAAATAATTTTCTTTTCTCGAGGCCTACAAAACAAGACCAATCATGAATATTTTTTGGAACATTTTGAAAAATATCAACAATGAACGAGGCTTTGCGCAATTATTAACTAATGCTAAAAGTATAAAAACGAGTCACAAACAAGACAAAAATATAGGGAAAATAGTCAAATTAAGTAGGACACATTAACGTTCATCAAAGGTTTATGTGAAAAGGATGTTTTCAGATAAACTAACATCCAAATCCCACAAGTGTATCTTTATGTGATATCCTAGGGAAACCATAGGATATTTATTTTACAAACCTCTAGAGAACAAAGCGTGAGTTGCCCGAGAAGGTGTCTTTCTAAAAAGAGAGTTTATTTCCAAGCAAGACAGTTGGAGAGAAATTGAACTTAATGAAGTTCAAGACCTAGAAGATGGCATAGTGCCTGAGGAGGACACTCAAGAAATAAATGTGGAACCCGAGGTACTAATACAAGATTCGATATGGTATGATAGGACATGTAACATCCCTATAAGAAATGGATTTCTTATCATTAAAGACAAGGACATGGAAATTGTGGATCAAGATGAGCCCACAACCTATCAAGAAGCCGTGAGTAGGGAAGAATCCGACAAATGACTGGAAGTCATGAAATCGGAGATGCAATCCATGTATGACAATCAAGTACGGGACTTGGTTGATGCAACCAATGACCTAAAAACCATTGGTTGTAAGTGGGTCTTCAAGAACAAGACTGACATAGGCGGAAACATGCACACTTACAAGGTAAAACTTGTTGCAAAAGCCTATAAGCAAACTCATTGTATTGATTATGACAAAAAAAATCTCGCCCGTTGCAATGGTTAATCCATTAGGACCCTTCTATCCATAGTCGTATATTATGACTATGAGATATGGGAGATGAATGTCAAAACCGCTTTCCTAAATGGAAAATTATTCGAGGATGTGTACGTGAAACAATTTGAAGGTTTTGTTGTTCCTAAAGAAAGAACAATAGTGTGCAAGATTCTGAAATCCATTTATGGATTAAGACAAGATTCTAGGAGTTGGAGCATTCACTTTGACGAAACAGTCAAACAGTTTGGCTTCATAAAAAATAAATCTGAATCTTGTGTATACCAAAAGGTTAGTGGGAGCAATATCATACTCTTGATCTTGTATGTAGATGACATACTCTTCATTTGAAATGACGTACCAAGCTTGAATGATGTCAAATCATGGTTAAGAAATTCTTTTTCAATGAAGGACATAGGAGAATCCGTCTACATCTTAGGCATTAAGATCTATAGAGATGGATCAAGAAGACTTCTAGGTTTGAGCTAAAGCACATATATTGATAAGGTCATATCTCGGTTTAGGATGCAAGACTCTAAAAGAGGTTAGTGCCTATGAGACACGAAGTTATTCTTAACAAGACTTAGTGTCCTCAAACACATGATGAGTGAGAGCACATGAATGATATTCCATATCATGTACACAATGCTTTGCACTCGACCGAATGTCTCGTACACATTGAGTACAACGAGCAGGTACCAATCAGACCCATATGAAAGTTACTAGGTGGTAGTGAAAGCCATCCTTAAGTACTTAAGAATAACTAAGGATGTATTTCTACTGCATAGAGGTCCGGAGAGTGAGTTGGTGGTAAAAGGTTACACCGAGAAAAAGCTTCCAAACTGACCCCGATGATTTTAGATCTCGGTCTGCCTTTGTGTTTTGTTTAAACGGGGTCACTTTTAGCTAGAGAAGCTCCAAGCAAGAAACTGTGGCAGATTCAACAAAAGAGGTCGAGTACATCGCCGCAGCAGAAGCGGGGAAATAGGTCGTCTGGATTAAAAGCTCAATCATCGAATTGGGAATTATGCTCGGCATATAGAATTTGGTGACAATGTTCTATGATAACAATGGAGCAGTAGCCCAAGCTAAGGAGCCAAGGGCTCATTCCCAATCCAAGCATATACAAATACACTACCACATTATACGATAGTTCATGAATATGGGAGAGGTCCAGATATATAGAGTAGATACAGATGATAACATAAATGATCCTCTAATTAAGGCACTCTCGCAACCTAAGTTCGAGGGTCATCTATTGGGTGGGGTTTTATGCCATAGGACAAGCCACGCCCTAGTTCAAGTGGGAGTATGTTGGATTTTATGCCATAGGACAAGTCATGCCCTGTATTATGTCATTTGAGTTAATAATAGCTATCAAACACTTTATTATCATTAAGTTGTAATGTAAGTGCAACAATGAATATACTACTCTTTCTAAGGTATCGGGGTATCGCTTCTCGATAATAGAACTCTTAGATACAAAGGAGTGAGCGTATTTATTCTTCCTTAGCCTAAGGCGATAATTAGAGCTAGTCTGGTTTTGAAGAGGGGATCATGTTGTACTAATCATGCATATAGATGTATGAGTCGAAATCACAAATGCCAAAGAGTTTGACATCCGCTTACTTTATCTCATAGCTTTTTGAAAGTTTTTGTAGGGTTTATGGCTAAGAGAGCATGGAGAACAGTACAGATTTAGGACGGATATGTTGCCGTGGGATTCAGGACAAAGAGCCGGAATCTTAATTGAGTTTTTCGGAGAAGACGACGATGTCGCCGAATTGATTTTTGATTTTTTTTTCATTTATTTTTCTTTCATGGTCGTGAAATTATAAATAAAAAAATAGATTTTAATTTGAAGAAATAATTAGAAACACTTAATAGTTATTTTTTAAAGAAAAATAACAACAAAAAAGAATTAAACAGATTTATATGAAAGAATAAATATATTATTTTTAAAATAAATTGATTAATAAAAAACTTTAAAACGAAGAGATTTTGAATTTGAAAAAGAGGAATTTATGAAAATAATACGTTTAAATTTAAAAATAAATATTAAAATTTTATGAAAAAGAAATAATACAGAAAAAAAATCATTTTTGAAAATTTATATGTATAATGGAATTTTCGTAATTCTTTGAAAATTAGGGTTGACATTATGGTTATAAGGTTGATGGTATTTTTTGAATTTTAATAAAAAAATAACAAAAAAAGCTAATCGTGATAAATTCACGCTATATATATGGGCCTGATGACAAAGTGATAATTATGTGTTATTTAATTTTTCGCGTATACTTGTATGCGGTTTTATGATGTTAACCCTAAAAAAAACTTATACATTTGTTTTAGGGTATGTTTTAAGTAATTACTAATCACACATATATTTGTTAATTTTAATTTGTTGTAATTAATTAATAATTGAAGACATATTTATTGAAGTTTAGTTTTTTTACCGATTAATAGTTAAAGTTAATATTTTTAGGTTTAATTAATAAATAAATAAAAATATATCTCGTATTGAGAGCCTACCCTAGCCCTAGCATGCTTTGCTGCTATGGAGCTCCCGTCTGCTGCTGCGCCGCATGGGCCTCTCAGATTTGCCGTCCCCGTGTTCGCCTATCCAATCCAGTTGACCTCACATAGAATGCCTGGTGCGGGGTTAAATTACGGGTGGGAGTGGCTGGCTTTTCCACATCCCTCAGCGCCTCTTCCCTTCCCCGCCCCTCTTTTGGTTCCAGCGCCTTCTAATCCGGTCGTCATGCTTCCTCGTCCTTTCCCGCCGGTCTCGTCTGGAATCCCCCCTCCGTCTGGTCTGCAATTCCTACCACCACCACCACCACTACCCTCTTCTTCTCTCCCACATGTCTCGCCCCGACCTCCTCTGTTGGTGGACTCTATGATCCTGGTTTCGGATTCGTTGGGATCGTCGGGGTTCTTTGTTCCATGAGGATCGCCACCAATCCCCCTGGTGCTACTTTTTGTCGGCAGCATTGGGAGCTTCGGAGTTGGGTGCAGCGTGTAATAATCACTCCCGGTCAACGCTAGTCAAACCTGCGAAAAACAGGAAAAATTTAAAAATTTTAAGACTGACACTTAGTGAACCTAAAATGACCCCGAGTGTCATACCGGACTTAAGTTGACCCCCGATATTGACCAAAGTGAATTCCGGGGGACTCAGGGCAACTTTCTGATCAATTTGGGAAATGTTGACTTTTCGCTGGAAAAGTCAAACGAGCGACGTTTTGGTCCATTCGAGGACCGTTTTGGGTCCAAAAATCTTATCCGTCGTTGCAGCGGTCTTAGTTGAGCCATTTCCTTGTAGCCCGTCAAGTTTTGTAATTTTTGGGAAAAAGTGCCCGTTCGGGGCCTGAAACGTCCGATTTTCGCGAATCTGATAGGAAAATATCAAGTAGATATTTTCCAAAAAGGTGTGGGACCCACCTTGACACATGTCCAATTTGTGGTGGTGTTAGTTTTGGGGGGAAAAGATGAGGGGACAAGGGTGGCCGACCATATAGGGGAAAAAAAGGGAAAAAAATAGAAATTAGAGTTAGTTGTTTTAGAAAGAGAAAGAAGAGAGAAGAAAGGGAGAGAAGGAGAAGAAGAAGAGAGGGAGTTGGGCTTGGTTGCCACTATTCACGTCATCCCACCCTTGGATCGTCTCAAGGCAAGGAGCAATCTCGTTCCCCTCGTTCTCCTCTTGGGTAAGCACCGAACCGGTCGCCGTTTTGATAGTTTTCAAATGTTAGGATTTGTGTAAAACTATTAGTTTAAGGTGGTTTTGATGTTGGGGTAATTGTTGGAGACGTTTTAGAGGTGTTTGGAGGTTTGATTGAACATTTTCCGGCGACCGGGAGCTCGGGAGGAGCTCCGGCCACCTTAGGGGGTGGCCGACCACCATAGGAGGTGGCTGGCCGGAGCTAGGGCCGGCCACCACCATGGTGGCCGAACCTCCTTTAAGCCCTAGGGCCCACGGCTAGGTTGGGCCGGGTGGGGCCACGTGCTCGGGTGCTCGGTTTTAATGTTCGGGAGGTTTAAAACGTTCCCCGGACCATTTATCCATAACCGAATCGAAAATTGGAATTAAATTGGAAAAGTTGTAATTAACGGGTTTTAGAAACTTGAAACAGTAATTAGTTGACTCGGGAGTCGGAATTCGATTCGGTCAAGTACATTGGGACCCTTGTTTTATTCTAAGACCGTAGAAACGAAAACGGGAATTTTTGGAGCCCCGGAAGGGCATTTACTAAACCCGGGCAGATTCGCCATGTCGGGCGAATCAGGCCTTTACGGGTCCCTTATCGACAATGTCGAGTAATTGGGAAGTTTGGGAGTGATCGACATTGTCGGGGTTAAGTTTGGGCATCGAGTTTAATGATTTTCAGTTTATTTCTGCGGGTTGTTAAGTGCCTTGAATTTGTGTTCTTTTAGATCGGGCCACGGACCGAGGCAAGGGAAAGCTGGGTGAGTGACTGATATCACCATCGGAGCTCGTTGGTTGGCTTTTTGGAGAACACGCACGAGGTAGGGAAAAGTAGCCGGATCTCGGCCCTGACTAGGGAAAGTTAACAGTAGAAATGCATGTGACACTGGGATGTCGTGGGTTGAGCAGGTTTATTTAAATATTAGAAAAGCATGATACGGGAACGTAGTGATTATTGGAAATGCATGTGACACTTAGTAGTGTCGTAGGAGCAGAGAACTTAGCGTGATTAGAATTACTGGAGGCATATGACCATGCCCGGAGGTTGTTTGTGAACTTATCGATATTAGGAGTACTGGAGGCATATGACCATGCCCGGAGGTTGATTGTGAACTATTGATATTAGGGCTGTTGGAGGCTTTGGTTAAGCCGGAGGTTGATTGATTATATGGTGTCTTGGGTGGTCTCGAGAGCCCGTGTTTTATTGTTGAGTTTAGGTGGCCATGAGAGCCCGTGTTTTTTTGTTGTGTCTTGGGTGGCCATGAGAGCCCGTGTACTAAGGTTGGTGTCTTTGGCTGGCCTGACCGAGTTAGAGTCTCGGGGGGTTGCAAGCATTCTTTGGCTGGCTTACGAGTTAGAGTCTCGGTAAGTTGCGAGCGTGTATTATCGTTGAGTTTTGGGTGGCCATGAGTGCCCGTGGGGTTGTTGAACCTGTGTCTTTACCTTTGGTGTTTTGGGTGGCCGTGAGTGCCCGTGGGGTTGTTGAACCCGTGTCTTTACCTTTGGTGTTTTGGGTGGCCATGAGTGCCCATGGGGTTGTGAACCCGTGTCTTTACTGTTGGTGGTTTGAGTGGCCGTGAGTGTCGTGGGGTTGTTGAGCCCGTGAGTTACTGTTGGTGTGTCTTGGGAGGCCGTGAGTGCGTGTGGGGCTGTTGAGTCCGTGTTTTACTGTTGATGTGTCTTGGGAGGCCGGGAGTGCATGTGGGGCTGTTGAGTCCGTGTTTTACTGTTGGTGTGTCTTGGGAGGCCGTGAGTGCCTGTGGGGCCGTTGAGTCCGAGTTTTACTGTTGGTGTCTTAGGTGGCCATGAGTGCCTGTGAGTGTTGAACCTGCGTTGTTACTGGTTGTTGAACTTGCTTGTGATTGTGATTGTGATTGTGGTTACCTGAGGTTGGGGGCCCGCTTCATGAAACGGGGGTCCACGAGCACACGCGTCTGCATGTTCAGACGGGGTAGGGGGCCCGCCCGCCAATAAAGGGGTCCTGGCCGCGCGTGTGTGGTTTGGGTTTGTGAGCATTTCTTTGGCTGGCTTATGAGTTAGAGTCTCGGTAAGTTGCAAGCATTCTTTGGTTGGCTTACAAGTTAGAGTCTCGGTAAGTTGCAAGCATTCTCCGGCTGGCTTACGAGTTAGAGTCTCGGTAAGTTGCAAGCATTCTTGGGTTGACCTGACCGAGTTAGAGTCTCGGGAGGGTGCGAGCGTTCTTGGCAGCTGGTTTGCGAAAATTTGTGATCTTGTTTGGTGTGCGATCCTTTGTGATCTTGTTTGGTGTTGCGTAGTTTTCTTTGAGTCCTTGTAAGAGGTCGTGATCGTTGTGTCGGGTCTACTTTACGTGTCAAAGTGTTGAGTTGGTCAAAGAAGGTAACAGTGGGTGTATGTTCAGTCAGAGTACTTGGGTTGGGGACACTGTTCCCCGGTGTTGACTTTGTTATTGGTGTTATCGGCATTGTCTGCTAATTATGCCGTAGTCAATCTGTTATCCGTGGTGGTGAGCGAACGCTCACCCCTAGCTTCTTTTCCTACAGGTACCGATCGCAGGTTGGACTAGGTGAGCTTCTGAAGCTTGAAGAGCTAGGAGCGGGTTTTCTGGGTGTATTTTGAGTCTAGCGACGGATACCATGTTTTTGTCCACTTGTTGGGACTGCTTTTGAGTTGTAAATATTATTTTGTTGAACAAATGGTACTTTTAAAGTGTTTATTCAAAACAGGTTTCAAACGGTTTTATTATTTTAAATGTTCGCGTCCCCAGTTCGGTTTTACTGAAATTGGGGTGTGACACAGCGAGTCTCGGTGACTTTGGATCCAAGCTATAGGTCCTCTCCACGTGGGCCGAACCCTAGCCCGCCTCTCAGGGCCCACCACCACCAAGATTTTACTCTGGTGCATAGGGTGCCTACCGCCCGATCTAGGGTTCCGTCTCAGCCAGTGGCGCTGCGACCTCAGTCTCCTCGCCTTTCGATGGGGACGGTTCGGGACGTTGCAGAGTTTTCGGCTGTCGTCTCGTTCACGTCGGTAAAGGCTCGAACTTGAGGCTGGACTCGTGTTCGTGTTGGGATGCGGAGGAGCATGGTGGAAACTTCTTCCCTTTGGGTTTCCGGATACTGGGTGCGGATGAGGACGAGGGAATGGGTATCGGGAGCTGATCGGGGGACCGGTGACCCTATGCCCCGAGGGGATCCTGCTCTGGTTCTTGCTCCTTCGCTCCGTTACCCTCAGAGCCATCCTCCGGTGTACCGTCGGGGTCTGTTGCGGTATGTACCGGTGGGAGGACCTCGCCCTCGCAAGCGTCGTCAGCAACTGGTGGCTATGGATGAAGTATGCACTGACCGCGACGACGCACTGGGGGAAGCAGTACGGAGGTCGTTGACATTGGACCCGCTACCTAACGCTACGTTATCTCGACATGGTGGAGCCGGCATAATACTGGATCCATTACCTATTATGGGTCCCCAGATTCCCAACCAGGATACTAGCTTGCCGCCCGCAATAGGCCGCCCTAGGGGAGTCCCTCCCTCATGGGTTCTTTTGTACAGGAAGGGCTGGGGACGGGGTATTTGTTATCTCTCTACTGATTCGATTGCTTCCCCTTGGTCATCCCAGACTGAAGGGCTTAGAGGTAGAAGACGCGCCCAGCTAGAAGCGCAACTTGTTGAAGTTGTAGCGCCCGGGTTTCGAGCGGGCGGGGCTATTGAAGTTCTGAAGAGGGTTGTGTCTGGCGCTGCGCGGGACGACTTACCACAGACGGGGACGAAGCCCCGTCGAGAGGGATGAGGCATCGCCAGAGCATCGGGGACTAGCCTTGGGAGGGGTCCCTAGACGATGCTTTGGCTCCCACCATCACCATTACTGTCAAGGTCCCTTAGGATCTCCAGTACCCCGCTCTATCTCTCCGTCTTCTTTTATTGCCCGAGTGGCATCAAAATACCGTCTGTGACGATTTTGATATGAAAAGGCTCAGTGAACCATTGTTCGATAATACTGACCTTATGGTGGTCGGGGAGTCTGTTCCTCGAGGCACGATAATGTAATCGATATCGAGTAATAAATTTTCACCTTTCGCTCAAAAAAAAAATATATATTTGTTTAGATTTAATTGTTGTTAATTAATTAATAACTAAAGGTGATTTTTGTGAATGTCTAATTATGTAATATATAAATATTTTATAATTTTAAGTATTATGTAATGTCTATTCTTATTTCATATTATATAAAATAAAATAAAAAATACATTTATCTAGTCACCAGAGGAAACCATATAGGTAGTGGTGACCGCTAAAAAAAAAAGGTAACGGTGTTCGCGGGCGGATATCCGCCTGTACCCATTCGTGCAAATGGTGGTTTGTATTTCTATAATCCACAATTCGTTCATAACAAATGTACATTTGACGAATTTGACCCATAAAATATGTGGGTAGATCAGGTACAATCTGCTTGACCCGTAAACAGTATACCAAAACCTAAGATTAAATTATTTTAGAAAAAACTAACACCATTCCCTGATTCAAGATGTTTTCAAACATTTAGTTACATTACAAAAACATTATATATGATTTCATTACGAAGTATTGATTTTACACATGTATTTGAGTTGACTGATGAGATGATGAGTTTTGTTGTATGATTGGCTAGACTATATGTATTTAGTTGAGTTTGGTACCATGTGTGGACTGTCGGATCATCCACGGGTCTATCTACTCTGATCCGTAATACACACACATTGTTATGGGTCAATAAAACTCGATCAACTATACATCCATCATATGCTGATGAACAACGGGTGAATAACATACCAACTTGATATGCGGGCGGAACATATCAAGGAATGTTTCTGAACACCTTTACATGTAAGAATCAATATAATGTGAAGACTCTTAATTACTAATATGGATTAGTGACTATAAAAATTCAAATGCAAGAAATAAAATTCAGAAGCTTGAAAAGAAACTCAACATAATATGTGCTTTTAATTTGTATTTATAGGATGGTTGTTAATGATTGTATCTCTTGGATTATACAATATAATTTTCACTCGTTTCTTTTTTAAAACTGAACATGATTATTCTACGCCTAAGACTATCCAAGTCAAGTTTCATGTTGATATCTATGAGGAGATTTTCTAGGGTTTCAGCGTTGCACCCTCGCGACATTCCCCAACGTAGCCATCTACGGGCCTCCCGACATAACTCTGGTCCTCCTTCTCTACCGATAGGGTTTTCTCTCCAACCCTCTGGCTCTGATTCTTCTCAATCTAGGCAGGATTAGATTCTCTCTCAAAGGGGCTCTCTCTCTCGCCAGATTTCTCAGGCACTATCTCAAGCCCAGACGATCCCTCTCCAATCAGAAGCATCACTGTCGTTGCCAAGGTCGGTGGATTCTCGATTCTCACAGTCTCCTTCCTCAATATCGGTGACTCAGACTATCCATGTGCCTCACAGCCAACGAAGATGGGACTTGGTATCGGGTGTCCTCTCTCCTCCGACTCGCCCATTGGGGAAACTTGATATCCGAATTTTGGCCTAGAATTGTCAGGCCATGGGTTCACAAATCCATAAGAAACAAATACGACACCTACTCCGGGACCAACGTACACACATCATGTTCCTCTCGAAGACCTTGCTCTCTACCCAGAATTGTGCGTTGCTCTCAAGACTAATGGGCTTCCATGGGTACCTCTATGTCCCGACCTCGGATATCCAAAGGCGTCTGGCAGTATTGTTTTTCGAGATTTCAATAGGATCCTGGACCAAGAAGAGACGACTGGAGGTTGCACCTATCCTCCGAGCCTCATTGAAGATTTATGCTCGGTTGTTGAGGAACTGGATATTGTGGATGTCTCGATGTCTGGACACCAGTACATATGGTTTAGATCGCAGAATCATGATCTCCAGATCAAATCATGATTGGATAGGGCTCTGATGTCTGGCCCATACGACTATTCTCTCCCGTACCTGGATTTCTAGAACACATGTACCACAACTTCGGATCACTGGCCGGTTTTACTTTCCCTGGCTTGCAAGGTGCTACACAGGGGTAATCCTAAGTTTAGATTTCACTCTCAGTCGATACGAGACCCTAACTGTGGTCAGGTGATTTAGGATAATTGGATCAAAACACCCTAGATTCCTATTGTTGATGTGATCCATAAGGTGGGGGTATCCTTGGATGAGTGGGGGCACCATCATTTCAGAAAGAATGTTAACCACATTAAGTGGTGCAAATGTCGTATGGCTGAACTAAATGGACGGACAGATAGGGTCGGGGTACATCGGCGGGAACCAATCCAAATTCAATACGAATGTGCCCGTAGTGCGCAAGAAGCATTTTGGAGATAACGAGCTAAACAACATTGGCTGACATAGGGGGATCGAAATACTAAATTCTTTTAGGCGGCGTGTGCTTACCGACGTCGGGTAAATGTGGTAGCTTCCCTCAAAAACGCGACGGGTGAATTGGTAACTTGGGATACAGGTATGCGGAACTCATCATGGATTATTTTCTCCGTCTCTTCTTGAGTATTCAACCGGTTCTGGAGGACTTTCCTATTCATCTCCCTACCCGATTCACAAGCGATTAGAATCTAGCATTATTATGCCCAAGGTCGGCGTTGGAAATGAAAACCGTGGTATTCTAGATAGGGCTGGATAAATCTCCGGGACCGGATGGTTTGAACCCAAGATTTTATCAACATTACTGGCCGATGGTGTTTGAGGTGGTCATATATTTTATCCAGTCCGTCTTGGAAACTAGGGGGTTCGAGTTGGCTTTGAATGATGCCTCAATTATCCTCATTCCCAAGAAACTAAAGCTTGATGTTGTTACTGATATGCATCCGATTGCTCTATACAATGTCATATTTCACATTTTATATAAGGTATTGGCAAACCGTCTGCGCCCATTCCTACAGAACATCATATCTAAAACCAAAGGGGCGTTTATTCCGGGACGTTGCATTCAAGATAATGTCATTATTACTTTTGAGGTTGTTCACTTCCTCCATAGGAAACGGCAAGGTAACATGAGATTTATGGCACTAAAACTGGATATGAGTAAAGCTTACGATCGAGTAGAATGAGACTATTTGTTGCGTATCATGACTCGCTTGGGCTTTTTGGCTGAGTAGATTGAACATGTAATCTTCTGTATGAATGCGGTTTGGTATACGATATCATAAGGAGGTAGGTAAACCCCCAAGTTTACACCATCTTGCGGTCTGCGACAAGGTGACCCTATGTCCCTGTATCTCTTCCTTCTCTGCATGGAAGGTCTGTCATTTTTACTAAAACAAGCACAAGACGATGGGCGCGTCAGAGGTGTTCGGGTAGCTAAGGGTGCCCCGGAGATATCACATATGTTCTTCACTGAAGACTGTTATATATTCTGTAGGGCTGCAGCAGAAGAGGCTGGTCATTTTAGGGATATCCTTGGCGTGTTCGACCGATTATCAAGGCAGGTTCTGAATCTTCAGAAATCATCCATCTTTTTCAGCACGAACACGACCCCTTATGTACGTCAGGAATGTTTTCGGATCCTATTCATTGACGAGAGATCAGCCACATCTATGTATCTTGGGGTCCCTATTATAATTGGTTGTAACAAGAATGCAGATATGTCTAACCTAGGGGATCGCATAATCAAACGCATCCGGTCCTAGGATGGTAAGCTCCTATCTTAGGCAGGTAGAGAGGTCATGATCCGATCAATACTCACATCTCTTTCGGTCTATGTGATGTTTGTTTTCCGGGTATCCCACCAAATTATATCTCGGATCCATGTTGCCCTAGCACGGTTCTGTTGGGGGGGATAGTCAGCCCGACTGATTATCTGGCAGGATGGGGATAAGCTATGTAGGCCAGAGGAGGTGGGTGGTGTGGCATCCCGGCACTTGAAAGACGTTAATACGACGCTTCTCAGAAAATAGTCTTGGAGTTTTATTCATGTCCTGAGTCTCTTGTGGCTCGAGTTCTAAAGGTCCGTCATTTCCCTTCTACTGATTACCTTCAGGCACTTGTAAGAGTTAATCCGAGCTTCACTTGGGAAAGTATAATGTACACCCAAAATATTCTGAAGAGCGTGTTGTGAATAGCAATTGGAGATGGTTGAGACACCTTGATCAAAGGAACACCATGGCTTCTAGGACCTCGTTTGGAAATTATAGCCTCCAGACTATCTGTGGATGGCGCCTTGGTTGCGGGCTTGATAGATCTTGGATCCCGCTGTTGGGATGTGCCTTTACTTTCTAGCTTATTTTATGAAGAGGAGAAGGATCATATCCTCTAGATCCCCCCCCCCCCTCTACCGTGATAAACAAAGACGCTTGGTACTAGGTGACTGAGAGGTCAAATCTTTATTCCACAAAGCAGGTTACTCGATATTGGTCGAGGAGCGGCAAAGTATCCGTCAGAACACTGCTCTAGTGGCTTGGTCATCTATGTGGGTCATTTCAGTACCACTGCGTCTATGACTTTTCCTTTGGAGGTGCCTCACGGATACACATAGTGTGAGGTCATCGAGACTAAAAGACCGCATAGTCGAGTTGCAGATATCCTTTCTGTCTTCTGGGAGATTTGGAAAGCCCAAAACACCTTAAAATGAAAGGGGGGGGGGTAAGGTCCCAGTAGCCTTAGGTGTGATTTCAGCAGCTCGCACCCTTATCACGGCTTGGTGTGAAGCTAGAGCTAACATGGAAACAACTCGGATGCCTCCTCCGGTTTGGCCATCCTAGTGGACCCGACCACCTCGAGGTACTATAACAAGAAATATAGATGGAGCAGTCTTCCAGGATTCAAACCAATCATCTTGAGGAATCATAGCCCGGGATGCAGAGTGGGTGGTTTGTTTGGCAGCAAAAGGACTTCTATCGGGATGCTGGTCTCAAATTATGGTGGAAGCTAGTGCAATCGCCACATCCCTTCGTAATACGACTACCCTGGGCATGGGCTCATTTATCCTTCGCTCGGATGCTCAGGTTCTTATCAACATGATCATGAAAGGAGATCCTCTAGCGTTCCCTCTAGGGACAATTATACAGGACACCCCTCATATGCTTTCTCAAAACGAGGGGATTACCCTTCAATTTATAAAAAGAACTGTGAACACCGTATCCCATTTGCTAGCAAGGAAAGAGCGTTTTATGCCTGTTTTTAGTGGTCAGGGTCCCTCCTTTTTTGAGTAAACTGATATTTCATTCCATTAAAAGGGTCAATACATGTTTAAAACCCCAGCTGAGGTAAACAGAGAAACCCTGTAAATACCGTCATGTTAGAGACGTGTTGCTGATCTGCCATAGTGGCGACTACAAGTGATAACCAAACAGAAATAACTAGAATAATAGAGAAACAGACAACCAAAACTAATAATGATAAACTGAAAAACAGGGTAATGAAAATCCGCTGACGATCACTGCTCAAGGTGGGGTCTGGATACCGTTGGGTCACCCGAGGGTGACGCTCTACTTCGTTGATGCTACCGAACCTATGGCCGTTAGTGGGGGAAGGTTGATGGGCCATCCCTAGAGACTCCTTCCTACCTCCGAGGCTGGCCTGGGAACTCATGTGAAACGGCGGGGCTGCTACCCAGCCCTTGCATGTCCTGTTATTCGTTGACCCACCCAATCCTCCACAGTATGCTGGTGTAGACAGTCTGCCCCAGTAGTGGACTGGGAACTGCAGCAAGACGACCTCCAATTGGTGCCCGACCTCTACCCCCGAACCCTCCAACGGGTCCTAGGACCATAACCAGCGGGGCAGACATCGGTTGATCCCATACCAAATTCCCCCTGATATGTTTGTGTACAAGCATCTCAATGGATCCAATGCCCACAGATGACCAGGCCCTAGGTTAGGTAACGGCTCCATGGATACACTGTCACCCAATCCATGACACAATCCAAAATTAGGTAAAGGATCTATGGACAAAGGTGATCGGACGACCCCCAGACCTAGCACCTCCGCGCCACCATGGCCCCGCGGCCCCGGATGCCCTGGCCAAGGTTGAGGTCCTACCACCAGGCCCATATGGATATTCCATGCATGGTCATAGCACGCTAAGGGCTCCACCCGAAGGGGTCGCCGATAGCCACTTGCGCCCTGTCCCTGGACACTAGCCGAAGAGTCCGACCATCCCGAGGACCAAGACCCCCATTGCCGCGACATAGGCCCGATGAGATCGATATACCCGGGTGGTCGAAGAGAACCAACCAGACGATTTGATTGGAGTCTCGGGCCAACCCCTCACAACCCTAGGGCGATCTGGAGACCGACAAAAACCCGCCCGATAACCGGGCTGGCCTTTTATCCTTCAACGACCCAAAGCAAGCTCATGGGTCACAACATCCTTGAACCGTGGCCGCTGAGTGCGAGAAAGACCACCAGTACTGGGGATAGGTTCCCACAGCCGCCCCCGCGCAAAACCACGGCGTGGTGGGAAGGTCGCCCTGCCCAAACAGCTCCCGAAGGGGTACCATATCCAGAACCGAGCGTCGACGGCGCGACACCCATGGAAAGGGCGACGAGGATGAAGAGGATGAGTGGGAACGATGCAGCGGTGACTGAGATGATGAGTTGTCCGAGGAGATAACTATCACGCGCGGGGGAGAGACATGCGATCCTGTAGCCGACGCGATCGCCGAGGGACTCGACATGGTGACAGTGGGGAAGAGACTTGACGAGAGGACACCGACAAGGGGGACAGGGAAGACCACGCCGTTGACACGATCTCGGTAGAGCTCTGCATGGTGGACGCGGTTGGAACTGGGGCTAACTCCATAAGATAGAGTTAGGTCTCGACATAAGCGAGGAGGTGAGGTCTCGACAGGAGCAAGTGGATTATTCAAAATTGTCCGATTGTGAGGGTCCCTCTTTAATGCACTACAATATAACTTTATCTCTGATATCTAATAAAATCACAACTTCCTTAAAAAAACAAAGACTATCCAAGTCGACTTCGTAAACCTTTGGGTCCAAACCAAAAATATGAATATTAGACTTGATGGTAGTTGTTTTGATCATGAATCACGTGCACTAGTAATGGAAAAGGTAACACATAAAGAAAGACTTTAATTTATAGCTATCCAATACGATCCTTTAGGATGGATCCCAAATCCGACCCCATCAAAATATCCATAAAAGTATGTGTAACACAATAATTAAGGTGCGCATGACATTAACATAATTTGCTTATATGATTAATTTTCTCGGTTCAATGTCTCATGACTCTCATCAAATATTTAATTATCTCTTGCTTATCTTTCATAGGATTGGAGTTTGGACCACATGAGTTGTTTATTTCGAAGGAGTAATCCGCATAGGTCAAACAATAGGAGAAAACCAAGAACCGCAAAATATCAGACCATTGGTATTGGTATTTATATGTCATATAGGAAATGATAGAATACGGGGATGAGAAGGTGGTACAGGAATTCCTGCTCCGGAAATTGGCCAAAGACTTCAACAGTAGTAGTGGGAGGCAAGACGTCGACCAGGGACCCCTCCTAGGGCCAGTCCTTGAAGCTTAGGGAATCTAACATTCCTCCTGGCGGGATTGATCCTGCAAAGACAAACCTAGATATAATAAAAAAAGACCCTCTCGATTAGCCATATCCCTAATCGTGAAAGGGGTTCAGGCGGTTGCGGTGGTGGAGGTCAGGGAGAAGGACGCGCAGGCGGCGGATGCAGAGACGACGGATGCGACCTTAGGAACGACTCTAGAGACGACGGTGGCGGCATCAGAGACAACGACAACATCATAGACGGTGGCGGTTTCAAATACAGCGACGACAACATAGAGACGTCGACCTGAGAGACAAAAACCCCAAAGTTGCGGAGGAGGGACCGAAACAAGTCGGGAGACGCTTCGTTGGGGGCGGGAGAAGATCAACATTGCGCTGACTAGAGGAGGTTAGAAAAAAACCCTAATAAGAAAAACTTTTGCAGGCTCTAGAGAAGAGCTGCAAGGGAGATGAACTATAGAATAGAGGAACATAACCATGACCTAGGCCATGATAATAACTATGACTATAGCCATGGCTTTGTGGGTGCGACGGGAGAGAGCTTTTAAGAGAGAATTAGTTTTTTTTTTCATGATCACATCGATTGAAGTAAACATTGAACACTTTGGAATTTTAAAGAGAAAAAAAATACCATTTAATAATTTGTTAATTATTTTATTGAACCCTAAACGTAGTAATAATGGTGCGGGTTCCCCGAATATTTTATTTTTCTAATCTTGGGATATTATTTGTGTGGAAAAGAAAGCGAGAGATGATACACACTAATTTCGTTCTAACAAGTATAATATTAATGTCCTCTTCTAAGTTCATGTCGAAAGGAAGGAGATCTCATTATGTACGATTTTTCATGTAGAGTAACAAAATGACCGGCGATGGGACCTAGACCATGGCAATGGAAGGAGGGACAAGTTCCGGTGATAGTCAGTCTAGGGGAGAATGCACCTTAGGGGTCGCCACCTCTAGTGTATCTAAAAGGTCTCGGCGCCATCGAATGCCTTCATTGGAAGAGAAGTGGCATGTTGGAAGATGAGCCGGAGGAAACAAACCAGAAGAGGTAGGTGACACGGATCTTCTTGTGGGTTAAAGGGGTTGCTTGCCCGAGATCCCTATGATATCGGTCTTGGATTTGGAGGGAAATATCTATAGGAAACCTTCCGCTCAAATATCAGAGGGAACGTGGCGGCGGCGCGAAGGAAAGGAACCCGCTAGAGTTCTGAGCTGACGACCCAGAGACATTGGGCCTCGGGCTGATACTTTAGGCATGGACCGTCTAGAGATAGGGCCTCAAGGATGGGCGGATTTGGACTGAGACATGGGTTGGATGGGCAAGTCCAGTAACTATCCGAAGTATGGAGGGTATCCTAAAAGGTACACATAGAACCCAAGGGCAGGCTAAAACCAAACCCGAGGTGATAAAAACCCGAACCCGAACGCCATCTTAAGTAGGTAGAGTGGAGGAGCAGCTAGAGACCAAGCAGGAATGAGGGACTTGGGATCAAAGATAGGGAGCTTGTGTATCAAGGAGGTGGTGGTTCCTCCTTTTGAGGTGTGCGGTAGACACCGAATTTCTCTTTTGCTTTAACAGCGAAGGTCTTGACCACATGGCCTTCTTCTGGAAAACGTTAGTGGAATGAATAGAGGATAAATGGGAAATTAGAAAGGTGGAAGCCATATCGCTGGAAGACGGGGTAATGGATTTTTTTCTTCAGAAATGACAGAGAATAAGCACGAGTTCAGGCGGGGGAGCCTTGGGAATTATCTAATTCGTTGGTCTTGTTTGCGGATCTCAGGCCACATAAGCGACCAGGAGATATGCTGTTTACAAATTTCTTGGTCTGGGCGAGAATCTCGAACCTGCCAGTGGGTGCATGGAACCGAAAGATTGGCTTCAGGTTGGGAAGCGCCCTAGGTGTTTGGCTAGCAGTGGACGACGATGTGGATGGGATGTGTTGTGGGGATTTCATGAGGATCCGGGTTCGAGTCGACATTCGAATTCCCCTACATAGCCCAGCTATGGTTTAGACTCTTGGAGACTCAAGTTCGTACGATGTTACATGTTTCGTATGAGAGCTGTACTGTTCATTTGTTTACAGCATGCACTTTGGAGGGTAGAAGTAGAGGCCCCTCGTTGAGATCACCATTTGATCCTCGGTTGGCTCTAATATGATCAAGACATGGGAAAACGGTTCCAGAAACAAACTAGGATTATCTAGGTGGATCCTCGGGTCACCAAACCCGTCTCTTTGTCCTAGAGGAACCAAGTCAGGAGAGGAGGCAAGGAAGAAACACGGAATGAGAGCCAAGTAGAGAGTCAACAAGGTGGCAGACAAAGGACAATAAAGGGACTAAGGGAGTTTGACCGATCATTCAGGAAGACTCCTTAGGGATTCAGATCACTACCTCAATGTTTTCTGGGAGAAAGAGGTCGGTAAGGGAATAGGGGGAGCCGGAATCTGAAAGCTTCTCTAAAGTAGGGGAGGCGAAAAATGCAGCGTCGGAGGGGGGGGGGGGCTATAAGCACCCTCACCTCGCCGAATGAGTCGGAGACGTTCCAGTGGGGGTTGGTCGGTATCACCGTCCCACTAGACGTAAGGTGGAGAAGGTTCCATCAAGATTCTACAAGGTATCCCTCTACCTTCTCGGGGCCAGCAATTCCACGTTAAGGAGCCATACTTCTATTAGTAAAGGGAGGTAGATGCACGCTGACATCCTAGGGGAATATCTAGTCCACCACAATACCCCTCCGAAAATGGGTCGTCTCTACCCTAACTTCCAAGTTAGATTTTTTGTATTAGTGTCTCTAAGCACTATAGCAACACCCCCTTTTGAACATATCAGTGAAGCGGTTCGATTCAAAGAGTCAGATTTTATTTTATTACGCTTTATTTCTGTTAACTTTTCTATTTCAATAATCTTGTTTTGGTGGTTGGTGGTTTATTTGTATTCCACCTTTCTATTTTTATAATATCAAATCGTTGTTTGTAAAATAAAAAATTGACTTGTTGGTGTATAATAATGGTGGTCAAATATTTTGTCGATCTGAAAAAAACAAATACATTAATAAAGTAACTATTACAAAGGGAAAACGGTGAAAGCTTAGAAAAAACGGGGAAGAAAAGAAACAAAACAAGAAAATTAGATAAATAAAATCATTTCACACAAATATGACTAGCAACCTTGTTGTTAGCGATGACTTATAATCACGTTTGGTATCTGAAAACCCTCCTTAGTTTGACCTTTGTAATGGACCTCGATACACGCATTAAAATATTCTCCCAATTACGTGCATAAACTAACGAAGAGGAGCACCCCAAATGAGATAGGATATCGCTAAAGTCAACTTGAAAAGGTGATGACAACCTATCTATAAAGATGGAAAAAGGGACAATCACATGTTTCAGTCATCCAGTTGCGTCCATATCAAAAGCCAAATCAAACTCAGCATCATCCAAAACCATATCAGCCTACATGCCAAATTTACTACCTAACAATCTCATGCGTCGTATCCACAACATGTTGAGGGGAAATCTGCGCAATCATGAATACCAAATGAGTACCCAATCTTTCAAGAAGATAGAAAGAACTGGTGCTAACTCCAGAGTCATGATTCTAAGGGTTACTCCTCCCATTTCCCTAGACCATACCGCCAACTACCCGTCGAGACATCCAATACGTCAACAAGAGCCAATACCCTAGACGAATGAGATGGTGTCAGAGGTCAACAGTGGATAGTAAAATGCATACCAAGTGTGCTAACTATCTAAGCTATGGAATCTCGACTCCAACACACGATGAGGAGATCGATGATATCAAATTAGAGACATCGTTCTCCAAATGGAACACGATCAGAATATTTAGAAAAATTAAAGAACTAGAGGCAAAGAACCTTCCAATCACAAACCGATATGGACACCTGAACATATTAGTCCACATAAGACATCAAGAAGACCCACAAACTTAAGTCGTGAAGCTATACCCTTGAAGTTCCTGCCAGCCAGAAGCTTTTGCTAATGGTGCGGGCCGAGGCTGGGAGTTAGCTACACCAACCATACTAAAGGTAGGCATCGTCTTAAAATGAGAAGTCGAAGATAGAGTGCACAAGTCTAGTCAGGATGAAGGAGAAGCATGATCCCTTGGAGAAGAAGTAAAAGCTATGTGAATTTCTTCCCAAGCCATAATAGAATCTATAACCGTCAGGCAAGGAACCCCAAAAAGAGGTGAAACTCGTCCAACTCTTAGCACCATCACCTTAATTTTCATGTATGTAACAAAACTATTAGATAATATTAGTGATAATATTGTATATTTGGAATTTAGGGCACCGAAAGGAAGATGTTTCACACTAGGGCATAGTCAAAGACCCAAACCAGTTACGATACCATGTTAAAATCCAATCCAACCCGAAAGCTCAAGTTGATAATTGAATTTAATAAGAATTCTTTTCACAAGTTTTGTTCTACTAACGGGATGGTTTTCAGGTTTTCGTGTCCCCAGACATCCTCCCAAAATGGTCGAGTCGAACGAAAAATACGTTTTATTAATAATATCTTGTGGTCCATTATGAGTCATTCCTGGGTTCCCGCATATTTTTGGCATCATTTTCTTTCCATGGCTACGTAGATGCTAAATATTACTCCGAGTCGCACTTTTAAATTTTATCACTCCAACTAAAGTGCTTTATCATTGAGATCCCGCTTATGATCATCTCAAATTCGTCGGTTGTTTTTGTTATCCTTTATTTTCTTCAGGCACCATTCATAAACTCACTCGACGGTCTCCTCCTTGTGTTTTCTTGGGGTTCCCCACCAACCATAGAGGGTACAAATGTTTTGACACCTCGATGGGTAAGATTCTTGTCTCACAACATGTTTTTTTATCAGCTCAAAAATTTATTAATGGGGAGACAAAATTTCCAGGGGGAAGCGTCTAAGGGTCAAAAGACCAGGACACGATTCTTGAAGTACCCCTGATCCCACATATCCAAGGCCGAAGAAGCTGCTTTGATAACGCGTTCTCGACTCATAAAACGAGTTGTAGGCCTAGAGTAAACCACCGTAGATCTAGACAGTGAGTATTTCTTAGTAATCTGACCCCTAAAAATCAAAGGTTTCAGAAGGGAAGGCTTCCAAGGGTTTCCCTGACCCCGCATGCAAGGTCGAATCCTTCAAAGCACCAAAATCTGAAATAGTCGTTCCATGTTGAGCAAGTAAGTGTTGAGGCCCACCATCTCCAATTGGTACAAGAGGCCCAACCTACTTCACAACTGAAACCAAATCCACACAGACTGGAGAATCTCCCTGGACAACCACATGTCCTTTTAGGCTTGAATCCACAAAATCCAAACAATCAACAAAAGTCTCACGACCAGAACCTGAAATCTCAGTTGGTGTCGACGAAATCAACTCTACACACGTTCTCACGCCCAAGACAACTTGGTACACCGAATCACTAGTAACTAAGATGAGATCCCAATACAAATCTTCAATCGGATCCTGAGGAGCTGCCAAGGATTCAATCGAAACCAAATCCAGCGCAACAACCGGATCAAAGTTCAACCCGCAAACGATGCGATTCTGCACCAAATCATTGTGAATATGATAGATATCCTTTCCAACCCGATCTCCTCCTACTAATACCAGCGAACATTCGATTGATTGTACTTTACCTTTGCCGGGACGAGCAAATGCAACAAAGAGGATATACCCATTGAGTTTAAGACCACTAAGGGAATCGATTTCCTACAAACGAAGCCTGAGAATTGAATTATGCAAATCCAAAAATACGGCCTTTACGATTCGGTCTCTTGAGGTCGATGGTAGAAGTCACCTCTCCAAAAATCCCCAAATAATTACGCACCCATTCTGACGACGTGCCATAAGGTAAGTTGTAGAGTAAAACCTCACACCCCTTACCCACCATCAACTCTGCTCTGTTGGAAGTCCTCTTCTTAACTGCGTGAGAAATCGAACATTCACGTATAGAGCTTGAATTTGGCACTAACGCTGGTTCAGAACGGAGAGAGACGTCGTTTCCTTTGGGGTTTCCCAAGTCAACTGAGCAAGGCATATCGGAGTCCACACCGGAGCCAATAACCGGATAACCAACCAGATTTCGACCCTTTTTTTACAGTATTACCATGAACCTTTGTAACTGTAGAACCACGTCGGACAGAAGAACCACCCCTTCCCTTCTTGATTACCTTGATGTCATCCTTAACTGATCGAGAAACGATTGAACAATAAGCATCATAACTCGATACAAAAACCGAGTAGAAGGAACAAAAGGAAAGGGGCTCCATCCTCTCGTTCCACTGAGAGGAATATGTTAAATTGTCTATCATGACAACATGTTGTTTTTGATGAGTCTGATTTCCCTTTTTCTGCACCAACTATCCCCAACCCAGACCTGTTTGTATTTTTGGACTCCCCTATTTCCCCTTTACTTACCCATGCCCATGTCTTATTTACTGAACCTCATACCGACATCTGACCCGTCACCTGCTTGCCTCACCCTACTCACTCGGTCGAACCTGTCCCATTGCCTTCAGGTATGGAAACAAGGAAGTTTTCTCACTGTTTGTGTATGTGTGGAAACATGATTACATCACAAGTTAACTATACAGGTTCAATGCACATTTGGGTGTAGGTTTTTCAGATATATTTTCTTAATCTGACATGTAACTTGGCCAACGGATACATCCCGTGGGTGAAGTGAAAAATATAACATCACAGATACTATTTGTAGGTGAGGTGGAACCCCTACCCAATGGATACATTCTGTGGGTGTGGTCCCATGGATGGGGTGAAAAAACTAGCCAACAGATGCTATATGTGGGTGAGGTGAAAAATCTTGCCAAACAGATACTATCTCCGGGCAGTGGCGGAGCTAGTTAGGGCCCGGGGGGGGCACGTGCCCCCCCTCAATTTTTTGTTGTTGAAATTTTGCTACTAATTTTTAAATTTTTTTAAAACTACCCATTAAATTCTTATAATTTTTTATTTGTGCCCCTCCTCAAATTTTTTTGACGTTATGTATTACTATTGAATTTTTTTTGTGCCCCCCTCACCAAAAAAACTAGCTCCGCCACTGTCTGCGGGTGAGGTGAAAAAACTTTCCAAACAAATATAGACGTCTGTAGGCCAAATACTTGAGCTACGAAACTTTTTCGATGGATCTTACCCGACGCATGTAACCGTTGGGTTAGTATTTCACCGACGGATATGAAATCCTAGACAACGGATGAGATCCGTTGTCCGGAACTGATTCAACAATAGTAATGAGAGCCGTGAAAGTCTGTATGCTATTATTACTTAAGTCCCCCTGGATACATGTAAATGTAAATGATATGTTGGATTAGTTTATATATTAGTTTGACTATTTATGTTGACTGAATCTATCAAACCAATACCTTGATAAAGATAACATGCATATCTTGAGAAACCATACAACATTGTGTGGACAGATGTCATGTGAAATTGCGAATAGCAATTTTATCCGAAGAAGGGTGAGTTGTGAATAAGACTTGCAATGCATGGCCACAACATGAAAAAAAAAACATGTAACGAGGTTATCTTCTTTCCTGGATAAGATTGATTCCCATATAGTATGATAAATTGCCATGCGTACCTCACCCTATGGCTATGCTGCAGATAAACCCACAACTCCACCATGAAGCTTTGAACCTAGACGGCCTTATGGTATTGGGATTGACCTTGTGTATTGGCCAATCATTGTAGCTTGCTTATGTTACTTTATTTTGGATCACTGTCTCGTTTAATCATGGATACAAAAGTTGTTAGGCGCTAGTCAGACGGTTAACACTTTCGGGTATTAATCGAAAACTAGACGGAGATTAATCGGATTTGTATTTCTAATAGATATATTATTATATATAAAACAAAATATGAATTTCATTATATTAAAAATTGTAACAAATATTTAAAATACTTAAAAAATAACACAAAACAACTTAGAAGCACAATCTCTGTTATCACCAATACCAAACAAATCTGCATAACTATCTAATAATTTAGTCTGTATACTACGCAAAATTATTCTAACCGTCTATACGGTTAGGTGTAGACGGGCGCCTAAGCGGTATCCAATCGAGACTTTTAGAACACTACGTTTAATACAAGTTGTATTTGAAGACCTACTTAAACAGGCAACACGAATTATCAGGAGAAACAATGGGCCTAGTTAAACGTGAGAAACAATGTGGATAAATATGTTGGGCCTTAAAACCCGTAAATTGTGGATCAGGTCATTACGATACGTTATGGGCTTTGAGCACTTGAGTTGAGTCTATTCTCAATGGGCCAGGACATATCGTAAATGTATCACTGATATCGGGGTATTATTGTCTTTTCGGTCTTCAAAAATGTAAAAACCCTAGTTTTATATGAGCAGAAGAGATAATTAGCTCGCAGTGCCTCCATCCAAGAGACGAAGCCCTAGCGGAGCCAAACCTGCAAACCAGCCATGCCGCCGAAGCTCGACCCATCGCAGGTTGTGGAGGTGTACGTCCGAGTCACCGGAGGCGAGGTCGGAGCCGCGAGTTCTCTCGCTCCCAAGATCGGTCCTCTCGGTCTCTCCCCTAAGAAGATCGGAGAAGACATTGCCAAGGAGACAAGCAAGGACTGGAAGGGTCTGCGGGTTACCGTCAAGCTAACCGTACAGAACCGACAGGCCAAGGTCTCCGTCGTGCCCTCCGCCGCAGCTCTCGTGATCAAGGCACTGAAGGAGCCGGAGCGCGACAGGAAGAAAGTTAAAAATATAAAGCACAGCGGAAACATATCTCTGGATGATGTGATCGAGATCGCGAAGGTCATGAGGCCCAGATCGATGGCCAAGGAGCTCGCTGGCACCGTGAAGGAGATTTTGGGTACATGCGTATCCGTTGGGTGTACGGTCGATGGGAAGGACCCGAAGGATCTGCAGGAGGAGATTGACAATGGCGATGTCGAGATTCCCCAGGATTGATGAAAGTGAGTCTTCATTTTAGGGAAGAAAAAAACTTTGAATTCTCTTTGGTGTTTACTATCAGTTTTGGGTATTTAAGCATCTTCTATCGTTTTCTAATAGTTCTATCAGAATGTCTCAGAAATTGGTCCTATTTAGCTTCTTGTGTGATCATAATTTGAATGTTTTCTATGATTTCCAATTACTGTGTTTTATGTTTAAGTTGCATGCCAATGTTCCTGCTATTGTGTCCGATTGTTCCTGTGCTCTAGCGTGCTTGTGATGCTTTTATATTAATTAAATCTTTGTTATTTGTTACAGTGCTTACATTTCTGGTGTTTCTAGATGCTTTAGGCTAAAATGTTAATTGTTTGTCCGATCCACATTGTTCAATTGTCTAGTGTTGGTTCAGATGTTGATATCTTCATGCATGAGATTGTTCCTAAATCTGGAATGGTGAAAATAAAATGTAAACCTCTGTGACTACTTTCTGTTGATGTCATTTGTGAAACCCATTTAACACTTGTGTTTGTGATATTGTCTTTTTGTCAATCTGGGTGATTAAATATTTTTATGTTTTTATCTAGAGTGTATACAGTCATTTTCTCATGTGTGTTGTTGAGCAGCTGTTGTGTATATAGTATGCATTGTTTTGTATAGATACTTTACAGTATTGATACTGTTAGCGCATTGACCTCTACTCAAAGCAAAATAGATTATTTGGACTCTAATCTGAGAAAAACTATTTGGGATTGGAAATCCATCTTCGGATGAGCTAAATGTATAACTTGGTACGAACTTGAGAGAGTATTGTTTTCAATGTTAAATTTGTATCTTAGTTTTGTGACTTTTATAATACCCGAATCCTGAGAGGAGCCTTTGTGCTCCCCTGTTTTGGAACCAGTTTTACCCCTTCTTGTGGTTTTGTAACAGTCCATTTAGAATTTCAGTATTTATGTTTGTGATAAATAGCTCACAATTATCTTTTTTTTTTGAAACGGGTAACCGGAGGTTTCATTAATGTCAAAAGGCAATCATACAGAAAGAGGCGTGACCGCCTCGGGTTCCAGATATTTGTCCGGGCCGATCATAGATAGCCCGTCGCTCATGGACCCATAATTTTAGTCCACATGAACTCATAGGCAACAACTCAAGACAACTCTCTACCGACGTTTCAACATGCGTTACAAGGAAATAATAAACCAAAGTCCTAAACTTATTCGACCTAGCACAGTCCCAAGCGGTTAATCGACTTAGCACAGTGGATAACCAATAACTTATTCGACCTAAAACAGGAAAAGAAATTAGCACACAAACAAAAAGCAGACTACCAAAATTGTGATGCCTGGTCTTCTAGGCCCCGTGCCATTGGAGCGATCTGGTATCGTCAATTCTTCGTCTTGATTCGCCCTGCTCTTTCGAAGTAGTGCAGAAGGCGAGAGCATCGATTCGATCCGCAGCGGTTTGATCGAGATCGAGTGTCCCGACTTCGGGTGTCGTGGAGGCAGATCCCGTCTTATCGGCCTTCCTCCCGGATCCCAGATCCGTCGGGGGAACGGACCCATGCCGGCGATAGGTGGCACGGCGCATGGAGCTCGTAACCCGGATAGTGGCAGGAGGGCCACGGTGGCTGCGAGACGTTTGGGCAACAGGACGCGGGGCGGAAGAGCGGCTAGTGGGCGGCAATGGACGGCGATGACGGCAACGGCGGACCCTAAGCCGGGTAGACAGGATCTCACCTGGAGGTGGTGGAGAACCTTGAAGTCGGGGCTTCGATGATGGAGGCATGGAATTGCCATGGAGGAGGCTGGCGGCGGAGCGACGGCGGCAACGGTAGAACCTTAAAAAGGTTAGGAGAGGAACCTCAACGAGGTTGTTTGGAGAGTTTTGAGTAGTTCAAGGTAGATGCTTCAATGGTGGAGAAAGAGGGGGGAAGGGAGAGGAGGCTGCGCAGAGCAGCCCCTACGACAAGAATTATTTCTTAATTGTCAAGGAGGTTGTTTGGGTTAGCTTTTTTGGGGCTTTTCCGAATAATATGCTCACAATTATCTTTATGTTTTACTCACAAACATATATAATCTCTTAATGGGAAGTGCTACTTTATTACCTTGAATTATGTAATTTTATTTTGTTTCCTCGGTTTTATTTCATTTGTATGTCACCTCCTTCAATTTCCAAATTGTATCGCTACTGATATAAATGGATAAAAAATATGTAAACAATGATCATTCGCTTGATGCGTCTACATAATTCAAGAGAATGATACAAGTATCATTCTTTTACAATTCGCATGCCTTGGCGGTATGTTTAATCTCCGCTATTTTGCTCGGGATTGAGCATCGGTTTGCCTCAGCAGTTTAGGATGAAGATTTCCAGTGGTCCTTCAATCGCTTTTCGGTTTGTAGTGGTGCGACTTTAGGTGTCGAGACGACGTAGTTGTTGTA
Organism: Erodium maritimum; assembly: GCA_963921825.1. Taxonomy (NCBI): domain Eukaryota; kingdom Viridiplantae; phylum Streptophyta; class Magnoliopsida; order Geraniales; family Geraniaceae; genus Erodium; species Erodium maritimum. The sequence goes on from OY997589.1 coordinate 34,971,233, forward strand.
AACATCCGAGCAGTAACGGATGTTTGGCGCCGGGCAAACATGTTCAGTTGACACAATACACAATATCATTTTTTCTTCAGGGGGCCATAGAAAAGTTCCACTCCTGAGATCCAACTACGGTTCGGTTGAAGGAAGCTTTGATAGCAAATCAGTTGAGGAATTTGGGAAAAGAGGAGTCGGTGGCAACACGAACCAATAAGATAGTCCAAGACGAACCAAAATGTAAAAAAATATTTTTTTTCTTATATGTTTATAGTTTCTAATGGATTCTTGGTTCTTGTAAAGTGATATTAACAATTATATATCTTTTTTTCAGAAAACTCTAAACCTACCATACTATATCGTTGTAATCGTCGGTTGTTGGGGTTACGATCGTGCGAGCTGTCGCTGCGTCCCTATCCCCCTTCTTCTACCTCCTTCTCCTCTCTCTTCCCTTACCCTATCGAGCTTGTTACCGACCTATGACAGGTCCGAATTTTTGACCTTTACTATCGGAGTAGAACTCTCACAGGTGCAAATTGAGTTGTCTCTCTCCGGCCAGGGCGAACTGCCTCTCACTACCTCCGCCTCTAGCCACGGACCGGAGTCCTCCCCCCTGGCATAGTCCGCTGTCTTCTCCCGCTGGCCACTAGTTATACCTGTCCCCTCCCCAACCTCCTTCGACCAGTTCCACTACCCATTGTCCTTTACCCCTCAGACCAGCCCCCTCAGACCCTCCTCCGACCAGTTTCATTACCCACCGTCGTCCTCCCCTTAGACTAACCCTCCCTACCCTCCTCCAACCAGTTTCCCGCCCGAACCACCTTCCCCCTCTTCGTCCCACACTTGTATGTCCCGAACCTTTCTCCGACCCTATTTCGGACAATGATGACGAAGGTCGGCTGCCTGCTCCTCTCCGTCATGCCCCTCCTCTGGACAAAAGGTTAGATCTGTACCTATCGTTTTTCGGAACACCGCAGTCCGAGCCGTTCAGTCGTGCACCTACTTTTCGTGTTTACCCGACCAGATACGCGCACCAACCCCCAGCGGATCAGAACTGTACCGAAGGCGCTGCCTCCTTGCCCCAAACTTCGGAGGATGGGAGCAAGTAGTGTTTGGTCGTCGCTTTTGTTTATGTTATTTCTGTTTTTTAATATTTTGTTGTTCTCCCTACAGAATTCTTGGATCTCCAGGAGTTATGGCCGCTGCCTCTAGTAGCGTGTACAGTCGAGTCCTTGTTTCGACGGATCTTTTTCGAGAGTCGATAAGAAAGACCGATTTGGTAGTTTTCGTGTGTTTAAACGTTGCGTCGCTTTTTTCGAGAACTATTCATCGTGTTAGTCGTCCCTCAGGTTCTCGGGAACAACTGGTGAATGTAACGCTTATATTAACAAGTGTGTTATTCGATTTATAAGATTTGTTAATTATTATAAATCTTTCTGTTAAAAAAAAATACTTTTCCTGATGGAACCATGTAATCTATTTGAACGAATTGTACTTTATGAAATGCTGATTCCCGTACCAGGAAGGGTGATACCATAATTGAAACTTACCAAACAGATGAGCCATTGGAAGCCCAAACAAGCAGTATATTTGGGCTTATAATAAGGACCCAAAATTGACTGATGAAAAGGGAGTGAGTCAACGAGTCCACGCGATTTAGGTGGAAAGCGCGTAAGGTGACACACGGCGAGATTTTCGCGACGTGTTTGTTTGTGCTCTTCAATCTCTTGTCTATAAATATACTCCCAATCAACTCTTAAGTCTCAACTCAACCCTCCAATTCAACTCCACTCAACACTCCAATACAACTCTCAATCTCTCTCTACTCTCTTCTCCAAAAGACCCAAGACGACGTCACTTTTGCATATAAACAAGCTCGTATTTTCAGAATGGCGAAGCAGATGTTGATCACGAGGAGGAAGAGCATTGCTGCACATATGATCGAGTTGGAAGAGGTCGCACCGCCCATCCTCGTTTTGCCTATCAAGGCTTCGGAATGTCCTAGATTAGACACCATTTTTGAAGATCAAGTCACGGAGAGTCATGACATTGAATCTGCACAACAACAATCTTAACTTTGTTCTCTGTTTGTTACATTCTGAATCAGTATTTACAATTCCACTATGAAGTGTGTTGTACTCAAATACTCTGGGCTTTGTAAATGAAATTCAATTTCTAATTCTTCGTTTAATTATACTTTTCTTCCAATCACTTCTCTTTCACATTCATCATTCTTCTTCTTCTTCTGGTGTTTGTTTTTAATTGTTCCATTCGATAACCATTAATTCAAAGCCCAATTTCATTAACTCACTTGCTTTAAGCACACTCTATATTAGGCCACATATCCTTAATCCAAAACATATTAAAAACAGATGAAGTCAACAATAATCTAAAAATTCCGACAGGTCCTGTCTAAGCCTCGTTTTTTTATTGACCGACCTGATTAATTCCGGATTAATTTAACTAATCCTAAAAAGACCTAACCACCTGATTAACACCTAACAATTTTTAAAACCTAAAATCTGGAGTCAAAAACATGAAAACAGAGAAGGGTTTATGTGATTAAACTTCGATGTCATATTGAGCGGGACACGTGGCTAATTACAAGTCAGGAGTTCTGATAATTGATGTATTATTTGTTTCCGGTATTTTAGCTATTTAGAGGCTTACAATCAATGATTAGCGCATAGTGTTTACAAGTAAACGTGGCAAAACAGGAATGGTGGAGGGAGGTTCGGAGTTGGACGGTGGTGGGTCAATTGAACATAGACCCTTCTAGACTCTCCAGCGACTGAGACCTTTCCGGCGCCGACAATGGTCACTAAGTATTGGTGGTGGTGGTGGCTAAGGACTACCACGATCCACCTCCGGCTCCAATGGTCATTATGTAACAGATTTAGATACAGAGAACATTTCATTTATGCACAATATTTATCTACACAACCCTTCATTACAATTTGAGGGGGAAACAGAACACTCCTTGCCTATCCACTTCCTATAACTCTAACTAGTATCAATCACAACACAGGATCATCACATAAATTCAGCATCCCGTCAAAAGAAGGAAGAAGTACGGGTGGCGCTCTGCGAGCTGTCGCTGCTGTGTTTAAGGTTGTCCCTTTGTCCCACTTTGATGTCCATGAAATCAACAACAAGTCCCGGCTGTGAAATCTCCCCGTCTTGGATATCAATCTCACCACTCAACATCTTCGCTACCACAGACATCTTTGGCCGGTTCCTTGCAGTTTCTTGCACGCAAACAAGGCCTACCTTCCAGAACCTCGTAACTTCTTCTTCGGGGGGTTTTCCAAGCGTGTGATCCGTCATCTCTACAAGCTTGTTTCCCTTGTAAGCTTCCCATGCCTTTCAAAATCAATCACATCCAAAGAAAACATCAATATCTATATATTTTGTTGGGTCTTTTGGGGTTCTCTCTCTATTCAGCTTAGTATAGGGTCTCTCCCAAGGCGAGGATCACAAGAAATTTAGAGCTCCCTTCTCCATAAGGAAGCTAAAATTTTCTTTTAATAAAAAAAAAGTTTGGTGCTCCCTTGCTTCTACATAAGCAAGGACCAAATGCTTTAATACACCCGATTTAGTCATAAAAAAATACAGTCGTAAAGTTATAGCATATCCTAATGTTGTTGGTTACCTTCTGAACAAGATAGTGTTCTCCTTGTTCCAAGTTGAAATCAACTACTGATCTTCCACTGATGATCTCCAACAGCAACACTCCAAAGCTGTACACATCTGACTTCCGGGTCAAGCGCCCACTAATTGCATATTCTGGCGCAATATAGCCTCTATTCATATTCACAATCATCATAACATAATTTCCCGTCAGCAACAAATAAGATTGAGAGAAGCGAACATTGAGCTGAAAGAAAATCTCAACTACTCACAATGTGCCAGCAACATGAGTGCTGATGTGAGATCTGTTGTCCCTAAGCAGCCTTGAGAGACCAAAATCAGAAACTTTTGGCTTGAAATTGCGGTCAAGAAGTATATTGCTTGGCTTGATATCCCGGTGCACAATGTGAGGCACAACCTCCTCGTGGAGAAAGGCGAGCCCGCTAGCAATTCCTAACACAATGTCCCTCCTTGCTTCCCACCCAAATTTCATCCTCTTTTCCTCTCTACCTATCAACACCACAAGAATGAAACCGAAACTTGTCTTCAATTATTTGCCTATTTTTCAACTGAAAATTTGCAACAAAACCTTCAAAAATTGGTGGCAAAGAAGCTACCGAGTAATGTGTGGGCAAGGCTATTGTTTTCCATATAATCATATATCAAAAATCTATCTGCTCCATCAATGCAGCACCCTTGGAGATTAACGAGATTCGGGTGTTTGATATCGGATAGTGCAGCTATTTCAGATATGAACTCCCTCTCCCCTCTCATGGATTCAAGCTCAACTGCAAGAACTTTTACAGCTAACATAGTCCCATCTTTATGCGAACCCTTGAAAACCCAAATGACAAAAAAGAACAATGTCAAAACTAAAATGCCCAAATTAGGTTTGTGCCCAATTTCAGTTCTGGGGAAAAGAAAAGAGGGTTTAATGAAATTAAGGTAAAGTACCTTGTAGACAGAGCCAAACCCTCCTTCTCCAATCTTGTTGGAGGAGTCGAAGTTATCAGTGGCAAGTTTGAGCTGATTGTAAGAGAAAACGCACAAATCTTGAAGGGTTTGTTCATCATGTTGACCTGAGAGAGCCAATCAAAATGGTCAATGGAAGAGAAAATTAAGCGAATCAAGGTTCAAAAACATCATGGTACCAGCCGAATTTCCCAGGCAACGTGTCGGAAACAAAAATGAAAGAAACCCAGAAAGTCAACAACATGAATCTGTAGAGGGTAATTACCATTTTCATTTATGGTTCTGCTTCTGGTTTTGTGGATGGGTTCTGAAGGGGATGCAAAGCAATTGAAGCACATAAACTGGAACTTCATGTCACTGATAATAATGGGTTTGTTCGATATTCTCTGAAATATCTAAAAAGCTATGGGCTTTATGATCAGAAATACAATAGAAGAGAGACCATCGAAATGAACAGAAAAAGAAGAAGTAGAACAAGAGAAGCAAGACGTAGTCATGGCCACGTGGCAAGCCCTTGGTTTTTGACTGGTTGATGTTCAACTTTGAATTTCTTGCATTTAATTGTTCAATCAATCCTCTTGTTAATTGTTTCATATTATATACATCACTTCTTTTTACTATTCACCAAGAACAGGTCAGTTCAACTTTCTATTCTCGGAAGAAGTCCTTTCCTACTTACCAGAAAATAGTAATCTCAAGAAAAATATTTTTTCCGTGTCTCTCAAGGAGAATTGAATCATCATTCAGATAATTATAAGATAAACAAAATTAACTCTTACTTACGTTAAAACTCTAAAAAATATATCTTAATTAGTTGAAGTGGCAATGAATCAAGTGAAAACTCATTTACACTTGAGGAAAAAAATCGCAAGAGGAGGCGCAGCAAAGCTTTAAAACCCTATCAGTTTTTCTCTTTTTTTGGATTTTTTGTCTCCGTCGGTAATAGTTGTGGCTTAGTCTCAGTTGTTGTCGACAAAGATCAATCTTTTCACTTTTTCCATCTTCTCCCGAGGTTCTATTTCGTTGGTCATGGCTACTCGGTTTTCGTTTGTTCGTCACATGTTATTTTCCTCCTCTTTCAACTTCGGATCCTTCAGTCTCTTCGTTGCGCCGTATTTCGCGGTTTAGGCCAGATAGTCCGTTGAAGCAGTAATGGATTTATACTCCGATTGTGGAAGGGGCGTTTGTGGGAGGAGTGTTGAAGTGTTATGTGTGAGACTTAGTGTTCACCGGTGTTGTTCTTTGGATACCGGTGTTCAAAGTTAGATGGAGGAGTACCGAGATGATCGGCGTGGTTGGATCCCAAGGAAGGAGACATGGTCACGTTTCAAGCTTTTTTTCGTTTTGCTTTTGGTTGTGGCCCATTGGAGCCAAATACCGACACTTGTTGCAACGTCGATGTTAACTAGTTGCACTTTTGGTGTGCACGTTTTCGTTGCACTTTTGTCGCGCACTGTTGTTGCGTTGTTTTCTTCGACCAAGAGTCGGTAATATTAGGGTCTACCAAGTCTAAACTCTGTAATATTTATCGTTTTTATTTGGATGCTTTCATCGAATTACATATTTATCTTCGTTGATTGATATATAAAATTATAACCTCACTTCCCTAAAAAAAAGAAAACTCATATCTTTCTTTTATTCCAACAAATTAACTAAAAATAATATGGTAAAAGGAATAGATATATGTTGAAAAGGATATGACATAAACGAGGTAAGGTGAGTGGAAAATGGCCAGAGACAAAATAATATGGAACTAACTAATCAAGATTTGGACGTTGACCATACCAGGAAGAGGAAGGACCAAAGACACTTTCTTACTTGCATATTACAATCACTTAAATTTGTCTTAAATTGCTCCCATGACCATGACCTTTGACTTAGGAACATTCTTGGGCATACGGCTTGTGTCACAATTCCAAAAAAAAAAATGGAAATGACAGGACTATTGAAAGTTATCCCATGAATTAAGAATAATTGTTAAGTCCTCGTATTTGAAGGCTTTGGAGCAGGATTGTGAGATGGTCGGGATTCTCGTGGGTGTGTTCGGAGCGAGTTACGAACCTTCTGATCTTTTGGTCTTTTTTTGGCTTCTCGATAGGTTCGTCGTTCTTGGGAAGGATACCTCCAATAGTGTTATGGCTCCTTTTGGCTTGATTTTTTTCTTGGTTTTGAGCTCTGTTTAGTTCTTGTTGCATTTGTTACTAATATTCTTGTTCTGTTATAGTTGGGAGAGGTCTTTAGACTTAGCTTTAGTCCCTTTCTTGGGGATCACGGCTTTTGAACAAAAGCTTTTCTTGTTGATAACAAAAAGAATATTGTTAAATATAACAAAAATATATATATTTTGCATTGTTTTTTTCTGAGAGAAATGTGCCGTTTTCATTAATCAAGATTTGTAATAATAAGAAAATGCATCAGAGACTCTCTGACCACGAAGAACAGACATAGAACATTTAAGAATATTCGTTAATATATTTCAATTACAGTTTTTGGATCGCTGCGTTCTCCCAAACCCAATTAGGGTTCAACCATAAACCCACTAGGGTTCCGCCTCCAACCCTCACAAGGGTGTTCCTACCGGTTCCGACGCCTCCACACGACATTCCGGTGTCTCCTCTCGGCCTCCCTATGTAGCCTGAACGCCCATGGATCTCATATCCCCTGGCTCGTCCGCCCGGTCCGCCTCACCGTCGCCACCCGACCTGATTAATGGAAGCCGCAGCTGATCGCAGCTAACCATCATCGCCTGCAGCGTCCCTCATCCGACCACATGCGAGGGCCGTCATGGCGTCCTTACCCGGTGCCTGGTTGGCACATGATCGAACCGTATCGTTCTAGTGATCGGTCGATCATCTCTCAATCTCGGATCGGCGGTGACAGAGTCGTTGGATCTAACATGTCGAGCACGATCGGAATCCAGTTTGATATGGGGGCGGGTGGTCAGAGGCGCTCCGGGGCATCATCGTCCGTGTTCCGGGCTCCTTCTGAGCAATGGAGCCCCATTAGGGTTCCTAGCCACATCCCGTCGACGTTCAAGCGTCGTGCTTCGAGACCTTCGAGATCTAAGAAGGTCACGGTAATCATCCCGGTGACAGAAACCAAGGAGAGCCTTGATGAGCCCAGGATGGGACAGAATCAGAGGATGCAGCCGGAGGGGCATGACCCTCCACGGGAAGAATGATAGGACCCGGCGGGGGTGGAAAGGTCAGTTTGGGACCTATATCCACAGACCCGGGGCTACCACTGTCGGGAAGTCTCGGGAAATCCGCAACCAAGGCATTACTTTCAGCTTCTGTTAGGTCTGCACTTTATTTTTTCTTAGTTCGAATAAATTTTTGGTTAGATTGGTTTAGGACTTTGGGTCTTATTATTTTTGAAATATTGGTAAGAGGAACTCCTAAGTTCGGATCTGCGATTCAAAGAAGACTATTTTTATGGATCCATGAGCGCCTGATGGACTACGGTTGATCGGGACAAATATATGGAATCCTGGACAATTATGTCCTACCCTATAAAGTTGATGTTCTACAGTAGTACAATACCTCTATACTCGTTAAAAAAAAGAATGTTCGCTATTTTTTTCACACTAGAACCGTCCTCGATGGTATTGAATGGGGTGCCATAAAGGAAAAGTCGCATCCTCGTAATATCATAACCGTCACAGACGGTATTTTGACGTCCCTTGGGCAATAAGATCCTTTGAATATCCGAACCGTCACAGACGGTTTGTTGACGCCCCTTGGGTACTGAAAGAAGACGGTACCGGAGATCCTGCGGGACCTCGACGGTACTGTGATGCATCTGGAGCAAAGATAGAAGACGGTGAGGAGGAGCGTGGTACCGGAGATCTTGAGGGACCTCAACAATAATGGTGATGGTGGGAGGCAAAGCATCGCCTAGGGACCCCTCCCAGGGTCAGCCTCTAGAGCACTGGATTCATGTCGTCATTGACCCTGCAAAGACGAGGTTAGAAAACACACCAATGACCCACCCGATTAGCAAGATCCATAATCGAATGAGGGGTCGAGGAAGAAGCGGTGATGGAGGCCAGGGAGGGGGTGGTTGCAGGGACGATAGTGATGTCTTCAGAGGCGGCGACGGTGGCAAAGGCCAGGGAGAAGGACGCACTGGTGGCTACAGTTGCAACGGGGGCTGATCGGGAGAGATAATATGATACCTTAGAGGCTCAGGTGAAGGCGCAACCTTAGGCAACACGCCGCCCGAAACAGGAAACAGAGCAAGGTCGTGGTAATCTCGGGAATTCGGAAGGAGAGGGACATGGTTAATGCTTGGGTTAGAACTAACCTAGGGCCGGGGACGCCATGATATCGGGGAGGAGAGACTGAGCCTGTGCCGGGAAAGGTGGAGGCAGCGCCGGGGTGAGACGCGGCAGGGAGGGGCTGAAACCCTAGGTTTGTCCTCCATTAGAAGCGCAAACCCCCTTGTGGGCAGTAGAGGAACATGAGAGGGGGAAGAGGATGGACGCCATATTGATGGAGCAGCAGTACCGGATTGAGGCCGAGAGAAGCGGTGGAGGCCTTAGAGGAAAGTCGCCGCCTAAGCTAGAGGTTCTGAAACCCTAGCATAGCTCATGGAGCCGTAACAACTATGATTATTTTTTTTGTAAACAAAAACTATCAGTTTATATTTTGCATTGTTCGTTCCATTGATAAATGATATATATATATATATATATATATATATATATATATATATATATATATATATATAATGTTTATTAATAAATAAAATATTTTTCAATTGTTGTCCTTTAATTTGATTTCATATAATTTCATGTTATTTGAAAATCAAATCCTTCTTAGAGTTGCACATGCTAACTATTTTCTTTAATCTTAGTGAATGTATAAAGTTAAAAACATGTTCAAAGTATGAATTCAAATTGAAAATTAAAATATCACATTTTTGACTTATTTTTCTCTCGACAATCTCAAAAAGAAGTCTCCTAGCACCGTACTTGGAACTTATAAGTTCGTATGCTACGTTACACATGACCCTCTCCACTAATCGTATGGAAATCAGGTAACTATTGAATCAAAAGGGATTTTATTAAACATTTTTTGAGGTATGATTTTATTAAACTTGTAATGTTAGACTTGGTTTAAGGTTGAGAAATGACGTGAAAAGAAGCTTAGAAGTTAAAACGTGACCAATAGCTTCACTCTCACACCCTACGAATGCGTGCACATATCCCCCAAAGCCCAATTTGTATTCCAAAATATCATTTGGATTGCTTTTCTTTTGAATACCATTTTCCACAACTTCTAGTTATTATGTTTTTTTTTCATTAGCTATTATTTTTTCTTTTCTTAGCTCTTTCTCTCTTTTTATTTAGTTATTTTTCCTGAGGATGTGAATTTTATCCTTTCTTATTTTCTTTTTCCAAGAGAAACAGTAGACATATACCATCATAGTTTGAAAATTGTGATTCATTATCATTTTTGTGAGGACAACGCAAGAATAAACATCAGTTAACGAAAAAACATACTTCGGGAAACATTACAACCACACATTAACCCTACATAACCATTTCCAATTCCTTCAACAACCTTTTTCTTCCGTTGCTCCCAACTATGAAAGTTTATCAGAGTAATGGCACTCATATCCTTTTTATTCAACGCGAAACTCGAGTATTTATCTCTCTAACTGCCTCACGCTTTAACATCTCAGACTTCGCCATCAGACACTCCGTTAATTTAGCAACATTCTTGTTGGATTGGAGTCTCCTATTCCATTTTATTTTGGCTGCCTTCTTCCCCTTTGGACGGATTTGTTGGGGTGGGTGAGGGTGTGGATGAGGAATATTCCACGGGCCTAAGAGAAGAGGTGAAATTAGTTTGTGATTCAGTATCATGCCCATATTCTAATGGTGTTGGGGATGAGTTGAACAAGCATGATCCAATCTCGTTCATTTTGGGTTTACCTGAAATTTGGACTCATTGTGGGATTCTAGGACCGAACACCGTGTTCCCAGAATGACTGAACCAAACCTCCCTCCTGAGTTGAAACAACGAATAAATATGGAATCCTATGTTTAAGAGGAAAAACCCTGATCAAAGGATCTTCCTAAAACTTAATATCAGTTAATATCGTAATCCCCGTGTCTCTAGTATCTCGATCGAATATAAGGCATAAGACCACCATCCTTATCATATTTGATTGTTAGTTTTTTGATCCCAAGTAGATTGTGAGTGATAACTCATTATCGATTCGCATGGACATGCATTTCCACAATCTCACTTCCCAATGGACCCAACAATATCTTTCTCATATTTATATGAGGGACAAATTTCTTATCAGTCACCCACATTTCTCATAGATAATTCTGTACCCAACGACAATCTTTATTATTTTCTGGTTAAAGATAATGTTGAATTGTGTCAAGATGACAAACCATCCATATAAAAATCCAAGATGACTACAAGGCCAAAGGACTCAAGCCATATTACGGTACTGAAAAATGGTTATGACAATTCATATGTAGTATTCTCACATTGGGTTATCCAATACTATTTTCCAAAATAATATGTATGATTTGACTTCATATCCCATATGCATGATCACCAAAACTTGATCATCAATCAACATCATACTATTCTTAGTATATCATTAACACTAGGAACCAATGAATAATACTCTTTATACATGTAAGAGTTTTATTATCAAGTTTCATACTTGATGATTTTAGAAAGATTTGATTATTCACATAATTAACATTTCAAAAAATGATTATAAATGAGAGCTGGAGAGGGAGAGCATGCTGGGACGCCGCAGTCGCCGGCCACCACGATCTCGGGCGGGTCTGCTGTCACGTCGTCGTTCAGAGAGGTTGTCATTGAGGGGCATTCGATTCCTTTCCCTAGGACGGCGGTTTTGGCCCAATCTTTTGGCGAAACGCGTGTTAGGGCTGTTGTTGAGGATCGATCAGGCAATGATCGGAGTAAGATCGGGGAGCGATTGTTGGATGATCGGTTTGCTGTTGATCGAGATTGTAAAGGGAAAGGTGTGCTGGGGAAGGAATCTGTGGAAGCCGGCATTGGTGCGTCATCGGGAGGCAGGGTTGAGCAATCGGGTGTGGCTCCTTCCCAGGTTTGTAAGTTGTTTGTTTTCAATTTACCCTATGGAATGAACGATGGCTGGCTATTCGATTACTGCAATTGTGCTGGCAAGGTGATCAAAGCAACAGTGATTCGCAAACCAAATGTCAAAGGGAAATACTTTGGGTTTGTTTTTGCTGAATCAAAGGTCGAGGCTGATCGGATAATTGGACATTGTAATGGGTCGTTGGCTAGGGGGCATAGGCTACTGGTTGCTTATGATCGGGTTTTTAAGAGCATTGGTGATCATGTGAAGAAGGTTAATCGTGCTGTAGAGCCGGGACCTGCTCCGTTTGGTCCGGTTTGTGTGGGGAAGTCCATTGCTGTTAATCGTTCTCTTGTTGAGAACGGTTTCTTGGGTATAGCTCGGACTGATTGCTCTGTTACCAGCATACAGGAAGCCATGAGTAGGGAAGGAGTTAGGGATGTCGAGTTACGTGGTTTCGGGAACAGGGTGTTTCTCATCTCGTGCCCTGATCCTGAATTCGCTACTGCCTTGAAAGCAAACGGCATTCCGTGGCTACAGAAATGGTTTGTTAATGTTCTTCCTTCTGCTGCAGTGTTATTGAAACCTGGTTGTTTCAAATGGTTTGAGGTGTGTGGAGTCCCATTCCATGTATGGTCCCTGCAGAACTTTGAGGCTTTAGCTCTATCACTGGGCGAGGTTTTAAGTGTGATACTTACCGATGATGCAGGTGATTCTTTCGGTAGAGCTTTTGTTTTGGTTCGCAGCAAAGTTGTATCGCCAGTGCTGTGTGAGCGTACTCTTGTGTTGGATGGCATTGATTATCCGGTGGCTTTTCATCCGGTTGCACCGAGGAAGGTACCTTTTCGGTTTGAGGTGGCAACCTCTTCCCTTTCGGATTCTATGGCCACGCCGGAGTCAAGGGTGCTTCAATTGGTGTTGCAGCTTCCAAGTCGGAGTCGTCTTCTACTTCAAATGGGACTCTGGGTAAGGAGACTTCGGATACTACTGGGTTCGTTAATGCCTCTTTTCGGTCCAGCCCAGTTCGGAGTGAGGGTTGTGGGCCGGAGATAACACCTTTCTCGAAATTGTTCGGCGACAGCGAGCAGATTTCGGCGCTGAACTCGTCTACGCAGGGCTTTTCAGAGAACTCAGAGCAGCGTGGGACTGATCTCCTCCGCCTGTTTGCTGAAGTTGAAGCACGGGTTGAGCAACCTCCTGTAGTGGCAGCTGAGAAAGAAGTGCAACCTCTGCATGTGGAGCCGTTAGCTTTTGTTACTCCTATTCAACAGAGGGCTGGTCCGTAAGGCGTCAAAAGGGGGAGAGGTCGCCCAAGGAAGTCAGGCGTGCCGAGAGAACCTGTTTCACCCACAGTGGTCTATCAAACCAGATCCAAGTCGGCTTCATCGGGGAAGGGCGGTTCTTTTGGAGGTAAAACCAACACTTTCATTGTTGATTTTGCCAAAAAATTGAAGGACGGTTCAGGGGGCTGGAGCTATTGTAAGAAAGTGGGCAAGAAGGCAATTGACATTGACCCTTTGGTTCTCGAACAATTCGACTGTTTGGATATTGAGGTGCCACAGCGAGTGGTGTTTTCTGAGGAGGGAGGAGATAGTGAGGAAGATTGTTCCTCCAAACCGAATACAGTTAATTCTATTTTTCCTGTTTCGGCTCCTATTGTGTAATTTGTGGATGATGAGGTGCCTCACGTGGAACGTGAGGGGGATGCATTCCGAGGTTAAGAGGAATTGCATCAAGAAGTTAGTGTTGTCTAAGGGTGTTGATATTGTGTTGCTCCAAGAAACTAAGCTTGATTGTGTTGATGCTAGTGTCTTGAGGAGTTGTGGTTTCAATGTTGGTTGGGGGTGTGACTGGGTCCCGGCAGTGGGGACAGCGGGTGGTGTGTTATTGGCCTGGAAGGAGTCCGTTTTTGCCAAAACTTCGGTGTTTTTTGAGAATAATGTTATTTGTTGGAATGGAGTGTTCTTGGAATCTCATTTTCCTGTTAGTTTTGTGAATGTTTATGCACCAAACAGCTATCGTGAACGGTGTGTTCTTTGGTCTACTTTGGTTGGTTTGAGGGATCAGTTGCATGATAGTTTAGTTCTTGGTGGTGATTTTATTTCTGTGTTATCACCTTGGGAACGAAGGGGCAGTCGTTTTCAGAGAAATGATGGCTTGGCTTTCTCTGGGTTTGTGGAGGATATGGGGGTATTGGATCTATTATTAGTTGGGTCCAAGTTTACTTGGTATGATTCGGGGGCAAAGGCTTCCCACCTTGACAGATTCTTGGTGTCTCCTAGAGGTTTTATCTGCTTTTGGTGTTCTGGTTCAGAGAAGTCTACCAAGGGGGGTTTCAGATCACAGGCCGGTCCTTTTGGGGGTGGATAGACAGGATTGGGGCCCCAAGCCAATCCGATTTATTAATGCTTGGATTGATCACAAGACTTTTTTGCCCACGGTCAGGATGTTATGGAATTCTTACTCTTTTGTTGGTGATCCTGATTATGTTTTGTGGTCGAAATTACGTTGTTTGAGAAGAGACCTGCAAGTGTGGAACAGGGAGATTTTTGGTAGATTGGACACTGAAGTTGCCGATTTGACGGCTGAGTTGGAGAGGTGGGATTTGATTGTTGAGGAGAGGGTGCTTTCGGGGGAGGAAAGGGAACGAAGAGCTTTTTGTAGGGCCTTGCTACTCCAGAAAAGTCAAGGTTTGGCTAAACTTTGGAGTCAGAAAGCCCGTGTTCGGTGGTTTAGAGGTGGTGATCGGTGCACAAATTTTTTTCACCGGATTGCTAACTTCAGGGCCACTCGGAATAGGATTTCTAAGATCCGTGTGGGTCAAGTTTCTTTGTCAACCCCGGCTGGTGTGAAATCAGCGGCGGTGGCTCATTTTGCTTCTCGTTTTCGGGTAGATCCGAATGTTGTTGTTGGGCTACCGGACCTTCCTTTTCGAGAACTGTCTGCTGTCCAGGCTGAGTGGTTGGAATCTGATTTTGGGACTGAGGAGATCCTCCGGGCTGTGAAGGATTGTGGGGGGGGGGGGGATAAGGCGCCAGGTCCGGATGGTTTCTCTTTACGTTTCTTTCAGGTGTGTTGGGAGATTGTGGGAGTTGATGTTTGTCGGTTCCTGCGGGATTTCCATGAGAATGGGAGGCTAGGCAAAGGAATTAATTCATCGTTTTTGACATTAATTCCTAAGTCTAACTCGGTGGAGAGTTTTGATGATTTCCGAATTAGTTTGATTTCGGGGCCGTATAAGATCTTGGCAAAGGTCTTAGCGAACCGTCTCAAACAGGTTCTCCCGGGTTTGATAAGTGACACCCAGAGTGGTTTTGTGGCAGGGAGACAGTTGGTGGATGGGGTGTTAATTGCTTCTGAGCTCATTCACAAGTTGAAACGCTCGAAGGAGGAGGTGGTTCTCTTGAAACTCGACTTTGAGAAGGCCTATGATAAGGTGCATTGGGGCTTTATTGATAGAGTTTTGGAGAAGATGAGTTTTGGGGAGAAGTGGAGGGGATGGATGCAGGTTTGCTTTCGTGGTCACATGTCGGTCTTGATTAATGGCTCCCTGAGTAGTGATTTTCCTGTTCTCAATGGCATTAGACAAGGATGTCCTCTTTCCCATTTTATCTTTCTGGTAGCTGCTGAGGGCCTTCATCAATTGTTGGAGAAGGGGAAGAGAATAGGAGCATTCCGAGGGGTGGAGGTGGGTGCGACAGGGATTTCTTTATCTCATCTGCAGTTCGCAGATGACACCTTGCTGTTTATTAAGGGTGACTTGGGTGGCTTATCTTTTGTGAAGGATCTTTTGGTGGGTTTTCAGGAGATGTCCGGTTTGAAGATAAATTTTTCCAAGTCCACTGCGGTGATCCTTAATGGGGTGTCTTGTTCGGGGGAGTTGGTGACTCGTGTTTTGGGGTGTCAGGTGGGAGTATTACCCATGAAGTATTTGGGTTTCTGGTTGGGAGCGAATCCTAGGCGGATTGCCTCGTGGGATCCGGTGGTAGAGAAGTTCAAGAAGGCCTTGGGTTTATAGAAACTGAAAAACCTGAATATGGCCGGGAGGATTGTGTTGGTGAAATCGACCCTTTCAGCCTTGCCTCTTTTT
The DNA here is from genome assembly GCA_963921825.1 of Erodium maritimum. Classification (NCBI taxonomy): domain Eukaryota; kingdom Viridiplantae; phylum Streptophyta; class Magnoliopsida; order Geraniales; family Geraniaceae; genus Erodium; species Erodium maritimum. Next base: position 34,987,008 of record OY997589.1, read on the forward strand.
TATATGTCTCTGTTGAAGGCCCCGAAGAAGGTGATTGCGGTGTTGGAAGCTTGGTAGAGAAGATTTTTGTGGACCAATCCTTATACTGGCAAAATGTTTTGCAAAGTCCGGTGGAGTTCAGTTTGTAAGCCTAAGGAGGAAGGGGGTCTTGGTATTAGACGTCTGGATGCTATGAATGTTAGCCTCTTGGCTAAATGGTGGTGGCGTTTTGCCAGTGAGACCGATTCTTTATGGAAGCAGGTCATCTGTGCTTTGTTTGGATAGGAACCTCGTGATTGGGACTTGTTGAAGGTTGATAAGCCAGGGTCCTCTTTTTTGGTTGGTCACATTATGTCCTTAGCAGCGGATCCTGTGTTTAAGGAATTGTTTGGCAATCAAGGGGTGCATTGGAGGCTTGGAAAAGGGAATCGCATATCTTTTGGGGATGATGTGTGAGTGGACTCGGTTCCTTTACAATTTCGGTTCCCTGTTTTATATGCCCTCTCTTCGGCCAAGTATGAGAAGGTAGAAACTTTTTGGTTGTTTGGAGTTTAGAGGGTGGGTTTCTGTCGTGACTTGGATCCTTGGGAGGAGGAAGAAGCGTTGGCTTTAATGAAGGTGTTGGATGGGGTCGAGCTGAGGTTTGATCGTGAGGACACTCTCATCTGGGAGAGGCATGAGAAGGGATTCTCGGTGTCATCTACTTATGAGGCTCTTTCGGGGTCGGTCGGAACCGGGTTTGATTTGGCTTGGGCGTCCATCCTATGGGTGAAAGGGGTTCCACCGAAGCTGAGTGTTTTTGTTTGGTTAGCTGCTCATAAGGCTTTACCTACTATGGAATACCTGGAGAGTAGAGGTATGCATATTTCCCTGAATAGCATGTTGTGCCCGTTTTGTAAGGGTAGTTTTGAGTTTGTGGATCATATTTTGCTGCATTGTCTATATGCTTGGGAATTTTGGGCAAAGTTGCTTCGGTGGTGGAGGTTAGTGGGCCCAATGCCGAGGCAGGCGGGAGATGTTTTATTGTGGTGGAAGGGGTTGGGCAGACGGAGTTGGTGGGTGGTCTGGGTTCGAGTGGGTTATGTGGCTTTTTGGCAGTTATGGTTGGTCAGGAATGGTCTTGTTTTTAACCAAGTTATGGTTACGGTGGATGCTTTGGTGGAAAGGGTGAAAAGCCATTCTTTTGGTGTTTGCTGGGATTCTGGGACCTTTCGTGCTGGTGTGACGTTTGAAGATTGTTCCAGGGATCTGGTTTGGTGTTTGGGGAGTGCCCGGCCAAGGAGGGTGGCGGTTTGAGGAGCTTCAGTTTTACTTTATGTTGTTTTGTTCTTTGTTGGGTTGGTTGTTTGGATTGTTTATGTTGTTTGGCTTTTTAAGCTGTTCTGGTCTGCGGGGTAGATTCTTGTTTTGAGGATCGCCCCTTTGCACCGTTCTATTATCTTGTAGAACGGTAGCCTAATAAAATTTATATCGCCTATAAAAAAAATGTCTATTTTATTAATAAATGATAATGTTATACATAATCGAGATTGGTCCAGGGCATACAACTAATATTCGTTCCTCAAGAAGATCTATCAATACTGATATTGGAACATTGATGCGAATTTGGGTTGTTTTGCTGCAACATGTAACTGTCCATCGCCATATTGTGTTGTCACTATAACCATTGATGAAGAAGTACCACACTAGCTAGATACAACTGTTAAATTTTTTCACTTGAGGGAGGACTTTATTCTAGTAATTCTTTATATACGTAGGGTACTTACCTGGGAAATGATTGTTCGTGTTGTACACCTTTTTAATGGCTCATAAAATATCTTCCCCGATCTACCGTTCCTTTTCACTACATCTTTGGAGGTATTCAGCCAATATGCGATCAATCTTTCATCTTCGTCATTCGTTCATTTTTTTCTTTCCACCTTCGATAGTCCGGAGGACTGGCTAGAGTCAAAAGTCGAAATACTTTTCAATTGCAAATCATCCACAAACCATAATAATTTGTACCTGGAGAAAATGTTGGTAGCTAAATGAACAATCAGGAAAATCCCACTGACTATGAGCATGAAGTTGTTCATCGTCTCGTTTGCTTGCTTGTCGATTGTCATATCTTTTCAGTAGACTTAGAGTGATACAATAAATTTCTGGATGCAAGCAGTTCACTTTGGTAATAGTTTAATGTTATCCTATATATAAGAATGATTTTTTATATTAACTTTACCGTGGTTTAAAGAATATTTAAAAATAAAATGGCAAGATAACTATTTATAAGTAACAATTATCTTTTTTCTTTTAGAAATATTTGTTCGACACATGACAAGGGCTTGCTAGTGCACAAATCCACATTGGATTTGGTATAGGGTGAACTTAGGGTGGGTACATGTGTTAGGTTCGGGTCCGTTAAGTTGGTTTCGACTTCATCCGAGCGGCTTCTCTCATCCGCAACACACGTCTCCAAGTTTGACGTCGAGTTCGACTCCTCGTCAAGGCACATCCTCTAATTGTTGACAGCTTGTCTTTAACTTACTTCTCTTCTATCATAACCTAATTAATAAACAAAAACAATAGAATCAATAAATCAAAATAGTCTGAAATACAATTTCAACAAAGAGCTCCACAATAGATTTTTTTTAGCATATAAGTGAAATTTTATTAATAATAGTAGTGGTCAACAACGAAGAGAAACTAATACAACTAAAAAGGGTGAGACATAGTCTCAAACAACACGTTCAAGACGCGAACTCTATGATTAAAATACCCGGCTAATCCAGGTGAAAGTTGGGGGTAGATCCTCTTGGCGGTGGGTGCTCGACCATAGCTCACTTTGCTCTTCTCCTGACTCGACCTGAAAATACTCGTGGTGTTTGATAAACACACTGATCTCTCGGCGGAGACCATCTCGGGGAAGTTGATGGAGCACTAGGTATCCAAGGATAACACCTGGAAAAGAGGGAGGCTGGGGTTAGATAGAGTCTGAGGCCGAAGGGTGTGGTGTGAGGGTACCGATCCAGCGGATGGAGTTGGGCCGTCGAGTTTTCACCCGTTGTTACTACCAGGATCGTGTATTGATTCCAATCTCCTTGACTCCGATCGGGGTGTTAAGGTCTCGATCCACTGGATGGGGATGAAGCGTCCCCACACGGAGTCACCAAATGATCGGGTGCGTAATAGTCATAGCGTTGGAACCTGGGTCGGGCCTCCAATGAAACTGGATGATCGACGAGCGGCTAAGAAGGTATGTGATCACAACAGATCCATAACAAAAGGGTAGTAAGCAGACACGCGGCGATGGCGGTGCAGGAGGCGGAGGCGACAACTTTGGTGGTAGAGAAGGAGGTGACGACAGCTCTGGTGGAAGAGGATGAGGTGACGACGACTCTGGTAGTAAAGGAGGAGGTGGCGACGACTCTGATAGCAGAGGAGGAGGTGGCAGCACCACGGTAGTAGCGGAAGAGGAGGTGACGACGACGATAAGCCCTATCGAATAGGAAACGTCGAGATCGAGTAATGACGATGGTTGTTTGACCGGTAAAGTTATCAAGGTCAAATTGCAATACAACAGCTGGTACACTAAGATCGATGAGGGTTTCGAGAGAAATCAATAGTTAAAGCTCCACGATAGATGTTCTCTTGAACCCACAAGTTCCATTTGATAATATAAGATTGATTATATTTACATTATCATGATATAATGCAGTAGAGTTGATCGGTAGAGATAAGAGGACACCACTTCCATTATCAAATATCAATAATGGCTCCTCCTTTTTATCTACACATATTTACGATAATACCCCTCTCTGCTTCCCCCGTTCTGTTATGTTTGTCCCTTACCTCGTCAGTTTCTACTTCTCTCCCAGCAATCACCTCTCCCCAAAATCACAGCCCATTTCTGGATTTTCTCTTCTCTTTCCCGGGTTTCGCCTCATTTTTCTCGCTCTTGTTTGATTGGAGAGAAAATCTCCATCTTTCACAGGGCCAGAGCATAATACAGATAATTTCAATTTGTCTCTTGTGTTGTCCCGATCTCTCTTTTTACAGTTTCCAGAGGGAATCAATCGCATGGGTAACACCGGAAGCAACCGCCGGAGTCGACACGGGAGTGGGCGAAGCCACCCACCTCCGCCGCCTCCTGCTCCTCCGCAGCCTGAAATGTCGGCCAACAGGTACGTATTCGCCGCCGCGACCCCGTACCCTTCGCAGTACCCTAACCATAGCACTCCATCGTACTACCAGTACCCAGGGTACTACCCTCCTCCAACGATGCCGCTACCGACGCTCTATGACCACCACCACCGCGGCGGCGTTCAGCCGCACTCAAACTGGGTCGGTGGTAGATACCCATGTCCTGCTATGCAGGACCCTACACCTGTGGAGCACCAGAAGGCTGTGACTATCAGGAATGATGTTAATCTCAAGAAGGAGACTTTGAGGCTTGAGCCTGATGAGGACTATCCTGGGCGCTTCCTTGTTACATTCACTTTCGATGCCACTGTTTCTGGGAGGTAACTTATTGAGCCCAATTTTATAAGCTCTATACATTACATTTCATTGGGTTCTGTTTAGTTTTAGTGTTCAAATAGAATGCTAGAGTTGAGTTATGTGGAATTGTGGATCTGTCTTGTATATAATGCTGTGAGGAATGCTTGATGGGAGTTCATTTATGGGATGTTGATGAAATTTTTTGCTGGCTGCAAATGGAGATTTACTTGATGTTAATTGATGTTCAAAGGATACGACTTAAGTATTTTCCCAATGGGTGCTTCTATTTCCTACATATCAGTTTGTTAGATTTTAATATTTTATTGATGGAGTAGGAGGGGCAATTGAAGGCTTGAAAGCTTTGTAGAGTTTTTAATGTATTGCTCTTCAGCCGTTCTATAGCTTGTGCAAAGACTGCTTGCAAATTGCAGCCCGGAGAGTCTCAATTTCATTACATTATGACGGTTTCAGTGCCTTGAATACCAAGCAGAATGCTAGAGCTTAGGTGTGTGGATTTATCTTATATGAAGTGTTGTGTAGAAAATGTGGAAACAGATTTATTTTGCCTTATACTGGTGGGAATTTGTTATCTACTCCAAATGGGCTTTACTTGATTTAAACTGCACTTCAAAGGATATGACTTATGTGGGTACATAATGGATTCTTCCTACACATCTATTTGATAGATTTCATTAATGAAGTAGGAGGTTGTTATGAAAACTGTTTTTATTGCTGCTCATTTATGATTTCTTGAATGTGTGGTAGATGTTTTTAATGCAAGTACCTTCTAGTGAAAAACTCCGTGGTTCCTTTTTGTACTCTTTTTTGGTTTGTTGATTATGAGTTTATTGTGAAGCTACCAACATTTAGTTTCCCCCCTTCTATTGTTTATTTATTTAAGTTTTCTATTCTAAAAGTTTTGTTTTGATTGTTATGCAAACAGAATCACCATTATTTTCTTTGCAAAAGAAGGTGAAGACTGTAACCTTACACCGACAAAGGAAGATGTTCTTCCTCCTGTGACTGTTGATTTTCAGCAAGGTCTGGGCCAAAAGTTCAGACAGCACTCTGGAACCGGGATAGACTTATCGATGTTTGAAGAGACAGAGCTGTTACGTAAAGAAGGTATGGATGTCTATCCTCTAGCGGTCAAAGCAGAGGCATCAGGAGTCAACCAGAACGAATCAACGGGGTCCATGAATTCTCAGATAACTCATGCAGTCTTTGAGAAAGAAAAGGGTGAGTACCAGGTTAGAGTAGTGAAGCAGATTCTGTGGGTGAATGGGATGAGGTATGAGCTGCAAGAGATCTACGGGATTGGCAATTCAGTAGAGAGTGACATTGATGAGAATGACTCGGGAAAAGAATGTGTCATTTGCCTGTCAGAACCACGGGACACAACTGTCCTTCCTTGCCGGCACATGGTAAGTATGCTTCCACTGCTTTCTTCTGAGTGATTAAGGAATTATATCATTACTGATTATGGTTTTGTCTGTACAATGCAGTGCATGTGCAGTGGTTGTGCCAAGGTTTTGAGGTTCCAGACAAATCGGTGCCCGATCTGCAGGCAACCCGTCGAGAGGCTTCTAGAGATTAAGGTCAACAATGCAACTGATGAATGACAAGATTACATTGTTTTTACTGCATTAGCTTGATGTACAGTTTGCTTCGTCTCGTTGCCTTTCCTAAGTTTATGGTTTTTTCAATAGTCAGATCGTTTGCAGCATTTTTTTCTTCAGAAGAGACAAGTAAATCTGTTCTCTAATGTTAAGAGTGCTTGAGTGGTTGAATTGGATTATTGATTGCTATTATTGAGTAGAACATATATAGCAATGGTATGCCCGGAAAAACCTATGTAGAAGCATGTATCTCGCTGGAGTCATTCTCTAGCAATGTACCTCAGTAATAGTTTGTTCATTGATTCTTCACATGGTGGTTGTCTATTTGTAATATAATCAGTCAAGTTGAGCTGATACATTCTCAGTGAAGGTTGTTGAAAGAGTTGATTCTTCATGCTGGCTTCTTATCTACGTTATTAACCTTAATCTGGTTTCAAGAAACAGCTTTACCTGAAATAAACTAGTTTAACAATTCAACTTTGAGGACTGGTTTCTGTTAGAATGAGTTTAGCCTGTTTGTTTTGAGGCCTACAAGCTGTGTGTGCACTGTGCAGTACATGTAGTACTATATTCAGAAATGAAGGGATATAGAGTTAAGTAGATTCTTGATCAAATGATGTATCAATGTTTGCCGATTCAACAACCCAGCCCAGAGGAAAAGAAAAATCAAAATAAGCACACCCAATACAATACATTTTATTGAGCACATCTAGACAAGTAAGATGGAAGTGTTGTGGAAATCAAGTTTGATCGGAACCAACACCAAGACATCAATGACCCAAGAATAATAAGAAGGTTGGTGTCTACGGGTTGGTTACCAAGCAAAACAAGAAATAACACTCGGAGATTAAGAGTAGAGAGAATTTTTATTCAAGAGAGTGTCTTACAAGAGATATTGTACATGAGTTGTAATATGTTCATAAATGATCTAATACAAGGGGTTGACACCTCTATTAATAGGAGAACAAAACACATGAGACATTGCCACATAATCTACTAACATGTAATTAGTGGTGGCATGCAAATTGTGGTGGCCACATGTGGCATTTTACTTGTCACGCCCCAAATTCGGTTTTGACCGGACTCGAGACGTGAACTAAAACAATAATAATTTAGAACAAAATTAAAGCCGAAACAATCTCAAATAACAATTTTAAACTCCGAAATTTAACCACGAGTCAACAGCTTGGTAAAAACATTTAGTAAAAAGGTTTAATAAAAGAAAACAGTACGTCTCTAGAACGCTAGTCTAGGACCCTCGCTAGTTCCCGAGCCTCGAGTATCCGACTAGTACCCATCCTGTTCAGGACCTGAAAAACAACAAGGTAAGGGGTGACCTTTCGCTCAGTAGGAAAAGTAGTTAAGGTTATAAGCAAGCGCTCACCACCATGGGTAGCCGTCCAATTAGGGCATACTAGTACGACACACAACTAATTCTCAACACGGAACCCGTAACCACAATCCTCAACACAAGACTAAGTCCACACTCACAAACATACTCAAGCGACCAAGTACAAACTACAACCACAACACTTAACAGATTATCAAGCATACATAAACAGTAAAAACACACACACGTCCCATACCGCAGTCCCCTACTCCGTCGGCTGTCCACAGCCCGACTCTATCATATCACATCGGAACACACAACATCGGCCTAGATATCTTCCCAGAAAATACGTCGGGGAACAATCACAATACGTCATACCGGAATCTCCATCGGCCTAGACATCTTCCCGGAACTCCATTGGGGCACGACTCCTAGAGCCAAACACGACACCAAGTGTCAACACAAACCGTCGGCCTAGATATCCTACATCGGAATACCCCCTCGATGAAGGTATCGTACCGGAACCACTACCCGAGGGACCGCGCATACGTAGGACCACACCGTCGGCCTAAGTACTACCCTACACCGACATACCCCCTCGGTCGTAGGTACCATACCAGAATACAACTCCTCTTGGAACAAACATCAAGGTAATATCACGCATCATAATGCCATAGATCAAACACGGCTTACCAAGCCCAATAATCTTACCACAACCAATCACGTCGGTCTATCAGCCACCCGACCATATCACAAGCAATGATTCACGTTATAACACACATGACACACATGCCCAAGGATAACCGCAACATACTACACCGAGTAATACCATAACATGCTTCTCAACCTATTAACGCCTAAATCACACATCGTGCATCTCATTCAAGAACAAGGCATCACAAACAACACACAAACCTAAGGGCTCGACATGGCCCGCATGCATTTCTATCAGCACAACAATCCCAAACTTACGGCTCGACAAGGCACGTAAGCTATCCCTCAACTCACTCGTTCCTCACCTCCTAATCATGCATTTCTAACAATTAAACTTAAGTAAGAACAACCTATAGGCATACTAGTAACTTTCCACAATCGAACCTGTATCCGCTACGTTCCCTACCTCAAGAAGAACACAACATCTACGTCTCCTAGCTGTTGACGTCCTAGCTCGCTTCCTCCTCCACTTCACGATGTCCTCAGGTCTCCTCCTCCGTCGATTTCGGGTCCAAAGTCTTGGGCCACACAAACAAATCCAGAATCAGAACTAAACTGGAATCGAATTAACGAGAAAACACTCATTTAAGCCCGAGGTCCAAACATAGGCTAAAAGGCCCAAAAATGGGTCTGTCACGGTTCGGGTCACGGATCCTTGATGGACTCCGCCACGGATCTGATCACGGATCCGTAGCCCAGGCCGACAAGGATCTCCTCACGGAGCCGTGACTGACGCCGTCACGGTGCCCGTCACGGATCCATGACGGGTCTGGATCAGTCTTCCTTCTTCTTCCTCCAACTTCTGTTTTCACGATTTTAACCCCCAAAACCTCCATTGAAGACCACCCAAGCTCCAAAACAGGTCCTAAAACGTCTCTACTTCAACAACCAACATGGGTCATCATCAAAACTCCACAAAACCACATTAAATCCATCCTCCAATCTCCTTTTTACTCCAAAAATCAAAATCCAAACATCAAACTCCAAAACCCACCCAAGTTCTTCCATTCTCCTCCAAAACCCATGAACCAAAACAATCAAAAACGAAAATAGGAAAGGGATGTACCTTGAGGGTGATGAATAGATGAAGAATCAAAAGGTTTGGAGTGGTTTTGGGTAGAAAAAGGCTTCAAGCTTCCAATTTTACTCCTTTCTTCTTCTTCAAGTCTCCAAACTCAACTTTCTTCTTCCTCTCTCACCCAAATTTGGCTACCTAGGGATTTGTGCTGAGTTTGATGCTTCCAAACCCTTAAAACACCAACTTGCAATTACCCAAATGCCTTCCTTTGTCTAAAGCTCCTTTCGTCTTAAGTTTGGGGCAAAAAGGTCAATCTTAGCTTGTTTCCTCTCATCCAAGCCACATTGGACACTTGTACATGTGGGGACCACTCCAAGAATTAATTAATCTCAGCTCAAATATTTTATCGGATTTAGTTCGGAATCAGACCACGTTTGACCGATAAAAGTTCCGGATTGACTTTTCCCAATATTACAGTCAACGGAAAGGAAACGGCCCAACTAAGCTAACCGTGACGACGGCCAAGATTTTTGGGCCCCGGAAAGGTCCCGAATGACTTTCGGAGTCATCGGTTGACTTTTTCGGTAAAAAGTCAACTTTCGCCGAAAACCTCCGGTTCGACCGGGATCGACCGGGGGCGATTCTTAAATTACTTGCCTCCTCACAAAACTCCCCCTTGGACACCACAATGCGCTTTAAAATCAGGTTGCCTCGTTAAAAACCTCCTCAGGAAAACCTGGTAGGACAAAACCTGTAAGGAAAAAAGTGCAACACACAAAAGTGCTTGAAGCTGTGCTTGATGCTGCCTCGTTAAAAACCTTTCCAAGAAAACTCTGTGGGACAAAACTTGGATAAAGGAAAAAGAGTGCAACGCACAAAATTTATCTCCCCTGACTTCAGGCAGGCTACTTCGGTTGCTTGCTAAGGCGACACATGCCGATTTTTTAAAATAGCTTCTCAAAAGTCGAAGTCGGCAAGGTTTTAGTAAATAAATCTCTAGGTTCTTGCATAACCGAATCTGCTTGACATCTATCTCATTACTCTTCTAGAGCTCATGAGTATAAAAGAACTTCGGAGAGATGTGCTTGATCCTATCTCCTTTGATATAGCCTCCTCTGACTTGAGCAATACAAGCTGCATTGTCTTCATATATAACTGAAGGAGAACTTGGTGGAGAAATTCCAATCGAGCATAGCACATGCTTGATAACAGATCGCAAGAACACACATTCTCGGCTAGCTTCATGTAGCGCCACAATCTCCGAGTGGTTCGAGGATGTTGCAACCAATGTCTGCTTCGTAGAGCGACAGGAAATTGTTGTCTCACTGCAGGTGAAAACATATCCTGTCTGGGAGAGAGCTTTGTGAGGATCTAATAAATAACCTGCATCTGCATATCCAATTAGGCCAATGCTCACCCTAGACTTAGAATACATAAGTCCCAAATCTCTGGTCCTGCTCAGATAACGAAATATATGTTTGATACCGTTCCAATGTCGTCGAGTGGGTTCCGAACTGAACCTGACCAGTACATTTACTACGAACGCTATGTCAGGTCGCGTACATTGTGTCAAATATAACAAAGCCCAATATCATTTAGATATGGTACTTCAGGATCAAGTATCTTTTCATCTGCTTCTTTGGGACGGAATGGATCTTTCTTTGGATATGAAGATCGGAAGACCATTGTAGTACTGAGTGGATGAGCATTTTCAATGCTAAAGCGCTTCAGGAGCTTTCCAACATACGTAGATTGATGGATTAAAATGCCATCAAACATGTGCTCAAGCTGCTGGCCGAGACAGTGTCTAGTTCTGCCTAAATCTTTCATTTTGAATTCTCTTTTCAGATATTCAGCAGCTCTGAGGAACTCTTCAAGAGTCCCAATCAAATTTATGTCATCGACATATACTACTATAATAACGAAACCAGAGTTCGTTTTCTTGATGAACACACATGGGCATATGGCATCATTCTTATAGCCTTCTCTGGTAAGGTACTCGCTTATGCGATGGTACCACATCCTGCCAGATTGCTTCAATGCATACAGAGACTTCTGTAACTTTATGGAACACAGATCTCTAGGGATATCTATCATTGCTTCAGGCAATCTCAACCCATCAGGGAGTTTCATATAGATATCAGTGTCCAAATTTTCATACAGGTAAGCAGTGACGACGTCCATCATGCACATATCAAGTCCTTCAAAGACTGATAGGCTGATCAAATACCTGAAAGTGATCATATCCATTACTGGGGAATATGTCTCATCAAAATCGACTCTTGGTCTTTGAGAGAATCCTTGGGCCACAAGTCTAGCCTTATATCGGGCGACTTCATTTTTCTCATTCCGTTTCCGGGTAAATACCAACATGTAACCAACAGGTTTGATATCTTCGGGTGTCTTGGAAATGGGCCCAAAGACTTGGCGTTTTGCCAACGAAGACAATTATGCCTGAATTGCTTCTTCCCACATAGGCCAGTCATTTCTGTGACGACATTCGTCAATGCTTCGGGGCTCAAAATTAAAGTCATTGATTATCTCATTAGCCACTGCGAATGCAAAGACTTCATCAACAATAATATTAGAGTTTTCCGACGCTTATGGGTCGACCGGTTCTACTTCCCGTTCGATCGGAAACATTTTTCGATTGTTCAGCGGCACTTCTGGGCCAGTCGGAAACACTTCTGGGTCGTTCGGTGGCACTTCCGGGCCGGTCAGAATCACTTCTCAGTCGCTCGGTTCTACTGGAACCGGCTCTACTAGTCCTTCCGGAATTACTTCTAGTAATGAGGCTCTTTCATCCCTTCTATTCTTTAGACATTTCAGCTTCCGGGGAACGATGTCTTTTGATCCAACTGGTCTCCCACGCTTCAGGCGTGCACTAGAGGAATCAATAGCTGTCTTTGCAGTATCACCAGTGATCTTAATTTTAGCTGGTACATATATGGCATCTATATAAGACCTCGTCATCTTTGACGTGCCTACAAATACATCAGGCATTTGATTTGCAACATTCTGCAGATGAAGTATCTTCTGGACTTCCATCTCACACTGTGGCGTGCATGGGTCAAGATGAGACAGAGAACTTACTTTCCAATCAAGTTCAGGCCTAACTTCAGGAGGCTTATCTTTCTCACCCAACGGTGGAAACGACGTCTCATCAAAATGACAGTCTGCAAACCTTGTAGTAAACATGTCACCAGTCAAGGGCTCAAGATACCTGATTATCGATGGTGAATCGAAACCAACATAAACACCCAATTGTCGTTGGGGTCCCATTTTCGTGCGTTTAGGAGGTGCGATCGGCACTTGCACGACACAACCAAAGGTTCGCAAATGGGATATATCAGGTTCATGACCACACACAAGTTGCATAGGAGAATATCAGTGATATGCACTAGGCCTCAACCGAATTAAAGATGCAACATGTAATACATCATGTCCCCAAGCAGAAATAGGTAATTGTGATTTCATTAGTAATGTACGTGCAATTACCTGTATACGTTTAATAAACTATTCTGCCAAACCATTTTGGGTATGGACATGTGCAACGGGATGCTCAACCTCAATCCCTATAGACATGCAATAATCATCAAACGTCCCCGACGTGAACTCACTAGCATTATCAAGACGAATAAATTTAATGGGATGATCAGGAAAGTGTGCCCTCAGCTTAATGATTTGTGCCAACAGTTTAGTGAATGCAATATTTCGCGTTGACAACAAACATACATGAGACCATCTGTTGGATGTGTCTATCAGGACCATGAAATAACTGAATGATCCACTAGCTGGATGTATAGGGCCACATATATCTCCCTGAATCCTCTGCAAGAAAGATGGACTTTCAACATTAATCTTGGTTAGCGATGGTCGGACCACTAATTTTCCTTGTGAACAAGCTATACATGACATCTCATTGGACATTAGGATCTTCTGGCCCTTTAAAGAATGCCCACATGAGTTATCAACGATTCTACGCATCATCGTCGATCCCGGATGACCAAGACGATTGTGCCAAAGCATAAAAGCATTTGGATTAATGAAATTATGGTTCATTGTAGCGTAGGTCTCAATTGTCCTTATGGTTGTATAGTACAAACCTGAGGATATGGCCTTTAATTTTGGTGATACAGAGAAACTCAGTCTCATTATCATTTCTGGTCTCGACATGATATACGTTGTCACAAATATACTTAAATCTAAGTAGATTTCTTCTGGATCTACTTGCATACAGAGCATTATAGGTACTCAACTGTAAGAACCGCTCTCGGTCGATCCCGGTCGAACCGGTGACCTCTAAAGACAAGTTTGAGTTTCGCCGAAAAAGTCAACCGGGGACGCAGGAAGTCACTCGGGGCTTTTCCGGGGCCCAACGAGCGTAGCCATCATCACGGTTAGCTTAGTGGGGCCATTTCCTTCAGTTTGACTGTAATATTGAATAGGTCAAAATTCGGTCAAACGCGGACTTTATTTCGGACTTTTTCCGATAAAATCTTGAAAGCTGGAATTTAATTAAGGAAAGATGACTCACACATGACACTTGTCATGTGTGGCTTGGAGGATGAGAAAGTGAGCTTAAATTGACTCTTATACCCTCCCAAGTTACCTTTAAAGGGATAGGACCTTAAGGGCTTTTTAGTATTTGGACCAAATAGGTCATTTAAAGAAACTTGAGCACTCAAAATCAGCTCACACTCTATTGTTGCAGCCGAAATTTACAAGGGAGAGAGCAAGAGAGAAGCTCATTTCTTGAGGAAGAAGATAGTGAAGAAAGCTTGGATTTTGGAGCTAGTTCTTCATCCTTTTGACTCCATTTTGCTTCCCTCTTCTTCATCTCATAATCCTAGAGGTATGGATGCTCTCAACTCTTCATTTCATATACTCTCAATTCTTGGGTTTTGTGGGTTTTGGCTTGAAGTTGATGAACTGGCCTTGTGTTTGGCTATTAGAGAAGGAGTAGTGAAGTATGATGTTGAGATGTTACTTTTGTTGAAGTTTGATGAACATTTTGGAGCTTTTGATTTGATTGTGATTTGGAGAATCATTGGAAACTTGTTTAGTTGTTGATTCCTACAATGGGTAGAGGAGTTTTGGAGTTTTTGATGGTTTTGGGAGCTAGAAATGGTTAAAAATGGAGTTTGGTTGTGGATTTTAGGAGAAAAGGAGCTGGAGGTTGAAGAAGGGCGGAACTGCCCTGGAGCGTCACGGATCCTTGACGGATCCCGTGACGGGTGGCGTCACGGCTCCGTGAGGGAGACCGTGACGGCACACGTCACGGGATCGTTAGGGAGACCGTGACAGCACACGTCACGACTCCGTGACGTCCTCCGTGAGGGTCGGTGTCACGGCTCCGTGACCGTGTCCGTGACCGACCAGTCTGGGGGTTTTTGAAGGGTTTCTCCACCGTTTTGATCTTGTTTTGGAGCTGAACTTTTGGAAGGGTTTTGGGGGACTGTTGTTACTGTTAAGTAGGACCTAATTTAAGGTTGTTTTGTGTTCAAGACCTCAAGATCTTGAAGAACGACGAGCTTGAAGAACGGAGACCTTGCCGGTACCCGTGTGAAGAACGATTGCCTATTCGTTCGTTCACATGATGTTTGTGTGGTTGAATGCATATTTAGTTGATTGAGTGTTTATGTTGCTATAATTGTTGGTTGAACGGATGATCGAGTATGGCTGATTGTGCCAAAGGGGTACAATCAGGTGATCGATGTACCGAAGGTTGGTAACAGGTAAGTGTACGGTAAGTATGAAATGGTATTGGTTGTCTTGTTGTGATGAAAGTGTGTTCCGACGTGTGTTGCTTGATGGATGAATAAAATGCTTGTTCCTTTATTCTTATTCTTGAATGTATGTTCGTTTATTGGTTCGTCCGTTTGTTGCTTGGTTTGGTACTACACCGGGGGGTAATCCGGTGTCGTTGTGGTGGTTGGAGTTGGATAGAGACAGTGAATTATTGACTGAGTATTGAGAGTCTGAGGGCATTGGTTACTGGATATTATGAGGATTGATTATTGGCAGATCCTGCGGGATATTCATTGGTTATTGGGCCTGCGGGCAATTAGACATTTTACCCTGCGGGGAAAGGATTACTTATGGTTTTACCCCAAGGAACTGCATCCCAGTGGGTGCACTACTGGGTCCCCTTTGACATATGGTCCTTAGGTGGCATTTCCGAATTGGTTTCGGTGCCTCGATGCATGTACCTCCTCTGGACCGAGGGAAAATCTGATGTGATGTGGATACTCTGGTGGATCGGATTATGGGAACCGAGGTGATCCCAGAATCTATCCACGGATCGGAGGCTTGAGAAAGCAAGTGGTTGGCAAGAAACTGATATTTCCCAGTTTACTATTATTCGTCCTTTAAAATATTTATTATGAACTTATTTATGTCACTGTTACTTGGATACTATTACGTTGTTGTATTTACTTCTGCTTCTTTATCATTTCCTTATTTATTATATTGTTCTGTTATTCGGATTACATTCGTAGACAGTTTATCTTTAACTTAAAGGTTGAGTTATTAAGGTTTTTCCTACTGAGCGTCAGCTCATCCCCTTTGGTTTCTAACTGTTTTACAGGAGTACCGGATGTCTAGGGAAGTCGAGGCTAGGGAGCTTTGGGACTTCTTCAGGTTTTACTAGAGTTATGTTGGTCTCTTGTGTTGAACATCCTTTATTTGACTATCTATGTTGAGCTGTGACTCACGATGTTTTAAACTATTTACTGTTATGTCGTTTTTGACGGAGTTTGTATGAGATTTTGGAACTTTTATCTATCGTTTACGTTTCCTAATTATTTCAACTCAGGTCACGTCTCGAGTCCGGTCAAAACCGGATTTTGGGCGTGACACCTTGTTCCATTTTCTAATACCAAGGTAGCTCTTCCGGAGCCCTATATTAAATTTCCAGTACCCATTATTGTGCTAACATTCGCTTCAACCAAGGTTAGACAAGAAAAATATTTCTTGTTTGTTAAGATTGTGTGAATCGTCGCGCAATCAACAATACACAACTCTCCATCATTTCTGCAAGCACGTACGAGATCCATATCCTTTCATAAACAAAAGTATTACATCCGTTTGTAAACTTAAGAAAGGATTACAAAAACATCATATACACACATTATATTAACCCAAAAGAAAGGGGAATACTGCAAAACACAAGTTAAGCCATATTCCAAACATGGTCCATATTGTCGTCATCATCCTTAACGAGATCGGAGACTGTAAGCTTGATTGGAGCATCTTCAGGGCTCTCATGATCTGCAAGCTTGATCGGAGCATCTTCAGGGATGGCATGATCAATAAAGTTTGTCTCAACGATCTTCTCCTTTCCATTGATCGATTCTTGGTACAACTTCACCAAATGGCTTGGTACATGACATACACGTGACCAATGATCAGCCCCTCCACATCGGTAACACCTAGTTTCAGCATTTCTGGGAGTCTGGTTCTGAGGGCTCTTTCCTTTCTCATGCTTATCATATAGGTTCCGCTTCTGGGGATACACCATGCTATCTTTTCCATGAGGTTGAAAATTGATATGACCATAACCATGACTACGACCACGACCACGTCCACGACCTCGACCTCGACCTCTAAAGGGTCCTCGGCTTCGTCTGTGTCTCGAGCTACCATCATATCTTGTCTCATTCGCTTCAGGGAATGGAGAACTGCCTACAGGGCGAGTTTGATGGTTCCTCATTAATAGCTCGTTATTTTTCTGAGCAACGAGTAGACACGCGATCAGGTCTGTGAAATTTTGAAAAAATTCGCTCGATATTGCTGCTGCAGGAGCATATTCGAGGGGTGGAATGTGGAGAACGTTTTCTCAAGCATAGAATCGCCAGTTATCTTTTCACCACAACTGCGAAGCTTGGAAATAATTCTAAACATGGCTGAATTGTACTCATTTACAGACTTAAAGTCCTGTAACCTGAGGTTAGACCAATCATATAAGGCACGAGGGAGCGCTATCGCTTTCATATGCTCAAACCTCTCCTTGAGCTGAACCCATAAACTAAAGGGATCCTCATCAACTAAATACTCAATCTTTAGGTCTTTATGCATATGATGACGGATTAAGATTATGGCCAAGGCTTTGTTTTTAACAGATTCGGTGTTCCCTTCTTTTACAGTGTCTCCAAGATTCTGAGATCTTAAGTGGAGAGTCGTATCCAACGCCCATACATAATAATTCTTCCCGTCCAATTTGAGGGGTGTATAACTGAACTTTGTCAGGTTATCTATCCTGCACATTGATCAAAATAACTGCATGCCAGGATCATACTCGACTTCAGGTCGTTAGTATTTTATTTTGGAACTTCTGGTCCAAGATGCATCGGGTCGTTGGTAATTGTGTATTTGGAACTTCTGGTCCAATATGTATCGGATCTCTAGTACTATGTATTTGGAACTTCTGGTCCAACATGCCTCAATTTACTGGTATTTGGAACTTCGGGTCCAACATACCATCATATTTATAAGCTTCAGGCTATAAATCAAGTTGCATGTTACATGCAAGTAGTTTCTGCATCTTGGAACTTCAGGCCCAAATGCTTCGGTTTCAACAAGTTTTAGAATTCGAGTCTTTGATGATAAGAACATAAATAATGAGCATCAAATTTCTGATGTGAAAGATCCAATATAAATTGGCGATCACAGAGCATACTTATATGAACTTCATAACTAAATGTGCACAAATAAGTATGAATCAAGTATAAATAAATTCGCGAGAATATGAAAGAAGGTTCTGAATTTTCTGCACAGTTTTGGTCCGACCAGCCACTTTGAAGAGCCCGATCGGAGATTCATCCAATGTCAGATGTGAATGTTCTCCACATATGGGTCTTCAAAGTGACCAGTGGAATTTGAATTTTGACGGTTATTTTTAGAGATATACGAGCTGCAAGTTGATCCATTTACACAAGATCGTGCTGATAACGTTTTGTGGAAATCAACTTTGATCGGAACAAACACCAAGACACCAATGACCCAAGAATAATAATAAGGTTGGTTTCTACGGGTTGGTTACCAAGCAAGACAAGAAATAACACTTGGAGATTACGAGTAGAGAGAATTTCTATTCAAGAAAGTGTCTTACAAGAGGTATTGTATATGAGTTGCAATGTGTTCATAGATGATCTAATACAAGGGGTTAACACCTCTATTTATAGGAGAATAAAACACATGAGACATTGTCACATAATCTACTAACATGCAATTAGTGGTGGCATGCTAATTTTGGTGGCCACATGTGCCATTTTACTTGCCACCTCACAACAAGAAGCTTTTTTTTTATCAACAAAAATAAGTACAGGGTAAACCTCTTTTGAAGGAAAAGAGGAGTCACATGGAATGCATGAGAGTACAATTCAAACGAAAATGAACAACATAAGATCAATGCACTGAGGATTTGAACAAACCAGAAAGACAATTAAACAAGAAGGCCTCCTCAGAACCAGGAGGATAAAGCTAATTAATTTCCAATGTCAGCTTGGCTAAACCAGATGATAGTTGAAACACCTACTTGTCAGGAAGACGGAATTGCCTTGTAGATGATACTTGCGACTCACGACAATGAATTTTGCAGAAGAAGAAGAGTTTCACATGGGCCACCCTAGCCTTGAGATCTTGCAGAAGATACTTGAGACACACGACAAGGATTTATGCATAAGAAGAGGACTTTCACTGATTAATCACCCTAGGCTTGTGATCTGAGGATGAGATTCAGTGAAATATTAAAATGAGAAGGCTGTGGATGAAGCACATATGACTCAACCAAGCTATAGTAGCACATGGGACATGATGCAGAGATACTTGCAAGGCACGCAAGAGCTAAAGAGTAAAGACTGTTCAAAAGACATCGATTCAAAACTGATTTTGAAAAGACTTTTGATAAAGTCGGCTGGAGTTATGTTCTCAATCTATTATCTAGAGTGGGTTTTGGTATTGTTTGGAGGCTTTGGATGATCTCATGTTTTAAAGCCAGTGTCTCATTATTAATACATGGCTCACCTAACCCTGATTTCATCATGAGTAGTGGGTTAAGGCAAGGGTATGCATTATCCCCCTTAATCTTTGTTATAATCGCTGAGGGTCTTAACCAGATTATGAAAGCAGGTCTTAAGAATAACCTATTACATGGCATCTAATTGGCTATAGAGGGTCCAATCATATCACATCTTTAATTTGCAGATGACTCCATATTCTTTCTTTAAGCAACTATCTAAAGTGCCTTGTGTTTGAAGCATGCTCAAGAATATAAACATGCATAATCATTTGTTTCTGATTTCTTAGTCCCAAATAAAAAAATATCAACATGCACAAACTTTTTTATAAGATTATTTAATCTTTAGAGAGAAACAACGGTTAAATGAACCTGGGTATATATCATGAAGTAATTGAGAAATTGTGTTGCTTTGTCGTATTTTTTTGTTGGTTAACCGGTGGGTTTCGATACCGAATACCCTTAGTGCTTGAAAATTCTCACCTAACTATTATATTGCGTCGTTAGTGTTGCATCTGACGATTTTCGTATGTTATATTTCATTCATTTTAGTTAGAGTTTGTATGTAGAATTTAAAAATAATTTTAAAGTGTGAAATTTCTAGAAGTTGATGTAATTCTCTAAAGTTATCTTGAATTTATGATGTCTGGACTTGACATGAATATATCTTATTTATGGATATATGTGAATTGTTATTTGAACTGTTTGTATAAAGTTCTAAAGCTTAAATCTTATCCATGGAATGTGTCTTGTTAGAAATTAATCTTCATCATCCATTTTAGATTTTTGACTGTTCTAAATGGACATTGAAGCTCACTTACTCAATATCATCTAGTATAACTTTTCTACGAGCAAATTTACTTATTATATTCTTTCATAGGAACAAAAGACATCGATCAATTCTTTTCTTTAGGCCCTAGTATTCGTTGGGCAGGCCTTGACACCTAAGAAGGAGAAATTGCCCAAAGTAGCCAACATTGTCGATTTTCTTCCTCAAGTAAACTAGTGTGAAGTTATTGACATAGGTAACCTAAACAACATGAGAGTTTCTCACCAACAATGAAACTAGGGCTGGCTGAACTCATCAAGCCACCCGAGTTTGAACCCCCACCACCTAGAATCATTACAACAGTCCCACCAAGCTTGAGAATTCGCTCAATTTGGAGCACAAGAAGTGCAGAAAACAGAAACCTTGTCAAGAACCGCAGGAACAGAAACTATTGATGATAAAAATCAATAGAACTGTCTCCGCAATCAAGCTCATAGACAATCTTTCTATGTTTAAGTGAGAAGAATGATTGCTTATAATCCTCATAAGCATCAGAAACCCCGCTTCATTCATTGTCAACGCTTAGGAGCTAAATCTTTCTCCAACACAAAAAGCCTTGGCACCATTGTTCAATAGTAGAGCGCCCATTAGATCTTCAACCATAAAAATGATCAAATTCACGCTTTCCTCACACCGAATGAACTAAAATTCATTCAAAATGGGATTCAAGAATTGCAACCAAAAAAAGGAGGAGGCGGCGAATATGAGCACGAAGGAGCGTATTACCACGCGACGCCCGAAACACTCATGAAGGACATGGTGCTTTGCAGTGTTCAAATCCATAGATGCCGCTTATTCTTTTTTTCACCCATAAAATACAAGGGAAATTACTGGAATTAGAAACAGAATTGTAGTACCAAAGGTTTCACGGATCGATACAAGATCAAGCACAATTGAGAGAGAGATTTCCAAGTATAAGAAGAAACTGGGTTTGTGGCAAGCTAAAAATACAAGCTTGGGAGGCAGAATCACGCTCCTGAAGTCTACATTATTGGCACTACCTCTTTATTATATGTCAGTTATGCAAGCTCCAGTTGGAGTGATAAAAGAATCAGAGAAATGACAGAGGAAGTTTTTATGGGGGGGTCCACGAGGAAGAAAGCGATCTATAAAATTAGTTGGAACATGGTGTGCTCTCCAAAGGAGAAAGGGGGCTTGGGGATAAGGATTTTGGATAAAGTGAATGAAAGTCCGCTTGCAAAGTGGTGGTGGAGATTTGCCTTGGAAGTTGACTCGTTATGGAAAAGGGCTATTTGTGCAAAGTTTGGATGGGAGGAGTCTAACTAGGATTTAGGGAGAGTGGATATAGAGGACCGTACCTCTTCAATGTCTCATATTCAAATACTTACAAAAGGGGAGCATTTCCGATGTCTATTTGGAAATGATGGAGTTAGGTGGAGTCTTGGTTTAGGGGAGAGAGTTCGATTCTGGCAGGATATTTGGGCGGGGGGGAGGGGGGGGGGGGTGGGGGTGTTTCGTTTGGGGAGAGATTCCATAGGCTCTTCCATGTCGCAGAGAATCAATTTGAAAGTATGGCATATTTTTGGGTGAATGGAGGTTGGGGGGTAAGTTTCTGCAGGCCTCTGCGAGGACGGGTTCGAAATTCAAGAGTTGAGCTTTAGGAGTTTTTTCCTGGCATTTTCAGTGGACTGGAGTAGGTAGGATTTCTGTATGTGGGTGCCCTGCGAGAAGGGTTTCTTGGTGGGTAAGGTTTTCTCTTTGATGGGATCGCAGTTAGTTTCTCGGTCTTAGGCGAGGATTCTTTGGGTTCCAGGTACACCTCCGAAAATAACTGCTTTTGCTTGGTTATGATGTCATGAGGCCATTCCGACCAGCATGTTCCTTCAATAACGAGGGACTCCTATTCCTATTCAGAGAAGTTGGTGCCCGTTTTGTGGGATGGTTTTTGAAGAAAGTTGGCACCTCTTGTTACAGTGCCAGTTTTCTTGGAGTATCTGGTCCCAGATCTTGTTATGGTGGGGTGTGAATCGGGTGGAGCCAGGGGAGGTACAATCGATTCTTTCTTCTTGGTCTTTTTTGGTGCCTCGTTATGCAAGGAAATTGTGGAATCCTGTCTGTGCTATTACTCTGTGGGAGATTTGGTTAGTTCGGAATCAGTTGGTATTCAGACAAGAGATTCCTTCTGTGGAGAGTGTGGTTATCAAAGTGCAAGGAGTGGCTCTTGGTGTGCTGAGACTCCACTCGGTTAGAGGAGGTTGATGTGTTTTGTTTTGTTTGGGTGAAACAGTTTTTGTCTGTTTGTAGAGGGTGTCCCAGTTGGTTATTGAGCCTATATTTTTGCAGATTACTCCTTTTCCTTTGCTGGGAAGTGGAGATTTATAATGCATCGCATATCAAAAAAGAGAGAGATGAAATCGAAGTATACAAGGAAGAGAATTTAGCAAGTGCAAAACCTGGAGGAGGTGTGGTTTCCACCCATGAGGAGACCCATTGATATTTGAAACCACGTTTAGGTAAAAACACAACATACATTAAGTTTTCAAAAACAACCAATTTTCTAGCATGAAGAGTAATTAGTAATCAAAACCATTGAAGACAGATCTGAAACGATACAAGATCGATGGAGTGAAGCGTGAAGTCAAAGTTGGTGAAGAATAAAGAAGAAAAAATAGAAGTATTATATAGGTCAAGCAGAGTTGACGTGGTCGTGGACGAAGAGCCCGTGAGCTTAATTAAAATATTAAAATGTCCACGTGTTGGCCGTTGCCAATTTCTGTTGATAAAGATCGTCGAACCAGAACCAATGTAAGTGAGGTATTCTGGTCTCCAATGATATGTTGTGGCCTCACCATTTGAGAGGCAGTTGTTGGAGATTATCGATTCTCCAACCAGAACCACTACCCTTAGTTTGAACGTGTTCCAAGCACCATCTCTAATCCGATCCAACGCCGACCATCCTTAGTGTGAACGAGTGCCTTCTCTGATTATTTCACCGCCAGTGAGTGCTTTTGTCTTGATTTTTTTCTCTCTACATGGTGGTCAGGAAAGTCATTTGCTTTGAAGTGAGCGCCCATTCCAAACCTCAGTTTCTAGTCACTAGTGGTCCAACCAGCGTTTCATGCCCAATTGTTGGGGGACTTTGATGGTCGGGTTTCTTAGAGAACACACAAGTATTCTTGGCAACATGTTTAGGTAATTCTTTGAGATGTTTTTTCTCGCTGAATGGAATCGCCTTCCTCATTCGGGTATCCGCCGTCGGGCTTTGAAAACACATTGAGAAGGGATGGTGGGAGGAAGGTGCATGAGGTTAGTCGTGAGGTCGAGGACCCATCCTTGGAAGTCAATAAACTCTTTATTTGCAACCTGTCTTTCCCTATTTCTGACAAGTAGTTGTTCGAGTTATTTCCAAAGGAAGGGAAGGTCTACGAAGCGAACGTGGTACATCGGCCAAATTGGGGTGATCATTTTCTGTTTTTTCCTTTTCCAATCAGCGGATGCAGATGATGCAGATGTAGTGGTGGAAGTTGAAATGACAACTTTGTTCAATGTTTCAACCTTTTTGTGGCCAAAGTGTGGGTGAAAGGAATGTCAACTGTTTGGTTGAACAAAAAGAGTCCATACTCAGGAGAATGAGTTGTGTCACAATCGACGACTTTTAGCTGTAGAGTTTTGGTTACCGAGGAGAGAAGAGAACATACCTTAAATGGTTTCATAAGTGTTGCTCATGCTAATTTTGATTTAGAGTTCATCACTACAACTTTGGAGAGGGAAGGAGTAGACGATGATTTACGTTGTTTCGGATACAAAGTCTACTTGATTACTTGTTTAGATCCGGCTTTTTATTCTGGTATGAGGGATAAAAATTGGAGCTGGTTTGGGAAATGGTTTATGATTGTAAAACCCATGGGGGAGATGCTTTTGCAAGGGGGCTAGTTCAAGTGGGTCGTGACCAAGGGGATTCCCTTTCATGGTTGGAACACAGAGAACGTGACAACCATAGGAAGTGTTTCTAATTTGGTTCTGACATTTCATTGCACACCCCCGGGGTGTTGCTCATGGTGGAACTTTTTTGCTCTGGCACAAAGCAAAGGATTTTTGGGCATGCTTAGTTGGATTTCATTTTAGATAAAGAATTTTTTGTTCTTTGATCAGAGCTATTGATGTAAACCTAGTGTATGAGAAGCAACAAATTCTTGGATGATGCAGTTTTCTCCTGGATGTCTCACTCAACGTTGATATCGTTAGTGACCAGTTAGGAGTTGCGTCAGGGAACCAATTGTGTCCATCTCTCTCTGGTGTAGATGGAACAATAACGACTGATCATCCAACTATGTCTCTGGATCGTGGTAAATCATGATCTCATCCGCCCCAACTCAAATGGTGATTATACAGGGGGGAGTCTTATTTTATTGACGTTATCAATCCCGATGAGTTCTTTGTTCCCTTTTTCTACAGCTTTCGATCTGCATGTAATGGTAGAGAGATACGACTCACGCCCATCTCGTTCTCCCTCCCTTGTCACTCATGTGGAAAAAAGTTTGGATTTTAAGGTGGTAATCAAAGGTAAGAAGCAGATATGTCTCTAAGGAGCCAATAAGAGGTTAACACCGGATGTGGTTTATCAAGTAGCACCACCTACTACGGAGTTGGTTGTTGGTGTTGTCTCGAATAATTTGAGTTCAGGGTATCAATTGGCTTTGGACTCTTGTTTGAACATGTGTTTCATGGTTAAGGTGACGAAGTTTGATGCTAATGGTGATTTGCGTTCTGAGGAAGAACTTTATCTAAAAGCTTTAGCTTGATTGTGTTTCAACAGTTCTGGGTTCTGATTTGTGTGATGTGGTGGAGGCGTTGTTTTTGGTTCGTGGATTTAAGTTTTGGGGGGTTATTTATTGTGTGTTCTTTGTATTTTGTTTGGTATTTTGTTTTTTATGGTGCTCATTGTGATTTTTTGTTATCCTTTTGGGGTTAGGTACCATACCAATCTCTAATCCTAATGGTTTCTGTGTAGTCTTGAGGTTGATCCCTATTGGTGTATCACCTTTCCTTTTCTTTTCTTCTTGAAGAGAAAGTGATTAATAAATTTTCGCTTATAAAAAATTAAGCCATGATATGTTCGAGAGCAGTCCAATGTTCAACTGTTTGGGATGATATAAAGGGACTTACAATCTCATCGAGTACACAATTTCTGGTCGGGTTACCGTAAGATAGTTCAATTACCCAACCAGTCTTTTATACCTTTTAGATTTTCAAACAATTTTTGGTCTTTTGTAAGATGTATATTCTAAGGCATTGAGGCAGCACATGGATTAACCTCTAGCTTTCCAATCTCTATTAATAAATTCAACACATATTTTCTTTGGGATAAAGATTATTCTTTTCTTGGTTCTTGTTACCTCTACTCTCATAAAATAATTTAAAGCTCCCAAGTCTTTGGTATGAACTGACTATGGAGAAAATACTCTAGAGAGGAAATACCCAAATTATCGATATCAGTGATGAAAATATCGTCCACATACACAATTAGGAGAATAACACCCACTAAAGAGTAAAGGTAGAACATAAAATGAACGGCCTTTTTTTTTCATGCCAAACTTTTCAACCGCTTGACTAAATTTCCCAAATCAGGGACGAGAACTCTATTTGAGTCTACTTAGCGATTTCTGAAGATGACATACCAACCCTCACTCACCCCTGTGTATAAAAATCAGGAGGTTTCTCCATATAAACATCCTCATGCAAGTCCCCATGTAAGTAATCGTTTTTAATCTCCATATGGTATAAGGGTCAATCATGAGATGCTGCCAAACAGAAATAACCAAAAGTTTCCAGTTTAGCTACAAGGGAAAAAAATGATAGAGTAGTCCACACTGTAAGTTTGAGCGAATCCTTTAACCACTAGATGAGCTTTAAGACGGGATACAAAACCATTAGAGTTTTACTTACTAGAAAACACCCACTTACAACCAATAACTTTTTTTTCTGGAAGACAGCGGAACTAACCACGAAGTACCATTCTCATCCACTGCACTCACATCTTCTGTAATCGGATATCACCAGCCAGGATGAGACATTGCCTAATGAATATGTTAGGAATCAAGAGAGGCAGTAAAGAAACACGATAAATGGACAATTGATCATGTAACACAAAAAGAAGAGATATGATATATACACTATCGTTTATCTTTACGGATGGTAATAGGGAGGTCATCATCAACATCTAGTGGAGAAGAGGAATTTGGTTCAAGACATGTAGCAGGAGGGTCCTATCGACGAGAATAAACAAAATAGACAAACAGTTATGGCAGCGGTGGGGTGAAGTGTCCCAATAATAGACATAGTTGGTGTTTGAGTGGTGGTAGGTAGTACAAGTAGTGTAGGCATGACTATTTCTTGATGATAGATGTGTTATACTAACACGACATCGTTATCCCCTTGACGTAGACTATGAGTAAAAGAAGAAGAAAAGAAAGGACAATGCTTCATACATGTGACATTGATAGGGGCAAGGTATCGTGGAGACTCGGACAATAAAAATGACATCCCTTATGTAAACGAGAGTAACCTAATAAAACATACTTGATAGACTCGGGATCCATTTTAATACGATTAGGATGAACAAAACATGTACTACAAAGATACGAGGAGTATAGGAAAAAGTAATTTTATGAGGAATAAGACATGATAAGGAATGTCACCCTAAAGGGTGAAGAAGGATTTCGATTAATGAGAAAAGGTTAATCGTCGATTTCTCCGTTGGCCCTGCCCGAAGCTCCATCCGCAGTCATAAGCCTGCTCCTTCCGTCCCTGCCTCTAGCCTCCCCTCCTTCCAAGATGTTGTTTTCGGGTCCAATCCTGCTTCCTGTGCGGTCCAGTCCTCTGCTTCGTGCTCTGGAGCCTCTAATCTCCTTTGGTTAGATTTGTTGTCTCGAAGTGTGATTAGTGTTCTTCCTCCAAACCTCCCTTGCTTGACTCCACCGGGCTTCAGTCTAGGCAATTGGGTTTAGGCGTTTTTCTCATAACCTTCCCAACTACAACAACCTTCCTTTCCTCTGAAGCTGCTAATTGGTCTGCTCTCCGGTCAAAGTTTCTCGACATCCCCCCGACCGTCAATCAGGTTGCTAATGGGGGTCGATTCTGCTGGACATCGATTGATGGTATCCCTCTCTCCGGCTGGTCGGAGCAATTTATTCGAAATGTTTCAGTTGTGGTGGGAATTCCAATTTCAGTCCATCCATGTTCATCAAATCAATCATGGACTCAACCTTCATCCTCATCCATTCTCGTCAGCTCAACTTGGTGGACTCTAAGGTTGATCTCGAAATTGGGGGCTCTCATTACCCAACTCGCATCCGGGAAATTGAGGAGCCCCTCGTCCCTTCCTTCCCTAACTCTGCTTGCTTTGGGCGAGTGGATTAGGAGGATGGCGAGATTCAGGTCCCGGTCTCCACCGAGACATGCGGTGCTTGTGCCTCTCATGTGATTGTCGTGAAAGATTGGTTCCAAAACTTGGAAAGTTCTCCGTCCTCCAGCCACTTTTCGGCTGATTATTCCGACCTTCGGTCTTCTCCAAATGCCCTCGGCGATGTCGCTTCAGTTCTCCTCCGCATGCCGCCTCGTCTCCTCCCCGCTCGGATGATGTGCTTCAGAATCTCGAGAGTTCTAATTCATTAACTCCGCTCAATCTCTCTTGTTCGCGTGCGGTTGCTTCTTTTCCCGAGAAGGAGGTGTCTCCTTCTGGGCCGGTGTAAGAACTACTCCCGGTCAACGCTAGTCAAAGCGGCGAAAACAGGAAAATTTAAATTTTTTGGGCAGACACCTAAATGAACCTAAATTTGACCCCGGTGGTCATATAGGACTTGAGTTGACCCCGATATCAACCAAAGTGAGTTATGGGGGACTCAGGGCAACTTTCTGACCAATTTGGGAAAGGTTGACCTTTTGCTGGAAAAGTCAACCGAGTGACGTTTTGGTCCGTTCGAGGTCTGATTTGGATCCAAAAAGCTTAGTCGTCGTTACAGCGGTCTTAGTTGGGCCATTTCCTTGTAGCCCGTGAAGTTTCGTAATTTCTTGGAAAATGGGCCCGTTCGGGGCCCGAGACGGCCGAATTTCGCGAATCTGACTGAAAAACATCTAGAAGATACTTTCCAAAAGGGGTGGGACCCACTTTCCACATGTTACACAAGTGGTGGTGTTAGGTATTTTTGAGCACATGTTACTTGGGTTGGGCTTGATTTTGGAGCGTGGGTAGAGCTCTGGGTGTTTTTTAGAGCGTATTGTTACGCTCCGGGAGGAGATGTGTTCTACCTTCGGAGTCGTGCGACTTTAGAATGGGAGTGTGTCTCCCGGGAGTGTGTCTCCTATCTATGTAAGCCATTGATGAAGTAATTAGAAGCAAGAGAGAAGACAATAGAACACAAAGGTTATGTAAATTATACTTTATTGTGTGTCAATGAAAGATAGAATACAAAGGATGCATGTTTGGTGGATGCACCCATGGGTGATGGTGAATTATGAGAGAATGAAAGGTAACCTATACAATAAAGAGGGTCATCTATATATAGGGTAAGGGATGGACGAAATCCTAGCCTAAAGGGGATAGGTTTCGGCCAAGCAAGGTGGATTACGATTCCTATTCCATCTTGGGCTTGGTTTGGACCAAGGGATGATCCAAATCCTCCTTTCCTTGGTTATTCGCTGATTTGGAATCCATTTTGGAAAGGAATATGAGCTGGCCAAGGTTGGCAAGGGTTTCCTAATCAAATTAGGGAACCTTGTGATGATGAGTTGGCTTTGAAGAACTTTCCTAGTTTGTCTAGGAGAGCTTGGATGCGTTTGGAGAGCTGGCCGAGTGGGGACGCGGGCAAGGATGGCTGGGCGCAGATGGACGCACGCAGGAGTTTGGGCGCGGGCCTGACTTGGCTTGACGGGCTCTTGGTTGCCTCGGTCCTGGGCCGGATGTGGATGGCCCTTGTGGGTGCGCATGGGCGCTGAGGACCGAGGGAGGTCGTGCGCGCAGGCAGAGGACCGAGAGGAAGACGCGCGCATGGGCGCGGGCCTGGCTGGCTAGGCGTGCTCCTGCTTGGGGCCGGGCCTGGTTGGTTTTGTCTTGGCAAGGCCTTGGGCGCCTTGGCCCTGGGCCGGACCCGAGAGGGCTTTTGGTGTGCGCAGGTGCTGGGGATCGAGAGGGACGCGCGCAGATTGGTGCGCGCGCGGCCAGGTTGATCCTTCCTGTTTTGGAAGGTTGCCAAAGATGGCAAGGTGCAACGGCTTGGGCCTTGCTTTGCCCAATGTGGGCTGTGCTGGTTTGATGACTCTTTCCCCTTCTAGGAAGCTTCCATTGTTGGAAGGTTTTGTGGTTGAAACCTTGTAGGGGCTGGCCTTGTTGAGTGGGAGCCGTGGAGGAGCTCGTGGATGTGGGCTCCAAGTCCTTGATGGACGAGGAGCGATCCTAGTTGGACTAAGACATGTTGATGCGGACCTTTGGTGAGGAGACGAACCATGTTGGAGTTGCGGGCTTAAATGAGTGGCCTTGGCGTTGGCATGGGTCATGAATGTTGGTGGACTCTGGCTCTGAGACGACCAAGGGCCAAAAGTAAGGTCACGGTCGCGAAAAAAGTTTGTCCAATTCTCGGACCGTGACAGTATGGTGTTGTTTTCTGGTGTGTGGGTAGAAGAACTTTTTATAGGTTTGAGTGTTTTTTTTTGCCTCCTTTGTTCTACTAGGGCTGGGTGTTTTTTAGTTCCCACTATTGGTTTGTAACTTCTGTTGATTTTGAAATTGCGGTATTGTTGGGTTTGGAGGAGCTGCAATTTGGCTACTGCATAGTGGGGAGTTCTTGTCACGCCCCAAATCCGGTTTTGACCGGACTCGAGACGTGAACTAAAAACGATAATAAATAAAGTAAAATCAAACGAAATAAGCCTCCAATAAGTAATCTAAAACCGGTAATTCTGGTACCAAGAGTCAAATGCTCAAAATCCAAATATAAAGGTTTAATATAACGGAAAAAGACATTACGTCTCTAGACCATCCAACTAGCTAGGACTCTCGCTAAGCTCCCATGCTCCGAGACATCCTCTAAACCAACTCACGATCAAAACCTATAAAAAATAGTAATAAAGGGGGTGAGCTTTCGCTCAGTAGGAAAAAGTAGTAAAGGGGATGAGCTATCCACTCATCACCACGGGTAACCGTCCAAATTAGCATACTAGTAGAGCACAATAACTAACGGCTCGAACAGTAATCACAACCACTATCATAATCAACTTCACATAACCATACCTCGTGTGATCACATCACTTGCCCAAACACCACACTTAGCGTGTGAAATCAACCCTGCTCAACAACTAACAATTTCTCAAAGTTTACACCCCAAACCATATCTTAAAGAGTCATCGAGTAAATACACACAGTAAATAATTACCAATACACATCGGAACACACAACATCGGTCTAGATACCCTATACCGGAATCCTCCTTCGGTATATGTATCATACTGGAACACACAACATCGATCTAGACACCCTATACCGGAATCCTCCTTCGGTATAGGTATCATACCGGAGCACACAACATCGGTCTGGATACCTTATACCGGAATCCTCCTTCGGTATAGGTATCATACCGGAGCAAACAACATTGATATACGTATATCAGAACACATAGCCTCGGTCAAGATATCCTGTACCGGAATCTCCTTCGGTATAGGTATCATACCGGAACACCTAGCCTCGGTCTAGATATCCTATATCGGAATCCTCCTTCGATATAGGTACAATACCAGAACACACAGTATCGTTCAGGATATACGTATACCAGGACACACAGTATTGGTCGGGATATCATACCGGAACACCTAGCCTCGGAACATATCTACCCGGCACACAACATCAGCCTAGATATCGTCCCACCACATCACCCTCGGCCTAGATATCCTATACCGGAATCCTCCTTCGGTATATATATCATACCGGAATACCTAGCCTTTTGTCTAGATATCCTATATCGGAATCCTCCTTCGGTATAGATATCATACTGGAAGCCTCGATCTAGTTATCCTATATCGGAATCCTCATGCGATATAGGTATCGTACCGGAACACACAGCCTCAGAACATATCGTGCCGGAACACACAACATCGGCCACGATATCGGAACGGCACACCATTCTCGGCCTAGACATCCCAACGGGGTACACACATACAGGGTCTCAAGCACATCACAAGCAATAATTCACACCAACATTCCCCACAACATATCTTACTGAACACACCACATCGGTCTATCATTCGCCCGATCATATCACAAGGCATAACAAACATATCATATCAGACATATCATATCAGACATATCATATCAGACATATCATACCAACATATCATACCGAGCGTATCATATCATGATCATTGATTTAGACCAGGACATACCACAGATTAATCATACCAAATCTACTAATCACAACCAAGAGCAATCACCACACAATCCTACGGGTCCAACCAAGGACCCACATGCAATACTAACCACAACAATTCTCACACCTACGGGCACGATGTGACCCGCAAGTGGTTCCATATTTATAAGACTACACTAGTTATTCACATCCTACATGTGATTCTATATTATATCGAGAATTCATAACTTATATGCAATTCTAGTAAGTTTCCACATTTAAACCGGTATTCGCTACTTTTCCCTACCTCGACCGTTATCCAAACGCAAGAAATCAATGAGTCGCCTAGTAGCCTCCTCCGCCGTGCTCGGGACCAACGTCTAAGATCACAAAGTAATACGAGAATTAATACCAATTCAAGTGTGGTTTAAAGTGAAAATACCCAAACTAACTCCCAATTATTCAACTTGTCGAAATGGGCCCGGAATGGCCCATTTTGCCTGTTATCGGGAAAACATCCCTCGGGACTCCGAAAATTTCCCTTTTCGTTTCTATCATTCCTAATTAAAATTACTTCTTCCCACGCACTTGACGGAATCAAATTCCGATGTCCGAGTGTTCTAATTTCGTAATTAAAGTTTCTAATCGCGTTTCCCGAAATTTCACGAATCACTTCCATAATTCGCTCCGGGCGTGAATTATCGATCTGGGGTTCACCCAAGACCAACCGAACATGACACACCTGTTTCCCGGCCGAGTGGGCCCCATGGCCACACGTGGGCCGTGGGTGGCTGGACCGGACCGCCACCGAGTGGCCGGTCACGGCTCCGTGCCCTTCCTCCGGCCATGGCCGGTCATTCCCTCCCCCGATGACCGGCTGGAGCTCCGGCGAAACTGCGGTCGCCGGAAAAATACCCCCTTTCTCCAAAAGTTCCTAACAAGTTCTAGATTCTCCAAAACTCCATTGTTAAGTCTTAAAACCTCAAAAACTCCAAAAATTTCAAACCCAAAGTGGGTTTCATCCAATTAACCACAAACCCAATTGAATTCCAACAACTCTTCCACTTTCCCTCCACAAATCCTCCATTTAACCAACAAAGGCCCAAACCCATAAAGTCCAAGTCTTGTTCATGCACTTTCTACCAAACCCACAACTAGAAATTTAACAAAAGGGAAGTTAAGTGCTTGAATACCTTAGAGACTAGGTGGATGATGAAGAAAATGGAGGTTTTGGGGTAGAAATCAAGTGAAAGGAGTCACTTTTCTCTTCTTCTTCTCCTTTCTTCTTCTTCAAGCTATGGAGGCTTCACCCACTCACACACTCTCTCTAAAATTCCGGCCAAGGTGAAGAAATTGTGCTGAAATGTTGCCCCATGTGGTCCTTAACCTACAAGGTAAATGTCCCTTTCGTCCTTTACCCCCCCCCCCCCCCCTCCCTTCCTCTCTTTTGTCCACAAGTGGGGACCAAATGGTCTTTTATCACTCTTTTCCAAGCCATCATGGACATGTGTCCATGGGGGTCCACCTCTACCCAAAATATCTCAGCTCAAATTAAATTAATTCGTTAAGACCGCTAATTCGACCTAGTTTGACCCGGGTTTGACTTTTTCGCAAAAGTAGTCATTTGAAAGGAAACGACCCAACTAAGCTAACCGTAATGACGACTAAGTTTTTTGGGTCTCGGAAAGTTCCCGAATGACTCCCGGAGTCATCGATTGACTTTTCCGGTGGAAAGTCAACTTTTCCCAAATTTTCCCGGTTCGGCCGGGATCGAACGGGGGAGGTTCTTACAATTCTGTTGTCAATGTGTATGTAGCAGAATACTTTGTGTGTAGGTGTGCTGCAGAAGAATTGGTGTTTTTTTTTTGCAAAGTTTGATTGACACATTGTTGCTGTTTTTGAGGTCTCAAGACTGGTTTCCTTGAGATTGAGTGTACTGCATAATATTTGGTGTGATTTGCAAGGTTTAGTAGTCACAAGTGTTGCCGCATTTATTGTTACAAGGCAGTTATATTGTGTGATTTCATTAGACTGCCTTAAATTTGATTTGGAAGTAGTGTTTGAGTGGTGTTATACTTAGAGCATGTACAATGGAAGAGCTTGGATGTGAGACTTAGATGCTAACCGTACAAAATAATGGGACTCAATCCTCAAAATAAATTGTGTTTTACAGTAGGAGTCCTGTATAGGGTCTTGTATTATGAGTGGACCAATCATATTTAGTTAAATTTGATTTTTTGTATTTTAAAAAAAGGACACGTGTCGAGCAACGGGACGAACCGGGACGCACGTCCCAGGTCACGGATTAACGGGACGGGGACGCGAGCCGCAGCCCGGCACAGGTTTTTTGCGGGACGCGGGACGCAAAAAAACCATCCCACAAAGGGACGACCGCGTCCCGCAAAAAACTGAGCTACGACGCGGGACGCAACACGGGCCGGCCCGTTGTTCATGCTCTTAGAGTTGTCTTGAATTATTGTTGAGTCTATGGGATCTTGGGAAGAATTTTGGTCTTTTGTGGATGGACATTGTTGGTGTTGCTAAAGGGTGGCTTTTGTAGTTTGGTTAGGGCCATTAATTTGGTGCCTTGTAGTGTAAGTAACTTGAGGGTTTTCCTTAACCTTGATCTTTATTTCAAAAGCTTCTTAAATTTTTTTAAAAAGTTTACTGATCAAAAGAGAAATAGAATGACCGGTGATAGACAAGGATGCTTTCAACTTGTATAATAGTAACAAAACACTTTTAGGCAAGGGTTATCCAAATGAGTCCCAACCATCAATATAAACATAGAGAGATCCTGAGTGTAGATGAGGGGGAGAACCCTATTTGCTTGATGGAAAGCAAGGATCTACAACTGTAAGGGAACCAACACTACTCAATTCACTGAACAAGATTATTACTGATCCAAGAAATAGCCATAATATGGGCTTGGAGGAAATTCATCACTAGCTTCACTGTAGCATCTTCATCATCTGCATCTGTTCTTCATCATCTTCATCGTCCTCCAGCTACACCCCTTCATCTGTCCCTGGCATTCGGTGTAGTGTCCTGGTTGTCCACCACAAGGACTTGGACCACCTTTGGCCAGAGTTTCTTCTCCTCCTTCGGCATCTGTCAAAGATTCATTACTGTTTTCCTCTGTGTGTTCCCAATTTGGATGGCGCTAACACTAGAAGAACTTTCAGGGGATCCTCCTCTTTCAGAATCACCTCAAGAAAGTCAATCTCAACTCAAGAATGCTTCCTCCTCGTCCAGTGGACCTCCTCCGGGCTTTGAATTTGTTAAG
Source organism: Erodium maritimum (assembly GCA_963921825.1). NCBI lineage: Eukaryota > Viridiplantae > Streptophyta > Magnoliopsida > Geraniales > Geraniaceae > Erodium > Erodium maritimum. The sequence continues at coordinate 35,021,631 of OY997589.1, forward strand.
AAGAAACAGAGTAAAAGAACCACATTAAAAGCTCATGGATCATCATCCTCCTCTGATAAGACTCAGGAGTATTCTCCGGGAGGTCATACCAAGTTATTACATGGTTAGAAGCAGTTTTATGATAAGTTCTTCCAATGGAGCCTCAAGAACTAGAGGTAAGAGGCCTCTTACAGAAGGATTGCAAAAGTATGCTTTACAAGACAGATCCATCTCTTCAGCAAAACTTCATGCAGCTTATGTGAGGATCTTGCCAGACCAGGAAAATCCATCTTGGCTTCAGAATACGTTTCATAAGCAAAAAAGGCTTTTTCAAATCATTGGTAGCTAATAGACCAAACTTGAAAGGCCTCTGGTATGTATTTGTTTACTTTGATTCCATAGATAATCTGCAAAAGGCCATACATAAATTCAATGGAGCTATCTTCTTCAATCACATAATTTTTGTCACCAAAGCTTGGGACAGAAAGAACACAAAGACTCCAATCAAAGCTTCAGAAGGATCTTGGAAGAAAACTGATCCTATATACAAATCCAAATCTCATGGATCCAATACAAGGAATTTTGAGGATTTCCTGCACAAAGGCTCTATAGTAGCAGCACATTCTGAGGTGATACATCAATCTCATCTATCAATCTCTCATATAAATATTAGTGTGGAGGCAATTCAGAGAGAGATAGCTTTTCATGGGGTCTCTGAGATAGTGCTCAAATCTCTTGGAAATAAGGTAATGTTGGTTCATTGTCTAGATGAGGAGTTTCACAAGCAGCTACTGTCTGATAGATGTTCTTGGTTAGATGAGTGGCTGACCTACATTCCCTCCTCCTATAATATTTGCCTAAAAGGGGGTAGATTTGTTTGGCTAGCCATACAAGGAATTCCATTTCATGGTTGGAGTGAGGAGACTTTCCAAGCTGCAGTAGTTTCTTTTGGAAATATCTTGTACACTCATCCAAATTCTAGAAAGGCTAAAGAGATTGATATTGCTTATGTCCTCATTCATACCAATTGCTTGAAGCCAAATTCAGAAGAAATAAAGATCACATTAGGAAATACAAGTTATACTCTTTGGGTTTCTTCAGTTTTAGCGTCGGCTATGCCAGCTTTGCAATACCCTCATGATGATTTAGCAGATTCAGTAAATACAAGTACTTCTTCTGATATGGATCCCCTTCTTTATCCTAATGCTGGCTTGGAGACACAAAATGAATGCTCTGAACTTCTAAAAAAAGTTGCAAATCTTGAGAGAGATCCAAATGATGAGCATTTATTAGACATGGAGACAAGTGCAGACAGATTGAATGTTGAGAACCAGGTTCAGAGAATTAATTTTGATTCTATTATGTTGGTGGGTGAAGAAGTTATTGAGGAGGGGAATAGAGGCCTTCAATCTCTGAAGTTGGTGGAAGATATCCTTCAGTTAGAGGTAGAAGAAGTTGTGGCTCCTGCAGCTTTTGAACCCTCTCAGTTAGAAGTTGAAGAAGGTCTTGATACATCACCAGCACCTATCACAGCCCCTCAAATCTCTACAGTGGCTGAGACACAACTAATGGTCACTTCTGAAACTAAAAGAATTGAGGCCACTACTGTTCAAGTTCACTCAGCCTCATTAGCCTCTCAGATACAAAGTGAAGATTTCAGTTTACCTCTCAACCAGCAAGTTGTAAAATTCACTCCAAGTGCAATTCAAGGTGACATGCATTTATTAAGTATGGGAAAGTTGCAGACTTTGGAAAATGAAACATTTATGGGAGCTGACATGGATGGGAATGTTGGTTCCATGGTTCCACTTGGTCTGAATTCACTAAACATTGATGATTTTTTGGGTAACAACATTTCAAATATTCCCCCTTTTTTTGCAAGCCCAAGTAGATGAAGTCTCTGATCTTATGGGACTCACAAAGGCAATACAACATTCTCCATCACCTGGTAGCATTAAGAAGAGGAAGAAGAACTCAAGGAAAGCAACTGCTCATTCATATATAACCAGATCAAAGTTAAAGGCTGCTGATAAATTGTCACCATTACAACAGGTTGCCCCCAAAGATAATTCCTTCCTCTTATTATCATCTGAAGCTAAGAGGGCTTTGGGGTTTGCTAAAGCAATTGGTATAAAAGTAAAAGGAAATGAAGACATTGTTCTCCATCAGTTGAGCCTTTTGGAAGAACAAAAGAACACTTGTGTTGAGCTTGAAGAGGGCTCTGAGGAAGATTATGTAGACCTGGACAAGGATTTTGAAGATCCTAGTGTGCCAGGCACAACCTTCTCTGATTGAAGATTATGAAAGTCCTCTCATGGAATGTGAGGGGCATCTCTTCCTCACAAAAAAAGGAAGAGTTTCAGTAATCTTATCCATAAACAAGCCCCATCTTTCATCTTATTGTAGGAGTCCAAATTAGAAAAGGTTCCTTCTTGGTTTCTCAGATCTTGTGGCATGAATTGGGGTTGGGAATTTATTTCATCTCCTGCTTTTGGTTCCTCTGGAGGTATCATCACCTTTTGGAAATCAAATGATTTTACTATAATACAACCTAAATGTGTGGATGGAGCTCTCATCTGGATTGGAATGGCTAAGAGCCTGCAAAAATTGTGCTGCATTGTCAATGTTTATGCTCCCTGCTCAAGAAGTGGTAGAAGAATCCTCTGGGAGGAAATAATTGAATTTATCAATACTCAGAACCCTATTCATATGCTCTTAATTGGGGGAGATTTTAATGTCACTCTCTCAATAGAAGAAAGATCTGTCCATAGAGCCTTCATAAGAGATATGCAGCATTTTCAGAACTTTATTAATGTGCTTGGTCTGGTTGATTTGCCAATGCAAAATGGAAAATATACTTGGTATGGAGGGGGGTCAAGTGCTTTCAAGCTGGACAGATTCTTGGTTTCTGGAGATTTCTTATCTATATTTTCTGATCTCTCTCAAGCTGCTCTTCCAAGATCTATATCAGATCATAGACCAATTATCTTATATGACAATCAAGTAGATTGGGGGGCAAGGCCCTTAAAAATTCTGCATGTTTGGACTGAAGATAGAAGATTTTTAAGTGCAGTTAAGGGCTTCTGGGATTCTTTTCAGATAGTAGGCCTCCCTCATTATGTGCTATGGATGAAATTGAAGCTGCTCAAATCCAAACTAAAAGAATGGAATGCAAACATCTTTGGATTCTTAGACACTCAAATTGCTGGTTTGATCATCTCATTAGATCAGCTAGATAATGTGCTAAATACTATGACTCTCACTGATCAGGAGTGTTGTGATAGAGGCAAGCTCAAAGCTGATCTGATTCACAAATACAAATTACACTCTAAGCTGTGGAGTCAGAAAGCCAGGAAAAAGTGGATTGATGAAGGGGATAAGGGGTCCAAATATTTTCACAGAATAGAAAATTATAAAGGCTGTATTAAGAGGAACACTCATATTTGGGCTAATGGAGACACACTAACTCAGCCAAATGAGATTAAGTTGGCAGCTGCAACTCATTTCTCATATATATTCTCTGTCACTCCATCACAAGAGTTAAATCTGGATGATCTCCCTTTTGCATCCTGAACCTCTGAGCAAGCTTGGTGGCTAGAAAGGCCTTTTGAAGAAGAAGAGGTGCTACAAGCTGTAATGGCTTGTAATGGAGATAAAGCTACAGGTCCAGATGGGTTTACATTGTTAATTTTTCAAGTGTGCTGGCCTATTATCAAATATGATCTCCTCCTCTTTATAAATCACTTTCATCAGACTGGTTTGTTGGGGAAAGGAATAAATTCATCCTTCATGACCCTGATTCCCAAAGGCCCCTCCCCACTCACCTTTGATGATTACTGGCCTATAAGTTTAATGGGAGGGCCTTACAAGATCTTATACAAGCTGTTATCAATCAGATTAAAGGCTTTAATTGGTTTTTTGGTAGGAGATGAGCAAACTGGTTTTATTACAGGAAGACAAATAACTGATGGAATTCTTATTGCTTCAGAGGTAGTTCAGTTTATCAAAAAGACAAAGCAAAAGGCACTTATCTTCAAAGCTGATTTTGAGAAAGCTTTTGACAATGTCAGTTGGGATTTTATTCTCAAATTACTCACAAAATGGGTTTTGTATCTCAGTGGAAAAAGTGGATGTTAGCATGCTTTCAAGCTCATGTTTCAATATTGATTAATGGATCACCAAGTCCTGATTTCCAAATGTATAAAGGGTTGAGGCAGGGCTGTGCTTGGTAGCAGAAGGCCTTAATCAAATTATGAGAGCCTCAGTGGAGAATGGACTCATCCAGGGGATAAAATTGAGTAATAATTGCCCCATGATCTCTCATCCGCAATTTGCTGATGATACCATCTTCTTTTTGGAAGCAACACAGGATGGGGTTCAATGTCTTAGATATGCTCTCAAATTATTCAAAGCTACTGCTGGACTAAAAGTTAACTATGACAAATCACTGGCGTATACTTTCAATCTCTCACAAGAGGAAGAAGTCTCTCTTATTCAGATCCTTAATTGCCCAAAAGGATCACTGCCAATGAATTATCTGGGGTTCCCTCTTGGTGCCAATCCAAATAGGAAGGTAACTTGGTCTGCAATTATACAAAAATTCAAAAAAGCTCTTGGATTATGGGAAGCCAAAGTGCTTTCTCTTGGAGGCAGAATCACATTATTGAAATCAACTTTGGGAGCCCTCCCATTATATTTCTTCTCAATCATAAAAGCCCCTAAATGAGTCCTCAAAGAAATGATCAGTTGGCAGAGAAGATTTTTATGGCATGGCAAATCCTCTCCTAGGTCTTTTTGTAAAACTTCTTGGTTTAATGTCTGCAAACCAAAAAAATTGGGTGGACTGGGTATCAAGGATCTTGAGTTAATGAATGTGGCTTTACTAGCCAAGTGGTGGTGGATATTTTCCTCGGAAAGGAATTCACTCTGGAAATTAGTCATTTGTGCATAATTCAATTGAGATTCAAATGAGTGGGATCTCAGTAAATTTTCAGAATGGGGGATGTTTCTTTATGATACATATTATGAATTTGATCGGATCCCAGGCTGCAAGACTACTTTGGTTTTAAAGGCCACACTTGGAGGTTGGAGAAAGGAGATAGGGTCTTCTTTTGGGATGACATTTGGTGGGGACAAACTCTCTTTAAGTACCTCTTTCCCAGAATTTATTTGTTGGCTCAATCAAAAAAAGCCAAGGTTGCAGACCTTTGTGAGGAAGGTGTTTGGGATTTAAACCTCAGAAGAAGTCTTAGAGGGTGGGAGGAAGATGAATGGGATCTACTCTCAATAATTCTTGATAGGGTCCTCCTTTCTCAGCTGGAAGATTCTTTGAGTTGGGTTTGGGATGCAAAAGGTTTTACAGTGAAGAAACTTTATTCCCTCTTAGCTATGCAAAGTATTCAAAATTCTGAAACTATCTCTTGGACAAAAAAGCTCTGGATACCTGGGATTCCTCCTAAAATATCTGCTTTTGGTTGGATGGCTTGCTTGGATATCATTCCTTCCAAATGCTTTCTGGACAAAAGAGGTATGAAACTATCTCTGATGGAAATTGTGTGTCCTATCTGTGAATGGGACTTTGAAGATGGAAGTCATATCATTTTGCATTGTATGAGGGCTTGGGAAGTTTGGAGCTTTGTTGCAGCCTGGTGGGAGATTAAGCTCATTCTTCCTGATTCTGTCAAGCTTTTGGTTGCTTCTTGGTCCACCCTTGTTAGCCATAAAAAAATGGTAAAATCTTGGAATCATCTGGTGTTGCTGATCTGTTGGCATATTTGGCTTACAAGAAACTTATTTATTTTCCAAGCTATATCTCTTTCTGCTCAAGATATTTTTATGAATATTGTCAATCACTCTTTCTCATGGGAATCCTCAAGGCTCTAGAACATCTCCTCTGTGTTCTCCTACACTATGTGGAAGAACAATCCAAGAGCATGTTTTCCTTGGTCTGCAGCTTCTCTGCCTCTCTTGTTGGTGAACTCCTGTTGAATGGGTTTGGTGGGTTGGGTTGTTAGGTGGTTTTGGCTAGGTCTAGGTTGAGAGGTAAGGTTGGTGAGGGATTCCTTCTCTGTGGGGTTTGTTGGTCTTGTTCTCAAGAGTGGGTTTTTTGTTCTGTTTTGCTCCTATTTTGTTTGAGGGTAGTAGTCCCCTAGGTGAGTGTGTGTCTTGGCCTGCTCTTGGCTTGTCTCTTTTGTTCTTGGTCTTGCTTTGCCTGCCTTGGTCTTGCTTGTGTTTGGCAAGTTTTCTTCTAATGAAGCTCTCTGGTTTTGTGCTTGTTTGTGGCTATAGCCTCTCCTTGGGTTTGGTTGATTTGGTTCTTGCTTTGCTGGCTGCTTGGTTTAATCTCAGTAACTTGCTGTTCTCTTGGTGTGTTGCGGATGATTTTGAGAAAATTTGTTGTTGTTATGTTTGGTTAGATAGTGTTTTGTGAAGAATTGGAGCAGCTGATTTAAAGGGCTGGCTAGTGTTTTGGCTGTTTTGGTGCTGTCTGTATAAGCTTGGCATTACGTGTGGCACAAGCAACTTCTTCAATTTCAAATTAGTGATGGTTTGGTGCGAGACGTGAGGTGCAAGCCAGCTTCTTCAATTTCAAAATTGTGCTGGTTTGGTGAGTGGCGTGAGATGCAAGTTTCCCAGCCTGACAGTTTAATACCCTCATGTTTCTCAATCTGGCAGTTTACTACCCAAGAGTTATGGGTCTGTTTCTATAAGTTTCACATTGTTTCCTTTATGTTTTTCTTCTCTCCCCTTACAGATAGTTGCGTCTATCTTTGGGTTTTTGGGATTCTTAGTACAATCCGTTGTAACTCCTCTTTCACCTCAAAAGAGGTTTCATTTCAATACATTGTTCTGCTGATAAAAAAAAAGATTATTACTGATCCCATTAAGTCTGAATTGGTTTATCAATCCGTTTAAAATTAAAAAATAATAATAATCGGAAGTGAAGTTTTTAATTAGACACAAGGGACAAAGAATTAGTACACCATTGAATTGAATAAGGTCCCACCCAGTCCAAGAGTTACCCAATAATACTAGTGGTGCGGTCATACACTAATGCAATAGTGCATGAAAACACCAATGACTTTGTCACTTACCATGTAAGGATGTGGATTGCTACGCACCACACGATCTTCCATCTCTGCCTCCACCTCACTCTCCACCTTTTATTCCCTTCAATCATTATCATCATTATTCCATTTTCATTTTTATCCACCACATCATCTCCGAATACATGCTTCATCCTTATTTGCATGACACTCCCTCCCATTCCTATCCTTCCTCCTCCTATGGCTACTATAGATAACTTCTCTGTTTGCCTCGTGACATCTATGGATCGCCTTTGGTTCCACCGAATCATTCTCTCCCAAACAGACCCTATCGCAGACAAGCCAACCTTGTCACCTCTTCATGGTCAAGAAACATCCTCTGATTCATTACCTCAACTTCCACAACTAAAAGAGAACTCTTCAGACTTGTCCTCTGTCTCTGTCATTCCTACTACTCCACAGCAAGTAATTAATTATATCTTCTCTTTGCAAAATACCCAAATGCATCATTCACTAACTGTTGAATTGTTGTTTTGTTCTATTAGGAGGAACAAAAGGCAATGTTGAGCCCTGAAACTAAGATAATTAGATCTTATTCATCAGCATCTTCTACTGAGAGACGGCGTCGTTTCAGGAACCTGAGGTACTCATCCTTCAGCTCCTTGAGTGGCGCCAAATTGGATAAGTCAATGAGCTGCAAGACCTGGGGGGAGCTGGAGCTTGAAGAAGTCAAAGGGTTCATGGATCTCGGATTCGTATTCTAGAAAAGAAAATTTGAGCTCAAGGTTGATGAGCATGATGATGATGACAATGACGTAAAGATCATGGGTGTACTGAGGCCTTACCTGTCGGAGGCATGGCTGATTAAGAAACCTGATTCGCCATTGTTGGATTTGAGAGTGCCGAGGATGTCTGTTTCTTCTGATCATGCCATGAAGGAACATATTAGGTTTTGGGCAAAAACCGTTGCACTTGTAATGCAAAAGGAGTCTTAAATATTGAAATTGTTTGTTTTTGGTACTGATGAGTCTGATACAAGTTTTTGTGTGGAGTAGGTTATTAGGGTTCTGATCCACCACTTGTGGCAAGTGTATAAAGAAGTGATGGAAGTGGTAAATTTTGGTTTCAGTTTTTCTTAGGAATATGTTTCTGGTTTGTTCCAATCTATTTATTCTCGACCCTCCATCTGTTGCTCGCTATTTTGATGTTCCAGGCTTACAGTTATCTGTCCAAGACTTTTTTTGACATAAATTTGAGAGGTAATTGCAGACTAGTTCTAGTTGTGTGATTCTCCGGTTTCATTTTCATAGACGGTCAGTTGTTGTGTGTAGGTTCTATGTTGGAAAAAATGGCTTTTAAAAGCCTGTGGCTTTATTGCTTGTCCCACATCAAAATCAAAGGAGGAGTTGACTGAAGTACCTGAAAGGTACTATGAGTTGGTCCCTGCACTACAGTATCTTTTCTAACACTTTGGAAGGATACTGTGATGCAAACTAGGTTTCGGGTAATGATGAGATCAGTTTGACGAGTGGTTATGAGTTCACCTTGGGTGGAGGTGTTATATCGTGATAGTCTTCAAAACAGACTTGTATAGCCAGCTCTACCATGGAGTCTGAATTCATTTCCCTTGAGTTGGCTGGACAAGAGGCAGGCTGGTTGAGGAACTTGTTAGCAGATGTGCTTGTGTGGGGAAGGCAAGCAGTGCATGTCTCAATACATTATGATTCTTAAGCGGTTATTTGCGTTGCGAAGAATAATGTGTACAATGGCAAGAAGAGACACATTCGTTTGAGGCATGCTGTCATTAGACAACTCCTGAAAGATGGAGCGATTTCTTTGGAATTTGTGAAATCCGAAAGAAATCTTGCTGATTCTTTTACCAATGGTCTACCAAGGAGAATACTCTATGTTGTGTCAGAAAGGATGAGACTCAAGCCCACAAGTCAAGAAAGTATGAATGACACATGTTAGTGGTCATATGCAACCATACTAATCTTGATGCACTACATCTCCCATTCTCATTACAATAGTAGTGCGTGATGATCTATACCAGTTTTGGTAGTGCTTTAAGAAGCACTTGATAGATCTTGTTAACAATCTATAACCAGCATTGATGGTGCTTGTGAGACGCACTTGATAAATTGTAATCCATAACCAGTTTTGGTGGTGCTATAAAGACGCACTTGATGGATTCTACTAACAGGATGGACTCTATGTCCTTAATAACTCCAGACCCGATTGGGATAGTTCTTGTGAGAAACACTTGATGAGTTACCTACGTGTGTGTGATGGTGGGCCGCCATCTATGGAAAACGTTGGGCAAAGTCTTCCTAGAACACTCATTAGAACCAAGGTATACGCATGGCCATTAATAGCGTCTTTGATAGTATCGTCTTTGATACTATACACGTTTTGCCCTTCTTCCTCTTCAATTTTACTACACCCTTGTTATGGTACTGTTCTGCTGATTCCACATCCAGAAGAGCGAGTGGGCGTGCTGCTGGGTAGAGCTGTGTAACCTTGGGGAGCAACCGCTATTGATCGCCACCTCGGTTACTCGGAAATATTGCTTTCAAGTCAGTGGTCGTGTGACATGACACAACTAATAGTTTATTACGCAACTACTGATAGTTTCCCAAGCAAGTGATGATAGTTTACCGCGTAACTACTGATCGTTTTCCACACATCTGCTGATTGTCTTCTACACGTCTAACTGGCTTGTTCTTTCCAGTTTTCAATTGTTTGTATTGTTTAATTATGTTCCACATAATTCATCAGTTTTGCATATATATTCCAACATTCTATACTCAAAAGAGGGAGATGGGGTGCGATCTACGTTTGTTTACTTTTGAAACATGTTCTTCGGTGGTTTAAAGTCACACAATGTTTTATGGAGTGTCGATATTGGTATATTTGATTATATAGTATTCATGTATTGGTTATCATTGAGTTTTCCTTATATATTTTTTTCTCTTGACTAAAAAGGTGCCGATTTCATTATAATAGATTCCAGCTACAAGCTAGTGCATCAGAAAAGAAACTCTAGACCATTAAGAACAGACAAAGAACATAACTGCTCGTTATTCTTTAAACAATATAAATGTCATAGACAGTATAGGATGACACGCCATATAGGCAATTTAAAACTAACATATAACGAAATTGACTATGACTGTTCAAGGTATTGCCTAAACGACGCATACTCTGTACAGTGCGACCGAACTTTCTTTCATCAATTTCAAAAGGAGTTAGAGCTCTTACCAGGGACCCCTCCTAGGGCCAGTCCCTAGATCAATGAATCCCTTTCATTACTCCTGACGGGGTTACTTCCCCGCCCTCTCTTGATCCTTTTTGGGTTGCCTAGTAGACTCCTTCACTCCCCCAGCTCCTGTTCTAGCGCCAGCCTCAAATCCAACTCCAAGTCCAGCTTTATCTTTGTGCCCAAGCAGGCCTATCGTTTTAGGTACCCAGCCACCAGAAAGCTAGCCGAGCACCAAATTTCTCCAACCTGGATCCACCTATCGGGCCTGGATATAGCCCTGTGGACTTAAACCATTAGGTGCAATACTCATGGATACAATTGTGCCCCTTACCCGAGGTAAGGTTCCCTTAGGTGCAGTACCCAAGGATATGGGGCGTTGGGGTTCTTGATGACCCCAATCTTTTGCATAAGGCCAAGCGGGTCGATCCCTCTAGTACTCCAGCATAGACGAGTCGTACCATGAATGGCCAACCACCTCCCGGTTACACTCGTGTATGTCATGGCCTGTCAATCCATAAACAATGAAAACCCTAGGTAATTTTGTGCAAGTAAGTGAAACACGAATCGGGTCGGGAAATTCCCGAAAGCGTAGAAGGAGATGACGTCACAATGGTCGCTCCACCAGGTTCCAACATCGTACTTGCACCATTCCTCCCTTGCAGAGGCCCCACTTGTCACACGAGACATCAATACTCAGCCCCAGAGTAGCGCTAATCGTCTATCTTGTAGTTCGGGTCCTAACCAATGGAGAAAGACTATGGGCGTGAACCCATAACAAAACCGATCCAGAGCTGAGGGATCCCTTGACATGGGGTCGAAATCGCTAGTAGGAGCGGACTCCCATTGAAGTAATAAGGTTCGTTTCCGCGAACCAACGCACGAGCATCTTCCGTCTCGAAGTAGATACCGAAAACGTTGTGACCTATGTCCTTGATCACCAAGCCCTCAGCTGACTTCCCTCAGGCTTTGGTGATTACTTGGAGCAAAACCTTCTTCCGGTGAGGCTTAGATGCCATAGTTTTCACATCATGGTAAACTACTGGCGAGCCATAACCGTGGGGCTCACTAGGGAATATGTAACCAGAACCTTGACCTCCTCCTCTTTTTCAAACGAGCTTGCTGAGAAAACATCTTGGAGGCTAACCAAGTGAGATTTAAGGGACTCCGACACAGTCTTTGTCCCTGATGGAGCGCCGATCTCCTTGGCTTTGAAGACCCAGCGACGATAGATCATACTTGGTGGCAGAGTAAGGAGGTTCAAAATCACGGGGACACGCTCCGTATTAGGGATCAAAAGTTAGAGATACAGAGATCGTGAGCATTTTATGGGAAATATGGAAAGCTAGGAACACTTTAACTTGGAATGGGACAACCCCCAAAAACTCTGGGAGTTATCTCAGATGTGCGGGCCCACCTCCTCGAATGGAAGGAAGCTAACGTCACAATCAGTATCCGCACTCAAACTCCGGTTAGCTGGCCGTCCAGATTCGTTCCTCAACCAGTTAGAACGTGCGAAATCAACACGAACGGTGCAACTTTTCAAGTCCTATCAATCTGTATGAGGACTGATAACACGCTATGGAGATGGGCGAGTAGGACTCACAACAAATGGGACCATCCCGAGATGCGCACCGACAATTCTAATAGAGGCCTATGTTATTGCTACAACACTCCTCAATACCACTTCTCGGCCCCCATAGTCATCCGTTTTAATGCTCAGACCTTGATAAATATGATTGAAAAAGGGGACCCTCCCGCTTACTCGGTTAACACCATAATTAGGGACATCCGCCTTATGTTGGCTCAAAACGAGATAATTTTTCTCCAATTTGTAAAAAGAACTATGAGTTTAGCCAGAATAGCCAATTTTATGTCAGTCCTTCAGTGGTCAAGAACTCTTCATAATGCACTACCATATACTCTCAACAGTGATACTTAATAAAAATTAACACTTTTATCACCAAAAAAAAATCTCCGCCTAGTCTTGGATTAATCCTCAAAAACTCTAAGGGAAAATTGATTAATTATGCTTCATAACATATCATATTGTTTTAATATGTCTCAATAGTTTAAAATTGGGAATCTATGCTTTTCATAATTTTTTAGACAAAAACACCCTTATTTTCATTTAATCAAACAACTAGAGCTATAAATTATTCACTTCTAAACATATCTTTCGTTGTTATATATTTTGTTGTGGTGTTTAGTTGGATGTGAACTTCCTCCCAATTGCTCTCTTTTTCTCCATTTCTGCATATTTTACAAGATCTCTTTTACAACCTCCAACTAAACATGACTAATAAGGGCATCCACAATGCATGGGCTGGGAGCTGACTGAGACATCAAAAGGAAGTGAGAGAACACATAAAGTAATAGAGATAAATTAATAAAAAAAATTGATGGCGGTGAGAGCTGGTGGGGAGCTCACAGCCGGCGCTTACCGCTAGTGTTAAGAGTTTTTTTGCACCTTTTTATTTTTTTAAAATATTTTTTTTATTCATTCTATTTTAAAATTCTTTTTTACATAAATTCTTTTCAATACATTCTTTTTTAAAAAAAAATCTTTTGTTATATAACTTTTAAACTTTTTTTTATTTAAATTCTTTCTTATATAATTTTTTTAATACATTCTTTTGTTATATGAATTTTTTTAAATTTATTTTTTTATATAAATTCTTTCTTATATAAATTCTTTTTAATACATTATTTTTTTAAATTATTTTGTTATATAATTTATTTTTAAAATTTTTTTATTTTGGGAATATTTTATTCATACCGCCGACGGTTCCCCGTCGACAAAAAGTCATCACCGTAGGCTGTTGGCGTTTCCCGCTGGTAGAGAGACAAAAATATATTATTTTAATGATTACCGCCAGCACCTCCCCGCCAGTGCCGGCTGTAAGCATTATGGATGCCCTAAGATCACGCAGCTCTGTAAACACATCATAAATGTTAAGTTCAAGATCTATCTGATTCCACTTCTTTCCTCTCTTTTTTTCTCACCAAATACTTTATCGTTTCTCTCCGACACCAAAAATCATTATTGAAACTAATGCTTTAATTAAGAATTTATTTTCAATTTTCATACTCCAAACCCGTTTTTAAAGGGGCGTTGATTTTTGTAAAAAAAATTAATATGTCGTCCTATTTTTGTTGTTTCAATTCGGTTTCGTCCTTCAATTTTGCTGATTTTCGTTTTACGGTGAAAAAACAAAACGAGCCATTGATCGGTGTTGCGGGAATAGAGGAACAACCAAATCGCATCGGTGATAAAGGATATAGATTTCAAGGCACAAATTGTATTGATGTGGAAGGATCATGATATCGTGCATGCAACGAAGTGCAAGCGATGAGGAAGACGATGGAGCTCCAAAGCTTGATGTTGAAGCTCGAGATGGAGAACAAGGCATGGCAGAGAGTGAATCCCAAGAACGAGATTGTCGCGGTTTTACTGAACAACACGCTCGAGTAGCTCAAGGTCCAAGGGTACTGCAACACCTCTTCCGGCGGCACCGAGTCTTACTGCTATGGAGACGATGATATTCGCTGGTAACCAAAAATAGAGACACATGGGCAAAAGCCAACTGTGGAGGCTTCGACTTTCAGGCAAATTTTCGTGGATATTGGAAAAGGAAAATATCAATAATATAGATCATTATAAGAATGATTAGAACTATCTTCTTTTCGTATTCGTTCTTTTGGAGGATTAAGCCGAAGACAAAAGGAATAAGATAAGGATTCCTTTTAAATCAGGTCCTATTTCATTCTTATTGTAAAAATAATTGAATATGTGTGTGATAAAATAAAAGAAAAGCGTAGAAGGTCCAAGCATTATGTTGTCGCTTTTGTTTCAAATGGAGGTGTTGATTACAGTGAGAAGGAAAAATGAGAGCAGAAAAGATGAAAACGAAGAGTTGAAATAGAACAAAAACTGAAAAACTGTTTTGGAGTTTTAAAATTGAAATCAGTTAGTTAAGTTTGGCTAAATGAAAATAAGGGTATTTTTGTCCTAGAAATAAAAAAAGCATAGAATTCCAATTTTAAATCATTGAAGCATATTTTTTTTGAAACGGGTAAACGGAGACTTTCATAAATACCAATAGGTAATCAAACAAGATGGGGCATGAACACCCCAGGTTCCAGATGTATGTCCGAGCCGACCGTAGCAAGCCCAGTGCTTATGGACCCATAATAATAGCCCACTTGAAATCGTGGGCACAAACTCAAGATAACTCCTTACCATCGTCTCAAAACAACCAGACATAAAGCAAAAGGTCCTAAAGAAAACAGAATTAAAAATGTTCCAAAGATAATGCAGATACCAAATAAGCAGATAAAAAACTTTGCTAATGTTGCAGGATGCCCGGGACCTCCCAGCACTGGCTGTCCCGGGTCTGTAGGTATAGTTTGAGAACGACTCCACCCACCCTTGCCGGGTCGGGTCATTCCTGCATCGGAGGTTGCAGTGCCTCCCTCTGCTCTTCCCTTTCCTCCTTCTGGTAGAGCGGCCACTCGATGTGTTGTTGGAGGGTCGGATCATCCAGCGACTTCTTCGACTCCGGCGGACGAGCATAAAGTGACCCGCTCCTAGTCTTCAAGGTAGTCAGCTTACCCTTTCCTCGGCTGGGCCCTCCTTTCCCCATACCTGCTTGGGGATCTTTCTCCTTCCACCGGGGATCTTTCTCCTTCCCCTCCCCGGTCACTACAGTAGCTCCGGGCTCAGCTCGGTCATTAATATCAACAGTAGGGTGGACGTTAGCCAGATTGTCAGGCTTCGTGAATCCTGGTGGCCCTCCAGAGACTCGATGCCATCCCTCTTACATTACATTGGTTGCCCCTTCTAGGGTAACCCTGGCCAGATTGTCAGACTTCGAAATGTCTGCGCCGGGTAAATCTTCACCCATAGTGATTTCCCTGGATTGAATCAGTGAATTCAGGGACAGATCACTCAGGAGATAAGTAATAGTCGGGTGTGTCGCGAGGAGGGGGGGGGGGTATTCCAGAACGTCCTCAGCAGTCGATCCACATCCATCTGCCTTGGGGCCAGGATAGACGAATCGTACCGAATCTTTTCTCGACCAATCCCCGGCAATCTGAGGCGTATACTTCTCCGTAGTGGTCGGTGCAACTCCATTCGGACCCGCACCATAAGAACATGTCCTCCCGTCGAGCCAAAGGGATCGGGGCCGATAGTACTTGGGTGCCAATACTATCTGCATTGAGACCACGGATGTAAGATTTCCTGGCTCCCACCGGGACATTGAGCGCCCTAACACCGAGCTCCACATGATGAAAGTTAATCTCATTGGCCCGGACAAATTTTCTGAGGGGCTCCAGCAGAATAGGGAAACCCTTGAAGCTCTAAGGGCCCCTATGACGGATATTTTCCATCGTCTCGGCGGACGGGAAATGATAGCCTGTGACCTCGGGGACATGAATTCCACCTGAATCCCAGTCACCTTCCACTTCTGTAGCATCATCGCGCAAACGACATTCTGATTGTGGACCTGGTCCCTTGCAACCCGGGCTGCTAGGGAGAACTCGTACGTGCCTTTAGTGAACAGTAGGACCCCCTCCTCCGAGACCACCACTTCTTCGTCATCGTCCTCCCAATCCGGGACCGGGGAGATACGGTTTGAGTGGACCTCAGGTCGACATTCCGTCGGCCCCCGTCCGCCGGCTGGCCGAGGGCTCGTGTCCGATATCCGATCTGACGGAGGGCGATATCTAGGCACCACCGTCGGTGACTGAGGCCGGGAACGAGGCGGCAGATCCGGAGGAGCCTCTCTCACTACCAGTTGGCTTCCGCCCTGAGCCAAGACGGTCGCCGGAGCCTCAGGATCCTCGGAGGCTGCCTGGTTCGTACCAAGTTTGCCCTTCAGGGCAAGGAGACTTGTTGGCTGTCGGGG
The DNA here is from genome assembly GCA_963921825.1 of Erodium maritimum. Taxonomy (NCBI): domain Eukaryota; kingdom Viridiplantae; phylum Streptophyta; class Magnoliopsida; order Geraniales; family Geraniaceae; genus Erodium; species Erodium maritimum. Next base: position 35,037,827 of record OY997589.1, read on the forward strand.
GTCTGGCATGGGGAAATATGGATCTACCTCAGACGATAGCGTGACGAAGGCGCCGGAGAGGAGCCCTATCTGGTCGGGGACATCGTGCTGGCGAGACTCGTCGGCAACTGGTAGGATCTGACTTTTGGACGTCATTTCCGACTGTATCCGGCATAGAGTAGGCAGATCCCAAACTGAAATGGACGGAGAACGACGAGGGACGGCAGCAGACATATCGTCGAGGCATCGGGGATGAACGGTCACGTTGGGGAGCGGGTGGGAACGAAGACCGGCTAGGAAGCAAAGCAGAGACAGTGAACGTACACGAAGGCGACGTAGGTTCAGCGATGACGACGACGAGGGAGCACACGGTGGTCGGCGAGGGAAAGGGCGGCGGCAACGAGACCCTGGCTAGGGTAGAGTGAACCTCACGAAGAGGTAGAAGAGAGATTTTTATGTGTCCAAGGTCGTGTATTGTTCGCATGTGGTTCTCATTGAAGCATATTAAAACTATAAGATATATCTTGAAGCATAGATAATCAAACTTCCCAACTCTTTTTTTTAAACGGGTAACCGGAGACTTTCATTAATACCAATAGGTAATCAAACAGGATGAGGCGTGACCGCCTCGGGTTCCAGATGTATGTCCGGGCCGACCGTAGCAAGCCTGGTGCTCATGGACCCATAATAATAGCCCACTTGAAATCGTGGGCACAAACTCAAGACAACTCCTTACCATCGTCCCAAAACAACGAGACATAAAGTAAAAGGTCCTAAAACAAACAGGAAATAAAATGTCCCAAAGATAATGCAGATAGTAAGAAAGAAGATAAATAAACTTTGCTGATTGTGCAGGCTGCCCGGGACCTCCTAGCACTGGCTGTCCCGGGTATGTAGGTATAGCCTGAGGACGACTCCACCCACCCTTGTCGGGTCGTGTCATTCCTGCATCGGAGGCTGTTGTGCCTCTGTCTGCTCTTCCCTCTCCTCCTTCTGGTAGACCGGCCACATTATGTGATTTTTGGAGGTCGGGTCATCCAGCAGCTTCTTCGACTCCGGTGGACGAGCATACAAGGACCCGCTCCTAGTGTTCTGGGTGGTCAGCTTACCCTTTCCTCGGCTGGGCCCTCCTTTCCCTAGTCCAGCCTGGGGATCCTTCTGTTTCCCAAAGGGATCTTTCTCCTTCCCCTCCCCGGTCACTGCAATAGCTCCGGGTTCAGCTCGGTCCATAGTATCGACAGCAGGGTGGACGTTAGCCAGATTGTCAAGCTTCGTGAAGCCCGGTGGCGGTCCAGAGACTCGACTCCCTCCCTCCTGCATTACATTGGTTGCCCCTCCTGGGGTAACCCTAGCCAGATTGTCAGACTTCGGAATGTCTGTGCCGGGTAGATCTTCACCCATAGTGATTTCCCTGGAGCGAATCATCGGGTTCAGGGACATATCACTCAAGAGTTATGTAATAGTCGGGTGTGTCACCGGGGGGTGTATTCCAGACCGTCCTCAGCAGCTGATCCACATCCATTTGGCTTGGGGCCAGGATAGACGAATCATAACGAATCTCTTCCCGACCAATCCCCGGCAACTGATTCATGCAAGCCGAGATTCTGTGGGTTAACATTCCACACCTACGACAAAAATCCACTATCCTCTCATATTGCAAATCAATCACAGCGGATGTTGTGGTAACTGAGAATATGTGGCGTAGTCTTCGCCATAGAGGTCGGTGCAACTCCATTCTGACCCGTAGACATAAGAACATGTCCTCCCGTCGAGCCAACAGGATCGGGGTCGATGGAACCTGGGTGCCAATATTGTCTGCAATGAGGCCGCAGATGTAATCGTTCCTGGCTCCCCCCGGGATATTGAGCGCCCGGACACCGATCTCCACATGATGGAAATTAATCTCATTGGCCCAGACAAATTGTTTGAGAGGATCCAGAAGGGGAAAACCCTTGAAGCTCCAGGGACCCCTATGAAGGATATTTTCCATCGTCTCGGCGGACGGGAAATGATATCTTGTGACCTCTGGGGACATGAACTCCACCTGGATTCCAGTCACCTTCCACTTCTGTAGCATCATCGCGCAGACGACGATCTGATTGTAGACCCGGTCCCTTGCAACCTTGGCTGCAAGGGAGAACTAGTACGTGCCCTTGGTGAAGAGTGGGACCCCACTCCTCCGAGACCACCACTTTGTCATCATCGTCCTCCCAATCCGGGACAAGGGAGATACGGGTCGATTGGACCTCAGGTGGACAAACCGTCGACCCCCGTCCGTCTGACGACCGAGGGCTCGTGTCCGATATCCGATTTGATGGAGGGCGGTATCTAGGTACCACCGTCGAAGATTGAGGCCGAGAGTGGGGCGGCAGATCCCGAGGAGTCTCCCTCACTATCAGGTGGCGTGCTCCTTGAGCCGAGATCGTCGCCGGAACCTCAGGGTCCTCGGGCACTGCCTGGTTCATACCCGGTTTGTCCTTCAGGGCCAGTAGGCACGTCGGCCGCCCGGCAGGGGAAAGGAGGGAGCTGCCTCCGACGACGGCATAACGGAGTCGTCATAGGGGAGCCCTAGCTGGTCGAGGACAACGTGCTGCTGAAAATCGCCAGCAACTGGTTGGATCTGACCGTTGGACGTATTTCCGACTGGGAGCGGCAGGGGTTGACATATTCGGTATTGGGATGGACGGAAATGACGATGGCCGGCTGCTAGGAAGTCGTCGGGGGCGGCGGAGACGAACAGTTACAGCGGGGAACGGATGGAAACCGGGGCAGAGAACGAGGCTCGAGTACGACGGTGGTGCAACGATTACGATGGCGAGGAGGCAGGCGGGGGTCGACGAGAACAAAGATGACGGCGACGAAACCCTGGCTAGGATAGAGAAGACCTCACGAAGAGATAGAAGAAAACGTTTTTTTTATTTTGCCTATTTAAATTTCCCAACTCTAATCATCCGATTAGTGTCCTATATTTTTTAAAAACCGCTTAATCTAAGCCCAACTACCACATGGTTTGACATAAAACAAGCAAACAAGATACTACAACCAGCGACCAAATTAAGCATCAAGGATTGGTGGCTTTAAACCACAGAGCTGTTGCAATTTGCCGCAGTTCAGACTAGGTTACTAGCAAGTGTCTCACACGCACTTCTTCCTCTAAGTCTAACAAGATAAAATAAGAGCTTGACATACACGCGTTGCCAAGCAACGTATGACTGGAGTCACCGCCGTTGTAAAAAGTTTCTGTAACTGGAGAAATAAAAAGGTGTTTCTCTTTATCAACTAGAAAAATAACCGTTGTAAGATAACACGTGTCGCTCTACTTGTCCACCTATCTGTCTCCTTCAGCTCTCTTTGGATCCTTCCCTCACCTTTTGTTTCCTATTTTGTGCTGTTCTGTATAAAAGCAAAGAATATACAGTCCTAACTTTGTCACTCCGTTTTCATCGAACCCGTGATTCAATTCCTCTCCTTCGTCTTCCTCAAGTCCTCCAAACTTTACAGTCTCAATCATCTGTTCTGTAATGGGTATTCGCATAATCTGAAAAATGTCAAAGCTTTCGTCCCTTGTCACTTTGGTCCTCTGTTTCTTTCGGGTCTCTGCCACTACTGAATTTGACTTCGGGACCTTGACTCTCAGCAGCTTGAAACTCCTCGGCGATGCCCACATGTTCAACAGCAGCGTCCGCCTCACCAAGGACCTCGGTGTCCCCAACTCCGGCGCCGGCAGGGTCCTCTACACCAAACCCGTCCGCTTCCGGAGGCCAGGGACCCACTTCCCGGCGAGCTTCTCCACCTTCTTCTCCTTCTCCGTGGAGAATCTGAACCCGTCCTCCATCGGCGGCGGCCTCGCCTTCGTCATCACCCCGGAGGACGAAACCGTCGGCGAAGCAGGCGGTTCCCTTGGGCTCGTCTCCGACAAGGGCCTCGCCTCCGGGTTCATCGCGGTCGAGTTCGACACTCTCATGGATGTCGAGTTTAAGGACATTAATGGCAACCATGTCGGCTTGGATCTCAACACCATGGTCTCTTCTGAGGTAAACAATGAACAAGAACATTCTTTTCTGCTTTATATCAGGATTTTTCACATGAATTGATTGATGATTTTTCAAAATTTTGTTGCCTGGTTGGGTAGGTTAGTGATTTGGGTGATGTGGGAATCGATCTGAAGAGCGGTGACATCACGAACGCTTGGATCGATTATGACGGACCGAGCCAGCTCTTCAACATAACGGTGTCGTATTCGAATCTGAAGCCAAAAGACCCACTTCTAAGCATCGTTCTCGATCTGGATCGGTACGTAAACGATTTCATGTATGTGGGTTTCTCCGGGTCGACTCAGGGGAGCACCGAGGTCCACAGTATCGAGTGGTGGAGCTTCAGCTCCTCCTTCGATGCTGCTCCTTCCCCATCCGGGTCGGAAGGATCGACGCCGCCGCCTCCGTCGACCAATTTGATTATCCCAACTGCAAATTCAATCAACTCTCCGCCTCCGTCCGCCGCCGGCCCTGTCTCAGTCTCCAATACTTCTTCTCCGAAATCATCGTCTTGCCACAACCGCCTCTGCAAGCAAGGACCCGGAGCCGTCGCCGGAGTCGTCACCGCCGGAGCTTTCTTTCTGGCCCTTTTCGCGGGAGCCCTTTTCTGGGTTTACTCCAAAAAGATCAAACACGTCAAAAAGTCTGAATCTTTAGCCTCAGACATCATCAAAATGCCCAAACAGTTCTCCTACAAGGACCTCAAATCGGCAACCAAGTGCTTCAGCGCCAACAGGATCATCGGAAACGGAGCATTCGGTACCGTGTACAAGGGAATATTGCCGGAGACCGGCGGCATTATCGCCGTCAAGAGATGCAGCCATAGTTCCCAAGGCAAGAACGAATTTTTATCCGAACTATCCATAATCGGATCACTCCGACATCGGAACCTCGTCCGGCTCCAAGGTTGGTGCCACGAAAAAGGCGAAATCTTACTAGTCTACGACTTGATGTCCAATGGGAGCCTAGACAAGGCCTTATTCGAATCAAGAACAATCCTGCCATGGACGCATAGACGCAAGATCTTATTAGGCGTCGCATCAGCATTAGCATATCTGCATCAGGAATGCGAAAATCAGGTGATTCACAGAGACGTGAAGGCCAGTAACATCATGCTAGATGAATCATTCAACGCCAGATTGGGAGATTTCGGGCTGGCGAGGCAAGTGGAGCACGACAAGTCGCCGGACGCCACAGTGGCGGCGGGGACAATGGGGTACCTGGCACCTGAATATCTGCTAACCGGTCGGGCCAGCGAGAAGACAGATGTGTTCAGCTACGGAGCCGTGGTCCTTGAGGTGGCCAGCGGGAGGAGGCCGATCGAGAGAGACTGTGGGATCGACAAGAACAGAGTCGGTGCGTGGAGCAATTTGGTGGAGTGGGTGTGGGGATTGCACGGAGAAGGGAGGGTGTTGGCGGCGGCGGATCGGAGGCTAGGGGGTGAGTTTGAGGAGGGGGAGATGAGGAGGGTGTTGCTGATTGGGTTGGCTTGCTCGCACCCGGACCCGATGGTTAGACCCACAATGAGGGGTGTGGTCCAGATGCTGGTTGGGGATGCTGAGGTCCCAATTGTCCCCAGAGCCAAGCCTACTATGACCTTCACCACTTCTCATCTATTGCAGACCTTGCAAGATAGTGTCTCTGATTGCAATGATGGCATGATCACAATATCCACTTCTTCATCGGATCATAGCTTCATTTCTGGTCGTGAGATAGTTCGATCATGATCATGATCATGATGGTGGGGATGGACGATCACGATCTCGATCATATATTTTTTGTTCTATATTCGGAGATGAAGAAGCTAAGTTCCAAGATGAGGACAAGTTTTCAAGAAATATATGACCACAGAATACTCTGTAAGAAATATTTGGCACAAAACAAACCGAATTCAAAAGTATAATTAGGACTTTCTCTTTATTTAATTATCCAAAAGGAATCATTTGTTCTTTTTTTTTCAAGTGTAAAAGGAATCATTTGTGGTTTTACAAAAGATGTGTCTCATATCGTGATAAATTTAAATTCATAAGATTTTTTTTATCAGCAGTTTTTTATAAATAATCCAACGCCGTCAAAGTAAAGCCGAAGGACAAGGGCATAGCTGTAAGAACCGCCCCCAGTCGATCCCGGTCGAACAAGAGGTTTTTGGCGAAAGTTGACTTTTTACCGGAAAAGTCAACCGATAACTCTGGGAGACATTCGGGACCTTTCCAAGGCCCAAAAAGCTTAGCCGTCGTTACGGTTAGCTTAGTTGGGTCGTTTCCTTTCAAACGACTATATTTGTGAAAAAGCCAACCCGGGGTCAATTTCGGTCAAACCTCGAGTCTTAATGAATTTAATTAATTAGTTGCTGAGATATTTGAATAAGAAGTGGTCCCCACATGGACACTTGTCCATGATGACTTGGGTGAGAAGAAATGGGGCAAGATTACCCTTTTACCCTTAAAACTTAGACATTTGGGGCTTTGTAGCAAGAGAGCATTATGGACATCTCTCACCTAGGTTTTAAGGCTACATTGGGTGACATTTCAGCCCATTTTGAGAGTGGTGGCCGAAATTACCAAGGGAGGAGAGAGAGAGAGGAGCTCCCATGGAAGCTTGAAGAAGAAGCAAGGAAAAAGAGGAAGCTTTTTGCCCATTTCTACCTCAAATCATCTCCCAAACTACATTTTCTTCATCTTCTTTCCACCCTTAAGGTAAATCATCTATCTATTTTTGTTTTGAATGATTTCTACTTAGTAGGTTTGATGGAAAATGCTAAGAACTAGTTGGGTGTTCATGGGTTTAAGTTTTTGTTGATAGATGATAAATTTTTGGAGAGAAAAAGGAGTTAGATGATGGGTTTTTAATTGGATTTATGGAGTTTTGATGAAGACCCATGATGGGTATTGAGTTATTGACGTTTATGTAGCTGTTTTGGAGGGTTTTAATGGTTAAAAATGGAGGTTTTTCGAGTTGTTTTCGTGAAATCGGAGCTGGAGGAAGAAGAAGGACGAATCTGTCCAGACCCGTCACGGATCCGTGACGGAGGACGTCACGGTTCCGTGAGGGAGACCGTGACGGCGCCAGTCATGGTTCCGTGAGGAGAACCGTGACGGTGCAGACCACGGGTCCGTGACCCGAACCGTGACAGACCAAAGTTGGGCCTCTTGGGCCCATTTTGTTGGATTTCGAGTAATTGGGACGGTTATCTATAACCGAGTCCTTTTAGGGTTAATTGGGAATGTTTTCCTCTCTAAACCATTTGTGAATTACTCTTGATTCGAGTATTTAATTGTGATCCAAGACTTTGGATCCGAGCTTGACGGAGGAGGAGACTTTTGGACCTCGTGAAGTGACAAGGAGGAAGCTAGCCAGGTCGTCCGTTGCTGGATTGGATTGCTTTTGAGGTAGGGAAGAGTAGTAAACTCCGCCTTGAATTTAAAGAATACTAATAGTATGCATATAGGATGATAATAATCGGAAGATTCTTAGTTTACATATAAGATGTGATTCACTAGAATAACCGCTTTCAATTATGGGAATTGTCGTGCTGTAGAATGGTCATGTCGAGCCTTAGGATTGCGTGTTAGTTGTGTTTGATTATGATTGTTCGTCCGTAAATGTCGATGCATAATACACTCTTGGTTAAAATAAGAATCATAATATGCCATGTGAATTATGATGAATGCAATATGAATGTTTGTTTCGTGATATGATTGGTTGAATGAATGAGATGAATGTGATATGAGTGTTGTCTTGTAATATGATCGGGTGAATGATAGACCGATATGGTGTTCTTGGTAAGTTGTGACGATAAGCTTCGTTGGTACAATAAGTTGGGTGTAGTATGGTTGTGTGGCATTGTGTGTTGTGACTGTACCCCGAGTGACGGGAAGATACCCGACCGAGGTGTGTGCCGGTCCGGTATGTGCGCATTGAGATTTGCCCCGATGTTGTGTGTCCGGGAAGACATCTAGACCGATGGACATTCCGGTATGATGTAGTGTTTCACCCTGATGATGTGTGTCCGGGAAGACATCTAGACCGATGGATATTCCGGTATGATGTAGTGTTTCACCCCGATGTTGTGTGTCCGGGAAGACATTTAGACCGATGGACATTCCGGTATGATGTAGTGTTTCACCCCGATGCTGTGTGTCCAGGAAGACATCTAGGCCGATGGGTATTCCGGTATGATGTATTTGCTTCACCCCGATACTGTGTGTCCGGGAAGACATCTAGGCCGAGGGCATGTTCCGGTATGGTGTATTCGTTGAGTTGTGCGTGTGATCGTTTGGTTATGGGTACTTGTCTTAAGTCGTGTGGCATCAGATCTGAGTAACGTCTGTAGTGGTCTTAGTAGTCTAAATGTACCTTTGTTCGTGTGTTTCTTTAGTTAGATGCCCTTATCGTTATCATCGCGTTCCGGTCAGTTCCTATTTACATTTTCAATTTTAGTAAAAGTTATTGTTCGAGTGTTTCTGATAACGTTGGGAAGTCCTTTCCCCTTTATTACTTTTTCCTACTGAGCGAAAACTCACCCCCTCTGTTTTTACTGTTTTACAGGTTTCGGTGACGATTCGGTGTAGAGGACGTCTCAGAGCTTGGGAGCTCCTCGAGAGTCTGGGGCTTAGTTACTTAGTAGAGACGTATTTCCATTTTTTGTACTAAACTTTGTTTTACTTGCTGGATTTGAGTGTTTGACTCATATTTATCAGAGTTATTTATGTTGGAACTAAATTTGGAGATTTATTTCATTTAAGTTTACCTTTATCTTTATTATTTAATTATTATTTTAGTTCATGTCTCGAGTCCGGTCAAAACCGGATTTAGGGTGTGACAATAGCCTTCAGAACAACTTACAAACAGGAGTACTGGCCACGAAGGTGCAACCTCAAACCAGATGATTCCCAACAAGGGAAAATAATACAACAACATGTCTTAGAACCTAAATATTAAAATCAGTAACCTAAATATAACAACCACGGGCCAAATAAAATACAAGTGTGATTAGGTAGACATTGACATGATCTTGATATGTACATATTTTTTTTTATAAGCTCGAAAATTTATTGATAAGGTCAATATAGATTGATTCTAGATTTTTGTTATGATTTTAAATGAATAGAGATGATAAAAATCTATCAAAATACAACTATGAAATATCATAAATTGGTTAGATTTTCATATTATAGGAATAAGGATATAGTCGAAAAACACATGGCCTTCTAGGCCTCGTTCTTGGTGTGCATAAACTCAATGAAGCATTTCTGAATATCAAAGAGGAACGCTACTTAAGATAGGGCTTGGAGAAGTATATAGTTTATATTTTTTATGACATTTGATTTATGTTCTGTCCCCCATATCCAGCCATGCATGTCAGTGTCACTGTCAGTGTCTAATAAAAATATTCATACACAGACGTGGAAATTGCTCATTGAAGGGAAAGAGAAACATTTGTTTTATTCATTTTAAAAATTAGACAGCACAAAGTCTGACGCAAGTATGAGTGTTGGTAAGAGCATGTGCAGAGGCAGCGATCAATTATATGATTTTGTAGTCGATGCCAATCAACATTACTATTATACGTACGATTGTCGAATTCAGTTTTTCCTTTGATGTTTGAGTGGTAAGGTAAGACGTAGATATCGATATGATTTTGTAGAACGTTAAAATCATTGAGTTGTAAAGCCAGTTTTTTTTTAAAAGGTATTGTTTTACAATTTGAAACATCGGGATGGAAAATTGCAACGAGTGTTTTGTAAAAAAAAAAAAAAAAGGAATAGGGGCAGTTTGGGCTGGGAATAAGCCTGGGCCAGACTTGGGCCATCAGAAGGCACGTCCGAGCCCAAGTTGCGCGCGGCCCAGGCCCACGAGACGAGCCTGAGACAACCCTAGCGCTCTTGTTCATCCGTCTTCTACAACGCGCTGCACGAGATCCGAGACACTTCGTCTTTTTCAGATCCCTCTTCGATCTCGACCTCCCTCTCCTCCTCCCTCGCTCGACCTCGCCACCGCCCCACCCTCACCTCGCTTCTTCTTCTTCACTGAAGTACCACCGAGCCCCACGCACGCGACGAGAAGTCGCCGCGATTTTCCCTCGGGTTCGTCCTCTCCGAACTAGAATCGAGCGCGCCAGGGACGTAAACGCGCGGTTTGAGCTCCCTCACTCCCTCATCTTTCTTCCCCGACCTCGCCTCGCTTGATTTCATGCCTTCCCTAGCTCGATTTGAGCTGATTTGGTCGGAACCCTCGCCGGCGACCTCGCGAGCTCCAGATCTGATTCGGGAGCGGCGTGGGTTCACGCTCGAGCCAGCGCCGCCGTGGCCACACCCTCGCCAAAGCCCTGACGCCCCCCTCCACCTCTTTTTCCCCTCTTCAAGCCTCGCCTGACGCCGTGGAAGATGGCTGGAACAGCCCTGGCTCGCCGGAGCCGGAACCAGCTCGGACACGAGCATTGGTGGGCTTTGGGCCAGGTTCTGAAGTTGGCCAGGCAGACGGGCCTTGGGCTAGATGAGCTGGGCCTTTGGGCCAGGGCATGGGCCTGGAGGAGCTGGGTCAGGACGGAACTTGGGCCAGGCCAGGTCTGGACGGGTCTAAGGGTCGGATCAGGACCGGGTCCAAGACCGGGTCTGGACCGGGTTCGGGTTGGGTCTGGGGCCGGGTTCGGGTCTGGTCTCGGTCTGACCGGGTCTGGATTCTGGACCAGGTCGGGCAAAATTAATTAAATAATTAATAAATTTATTTTGTTTAAAATTGGTAATTAAAAGACGTTTCGGACAAATCCGAGGACTTTGGACATACCGGAACTGACTGGACTTTTTAACTGTTAAAACCCAGACTTGGACTTCGCGGACTTCGCCCGAGAATACCAAAGTTAGGCCAGGACGTCAGCAGCTAGGAGACGCAGCTGTTGTTATCGTCTTGAGGTAGGGAACGTAGCGGATACCGGTTCAATTGCGGAAAGTTACTAGTATGCCTATAGGTCGTTTTTACTTAATCGGAACTGTTAGAACTGCATGATCAGGACGTGAGGAACGAGTGAATTGAGGGATAACTTACGTGTCATGTCGTGCCGTAAGTTTGGGATTGTTGTGCTGGTAGAAATGCATGCGGGCCATGTCGAGCCCTAAGGTTGTGTGTTGTTTGAATTGCCTTGACTTGATTGAAATGCGTGATGTGTGTTTTAGGCATTGATAGGTTGAGAAGCATGTTGGTATTACCCGGTATAGTATCTGTGGTTATCTTTGGGCAAGTGTGCCATGCTTGTGTTGACGTGAATCATTGCTTGTGAAATGGTTGGGTGATTGATAGACCGACGTGACTGGTTTTGGTAATATTGTTGGCTTGGTAAGCCGTGTTTGAATTATGGCATTGCGATGTGTGATATTATCTCGATGTTTGTTCCACGAGGAGTTGTGTGTCCGGAATGATACCTACACTGAGAGAGTATGCCGGTGTAGAGTATTGAGGACGAGGACGGGTGACCGTTATCCCGAGTCTCTGTGACGGGAGGACTTACGACCGAGGTATGTGTCGGTCCGTTGTATGTGAGGCCCTGGGTCTACGTGACAGGAAGACGTCCGACTGAGGGATTTCCGGTCTGGGATGTTACCCCGAGTCTACGTGACGGGAAGATGTCGGGACCAAGGCTTCGTGATCCGGTACGACATAAATGGAACAAGACGTTTATGTGCTTTTACTGTCTACTTGTGCTTGATGACCTGTTAAGTGATGTGGTTGTAGTTTGCGCGTGTTCGTTTGAGTATGTTTGTGAGTGTGTTTTGGTCTTGAGTTGAGGATCGTGGTTACGAGTTTCGTTGGAAATTAGTTGTGTGCTGTACTAGTATGCCCTAATTGGACGGTTACCCGTGGTGGTGAGCGCTTACTTATAACCTTAACTACTTTTCCTACTGGGCGAAAGCTCACCCCCTCATCTTGTTGTTTTTCAGGTCCCGAGCGGGTTATGTACTAGTTGGATGCTCGATGCTTGGGAGTGTGCGAGAGTCCTAGGCTAGTAGCCTAGAGACGTACCGTTATCATTTGAACTGTTTTACCGTTGTTTTTACCGATATGTGACTCGCGGCGTTGTTTAGAATTTTAAATTATAAATTGAGACTTGATTTGGCTTTACTGTCGTTTAAATTTATTACTGTATTAGTTCACGTCTCGAGTCCGGTCAAAACCGGATTTGGGGCGTGACATGAGTCGAGTGTTACTTTACGTCAATGATATACTTCTCATGACGACGTGTGACAAGAAATCAGATATGTTTTGACCGTGTGTCAACGAATCGATAATTTTTTGATTGTATGGTCATTGAAGAACCGAAGTAAATGAATTTATCAATTTAATTTATTTCTTGTTACTATAAAAGGCCCTTAGTGTTTCGAAGACCACGCACCAAAAACCCTCACTCACAATCACTTCTTTGCAAGCTCTGCTCTTATGTCGTCACTGCAACATTTTTTTTTGGATAAGCTCGAAAAAATTTATTTAAAAAAAAGTCAGATTCAAGAAGAATCTAACCAAAGGAAATCATTACAAAAGAGCTCTCGTAGGGAGCTGCGGGAACAATACCCAAAAACACAACCAAGAAAAACTAAATCAACCAACAATGACCCACTCTTCACCTTCCGAAGTCAAGGTCGGATCATCAAAAGCTTTAGCTTCATGTGCTAGCTGATCAGCTTGAGTTTGTAGGCAACTTGAGCGGTATCGTCGCTGCAACATTAACAATATATTTTCCTAGGATTGCATGGAACGATGAGGAATAATACCCTTGATGTATGTTTGGATCGAACATGCGGTCCTCGACAATGATTATTGTGTTGAAGTTGACCCAAATTCAAGCTAGTTTGTGGCTTGGTTACCAAGCAACCAAATTTAGGGAATTGTCTTGGCCTGATTAGCAAGTAATCAATTTAGGGAATTTATGCCCTGTTTCCCAAATTGGGTCTTAATTGTAGATATTTTTTATTTCCCTATTGTGTAGGAAGTATCTCTACACCACCCCTATAAATACCACCTATAAGTTGCCATGAGTGACAAGTTGAATCAGTGTAAATCCCTGGCATTGTGTAAACACTCCCCATATAGTCAAGTATTGCTGGTTGGCGCCCGTGGTTTTTTCCTCTACGTTGTTTGGAGGGGTTTTCCACGTTATATCGTTGTGTTCTCCGCGTTTTGATTTTATGATCTATTTCGTTCTATTACCTATCGTTTTATAACAAGTGGTATCAGAGCCTGGTTGTTCAATCTAGGTTTTCTGACGATATGGCATCATTGGAATTCGATCTACCGTTGTTGGATTACACCACACGATTTTCCCTGTGGCAAGTAAAGATGCAAGCCGTTCTAGCGCATCCTGACCTTGATGATGCGCTGGATGGATTCAACAAGAAGGTTCCGAAGACGTGGACCAATGAGGAGAAGCGTAAAGATCGTAAGGCTCTATCTCTGATTCATCTTCATCTATCAAATAATATTTTGCAGGAAGTACTGCTGGAGAAAACTGCAGCAACGCTTTGGCTCAAGCTGGAATCGATCTGCATGTCTAAGGATCTGACCAGTAAGTTGCCCGTGAAGATGAAGTTGTTCACGCACAAGCTGCAAGATGGTGGTTCTATACTCGATCACCTAACGGTCTTTAAGGAGATCGCTTCTGATTTGCAGTTCATGGAGGTAAAGTATGATGATGAAGATCTAGGTCTACTACTCTTATGTTCATTGCCTGGTTCTTTTGCAAATTTCCGAGATACCATATTATTTAGTCGCGATGAACTAATTCTTGCGGAAGTATATGAGGCCCTTCAATAGAGGGAAAAGATGAAACTTATGGTACATGGGAGAAGGATCATCATCCTCCAAGGGAGAAGCTCTACAGGTAGGTGGGAGGACCGAGCAGAGGAACAACAACTATGCTACAAGAAAGTATTTTCTTTGTTTGTTCAGGGAGATGTCTACCACTTTATGCTACAAGGAGGAATTTGTCTCAAGGTGGAGTTTGTTGAAGTTGACCCAAATTCAAGCTAGTTTGTGGCTTGGTTACCAAGCAACCAAATTTAGGGAATTATCTTGGCCTGATTAGCCAGTAATCAACTTAGGGAATTTATGCCCTGTTTCTCAAATTGGGTCTTAATTGTAGAGATTTTTTATTTCCCTATTGTGTAGGAAGTATCTCTACACCAACCCTATAAATACCACGTATAAACTGCCATGAGGGACAAGTTGAATCAGTGTAAATCCCTGGCATTGTGTAAACACTCCCCATATAGTGAAGTTTTGCTGGTTGGCGCCCGTGGTTTTTTCCTCTCCGTTGTTTGGAGGAGTTTTCCACGTTATATCATTGTGTTCCCCGCGTTTTGGTTTTTTGATCTATTTCGTTTAAGGGTTATTTACGATAAGGTACCCTAATGTTTTGTCCACGAACGATAAGGTACCTTAATAATTCGTCCACGAACAATTTGGTTTAAAATTGGCATATTCCGTTAAAAACTAACGGAATGTTCCTCTAAATTAGACATGTGCAGTTAAGTGGGGTGTGAAATGACGATTTTACCCTTTCTTATTTTAAGCTTATAAATTTGATAGACAAAATTACCATTATACCCTTCATTATATAATACAATAAAAATATAATAAATAAATAAATTTAAAATTTAAAAATTAAATTATTCAAAATAATAATTAAAATATTAAAAAATACAAAAAATTAAAAATTCATTTTTATTTGTTTAAAAAATTAATTTTATTAAAAAAAACGCAGAACTGTTCGAGTTCGAGCCCCTCCGGCCAAGCTTCGTCCTCTCCGGCGTCGTCCCGGCCACCCCCATCCTCCGCCGTCGTCGTCCCCGGCCACCCCACCTTTGCCGCCTCCTCCTCCCTCTTCCACCTCCTCCCACTCCCTTCGAATCGCATTTTGGTTCAGATCTGAACCAAAACGCCTCAATCTGAAGCGACTCGTCGTTGCTGAACTTACATTGCAGGTGCTTCACACGAACTGCTACACGCCCATCCATCTTTATCTCCATCTCCGAGTCATCATCGTCACCAGAATCGGGTCGATCAGAGCCGGCTTCCTTCCTCAGCGTCGTCACGGTGAGGTCGGCCATGGCTGTCGCTTCTTCATCTGCGAGTAGATCTGGGACTAGAGGTTGAGCTCGTCCGTCCGGTGAGGGCGGTGGGAGGGGGAGGAGGTGGAAGAGGGAGGAGGAGGCGACGGAGGTGGAGTGGCCGGGGACGACGACAGCGGAGGAGGGGGTGGCCGGAGACGACGCCGGAGAGGGCGAAGCTTGGACGGAGGGGCTCGAACTCGAACAGTTATGCGTTTTTTTTAATAAAATTAATTTTTTAAAAAAATAAAAATGATTTTTTATATATAAAACTGTTTTTAATAAAAAAATTATTTATATATAAAAAAACTAATTATTAAAAAAAATAAAACTAATTAAATATAAAATCTGATTTTAAAATATAAAAATCTGATTTTAAAAAAATAAAAACTGATTTTTGAAAGAAAAAAAACAAATTCAGTTTTTTAAAAATATAACTTTAAAAAAAATATATAATTTATTTATTTTATTTTGAAAATTAAAAATAATTAGAAAATATAAATTAAGGAAAAATAATAACTGAGGGTATAATGGTCATTTCACTGTTAAGTCAAAAGTCAACTGAAATGTCAAAGGGCAAAATAGTCATTCTACATAATTCTGTTAGTTTTTTAACATCATTAAACCAAATCGTTCGTGGACGAATCATTAGGGTACCTTATCGGACAAAAAATTCATCAGGGTACCTTATCGTTCGTGGACGAAACATTAGGGTACCTTATCGTAAATAACCCTTCGTTTTATTGCCTATCATTTTATAACATATTGGGTCAGTGTGTAACTTCAATTTCAGGTTGTCGCGTCGTTGTAAGGTGCCCAGACAAGAAGCCAAATGCAAATTAAAGATCATTTTGGGAAGAACAACAAAAAGTGCCAGAAGTTCGATGATATATATCAGGAGCACACAACTACTAATCTATTTAGATATTTGGAGGAACGGCACATAGTTTCTACCGAGCAACACATAAAATCCTCGTGGGTCGGACGTTCATCAAACATAATTGCTGGGATGTCCTCCGACACGCAACGAAGTGACGTCATTACATGGTGCATAGTGGGTAACATTTGGTTATGTTCCCGTGCAGTTTTTGTATTTCTAGTTACTAGTATGTTTTTTATTATGTTTATATTTTATTTTGTGTTATTAAGTTTTTCTTATGTTTATATTTAATGTTTATATTATTATGATTATTTATATCAGTATTGTGTTATTTTTGATAGGCGTAAAGATTTTATTGGTAATACATCTTTGAAGGTGGAGAATGCAAAAAGTAAAACGATTACAACAACACTCCTAAAAGGAGAAAATGGGGAAAGTCCATAACAAAGAAAACACCTTAGAAACCAACGCGAGGCGTACAAAGCTTTTTCCTCAAACAATCCTGAGGATTCAACTACCACTCTGAGAACGAACGATCACTACGAATGGACCTCGATTGCTAAAGAATACCAAAAGATTGATTTTGAATCTTACTCAACACCACCTGTGAACTATCCAGGACTTGGTTAAAAACCACAGTATTCCGAAGGATCCATAATTGCCAAAGCACCACATAGCCAACCCTAAACCAATGCTTCCACCACCACAAGGGACCAAGTCCTTTCCAGGCCAATAAAACATCGCTAAGGGACTTGGGAGAGACCCAGAAGATCCCCCACCAATCATAAACCAAGCTCCACACAAAAGAGGCAACTTCGCAGTGAAGTAAAATATGATCCGAATCCTCCATCCTTCTAGAACATAATTGACAAAACATATCGGCAATAGGAATAGGGACCCCACGGGCTTCTAAAAAAACAACAGTAGGAATGGCCGAGTGCGCAGCTAGCCAAACAAGAATAGAAAGCTTTGAAGGGCTTTGCTTGATCCACAAGCAAGCAGCCCAATCCACCCGAGGGATATCACCATCACCTGATAAAAGACCATAGCATTCCGAGACAGAAAATCCTTTGACATGATTTGTCCAAAAGATCTGATCAGCCACGCCCTAAGACAAGCGAACCCGAGCCAGCAAAGAGAGTAGCGAGGAACGTTCAGTCCGCTGCCAATCCCAAAGTGGACGCCTAGGTGTAATATACCACCCGTTGTTCTCCCAATATTCACTGACCAATGATGTCCGGTTCTGAACTACAACATAAAAACGAGGGAAACTCACCTTTAGTGCCATAGACCCAAGCCAAGGGTCGTCCCAAAATCTAACACTTTCTCCATCTCAAACTCTCCAATTCAAGCCTTGATTACCAAACATGGCACGTGGATCCGAGGCTAAGGATAAAATTTGCTTAAAAAGATAAGAACTACCTAAGCGATCAACCGTATTCAAATCCCATTCTGAGCACTCCCAACCCATAACAACACAAAGGATTTGCTTCCATAATGAATCATGATCTGAAGCAAACCGCCAAAACCATTTGGCTAACAATGCATCATTCATGTCTGCAAGTCGACGCAAACCCAAGCCCCCTTTATCTTTTGGGTGACAAACTTGTTCCCATTTAATCTTAGGAAAAACCTTGGTCGGCCCATAAGACTTCCATAAAAATTTCCTTTGGCAGCTCTCTAAAGTACGGATCACTTCCTTAGGGTCCTTCAACAACGACATAAAGAATAGAGGTAAACCAGACAAGGTACTTTGAATTAAAACCACCCGACCTGCAGTAGTAAGATATTTCGTATGCCAAATAGCAAGAGCTTTCCTGAATTTCAGAACGACCGGGTCCCAAGTTGGTACCCTTTTGGGAGAGGCTCCCAAGCTAAACCCGAGGTACGACATTGGCAATGGGCCTGAAGAGCAACCCAAAAACTGTTCCACTTGAGAGAAGGATATCAAGGAGCTGTTTAAAACAATAGCTTTAGACTTCGCAAAATTTATATGCAAACCTGAGATTCTTTGAAAAGAAATCAACAGAGCCTTCAAACTAGATAACTCATCCAAATCACCCCTCACAAATAATCGAGTATCGTCCGCAAATTGTAGGTGCGGAATCGATAATCCACTCCGAATATCAACCCTTCGAAAGAGAGCCTGAGCTTTACCAAACTCTAATAATCTGTGTATCCCCTCAGCAACTATCAAAAAAGGAAGGGAGAGAGAGGGCACCCTTTCTTAATACCGTTATGCATTTGAAAATATCGACCCGGAACACCATTCACTAATAGTGACAAATGAGCTCGAAAAAGGGACTGCATCCAACTTCTCCAAAAAAAAAACAAACCACATTTGAGAAAGGACTTCATCAATATAAATCCACAACAGCTTGTCATAAGCCTTCTCGAAATCTAGCTTGATTAGAACCGATTCAACTCTCGATTTCTTAATTAAATGCTTGACCTCCGAGGCTATTAGAATGCTGACACTCTGAGAATTAACTCTCAGAGTGGCACGGCAAGCGTACCGGTCGTCAAGTAGTCTTCGGGGTTTAGTCCGAGATATCGTACCCAAGGGAGTAATTAGACAAGAACTTTAGTTAATTAATTTGCTAGTCAAGCTATTTCTATTCCGATGTTTGATTGGTTTTGGAAAATAATAAATTCATGCAAATAAGAAGTAATATAAGCGATCCGAGAATAGAGCACAAAGTCACAGAAGGATTGTGAATCAAAGATAAAAGGCGATCTAGGACATTAGCGGGGTTCGAATGTGATGAATGACTTAATGTGATTCGATATACATTTGCAACTAATACTATCCTAAGGGCAACGAGAATCCTCTCAATGTAGTCCTAACCATCTCTCGATCGTATTAGGACCCTAACATACTTGGTCCACCTAATTATCTTTAATCTAGGTGTAGAGCGGTATATAGCATTATATGCTATGAATTCCTCTAACTTTCGGGTTTTACTCCTATAGCTATTACACTTGTGTCAATCTAACCATATTCTGGCTTAGATTAAAACCCGAGCTATCTAGTTCATTTTTCCTCCTATTAACCTCATTTCTCAATTGTTGGTTAATACGATTGGATCAATTATCACGTGATCAAGGTAATAAAGCATTAAGAACGGAATTAGATAAACGATATCCTAATACTAGTTTAACAAATGCATGACCGAAATAAGTTAAATCAATTCATCACATCGTTCCCCTAGCCCTAGATCATGAGTGTTTAGTTCATGGCAATAGAATATGAACACAAAGAGATGATAAAAACAATGATAATCAAATTGACCGATAAAAGTAATACAACTATCAAAGTATAATAAATACTACAAAAAACCTTCGTAGATGAGTTTGTATCTCTTGTTTTGATCTTCAATCTCTCTCCCAAAATCTCCAAAAGCTTTCTCCCAAGTGTGTTTCTAGGCTGAATTTCGTGATCTTCTTCTTAATTTCGTGATCCCCTCTATATTGACCTAATATCCCTTTTATATTGAGAGTCCAAACTAATAAAAAAAATAGGAAACGCAGCTGGAAAACGAGTTTTTGGCGTTTGCACTGTCGCTTGCACGGGGTGCAAATAACCGGTGCACAATTCTGGCGCCTTTGTCCCGTATGCACAGTTAGATGCACGCCGTGCAAATAATCGGTGCATTTTTCAACATCAAATCCTTCTTAAAAGTTGTAGATCTTTGAATTCCCTTCTATTGGATAGGTAATAGGCAAAAATCGGAGTTCGGATGCGAAAGTTATGCCCTTCACAAGATCAGCCAGGCTCCAAAATTCCTTAAGCTGATTTTTGCTCTATTTAGCTCCAAAACTCGTTATTTCACATCAAACTCCTAAATACCAATGAAGAGAGAGCAATTACATAAATATAGAGAAAAATACATTAAGTCACATGATCCCGGGACTGAAAAGCTTAGAAATGTGGGCTAAAAACATCTAGAATAGATACATTTTACGTTCACATCAAATGTCATCCACCAGGTGCCTACCTGCTACAAATCCACTCTGGGTATCACTGATAAGGTCTGAAATTACCAGCTTTAAACGAGAAGCAAGTAGTTTGGCTAGAATATAAGACATAGAGATTAAGCTAATTGGGCGGAAATCACCAAGTAATTCAACATGATCATGCTTTGGAATCAAAGTAACCAAAGTAAAGTTGATGCCTTACCCAATTGCCCATAAGAGTGGAAATCATTTATAAAACACTTCAAATCTCTCTGTATGACTAGTCACACTGTCTTGTAAAATTTCATTGAAAACCCGTCAGGGCCCGACGAATTGTCAATCCCCCAAGCATTTAGGGAATCTTTAATCTCAACTAAAGTAAAAACCGATTCCAATTCTGAAGCCTGCACAGAAGTAAGATTGGAAAAAGGTAAAATAGGTAACGGGATACGATCAGCCGAAGGGAGAGAAAATCTTCTTTCAAAATGCAAGGTCGCAACCTCCTTCATGTCATTAGGAAGGTCCACAACACCTTGAGAACTACGGAAACGCTGAACCCGGTTCCTATGTTCTTTGAAGTTTGCCACCCGATGAAAATACCGAGAACAACAATCTCCCCCCTTAAACCAAGCTACCCGGGCCTTTTGCCTCCATATCTTGGCAAGTTGGTTGCGTTTCAAGATAAGCAAAGCACTAAACCAAGATCGGTCAAGCTTCTCCGTGTCACTCAAGTGACGAGTCTCTTGGATTTTATCAATACAATCGATGTTATCCCTTAACTTTTCAATTTCCGTCTCAACAATACCAAAGACCTTTTTGTTCCAAAACTGCAAATCATGTCTCAACGCTCTCAGCTTGGACCACAAAGTATAGCTCGCAGATTCAAAGGAAGGATAAGAATTCCACAATCTAGTCACAGTGGGAAGGAAGTCTTTATGCTTTACCCAAATATTAAGAAATTTTATAGGTCTTGGATGCCAATTCAGCGATTCCTTAGAAATCATAATTGGGCGATGATCAGACAGGTCACGAGGAAAACTCGCATGTTTGAGTTGGCCAAAATCAGCTAAATAATCGGGGGAAACAAATAAACGATCGAGTCTTGAGGCCTTAGAAGAGTCTTCATACCAAGTAAACACCGATCCTACGAGAGGTAAATCAACAAGGCCGATCTAGAAATAAATTCCATGAAGTTCCGAATATCCACTCGAGAGGAAA
This sequence comes from Erodium maritimum, assembly GCA_963921825.1. Lineage (NCBI taxonomy): Eukaryota > Viridiplantae > Streptophyta > Magnoliopsida > Geraniales > Geraniaceae > Erodium > Erodium maritimum. The sequence goes on from OY997589.1 coordinate 35,058,991, forward strand.
CACAATTCCTTCTCTTTGTCTCACTTAAAGACGACATTAAAATCCCCTCCAACTATCAAGCGATCAGACAACAAAGGTATAACATCAAGCAAATTATCCCGTAAGGACTTTCTACCAACTATAGAACGAGGAGCATAAACATTGATGAAGGAAACACAGGAGTTATTAGGAACATATGTCACGCCTCAAATCCGGTTTTGATCGGACTCGAGACGTGAGATAAAAATAATAATAAATAACACAAGTTTAAACGAAATAAACCTCCAATAAATAAATTTAAAATCGATAATTCTGGTACCAAGAGACAAATGCTCAAATCCAATTAGAAAAAGTTTAGTAAAATGGAATTACGTCTCTAGACAACCCATAAGTTAGGACTCTCACTAAGCTCCCAGGCTCCGAGACATCCTCTAGACCAACTCACGATCGAAACCTGTAAAAGAGTAATAAAGGGGGTGAGCTTTCGCACAGTAGGAAAAAGTAGTTAAGGGGATGAGCTATCCGCTCCTCACCACGGGTAACCGTCCAAATAGGGCATACTAGTAAAGCACAATAACTAACGAGTTGAACGGTAATCACAACCACAATCATAATCAACCTCACTTAACTCTACCTCGTGTGATCACATCACTTACCCAATCGCCACACTTGGCGTATGAGATCAACCCTACTCAACAATCAACAATTTCTCAATCTTCACACCAAAACCATATCTCAAAGAGTCACCGAGTAAATACACAAAGTAAATCATTACCAATAGCACCAGAACACACATTATCGGTCTAGATATCCTATACCGGAATCCTCCTTCGGTATAGGTATCACACCGGAACACACAATATTGATATACGTATATCAGAACACATAGCCTCGGTCAGGATTGTAATAACCACTCCCGGTCAACGCCAGTCAAACCTGCGAAAAACAGAAAAATTTAAAATTTTTAAGACTGACAGTTAAGTGAACCTAAAATGACCCCGAGTGTCATACCGGACTTAAGTTGACCCCGTTATTGACCAAAGTGAGTTCCGGGGGACTCAGGGCAACTTTCTGATCGATTTGGGAAATGTTGACTTTTCGCTGGAAAAGTCAACCGAGCGACGTTTTGGTCCATTTGAGGACCGTTTTGGATCCAAAAAGATTAGCCGTCGTCGCAGCGGTCTTAGTTGAGCCGTTTCCTTGTAGCCCGTCAAGTTTCGTAATTTCTTGGGAAAAGTGCTCGTTCGGGGCCCGAAACGTCCGTTTTTCGCGAATCTGATTGGGAAATATCTAGTAGATATTTTCCCAAAAAGGTGTGGGACCCACCTTGCCACTTGTCAAACAAGTGGTGGTGTTAGGTTTTGAGACAAGACAAGACAAGACTTGATGGTTAGTTTTACCTTTAAAGGGTTAGTTTGTTATTTTTTTAATAAAACAAAAGGGAAACAATATGACTACACGTCCATTTCAAAAAAGAAGAAGAAAGGGGTTAGTTTTAGAAAGAGAAAGAAGAGAGAAGAAAGGGAGAGAAGGAAGAGGAAGCTTGGGATGTTTTGGCCACTATTCACGAGCATCGAGCCATGGGTTCGTCTCAACGATAGTAGATTTGGGTTCACCTCGTCTTCCTCTACGGTAAGCACCTAATCAATCTTCGATTTGGTAAATTTCAAATGTTAGGGTTTGGTTAAAATGAGTAGTTTATGGTGGAAATGAGTTGTGGGGATGGTTGGAGACGTTTTGGAGGTGAAGGAGCACGTTTTCCGGTGACCGGGAGCTCGGGAGGAGCTCCGGCCACCATATAGGGTGGCCGGCCACCATGTGAGGTGGCTGGCCGGAGCTAGGGCCGGCCACCACCATGGTGGGCCGGGCCCATTTTGGCCCTAGCCACCCACGGCCAAGTTGGGCCGGGTGGGGCCCACGTGCTCGGGTGATCGGGTTTTATGCTTCAGGTGGTTTAAAACGTTCCCCGGACCTTTTATCCTTAACCGAATCGAAAATTGGAATTAAATTGGAGAAGTTGTAATTTATCGGGTTTAGAAACTTTAAACGTCATTTAATTGACTCGGGAGTCGGAACTCGATTCCGTCAAGTGCGTTGGGTTCCTTGAATTATTCTAAGACCGTAGAAACTGAAACGGGGGCTTTTGGAGCCCCGGAAGGCAATTAACAAAACCCGGGCAGATTCGCCATGTCGGGCGAATCGGGCCTTTACGGGTCCTTTATCGACAATGTCGAGTAATTGGGAAGTTTGGGAGTGATCGACATTGTCGGGGTTAAGTTTGGGCATCGATTTTAATGGTTTTTGGTTTATTTCCTGCGAGTGTTTAGTGACTTTAATTTGTGTTCTTTTAGATCGTGCCACGGACCGAGGCAAGGGAAAGCTGGGTGAGTGACTGAGATCATCACCGGAGCTCGTGGTTGGCTTCTGGGAGAACACGCACGAGGTAGGGAAAAGTAGCCGGATCTCGGCCCTGACTAGGGAAAGTTAACAGTAGAATTGCATGTGACACCGGGGTGTCGTGGGTTGAATAGGTTTATTTAAATATTAGAAAAGCATGCTACGGGAACTTGGTAATTGTTAGAAAAGCATGATACGGGATTGTAGCGTTTATCAGAAAAGCATGTTACGAGAACTTAGTAATTATTGGAAAGGCATATGACACTTAGTAGTGTCGTAGGAGTAGAGAACTTAGCGATAATTGTTTTACTGGAGGCATATGACCATGCCCGGAGGTTGATTGTGAACAATCAATATTAGGAGTAATGGAGGCATATGACCATGCCCAGAGGTTGATTGTGAAACTGTTGATATTATGACTGTTGGAGGCTTGGGTTAAGCCGGAGGTTGATTGTTTATTTTGGCGTCTTGGGTGGCCTTGAGAGCCCGTGTATTATTATGGTTGAGTCTTGGGTGGCCTTGAGAGCCCGTGTATTATTATTGTTGAGTCTTGGGGGGCCATGAGAGCCCATGTTGTTAATCGTGTTTGGGTGGCCATGAGAGCCCGTACTTTACTGTTGGTGTTTTAGCTGGCTTACGAGTTAGAGTCTCGGTAAGTTGCAAGTGTGTTTTATTGTTGAGTTTTGGTTGGCCGTGAGTGCCCGTGGGGTTGTTGAAACCGTGTCTTTACCTTTGGTGTTTTGGGTGGCCTTGAGAGCCCGTGTACTAAGGTTGGTGTCTTTGGCTGGCCTGACCGAGTTAGAGTCTCGGGGGGTTGTAAGCTTTCTTTAGCTGGCTTACGAGTTAGAGTCTCGGTAAGTTGCAAGCGTGTTTTATGGTTGGTGTCTTGGGAGGCCGTGAGTGCCTGTGGGGCTGTTGAGTCCGTGTCTTACTGTCGGTGTGTCTTGGGAGGCCGTGAGTGCCTGTGGGGCTGTTGAGTCCGAGTTTTACTGTTGGTGTCTTGGTGGCCATGAGTGCCTATGAGTGTTGAACCTGTGTTGTTACTGATTGTTGATTTTGCTTGTGATTGTGATTGTGATTGTGGTTACCGGAGGTTGGGGGCTCGCTTCCTGAAACGGGGGTCCACGAGCACACGCGTCTGCATGTTCAGACGGGGTAGGGGGCCCGCCCGCCAATAAAGGGGTCCTGGCCGCGCGTGTGTGGTTTGGGTTTGTGAGCATACCTTGGGTGGCTTATGGGTTAGAGTCCCAGTAAGTTGCAGCATTTTTCCGGCTGGCTTATGGGTTAGAGTCCCAGTAAGTTGCAGCATTTTCCGGCTGGCTTATGGGTTAGAGTACCAGTAAGTTGCAGCATTTTCCGGATGGCTTATGGGTTAGAGTCCCAGTAAGTTGCAGCATTCTTGGGTTGGCCTGATCGGGTTAGAGTCCCGGGAGGGCGTTCTTGGCAGCTGGTTTGCGATCCTTTGTGATCTTGTTTGGTGTGCGATCCTTCGTGATCTTGTTTGGGGTGATCCCTTGTGATGCTGTTTGGTGTTGCGTAACTTTCTTTTGAGTCCTTGGAAGAGGTCGTCAATGGTTGTGTCGGGTCTACTTTACATGTCAGGGTGTCGAGTTGGTCAGGGAAGGCAACAGTGGGTGTATGTTCAGTTAGAGTACTTGGGTTGGGGATGGTGTTCCCCGGTGTTGAGTCGTTGTTGGTGTTACCTGCTTGTCTGCTAATTATGCCGTAGTCAGTCTGTTATCCGTGGTGGTGAGCGAACGCTCACCCCTAGCTGCTTTTCCTACAAGTACTGTTCGTGGGACGGACTAGGTGAGCTCTCGAAGCTTGTGGAGCTAGGAGCGGAGTTCGGGTTTTGTCTTTTGAGTCTAGTGACGGATACCTTGTACTTTTGTCCACTTGTTGGGACGTGTTTTCAGTTGTAATTATTATTTTTGTTGAACAAATGATGATTTTAAAGTGATCTATAAAAACGGTTTCAAAAGTGTTTATTATTTTAAAACGTTCGCGTCCCGAGTTCGGTTTACTGAAATTGGGGCGTGACAGCTTTGGTATCAGAGCTCGAGGTTTCACACCTCGGACTGTTCGTCAATTAGGTGGGGAGGGTCGAGTCAGTGTAGAACTGTAGTTTTATGAGTCCTGGTTGGGATTGTGTGTATGTGCAGTGTTTTATTGCTGGCTTGCTGATTGTTGTTGCTGGTTGAAACGTTTTTAAGTTGTCGCGGGTCGACTCAGGAGCACTCCTGTAGTCGAACGTGACGGTGCTGACATCAAGTCGGTACAACGTAGTTCGGGGACGCCTGGACCGGGTTGTGACTGCGTGATGTCAAGTATGAGGTTTTAAAAATGAAGTGGAGAAAGTTTTAAAATTGGTTGGCCCGGCGGGCGTATTTGTTTTGATTGGCCTTGTGGGCGTGTTTTGATTTTGTTTGACACCGTGGGCTTGTGTATTTGATTGTGCTTGGCCCGGTGGGCGTAGTTCGGTGTTGGTTGGCCCGGTGGGCGTGTATTGTTATTACTCGACCGTGTTGGCTTGTGTTTGAGGTCGGTCTTGGGTTGTCGTAACTGTGTTATGTGTTTGGTGGTCGTTGTCTGCGACGTACTAGTGTACGAGTCGCTATTAGCCGGGAAAATTACGAGTACCCTAGGGTAGACGTAACGAGTGTAAGTAGTGTGAAATCATTACCGCTACATTTCGGGGTCACTGGTTTGGCCCGGTAGGTGGGTTGGGGCGATTTGGTTGCTGGCCCGGCAAGGGGTCCGACAAGACTTGGACGCCGGCCCAGTATGGGGTCCGGCAAGTCGTGGTTCCCGGCCCAGAGAGTGGCACGGCAGGGTCGTGTACCGGCCTGGTCCAGTGAGCCGTCTTCGTTTTCCTTTGGTTGTTTTGTTTTATTGTGCGTTTAGGTTTGCGGTTGCGTGACTCAGTTCACGTTCGTGCGGTTTGAGCGTTGGTCTTACGTGTTTGGGTTCGCGGGTGTGGGTTGTAGAGGCCGTAGGCCTGGTGCACGGTGGGTTTGTTGTTGACTGTTTCGCTCACGTACTATTATAATTAAGGCATTAGTAGCGTGAGCAGTGTGACGTTTGGCTTCAGTTTTGTGTTGGTGTTTGCCCTGACTAGAGTGATAAGTCTTTGGTGCGTTACTAGTATGCCATAATCGAGCGGGTGTCTGTGGAGGTAAGTATAACGCTCATCCCCTTTACTACTTTTCTCGCAAGGGACGAGTAGCGAACACTGGCTTGATTGCGGAAAGTTATAAGTAAATGCATAAAGGACTGGATGAGGGCTTGGTGTACGTTTGTGTGGTTAAGTTTGAGGTTCCGCTTACGTGTTGTTATAATTAAAGGATGTTTAGCGTGAACGATGTGGCGTTTAGTAACAAGTACGTTGGGGTAGACGTAGACCGTGGGAACGTTAGTGTATTCGAGCTGGTTGTCCTTATTTGAGTTCGCAAACTGAACGTGTGCGTGTATCCGTGTAGAGGATACCTGCTGATGGCTCGTGGCAGACGAGGAAGAGCAGCAGTGGCACGGGGACGAGCGCCCTTGCGAGGCAGGCGGGGACGGTCAGCGGGGACACCAGGAAGGGTGCCCACCGTTGAGCCCGCCGAGTACGCCGAGGCGCAGGGTACTCCTGTCGGTGAGGATAGGAGGAGCGATGCGGGACCTTCTACGGGCACGCCCAGCGTCCCGCCGGTCGCAGACCCACCCGTCATGACTGCCCTGGATGAGCTGACCAGGACAGTCCAGAGTTTAGTGGCGATCATCGCTAGTCAAGAGTCTGCTTCGCCAGCCCCGGAGGCAGTCGCGGTCCCAGTGAGGCCCGGTCAGACAGAGGATCACACATCCCGAGCACTACTAGACTTCCTGAAGCTCGGGATACCTACATTTGTCGGGGAGCCGAACCCCGACCTAGCCGAGAGGTGGATAGAGCAGGTCACGCGGGACCTTGATACATCAGGTATCGAAGACGGTTGCCGCAGAGTGTCCTTCGCAGCTCACCAGCTGAGGGACAGCGCCTACCACTGGTGGGGGCGTGTGAAGGACATGGTTGGATACGACTCCAACATCTTTCAGGATGTGTTTATGGCGCAGTACTTTCCCGAGTCGGCTCGGCTGGAGCGACATCGTCAGTTCCTAGATCTGGAGCAGGGAGGATTGACAGTGGCGGAATACGAGGCCAGATTCACGGCCTTGACTAGATTCGCGCCGGAGATGGTGACTACTGAGCAGAACCGTTGTCTGCGGTTCCAGGGGGACTGAGACCGGTGATTCGGGACAAGGTCCTCGCCTTGAGGTTGCGGAAGTATACGGATCTTGTGGACACCGCAGCGACGGTGGAGCAGGGTATCCGGGATGCGGACGGGACCCGTGACCTCCGACAGCGGCTGACCAGCTTTGCAGGGCCGTCCGAGTCACGAGACCCGCAGAGGCAGAGGACAACGGGACCCTTCCGACCACAGACTCGTCAGGATGGATCGAGACAGCGGGGGTCGGTGGCGTCAGTGGGGCCAGTCGCTTCAGAGAGACGGCTGGGATGCTATAACTGCGGGCAGCCAGACCACATGCAGCGAGAGTGTCCGATGAACACGGGGCCGAGGGCCGACGAGACCAGGTGTCGCCGGTGCGGCCGTGTTGGGCACACTATCGGCCAGTGCTATGAGCCGTTGGGGGCAACGACAGTGCGACAATCACAGCAGTCGCGCCCTCGTCAGAGCCAACGGTCGGGGTTTTCGCAGCCGTCGACGAGCGGGCCAGCTCCGAGACAGCAGCGGAGTTATGGATATCATACCAACATATCGTACCGAGCTTATCATACCGTGATCATTAATTTAACAACAGACATAACACATATCACACATTACAAGCTACTACTCACAACAAACACAACCAACACGCAATCCTACGGGCCCAACCAGGGTCCCACATGCAATTCTACAGCACATCAATTCCCACACCTACGGGCACGACCTGGCCCGCAGTGTCACGCCCCAAATTCAGCAGAACTGAATCCGGAACGCGAACATTTAAGACAAAAAAATAATTTCAAATCTTTGATTAAAACACTTTAAAACCACCAATTTAGTTAAACAAAATAATCATAATTTACAACTCAAAAGTACGTCCCAACAAGCGGACAAAATACAAGTGTACGTCGCTAGACTCAAAAGTAAACCCGGACTCCCGCTCCTATCTCTTCAAGCTTCGGAAGCTCACCTAGTCCAACCTGCGACTAGTACCTGTAGGAAAAGCAGCTAGGGGTGAGCGTTCGCTCACCACCACGGATAACAGACTGACTACGGCATACTTAGCAGACAATGCCGGTAACACCAACAACAACCCAAACACCGGGGACTACTATCCCCAACTCAAGTAACCTGACTGACACACGACTAAAACGTTCCTCAACCGACTCAACACTCGGACCCGTAGCATAGACCCGACACAACGATTACGACTTCCTGCAAAGACTCAAGACCACCACGCAACACCCAAGATCACAAAGGATCGCACACCAAACAAGATCACAAAGGATCGCACTCCATCCAGCTGCTCAGTGCCGGTTGCTAACCGGCTGGGCTCGAGCCTGCCCCACGCACTTTACCGATCCCTGTCAGGCCCCAGACGGTCGACCTGTTGGCGATATATACATCACTACTTTTCCGATAGCTAGTCGGAAGGGGAGCTTCCCTTCATCGCCTAAGAACGCTCAACCTACCGATCCCTGTCAGGTCAGGCTAGCCAAAGAATGCTCGACTTTACCGATCCCTGTCAGGTAAGCCAGCTAACCTCCACGCAACTTCCCGACACAAAGTCGGGTCACCAACCTCAGGCAATCACAATCACAAACAAAGTTCAACAACTAACAACAACACAGGTTCAACACTCCACAGGCACTCATGGCCACCCAAGATACCAACAGTGAAACACGGGCTCAACAACCACACAGGCACTCATGGCCACCCAAGACACCAACGGTAAAACACGGGCTCAACAACCCCACGGGCACTCATGGCCACCCAAGACACCAACGGTAAAACACGGGCTCTCATGGCCACCCAAGACACCAACAGTAAAGTACGGGCTCTCATGGCCACCCAAGACACAAACAGTAAAGTACGGGCTCTCATGGCCACCCAAGACACAAACTAAACAAACAACCTCCGGGCATAACCAAATGCCTCCAGTATATCTAATATCAAAGAATTTACTGCTCCTACGACACTACTAAGTGTCACATGCATTTCTATTGTTCGATACGTTCCCGTATCATACGACACCACCCGGTGTCGCCTACCTTTCTAATATTCGATAAACTTACTTAACCCACCACACCCAAGTGTCACATGCATTTCTACTGTTAACTTTCCCTAGTCAGGGCCGAGATCCAGCTACTTTTCCCTACCTCGTATGGGTTCTCCAAAATCGCACAAACAAGCTCTGGCGTGATCCCGATCACTCGCCTAGCTTTCCCTTACCTCTGTCTGCGGCATGATCTAATAAGAACACAATTTAACTACCTTTAAGTTCGCAGACATAAACTGGAATTTAATAAACTTGACGCCCAAAAGTAACCCCGACAATGTCGATCACTCCCAAACTTCCCAATTACTCGACATTGTCGATAATGGACCCGGAAAAGCCCGATTTGCCCGACATGGCGAATCTGCCCGAGTTTTGGAAACGCCCTTCCGGGGCTCCGAAAATTCCCGTTTTCGTTTATGCGGTCTTAGAATAGTTCAAGGGTTCCAATGCACTCGACGAAATCCAATTCCGACTTCCGAGTAATTTAATCAGCGTTTCAAGTTTCTAAACCTGTCAATTACAACTTTCACAATTTAATTCCAAATTTTGATCCGAGTGTGGATTAATTGCTTGGGGAACGTCCTAAACCACCCGAACACGAAACCCGAACACCCGAGCACGTGGGCCCCACCCGTCTAACCTTGGCCGTGGGTGGCTAGGGCCACTTTGGGCCCGGCTCACCATGGTGGTGGCCGGCCCTAGCTCCGGCCAGTCACCCCATGGCCGGCCGACCACCACACACGGTGGCCGGAGCTCCCCCCGAGCTCCCGGTCACTGGAAAACGTTCAATCCTTGCTCCAAAACGTCTCCAAGACGTCTCCAACGATCCCCACACCTCAATACCACCAAAACTACTAGTTTTACTCAAACCCTAACTTTCAAGATTAAGCAAAACGAGAATCGATTAGGTGCTCACCGTAGAGAAAGTCGATGTGAGCTCGATTCCTTTAGCTTTGAGATGATCCAATGGTTGGATGATCGGGAATAGTAGCAAAACCCTAGAAGCTCTTCTCTTTTTTCCCCTTTTCTCTCTTCCTTCTAACTCCTTTATCTCTATAAAAATCACCCTTTTCCTCCTTTTTTGTAAGTAGCCGACCCCCCCCTAGTGTAGTCTTCTTGTTTTGTCCCAAAAACCTAACACCACCACATATGGGCCATGTGGCAAGTGGGTCCCACACCCTTCTGGAAAATATCTTCTACATATTTTCCAATCAGATTCGCGAAATTCGGACGTTTCGGGCCCCGAACTGGCACTTTTTCCAAGAAATTACGAAACTTCGCGGGCTACAAGGAAACGACTCAACTAAGACCGATGCGACGGCGGCTAAGCTTTTTGGATCCAAAACGGTCCTCGAATGGACCAAAACGTCGCTCGGTTGACTTTTCCAGCGAAAAGTCAACATTTCCCAAATTGGTCAGAAAGTTCCCCTGAGTCCCCTGGAACTCACTTTGGTCGATATCGGGGTCAACTTAAGTCCGGTATGACCCTCGGGGTCAAATTTAGGTTCATTTAAGTGTTTGTCTAAAAATTATAAATTTTCCTGTTTTTCGCAGATTTGACTGGCGTTGACCGGGAGTGGTTATTACACGCAGGTGGTTCCATGTTATCAACGACTATTCTAGGTATTCGTATCCTACATGTGATTCTACAATATTACGGTTACTTAAACCCTATATGCAATTCTAGTAACTTTCCGCATTTAAACCGGTATTCGCTACTTTTCCCTACCTCAACCGTTATCCAGACACGAACAAACACGAGTCGCCTAGTAGCCTCCTCCTCCATGCTCGGGAACAACGTCTAAGATCACAAATAGTACGAGAATTAATAGTAATTCAAGGGCGGTTTAAAGAGAAAAACATCCCAAACTAACCCCTAATAGGCTCAGTTATATATAACCTTCCTAGTTACTCGGAAACGATCAAATGGACCTAAAAGATCCAATTCTGATCCGTCACGGTTCGGGTCACGGAGCCTTGACGGACTCTGTTACGGTCTGGGTCACGGAATCGTGATGTTCACCGTCACGGGTGACGTCACGGAACCGTGACGTGTGCCGTCACGGTCTCCGTCACGGAGGAGCCGTGACGCACTCCATCACGGTCCCCGTCACGGATCCGTGACGGGTCCAGACGGTTTCGTCCTTCTTCTTCCTCCAGCTTCTTCTACACGATTTTAACTCCTCAAAACTCCATTTTTAACCTCCAAATCAGTCCCAAAGCCTCAATACTCCAAGACCCATAGTGATTTTCATCAAAACAACAAAAACCCAAATGATTTCTATCATCAAACTCCACTTTTCTCCACAAAATCAACTTCTTAATCAAGACAAACCTCAAACCCATGAACCCAAACCTAGTTCATGCAATTTCTACCAAACCCCCAACCTCAAACTTTATTAAAAGTGGGTTTTTATAATGGTTACTCACCTTAGGAATGAAGAGGGGATGAGAATGGAGTAAATTTGGAGAAGATTGGTGTTGAAAATCCACCAAAGGAGCTCCTTTTCTTCACCTTCTTCTTCTTCTTCAAGCAATGGAGTTTTCTCTCTCTCTCTCTCTCTCTTTCTAGCAAGGTAGGTTCGGCCAAGGTGAAGAAATTGTGCTAAAAATTGCCCAAAAGTGGTCTTTATCTTAAAGGTAGAAATGTCTCTTTCGTCCTTTAGCCCCTCTCTCTCTCTCTTTTGTCCACTAGTGGGGACCAAATGGTCTTTTCCCCCTCTTTTCTTCCCCTCCAAGACACATGGACATATGTCCATGTGGGGTCCACCTCTACCCAAAATATCGCAGCTCAAATTAAATTAATTCGATAAGACCTCTAATTCGACCCCGTTTGACCCGGATTTGACTTTTTCGCAAAATTACACACTTGGAAGGAAACGACCCAACTAAGCTAACCGTAACGACGTCTAAGCTTTTTGGGTCCCGGAAAGGTCTGAATGACTCCCAGAGTCGTCAGTTGACTTTTCCGGCGGAAAGTCAACTTTTTCCAAACTTCCCCGGTTCGACCGGTGTCGACCCGGGGCGGTTCTTACAACATAGATGATGGTTTTATTAAAAAACTTTTATAAAGAGAAAATACAAAAGTGTTAGAAAAGGGTAGTCCAAAATGGACGTACTAAACTGAAGATACATCCAAAAAAACACCTGAATAACATCCTAGCGAACCAGAAAGAACGAGACTGACCACATCAAACAGGAGGAGCTCTTCCATAGTAAAAACAACAACTACGGCCTCAAACCAAACATGCGAATCAGACTAATCAAAGTCCCCCAAAAAATGCTCCACTTCTTTGGCAGTTCTACCAAAAATGACTCTTCCGCACTTAAAGAACAAGCCTCAAACACCTTGAAATAAACTAGAAGATGAAAAATGGCCGATCCCAGATGATCTACAATCCGAAAACAAAGGTGGCACAAAGTCCCTTCTCTACTCAGCTAGGGAAATATATAAATATTATGTTAGTTTGTGTTTTGTATCATTTATGTTCATATTTGTTACATTTTTTGTTGAAATAAATAAATAAAAATTCGGAAAAATATCAACATATCGGGTATTAAATCAGATATAAACAACAAAATTCAGACAAATAAAATAATTAATAGAATCTGCAGCTAAACAGAAAGTTTATTGACGCTTGACCACGACATGACTTTATCACATCAACAAACTAGTTTGGCATATATAACAAATTCTAATAGAAATAAAAGCCAATTGGCCAACTAAATAATCATCTCTGAGACTAACCGCTACATGTGCTCTTGGGATACATGGAGTGGTGGAGTATCAAGTTGAAAGCGAAACCTATAGTTAAATATTGTATTTATGAGGGTTTGAAACTGAAATACACGATACTAAATTTTAATATTTTAGAGAAGTACAAAGTCCGTAGAAAAGTCCATAATTAAATATTAATAAACTAATTTTTATGTGAAGCAAACAATTATTTTTCAAAAAACTAGTTAATATTAGTCGACGATTTATCAGTTATTATTATAAAATAATTAAATTGATGACATATTAAACAAGACAACTTTTACATTCATTCGTATTACACTAACATTGAACATGAGTTAAACATTACCTCCAAAAGGAATATATCCAAGCCCGTATGGTCTTTGGTTGTACGGTGGGAGTGGATGGTCTTCAAAAAACTTGTCGGTGGACGTGTATCGTTGTTTATCAGATGTGTATAGGTCTTTATTTGTCTCACCTTATGAGTTACGGTCATACACATAATCTTCCTCGTCGTCATAACTCTCCTACTCCATAGTTGGAGAACACATGTCAAGTGGAGTGGACCATTTATACTAGCTTGAATCACCCTCGTTTGAACTTGAATTAGGAAAGAACTCATACTTAGTGAACTCCAATTGAGCTTCTTACTCAAAATAGGAAGCCATTTTGACAGAGGAAAAGGATGAAGAGAACAACACACACCCATATATAAATAGTGTATGAAGTTGAATATATTATATGTCAGAGTTCGAATATAAGTCTGCATTGAACAATCAAATCCAAATATCAAAGTTGATGGAAGACCCTTCGAAAACCTTGATATTGAAATTCAACTCCAACTGAATTTGAAACAGTTGCAACTTGAAATTGGAACTACATGAAATGAAAATAGATTAATCGCTAACATCTGAAAATCGATCACATATGTACTTAACACGATCGGCATACAACTTCCTGCGAAGAAAACATCGTGTAGGTCATTATTCTTTACAACTAATTCATATAGTGAAGAAGGGTTCCAGGTACCCATGGCTCAAACGGTGTATGGAGAGGAATATCAGCATTTGCATCACAAAAATAAATCACTCCTCCGTCATATGTTTCAAATTCCTCCCTCACAATCATATTGTGCAAATTGCTACAAGTATGCATTATGTTTTCAAGTGTTCTACTATCTCAAACATAGGTGGGGGGCGTACGATGATGTGTCACCGTGATTGAAGAAATTTAAACGCTTTTCCACATCCTTTCTTGTACTATCTCAATACTTCACAAATAGTTTATCCTTCATCACGATCGGGTGTGGTATTCTTTTAATAAAATAAGTCTAAGTGGGGTAAATTCCACCAACCAAATAACACGAATAGTTATAACGGGTACCGTTTACCTCGTACTCAACGATATGTTCATGCCCTTCCAACACATTTTGGCAGACATACGAGTTTTTGAGAATGTTTATATCGTTCACATCAAAGGCATCGTAATAAGCATTCCAAGTCCACAGATCACGTGACATAACAAATTCAAGCATTACTGTTATGCGGTTACCATGATCTCTTATGAAAAATTCTCATGTACATGCTCGCGATTAATTCTTCATCGCTAATGCATGCGATTAATGTTTCCAATATAACATGGAAAGTCCTATCTCTTGCCCATATGAGACAAATGGGTTATGTCGTCCGTCGTCGTTCGCCTCTCATACTTCACCAAAAAACTCGAATCACAACCTTACAAACCTTTGTATACATTTCATGATGGTGGATGCACCCATTCATATTATTTCATCTAGAAAAGTTGTAGCTTCTCTGTATGCCAACATCCAGACCGCAGTTGTACATTTCTGGTGTGAAATAAATCCATCTTGGCTCATCGCGTTCATCTTTTGAATAAAGTAGTTGTCATGGCAACGACCTCCATGACACGAAGAAAAAGGATTATGCACATTCTAAATCGATGTAGAATATATTCTCTCCATAAACCAACTACTCTGCAAAGTAATGGCACATTAGAGGCTTGTTGGCCTCATCCCGATCTCGAAACAACCACCTTTCTCAGCTTCGTCTATCATCCATCCAAGTTGGCCTTTATTCAAGCAATAATCCAATCGGTATTACATTCCATATATGCCTTGATCATTGTTAATTCATGCTCCACCTTCACATCAAAATCTCCCGATGTCATCGATCTCGCATTGTCAAATATGGAGGAATTTGGGAGATAATGAATTGATAAAGTTGTGGGTTACCAAATAGAATCGGTAAGTTTTTGTATGTACTTTTATTTTATTTTATATATTTTACATTATTCTATAATTAATATATTTTTTTGATAAGATCGAAAATTTTATTAAGAAAAATCCGGTTTCCAAGAAGGAAAGGGACAGAAATAATCGATTACAAAGGAACTCTAAGAAGAGCTAAGGGGACAAAGCCCGAAAATCAAGTAAACACAGACCAGTGAACAGTTTCTCAAGAGACCCGACAAAACGTCTCACCTGAACCGATGAACAGTACCTCAAGGTGATCAAGGTGAGTCATCTGGTCCCAAAAGGACTTCGTAACTCATGCCCTTCCGCCACAAGCTGATCGGCCCCATACAGCCCCCTAGATGAGTACTCACAAGACTCAAGTGAGAACAAAAAAAGCTTAGTCTAACTCCCGAATGGAAACTCACCGGACCTGAAAGACCAGAACAGGTCAAACGGGCCTTAAACCGGTACCACGCCTCCTCCTCGGTCGAAGATACCAACCCGGGCGCCTACTCCAATAGGAAAAAGAAGAACCTGACGGAAGAGAACTAGCCTACCACATAATATCATAAGAGTGAATCAGAACTTTCCCAAACACCACATCACCACTTTCCATCACAGAGTTAAAGACCAATGCATTCCTTAGAAGACAAATATTCCAAATCGTAATATAGCAGACGCGAACCCAAGACTTCCATTAAATGATGAGAAACCATTCCCCTCCACTGAACTAGGGCCTCGCCAATGGAAAGGGGCATGACCTAGGAGACTTCCCACCATGTCAAAACCCGGCCCTACAACCACCAAGAAACTGAACTGTGGAGCAGAAGATGATCCACAGTCTCCATCCCAACTTTGCAAAGCGGACAGAACATTTGATTAGGCGTCACACGCAGGCCACACTTCTTTAAGAAAACTAAGGTGGGCAAGACATTTTGAACTGCCAACTAGACCAAAACACAAAACTTCAGGAGTATCCCTCCAACCTACAGAATAGAGGTCTAAGGATCCACAACCATATAGTCCTCCTCGATCAACAGAGAATAAGCATTAGACACTGAAAACCCTGTCGATCTTTTCAACCATAATAAGGAGTCATCAAGGTCAGGGGATGGAATATGGCTGCTTAAAACCGAGAGGAAAGAAAATATGGCCTCCATCTCCCATTCGCGGTCCATAAACCTAAACTCCATTGACCAACCAAATCCACCCCAAAACTCCGCCACCCGGCCCTCTTTTTTAGTGGCCAGCGAAAAGGAAACCGAAAAGCGGCGAAGGAGGGAATATCATTCACCCAAACATCATCCAAGAAAGATATTAAATCACCCTTACCCACAATCGAAGACAACCCCTGATTACCAAATACCCTGCAGAAGATATGGTCACATGCAAGGTCAAGAATATGTTTGAACAAGTAAACAATACCCTTCTTGTCCAAACGGCTCAAATACCAATCATCTAACGACCATCCCATCCTCAAGAAAATGAGCACCTTCCACAGGGAGCGCTTTGCAGTGGCAAAGCGCCACCGCCATTTAGCAAGTAATGCAATGTTCATCTCCTCAAGTCTCCTGAGGCCAAGACCACCCAATCTCTTAGGTCTACACATAACCGACCATTTTACTTCATAAAGAACCCTACCATCACCTTCATTACGCCATAAGAAGCTTCGTTGTATTTCTTCAAAGGCCATGATAACCCCTTTAGGTGCATTTAGAAGGGACATATAAAAAAGGTTAGGCCGGATAAAGTAGACTGAATCAGAGTAATTCTACCAGCTTGAGTAAGGTATTTAGCATGCCACAAAGCTAAGGCCGATTTGTACTTGCTAATAATCGGATCCTAAGTAGATAGATGTCTTAGAGACGAACCTAACAAAAAATCCAAATACTTCATAGGTAAATTACCCAAGGCACATCCTAGCACAGAACCTACCTCAGATGGATTTAAGGAGGAAGCATTCAACAAAACTGCTTTGGACTTAAGAAAGTTAACATTGAGTCCCGAGGGTATCATCAGCAAATTGCAAGTGTGAAATAGAGAACCCAGACCGCCCAATCTCAACACCCCTAAAAAGTCCAGCTTCCTTCCCTACCTCCAAAAATTGGCGTAGCCCTTCAGCTACGATAAGAAACAGAAAAGGAGACAAGGGGTACCCTTGCCTAATACCATTCAACATTTCAAAATCTCTACTCGGAGCTCAATTCACGAGAACCGATAAGTGAGCCCGAAAACAACAAAGCATCCAGCGTCTGCAAGTTCGACCAAAATTCATCCGAGTCAAAAACTCTTCCAAATAACCCCATTGAACCAAATAGAAGGCCTTCTAAAAGTCAAGTTTAAGGAGGATCGCCTCTTTCTTGGAACGCTTGATATAATGGATGACTTCAGATGCAATGAATACCCCATCAACCAGTTGTCTACCAGCAACAAACCCGCTTTGGTTGTCACTAATCAAGTCATCGATCATAATTAGTAGACACGAGAAGCCTCTCTATAATAGTTAAACTAACTTCCTCTGATTTATCTATCATCAGTTAACATACAATAGTTCCTCAAGAATAGTCTTCGTTGTGCATGCTTTTAATTTATAGCATCCCCGATAATTGATTACTTATTGAAGATGAGTTTGCTTACTTGTTCAAATAAATGATTTAAAACACGAATATTTCCTTATTATTCATCTATTTTTTTACTTGTCTATTTTTACCATTATAATTTCGGCAGCGAGTTTTGTTAGTGAAACTTCAAGCTGTGGAGAGAATCATAAATCCTAATGCGAAAGGGAAAAACTTTCGCCACTTCTTTCTCTTCTGATGTCTCTACTGAAACCCAACCCAAGTCTCCCTACATTGTTCCCTTTTCCACCGGCGACAACCTTTACCTTTTTCCTTCAATCCTCCTTCGTTTTTACCTCTCATTTCCAGTTTCGAATTCTCTCCACCTTCCGGCCTCGTTTCTATCTCCAGCCTCGAATTTTTCGCTTCTCTCGTGTCGCGTTCATGGTTGGTTGGTGACTAGGGATGGGTTCGGGGTGGGGACCCTGCACCCGCGTCCCCTCCCCGCACCCCACCCCCAATTGACCCTGCCTCGCTCTCTCCCTGTGCAGAACGGGGATTTTCTGCCCCGCTCTCGCCCTGCAGGGGAACGGGGATTCCTCGCCCCATGGATAAAAAAATACATATTTTAACATCGAAAAATTCTCAATCCATAATTTTAAACAACATGCTTGTAAAAGAAACATCACATAGCTTCATAATGTTATTTGCAAAAATGAATAATAAATATCATATTCATATATTAGTGAAATAAGAAAAGAAAAATCATTATTTGGCATATTCGAAATAAGTTTTCTATCTTTTAGATTTAAAATATAAATAATAAAATATCATATGTAAAGATAAGATATTATGTGTCCTTCAAACAAGATGATTTTTTTTTAAATAGTGCGGGGAGCCCCGCAGCCCGCGGGGGGATGGGGCGGAGCGTCCTGCAATGCGGGGAGTGCTTTCCCTACTCAAGCCACACCAAAATTTTCGTTTATCGCCCCGCTTAAAAAATCCTGGTCCTCCCTGTAGAGGCGGGGTGTTTTTCCATCCCTATTAGTGACTTCTCATCGCTTTTGCTATGGAGCGGTCAAGATCGATTTTGTCCCCCTTCGTTTTGTCAACATTGGCTCTGCGCTGCTCTTGGTTTGACTGGATATCCCCCTCCCCAATGGTTCATCACTAGAATCGCCATGGGTTTTCAGCTCGTCTCGTTACCGGAGAAGGTCACAGGGTGGTGTCCTCCACATCGATCGCCGGCGACGAGATTGGTCCTTGTGTGGTTCTCATCAGACTTTGGAGGTCGAATTCGTCCCCCCTAAACGCGGCAACTTCAACCCACCTCCTCCCCGAGCTTCTTGTGTCCGGTTATGTCCATCGTTGCGGGATGGCTTTAGGGACTACTGACCTGGAAGATGGGGTCTGTTTCCCTTAACGGATCTGACGTGCAGTTGATTCCTTAGACTTGGTGATACAGCATAGGTGTTTGCCTTATTGTATGGGGTGAGTCGTGATGTTGTCCAGTGGCAGAGCTCTTTGGGGTGAGGTGAGGTCTCTTTCAGTTACACTTTTTTCCTACATGTCCTTGTGGTGACCCTATTCTCCTAATTGCGATCCATCTTAGATCTTTCCCTGTTCTCGATCATTTTTGTGGTTGGGGACGACTTCCGTTGAGTTGTTCGGGTCTTTTGACTTTTGTGGAGATTTCTTTGTATTTTGTGATTCATTAACCTTTGTTCTTCAGTTTATTACTTGTTAGTACTCAATGGTTGAGAAATCTAGTTGTAATGCTTCGGTTGATTTTCAATTCGAGCTTATTATGTTTGACAATTTGGGTTCTGATCCTGTTGTTCAAGGCTACCTATTATTGATTTTGTTCTGTTGTGAGGTTTAAATTAGTTCGATGCTCAGGTTTGTATGGCTTTGTCCGTGTCTTTATCTTTCATTTTCTGAAAAACGAGTTTATATATATGTTTTGCCGATTAAAACAAAATAAGTCTTAATGTTTCTCAATATAAATCAGATCGGAAAAAAGACCAGTAGGAATAAGAAATGAATTAATGGGAGAGAGAGGCTCTGCCTTCTCTCTAGAAAACAAACCCTAGCTTCTCACTTCAAACCGCCGCCCTCTCGCTTCTCTTCTCCGGCGGTGACCTCGGCTACCAGGGTCACCGTTGGCCGTTTCTTTCCTCTCCCTCCCTTTTCTTGGCTTCCCTTCCCCCCATTTTCCTTCGATACCCTTGTATGTGCCCAGATCTACCTCTACGCCTTCTTCACGAGAGGTTTGGTTTGGGCGTGGGGGTCCTTTCACCTCCTTAGTTTTGTGATGGTACTACCCAGATCCAGTCGTGGGACAGATTTCCCAACGGGATTGCTGTGGATATGGGTAACATCGCTTCTCTTGGGTTGTTGTGGTGGTGCGTGGAGCTTTTGGCGTGGCTGAGGGAGGTGGTTTCATCCCAGATTCAGTCGTGGGAAGCTTTCCCAACAAGGATTGTCGTGGATCTGGGAACCCCTCTCTCATTCGGTGGTTGTGGCGATGCATGCTGATGTCGGCGCGAGTCCCGGTCTCTCTCCTTCAGGCGCTCTCTTCTCAGGACAGATCCGGTTTCATCCTCCTCCTGGTGCAGGAAGCGCTTCTCGCCTCAATCGAGATCATGGGAGTAGGAAGGACTCACTGATGGTGTTGGCCTCAGCCCGGATTCGTCGGAGTGGTTTGGTAAGAGTTTTACCTCTTCTGCTTGTGGGTTTTGTGGAGTCCAAAACTTTCTTTTCCTCTTCCTTTCTCAGACTCGGCAGAAATGCCTGGTCCTCCTTCAAGATGTCTCGGTGTAGGCCGACGGCACCTGGAGGATTGGGTTTGTTGATCGTGAAATAGGATAGCAAGAGGAGGTTTCCACTCACCTGAGTCGTTACTTCCCCTTTCCTTGCTTGATTTTATCTTTTGCCCGTGTATGCTCCTTACTTTCCCGTACTCTGGCTTCATTCTTCTCGGCCTATTTTGGACCGAGCTCGCCGGTTCAAGGTGCTGGCCGCCGGCGAGTCCTTTAGGGTGTTGTTTTTCCCGTTCTGTAGCCATGTAATAGGTTGGTAATGCTTTACGGGCTAGGGATTCTATTCTTGCAAGGTATTGGGTTAGTACCTCTGGGTTTTGTTGTGGGTTGCTGGCTTTTTTTTTTTCGTTTTTTGGTGCTTTATGTTTGGCAAAACCTGGTTATAGACCATTTTTATTTGATCTTTATGGGTGGAAAATCTGGGTGAGTTACACCCCTTTTTGCTGTTTGGTTTTCTGTGGCTCCTTATGGTGGTTTTGGTATTCCTTGTTTCCTTGTTGTTGATTTTAGGCCTTGGGTTGTTCTGTTGCTTGTATTCCCATCAGTCTGTTGAGGGTCCTGTTGTGAGGATCTCTCGGGAACGCTCGTCCTTGTAACAACACTTGATCTGTTTTTCAGAGATCATTTTATTTCAATTTGCTTTGCTGATAAAAAAAAAATCAGTTCGTGACCCATATCCCTAAAATGGATTTTTAGCAAAAAAAAAAACTGACCACCGTATTGGTTATTGAAATTGATTTTGATGAATGCGCGTGATTTTTAAAGATTTAAAGTAGACGAACGACACTAATATAACATCAAACAAAATGAGATTAAGATGGTTGGTGGAGATGGATAAGTGTCACATGTGATTTTTGCTTATAACCAATAACCATGATTGCAATGATACAATAAATCGGTCGACATTTTTTTATATTAAATCTTGTCTAGTTACCTAATGATTAGTCTTGAAAATCAAAGCAATTGATGAATTTTAGATAAAATAATTTTTCCCTACTTTATGAAAGAAAATGATAATTCATTAAACGAGGTCGGTCTTATACCGACTTATTTTATATATTGATCGATCTTGGGTTACTCTGATTCGATCAATGTGCTGATAGCTAGACTTAGGTTTGAAATCTCCGAGAAATAAACTAAACCAATAAAGATTAGGGTGACGAACGCCCAAAACACCGACCAAATATCCTATTACAATTACATTACATTTGTGGGTGTCAATATTTCTATTGTGCTCTCAAAATAGAGGGAAAGGCTCCGCAGAGTCCTTTATTTTCATATTGCTAGAATCTTGAATTTGGGTTTCGAGTGGTTGGTTGTGCTGGCTAGTTAGAGAGGAGTGTGGTAGGACAGGTCCTGCCAAAATTTAGTTAGGACTGAGTACCCTAACCCCATCTGATCGTGCCCTTGGTACTCATGGGTCCTGACGAGTTTTTTTTGCATATCTTCGTCTTACATGTGGTAGAAACAAGTGTTTAGGGACGAACCAGTGGGTAGCCATGCCACAGAGAAAATTTTGCCCCTTTTATGACCAAATTTGTCATATTCAATTTGTTGTTGGTTGTGGGTTGTCATTGTTTGATTCGATCTTTCGTCAATCGCTCAAGCATCCCATTCTCGATCAGATCCGATGAGGATCCAACCTTCCCAACCTGTTAGTTCGAGGACCAAGGGTCTCAACCTGCACCGCCTCTCTCCCCACACCTTTGACTATTCGCCAATATCTCCACCAAAAGCCTCGGCGGGGTCTATCACCCTTTAATTCATCCATTCTGAATGAAGAAGCTAGACCACCAAAATCGTGAGCCCCAACCACCCGCACACTCCGAAGTCGATGACCGCACTCAGGGGCGGATTCATAAATTTATTTTTGGGTATGCCACTGATAATGATTAAAAAATTCAAAGTCGGTTTAAGGAGTCTTAGAGTTTGATCAGTCTTCCAAATGATAGAACTATCTCGTACGAGCTCTTATTTTAACCCGTATAATTTCAATAAATGAATAATAAATGAACTCATACATGCCTTGTGAGCCAAACGATCAACCATTGTTTTTCCCGTCATAGGAAGAACGCTCTTGGCAA
This sequence comes from Erodium maritimum, assembly GCA_963921825.1. Lineage (NCBI taxonomy): Eukaryota > Viridiplantae > Streptophyta > Magnoliopsida > Geraniales > Geraniaceae > Erodium > Erodium maritimum. Next base: position 35,081,124 of record OY997589.1, read on the forward strand.
AGCATACAACCAGTCATACATCGTATATGATAATGTATGGAACAAACAATCGAAGATACGTCGTTCGTCGAGATGTATGCATTTGTAGAACATACAAACCATAACGTATAATTCCTTTTTTTTGTACAAAACATTATTCAAGTTCAATATTCACATTCCACGACTTAAAAAGTTTGTAATGAATAATAATAAAGTTACGGTCCAAATTAAAATTGTTCAAGAACTGAAGTATTAAAAAACGAGGATACACCGTTTATCGGGATGTATGCATTTGTAGAACATACAAACCAGAACTTATAATCCTTTTTTTTTGTACAAAACCTTATTCAAGTTCAATATGCACATTCCACAACTTAAAACTTTGTAATGAATAATAATAGAGCTCCAGTCCAAATTAAAATTTGTTCAACAATTGAAGTATTAAAAAAAATTCTTGTTATTGTAAAACACAATGCAAAGATTATAAAATAGATTTGTAGAAAGACGGTGCATAAATTAAAAAAAATAAACTTGCAAAAGACAAAGTTATCCTTCTATACTTGTAAAAACATAAGGAAAAATCAACGATAACAAATATATGAATACTACATAATCAAATATACTAATGTAGAGGTGAAATCGGCTATAAATCACTCTTAATTTAAGAACTGTGAGAACCAATCCTAACCACACACACCTAAGATCAAACATTCACCATGATGCCACATCATCACCCCAATTCCACCAAAATTCACGACACTTTCATCATTTCTCACACAAGTAAGGGCATAATTGTAATAGCATGGTGTCACGTGGACAAGTGTCCATTTTTTTCTTCACCAATTCACTAATTTAATATTTCCCGATTCGTTTGAACTCCGATTAGCTTCAAACTTGCGCCAATATTTTTATTTTTTCAAGGGATTTAAATCAAGATCAATCATGAATATATTTTGAAGCACGAAAATAAAAAGGTATGTTGGGGTGATAAAAATTATGTTGAGTGTCGATAAATTTTCACTAATAAATGTTTTATATCGGAGGTATCAAACTAGTGTTAAATGTTGATAAAAACATGTACTGAGGTGATAAAAACCATGTTCAATTTTGATAATAAGTGTGATAAACTAGAGTTTAGCGTTGATAAAAAAACATGTGATGGGGTGATAAAAACACATGTAATTTAATGATAAACATAGTGTTTAGTGTTGATAAAACTAGTGTTCATAAAAACATGTGATGAGGTGATAAAAATCATGTTCGGTTTTGGAAAATGAGGTGATAAAACTAGTGTTCAGTGTTGATAAAACCAGTGTAAAGTGTTGATAAAACCAATGTAAAGTGTTGATAAAAATTACCCAGATATAATTTTTAATAAAAATTAGCCCCAAAATAATTCTTTTGTTGTGCTTAAAAAAACATGTGATTGGGGTGATGAAACACATGTAATTTAATGATAAACCTACTGTTTGGTGTTGATAAAACTAGTATTCATAAAAAGCATGTGATGATGTGATAAAATCATGATCAGTTTTGGAAATGAGGTGATAATACTAGTGTAAAGTGTTGATTAAACCAATGTAAAAGTGTTGATAAAACCAGAGCAAAGTGTTGATAAAAATTACCCATATTTTTTTTAAATCAACCCCGAAATAATTTTTTTTTCATGCTTCAAAATATATCCATGAGTAATCTTGATAGAAAGCCCTTGAAAAATCAAAACTAATGGCACAAGTTTGAAGCCAATCGGAGTTCAAACGAAGCGGGAAAAATTAAATTAGTGAATTGGTAAAAAAAAGTAATATGATAGTTTTACTAAAAATCTCTTTCCACTTACTAAAAAATGTTGTATTTTTGCAATCAACAACTCAATTGTATCTCATCCCTTCATTCTTAAAATGGGTGGCTTAAATTGGTTCTCACGGTTCTTAGGTTAAGACATGGTTTGAATAAAATTTCTCCTCATACTAATGTTTTAGATTATAATATAAACTTAAATATTTAATTCTAGTTCAAGCATAATTACATTCAGCTAAACTAACAAACATTTTTCTTGTTATCGTATGTGAGATCTACACATTTAATGTTCGTTTTATATAGCCTCTATAAAACATTGATGTGATACACATACGCAGCTCTATTTTCCCTACAAAACTAGGGTTACGCGATAGAATGGCGGTGACTTTTTCATCCAACATATGCAATCACCATTCGTCGAGCAACAAGGGGGAGGGAGCAAGGTCGCTCAAGGCGTCATCTCCGGCATCTCCTCTCTCGTTGTCTCAGGCAACAAGTCGATCTCTAGCGGTCTCTAGTGGGAAAGGAGGTCGGAAGAAACAAGCCTGTATTGTCCATCGATCTCCGATGGTGGGACCTAGGTCTCGATAGTAGAGATTCGAATAACACCCGGTGATGAGATTCTCGGTGGAGGTAGATAAGTCGGGCCTAATTTCACCGAAACGACTCTGGGGGGTCGGAGTTGTAGGAGCGTTTCAGTGGGGGAGATGCTCAACGGGGGAAGCAGATTCGAAGAGAGATGACATAAAAATATTGGTGGCTTTCAGGGGAAGCCTGCTTGAAGTTGTCTCGAAATCGGTGAAGAAGCTTCACGGTGGCTCGGATAGAGCACCGGATGGTCTCAAGGCGGATCAAAAATGGCGGCAGCGCGAGGGAAAGGAGACTACTAGGGTTCCGAGATATTTAGGCCCTTAGTTTAACTCGCTGGGGTGAGGCCCGGTGGAATTAAGCAACCCGACCCAAGAATCTCATCGCCTGGACCGTAATGGGGCGGGGATGCCCAAGTTCTCTTCGGGTCGGGGGGTGGTTTGATCCAATACAAGCTGGGTATGGGGGTACCCAAGTTTACAACCGGTTCGAGTGGGACCAACCCGTATTTACAACTCAAGGAGCGTCGTTAAGGGCTCGGGTCGGATATAGACTTGGAGTGAGAGAGTCACCAGGTTGTGGGATGGGTCTGGGAGGACAACCCACTTGAGGGTTTGGTTTGATAGGCCGCCATTTGTGGGTCGGTTCTAGTAGGCCCACCCACCTTTGGGTCGGGCAGTCAAGGAGGCCCATTGGGATCTTCACGCACTGTTGGAGAAAATCGTTCAGCGGCGAGAGATATATGCACCCTCGCCTCGCCGAATGAGTATGAAGCAGTCTAGTGGATGGTTGGTCAGCATGACCACCCCATTGGATGTAAGGTGACAGAGGCTCCCACAAGATCTGGAACAGTACCCCTCTACCTTCTCGGAGACCAGCAATTCCGCGTTAAGGAGACCTACTTTTATCATTCCATGGAGGACGACGCAAGGTGGCATCCTAGGGAGTATCTAGTCCACCACAGTACCCCTCTGGAAATGGATCCGCTCTACCCTACCTTCCAGGTCAGATTTGTTGTATCGATGTCTCTCGGCGCTACCGTAACACTCCCTTCTGAACGTGTCAGCCAAGCGGTTCGGGTCAAAGAGTTATACTTCCTTTTGTTTCCATTTATTCCTGTTAGTATATCGCTTCCAATAAATAAAAAATTGGTGTTTGGTGGGTTTTCTATCATGTATCAACTTGCTTTTATAATATCAAATCGTTTACCTGTAAAAAAAGCATAATTACATTTTCTTATCGATGACAGATCTAGGAATTCTTGACAAGAGAGACAAGATCTCTTATTACAAAAATATTAAGGGCTAATTTGAATAAAATATTTTTGTATACCTGATAATTACATTCTAATTTGAATACAAATTCTTATCGATGACAGATCCGGGAATTCTTGACAAGAGAGACAACATCTCTTATTACAAAAATATTAAGTGTTCAGTTGTTTAAAAATATTTGTATACTTAATAATTCATATGACTATTTTAACATTAGATTTAAATTGATTACAATACAGTAAATGATATAATGCGAGACATTAATTTTTTAACAATGAGTCAAAACTATTTCGTTGTCAATTACTACAAATGCTTATATATGCATGCTACTGAATTGTTATGTCTTGCATATAAATTTTCAAATATAAAATTCATAAAGTTGTAAATGTGTTTTTTTGGAAAATATTATAAATGTTTGGAGTTTCAAATAAATATTTTGAACCAAAATGGGGTCAAACCACTACACCAACTTTTTACTTCTACGACTGGGCACTTTCTAAGCCGTCACGGAAGTTTGGTTCCCCTACGACGGCATTTAATGGCCTCGCAAAGGTAATATCCCCTACGACTACATAAAATGTGGTCGTAGAGTAATACATACCTTACGATTACATTAAATGTAATCGTAGAGGTATATATTCCTAACGATGACATCAACTTGCAGTCGTAGAAGAATATATACCTCTATGACCGCATTATAATACCCTACTAAAGTCGTATTTTTATCATAATACCTTAGACTATTATTTTTTTATATTCTACTATCTTGGAAATTTTTTATTTTCAATTTAGTATTCGCCGTCGTATTTCAGTAAACTTTTCAACCAAAAACCATAAAAAGTACCAAGTGCCCCTCACTAATAATAAAATATTCTAAACCATGCCATTTGTTTTTCAAATCATGAAAACTGTGAAATGTCAAACTTTCAGGTACAAAACGAAATTTAGGTGTGAAATACAAACCAATCCGGGCCATTGATTTAAGGGATCGATCGACCACCGAAATTCAGGGGGGTGATTGATTACGAAATTAATTACAAAAATATGCATTAATGATAGAATCATTAATGATTTTGTTTAAATCTGAGCCATTTATTCCACGATCCAAAAGACCTAGATCGATAGTTTGTATTTTGTACGAAATATATTAGTTTGTACCCGGGGAGAACATTACACTGGTCATTGAGTAATTCACCTATTGCCCGCTTGCAGATTCATAGATGTTCAGAATAGATCCTAGCTTGAAAACCTCCTCCATCTTAGCCTTTGTAAAAACCAAGCAATCATCCGCAAAAAGGAGATGAGTAATTCTCGGTCCAGAGTGAGAACAACCAAATCCTTCCAACTCTCCTCTGTAATGTGCTCCCCTAAGAAGGGCAGCTAGTGATTCCGCCACTTTGATAAACAAATAGGGAGAAAGAGGACATCCTTGTCGAAGACCCCTGGTTGGGGTAATATATCCCTTCACCTCCTCATTCACTTTAAAAGAATAAGAAACTGTTCGGATGCATGTCATAATAACATCAATAAATCTCCTTGGGAAAAACATTCGAACCAACACAAATTCAAGGAATCCCCATTCAACATGATCATAAGCCTTCGCCATGTCCAACTTTAAAGCACACCATTGATTTCTACCTCTGATATTATGTCTGAGTGAGTGTACAAGCTCAAATGATGTGATGATGTTGTCCGTTATCAACCTTCCCGGGACAAACGCACTTTGAGCCTCATCAATAATCAAAGGTAGAACTCTTTTTAGTCGTAAGACAAGGGCCTTAGATACAATTTTGTATATAACATTACAAAGACTAATGGGACGAAAATCGCTAGCCTTTCTAGCACCTGTCTTCTTCAGAATGAGGGTGATAAGTATATGATTAATCGGCTCAATGGAGGCACCATGATTCAGGATATTCAAACAGTATGTGGTAACATCATAGCCAACTATATCCCAGAACCTTTGATAGAAACTTGCATGGAAGCCATTCGAGCATGGAGCTTTTGAAGCTCCAATACTTGCAATAGCTTGCTTCACTTCAACCAAAGTAAAAAGAGATTGCAGAATATTTACACTTTCAGTAGACAAAGACATATTTGTACTGAATATCTGAACATCATTGAATTAATAATGTCTTATTGTTATGGTTTGAGCAACAACGTAACGGGATATAAAAAAGAACCCTAAAACTCTCTACTGCTACAGTAGCCCTTCAACTTACAACAGTGGTGTTCTTCCCAGTTCATCTTCTCCTTCACCTCTCTAAACGCCTTCTCCAACAACCTGCAACCTGTCTTTACTTGAAATTGGTGTAGTGTCCTAGTTGTCCTCACAAGGACTTCGGACCACCATTCTAGCTAAGCTTCTCTCTTCTACCCTCTTTATTTCTGCTGCAAACTTCTGAAAGTATGATTACCCAACAAGAACACAGTGGGGAAACCCTGCAAATTCCTAGAGATAAGGAACCTCAAGGTCACAATCCATAGCCAACCAACAAAGATGGAAGTCAACACATTAGAGCTTCTTCTTCCTCTTGTGGCCCCCTTCCGGGTTTCGAACATGCCTTGAAGATTCCAACAGTTGTTAGAGCACAGCATGAACACCCAGTCTCTTCTGACAAAACCCAGGAATACTCCCCGGGAGGACATACAAAACTCATAGATGGCCAAAAGAAGTTCTATGATGAATTCTTCAATCCCATTTCTTCAGACACAGATTCCACGCCCACATTCTCTCACCAAGATCAAAAGGCTAAGAAAGCTATGCAATGGAAACCAAAGGGACAGGTGATACAGAGGAATAAGCTGAATAACAAAACAGAACAAGATGCACCACCAAGATTGGGTAATTTCAAGGCTAGACATGATAACATTGCAGGCTACATACACAACCTACCTAGCAGAGCTACTGATACTTGGTTGTTCAACCTATTCTCTGAGGTTCAAGGGCTTCAAAGAGCACACGTTGCTGCATCAGTTAACAGGCAAAACAAATGGTATGGGTTTTGTTATTTCTCTTCTTTGTCTCAGCTGCAGGAGGCAATCAAAAGCTTCAATGGATATCTTATAAATGGCCACAAACTCTATGTTACTCATGCAAGAACTACAACCAATTCTTACTTGGAGCAAAATGGACTGAAAGATCCAGCCTATCCCACCAGATTACAAGGATCAATAGTGACACAACAACAAAGAGAAATCAGGAATGGACATCTAGCCATAGCTCATCAAAATTTTACAGCACAATCCATTATGGCTAGTTGCGCCAACGAAGGTGTTTATGAGATCAGAATCAAAGCTCTAGGAAACAGAGCTTTATTAGTTCACTGCCCAGATCCTCTATATGACAAAGAGCTGCTGAATGAAGATCAAAAATGGCTTAGCAAATGGCTATCTTTAGTACCAGGAAAAGAAAGATTTTGTGAGAGAGGAGGTTTCTTCAAATGGGTTACAATACAAGGGTTGCCTTTTCAGGGTTGGTGTGAAGAGTCATTTTCAACGGCCATCAGCACTTTGGGTACATATGTCTATACACATCCAAACTCTACTGCATGAATACAACTTGAGGCTGCTTATGTACTCGTCCATACCAGCAAATACACAACTATATCTAACCCGGTAGATATCTATCTTGGTCCCCAGAAGATCTCAGTTTGGATCAAAGAAGTAAAAATAGAGGAAGTGCCAGAAATTTGTGCTAAAACCTTGAGCTCCAGTGTGGAAAGCTCTCAGATTGAGATTACCTCCTCTGAGGAAGATGCTGAGTTGGGCTTAGACATTGTTTCTCGGGGAACTGTTATGGAAGACAGGCCTTTTCCTCCTCAAATTGGAGTTAAAGAGGTTGCTATTTTAAGAGATTAAGATGATCAGATTCAGGAGCTGGGAGAATTTATTGCAAGGGAGAATGTTGGGGTTCAGAAGAATGTTCCTTCTGATCAGTAACTCCAGGCTCCATTAACTACTCTTGCATTTACTGCTTCTCAGAATACTTCAGAGATTAACAAACTTGTGGTCATGGATACTTTTGATGAACATCAGGACCAGCTGATTCAAGTTACAAATGGTACAATCCAACTAAATCTTGTTGATGATTTGATGTTGCTACCTCAAAAAATCCCATGCTCAAGATCCTTCAGTTTAGTTGCTCAGTCAGATGCATTACAGAATGGCACATTCACCAACTTTGGTACTATTCCAAACAGAAATTAGACACTCCAAACCAATCTAGTTACCCAACAATCAACTCTTCCTCAATCCAAGAGTCCAAATACAAAAGCACATCAACATTTAAGGCAAAGTGAGGTACAACAAGACCCTTCTATTCAATATACTGTAACACCTTCATTGGAAAAGAGAAACATAAATGCTGCAGAATTGGGGCAACAAACTTCACCTCTGGGGACCACCTCACAGCTGGGTATTGAGGACATTTTCAGTGCCCAGAATACCCCTTCCTCTCACCCTCAGTTAGTATTGCAAGATGCTCAAAGTAAGGAGATTATAGACTTCCTTGGCCTCTCCAAATCAATTCCTAAAAGATCTAGAGGAAAAAAAGCTAAGCCTCACACTCTCTCACACAAATATGAAACTATATCAAGCTTCAAGGAAGGAACAAGGACTCAACTCCCAAATCAAACTCTCCTAGCTGCAAAGAAGGCTTGGTCTTATGGAAAGAAATTATGCTTAAGGGCAGACTGTAGTGATGATCTTATACACCAACATCTCACAGAATTAAACTCATTGCGTGGACTGGATTTAGAGGCAAACAGTGAAGATGAAGAGTTGTGTCTAAGCAAGGAGACTAATCTGGAGGTGACAAATCTGATCACCTCCCCTCTGAAGTTGTAAGTTATATTATGAAAATCCTCTCTTGGAACTTGAGAGGTGTGTCTTCTTCTAAAAAAAAGAAGACATTGGGTACCTTGATACGCAAGCAACAACCACAAATGATATTCATCCAAGAATCAAAATTAGAGAGGTTACCTTTTAATTTCCTACGATCTTGTGGCATGGGGGGAGGCTGGGAACTGGATTTCATCCCAGCTTCTGGACTCTTTGGTGGACTCATCACAGCTTGGAAAACAAATGCTTTTCAGAAGATAAATATCAAGAAAATTGTTGGTGCAATCATCTGGTCTGGCATCTCTACTGAGTTGAACAAGATTTGCTGCTTCACTACCATATATGCCCCTTGTTCCAAAAGAGGAAGAAAAAAGCTTTGGGAGGATCTTGTGTCAGAATTACAAGCTATAACTCCCAGTCCACTTCTATTGCTAGCTGGAGATTTTAATGCAATACTCACTGCTGCTGAAAGATCCACAAATAAGGCCTCAGTCTCAGATATGGCCAACTTACAAGGTTTGCTTAACACCCTAGATCTGATAGATCTTCCACTTGCAGGAGGCAAATTTACTTGGTTTGGTCCTGGGTCCTAGGCTTCCAGGATTGACAGATACTTCATCTCCATAGACTTGCTAAGTAACTTCAACAACCTCACTCAGAAATGTCTTACCAGATACATTTCAGATCACAGACCTATTCTTCTCTATGATGACCAGCTTGATTGGGGTCCTAGGCCCTTTAAGTTCCTCAACATTTGGATTGAGGATAGCAGATTCTACAAAGCTGTGGAGACCTTCTGGTCCACCTTTAATGTCTCTGGTCTACCACACCTAATACTATGGAAAAAACTCCAACTACTGAAAGATAAGCTAAAGGAGTGGAATGCCAATACCTATGGCCATTTAGACACACAACTTCAGGTGTTGGCTGATGAACTTAACAAGTGGGATACTTTAGTGGAGGAAAGACCTCTCATTGTTGAAGAATGTAATGCAAGGGGGTACTGCAAGGCTGAGCTTATCAGAAAAACAAAATTACTCACAAAATTGTGGAGTCAAAAGGCCAGGAAGAAATGGTTTTATGAAGGTGATAAACCATCAAAGTACTTTCATCTCTTAGCAAATTACAAAGGCTCAACAAATAAAATTACTCAGATCTTGGCTCATGATGAGTTATTGCAAGATCCTCTTCTGATCAAATTAGCTGTTGCTGAATACTTTAAAGCTAGATGCTCAGAGCTTAATATTGTACCAATCAATCTGGATCACCTGCATTTCAATGCCATCTCCCCAGCTCAGGCAGAATGGATGGAGAGACCTTTCTCTGAGCAGGAAATACTCAAAGCTTTAATGGCTTGTGCTGGAGAAAAAGCAACAGGACCAGATGGATTCACACTCAAATTCTTCCAAGTATGCTAGTCAATTATCAGGATAGATATTATCAATTTCTTCAATCATTTTCATAGATCTGGCCAACTGGGAAAGGGTCTCAATTCATCTTTTATTTCCCTCATACCTAAATGTGATGCTCCTCTGACTTTTGGAGACTTCAGGCCCATCAGTTTAATGGGGGGACCTTACAAAATTTTATCCAAGCTCTTATCTCTGAGGTTAAAGGAAGTTATAGGCCAACTGGTGGGGTTTGAACAAACAGGTTTCTTAGCTGGAAGACAAATTCTAGATGGTGTGCTAGCTGCTAATGAGGTGGTACAACAAATCAAACAATCAAAGGTCAAAGCTATAATTTTTAAGGCTGACTTTGAGAAAGCTTTTGACAATGTGAACTGGGGCTTCATGATGAAATTACTTAAAAGGCTTGGCTTTGGTTTTCAGTGGAGACTTTGGATGATTTCATGCTTTAAAGCCTACATGTCTGTCTTGATTAATGGCTCTCCATCTCCTGACTTCCCAATGCACAGAGGATTGAGACAAGGTTGTGCATTATCTCCACTTCTTTTTGCACTGGCTGGAGAATGCTTAAATCAACTCATGAAGTCTGGGGTTGAATTATCACAATTACAAGGAATACAAGTGGGAAGCACAGGTCCACAGGTCTCACATCTTCAGTTTGCTGATGACTCAATCTTTTTTCTCAAGGAAACTCCACAAAATGCATCAAATCTGAGACATACCCTGGAATTGTTTAAAGTGGTTGTAGGACTAAAGGTCAATTACAGTAAATCTGCCCTTATACCAATGAATCTCTCCCAGGAAGAAACTGAAGAGTATGCTGCACTTCTATCCTGCACAGTGGAGGGACTACCTTTCAAATACCTGGGATTTATGTTAGGCTCAAATCCAAAGAGGATCACCACTTGGAAGCCAATCATTGATAAATTTGAAAAGTCCCTAGGCATGTGGCAAGCAAAAACACTTTCATTTGGAGGGAGAATCACATTAATAAAGTCTACTTTGAGTGCCCTCCCTATTTTTTTCCTCTCATTATTGAAAGCCCTAATCTCAGTGATCAAGTCAATGGAAAGTTGGCAGAGAAGATTTCTGTGGCATGGCTCTCCACAGGCAAAGGTGTTCTGCAAAGTCAATTGGAATTAGGTTTGCAAAGGAAAAGCTGAAGGTGGCCTAGGGATAAAGAATCTGAAATGGATGAATATTTCACTCTTAGCAAAATGGTGGTGGAGGTTTGCCCTTGAAGAAAATTCTCTATGGAAACAAATCATTTGTGCTAGATATGGTGGTGGTGCAAAAGACTGGGATTTATCCAATTTTAATGAGCTAGGAGGCTCAAGTTTCTTCTCCCATATTATTGCACTCTCAGATAATCATAATTTCTCTGAATACTTTGGTGGTAGAGGTTTATCTTGGATCTTGGGAAGAGGAAATAGGATATTCTTCTGGGAAGACTTATGGTGGGGAGATTTAGCTTTTAAACATCTATTCCCCAGAATCTATTTGTTAGCCAAGTCAAAAAAAACTGTCATAGCAGATCTTTGGGATGGTCACAGCTGGGACTTGGATCTAAGAAGAGATGCTAGAGGGTGGGAACTCCTTGAATGGGGATGTATCTGTGCTATACTAAATATCACCATCCTCTCCACTGATGAAGACAAGCTGATTTGGGCTGCAGACACCAAGGGTTTCACTGTTAACAAAATGTATGCATTACTTGCATCCCAAGGAACCTCACCTCAAACATGGACAAAACATCTATGGATCCCTGGAATACCCTCCAAAATCTCTGCCTTTTGCTGGCTGGCTTGTCTAGATGTCATCCCATCCAAATGCTTCTTGGAAGGAAGAAGAATGAATTTATCTCCACAAGAAATTATCTGCCCTCAGTGTTCTTGGGACCTAGAAGATGGTGCTCACATATTACTCCATTGCAGAAAAGCTTGGGAAGCAATTACTCTAATACTCTCTAGGTGGGGAATCTTGTGGGTTTGTCCTGGTGATTTACAAACAATTTTCAGCACATGGGGCTATTTGGTACCTGTAAAACTCAGAAGAGCTTGGTGCAACATTTTACAAGCTCTTCTCTGGCACTTATGGCTCTCAAGGAATGACTTTATATTCAAAGGGCTATTGGAGACTGCCCACACAATCTTTGCAAAAGTCTTGAGCACTACATACAGTTGGGAATGGGCAACTTTTGATCCACATTATCACTTCAGTCTGCAAGATTGGACATATAAACATTGGCTGGTTGTAAAAAGATGATCCTGATGTCTTTTGGGGTGGGGTTTGGGCAGGGTTTGGGGGAGGGTTTGGGCTAGTTTTTGTGAGCTTTTGGTAAGGTTGCTTTTAGGGTTTGATCTTTGCCTTGTCTTTGTTCTTGTGTGTGGGCTCTTCTGTGACTCTCTTCCCTCCTTCTTTTGCACTCTTTCTTGAAAGTGGGTAGTCTTTTTTAGGTCTGAGTGTTCTCTTTGGTTTGGCTCTTTTCTCCTTCTGTTGCAGGTCTAACACTTCCCCTTGGCTGGTGTTACCTCAAGCTTGCTCTGCCTTGATGTCGAACTTAATGCAATTACTTGCATACCAAGATAACATCTTTTGCAGATCACTTTTCACTTCTGAAGGAGATGCTTCCAGCTAATACTGGAGGTTTACAATTGGAAATTTTTGGACAATACATCAACGCATTTTGCAACAGCACAACATCAGTAACACCTTACAACACTTCAACACTGCACAATCCACATGGGCTCTCTTTGCCGATGGAACAGAACTATCTCTGCATCCATCTGTGAAGAATTCACAACTTCTCCCCCCTTTACTTATCTAAATTTCTTACTTGGGAGATAACTCTCCCTCACTTGGCTTGTAATCTTTTCTTGTGGGGGTTCTCTAGTTTTCTTGCTTGGCTTACTCGCAATCTGTAGGGAGGTTGCTTTTTTGTATCTTCCTTTTCTTCCTCAGAAAAGTGAGGTTTGATTAATTTAAATTCGCTTTCGCTGATAAAAAAAAGGGTTAAATATCGAAACTTACTTTTAGGTATTGGTCACGAACACTACACTACCTACGTTTTCAAAATGAACACTACACTACCCTTAAGTATTGGTCACACGATTTTGTTAGTAAAAATGGACGGAATTTTTCATTCCGTTTGTCATATGACCTCAAGTGTCATATAATGGATGGTAAAATGACGTTTTTTGCCCTTGAATATTTGACCTCTATACATTTTATAAGGAACAATAACGAGGGTACAATGGTAATGTTCCTTATAAAATGTGTAGAGGTCATATAATTAAGGGGAAACGTCATTTTACCATCCATTATATGACACTTGAGGTCATATGACTAACGGAATGAAAAATTCCGTCCATTTTTACTAACAAAATCGATGACCAATACTTAAGGGTAGTGTAGTGTTCATTTTGAAAACGTAGGTAGTGTAGTGTTCGTGACCAATACTTAAGAGTAAGTTTCGATATTTAACCCAAAAAAAATTATTGTTATGGTTTTGTGTAAAATATTATAATTGAAACATTTATAGAGAAGCAATGCAGCCATCTCTACTTCAAAAATACTTTATCACATGTTTCAATTTCCATCTACAGTAACTTCACCAAGATTATTAGAATTTTATTTTCAATAAAATAATTAAATTTATATGTATATATGTCAAATTCAGTTGGTGGTGTGAGTCTGTGAGATGGTTAGTTTTTTTCTTACAGTTAGCATGATTTGAGGAGTGTGTAATCTTGTTGTGCGGGTGCAGGGGAGAGAATAAATTTCATGCCTCTTATGCCCTTTTAATATTGACTATTTTCTGGAAATTATGTAGTTGTCAAAAAATAATAACCTTTGGATCATTCTAATCTAATGGCTAGGATCGGTTTTTAATTTATATTAAAAGTTTAGTTTACATTAGATAGTTCCCCTATATATAATATCTTATTTTTATGGTAAGTTTTTAAAATTTAAAGGTAAATGAAGAACAATGTTGATACTTCATGATTTTCATGATCGGAGAAACTAATGACATGGTTTTGAAATTTTGATTGTGTTTTTTATCGAAAGGTGCAATTTTATTACTTAAAATCGATTACATTATCATGCATCGGGGAACATGCACCCTGACCATCAGAAGGCCAGTATTAGCGAACAATGGTTCACTGATCCTTTTACTATCAGAACCGTCACAGACGATATTGTGATGCCCCTTGGGCAAAGAGAGAAGACGGTGAGGAGGAGCGGGGTACCGGAGATCCCGATGGACCTCAACGGTAATGGTGATGGTGGGAGGCAAAACATCGTTTGAGGACCCCTCCCAGGGCCAGTCCCCGATGCTTTTTATGTTTTTTGGATGAAAAGTTAACTGAAAAATAACGACAAGTATTATATTGAAAATAAAACATTTTAAAGACAGTAAAAAATAAAATTTTCACGTGGTATTAAAAAAAACCATATATTATTCTCTTTTTAACATGGTGTATAAACGAGTACAACCCAATATTTATGGACTTCAGCCTTTCTGAAGTTGGGCTGGTTTCCGACTCATCGGCCTGTAAAATCCCAAAATGAGTCTAAAGCACAATCCAACTGTTTCTATTTAGACCATCACATTTATTTCATTTCCTCGAAAAATACCTCTCTCCGCACACGAGGATTATCGGATCCAGTTCCAGTCACAGTTCTAGCATTTCGAGAGCTAAGCTCTGTGAATCGCGGCCATGGACAAGGTATGTTCTCACAGATCCCTACTCCATCCTTTGGTATTCGAGATCTGCGTGATTGCAATTCAATGACGCCTTCAATGCAATGATCTACAATTTGAAGCGTTTTTGCCCATCTGTTTGTTTTTTCCAGTATTTGTTTGTATATAGGATTTCTGATTTCATTTTCATCTCTTGATCGACTGATCGAGACGTTTTTAGATGTGGTACAAATTTTCTTTGATCGAATTGTTGGTTCTGTTGGTTCCTGCGGAAATTGGCGTGAAAATCTGTTGGATGCTGAGTTTTGATGGAAAATGCACACACTTAACTGTAAAGTTTGAAGATGGCATTTTAAGCATTTTTGGTTCAATGCATGGAAGATAGTTGGAATTTTCAGCTACTAGATAGAGTGGTTTTAGAGGTTTTTTAGTGGGTTGTTACTTGTTAGTAAACATGTTATGGTGGTCATTTTTTGAGTCTTCTTGATCATCTAGCTAACTGAGTAATCAAATGAAGCCAAGTGCTAGTCCTATATGACAAACTATATCTAATACTTCTTAAACTGAAATGTATTTATAATCTATGTAATAAAATATTTGGAGCTGAAAATACTAGTCAACAATTGTTGAAGAGAGTTAGGAAAGGCTTAATTTGTTCAGTAAACTAACTATTTATGTCATAGTTCGTACACCAATCATGCATGCAACTTCTGGTGGATGTGGACTAACTGTTGGTTTTCGCAATTTTCTTTTTAACTTTCTAGCGTTGGATTATGTTGGGATCAAACTGTAGATGTCAGCATTCTGGTGATAGTTAGACTAATGACATTTGATAGGTAGCATGCAGGTTGCACCATGCCAAACTAATATAGAAGAGCTCTATATGAACATTTATAAATGGGAAACTTTAGTCTCATAAGATAAACTGGGAACGGAACTATTTGGAAGCAGTACGTAGTAATGTAACTACGCACGCCAAATTCTAAGCATAAGGTCCTGGCTGCCATATTGGAACGTTTATGTCCCGCAAAATAGAGCTGAAGTGAATGTATCTTCTTAAAAGTTTTGTAACTTGTGCGTTTGTTTGAGTCTCATGTATGATCACATACTTTTTTATGGTTACTTCTGAGCTTTGCAGCATGAACCCTTATCCTGTTAATTATCTGAAATGTGGTCTGTTTATCTTTCTTCCCATTTCATCTTGTTTACCAGTCGATATATAGCAGCATAAATATGATTACTTTTACATTGGATAGGGAAATGTGATTCATGATTCAGATGTCAAAGGGCTCAACCCAGGATTGGTAGTGTTGCTTATAGTTGTCGGGCTACTGCTGGTATTCCTAGTAGGAAACTATGTACTGTATGCTTATGCGCAGAAGACCCTTCCTCCTAGGAAAAAGAAGCCAGTCTCCAAAAAGAAAATGAAGAGGGAGAAACTGAAGCAAGGCGTGTCAGCCCCAGGAGAATAGGCATGTATGGCTGTCCGATTTGAACTTGCATGTTTTGATTTTCTCGTTGAACTTGCATGTTTCCTTTCGTACCTTTAATTTCATAGAACTAGAAATCTAGCCTTGCAAGTGAAAACTAAAAACACTGTCGAGTAACCTAAGGAAGTGAGAATGTCTTCTTTCTCTTTTTGTTTCCCCGGGATTTGTTCTGTCATAAAAGTGTAGTTGATCGTTGTTATGAAAAGAGAAGCGTTATTGCTTTGGTTATTGAATGCTTATATGACGAAAAAAGTTGCAGAGTCCAACATTTGCTTGTGAAGAGGCATGCAAGTGTTGTCCTTCTCTTCTGGATCTTTCAGGGTGTCTTTTAGCCTACTGGTTTAAAACTCATAAATGACCAACACAAATGATTGTCCTTCTCTTCTGGATCTTTCAGGGTGTCTCTTAGGGTACTGGTTTGAAACTCATATGAGTACTTTGTCTGAAGCAGAAATCTTTTTCAATTTCATACAAGTGCATCTACTTTGTCTCTGTTTGGGATGATTAGAAAACCTAAGTAGGTGAAAGTTTGTATCATGTATAAGGTTACTTTGAGCTAGACATTCTTGCAATGGTACAGTGTGTCTGTATTTGTCATATTTAAAAGACATGATCTTGTTATCTAGGTAGGCATATTAGTTGATTGGAAAAGGAGAAGAAAAAGCTCATGTTATTGGACAAAAGCATAAATGGGGTAGGGTCAGATCAGGGTGGCCCAAAACATTAATGGGTCAGCTAAGTGAGCCATTAAGATTCATAACAATGAATGCCTGATGATGATTTGGCCTCTAATGTTGTTATCCTACTTGCTGGATGTGAAGCCCACCACAATATTTAATCATCCCTACCAATTTTCACAACAATAAAGATAAGAATTTTACTAAGAAAAATACGCTGGCTGTCTTCTCTACTTATGAAGCTAGGCCCAACGATCTTTCTTGGGGTCTACTGCACTCGGATCAAATCTCACAGCTTATTGGATTATTTAGTTTCCAAGGTTGTAAAAATGTGCTGGTCAGAACCTTTTTTTTTTATAAGCTCAAAAATCTATTAATAAGACCAATTCCTGAACGGAACCAGAATGCCCTGATTAAAAATAATCAGAGTAAAAGACAACGATTACACAGGGACTCCATAACGCGGAGTCAAAAGGCCTAACCTTTTCCTAAAAACGAAAACGAAACAAGGGAACATAAAACAGAAAAGAAAACCCAACGAAACCTCGCCTCCCGATATCAGAGAATACTCGCTTCGTTCTTTTTAAAAGCCAAATTACGAATTGTAATCCAAGCATCGGTACCATGAGACGAAGCTGTACCTGAAGAGTTCTCAGTTCTGTCATGCTCAATTTGTTTCCCAATGTCAACGGGACGAGCAACTCTTTCCCGCTCCAAAGAACGATTCCTTGATTTGCACTGCATGGTATAAAAATCTGACAAATGTTTGGGAGGTCGACTCACTCGTTTCGATGACTTAAGTAGGGACTACCTTCCGGAGGATCATCATTCTCTCCCAAAATAGTTGTCGGGCTACCCAGAACAAGACTCGGATCACTAAAAGCCTGTAAGGGATTAACTTGTACAACCGACCCTGACGTTGGAAACAGAGAATTAACCATTGGGCTGGAAATTGAAACCAATCCATGCCCACACTTAGGCCCAGCCGCAATTGCCCCAACCTCAGGCCCATTCGCGTCTAGCCCAAATGATTCTTCGTCTCCCTCGCGCAAAACAGTCTTTTCTACTACTGAAACACAGTCAACCAATGCAATTCGATCAGCTGAATCTCGATCACCACCAATCATGGAAACAGCTGGCCGATCTTCGCGATTTGCTGAATCAGAAATCAAAACTGTTTGATTTCCAAGCTGCTCACCAGAATCCTCTTGCCGATCTTTACGTTTTGCAAGATCAGAATTCAAAATTGTTTGACTTCCGATTTGCTCACCTGGAAAATCCGATGAATGATCGTTATTGCAGCTCACTTCCGACGACCGAGAGACTATTGCCAACTGCATATTTTCAGGTGAACGAAACTCCGGTACCGGCACCATTCTCTGTTTTGGTACTACATCCTGCACTCTGGAAACAACATCGGACTTCCGAGGCCAGACAAGAGCAACAAACAAGTGATACCCATTCAATTTCAGCCCGTTCATACTCTTAACCGCCTGAGCAGCCGCCTCCCTCGAACTGAATCGCACAAAACCATACAACTGATGATTGCGATTTGGTCGACTCAAAGCCAACGAAGACACTATATCGCCAAAGGGACTGAAGGTATTACCGAGCCACTCGTCTGTTGTTCCATACAGAAGATTACAAACAAAAATTTCTTCGTCTATAATTTTTCTAACACGTCGTGACCAATCCTGTTTCCAGAACCTGCTTCACGAGCCTCCCCTTGACCTCCACAACCTTCGAGACATCTAGCTCTACCTCCTCTGCTTGTTTGGAACCGGAAGCAACGTCCCCAACCAACACACTGTGATCCTTCGCCCTGAATTTGGATGAATCCGCAGAGTCTCCGGAGCCAGAGATCCCAGCCATAACTTTGGCCTTGCCATCCCCAACCGGAGAAGTGTTTGACCTCAAACGAGTCCGGGATCGCTTCGACTTAACCCCTTTCTCTACAACACTCGGACCCTCTTTGGTAATCTTCTTCTCGTTGGGTTTAGCAACCTTCTTTGCTCTCTGTGTATCAACAATAACTGAGGCTGCAATTACTTTGCAGTATTCAGTATACAAAGAAATCAACACAGTGCCAAAGGATGAGAAGGAGAGAAGATTAGGCTTCTTCATGTTTCCGACGTTGCAGCCGGATCTGGTCAGAAACTAATTGATTTTTAAAAAAAATTAAAAGGTGTAATTTCACTGACTTAGATTTCAACTACAAGTGAGTGTATCAAGAGAAAATCCCCGACCACGAAATATAAAAAAGTCATTATACAGTACAGAGCCCTAGAAGGTCTCTTTACAGAAAAATTTGAGACAGATGAACTGGTACAACCGGTGTTGGAAGAGCCATAAAGGCGAACTGAAAATAAAACTAAACTATGATGAAACCAATAATTGCTGCTCAAGGTGGAGCCTTCATGATTCATTCGCTATGTTAAACCGAACATGTGATCATTGATTTCAAGAGGAGGCAGAGCTCTTTTCAGGGACCCCTCCCAGGGGCAGTCCCTAGAGCACTGAATTCCTTACATCATTGACCCTGCAAAGACGAAATTAGATCAAATAAAAACGAACCACTCGATTAGCCAGATCCAGATGCGATTGTGGAGACGGTGGCGGAGGCTTCAGAGAATTGTCACTGAGATCAATCGGGGAACAGGCAGTAGCAAGCGAGAACCCCCAAAAAACAGTTGGGAAAGGAACAGGTGATGTTAGTAGCGGCGTGATCGTGGTTATGGGAGTTGGGGGTGAGATTGGGGAAATCGGGGATTGGGTAGTGATGATTCTCTGGGCCGCGGACGAGCAAGAGAGGATGAAGGGGATGGACGTCATATCGACAAAGGCAGTATCGAACTGAGGCCAAGAGAGATGACAACAGCTCTGAGGAGAAGCCACCGTCTGGGCTAGAGGTTCTGATACCCTAACAGAGCGCATAGACATGCTTTTTTCATCGAAAACTAATTTATGATTAGTCAGATTTGTACATTTAAGTTTTTTTTATATAAAAAAGTGTTTATTAGGTAAGTTATAATATATCTACAACCAAAATATGATTTATATTATATAAAAATAAAAAATATATAATATATATATATAGACTCGGTATCAAATGAGAACCATGTCTTATTGTGAGAACCGCGGACGTATAGGAGAGCGACACATGGCATTTTCACGTGAGCGCGCGCACGTAGCTACTCTTCACGCGCACACATCTATTATTCACACGTGCACGACTACTGTTCACGCGTCCGATTGGTGGGTCAAACCTGGCCAATCAGCTGGTTAGTTATATACATGTGGTACCAGCACCCATGTATATGACGTACCAGCACTTGTGCATGTAATGTACCATCACAATGTGCGTATTGTACCAGCACTGTGTATGTATTGAATCGACAGAATTGAACCTGAGCTGGAGTCAGTGTTAGAATATGAAGAAATCCTAGCATTTTTTGGGTGGAAACGGCCTTCCGAGTAAGTATCACTGCTATGTTACGATGTACGATGTTTTTCGGCCATCCGAGGTCATCTGGAGGGTCAAAATCGTACTTTTAGATTCTGTATTATTTATTTATTTATTTTTGGTATTCTAATTTCCTCTTTTCATATTAGAACTTTGGGATTACTTTACTTAGGGTTTAGTTTTAGGGTTTAGGGTTTAGGGATTTAGTTTTAAGGTTTAGGGTTTAGTTTTAAGGTTTAGGGGTTTAGTTTTTAGTTTTTAGTTTTTAGGGTTTATGGTTTAGTTTAGGGTTTAGGGTTTATAAACACACCAGGATTTGATTGTAAGTCATTTTTTCTGAATTAATAAACATTGTACCAGCACTATGTGCATATTGTACCAGCACTGTGTGCGTATTGTACCAACACTGTGTGCGGATTCTACCAGCATTGTGTGCGTATTGTACCAGCACCACCACGATCGATTGGTCACCACAGGGGCCAATCGGCCAACAACATGCGCGCGCTACCAGCAGCAGGCGCGCACGTTACCAACACGCACGCACATGGAAAAAGGACACGTGTTGCCCTCTTGTGCTTCCGTAGTTTGCACAATAAGCCTGGTATGTATACATATACATATATATATATATATAGTTGGTATCATGTACAAACCACCCCTTATTGTACAAACTACGAACCAATATGAGCCATAGAATCCCCCAAAGTGATGTCAGCAGAGCACACCAGATGCTGACACGTGGGCAATAAATATATAAAACACCACACCTTATTCTGCAAACTACAAACTCACCAGGTGCTGACACGTGGGCGCGCGCGCTGCTGGTGCGCGCGCACACAATGTTGATCGTTTGCGCGCACAGTGCTGATCGTTTGCGCGCACAGTGCTGATCGTTTGCGCGCACAATGCTGTTAGTTTGCATTTGTACTAAACTATCAGCATCGTGCTTGTAAACGCTGATAGTTTGCATTTGTACTAAACTATCAGCACCGTGCTTGTAAACGCTGATAGTTTGCATTTGTACTAAACTATCAGCATCGTGCTTGTAAACGCTGATAGTTTGCATTTGTACTAAACTATCAGCACCGTGCTTGTAAACGCTGATAGTTTGCATTTGTACTTAACTATCAGCACCATGCTTGTAAACGATCAGTATCCGCGCGCGAGTGGTCAACCCGCGCACACGCGCGATGATGAAAAACACAATTGAAACATTAAGCTGCAGAACTGGTATTGTATTCACTGCTTTAATAAGCTTACATGAAGCATATATATATAGGCATAAAAAAAGGTAAAATCTAAATCCCAAATAATTAGGAACAAACCAAACAAACTCTATCTTATCCTTATCAGATGAAGACTTATTCAATACTAAGAAGCCTAACAATTTCCTCCCTTAAACTGATTGTTATTTGCAGTCAGTTTACTCTTTTTGGCATATCCCCATCCTCCTCCTAAATTCTTCGAATGCTGCCAGCTTCAGTGGTTTGGTCATAACATCTGATAGTTGCTCATGTGATGGGAAATATATCAGTTCAATTGTTCCTTCATTCACCAACTCTCGTAGGAAATGATACCTGACTTGTATGTGTTTGCTTCTTCCATGTAGCACCAGATTTTTGGACAATTTGATCGTTGAGCTATTGTCACAATAAATTTCCATTCTATCTTCTTGTTCATGGCCGATTGATTCCATGACTCTCCGCATCCAAATTCCTTGACATGCACAATATGCAGTTGATATGAATTCAGCTTCAGTTGTTGATAGAGTTACAATGGGTTGTTTTTTAGAAGCCCGTGCTACTGCACCTCCCCCCATCATAAACACATAGCCCGAGGTGCTTTTTCTGTCATCGACGTCCCCTGCATAATCACTGTCACAAAAACCCATTAAGTCTCCTTCCTCTCCTTTTTGATATTGTATTCCCAGCTCCAACGTCCTTTTAATGTATCGTAGTATTCTCTTTGCAGCTAAGAGATGTTGCTCCATAGGTTTTTCCATGTACCTACTTATCAAATTCACCGAGAACATTAAATCAGGTCTGGTAACAGTTATATACCTTAGACTTCCGACCAATTGCTTGAATGTTGTTGTATCCACTGGAACACCATCTCCTTCTCTTGACAACTTGTGACCCGGTACGATTGGATTTTTCACGGCATTGCAGCTTGTCATGCCAAATTTCTTCAATACTTCTTCAGCATACTTAGTCTGGTTAATGGAAACACCAGATTGGTTTTGAATTACTTCAACACCCAAAAAATACTTCATCTCTCCAAGATCAGTCATTGAGAATTCTCTCATCATTGAGCACCTGAACAATTTGATCATTTCTTCACAATTTCCAGTATAAATTAAATCATCAACATAGAGACTTACGATGAGCAACTTCCCCGATTCTCCATGCTTCACGAATAAGGTGTGTTCTGAAGGACATTTTTTGAATCCTTCCTTAAGGAAGTACTTGTCAATTCTATTGTACCAGGCTCTCGGGGCTTGTTTTAGCCCGTAGAGAGCCTTGTGCAGCTTATAGACCTTTGCTTCAGCTCCCTTTGTCTCGAAGCCCTTTGGTTGTTCAACATACACATCCTCATTTAACTCCCCATGTAGAAAGGCACTTTTTACATCAAGTTGGAAAATATTCCAACCATTTTGCGCTCCAATTGACAAGATGAGTCGGATTGTATCCCACCTTGCAACTGGAGCAAAAACCTCGTGGAAATCTACGCCTTGCTGCTGTACATATCCCTTTGCAACGAGCCTTGCTTTATACTTCTCAACTTCTCCTTTTTCATTGAGCTTCGTCTTGAAAACCCACTTTACTCCTATTCTTTTTGCTTCATTTGGAAGATCTGTCAGTGTCCAAGTCCCATTATTTTCAATGGCTTGCATCTCATTCTCCATGGCTTTTCTCCACCTTTCTTCTTTCACGGCTTCTTCAAAGGATGTTGGATCATTGATACTTGTGAATAGTATCATATTTTGCTCCAATGTGTCATCTTCTATCAACTCTTCTCCTGTTGCAAAGTCTTTCAGCCAGATTGGTTGTTGTCGAGTCCTCCCTGAAACTCGAATTGTTTCTTCTCTAGCTTCAGGATTTGAGGTTTGGCCTTCATTTACAGTAGGTTCTTCTTGTATAGCTGGTCCTTCCTCTTCCACGCCACTAATTTCTTCATTCGGTCCTTCTTGTTCCGTATCACCAACTTCTGTACCGCCAACTTCCTCATCTTCCTCTCATTCAAGGAGTTGTTGCTGATCTTCATGCTCCTCATAGACACTCCAATCCCATTGTTCACCTTCAGAGAATTGAACGTCCCTACTTATTACAATATTTTTAGTATTGGGATTGTAAAGTCTATACGCCTTGGACTCCATGCTTACTCCAAGCATGATACATTTCTCGCTTCTTTCATCAAGCTTTCTTCTATGATCACAAGAAATCATCACATGTCCAACGCATCCAAAAACTTTTAAGTGTTTAATGGATGGTTTGCTTCCACTCCAAGCTTCTTCAGGAGTCATCCTTTTCAACGCCGCTGATGGACACCTGTTCAAAATATAAACATCATAGTTAACAGCTTCTGGCCAGAATTTTTTTGGAACTGACATTCCAAATAGCATGCATCTCGCCATGTTTAGAATTGTGCGATTTTTCCTTTCCGCCACGCCATTTTGTTGAGGTGTTCGAGCTGCTGTGAGTTGTCTGTGGATCCCATTTGACACACAAAATTCATGGAAAGGTTTTGAGTTGAACTCCCCTCCCCGGTCAGTTCTTAGGCCTGCGATTTTCTCTCTGAACATCGTTTCCACCAGCACTTTAAAATCTTTAAACATGTTCAATGCACCAGACTTCTCAGCTAGGAAATAGGTCCAACATTTCCTACTGTAATCATCAATGAAATTTAGCACATACCTTTTACCACTAGCTGAGACCGGTGTTATGGGACCATAAATGTCACTATGGATTAGTTGGAGCCCCCGAGTTGCCCTCCAACTACTCATGCGGGGAATACTTTCTCGGACTTGCTTCCCTTTCATGCAAATATCACAAACTGAATCAATTTCAGTCAATTGAGACATACCTACAACCAGGTTGTCTTTACTGAGCGTTTTCATCCCTGTGGGGCTTAGATGGCCAAGACGTTGATGCCACAATTTTGTGTCCTCTGTGGTTGCTTTCAAACATGCATCTCCAAGTTGGTTGGAACTCGTCCCGTCATTGGAGGCTAACACCACAAACATTCTATTTGTTGTCATAATAGAATGCATGATTAGGCTTTTTTCTCGATGATACACACAACACATATCTTCTTCTATGATAATGGTGAGACCTTTTTGTTGCAACTGACCAACACTCAAGAGATTATTTTTCAAATTTGGCACAAAGTAAACAGATGTAATTACCTGTACTTTTCCATTCATTTGCAATCTTATATCCTTTTCCTTCCACCGTCATTCTGGAATTGTCTCCAAGCTTCACAGATTGTCTAAAGCTTCCATCAAAATCAGTAAACCATTCCTTCACTCCGCACATATGGTTGCTGCATCCTGAGTCGAGGAACCACACATGTTCCCTATTTGTCTTGTGTAGAGAAACATGTGCCATCAGTAACATTTCTTCCTCTTGATCCAGTTCAGCGTAATTGGCACGTCTCTCCCAAGTTGGGCATTCGTATCTGAAATGCCCAAATTTTTGACATTTGAAGCATTCAACGGAGGCTCTATTAAATGCTCGACCACCTCGTCCCCTTCCCGGAGATCCTCTGCCACGACCCCCATATGCTCCTCGACCCCCATATGCATGTTGATCTACTATTGCTTTCAGAACCTGGTCCTCTATTGTGTGCTTCTGCATTTTTTGCTCATGTACAAGAAGGGAACTTTGCAATTCATCAATTGTCATTGTTCTTACATCTTTTGATTCCTCAATGGCACATACAACATAAGTGAACTTTTCTGATAAAGTTCTTAGTACCTTTTCAACCACCTTGGAGTCTGGCATGTCCTCCCCCAAATTCCGCATGTCATTGGCCACCATCATCACTCGTCCAAAGTAGAGAGTGACATTCTCACCTTCTTTCATTTCGAGAATCTCGAATTCTCTCCTTAAGCGCTGCAACTGAGCACTTTGAACTCGCTCGTTCCCTTGATACTTTCTCTTCATCGAATCCCATAGCTCCTTAGCACTTCCTTTGTTGAGAATGGTTTTTAAAACGTTTTTCTCAATTGATGCGAACAAGTAATTTTTTACCTTCAAGTCTTTGAGGCGCATATCAGCTAGCTCCGCTCGTTGTGGTCCATTGAGAACAACACCTCTTTCTGGTTCTGTGTAACCAGACTCAACCAGATGCCACCACTCCTTTGATCTCAACAGATTTCCATCAACATTGCCTAATGGTCGTAGTCACCATCAAACTTTGGGATAGTTAACAATGAATCCCTTTCAGCCATCACTCACAATATTCTCACTTTCTCTCGTGTTTACTCTCACACGATCACACACAGTGTCCTCACTTTTCTCTCGTGTTTACTCTCACACTATCACTCACAATTGAATCCTTCCAGATCTAACCGCTCTGATACCAAATGATGAAAAACACAATTGAAACACTAAGCCGCAGAACTGGTATTGTATTCATTGCTTTAATAAGCTTACATGTAGCATACATATATATATAGGCATAAAAAAGGTAAAATCTAAATCCCAAATAATTAGGAACAAACCAAACAAACTCTATCTTATCCTTATCAGTTAAAGACTTATTCAACTAAAGACTTATTCAATACTAAGAAGCCTAACACGCGAGTGGTCAACCCGCGCACGCGCGCGGGCAGAGGCGCGCGCGAAGCGGCCACGTGTCAGCATCGCGCGCGCTCTGCTGACGTCACTTTGACCGCATCCTGTGGCTTAGATTGGTTTGTAGTTTGCACAATAAGGGTGATTTTTACTGAATAGCTACCCTATATATATTATGGTTAAATATTGAAACTTACTCTTAAGTATTGGTCACGGACACTACACTACCCATGTTTGCAAAATCACATATGCTATACATAAAGTATTGATCACGCGATTCTGTTAGTGAAAATGGACGGAATATTCCATTCTGTTAACCATGTGACAATTAGTTGAGAGTAAAATGACGATTTTGACCTTACTCATATCAAACTTATAACTATAATAGGGGAAATTACCATCTTACCCTAATTTTATAATAAATAAGGTCATTCTAAAATAAGGGTAAAATGGTAATTTTATAATAAATAAGTTTGCTATTCTTGCAAGTTTGTTTCTTTACCCGCTCATTCAGAGTTTTGGGGATTTTGCTTTGTAATCTCTGCTTCGTTATAATATTTATTTTTCTCTAATAAAAAAAAACAATCTCATCAAGGCGAATGAGGAACCGACCCGGGTGTAGGGCAGTTGGGGGAGCCCTGCCTTATACCGACCTAGGCCAACTTGGCCTGCCCACTCTCCCTTGCCATGGCACAACCTTACTCTTGACTAGCTAGCACACTCTGGTTCGTTTGTTATAGGATCTCGTTATGGGACCAATATGCATTTCAGACAAAATAGTCCGTATTAAATTGACTCGTGTCAAGTATTTTTCGGGCCTCAACAGAATCCAAAATTACAATGTAGTGGATTATGAGAGCTGATTTCACCATCCTAGGAGGGATAAAGCAGACTATATTTTGACTGTCTTTAATATATTATTGTATTTCCTATTTTTCTGATTTCGCTATTCCTCTTGTAATCGATACCTCCTATTAATAAAATCTCATTGTTCGCTAAAAGAAAATAGATGGTAATAAAATGTAATTTCTCCTTATATCTACAGATTACACGGATTTAAACGATTCAGGGCTGAAAAGAGTTACATTGTGTTGTATAATGTTCATAGAAACTCTCTTTTTTTGAAAGAACCAAACTCTGTTGATCACACTTGCCACAAGAACACGTAGAAATAAGTCGACAACAATCTTGTTCATCCATGGACTTCCCTAGCCTGTAAGTTGAAAACATGAGACCAGAATGATAAGAAAGGGTCTGAGGAAGTGACATAAACTTGATCAATCACACAATGAAGCAACAGGATGAAGAATAGAATCTACATTTTGTGGTCCTATGGTGTTGACAGTAACACATCCATTTCCACCTCTCAGGCCCTTGCATCCGTGAATGTGACCTGACCGACGAGGCGAGGGCCTGTACTGGGAATGAGTCTCTGGACCCCTGTAATCGATTTCGTAAATACTCTCAGGTTCTGTAATCCCTGCATCAAACAAATTTATCAGCACAAAACATGTATTAGTTGTAGGATTAGAGTTAAGAAGAAAAAGTAAAGACCTGAGGAAAAGGAAGGTGCGGCCAAGAGGAGGGCAATGAAGAGGGTGGCAGAGAAGGTAGCCATGGAATTGGAAGAAGATAGTGAAATCGGAATTGAAGTTGAGTTTATAAAGGAATGTGAAGGTGAAATGGAGTAAGGGTCAGCATCTGAACAACAAAGGAACAGGCAGGCAAAGCAATCAGTGCGAGGATGTGAATGTGTTTTGGGAGGTTGGGTCTCATTTATGTTCTTGTTCCCTACCCAATGTCACCCTCCACTCCACGATTTGGATTCAATTCATTAAGTATTGCTCATATATAGCTTGCACCGCCCTTGTCTTGACTTCTAAAATTTGATTTATATGAAGATGAGCTGATGATCACAAAATTAAATGCCTAATGAGTTTAACAAATAAACCATATAAATGAAATCAATTAATGATATGTTAATTCTGGATCGGACCCTCCTATCATTTAATCGTTTCGGGCTGGCGTCAACAAACATTTCATATCAAATAAGTATTAAAAAAATCACCTATCCGGATTGAGTTTATGGGGTTTCGGGTTTGACATGAATATGTGTAAATTTATGCGACAGCTTCAAGGTTATGTTATGAGCTTTACTATTTCAGGTAAAAAAATGGTGGTCTGGCCATTATTAAGGATGTACCCTCTTCTTCCTCTTTTGTGTCTCGGATGCTTTCTCTGGTCTTTGCTTATGTGATAGGATTGTAACTATGTTGTATTTTAGGTGACAGACGATAGAAAGCCATGGTCTCTCAGAATGAGAATCTTTAGAGGTCAAAGATGAAACCTTGTTCTATCATTTTTTTTTATAAACGACGATTTATTGCTCCCTGGACTTAGATAGCATAGAGAGAAGGTGATCAAACTCATAAACCATGAGGATCAACCAAAAACGAAACAAATAAAAACATAAGATGTAGTTACTTGGGTTGCAAGAAACTCAAGAACTAAAACAAAACCAAAAGCTAATACATTACATTAATACAACAAATTCAAGCTTCAGAAACACGCCTGGGGATCAAGTTGCCAAACTGCGAAAGATGTTTCATCGGGCAACAATCTTGCAGATCGAAGAAGACCAAAAGAATGTTGTTAAACCAGTAAAAAGAACTCCTCCACCGTTCGAGCATGTGGATTGAAAACCATGTCATTTCTTCGCGTTCCAAGGCACCTCATTGCAAGATAGGTAACCTTAAACCAACGAAAGCAAAATTTAAAGTGTCCAAAGCCTTTCCAAATGTGCATCAGTTCACAAACTGTAACCGAAATAACCAAGCTGATTTTCCACCATCTATGCACTCTCATCATAAATTCCCAAGCCAAGTAACAATGTAGAAATATATGAGCATAATCCTCAAAAACAATTGGCATGTATTGCATAATATTAAGGATTATTATTATCATCATCTTAATATAATTATCTCTATCATCTTCACATAGCCATCTCTATCATTATCTTCACAAACTATCTATATCATAATCCTACAATTCATTCATTCTTTGACTTCTGGATCGGTTTTGCTCATTTGGGAGAGTCTATGGCCTAGAAATTACTGGCTAAAATGGCTTCGTGTAGCCTATGCTGCTCTTTGGATTCTTTGGCTAAGGAGATGTCACGCCCCAAATCCGGTTTTGATCGGACTCGAGACGTGAGATAATAATGAATGACAAAATTTGAATAAACTATGATAAAGTAAGTTTTTGAATAAAACATAATCCAGTAAAAGAGATGAGTGAAAGTATATAATTTCCCTTGAGTATTGTTTGTCATACATGGTACTTTATATGATACAAAGAGTACGGATCTAGACGTGAGAGAGATGTCCTATACAAGTGTAAGTCTATGTGAAATAGAAGTATAACAATCATACTGTGATAGAGTCATATGTATGATAGAAGTGTAGTCTAACACGCCCCCGCAGTCGAAGCTCGAGGTGGAAAGATGCTGAGACTGGATCGAAAGTCGTCGAACAAAGCGGATGGAAGTCCTTTGGTGAAGATATCCACAAACTGGTATGAAGATGGTACATGGAGAACACGAACCTGACCTCCAGCAACTTTCTCACGTACAAAATGTAAATCAAGCTCGACATGTTTGGAACGTTGGTGCTGTACTGGATTACCGGACATATAGACAGAACTAACATTATCACAAAAAACAATGGTAGCAGTAGAAAGAGGATAATGCAACTCGAGGAGAAGGTTTCGAAGCCAACATGACTCAGCGACGGCATTAGCGACACCGCGATACTCAGCTTCGGCACTGGAACGAGAGACAACATGTTGTCGTTTGGACGACCAGGATATGAGGTTAGGACCAAGAAAGACACAATAGCCAGAGGTTGAGCGACGCGTGTCAGAACAACCGGCCCAGTCAGCATCAGAGTAAGCCGTAAGAGATAAGGTAGGAGAAGGACGAAGATGTAGACCATAGGCAATGGTACCCTGTATATATCGAAGAATGCGCTTGAGGGCATGAAAGTGGGGCTCCCGAGGGTCATGCATAACAAGACATATTTGTTGGACAGCATACGAGATGTCAGGACGAGTAAAGGTGAGATATTGAAGTGCACCCGCCAAACTACGGTAAAGAGTGGGATCAGAGACTGGGGGTCCAGAGGAGAAGGAGAGTTTGGATTTGGTATCCACCGGAGTAAGGCACGGATTGCAGGAGGACATGTTAGCTCGGGCAAGAATGTCTCGGGCGAATTTTTCTTGAGAAAGGAGAAGACCAGAAGGGGTGCGGATGACAGAGATGCCGAGGAAGTAGTGGAGGGGACCAAGATTCGTCATGGAGAATTCCGAACTAAGACGAGAAGTAATGGAAGATAAAACATCAGGAGAAGAGGCAGTAAGAAGAATATCATCGACGTAGAGGAGAAGGTAGGAAGTGCAAGAGTCGCGACGATATATAAAAAGAGATGTGTCTGCTTGGCTGGTAACGAAACCGATTGAAAAGAGATAGGAGGCAAAACGTTGATTCCAGGCCCGAGGGGCCTGTTTAAGGCCGTATATGGCTTTCTTGAGACGAAAGACATGGTTGGGAAAGGAGGGGTTAGAAAAATTAGGGGGTTGTTTCATGTAGACGGTCTCGTGGAGGTCGCCATGAAGGAAAGCGTTTTTGACATCAAGTTGGTGAATGGGCCAAGAGTGAGACAAAGAAAGACTAAGGATTGTGCGGATGGTAGCTGGTTTGACCACTGGACTGAAAGTGTCATCGTAGTCAATCCCAACCTGTTGTGTGTACCCCTGCGCGACTAAACGAGCTTTGTAGCGTTCAAGCGATCCATCAGAATGGAACTTATGACGAAAGATCCATTTGGAACCGACAACATTAACATTTAGAGGGCATGGGACCAAATCCCAAGTGTCATTCGAATGAAGAGCGGAAAGCTCGGCCTCCATCGCTTGTTTCCAATTAGGGTCACAAAGAGCCTGAGAAGGAGATCGAGGTATAGGAGAGATGGAAGAAGTCGACACGTGAAGATCAAGTATGCGTCGTGGACGAAAGATACCAGCTTGACTGCGAGTGGTCATGGGATGAGATGGACGAGGCAAGGGAGCTGGTAGAGAGGGGAGGACAGATACTAGAGCTGGTGAAGGAGTGGAAGGAGAGTGAGGTGCTAGGCGAGAAGGGGGGGAACATGGTGACACATGCAATGGAGAACTCGGGGAAATATCTGGAGCCGAAAAATGAGTGGAATGAATAAGAGTAGATAAATCATCTGGGGTATGGGTGAGAAAGTCAAACGAATCAGAGGGATCAGGTGAGTGATGGGAAGAGTAAGGAAATAATGTTTCATCAAAAGTAACATGCCGAGAAATTATAACACGTCCTGTAGAAAGGTTAAGACAACGAAAACCTTTATGATTAGAAGGGTAACCAAGAAAGACACAAGCAACAGAGCGCGGTGCGAGTTTATGAGGAGTTGTAGAAGAAAGATTCGGGTAGCATAGGCAGCCAAATACCCGAAGATGATCGTACGTGGGAGAGGTGTTGTATAAGAGTTCAAAGGGAGTCTGAAAGGAAAGCGTCTTGGTAGGGAGAAGATTAAGTGTGTGCACGGCCATATGAAGACCTTCAACCCAAAAAGAAGGTGGGAGCTTGGCCTGGAAGAGAAGAGAACGTACCATGTTATTGGTAGTACGAATCATACGTTCCGCTTTACCATTTTGTTGAGAGGTATGGGGATAGGAGAAACGAAAACAGATGCCATTAGATTGGAAGAATTTATGAAAAGGAGTGTTATCAAATTCACGACCATTGTCACACTGAAAAGATTTGATAGGAAGGGAGAACTGAGTGCGGACATAGGTGCGGAACTGAACAAACAAGTTAAAAACTTCAGACTTGGCACGTAAAGGAAAAACCCACAAAAAATGAGAAAAGTCATCCAGAAATAATAAGTAATATTTAAATCCACTAGAACTGATAATAGGGGAAGTCCAAAGATCAGAATGAATAATTTCAAACAAATGTGTAGTACGAGAAATGGAAGGAGAAAAAGGAAGTCGCAAATGCTTGCCTAATTGACACGCATGGCAAGTCGTATCCAAAATATTCCTATTACATGAAATAAACTTTTTAGAACAAAGAAACTTAAAAACGGAGCTGCCAGGATGTCCAAGACGGCGATGCCAGGTGGTGGGAGTAACGGCGGCAGAGAGAGATAATGATATGGATGATGGTCGTAAGGTAGATGTGGTAACAGGGTAGAGATCCCCAGTGCTATCACATCGGAGGAAAAGAGTTCCCGTCAGAAGATCCTTCACAGAAAACCCAAACGGATCAAATTCTATAGAACAATTATTGTCACGGGTGAACTGACGAACAGATATGAGATTTTTAATGATAGAAGGACTGATGAGAATGTCACGTAAATTAAAGTTTTTAGATGATGAATAAATAGAAGACTGTCCGGTAAAATAAACAGGTAAAGCAGCGCCATTCCCAACAATAATCGAGCTTGAATTTAAACAAGGTGTGATGTGAGAAAATGTACCAGCATGGGAGGCAGTGTGAGACGAAGCTCCGGTGTCCATATACCATTCATCAGATGGTTGTTGAAGCGTCATTGTGGAAAACAAATGACTGAGATCTGTACGAGGAACAGAACCTGATGCTGCTGACTGGGCGTGATGATTCTGATCGTGCGACTGCTGCTGACCGTGGGGTTGTTGCTGCTGACCGTGTGGTTGATGTGCTACGGAACTAGAGATGGGCTGTGGAGCTTGAAAGTAGAACGGGCCCAACAAGTTGGTGGGTTGGGGAGGCATGGGCGGAAGCTGCTGAACAGGCCAAGGAGAGTTGTTCATGTGATGTTGGACAGGGCCCAATATGTTAGAAGATGATTGTGCGTTGATATAATGTCCTTGAGGTGCTGCCATGGTAGGACCCACAGAGTTGGTGTATGCATGAAATTGGGGACGTGATCCAAGACCATGCTGAGAGTTATATCCTGCTGCATATTGATGTTGAGAATGATGGCGTTGATGAGTCGGCGGTGCTCCAAGAATACCTGCAGATGAAGAAGAGGAATTGCTACGACCGGAACCACGACCGTAGCCGCGTCCCCGTCCTCGATATCTGCCTCTACTATTACCATTAGTATACGGAGTTGAGGATATGTTGGTGTGGAGGACAGTAGTTGGATCAGGGTGCTGGTTTTGTCTAGTTTCGGCTAACAGGAGCATAGAGCGAACAACATTAAAAGATGGAACTGGGTGTTGATGCTGAATTACCTCAATAGTCGTGTTGTAAGATTCAGGAAGTCCGTGCAACGTTTGAAGAACGAGCTCTTGATCGGTTATAGGTTGATCAATGTCCGCTAGAGAATCCGAAATAAGTTTGAGTTGTGGACAATACTCGGATATGGACATAGATCCTTTGCGGAGATAGCGGAGTTGTTGATGTAGTTGCATGGCACGAGACATTTTGTTGTCTCTAAATATTGATTCAATCGATGTCCATAGCTCAAGAGCGGTAGCATCTGACTTGAAAATATCGGAAAGTAAATCTGAATGAACCGTTGCATAAAGCCAAGAGACGACCAAAGCATCAAGACGCATCCACAATGGAGAAGGATTCGGCGGCGGTGAATCGGTAATATGATTGAGAACTTGATGGCTAGTACATAATACCTTGAACATCTCCCTCCATTGTTTATATCGAGGGTCCTTTGTTGCGAGACGGATGGTGACAGTGTAGCACGGGTTTGAGACGGTATATGCAGGATGTAGGGGAGTGGTTTGGGGAGTAGTTTGGGTAACCGGTTGTTGTGACTGTGGGGTGTTGGTTCCTGTTTCGGTGGATGAATGAGCATCGGCCATGGTGAAAAGGGAAAGACTTGGTGTGTGTGGTAACAGTAGAGACAAATAGAGAGACAGAGAGGAAGTAACGGTTGCGGCACGAACGAGCAAATACCTGGAAAAAAAGAAAAACACAAGAGAAAGAAGCAATGGTATTCAACGCTCTGATACCATGAAAGTATATAATTTCCCTTGAGTATTGTTTGTCATACATGGTACTTTATATGATACAAAGAGTACGGATCTAGACGTGAGAGAGATGTCCTATACAAGTGTAAGTCTATGTGAAATAGAAGTATAACAATCATACTGTGATAGAGTCATATGTATGATAGAAGTGTAGTCTAACAATGAGTCGAGCTCAAAAACAACCAAAACAACAAGGTTCAATACAACAGTAAGGTATGTTTCTAACATCGACACCTCCCGGACTCTCCAAGAGCTCCCAAGCCCTGAAATGTCCTCAGATCTACTCAACCGGATAACCTGTCTGACAGTAAACAAGAAAAGGAGGGATGAGCTTACGCTCAGTAAGGAAAAAATAGTAAAGTAAGAGAAACCTCTGATTTGGTAATAAAACCCGAATTTACACAATTAACCACAAATTCAATTAGTATGATTAACCAACCAAATATCATAAATAGAGATCAATAAGAATTTCAATGCTTAAATAAAACAGTAAATCAAGGAATTCAAGGAGAGGCAGTGTAAACTTTATTAAAACAACTAAAGAGAGCATTTAAACGTCTAGTCGATAACTTAAACTACAATACTCCGATCCACAATTGGTAATTTTGTCATGTCGGATTTCCCCTCGGTCCAGAGGAAACACATACGTCGAGGCTACCAGAAACATCCCTAAAGGGACAGATATCGTCGGGATTCTCGGAAATGTCCCCAAAGGACCATAGATCATCGGGGAGAAACAAGATATCTTCCCGGAGATGCTCCCGCAGGAACACACACACTCGGGGTAAAGCAACCAGTAACAATCCCCGCAGGGTAAACAATCTCACGTCATACCAAAATTCCCTTCGGCCTGGACGTCTTCCCGGGATTCACATCAGGGTGAACACAATCCCTCGGCTTAGGCACTACCCCACACTGGCATACCCCCTCGATGTAGGTACCATACCGGTACGCAAATCATCGGCCTAGGTACTACCCCACACCGGCATACCCTCTTGATGTAGGTACCATACCGGAACACAACTCATCTTAGATCACACACAAGAGAGTAACCTACCATACCGCCATAGTACACTCATAGCTTAGCAACTCACGATCTTACCACAACACGCCACAAAGAACTAATATTAACAATCATACTTACCAACCACGTACCATCGGTCTATCACTCACCCGATCGTACCATTTGGCACAATCAATTTACATTCAAACATTCATTCAATCACTCATAACACGGATCAACATTCACACATCCATTCAACCAATCACATCACATTCACATACAATCATCATAATTCAACTAGATTAGTGAGACTCTTATATTATCCTAAAGACGGAGCATGCATAAATACCAAGGACAAACAGTCAATCATAAGAACAGTCAAC
Organism: Erodium maritimum; assembly: GCA_963921825.1. Taxonomy (NCBI): domain Eukaryota; kingdom Viridiplantae; phylum Streptophyta; class Magnoliopsida; order Geraniales; family Geraniaceae; genus Erodium; species Erodium maritimum. Next base: position 35,116,590 of record OY997589.1, read on the forward strand.
AAGCAATCATAAGGCTCGACATGGTCATTCTACCAGCACGGCAATTTCCAAAAGTATTGAAAGCGGTCATTCTAGTGAATCACATCCTATATGCAAACTAAGACACGTCCGATTATTATTATAATTGAAAAGCGGTTATTCTAGTGAATCACATCCTATATGCAAACTAGGACCTTTCCGGTTATTATTATCCTATAGGCATACTATTAGCGTTATTTAAATTAAGAGAGGAGTTTAGTACTTTCCCTACCTCGAACTCCAAAGCTAAAAATACTCCTAGCTGCTGACGTCCGAGATAGCTTCCTCTCCGTCTTCTCACGGGTCCCAAAGTCTTCTTCTTTCCTCGAGCTCGGATCCACGGTCTTGGATCACAAACAATACTAAAATTAATAACTAAACAAAGACAGTCTTTAAATTAATCTACCTAACAACGCTCTAATTTCAACGCTAGGGCCAAGGAATGAATTGGGCCCGAACTAGGCCCAATTCATATGGCCCACAGTTCTGGAAAACAGGCCTGGAATCCGACCCGACCCGCACCACAGTCTGGCCCGGAACCAGACCCGGAGCGTGTCACGGACCGGCCCGGAACCAGACATGGACCGCGTCACAGACCGGCCTGGAACTAGACACGGACCGCGCAACGCACCGGCCCGGAATCGGACATAGACTGTGTGGCTTACCGTGCCGGAGTCGGGGCCGTTCCGCGCTGCGTACCGTGCCAGAACCTGGCCCGTTCCGTTTTTCGTGCCGTGCCGGAACCTGGCCCTCTCCGGGTCCCAGTCCATATCGAACCAGAGCAGGATCTCTGCTTCTTCCCCAACTCGATTTCTGCGAAAACTAACACCAAAACCTCCATTTTCGACATCACCAAGCTCCAAAATAGTCAAACCAAAGCCCAAACTTCAGCACCCTCAATGGGTTCCAACAAAACTTCAACAAACACAACCAAAAACCAACCTATTCTTCTCTAATTTTTCTCCAAAACCACCATCTAACAACCAAGGAAGCAAGCTCTTCTAGTTCTAGCAAAAACCCACAAAACCCAAAACTAGACAGTGATTGAAATGAGAAGTTAAGAGTGTACAAACCTTTAGGATTAGTAGATGAAGAAGATATGAAGCTTTTGGAGATGAAATGATGAAAGAATGAGCCAAAGTTTCTCTCTTTTCTCTCTTTCTTCTTGCTCAAGTTGTGAAGCTCTTCCCTTCTTCTCTCCTTAGCAACTTTTGGCTGCAACAAATGGAAATGAGCTGATTTGTGTCCTCCAATTGCTTTAAATGACCTAGCGTGTTGAATGACCAAAAACCCTTTAAAAGTCTATCCACTTAAGGACATTTGGGAGGGGTAAAATGGTACTTTGAGCCTCTTTTCCTCCCCTCCAAGCTAATAGGGACAAGTGTCCACGTAGGGACCACTTTTCCTTAGCTAAAATTTAGCACCTCTAAATAATCCAATTTAGTCGATAAAAAGTTCGGGTTTGACCAAAATTTGACTTTTCCAACATTACAGTCAAACGAAAGGAAATGGGTCAACTAAGCTAACTGTGATGAAGGCTAAGCTTTTTGGGCCCCGGAAAGGTCCCGAATGACTCCCGGAGTCATCGGTTGACTTTTCCGGCCGAAAGTCAAACTTCGCCAAAGTTCACCAGTTCGACCGGGGGCGGTTCTTACAGGAGAAATACTATGGTTTATTCTAAAGTTACAACATCTTTCTTTTAGCCTCCTTTGGTATATCGGATTAATCAGTTTGGAGATCTCTTTTGTGGAATGGAAACGAAGCCCAGTGACTTGCTTGGTTTGATTGCATCTTTTTTGTCTTGGCTTACAATTTCTTGTGTTGTAAGCCAGTTTTTTGTTATTTGGTTCTTTTTACAGTTTTTGTTGTTTCAGAATCGGCCACGTGGCCTTGTATTATGCTTTTCATTGTATTTCCCTCCAATATAATGTAAATTTCACATTTCTTATAATAAATAAAAAATCACCTTGACATAGTTATCTCTATCATGTATCATAGTTATCTTTATCATGTTAGAGTTGTACCTATCTCTAAGAGGCTATATAAAGACCTCTGCACATTGCATTATTGACATCATTATTGAATACAAGCTGAGAATTTCTCTCAAGTCTCTATTTTCAAGTCTTTTCTCTTAAATCTAGTATGGTATTAGAGCAGGTTTAATAGATTTTTTTTTCGATTCTAGATTTTAATTGTCCATTGTTTCTTTGTGTCAATTCTCCACTGTAATGGGTGATATTGAAATTAGTAAGGGAGGTTTTAATGAAAATGATAAGGGTGTGGAGTCTTCGTCTCCATTATATACACCCTTCCTCGAATATAGATCGGATTATCTCCCCGGTGGTGCTTTGTGGGAATAATTACAATCAATGGGCTCGATCGGTTTGTAATGCTTTCAAAGAAAACAACAAACTTGGTATTATTGATGGCTCGATTCAGCCACCCAAGTCCACAGAATCAACGACGTATTCTTTATGAATCCAAGTGAATCATATGCTCGAAGCTTGGTTACACAATACCCTCGACACATTCATATGTTCTACTGTCCCTATTACTGATGATGTTAGGGATGTGTGGGAAGATATTTGGGAGCGTTTATCGCTTGTAAACGGACCTCGAATCCATGAATTAAGGAGCCAATTGACACGTCTTGAACAAGGCGACGACTCGGTGGTCGACTATTATGAAAAGTTACGAATGATTTAGGATGAATTAGCTTGGTATTCATCCCATATATGTACATGTAGTTGCAAGTGTGGTGCAAAGGGTGCGTTGGTAAAGGATAGGGAAGATCAAAAAGTTCATCAATTCTTAATTGGTCTTGACTCATCCATAAATAGTACAGTTCGTTCTAAGATTTTGATGCAAGAACCATTTCCCTCATTGAACACAACATTTTCCAAGGCATTGACTGAGGAACGACACCATTCAATTATTCGTCAATGTCAAAAGAAAGCGAAGGTCGTGGATTCGCAGTGCAAGGAAATGCTCGTTGACGTGGTGCAACGCGTATTATGGAGGGTAACAAGTCTCACTTCACTGGCACATGCTCTCATTGTAACAAAGTCGGGCACTACAAGGACAACTGCTTCCAACTTCTAGGATTTCCTGATTGGTAGAATTCTGACAATAGGGCAGCGGCCATAGGTGGGGACAAGTACACCCGTGGTGGTAGGAGCAATGGTTGTGGTCGTGTGAATGTGGACAATGTTGTTGATCAATCTTCTAGCAGCACCTCAGGCCAACGCATTGGCGCACCTGATCGTAATGGGGTGTAGCTATCAGATGCACAATGGCATCAGCTTTTGGGTATGTTGAAACCCTCTTAAGTCAATGATGCTACTCCTACGCATGATGGTAAGTATAAGACACGTCAATGGATAATTGACACTGGTTGTTCGAACCATATGACCGGAAATATTTATTTATTCCAAAGTGTGTACGTTATTTCTCCATCATCGTTTGGGTTACCAAATGGTAGTTAAGGAAGGCACAATCGTCTTGAGTGACGATTTGATGTTGAAGGATGTGTTATATGTTGCTGATCTGAACGCTAATCAGATTTCAGTTTCACAATTACTTGTTACCTTGAACTACTTTATTACAATAACTGATAAGCTATGTATCATACAAGACCGCAATTCAAGGACCCTGATTAGAGCAGGTGAACAATGTGATGGATTCAGGCTAATCAAACTATTGTGCTTGGACAACATGAATTATGGTATCGCCAGTGTCACGCCCCGATTTCAGCGAACCGAACTCGGGACGCGAACTTTTAAAAACATGAACACTTGAAACCTGTTTTCAATAAAAGCTTTGACATTTCCATTTACTTCTCAAAATAATAGCATTTACAATACAAAAACGTCCCAACAAGTGGACAAGGTACAACATCCGTCACTAGACTCAACAAAAGTAAAGACCAGACTCCGCTCCAAGCTCCATGAACTTCAAGAGCTAACCTAGTCCGTCCGGTGATCAGTACCTGTAGGAAAAGCAGCTAGGGGTGAGCGTTCGCTCACCTCCACGGATAACAGACTGACTATGGCATAATTAGCAGAAAAAGCCAGTAACACTAAAACCAAACCCAAGACCGGGACTACAGTCCCCAACTCAAGTACCCAACTGACCCACAACCCGTCACCTTCCTCAACAGACTCGACACTCGATAAAAACAGTGTAGACCCAATACAACTATCGACGACCTCCTCAAGGACTCGAACGAAACGACACAACACCAAACAAGATCACAAAGGATCGCACACCAGCTGCTCAGTAACCAATCTCAATCAGGTCAGGGTTCGACCTATCGCAATTCCTCGACACGAAGTCGGATCAGGCTGTCGACCTTTCAAACTCGCAATTCCTCGACACTAAGTCGGATCAGGCTGTCGACCTTTAAAACTCGCAATTCATCGACATTAAGTCGGATCAGGCTGTCGACCTTTAGAACTCGCAATTCATCGACACTAAGTCGGATCAGGCTGTCGACCTTTAGAACTCGCAATTCATCGACACTAAGTCGGATCAGGCTGTCGACCTTTAAAACTCGCAATTCATCGACACTAAGTCGGATCAGGCTGTCGACCTTTAGAACTCACCACCCCAGGTAACCACAATCACAATCACAGGCAAGTTCAATCACACAGGCACTCAAGGCCACTCAAGACACCTCAACAGTCAAGACTCGGGTTCAACAACCCCACGGGCACTCACTGCCACTCAAGACACCAAATTAAATACACGGCTCTCATGGCCACCCCGACTCAACAATTAAATACGGGCTCTCAAGGCCACCCAAACTCAACAATTAAATACGGGCTCTCAAGGCCACCCAAACTCAACAATTAAATACAGGCTCTCAAGGCCACCCAAACTCAACAATTAAATAAAACGCACGACAACCTCCGGCATACTCGATGCCTCCAACGGTCCTAAAATCACTAGTTTCACAAACAACCTCCGGGCATGGTCATATGCCTCCAGTAATTCAATTATCGCTAAGTTCTCTGTTCCTACGACACTACTAAGTGTCACATGCTTTTCTCTTGAACGCTACAATCCCGTATCATGCTTTTCTAATAATTAAATAAATCTACTCAACCCACGACACCCCGGTGTCACATGCAATTCTACTATTAACTTTCCCTAATCAGGGCCGAGATCCGGCTACTTTTCCCTACCTCGTATACAATCCCAAAAGCGCTCCAACAACACCCGAAGCACACTCAGTCACTCGCCGAGCTTCCCCTTGCCTCGGTCCGTAGCACGATCTAAAAGAACACAAATTTAAAGTACTTTTAAACTAGTACGAATAACCAAAAATTTACATACTTAACGCCCAAACGTAACCCCGACAATGTCGGTCACTCCCAAACTTCCCAATTATTCGATAATGCCGATAAAGGACCCGTAAGGGCCAGATTCGCCCGACATGGCGAATCTGCCCGGTTTTGGTTAATTGCCTTCCGGGGCTCCAAAAGCCCCCATTTTCGTTTCTACGGTCTTAGAATATTTCAAGGAACCCAACGCACTTGACGGAATTGAATTCCGACTTCTAAGTCAATTAATTAACGTTTAAAGTTTCCCAAAACCCGTTAATTACAACTTCTCCAAATTAATTCCAAATTTCGATTCGATTAGGAAAAAGTGGTCCGGGGGACGTTTTAAACCACCCGAACATTAAAACCCGAGCAACCGAGCACGTGGGCCCCACCCAAGAGGCTTGGCCGAGACCCTAGGGTTTGAGGGAGGGGCTCGGCCACCAAGTGGTGGCTGCTGCCACCTCCGGCCAGCCACCACATGGCCGGCCGGCCACCACCCACGGTGGCCGGAGCTCCTCCCGAGCCTCCGGTCACCGGAAAACGTGAAATTAAACCCCCAAACACCTCTAAAACGTCTCCAACACCTCCCCACACTCTACACAACCCTAAGCCTTAGTTTATAACCAAACCCTAGCTCTTGAAAATAATCAAAACGAGAATCGGTTCGGGTATTACCGTAGAGGAGAACGAGGGGAACGGGATTGCTCTTTGCTTTGACTCGATCCAAGGGCTCGATCACAAACCCTAGCTCAACCTCCCTTCTTCTCTCTTCTTCTCCTTCTCCTTCTCTCTCTAAAACCTCTCTTCTAATTTCTAATTTAATTAAACTAACAACAAAACTAACTTTCTCTCCCTTAATACCCCATACTCGGCCAACCCTCTCTAACCACACCTTTTCCCTCCAAAAAATACACCACCATATACTTGACAAGTGTCAAGGTGGGTCCCATACCTTTTGGAAAATATCTAGTTGATATTTTCCAATCAGATTCGCGAAAAACGGACGTTTCGGGCCCCGAACGGGCACTTTTCCCAAAAAAAATTTAAACTGGACGGGCTTCAAGGAAACGGCCCAACTAAGACCGCTACGATGACGGCTAAGCTTTTCGGGTCCAAAACGGTCCTCGAATGGACCAAAACGTCGCTCGGGTGACTTTTCCAGCGAAAAATCAATCTTTCCCAAAATGACCAGGAAGTTGCCCTGAGTCCCCCGTAACTCATTTTAGTCGATAACGGGGTCAACTTAAGTCCGGCTTGACCCTCGGGGTCAATTTAAGTTAAGTTAAGTGTCTGTCTTAAAATTTTTAAATTTTCCTGTTTTTCGCAGGTTTGACTGACGTTGACCAGAAGTGGTTATTACAGCCAGCTTGGTCATCCTTCCCAAAAAGTGGTGTCTTTTATGCCTTTTCTTTCTTGCGATAAAGCTTATAGTATGGACAATAATTTTTTTGACCCTAAGGAGCCTTGTGGTATTTGTTTAATTTCCCATCAAACTACAAGTGTTTTCTCGATTAGTGAAAATAAAACAGTTGATTTGTTTGAGATGATTCACTGTGATATTTGGGGTGATTACAAAGTTTCTTATAGTTGTGATGCTTACGACTTTCTCACAATTGTGGATGATTTTTCGAAAGCAGGTCGGGTGTATTTAATGAACGCTAAGAGTGAGGTTGGGCAGATTATCAAGGATTTTTGTTCTATGGTGCACACTCAGTTCCGTAAACAGGTTACAATTTTAAGAAGTGACAATGGTCATGAATTAACTTGTTTGCGACGTTTTTATGTTGACAATATAATCTTGCATCAAACATCGTGTGTTGAGAGGCTTTATGACCTAGACAAGAAGGTCTATTTTGTATCTCTAGATGTCATTTTTGTTGAAAATAATTTTCCTATAACGACATGAATGCATCAGTGGTGATTAATGGAGTTGGTATCAATGAATTGTTTCATCGTCAACCACATAGTGTTTTTGATGAGAATGATGGAGTTAGTGAATAAAGGGGGAGTTTTTAGGGACGTGACGTTGGAGCGGACAACCATAGTCCTCCTTCTAATCAACCAGCTGAAGAACCCGCTACACTCATGTTACAACAACCACAGATTACTCCGCCATTTGACACTAGAGAATCTCTTGGTAAAGGGCATCGTATACGGATTCAATCTACTCGATTAAAAGGCTATATCACCAACACAATCCAAACCATTACTCTTGTCACTAGTTTATCTTCTCCACAACATGTTCTCAGGTACATCGTTTCCCATAGCTTATGATGTTAATTGTGATAAATTTTCCGTGCAACTTAGTAATTTTTTTGTGGTAGTGACCACTTGAGTTGAATCCAAATACTACTCTGAAACAGCCAAACACCCAGGATGGCGTAATGCCATGAGAGACGAGATTGATGCTCTCGAACGACAAGGCACATGGACATTGCAATCTTTACCTCCGGGAAAGGTCGCACTTGGTAGTATGTGAGTTTACTAGGCTAAGCTCAAGCAGGACGTGACTCTGGAATGACTAAAGGGGTGCCTTATTGTCTTTGGCAATAGACAATTGCCTGGTATTGACTTTCATGAAACATTTACACCAGTCACGAAAATGGTGACTATCCGATTATTTTTGTTTGTTGCGATCGCTCAAAATTGGGAGCTTCATTAAATGGACGTGCACAATGCATTTCTTCATGGAGACTTGGAATAGGAGGTCTATATGAAGCTTCCCTGGCTATGCACCATCAGGTTTGGTAGGTAAGGTTTGTCGTCTTCGAAAATCTATGTACGCTCTTTGACGAGCCCCTCGATAATGGTTTGCCAAATTTTCATCTACTTTGAAGTCGTTTGGTTTTCAACAGTCATCTCATATTACTCATTGTTTTGCTACACTAAAGGGGTGACTCTTTATATGTTCTTGTATATATGGATGATCTACTCATTGTAGGTTCAATTCATAAGGTGGTGCTCAAACTTAAAACCTATTTGCGTGACTTTTTTCATATGAAGGATCTTGGGGTCCTTAAGTGCTTTCTTGGAATTAAGGTGGCATAGGGTCACGATGGATTGTTTTTTAGTCAAAGAAAGTATGTATTGGATATCATCAACGAGGCTGACTTATTAGGTTCAAAGCCTATTTCTACTCCAATGGATCAAAATCATCAATTAGCTCGTGTTAAGGGGTAGTTGTTTTCAAAACCTGAAAAGTCTATGCGACTTGTAGGGCGATTGGTCTACTTGACGCTTACTCGACCTGAGCTCTCCTATTCGGTTCATATGTTGGACCAATTTATGTCTTCTCCTATGATCGCTCATTGGGAGGTAGTACTTCGCATCCTTGGATACCTAAAAGGGTGGCCTGGCCAAGGAATTTTGTTGAATCGTTGGTGCAACTTACAGATATATGGATTTTGTGATAGTGATTGGGAAAGTTTTCCTTCTACACATCGATCTTTAGCTGGTTATTTTGTGCTTCTTGGGACTTCTCTGGTATCTTGGAAAACAAAGAAGCAATCCACGGTTAGTTTATTTTGTCTTGGTGTACGACATGATCGACCTATGCGCTTGTATTGTGATAGTCAAGTGACTTTACATATTGTAGCAAATCCTGTTTTTCATGAACGTGCGAAACATATTGAGATGGATTGTCATTTTGTTCGAGATGAGCTTAAGGCTGATAATATTACTACGTCATACATACGAACAAATAATCAATTGACTGATATCTCTACAAAGGCTCTTGGAAAATCATAGTTTTGGGTACTTCTTCGCAAGTTAGGCATTCGAGATCTTCATGCTCCAACTTGAGGGAGAGTATTGAGGATTATCACAAGGATTATTATTATCATCTTAATATAGTTATCTCTATCATCTTCATATATCTATCTCTATCATCATCTTCACATAGCTATCTATATCATCATCTTGACGTAGTTATCTCTATCATGTATCATAGTTATCTCTATCATGTTAGAGTTGTACCTATGTCGGGCCCCAAATTCAGTAGAACCGAACTCAGAACGCGAACGGTAAAACAATAAAACCATTTTCAAACCTTTTAAATAAATCGCTTAAAATCACCATTTAGTTAATCAAAATAATAATTTACAACTCAAAAGTATGTCCCAACAAGCGGGCAAAAGACAAGGCGTACGTCACTAAACTCAAAAGGAAACCCGGACTCCCGCTCCCAGCTCTTCAAGCTTCGAGAGCTCACCTATTCCGTCTCGCGACCAGTACCTGTAGGAAAAGCAGCTAGGGGTGAGCGTTCGCTCACCACCACGGATACCAGACTGACTATGGCATACTAGCAGACAATGCCGAAAACACCAACAACAAAACAAACACCGGGGACTACTATCCCCAACTCAAGTAACCCGACTGACACACAAACTGTTACTTTCCCCAACCGACTCAACACTCGGACACGTAATGTAGACCCGACACAACGATTACGACTTCCTCCAAAGACGCGAAAGATAACCACGCAACACCCAAGATCACAAAGGATCGCACACCAAACAAGATCACAAAGGATCGCACTCCAGCTGCTCAATGCCCACACAACTTTTCCCGACACGCAGTCGGATCAGGCGGTCGACCTGTCGCACTTTTCCCGACACTCAATCGGATCAGGCGGTTGACCTGTCGCACTTTTCCCGACACTCAATCGGATCAGGCGGTTGACCTGTCGTACTTTTCCCGACACTCAATCGGATCAGGCGGTCGACATGTCGCACTTTTCCCGACGCTCAATCGGATCAGGCGGTCGACCTGTCACACCCCATCCTCAGGCAACCACAATCACAATCACAAGCAAAGTTAAACAAACAGCAACAACACCGGTTTAACACTCCACATGCACTCATGGCCACCCAAGACACCAACAGTAAAACACGGGTTCAACAACCCCACGGGCACTCATGGCCACCCAAGACACCAACAGTAAAACACGGGTTCAACAACCCCACAGGCACTCAAGGTCACCCAAGACACACCAACACTAAAATACGGGTTTAACAACCCCACGGGCACTCATGGCCACCCAAGACACACCAACAGTAAAAATACGGGTTTAACAACCCCACGGGCACTCATGGCCACCCAAGACACACCAACAGTAAAATACGGGTTTAACAACCCCACGGGCACACATGGCCATCCAAGACACACCAACCGTAAAAATACGGGTTTAACAACCCCACGGGCACTCATGGCCACCCAAGACACACCAACAGTAAAATACGGGTTTAACAACCCCACGAGCACTCATGGCCACCCAAGACACAAACTAAACAATCAACCTCCAGGCATAACCAAATGCCTCCAGTAATTCTAATATCGATAAGTTCACTGCTCCTACGACACTACTAAGTGTCGCATGCATTTCTATTGTTCGATACGTTCCCGTATCATACGACACCACCCGGTGCCGCCTGCCTTTCTATTGTTCGATAAACTTACTTAACCCACGACACCCCAGTGTCACATGCATTTCTACTGTTAACTTTCCCTAGTCAGGGCCGAGATCCGGCTACTTTTCCCTACCTCGTAACGCTTTCCCCCAAAGTTCACAACCAAGCTCCGGCGTGCTCACGATCACTCGCCTAGCTTTCCCTTTCCGCGGTCCTCGGAACGATCTAACAAGATCACAATTAAACACTTTTTAAGTTTGCAGACAAAGCTGAATTTTAATACACTTGACGCCCAAATGCAACCCCGACAATGTTGATCACTCCCAAACTTCCCAATTGCTCGACATTGTCGATAATGGACCCGGAAAGGCCCGATTCGCCCGGCTCGGCGAATCTGCCCGGGTTATGAAAACGCCCTTCCGGGGCTCCGAAAATTCCCGTTTTCGTTTCTACGGTCTTAGAATAATTCAAGGGTTCCAACGCAATCGACGGAATCAATTTCCGACTTCCGAGCAATTTAATTCGCGTTTAAAGTTTCTAAACCCGTCAATTACAACTTTTACAATTTAATTCCAAAATTCGTTCCGGGTGTGAATTAACGACTTGGGGATCGTCCTAAACCACCCGAACACGCAAAACCGAGACCCGAGCATGTGGGCCCCACCCGGCCCTTAAGACCCGAGGGTGGTTGGGTTGGTTTTGGGCCGGTTCACCATGGTGGTGGCCGGCCCTAGCTCCGGCCAGCCACCCCCAACTCCAGGAGCCACCATACACGGTGGCCGGAGCTCCCCCGAGCCTCCGGTCACCGGAAAACGATCATTTTTCGCTCCAAAACGCCTCCAACGAACCCCACACCTCAACTCATCCAAAGTTTACACGTTTTAACCCAAACACTAACTTTTAAACATAACAAAACGAAGATCGGATAGGTGCTCACCGTAGGGAATGATGACGGGAGCTCGATTCTTTGATCGTTGAGACGATCCGTCGGTTGGATCGTCGAGAGATCGACAAACCCTAATTGCTTCTTCTCTTTTTTTTCTCCTTCTTCTATCTCCTTTTCTCTCTCTTCTTTCTCTTTCTAACTCTCTTCCCTTTTTTTCTATTTTTCCGAAACCATCTCCCTCTTTCCTTTTTAATTTGTTTCAAACACACTATTTTCTCCAACTTACCAAACTACCATCCCTTTTCCCCTTTTTCTCTAATTTAAAAACCAGCCACCGCCATATTCATGACAAGTGTCTTTATGGGTCCCAAGAGTTAGAGAAATATCTTGGTAGATATTTTTCAATCAGATTCGCGAAATTCGGCCGTCTCGGGCCCCGAACGGGCACTTTTTCCAAGAAACTACGAAACTTCACGAGTTACAAGGAAACGGCTCAACTAAGACCGCTGTGACGACGGTAAGCTTTTTGGATCCAAAACGGACCTCGAACGGACCAAAACGTCGCTCGGTTGACTTTTCCAGCAAAAAGTCAACATTTCCCAAATTGGTCAGAAAGTTGCCCTAAGTCCCCCGGAACTCACTTTGGTCTATATCGGGGTCAACTTAAGTCCGGTATGACCCTCTGGGTCAAATTTAGGTTAATTTAAGTGTGTCCAAAAATTTTAAATTTTCCTGTTTTTCGTCGATTTGACTGGCGTTGACCGGGAGTGGTTCTTACAACCTAGATCTAAGAGGTTATATAAAGACATTTGCATATTGTATTATTCACATCATTATTGATTACAAGTAGAGAATTCCTCTCGAGTCTCTACTTTCAAGTCTTTTCTCTTAAATCTAGCACATAGCATATCAACCAAAGAGACACGTTTTCCCCTTGATTCCAAGAAGACCTTTGAAGAAACTACATTCAGTAGTAAGAGCCACATTACAACATTGTACTTTGTAGGCCACCATGTTAGCCATAAAAAACGGTACTATAAGGGTATGACATCAATTACACATGAATAAAAGATAGAATAAAGACCTTGTTCTATAAATTAGAGGATAGTTAGTAGAGTCTTGATGTTAATCTTTAATGTCGGTATTCTTCATATATTTATTCTATTAGGACAATAAAGAGGAAGAGGTTGAGACTAAATCCTTCCATGTTTTTTTTTAGAGGAATGACAATATTATTAATATAAAAGCCTTTTGATGCCTACAGAAACCCGAGACATCGTACATGGAAACCATACTAACATAGTAATAACAATAAAAGCAGGAAAGTAAATTTTGCTCTTTGACATCGGGGCGGTCGGAGGGGTGGGACTGCGGTAGCATCCGAGGACACCGATACAGTATACTACAACCATAAGATACTGACCGAGCAGGTCAGAGGATAGATAACCAGTGGTGGACCGATTACTCCCCCGGTAAGTCTGTTGGGTCTCGAGGTAGGGTTGGAGATGAACCAACTCGCAGCGGAAAATCAATGAAAACCAAGAGACGATTAAAACCATGAAACAACTAACAAAGAATGGATTCACAAGAGAAAAATTCAGCACTAGTTCTTACCAAAACAAGAACACCGGTTAACGAATGATTGGCTTGAGTCTCCAAGACGCCTACGTATCCACATGGGAATCAAAGCCACGTAGTTCTTCTCTTTGAGGACTCAAGAACACAAACATGGAGGTGGAAACTAGCCAAACCCGAAATGGCCATGGAAGAGGGAGAGAAAATGTGTTTCCTATTCTTGTCTTGTGTTTGTTATGTTGAAAAAAGATGACTTAAACATAACAAAACCCATACTAGTCCAACTAAAGGCATGGGACAAGTATGGTGTCAAGTAAGGTGTAAATAGGACAAAGTATGGCAAGACAAGATTGGGTTAGGTGGTGAATCACCAACACCTTAATCCTTGTCTTGCTTACTTAGTACTAATTAATCAAGACTTGATTAATTAGTTCTATGGGCCTTGGTTGCATGGGCCTTTCATGGGCCTCTTGGAACATGGCCCGTGGCCATTTCTAACGAGGTCCCGTGATTCGCTCATCGCCTCCAAGCCTTCCATACCGGAAATGTCCAACATTATCCGACGCGATCAATCCCAAGACTCCAAGCCTTGTCTCGATCCGTAAAGTCCTATTCACGTACGGGCACATGACCCAAAACCCAGTTTTGGTCATGTCCCGAGACAACTCCCTTTTGGCCATTCTCCATAAATGTGTCAATGAGTTTCATCCTCCGGTGTGACCCTTAGGTTTATGCATGTCAATAGATCAACGTAAAATCCCATTTTACTTGATCCTATTTAAGTGGCAACTAACGAGACTTTAGTATTGCCTGACACTACATAACGAATCGACCCTGTCGATTCTAACCTTTCCGTCGTCCCTGTCATTATCCTTTTATCTCCGATATCCTGATTGAGATAAGGCATAGAGCCGTCATCCTTATTATTCTCAATCACCGTTCCTTGATATGTGAGATGACTGAAGATATGATACCCAGTATCATGTGCATGGCCATGCTATTCTTCCAGTCACTCTCGATCAAGTGGCCGAGAACCGATATCTTTCCCATACCTTAGTATGAGGGATAAATCCCTTAGCCGTCTTTCGTGTCACTCATGTAGCCCGTCCCCAAGCCAATCCTGGCCGTTATGGAAGCCCTGTTACGGACAACGTTAGGCTCAGGTCAAACTCAGTTGTTGACTACATAGCGATCACAAAGACTCCTTGGTCTAAGGATACATGACAAGCTACAACACTGAATATGTTCATGACTTAATCTATGGCACATATTCAGGGCGGGTCGTCCAATATCATGTCCCACATGATATCTATGATCAGACTCCGGAATCCCATTCCAATGACTAACAGAACGTAAGCCATAAAGAGCCATCTTTCATACTAGTCGCTTCTAGTGAAGCTTTGTTGACTAGGGACCCATCGAGTGTGATCTATCTCGATCTATGGTTCTATTCGCATGGTGGGCATAGATCAGAGCACACATCGATATATTACTCCAACACATAAGTAATATAAAGCCGCTTTAATTTTATTGCTAACGATGATATATACATTTGGACATTTAGGATTGAACTACGGGCACTAAGACTAACAATCTCCCACTTGCCCTAGTTCCAATCTAAACTCCAATATGTCCCCATCGACTTTACATGTCTAACATGTTCAGGCAGTGACACTGCCTTAGTCAAAGGGTTCGCTATGTTATCATCTATTGCAATATCGGTTATCTTCACTTCACCTCAGTTCAGTATTTATCTGATGAGGTGGATACGCCGCAGTACATGTTTGGATTTGTTATGCGATCTAGGCTTTTAGCTTGCGCAATGGCCCTTGTGTTGTCGCAAAATGGATTCACCGGACTGGATGGGTTTTTAATTACACCCAGCCCTGCCATGAATTTCCAAATCCACATAGCCTCCTTAGCTGCCTCTGCAGCATCCATGTACTTGGCCTCTGTCGTAGATTCGGCAATGGTATCTTGCTTTACGCTTTCCCAGCTAAAGCTCTGCCATTCAGCGTAAACACATATCCTGATTGACTTCTAAAGTCATCTGGATTTGTCTTGGAAAACTAGCGTCTACTCATCCTTCGACGACTAGTTCAGCATCATCTTTCCCCCGGGTTAGAATGATGTCTACTGGTACAACATAAGGCTTACGAGACGTCTGGTCTCATACATGTCATGGCATATATGATCGATCCTGCCCCCAGGCGCATAGGATTCTCATCATCCTTTTCAGCTCATCAGGTGTCTTAGGACACTGAGTCTTGCTGAGATGAATGCCATGACTAGTGGGTAAGAGTCCTTTCTTTGAATCGAGCATTAAGAACCTACTCAATGCCTTGTTCACATAGGTTCCCTGACTTAAATCCAAGACCCTCTTGGTGCGATCTCTACATATCTTAATCCTTAAGATATGAGAAGCATCGCCTAAGTCCTTTATTGAAAAACACTTCCTCAACCAAGCTTTAGTCTCGTGCAAGGTTGGGATGTCGTTTTCAATGAGAACCAGAAAGGTAATATTGCTCCCACTAGCCTTCTTATAAACGCAAGATTCATCCTCGTTCTTGATTAAGCCAAATCCAATTACAGCTTCATCAAAACGAAGGATCCAACTCCGAGAAGTTCGTTTCAATCCATAAATGGATTTCAACAACTTATAAATCTTTCCTTTATTCTTCGGATCGTCAAAACCTTTGGGCTGAGACATACAAACGTACTCAGTCAAATTTCCATTTAGGAAAGCGGCTTTGACATCCACTTGCCATATCTCGTAATTATGATACGCAGTTATGTCAAGAAGAATTTGGATCGATTTTGACCATAGCCACTAAGGAGAAGGTTTCCTCATAGTCAATCCATTGGATCTGCCTATAACCTTTCGCCACCAGTTGAGCTTTGTAGGTCAGAGGGTTGCCGTCCATGTCCATCTTCACCTTGAAGATCCATTTGCATCCTATGGTCCTCACACCATTGATGGGATCAACCGGTTCCCAGACTCGGTTGTCTGACATGGATTGCATTTCCTCCCTCATGGCTCCCAGCCATAACTCAGAGTCGGGCCCATCCACGACTTCTTGAAAGGTGGCTGGATCATCGTGATCCACCATGACTTCATTGTCACCTCCGGATACCATATCTTGGAGGTTGAAGATTGACCCTTTCAAATCGCCTTGGACCTTCCGGAATTGTAACAGGAATTGGTTCTCACTCTACGACAATCTCTGGCTCCTTTCTACTGGGCTGTCAATTGGTTTAGACAGATCTGTACCATCCTGAATTTCTTCGAGATGCACAGTCCTCCCAATGACGTCTTTGGAAACAAAACTTCTTTTCCATAAAGACCCCACCTCAAGCGACGAACACCATGTTCTCACTGGGATTGTAGAAATAGTATCCCCTTGTTGCTTTGGGATACCACACGAAGGTGCATATCTCAGATCTTGGTTCGAGCTTAGTCGAAACCAAATGTTTCACATAAGCCTCGCAACCACAAATCTTTAGGAAGGACAAAGCGGGCATCATCCCGTACCATTTTTAAAATGGTGTCCCTTCCACACCATTCGTCGAAGCCCGATTCACTATGAATGCGGTCGTCTCTAGAGCAAAACCCCTAAAAGAGATTGGGAGATCAGTCCAACTAATCATGGAACAGACCATTGTCTAACAATGTCCGATTTCTCCGTTTGGCTACACCTTTCAACTACAGTGACCTAGGAGGAGTCCATTCCAAAAGGATCCCATTCTCTTTTAGATGATCTAATAACTCTGTGGTCAAGTATTTTCCACCTCGATCCAATCGAAGTGCCTCAATACCTTTGTCGAGCTGGTTTTCTACTATAGTCTTAAACTCTTTGAATTTATCAAAAGCTTCAGACTTATGTCTCACCGAATAGACATAACCATATTTACTGTAATCATCAGTAAATGTGATAAAGTAGCTAAAACCCCTCCTGGCAAGTGAACTTATTGGTCTACACACATTCGAGTGTATCAGCCCCAATAATTCACCCGCCCTTTCATCGCGATCGATAAAGGGCACTTTAGTCATTTTGCCCATCAAACAAACCTTGCACCTATCGATCGAATGGAATTCGAATGAACCTGAAAGTCCGCACTTCTGAAGTGCTGATAGGTGCTTCTTGTTTATGCGACATAAATGACAGTGCCATAACAGAGTTAGGTTTAAATCTTTGGATTTAGACCTCTTGGTATTAACGGAATATATAGAACTTGAGGCATTGTTACCCATATCTAATATGTACAATCCTCCAACCAAGTCAGTACTGGTATAAAACATATCATTGCATAGAACATTGAAAACTCCATTTCCAATATTAACATTATATCCTTCCTTGTCAAACACGGATACAGATATAATATTCCTACTAAAAGTAGGTATGCAATATACATTATACAGTACTAAGACAAGGCCTCTTGGCAAAGCAAGACTCATGGATCCTACAGCAGTTGCCACAACTCTGAGGTCCACTTCGTGCTTTCCAAACCTCTCCTACTTTCAGCCACCATATATAAGTGCATGTGTGAGATTCAGTCCTGGTATCTAATACCCATGAATCTTTGGAAGTAGAGAGATGTAGCTCTATAGAGTTAATACCGGATAAAGGCACGGTCCCACCGCCCTTCCTTAGATCATCCAGGTTTCCTGATGAAGGCGCAGTCCTACTGTCCTTCTTCAGATCATCCAGGCTATTTGATGAAGGCGCAGTCCCACTGCCCTTCTTCAGATCAGCCGTGAACTTCCTGTAATCCCGGTTCCAATGACCAGGCTATTGGCAGTAGAAGCAAACATTCTCAGGTGTCTCATCTTTCCCGCCAAGTGCGCATGGGCCCCGCCCTTGCCACTTCTAATTCCCTTGTTGACCATCAGAATATCCTTGGATCCCAGATCCCTGATATATTCTTCTCAGCAATTAATGACACTTCATGTAACTCTGATATGGTCTTAGAGACAGCCTTGTCAAGGACATATTCTTTGCGTTCAGACTTGAGGACTATCCTCAAAATTCTGTACCAGTCCAAATAGTTTGTCCCATTTAGCTTGACCCTGTCAAGAATGGTTTTTAATGACAAACTATTAATGTTCGCTGAATTTGCCATTTGATCTACAACAGATAAAATTCAATCAGTAAACTGAATAAATTTTATGAAGATCAAGCTTAAACACCAACAATCGATTCTAAACCTTTAGAATCTGAAACCAAGATCCTTGATTCACTCGATTAAGCTGAACTAATGCTCACCACTTAATCGAGCTATGTAGGTAGGACTCCATCCAATCACATCCAATGTGACTCTTGGCTAGGGTATGTACTTATGTACACGACTTACCCTATCTGTTACCCTAGCTCAACCTCAGGCCGAGAATCGTAGTCGGGTCCACCAATTTTCAACTATGGCTCGTCACTATGTAGGTGCTCCGCTAATGCGCACGACACCCACATATGTCGTCCAAACCTACTACCCCGCTTTCCCATGGATGCTCCGCTAATGCGCACGACACCCATAGGACGGGGAGGTAGTAAGGTGTTGATGATTGGGAGGTATCGGACATGACCCGCTTTTACTTGTCCAGTTGTGTTCAAAACTTTGGCACATCCTAGATGCTATGAGCACATCAACTACATTCCAAATGCAATGATGCCTCAAATTACATCCAATGTAATTCTTCCTTTGAACCCGTCAACTACATCCAATGCAATGACGGTTCTAAGGGTTCACACACAAGGATTAAAATTCCAATTTTATCTTTGCATGTGAGGTGATATGCTCGGTAAATAAAGTTAAGCATGCAATTCTAAAACACATAGAATTAATCATGCATAAACTAAACCAAGCATAAAGCGATAAATGTGCACATAATAGCCCCCTAAACTAACTCCCACTAGCTTCTTGAGCTCCACCGACTCCAA
The DNA here is from genome assembly GCA_963921825.1 of Erodium maritimum. Lineage (NCBI taxonomy): Eukaryota > Viridiplantae > Streptophyta > Magnoliopsida > Geraniales > Geraniaceae > Erodium > Erodium maritimum. Next base: position 35,135,737 of record OY997589.1, read on the forward strand.
GCCGATGCCAACACCCGAAAAGCCACCAATTGACCTTTTCGCCCTTTCTTCGTCTTGAGTAAAATATTACAATTTAATACACGACTCGCAGGTCGGGAATAAATAAATATTACAAACAAGTGGTTCGACGACCACACCTTGAAAGAATAATTACACGCTAACACTAACGGCTCGCAGGCCGTGAAAAGCGATAAATAATTAAATTGAGCTCGGGGCTATTATGTACACCATGCCAACATCACATCACACATCGTGTTATCAAACAAGCATGTTATCAAACATCATGTGATTTTCCGGTTTTAATTAATAGCCAAGTTTCGAAATTTTTTGATGCTCGGTTTATCGAAACCGTTCAAAAATGAAACTTTTGAACATTTGATCTTCGAGTTCATCATGACGGTTCCAAACTCGTCATAACTAACAAAACGGTTTAGCCTTGGCATATCAACCATCCAATGGTCATGCTTGGCCTAGCTCCGTCCAACGGAGCCCCGTTCGGTCCCGGTTTCGGCTCCCCGAGAGTCCCGCTCCCGAGACCCGAAAAATCAAATTTTTTTCAAAATTTCCAGATTTGAAATAATTTTCAAAAATTCATTTTACATGCATTAAATCCATAAACAATAATTTAAAACATGTTATCAAACAATTTAGCAAAACAACATGCCAAAAACGAAACTTTCAAGCAAAACCGAAACTTTGAACACCGTCTTGTGAATCCCGAAGGTAGCACGGCTCTGATACCACTGTTGGGTCTCGAGGTAGGGTTGGAGATGAACCAACTCGCAGCGGAAAATCAATGAAAACCAAGAGACGATTAAAACCATGAAACAACTAACAAAGAATGGATTCACAAGAGAAAAATTCAGCACTAGTTCTTACCAAAACAAGAACACCGGTTAACGAATGATTGGCTTGAGTCTCCAAGACGCCTACGTATCCACATGGGAATCAAAGCCACGTAGTTCTTCTCTTTGAGGACTCAAGAACACAAACATGGAGGTGGAAACTAGCCAAACCCGAAATGGCCATGGAAGAGGGAGAGAAAATGTGTTTCCTATTCTTGTCTTGTGTTTGTTATGTTGAAAAAAGATGACTTAAACATAACAAAACCCATACTAGTCCAACTAAAGGCATGGGACAAGTATGGTGTCAAGTAAGGTGTAAATAGGACAAAGTATGGCAAGACAAGATTGGGTTAGGTGGTGAATCACCAACACCTTAATCCTTGTCTTGCTTACTTAGTACTAATTAATCAAGACTTGATTAATTAGTTCTATGGGCCTTGGTTGCATGGGCCTTTCATGGGCCTCTTGGAACATGGCCCGTGGCCATTTCTAACGAGGTCCCGTGATTCGCTCATCGCCTCCAAGCCTTCCATACCGGAAATGTCCAACATTATCCGACGCGATCAATCCCAAGACTCCAAGCCTTGTCTCGATCCGTAAAGTCCTATTCACGTACGGGCACATGACCCAAAACCCAGTTTTGGTCATGTCCCGAGACAACTCCCTTTTGGCCATTCTCCATAAATGTGTCAATGAGTTTCATCCTCCGGTGTGACCCTTAGGTTTATGCATGTCAATAGATCAACGTAAAATCCCATTTTACTTGATCCTATTTAAGTGGCAACTAACGAGACTTTAGTATTGCCTGACACTACATAACGAATCGACCCTGTCGATTCTAACCTTTCCGTCGTCCCTGTCATTATCCTTTTATCTCCGATATCCTGATTGAGATAAGGCATAGAGCCGTCATCCTTATTATTCTCAATCACCGTTCCTTGATATGTGAGATGACTGAAGATATGATACCCAGTATCATGTGCATGGCCATGCTATTCTTCCAGTCACTCTCGATCAAGTGGCCGAGAACCGATATCTTTCCCATACCTTAGTATGAGGGATAAATCCCTTAGCCGTCTTTCGTGTCACTCATGTAGCCCGTCCCCAAGCCAATCCTGGCCGTTATGGAAGCCCTGTTACGGACAACGTTAGGCTCAGGTCAAACTCAGTTGTTGACTACATAGCGATCACAAAGACTCCTTGGTCTAAGGATACATGACAAGCTACAACACTGAATATGTTCATGACTTAATCTATGGCACATATTCAGGGCGGGTCGTCCAATATCATGTCCCACATGATATCTATGATCAGACTCCGGAATCCCATTCCAATGACTAACAGAACGTAAGCCATAAAGAGCCATCTTTCATACTAGTCGCTTCTAGTGAAGCTTTGTTGACTAGGGACCCATCGAGTGTGATCTATCTCGATCTATGGTTCTATTCGCATGGTGGGCATAGATCAGAGCACACATCGATATATTACTCCAACACATAAGTAATATAAAGCCGCTTTAATTTTATTGCTAACGATGATATATACATTTGGACATTTAGGATTGAACTACGGGCACTAAGACTAACAAAGTCAGCGTGCGTCGTCCTCCCTTGACTGATAATGGTAGGGCTCCTGAACGCGGGATTGCTGACTCCGAAGTGGTAGGGAAGTAATTTACCGACTGTTGGTGGTACCTTTTCCACCTATACACCAGGGAGGAGGTACAGTCGATCAACCTCTCCCTGGCCATCCCAGCACTCATTCCTGGAGGCGAGGGTGCTTGAAGCCCCCCGCCGCTGCTGAAGACGCCCCTGTTGATGCCGCTGATTCTTCATCCCCTGCTGAATCCTCATCTCTCCCCGCCCTTTTATTTCCTGATAAGGTCGGCGTTGATTCCCGCGGCAGCCACCCCACAGGCTCATCTGCCCCATGTGCCTCATGTTGACCCCAGCGCCCCATATTCTCATGCCTAGGGGGAGTCCGAGGAGATCCCCTAGATCGGTCCCCCATCCCCGACCCACTTAGATAAGTCCAGTTAGTCCCCGGGATGGGTTTCCCATGTTTGGCCTTTTCTAGCGCCGACCTCGGATCCCCTGGTGCCTTCAACGAGACTCCCCGAAGACCTCCCACAAATGGATAGACCGGGAACAGGTGTCCCGCGCAGCAGCAACCAAAACAGTGCTCTGGTAAATGTTCGTACGAAATGTAAAGCCGAGTTCGTACCTGAGCTACCGACAAACGGAACCAGAGCTGACTTTGTAATGGAACCCTAATATCGGCCCTGATTCTGACCTTCATAAAGTCTCCCCAGCAGAGACCCTTCTTGTCCACATCCACTCCTTGGCACACACCCAGCGTGTTACCAATCCTGAAGCCCACCTCCCTAGTCCACGCCCCCACAGGCAAGTTCGATACCCGCGCCCACACCGAAAAGTGGTGAAAGTGCAGGTCCGATACATGCATGTGGGCCCGTAGATCAGTGAACAACACCAACGAGTCCCAGAAGGACCACGGTTCGCCCACCAATACGCGCTCCCTTTCCTTCGCTGACCTGAAGAAAAAAGCTACAATGCCTCCCTCCAGGGGCTTAGCCTCGACTTTCATACCCCAGAGGTCCTCCATGCGTGCCACTACCGATTTCCAATAGATCTTCTTGGTAGACAGGACTTTCGCTGCTAAAGAAAAACGATACATATTTCCCCGCCCTGTTACCTCTTGGACCGGCACCACCACCTCCTTGATCCGCATAACACCCATATGGGAATCCAACTGCCCCATGGCACCTCCCTCCGGCCCGGTCGGATATGACGTTCCCAATTGGATCGGTCAGGTGGTACCACCATAGGGGTGCCCCGCTCCGGCTCCCACCCCCACACTGCCTTCCACATTCGTTCTACCCGCCCCAAACCTCGCAGCCCAGCGAGCCACATCCGCACCTTCTCCCTGGGTCCATACTGACTTACGTACCAGCGTGGCCGCCCATCGAGCATCGCCCATGAATCCCCGCCCCTCCACCACCGGGCGTTCATCCCTACACGGCTCCTCCGAGACCACACCCTTCCCTTTCCTTCGGCGCCAAGCAGCCGCGGTCGGACTCTCCTCCACCTCGACCGCCAGAGTCGTGGCCGACCCCGACGATACCGGAATCGGTGTGGGCTTCTCACCCAACGCCACCATCACCGGAGCCCTAGCCACCACGCCCCGATGCACACCCATCGTCCTTGGTCGGGGTCCCCTCGCCGGCGTGCGCCGGAGACATGCATGTCCTGATCGGACTCTGCCTCCCGGGACCCAACCCGGATCCTCCCCCGCCGAGAACACCACTGGTTCCCCACCCGATCTCGGCGTCCAATGCCCCTCCGAGAGCACAGGCTCTCCCGAGGAAACCGATCCCCTCTGCAGGTCCACGCCCACCGTCGTCACGCTTCGCGGCTGCAGCTCCTCCATCGGCTCAGTGTCCTATCCCTCCTCACCGGCGTCGGATTCGACAGCCGCGTCACTCTCCTCCGGCAACACAGGTCCCCAATGAACAAACCCATCGCCGACATGCTCCCCATCACCCTCCATACTCGAAATCGGCATGAGAATTGATGCAGAAAAACGCAAAGCCCACCCTTTAGAACCCTAGTTCATAAACCCTAGCAGAGAGAGAATAGGGAGGCTGCGTACAAGAATAGTAGTTAGTTTTCTTCAACAAACAATAATTAACTCTAATTTTTCCCTTCCATGTTCATTTTTCTTTTGTTGATTATTTTGGTTATCTGAGTACAATATCTATTTTTGCAGTAGAATTTTCCCCTTGAACGCCAATTTCTTGGATGAAATACTCGCCTTACTCTATCACTGCCCTTATGAAAAAAAAATATTGTTCCATCTGCACCTGACACAAAACAACTTATCTCTATAAAGTGGTTGTTTCATAATATAACCAGTCATGAGTTGCTCATGGCCATTTGCACAACCTCAAAACATGTACCTATGTTTTCGTTGAGTCTGCAATGATCCTTCTCTATAAGATAGCCTTGCATTAACTCTTCAACCATACCCTCTTTTGTCACTTTGTACTTTTTGGTCCACTCGATCATCTTAGCCTTCATATTTCTTCGAATCCATTGGTTTGGGTGGGAGAAAAAAATGGTTGGAGAAATAAAATTTGAGAGAAAAATATGATTTGGAGGGAGAAGATTGAAAGTATGAGAACTGAATGAAAGATATACGTAGTTATAAGAACTGAATGGTATGGCCTTTTTTTTTCATGTATTCCATGAGCATACGAACTTGGGTTTCCAACTCCTCTTGAGTTTTCTAGGACTCTTCTTAGCGCTTCCTTTCAAGCTCCATTTTCTCGGCCATTTGGGCTAGCTGTTGTCGTTGATCCACGACAAGATGGGATATTTTTCCCATCCTCTATAACAATTCAACGGACACATAATTGGACGACCCGAAAAGATACTTTGACCCCTGGACACGCAATTCCTTTCCGGTCCCGGACTGAAATTGTCCCTTAAACTTACCTAACTACTTAGTGATCGTGTCAACCTCCAAGGCTTGCTCCTTTATAGGCGTGAGTGGTGTGTCATCGATACCTAACTCTTATGTGGCGGCTATAGAGGATAAGACATCAGTGTGTTCCTTTTTGGCCCTTAAGAACTTTTGTTGAGATGACGATTGGTAATGACAATGATTAATTGAAACATATAATTTAATGTAATTAAATGATAGAAATCTTACCATGTGTATCCATGTAGGGGTGTGTGGATCGTCGGAAGGGAAACACCTCATTCCAACGTTGTTGTAGGGATTAAGGGACTCAGACGTATTCGAGACTTTGTAATCATGTGCATAGTTGTACATGGTCTTATTGCCTCTGCGAATTTTCTTGGGATTCGCTTCACGAGCCTTCTTAGCCTGAGTGCCCTGGCCTATCATTTACAAAGTCATCACGTGTGAGACCATTACGGTCAAAACGAAAATAAAAAATAGTTTGAACCATGTACCTCTCCTACGGGTGACTCCCAGTAGTCACGAATGAAGATCCAGTCGTTAAGGCATGTGAGGAACTCCCTCGGGATGACAAGACAGCGGCCGATTTCGACCTTCAATTGATCCTCCTTACAATAAGTCCACCACTTCTCGAACTTGTTTTTCCAATCTGAGTATTGGTCCTTCGCCTTCTTCTCTATAGTAACCAAAAGTGTTTTGAGAGTGGCGACGTCTTCCAGTAAATCGTAAAGGGCATGAAAAAACAAGTAATTGAGTTACTAATTGATAAATGTTTTGAATACAATTGATAAATGTAGTGTTCTGAGTTGATAAATGTCTTCCATCCAAGTAACGTATGTGTTGATAAATGTTTCCGAGTTGATAAATATTTTTGAATACAAATGATAAATGTAGTGTTCTGAGTTGATAATTGTATTGCATCCAAGTAATGTGCGTGTTTATAAATGTTTTTGAGTTGATAAATGTCTGGATTTGATAAATATTTTGAATACAAGTATAAATATAATGTTTTGAGTAGATAAATGTTTAAATACAGGTGAGAAACGTAGTGTTCTGAGTTGATAATGTTTTGAAAACAACTAATAAACGTATTGTTCTAGGTTTGTAAATGTCTTGCATCAAGTGATAAAACACGAGCGGTAATCGTTGGAAGAATTTATAGGAATACATGGACAGTTATAAAATATATGGTATTTTTGTTAGTCTTAGTGCCCGTAGTTCAATCCTAAATGTCTAAATGTATATATCATCGTTAGCAATAAAATTAAAGCGGCTTTATATTACTTATGTGTTGGAGTAATATATCGATGTGTGCTCTGATCTATGCCCACCATGCGAATAGAACCATAGATCGAGATAGATCACACTCGATGGGTCCCTAGTCAACAAAGCTTCACTAGAAGCGACTAGTATGAAAGATGGCTCTTTATGGCTTACGTTCTGTTAGTCATTGGAATGGGATTCCGGAGTCTGATCATAGATATCATGTGGGACATGATATTGGACGACCCGCCCTGAATATGTGCCATAGATTAAGTCATGAACATATTCAGTGTTGTAGCTTGTCATGTATCCTTAGACCAAGGAGTCTTTGTGATCGCTATGTAGTCAACAACTGAGTTTGACCTGAGCCTAACGTTGTCCGTAACAGGGCTTCCATAACGGCCAGGATTGGCTTGGGGACGGGCTACATGAGTGACACGAAAGACGGCTAAGGGATTTATCCCTCATACTAAGGTATGGGAAAGATATCGGTTCTCGGCCGCTTGATCGAGAGTGACTGGAAGAATAGCATGGCCATGCACATGATACTGGGTATCATATCTTCAGTCATCTCACATATCAAGGAACGGTGATTGAGAATAATAAGGATGACGACTCTATGCCTTATCTCAATCAGGATATCGGAGATAAAAGGATAATGACAGGGACGACGGAAAGGTTAGAATTGACAGGGTCGATTCGTTATGTAGTGTCAGGCAATACTAAAGTCTCGTTAGTTGCCACTTAAATAGGATCAAGTAAAATGGGATTTTACGTTGATCTATTGACATGCATAAACCTAAGGGTCACACCGGAGGATGAAACTCATTGACACATTTATGGAGAATGGCCAAAAGGGAGTTGTCTCGGGACATGACCAAAACTGGGTTTTGGGTCATGTGCCCGTAAGTGAATAGGACTTTACGGATCGAGACAAGGCTTGGAGTCTTGGGATTGATTGCGTCGGATAATGTTGGACATTTCCGGTATGGAAGGCTTGGAGGCGATGAGCGAATCACGGGACCTCGTTGGAAATGGCCACGGGCCATGTTCCAAGAGGCCCATGAAAGGCCCATGCAACCAAGGCCCATGGAACTAATTAATCAAGTCTTGATTAATTAGTACTAAGCAAGCAAGACAAGGATTAAGGTGTTGGTGATTCACCACCTAACCCAATCTTGTCTTGCCATACTTTGTCCTATTTACACCTTACTTGACACCATACTTGTCCCATGCCTTTAGTTGGACAAGTATGGGTTTTGTTATGTTTAAGTCATCTTTTTTCAACATAACAAACACTAGACAAGAATAGGAAACACATTTTCTCTCCCTCTTCCATGGCCATTTCGGGTTTGGCTAGTTTCCACCTCCATTTTTGTGTTCTTGAGTCCTCAAAGAGAAGAACTACGTGGCTTTGATTCCCATGTGGATACGTAGGCGTCTTGGAGACTCAAGCCAATCATTCGTTAACCGGTGTTCTTGTTTTGGTAAGAACTAGTGCTGAATTTTTCTCTTGTGAATCCATTCTTTGTTAGTTGTTTCATGGTTTTAATCGTCTCTTGGTTTTCATTGATTTTCCGCTGCGAGTTGGTTCATCTCCAACCCTACCTCGAGACCCAACAGTGGTATCAGAGCCATGCTACCTTCGGGATTCACAAGACGGTGTTCAAAGTTTCGGTTTTGCTTGAAAGTTTCGTTTTTGGCATGTTGTTTTGCTAAATTGTTTGATAACATGTTTTAAATTATTGTTTATGGATTTAATGCATGTAAAATGAATTTTTGAAAATTATTTCAAATCTGGAAATTTTGAAAAAAGTTTGATTTTTCGGGTCTCGGGAGCGGGACTCTCGGGGAGCCGAAACCGGGACCGAACGGGGCTCCGTTGGACGGAGCTAGGCCAAGCATGACCATTGGATGGTTGATATGCCAAGGCTAAACCGTTTTGTTAGTTATGACGAGTTTGGAACCGTCATGACGAACTCGAAGATCAAATGTTCAAAAGTTTCATTTTTGAATGGTTTCGATAAACCGAGCATCAAAAAATTTCGAAACTTGGCTATTAATTAAAACCGGAAAATCACATGATGTTTGATAACATGCTTGTTTGATAACACGATGTGTGATGTGATGTTGGCATGGTGTACATAATAGCCCCGAGCTCAATTTAATTATTTATCGCTTTTCACGGCCTGCGAGCCGTTAGAGTTAACGTGTAATTATTCTTTCAAGGTGTGGTCGTCGAACCACTTGTTTGTAATATTTATTTATTCCCGACCTGCGAGTCGTGTATTAAATTGTAATATTTTACTCAACACGAAGAAAGGGCGAAAAGGTCATTTGGTGGCTTTTCGGGTGTTGGCATCGGCTTGGAGTCGGTGGAGCTCAAGAAGCTAGTGGGAGTTAGTTTAGGGGGCTATTATGTGCACATTTATCGCTTTATGCTTGGTTTAGTTTATGCATGATTAATTCTATGTGTTTTAGAATTGCATGCTTAACTTTATTTACCGAGCATATCACCTCACATGCAAAGATAAAATTGGAATTTTAATCCTTGTGTGTGAACCCTTAGAACCGTCATTGCATTGGATGTAGTTGACGGGTTCAAAGGAAGAATTACATTGGATGTAATTTGAGGCATCATTGCATTTGGAATGTAGTTGATGTGCTCATCGCATCTAGGATGTGCCAAAGTTTTGAACACAACTGGACAAGTAAAAGCGGGTCATGTCCGATACCTCCCAATCATCAACACCTTACTACCTCCCCGTCCTATGGTTGTCGTGCGCATTAGCGGAGCATCCATGGGGAAGCGGGGTAGTAGGTTTGGACGACATATGTGGGTGTCGTGCGCATTAGCGGAGCACCTACATAGTGACGAGGCATAGTTGAAAATTGGTGGACCCGACTACGATTCTCGGCCTGAGGTTGAGCTAGGGTAACAGATAGGGTAAGCCGTGTACATAAGTGCATACCCTAGCCAAGAGTCACATTGGATGTGATTGGATGGAGTCCTACCTACATAGCTCGATTAAGTGGTGAGCATTAGTTCAGCTTAATCGAGTGAATCAAGGATCTTGGTTTCAGATTCTAAAGGTTTAGAATTGATTGTTGGTGTTTAAGCTTGATCTTCATAAAATTTATTCAGTTTACTGATTGAATTTTATCTGTTGTAGATCAAATGGCAAATTCAGCGAACATTAATAGTTTGTCATTAAAAACCATTCTTGACAGGGTCAAGCTAAATGGGACAAACTATTTGGACTGGTACAGAATTTTGAGGATAGTCCTCAAGTCTGAACGCAAAGAATATGTCCTTGACAAGGCTGTCTCTAAGACCATATCAGAGTTACATGAAGTGTCATCAGCTGCTGAGAAGAATATCTCAGGGATTTGGGATCCAAGGATATTCTGATGGTCAACAAGGGAATTGGAAGTGGCAAGGGCTGGGCCCATGCGCACTTGGCAGAAAAGATGAGACACCTGAGAATGTCTGCTTCTACTGCCAACAGCCTGGTCATTGGAACCGGGATTACAGGAAGTTCACGGCTGATCTGAAGAAGGGCAGTGGGACTGCGCCTTCATCAAATAGCCTGGATGATCTGAAGAAGGGCAGTAAGACTGCGCCTTCATCAGGAAACCTGGATGATCTAAGGAAGGGCGGTGGGACCGTGCCTTCAATCGGTATTAACTCTATAGAGCTACATCTCTCTACTTCCAAAGATTCATGGGTATTAGATACCATGACTGAATCTCACACATGCACTAATATATGGTGGCTGAAAGTAGGAGAGATTTGGAAAGCACGAAATGGACCTCAGAGTTGTGGCAACTGCTGTAGGATCCATGAGTCTTGCTTTGCCAAGAGGCCTTGTCTTAGTATTGTATAATGTATATTGCATACCTACTTTTAGTAGGAATATTATATCTGTATCCGTGTTTGACAAGGAAGGATATAATGTTAATATTGGAAATGGAGTTTTCAATTTTCTATGCAATGATATGTTTTATACCAGTACTGACATGGTTGGAGGATTGTACATATTAGATATGGGTAACAATGCCTCAAGTTCTATATATTCAGTTAATACCAAGAGGTCTAAATCCAACGATTTAAACCTAACTCTGTTATGGCACTGTCATTTGGGTCGCATAAACAAGAAGCGCCTATCAGCACTTCAGAAGTGCGGGCTTTCAGGTTCATTCGAATTCCATTCGATCGATAGGTGCAAGGTTTGTTTGATGGGAAAAATGACTAAAGTGCCCTTTATCGATCGCGATGAAAGGGCAGGTGAATTATTGGGGCTTATACACTCGAATGTGTTTAGACCAATAAGTTCACTTGCCAGGAGGGGTTTTAGCTACTTTATCACATTTACTGATGATTACAGTAAATATGGTTATGTCTATTCGGTGAGACATAAGTCTGAAGCTTTTGATAAATTCAAAGAGTTTAAGACTATAGTAGATAACCAGCTCGACAAAGGTATTAAGGCACTTCGATTGGATCAAGGTGGAAAATACTTGACCACAGAGTTATTAGATCATCTAAAAGAGAATGGGATCCTTTTGGAATGGACTCCTCCTAGGTCACTGTAGTTGAAAGGTGTAGCCAAACGGAGAAATCGGACATTGTTAGACAATGGTCTGTTCCATGATTAGTTGGACTGATCTCCCAATCTCTTTTAGGGGTTTTGCTCTAGAGACGACCGCATTCATAGTGAATCGGGCTTCGACGAATGGTGTGGAAGGGACACCATTTTAAAAAATGGTACAGGATGATGCCCGCTTTGTCCTTCCTAAAGATTTGTGGTTGCGAGGCTTATGTGAAACATTTGGTTTTGACTAAGCTCGAACCAAGATCTGAGATATGCACCTTCGTGTGGTATCCCAAAGCAACAAGGGGATACTATTTCTACAATCCCAGTGAGAACATGGTGTTCGTCGCTTGGGGTGGGGTCTTTATGGAAAAGAAGTTTTGTTTCCAAAGACGTCATTAGGAGGACTGTGCATCTCGAAGAAATTCAGGATGGTACAGATCTGTCTAAACCAATTGACAACCCAGTAGAAAGGAGCCAGAGATTGTCGTAGAGTGAGAACCAATTCCTGTTACAATTCCGGAAGGTCCAAGGCGATTTGAAAGGGTCAATCTTCCACCTCCAAGATAGAGTATCCGGAGGTGACAATGAAGTCATGGTGGATCACGATGATCCAGCCACCTTTCAAGAAGTCGTGGATGGGCCCGACTCCGAGTTATGGCTGGGAGCCATGAGGGAGGAAATGCAATCCATGTCGGACAACCGAGTCTGGGAACCGGTTGATCCCATCAATGGTGTGAGGACCATAGGATGCAAATGGATCTTCAAGGTGAAGATGGACATGGACGGCAACCCTCTGACCTACAAAGCTCAACTGGTGGCGAAAGGTTATAGGCAGATCCAATGGATTGACTATGAGGAAACCTTCTCCTTAGTGGCTATGGTCAAAATCGATCCAAATTCTTCTTGACATAACTGCGTATCATAATTACGAGATATGGCAAGTGGATGTCAAAACCGCTTTCCTAAATGGAAATTTGACTGAGTACGTTTGTATGTCTCGGCCCAAAGGTTTTGACGATCCGAAGAATAAAGGAAAGATTTATAAGTTGTTGAAATCCATTTATGGATTGAAACGAACTTCTCGGAGTTGGATCCTTCGTTTTGATGAAGCTGTAATTGGATTTGGCGTAATCAAGAATGAGGATGAATCTTGCGTTTATAAGAAGGCTAGTGGGAGCAATATTACCTTTCTGGTTCTCATTGAAAACGACATCCCAACCTTGCACGAGACTAAAGCTTGGTTGAGGAAGTGTTTTTCAATAAAGGACTTAGGCGATGCTTCTTATATCTTAAGGATTAAGATATGTAGAGATCGCACCAAGAGGGTCTTGGATTTAAGTCAGGGAACCTATGTGAACAAGGCATTGAGTAGGTTCTTAATGCTCGATTCAAAGAAAGGACTCTTACCCACTAGTCATGGCATTCATCTCAGCAAGACTCAGTGTCCTAAGACACCCGATGAGCTGAAAAGGATGATGAAAATCCTATGCGCCTGGGGGCAGGATCGATCATATATGCCATGACATGTATGAGACCAGACGTCTCGTAAGCCTTATGTTGTACCAGTAGACATCATTCTAACCCGGGGGAAAGATGATGCTGAACTAGTCGTCGAAGGATGAGTAGACGCTAGTTTTCCAAGACAAATCCAGATGACTTTAGAAGTCAATCAGGATATGTGTTTACGCTGAATGGCAGAGCTTTAGCTGGGAGAGCGTAAAGCAAGATATCATTGCCGAATCTACGACAGAGGCCAAGTACATGGATGATGCAGAGGCAGCTAAGGAGGCTATGTGGATTTGGAAATTCATGGCAGGGCTGGGTGTAATTAAAAACCCATCCAGCCCGGTGAATCCATCTTGCGACAACACAAGGGCCATTGCGCAAGCTAAAAGCCTAGATCGTTTAACAAATCCAAACATGTACTGCGGCGTATCCACCTCATCAGATAAATACTGAACTGAGGTGAAGTGAAGATAATCGATATTGCAACAGATGATAACATAGCCAACCCTTTGACTAAGGCAGTGTCACTGCCTGAACATGTTAGACATGTAAAGTCGATGGGGGACATATTGGAGTTTAGATTGGAACTAGGGCAAGTGGGAGATTGTTAGTCTTAGTGCCCGTAGTTCAATCCTAAATGTCTAAATGTATATATCATCGTTAGCAATAAAATTAAAGCGGCTTTATATTACTTATGTGTTGGAGTAATATATCGATGTGTGCTCTGATCTATGCCCACCATGCGAATAGAACCATAGATCGAGATAGATCACACTCGATGGGTCCCTAGTCAACAAAGCTTCACTAGAAGCGACTAGTATGAAAGATGGCTCTTTATGGCTTACGTTCTGTTAGTCATTGGAATGGGATTCCGGAGTCTGATCATAGATATCATGTGGGACATGATATTGGACGACCGGCCCTGAATATGTGCCATAGATTAAGTCATGAACATATTCAGTGTTGTAGCTTGTCATGTATCCTTAGACCAAGGAGTCTTTGTGATCGCTATGTAGTCAACAACTGAGTTTGACCTGAGCCTAACGTTGTCCGTAACAGGGCTTCCATAACGGCCAGGATTGGCTTGGGGACGGGCTACATGAGTGACACGAAAGACGGCTAAGGGATTTATCCCTCATACTAAGGTATGGGAAAGATATCGGTTCTCGGCCGCTTGATCGAGAGTGACTGGAAGAATAGCATGGCCATGCACATGATACTGGGTATCATATCTTCAGTCATCTCACATATCAAGGAACGGTGATTGAGAATAATAAGGATGACGACTCTATGCCTTATCTCAATCAGGATATCGGAGATAAAAGGATAATGACAGGGACGACGGAAAGGTTAGAATTGACAGGGTCGATTCGTTATGTAGTGTCAGGCAATACTAAAGTCTCGTTAGTTGCCACTTAAATAGGATCAAGTAAAATGGGATTTTACGTTGATCTATTGACATGCATAAACCTAAGGGTCACACCGGAGGATGAAACTCATTGACACATTTATGGAGAATGGCCAAAAGGGAGTTGTCTCGGGACATGACCAAAACTGGGTTTTGGGTCATGTGCCCGTAAGTGAATAGGACTTTACGGATCGAGACAAGGCTTGGAGTCTTGGGATTGATTGCGTCGGATAATGTTGGACATTTCCGGTATGGAAGGCTTGGAGGCGATGAGCGAATCACGGGACCTCGTTGGAAATGGCCACGGGCCATGTTCCAAGAGGCCCATGAAAGGCCCATGCAACCAAGGCCCATGGAACTAATTAATCAAGTCTTGATTAATTAGTACTAAGCAAGCAAGACAAGGATTAAGGTGTTGGTGATTCACCACCTAACCCAATCTTGTCTTGCCATACTTTGTCCTATTTACACCTTACTTGACACCATACTTGTCCCATGCCTTTAGTTGGACAAGTATGGGTTTTGTTATGTTTAAGTCATCTTTTTTCAACATAACAAACACTAGACAAGAATAGGAAACACATTTTCTCTCCCTCTTCCATGGCCATTTCGGGTTTGGCTAGTTTCCACCTCCATTTTTGTGTTCTTGAGTCCTCAAAGAGAAGAACTACGTGGCTTTGATTCCCATGTGGATACGTAGGCGTCTTGGAGACTCAAGCCAATCATTCGTTAACCGGTGTTCTTGTTTTGGTAAGAACTAGTGCTGAATTTTTCTCTTGTGAATCCATTCTTTGTTAGTTGTTTCATGGTTTTAATCGTCTCTTGGTTTTCATTGATTTTCCGCTGCGAGTTGGTTCATCTCCAACCCTACCTCGAGACCCAACAATTTTGAACTATAAAGTTCGATGAATTAAAATTTATAAATTATGTATTTCATGCCATCATTTATCAAATAAGTGGATGAGATTCATTCATATGGTTTTGAGTTTAAGAAATAACTCTTAATGATTTTGTTAGGTATACATTATACTTAACTATGTTAGTGTATTTCCTCAACATAAATAAATTAATTGGAATCCTGAAATTCTTAAAACAAATGTCCACTCAATTTAAATATTTTAATAGTATTGAGCTGACGGTTTAGTAATTCAGAAAAATCCCTCTTCTTTTTGTTTTTTTTTTCTATAGAAACTCTAACAGACCTTGTGTCCATCTCGTCTAGGAGCCATCGCCACTGGCGGCCACTTAGGCTCTAGCTTTATGGGTTGCTCGTGGAGGTGTGCCATCTCTGTGTGTCGGTCTCTCGGCTTATCCCTCCCTCTTCCTCTGCCTCTATTGACTTCCCCGACCACCACCGTCCTTCTCACTGGGCTACAATTGTTTCTCCTCTTCCTTGCTTTCCGTTAGTCTTTTCAACCATCCCGCAAGGCCCTACAACTTCGGCCACGCCGTCCCAACACCCTTCTTCTTCTTCCTCCTTTGCGTCTGGGCTTCATCGCCAACAAAGCCACCTTGGCTCGGCTACAAAATTGGAGGGTCTCCCTCCATGCCTTGCTGCAACCCCTGGCCGACGATTGCCTTGGCCCCGGCCGTGGGGGCTGCCGGTGGGGATCTTCTCATCACTATACTCATCTCTTTCCCCAGATCTACTTCCTCCTCCGACCGAGTTTCGTCACATGGGAATGACAGCTCATAACCTCTAGAACTAGTTGTCTCATCCCCCTCTATCGGCGCTGCACCTGGGCCACTGGAGAATTTAGTCTCTCTTTTCCTTGGCTGGTTGGTGTTCTATCAACCCAGCCAATGAAGGGTCGGCTTCGACCTCTTCTGAATGGGAAGGGATTCAATGGGGTCCCAACCCCTTGCTCTAGTAGTGCGAGCCTAGTGCTTGTATGGTCGGAGTTTGGGCCTTCCCCCGTCGACTTCCGGTGAAAAGCCCTATCGGATCCCGTCACCGACCTAATTGTAGACTACCGAATCGTTGCTGCCGCCGTCTCTCCATGGTCGATGCCTTAAGGAGTAGGAACAATTATGGTCGCCTTCATGTGGGCCGGGTCTGTGGCCGCCTTCATGTGGGTCGGGTCTGTGGCCGCCTCCAAGTGGGCAAGACAGTTGCGGATCTAGCTTTTTCAATGAGGGGGCACCGATTTTTTACTAATATTGACAATTTTCAACGAGGGCGCACCGATCATTTTTATAATAATAATTGACGTAAAAATAATATAAAATAACACTAAAAATATTGATATTGTATAAAATGATAATAAATACTTAATACAAATTATGATGTTGAAGTATTATATTTTGAAAATATTGTAAAATATTTTTGTCAATTAAATTTAAAAAAATTCTCAACGTATAGAATATTTGTTTGCCTCTTATTCGATTTCTTCCTCAGAAAAAACACTGTGAAGTTCAATTTTACGTTCAAATAACTCTCCATTACTATAATAATTATGTAGATAACTAAATTCAAATGATAATAGTCTCAACCCTAGTACAATAACTAAATTCAAAACTCATATTAATAATAAGCTTTAACTTCAAAACAACGAATTCAATTAAAATTTTAAAAAAATTAAAAAACTTAAATAATATAAAATATAAAACATTTACGAAAGTAAAAATTAATATAATAAAGAAAACAACAATTTAAAAAGGGTAAACTACAAATACTTACCCCAAACTTGTAGCGTTTAATTGATACATACCCTAAAGTTTTTTTTCAACTAATACCTACTCAGTTGTTTAGTTATATAACAAATAGCCCAAGCTGTCAACTAAAATGACAAAAATGCCCTCATTGATTTTTTAAATAAGTTTTAAAAAAAATAAAAGTGAAGTGATTTTTTAAATAAAAATAAGTTTTATATATATATATATAGGGGCACTTTCATGCGTTACCAACATTCATTTTGTTACTTGTTACCTAAATCTAGACCATTGAATTTTGAAATCCAATGATTATGGATTTTTAAGCTCAATTACCCATAAATCAAATAGAATAATCACCAAAAGGGTAATTTGGTAATTCTATATCCTCTATTTTTTACTGTACTTTTTTTTACTACTCACATCTGATTTTTTTAATATTAAAAAAACTAATTCAAAATTTCGTTTAGAACACGGATTTCATATACAATGTTACAAATTATTATGTATGATATTACAAAAATTTATACCGGATATTACAAAAAAAGTTATACCAAATGTTACAAATTTTATATCGATATATATTTTTGTACATGATATTACAGAGATTTATATTGTGTGTTCCAAAAATAAATACAATATGTTACATAATTTTATACCAGCATTACATAATTCTACTCTGAAAATTAGACAAGTATTTACGTTGCATATTCATACATCAAGTTTCAAAGAAGTAACTATACTTTAAAGATTACAAAAATATACCCAAACGTTACAAATACTGGTATTACAAATATATTCACTCAAAATTACATAACCCTACATTAAAAAATACAGAACCTTGTAACCAAGTGTTACGAAAAACTACCTTGTACATAATAATAAACTTAAAATTACATATTAATAGGATAAACATGACAGAAAACTACCATAAAGTTGCAGATATATACCTTATCAGTTATAGGAATATACCCAGAAAGTTACAAAAACGTTATAAAATAATTACAAAAAATTACACTGAACCTCCAAAAACTTTGTAACAATGTTACAAAAAACTACCCTTCAAGTTACAGATGCTTAGTACAAAAATTTACATCACAGTTCATAGAATAGTACCTGAATGATTGATGTGTGAAACGCCCAGCAAAAAAAATGAAACTACCTAAACAAATCCGGTTTCAAAATATTACCCTAACTTTTTGTACAACCAAGCTTGTTTTCAAAAAAACACCCAAACTTTCCATGAGACCAGATGGCGAGCTCCAGATCTGGAGTGGCTTCTCCAAGCGCAGGCGATGGGCGAGGTCGCGCTGCAATTGTGAGCTGTCGAGGCCGAGATCCTCACGGTGGCGTCCTAAACGCCGAGCAGCACCTTCGCGCGGCCATGGATCTCGAAACCTTCGCCTGGCCGAGCACGACGCACCGTTCACGACATCAAACGAGCAGATCGGAAGAGGACGATGAACGTACCGGATACCTGCTCATGGAGACGTAGTTGGGAACGATAGAGCTTTCGATTTTCCTCGCGGTGGCGCGTCGTGCTCGGCCATATTTTGTAGCCGTCATGGCGGAGAACCAGAATAGCGGCGGTAGTCGCTGATGAAGACGACCAGCCCTTCGGTCTTCACGGCGGTGACCCAGCTCCAACAGTATCCTTCCCTCAGCGTAGCACGATCTCGTGAAGAGAGGATTGTGGCCGTGGACATTATCCGGCCGGGAACAGAGGTGACGAGAGGTGGGGATGGGAATGGGAGGTCAGAGGTTATGCGTGAGGTAAATGAGAGATGTAAGGGTCTATCTAGGGTTAGTAAGAATGGGTGTAAAACTACCATAATGTCCCTGACAAATCAAAGTTACAAAAAAATAAATAATAATCATGTTAATTACGGATGTATGCCACTTACACCATAGCCATTGGATCAGCTTCATCTAATGGTCTAAAATCAGGTAACAATTAACAAAAACACGTATATGTAACGCATGAGTGCATACCTATATATATATATATATATATATATATATATATATAACAAAAGTTATTTTTTAAATAATTATTGAAGTGTAGTTGAGGGTATTTTCGTCATTTTAGTTGACGACTTGGGCTATTTGTTATATAACTAAACATCTGAGTAGGTATCAGTCAAAAAAAACTTTAGGGTAGGTATCAGTTAAACGCTACAAGTTTGTGGTAGTTATTTTTAATTTACCCATTTAAAAATATAGGTGAATACAATAAAAAAAAAAATAATAATAATAATAATAATAAATTTTATTGAAGAAAATGGAAAGAAATAAAGTAAAATAGGTTTTATTGAAGAAAATGGAAAGAAACAAAGGAGATAGTATATATTTGTTTTGATTTTGAGGGGGGCACTTATCCTGAAAAAAGAGAAATATATAGAAATATATAGAAATAAAGACAAATATATAAAGTAATGTTATTTTTTTAGGAAAATTTCAGTATAATACCCTAGCAAATATTTAATTTCAGTATAATACCCTGGCAAACATTTTTTACACTTTCATACCTAAACCATATATTTAATAACAGTTTCATATCCAGTCGTTAACTTTCTTTATAAATAAAAACCGAATTTATAAAAATAAAACTGAATTTTGAAAATAAAAAATAATTTTCGTGAATAAAAACTGAATTTATGTCACACCCCAAATCCGGTTTTGACCGGACTCGAGACGTGAACTAGGAATAATAATAAACGATAATAAAAATGAATTTAAACGAAATTGAACTCCAAATTTTAGTTCCAAAATAATAACTCCGATAAATATAACATGAGTCAACCGCTCAAATCCGATTATTATTATCCTATAGGCATACTATTAGCATTCTTTAAATTAAGAGTGAAGTTTACTACTCTTCCCTACCTTGAATTCTCCAACGCTTAATCACTCCTACATGCTGACAACCTGGTTGGCTTCCTCCTCGTCCCCTCACGCGGTCCCAAAGGCCTCCTCCTTCGTCGAGCTCGGGTCCAACGTCTTGGATCACAATTAATACTAAGATCCTCAAACAACCAGTTCAAGATAAAAGTTCGAATTAGAAGAAAACACCCCAAAATGGCTCAAAATAGGTCTGCCATGGATCGGGGCACGGATCCGTTACATGCGCCGTCACGGTTCTCCTCACGGAGCCGTGACTGAAGCCATCACGGTCTCCCTCACGGAGCCGTGACGTCTCCTGTCACGGCGCCCGTCACGGATCCGTGACGGGTCTGACGGGTTCCGACCTTCTTCTTCCTCCAGCTTCCTTTTCACGAAGTTTCAGTCCAAAAACTCCATTCTTATCAATCCCAGACCTCCAAAACCCTCCATAACTCAATACCCAACATGGGTATTCATCAATGCTCCACAAATACAAATTAAAACCATCATCTACTTCCTTTTTATCTCCAAAAATCATTTTTTTTGATAAGCGAAGAAAATTTATTAGGCAAAACGTTCTACAAGATAGTAAAACGAAGCAAGAGAAACGATCCTTAAAAAGACCTGTTTCCAAAACTGATACAAGCATAAAGCCAACAAAAAACAAATACAGAACAGGGAGCAAACTAAACAGAGCACCGCCCATCTTGTCTACTTCCTATCCGGATTCAAGCAGAGAAATCGGTTAGAAACCGAAACAGGAAATTCCGGAAAAACCTCAATCTCGCCATCCTCGACTTCCTCCTCTACCTCAATCTGCTGTGGGAACTCAAAACCTGAGGGAATGATAGCAGCCTTTTTCACAAATCGCTTGCTAAAGCTCCACGTCCCTTCTTTATTTTGCTTAGCAATATCAATAGTGAAACTTCCCGCAGGACCCCTTTTATCAGCCGATGTTTTGGCTCTGGTCTGATAAAAGACAGTTGGAGGAACTGTCTTCTTTGGCTGTCCTTTTTTTGGACGACCACGTTTCTTTGGAACCTCTACGGGAATACTTTTTTTACTCAAAAGAATGTCCTTCCACGGACTACCTTCCAACCCGCTTTCCAAGAAAGGTTCTCCTTCCCGTGACTGAATGACCTGCGTGGCTGGATCCGAGCCCTTATCAACTGTTGGGCCCAAATCAGTACCGATGCGTTTAAAAATGTCAAACAAACTCGGATTACTGACCAACTTCTGGGCGCTTGAACCTATGTCACCACTCGGCACCCCAAAACCAGCCTCTATTGGGTCTGGATCTTGTGCCTTCACTGGGCCAGATCCAAAAAAACCCATTTATTACACCTGATCCCAACATCAACTTCCAAAAACCCAACCATTTTCATGTTCTTCCTTCTAAACCCATGATTCAATTCTCAAGGAAAACGAAAATGGATGAAGGATTTACCTTAAGAGTGGAATGGGGATGAAGAGAATGTTGATTTGGAGAGTTTTGGGGAAGAAAACAAGCTCAAGACTCCATTTTTGCTCATTTCTTCTCCTTCAAGCTTCAAAGCTCCTTCTTCTCTTCCTCTGTCTCTCTCTAATTTCGGCCAGCACTAAAATGATTGATTTTTTGCTCCCAAAATGCTTTAAAACCTAGAAGTTGTAAAGTCCAAAATGCCCTTTTGTCCTCATCCTCTGAAGACCAAGTATGAAGGGTCAAAAGGGTCCTTATAGTCATTTTTATTCCCTTCCAAGCTAAGATGAACAAGTTTCCATGTAGGGACCACTTTGTCCTTAATTAATTACAGCATCTTAGTTTTAATTAAGCTTAGTCGATAAATAGCTTCCGTTTGACCGAAAATTGACTTTTTCACAATTACAGTCAGTTGAAAGGAAACGACCCAATTAAGCCAACCGTAACGACGACTAAGCTTTTTGGACCCCGGAAAGGTCCCGAATGACTCCCGGAGTTATCGGTTGACTTTTTCGGCAAAAAGTCAACTTTCGCCGAAAACCTCCGGTTCGACCGGGGGCGGTTCTTACAATTTACAAAATAAAATTTAAACTGAATTTTAAAAAAATAAAAATTGAATTTATAAAAATAAAAACATAAATTTTAAAAATCCAATGGCATGTCTTTGAAAATTTGACTGAAAGTTAGGGGTATTATAGACTTTTTAACTTTTTCCATCCAAACTAACATAAAGTTAACGGCTGGGTATGGAAGTGTTATTAAATGTTTGGTTTAGGTATGAAAGTGCAAAAAAAATTTGTAAGGGTATTATATTATAATTAAATGTTTGCCATTGTATTATACTGAAATTTTCCCTATTCTTTTTCAACTATAAAGGGGATCACGTGCCCCCCTTGGGACCTTAACAGGTCTGCCACTGGGTCAAGATAGCTCCACACCCTCTCTGGGTTTCCCAGAGATTGCTCTCTTGTGCATAGCTCGCCTTGGCTCCCGCCCTCAACAGCCAGACTTCTCGACCACAGATATTTTTGTTTTCCCCCAACCGTCTACCTTTGATGCATCCCCATTTTTCCCTACCGTAGCTCTCATGAGCCCTAGAGTTTATTTTTATCCATCTAGTATCGTCATCATGATCAGGGTAAGGTAATTCCAGCTCGTCGATGCTTGCCCCTTAGGATCGACGAGGACCTTGACACGGACCCTCGGAGGCCAGGGGCCAATTAGGGATGGAAACCCATTAGGCCTGGAAACGACGAATCTTCCTTGCATCCCAGATTGGTTATGGTCCTAACTGGTGGGGTCATGTTACTTGGATTGATTATGGTTGTTGTCGTGCAAGTAAAAACAACCACCTGGATGAGTATTTAGCTTTTTGATCTCGTGTATTGTACTTATCTCCAGATGTCGATTTTTTCTACTACGTTATTTTAAAAGTCATTGTTATTTTCGGTGTAATATATCGGATCACTTGTTTTTACAAACAAGAGATGTCAACTATTATCTTGATTTGTTTCGAGTTTTCTCTTTTGATCATGTATTTTAAAATACTTCGGAATTGATTGAATGAAACCTTTCCTTTTACTCCAAAAAAAAAAGTAATTCAGACCGATGAATCTAAGCTCTACTAAACCATGGATTCTCTTATGGGTATGCGGTACAGATCCAGATTTCAGGTTTGAAAATGTTGAACAACGAAGGTGTTTTTGACTTTTTCATGTAGTCGTGGCAAAATATTATTGGTCAGAATATAAATAAATCGCCTCAACTCAACAAAGAGCCCATGACCTATAGAGATTCTCTGGAGAGTCTGTAAGAATTCAGATTTAAAAACAAATTTTAAATAAGGGTAATTAAATACAGTAATATTAATTATATTTTCAGTTCATTTACCCTAAAAACAGACACAATGAGAATAAGGATTAAGAAAAATAGAAGTCAATAATCACAAAAAAGGCTATGAACACGAATCGGCGTCAGCAAACCTCGTCAGTTTCCAGAAATTCATGTCCGTACCAAGGTTTGCTGCGGCGGCAGTCCTTTCCGGTGCGGACTTACACCTCACGAGCAAAAGAGAAGGCCGTACGAAATCACAGCTTTCTGATTTTACCGTTGTGTGTCTGTTTGAACAACCTTCTACTTCCTCATCGTCTTCCTTGAAAAGAATCAATTTTTCGTCATTTTCTGGGCGCGTTCTCGATTCCTGATCCGAATCTCTGCAAGTGGGCTCATTTTCCGGTGTGGGTCTGTAGCTGTCGGCGACATTGAATCGTTCTCCTCCGTTCAGTTGCTCTGTTCTGGACGATTCTTCTTCCCCTGTTTCTTCGCTTCTCGTCGTCGGCGACCCCCAAAATATGCTGGCTAGTGATGAAGATCTGTAAGGAGCAGATCTGGACCTCGCCAGGAGCAGAGCGTTCTTCGGAGGCGAATTAGAATATGACACTAAAACCTCAGCTCCTTTGGCCTCGTTTTCGTCTCCTTCTTGCCTTGTTTCAACTTCCGATTCCGGTTCCACTTTCCGACAATCTTCTTTGATTTCGATCTTTCTCCGACAACCACACCGAAAAAAATTGGCCCAGCTGCGCCAATCAGGCCTAAACGAGCTGCAGCTGGGGCGGGAGGGACAAAACAGAGCCCATTTGCACCGGCGGCTGGTCTGAGCGGAGGCTTTTTTGGATCGGCGGACCCGGACCT
Source organism: Erodium maritimum (assembly GCA_963921825.1). Classification (NCBI taxonomy): domain Eukaryota; kingdom Viridiplantae; phylum Streptophyta; class Magnoliopsida; order Geraniales; family Geraniaceae; genus Erodium; species Erodium maritimum. Next base: position 35,159,545 of record OY997589.1, read on the forward strand.
GGCCCATGCAAGTGACCTTGGGGGAAGAGGGCTCCTGTGTTTCGACGGCGGCGATCTTTCTCCGGAAGAACATAGGGCTGGAGCGAGACCTTCCTCTGCTTCGGCTGCCGGTGTTGCTTCTCAGAAACCTCATCAATGGCGGCGGGAACTTCTCAGTCCGACCCGGACTCGATATGGGTTTCGAGGATAGCTTCATCATTGCTCTATGCCCTCTTCGGTGGCTCTGTTTTTTTGGTTGTGAGAAACTGAAACTATTACTGTTTTTGTTTTTGTTTACCTTGCGTTTTGCTTCGAGAATTGGGCGTGAAAGCAAGTGACTGTGTACTTCGGTGTTTTAAAAAATGATTTTCGTGACGGGTGCTGTGACTTTAGCATTTTATTTGATATTGTTTATATCCTTTTGCATGTGTGAGTACCAATAGATTGTTGGGATAAAGTTTTACCATTCAAATGAGTAGTTTACAAAAAAGATAAGGATGGATTAACAACATAGCATTGTCGATGGGAACAACTTTATGTCAATTTCGGAGTTCGTGAGGTGCAAAAGGAAGAATCTAATTTTCTAGTTAGAATGTCATAAATGAATGATGTTAAGCGCTATAAATGAATGACAATGCATGCCAGTACATAAGTTACTACTTGAGGCTCAAGATGCACAACCTCCAAGTGATCTTGTCAACGTCCTTCTAATTGAATTGACTGTTCAGCCCCTTCTAGTCAACCTTCCATTCACATCCTACAGGCCCCTTATGGAGATTTCAATGTCTGGTTGGTTCCACGTCAACTTTCCATGCCAGCAAGAGACATGGTTGGCTCTCATCTTTGCAGTAAAATGAAGATAAACATTGAGATGGGGTCGTCTCAAGAACCCACATAGAAATAAAGATGCTTTGCTATAAACAAATTAAATATGCAGCAGCAGTATGCAATAAAAGTGAAAAAAAATCATAGAACTAGGCAGTGAGCATGTTAAGAGGTGCTGTAATTTACATATAAGCATGACCTACTATGGACATCTAAGTCTAAGGTTAATGATAAACTAAGTTCTCTTCCGTTGAGGAACCGGCATAGTTTTTGTACTTCTCAGTACCCACACAATTGAGAGTCAATAGACCTTTTCATCCCAACAACTGACCTCTTGTAATCCAAAATGCCCATAAGACCAACTCCGTCACGTGCTTCAGTTCCATCGTCATCTGAGAAACAAAACAAAGATACTTTCAAGGCTTTATTCAAAAAAATATGTGTCACTATAGCATATAGGCACAGCAATAGCATCATGTAGTTACACTTACACCATTAGCATCCAAAACAATAAGTGTATTTAAGTCTAGAAATTAGAAAGAGAGCTCAGTCAAACGCCTAACGCAGTCCTTCAATGCTTGGAGTTCAGCTTCCTTCTCATTTAGCTTCAATTGGGCTGTTTGTAATTCACATTCCAGCTCAGTGATATGAAGCTTATGTTGAAGGTGCAGCAGGTGCAGGACTTGGGGAAGAGTCAAGTGAATCCTGAATGGATGCAGTACCAGTCACTCCTACACCGTCTGTTGCAGCTCCCCAGAACTCTACTCCACACATCACGGTACACCTGCCAGACACTGAGGGTCCTAGTTCAAGAAAGAGGAAGAGAGTACGCGAGGTGTCCCACGTAGAAATGCAGTCACAGAAAATGTGGAATCCGAGTGGGGCGTACAAAAGTGCTGTTAAGAAACATTCCAAGGTGTTGGCAAACTTTGTTGGGTTCGAGGAAATCACGACTCCGTACGGCACAAGGGGTCAACTATATTTCAAGACCCTCTTGAAAGCTGGAACAACGGTATCCTGTGCGGTTCGTATACTATATTTATTGTATAACCTTTTGTCTAACTATTCTTAAAATTTTTGAATAGAAATGCATTTTTATTCTAATATTTACTTGGTTACTGATTTTTCATTGCACACAGCAAATGGAAGATCAGTTGTACGGGAGACGGAAACAACAACGCCTATAGAAGGGTGTTTTCACTGATCAGGAGTCTTCTGTACTGGATGGGTTGTTCCAGGATATATGCCGAGTGGAGTTCGAGACAGGCATGAAGGGTACGCCTTCGACGCTGTTGATGGAATATGTTCTTGGTCATACTCTAGTGGAGTTTAGGAAACCCTGGAAAAAGTTGCAGAAGGTTTACTTTCCAGTACAGCACGTGAAGGGGACCTCGGGTTGGACATGGATATTGTTAGAGGTTGACCTAGCCGGAAGGAACATTAATGTCTACGACAACTTCAAGTGGTGGACATCGGATGATGAGCTAAAGGTGTTGATTAGGCCGTATGCCTGCATGATACCGAGGATGATGTTACATTCAGGATACTTGGACGAGGAGAACAAGATCTTGTACGAGGAACCATTCACCCACCTGAGGGTCCCGGATGTACATCAGACAAAAGTGTAAGTGTGAAATTTCCTCCGTTTAATTTGCATAGGTACACAGTTTATGTAATGTTTAACATTTTCGATGTATATTTTGGTAGGCGTGGCGACACTGGGATATGCACGCTGAAGATGATCCAGCTGAAGTTGGCAGGAATGGAGTTCGACAATCACTTACGAGACAGCATTATGAAGCAGTATCGGAAAAAGTACGCCATTGAGGCCATGTCGAACTGGCAACTCCTTCTGTAGGTTTTGGAGATCAAGCATTTTTTTATAACTGTCGTACAGTGTGAGGCCAACAAGGTTTTGGATTATATGGTACTTAGGTTTTTGAACATTAAGGATTTGAATTTGAATGTAATTGTGTTTCTTATTTGGTACTTATGTGTTGTGCGTTGAGTGGCATGAATGTTGGAATGCATTTCGCCGTGCGGGTGTGACACTCAACCGTGCGGTTATACGAGGGTTAGTATAAAACTCTCTGGACGAACGCACGGGTCCATGGGTTGGCCGCACGGGCTGCTGGCAACCCTGACTTATGTTGTGGAAGTCGTGCGGGAATAAGGAATCACCGCACGGGTTGCTGTCAACCCTGACTTATGTTGTGGAACTCGTGCGGGAATAAGGAATCACCGCACGGGTTGCTGTCAGCCCTCACTTATGTTGTGGAACTCGTGCGGGAATAAGGAAATCACCGCACGGGTTCCTGTCAACTATGCATATGTTGTGTGCACCCGTGAGGGACATGGGTTGGCCGCACGGTTTGCTGTCAACCCGACGTCGTCTGTGTGCACCCGTGTGGGCCGTATGTAGGCCGCACGGGGTCCAATTTTAATATTTTGAAATAAAATATATTATTGTTGGCACAATAAATGTCCCAACAACGCCTTTGGATGCTGTTAATATCCCAACAACACCTCTGAATGGCTATTAATGCCCCAACAATAACTTGGCATGCCTATTAATGTCACTACGCCCATAAATGGGCTTCAGCACACCCATTATCTTTACTGCTCTCGTCAAAGCTTCCCTCTTCATAGTTGTTTTTTGTTGTGTAAGCGTGTATATGTTTATGACAGGATGGAACCGAACCGCGATCCTCTTGTTCCTGGCTTCATCCCCTCGAGGCGACAGCAGAATGCCGGAATCATCACCAGAATCAGTGACAGCCGGATAGTTCGCGTTCCCGAACGGGTGTATCAAGCACCAGAACCAGCATGGTCGATCGAGTACTGCCGCTTACTCGAAGAAGCAAATGAGCGCTTGGAACAAATTGAGCGACTCATGCGCGACAAGCATCTACCATGTCCCCCACCCCTTTACGGTGCAAACCCTCTTGTACCACACCCTTCGGTAACAGAGGATGACCTGCTTGATTCTTTCGATGAGCCTTCTTGGTTCCAGGGTTACGTAGAGTGGATGGCGAGGAACAAAGAAATCGAGCTGAGTCTCATTGACACTCTTCGGGCTACGTAGTGTATTTGGTTTTCGGATTAATAAATATAACTTTTCTTTTACGTAAATACATAAATTTATGATAACAATATTAGGACTTGTTATCTTCAAAGCATACCTCTTCACTAACTTCGTTCCATCTACACGGCATCAAGCTCTTCTTCTAGGGTATTCGACTTGTGTTCATGCATTCTTATTTTTTGTATATGTGTGTTTTTGTGTAAGTGGTCTAACCGTATTATATTTGTGACAGCATGGACCCAAACCACGATGCACGTCTTGAGCGACGATGGAGGCGACGCGAAGCGACAAGAAACATAGTAGGACATCGCCCGCGTAGGTGCCCACCACCTGAACCCGCGTGGGTGCTTGAGTTCGACCGATTACTCCTTGACGCCATGGACCGGTGGGACGTCATTGAGCGCCTAATGCGTGAGAAAGACGCCCCATATCCTGGACCCCTGTTGGAAAGGCCTGGTTGGACATACGGGATTGTGGATGACTTAGATTCGGTCGTGGAGCCTGCTTGGTTCCCGCGTTGGGTTCAGTGGATGGCTGAGATGAAAGACCATGATGACCGTGTTATTAACCAACTGTCTGTCATGTAATGTACTGTCATGGCCTTGAACAATAATGGATTTCATCTTTAATCATGATTTTTTATTCTGGCTATACTCAACCGTGCAGTAAATAACTTGACCATGCTAAAAACATTAGACACCCGCACGGCCGTAAGTACACCGTGTGGGGTCACTAAACCCTAACCCTAACCCGTGCGGGCAACTACTAAACCCGTGCGGGCAACTACTAAACCCGTGCGGGCAACTACTAAACCCGTGCTGTCTACTTATAAGCCAGTGTGGCCTACTTATACACCCGTGCGAGTAAAATGGTTACGCGTGCGGTATACTTGTAAACCCGTACGGTCTACTTGACACCCGTACGGGCAGAACATAAAGGATTGTACAGGTTCAAAACCCTTGCAAATGTTACTTTTTCTTCGTAGGGGCTGGCCGTTGTGGGCCATTGAAGGCCGATGTTGCCTCATCACCGCTTTCAACTTCACCGCTACCATATTGTTCAGTATCTCCAAACAGTTTGACTGTATTACTACCATATACTTCAGTATTGCCTTCTCCTGTCAATGTATCGCTACCATATACTTCAGTTTCTCCTTCTCCTTGCACTGGATAGTCGTGTACGGGAGGCTCTTCTTCTTCCGGTGGCTCTTCTTCTCCTTGCTCTTCATCTTCAGGGTATTCTTCGGCCGGAGATGGATACTGACCTTCCGGTGGAGTAATACGGCCACATCCATCGATAAGCGAAGTATAGCTTCCATCGGATGAGGAGTCGTAGGAAGGAGAGTAGTCTTTCGTTGACATTACATGAAGTGATAATGTAGTAGATTATGAGTGTGCGAGTATTATATAGTTCCATTGTTGGTACTTATAGAAGATGAGGAAGAATATATTCCTCCTTACATCGATTTGATGTAACCAACTTTATGGAAGGAATATATTCCCTAAACCCTAAACCCTACTCATTGTACCCGAAACCCAAAACCCTAAACCCTGAACCCTAAACCCTAACCCTAAAACCATAACCCTAACCCTAAAACCCTAACCCTAACCCTAACCCTGGCTATGGGTAGTAGGTACTAACAAATTTAATGTCCCCAACAACACATAGGGAATAGGGAACATTTTGTTTCTGTGACTGAACCGCGCGGTAGGCACGAGGACCCGCACGGGTGCCGCATGGGGTACATATGAGGGTTCCTAACCCGTGCGGATAGGCATTGATGACAGATATCAATCACTCGCGCGAGTGAGAAACCCTACTACCGACCCCATGCGGCACCCGTGCGGGCTTCGTGGGTTGACCGCACGGTTTGCTGTCAACCATTAAAGTCTAAGCAACAGTTCCCCGTGCGCCATTAATGCCTTGGCAGCAACTCCCCATACGAAATTAATGCCTAAACCCTTACTAATTGTATATAAATTGAGGTTGATTAGCCTCATTATCACTACCTTGGTTCCTTATACACATTATCAAGTTCTTCTTCTTCTCGGGTATTTGTCTTCTGTTCATGAATAATCGTTTTTTGTATATGTGTGTGTTTGTTGTACTGATGTAACCATATTATGTGTGTGTCTGGAGCGACGATGGAGGCGACGTGAAGCTCGTCTGGAGCGAATACCCTCACCCATTAACACCAAGCGATTCACACCCGCGTGTTCGATTGAGTTCGACCGACCAGTCGATGACGCATGTGAGCGGTTGAAAGTCATTGAGCGGTTGGAACGTGAGAAAGACGTGACACCATCTCCTAGGCCCCCGTGTGAAAGGCCTCGTTGGACAGACTGGATCGAGGATGACTTTGATTCCGTCGAGTAGCCTGCTTGGTTCCAGCGTTGGCTTCAGTGGATGGGTCAGGTGAAAGAATGTGACGAGAGAGTTATTAGACAACTCTCTGCCATCTAATGTAACTGATTTCGAATTCACTAATAATGGAATTGAACTTCCAAAGTCATTTTTGCATCCGTCTCTGATAAACCGTGCGGTTAAAAACTGACCGTGCGGCTTTAAGTCTAAACCATGCGGCCAGTCAAGACACCCGCACGGGGTCCATTAACATATAACCGCGCGGCTAAGACTAACCCGTGCGGCATCATTCGCTAAGTCCAACAACCATAAACTTCATTCAACCAAGTAGCATAAGTAATACAGTTCAAATCCAACATACACTCCTACGCAGCAAGTAGAATGTCAATCAGACTCTGTACAATTTGTTGGTTTTGAAGCATCCACTGTCTGAAACCCCGGAACCAAGCTGGCTCCTCGAAAGAATGAAGCAGGTCATCCTCGTTAATCGGCGGTTGAATAAATGGGTTTTCACCAGGAGGGAGTGGAGGACATGGTAAACGTTTCTAGCGCATGACTGCCTCTAGTCGGTCCAAGCCCTGATTGAATTCTTCAATTAAGCGGTAGTACTCTATAGACCATGCTGGTTCCGGTGCTTGGTAGAGCCGTTCGGGTATTCTGACTATGGTGCCGTTGGCCAACATTGTTACGTATTCTCCGGCTAGCTCCCGACGAATCCAACGCCTCAGTCTACGCTCCGCACGGTTCACACGGTTGGGATCCATGCTGTCACAAACATATACATGCTTACACTACTAAAAAAAACAAACACATATACAACATGTTAATGCAAGAACATTCGTCGAATACCTATTCCGAGAAAACTTGACAGATAATTGATAGGCTGGAAGTGAGGTTTGTTGGAGTACAAATAATGGTCCTCATAAGCCATATTTATAGACCCAATGCGAGTAAAGAGTAAAGAGGGTTGGAGTGAGCGGGTGGATGAGTGGGAGACATTAATCTGCAAAGTGTTCTTGGATGTAGTGACTAAATAGGTATTCACAGTGTTCTTGGATGTAGTGACTGAATAGGTATTCACAGATTTTGTACTGCAAAGTTTAGATTTTGTACAAGGAGTAGTTACATCATCTGCAGGGGATTGACAGAAATGACCTCGACCCGTGCGGTCATGAATGACATCAAGTCGTGCGGGCATCACCACTTCCCGTGCGGTCATAACATGATGCTTTGCCTAACCACCTCACATTCAATGTAACCATTTACTCTAACCACCACACCACAGTTCATGGAACCAACTAACCACACTAACAACCTCGCCTATAAATGTGAGTGAGTGTACACTCACTTTTCTCACTTCATCTATTCACTTGATAAACAGAAAATCAGCCATGGCTGCATACAACCATGGTGAGATGATGTGGAGGTTCGAGAAAATCAAGACAGCTCTCTTACGGATCCTTCCGAAGGCGGTCCAACTTCGAGAGGAGGTTCGGGAGGAGGTCCGGACGGGGGACACAACAGACTGGTCAGAGGAAGACATGCGCAAAGCTACCAAGCTCGTGGAAGAGCTTGACAACCTTGAGTTCTACCTCTTGTCATTCACCACGGGTGATGACATGGGTCCAGCGCGTTGGTAATCCGATTAGGGTTTATGTTATATGTCTCGGAAACAAAGACCACACATTTTCCAATACGTGTGAGTCTTTCTTGTAATAAGTAGGGTTGATGTCTAACGTGGAACATGTTTAACGTTGAAGCTGTTGTATTCTGATCTTTACATGGCTAATTTTTTATTGTTTGAGGTCAAACACCGTGTGGTGATAAGGCCGCACGGGTTTGTTTACTGCCGCACGGTGGATCAGAGATCAATACTACAGGTGGTGAACATACCGCACGGATAATTATAGTCCCGCACGGGTCACCCACACGGGTCAGTAACCATTCGTGCGGTCATATCTTGCGCAATATGATTGCTCTCTGTTCGACCGCACGGTGACCAATGATTACCGCACGGTGGCTACATGCATTACTTCTCTTGGTTGTACTGCCGCACGGTGCCCACTTCTGACCGCACGACAATATGCACTACAACCATTCACACCAAGCGATTCACATCAAACCTAAACACTAGCATAATGAAATACATGTAGCACACTCATTCACCAAATAGTAGCATAATCAAATACATATATTGTCCTCACTCACCAAATAGTATTACCATAATGAAATTTAAATCCTTACTCAGTAGATGCTTCAGCAGATGCTCTAGCAGACGCAAGCCCAGGGCATGTGCGTTTGTTGTGACCAACATTAGAACAATTCCCACATTTTCGGGGACGCTTCGGAGCCGCTTGAGCCGCTCTTGGCACCTCACCTGCTGAAGGGATTCTTCTTTCAGTTAGTCTACCACATTTCACTTCATAATCTGGAGGGAGAACCTCTCTACGACCTTCAGCCGAAACCTCATCAAGATTCCACTCTGTTTCTCGCAACACTGGGTAAATGGTTCCAGTATATGCCAGAGCCTATGCTTCTACCGTGTAATATTTCGAGCACAAGGAATTTAACTCTACCCGAGCATGCTGACAACACGCTAAGGCATGTTCACAAGGAATTCTATCCAGATCAAACACCCGACAACTACAACGCTTCATCCCCAAATCAACATACACGTCACTTTGTTCACTATTAACCCGATACTGCCCGTGTAGGTTCATTGGTATTATTCGGCACTCCTTTACTAGCTCATTCCTACTTGACACGATACTCTCTACCTTAGGAGTAAGAGCTTGGGAAGGAGGTAATTTGTCCAACACATCTAAACAAAGCATGAACCAATGATTAACTAGTCTCTGCATGGCGTTTAACAGCTCTACAATAGGCCACTTTCTCTCTGCTAGTATTGCATTGTTGATACACTCAGAACCGTTCGTGGTCATGAGATTGTACCGAGCGGCTTCGAAGTAAGCTCTCGCCCACTGAGGACGTTCTAGGTTCGTTGTCTCCAGATATTGCGCTGCCTTGAGGTACACTGCTTTCAACTTTTCGAACTTGGCTAGGAACCTCTCCACTGTGTAAGCATCAGCAATTTTTTCGAATAAACTTGACAATTTGTCTTTCGGCTGACCCCCATGATAATCTCTGACATTTTGGCTAAGATGCCACCTACAATGGCCATGTTTAGCATTTGGGTAGAGGGCCGCCACTGAATGGATAATACTTTTATGCCTATCAGAAATTATAACCAAGTCCTCCTCGTCCGGGATCAACGGCCTCAACTTTTCGAAGAACCATCCCCATGACGCGTTGTTCTCCGAGTCATAAATTATCGCCCATGCAACTGGATATTGGTGATGATTACCATCTTGACCTGTAGCAATTATCATAATCCCTTCATACTGTGTTTTCAACCACATCGCATCTACTGAGAGCACCTTCCTTAAAGCAGTGTTAAAACCAGTAATGCATGGTCGATATGCTACAAAAACATATTTAAATCTATTGTGTTCATCCACCTCCAAATGAGTTACTGCGCCTTCGTTATGCTTTCGAACCTGTTCCAAATATAGAGGGAGTAATCCATAACTTAATTCAGGATCCCTTACAAGTTTAATCAACGCCAGTTTTCTTGCCTTCCAGCATTTCCAGTATTTGTATTCGCCTAAACCATCTCCGAACAATGCGTCTTGAACTAGCAAAGGTCTGGGAATCATTTTCCCACCAGCATATTTTTTAGCCAACCTACAAGCAATTTGTTCCGTTGTCAGAAGACCTATTTGGGTGTTCCGATCACTGGTCTGACAAGTATGCAAAGACTCATAGGTTCTGATGGTGAAAGTATCTAATCCCCGATCCTTTGCTGCACGCACCCTCCATCCACAAGTATCGCATACACATTTTGCAACGTATAATTCCTTGTTTGATCTATCACGACGTATCCGAAAATCCTTCTTCTGCTGAAGCTCTGTCAGATACATCATCACTGCTTGCTTGTCCCGAAACTCTTTGCCAACTACTAAATCTGACTCATCCCTAAATCCGATCCTGGTTTGTTCTGGATCAACCGTATCTATCGAAAACTGCTGATTCCGAGCAACATACTCCACAATTTGACCGTTATCTTCATCCAAGCTTACCGGTGGTGGCGTAGGAGATGATGCTTCTAAATATACTCCCCAATCCGAATCACTTTCTCTAGGTGGTGGACGCCGCCGAATAACTAGGTTTTCATTAACACGCGCACCACTCCAAATATCAACGTCAAAAAAATTATCCCGCCCTCTGTTTCCATATTCAGGATTCTCAACTGCAACACATTGCACCCCCTGTTCAACTTCCACCGTTTCAGCTACGACCCCATTGGTATCTTTCTTGACCAGTTCTACACGTAAGGCGACCCTGGATTCTAAATTACTGTTTTCCATTATAAAACACTGAAGACTAACATTGTAAATGATCTCCTCTAGCGTCAGTCCTCCTTCAAACCCCTTAGGTATGTAACTAAGCTTTAATTTTGTCTCACTATCCTTCACCCCGATCCTAGCATAAATGCGCTGCTTCACTGTGTTCAGTGTTGTACTATAATCAACAGGAAAACTATAAACTTTCTCGTTTTCTGATTCCCAGTTATACTTGCCACCCTCTACCTTATATTCCCCACCGTAAGTAACACGTATTGCAACTCTACCCATTCCTGTGACAACAAAAACAACAATTACAAAACCTCACAATTACAACTTCACAAAGTAAGTATATTACAAATTCCAGGATATGCAACTGGCCGCACGGTGGCTAACCACCCGCACGGGCACTGATAAGCGCTCCTGCACGGCTGTATACGGCCGTGCGGTCATTACACCTGTATGTCATATGCCACCGCACGGGTATGTCATCTGCGTGTAGCCGTGCGGTTTCTGTCTTCTACCTACCCTGGCCGCACGGTCACCTCCGCCCGTGCGGGGTCCGTCTTCAACCTCTTCGGCCCGTGCGGCACCTACTGGTAATTATAGTTTTTGCAGTTTTGCTCGCTCCCCTATTCCATTCCAATCCATTCACTACTTTATACCACTCAAAAGGGCCAATTTCTAAACCTAAATCATCCTCAATTCGAAGTTCAACTAAAACCTATAACTGAAATTTACGAAATTGGAAGAGGGTGAGGATGAATTGAACTTACTTGGACCTTGCTTCAGTGGCACACTCTGTCCGGTGGACGGCGGTGGTCCGGTGGACGCCGGTGGACGCCGCTCGGTGCTGATTTTCAGAGGTGCTTGGGTCTGAAAATGGCGGGGACAGGGCTGGGGAAATTGGGGGCTACCCTCATTTTAGGGATTTTGACCAAATACAAAAGGGTAGTTTAGGCATTGACCAACTTTTGTTGACTTGAGGGTCTTGAAGGCCTTTTTTCAAAATCGATATTGGGTGAGTGTTTTTTACAAAATCGATATTGGCATAAGGCCTTTTTAGAAATTGGTCCAATGAAGGTCTGGTGCAATGGAAGCAGCTACTACACCGCGAGTCTCGTTTATCGGTTCCCTAATTTTTTTTTCTTTTGATCACATTCACATATTTCCCGCTTCTTTACATTTTCTTTATTCGGAAAGGATTAATGGATTATTAGTTTTAATAGAGAAAATTCAGTAAGTACTATAGTTTGTATAGATAATTATAGAAATTATTTTATGGTATTCATTTTTTTATAAGCTCTATTTTTATTAGCAATTATAAAAAAAATTATTTGGAATTTTCCTTTTGTTACAATTTAAATAAATCTATTTTAAAGTGATATTTTTTTAAAAAAAATAATGAGTAAAAATTTAAAATTTCATCTTACTCCATTTTCTTCCCCTCAATGTCCCTAGAGAGAAAATCAAAAGGGTTGAAAATTTTAGATTTTCTCATTATTTATTAAATTTAAAATTTAAAGGATAAAATCGTTATTTTGATTAATTTACTTCTTTTTAGCGTGTAAGAATTTTTTTTACTAGAAAATAGAAATAAAGACGCAACCAGACAATAGAAGATCGAAATAAAAGGCAACATGAATGAATGAAGTAAAATGTGAGACTTGATTCCTGACTCGTAAGTGCTCGATGTTAATCCTATAACAAGATACTTGGTTGATCCAAAGACAGTCTATTGGTGGATATCTCCACACAGATGACTATTCAACTGTAGCGCATAAGATTCATTATTTGGATCGACCTGAAAAGACATGTGACGAGTGATCTGGACCACTTAGGGGATAACGGGCATCTAGGGAGAACACCAGATAATGAGGGGAAGAAGCCGTCGGGCTTGCACCGACGTTGGCAAGGCGAGGCGTGCATCCTCATACACGCCTCGATGCTCGATCTCCCACTCATTGTCCTAAGTGAGGGTGCTCCCTCACCTGAGAGATCCCTTGGTAACTGATGCCCTAGTTGGGGCTCATATCCCATGGCACGTACAGGTGCATAGAGCATGCGAGAAGCTCATCGTGGTTAGGTAGGAGATCTTGTGTTCCACCAGCTTCACTTGGCCATATGGCCTTCGGGGTTTGAGGAGGTGGTACCGAGTAGTAGCATGCGTACTTACAACACTATGGACGTGCTGAAGTGGTAGGCAGAAAATCTTAGGTTGTGATTCAGTCCTCTGACCCTTCGGAGCGGAAAACCACAACTTGGTCGTCCAAGTAAGTAGTTCGGAGGCCCTCAACGTTCCATCCTTGTTAGGAGCATCAGCTATTGGTGTGGATGGCCTACGTCGAACGTTCCAAGCTTGGACTAAGAGAGAGATGGCTCTGATCCCATGTCGTCCCTCCGGTGAGAACATCTTGGTGTGGGCCTTGGATGGGTATCCTTGACTGGCAAGGTGGTTGACCGTGTATGGTGCTCAGGTTTAGCTCCCCAACGATGGAACTGTCGTCATCATGTCGAGAGCCAAGAATGATGTTCTGAGGCTTCTTCCCTATTGAAAGAGGCAGGTCGTGCCATGTGAAGTCTCACCATCATTGAATATGCTCAGTCGGATCAGTGGTGGAGAGAGGGGTATATGCGCGAGATCTTATGGAGGAATCCCGGAAGAACAAGGGTATGTCGTTGCACCGGGCCGACATGTCTAGGATGTGATGGTGATGGGGAACGTGGTTACCCATTCAATAAACCCAATAGTGGTACGACGGGGGCAATCATGGACGACACCGACGGAGTGGAGGGAGGAGGAGTAACCACGGGTGATGTTGGTCGCGAATAGGTAGAGGGAAGAGGTGGTTGTGTCTCTTCTTCTATGGTCGGATTGGATTTATAAACCCTCGAGGTAGGGTCGACGGCATGACACGAGTGGAGTAGGGTAGGAATTTTGTGGGAAGCGGCGCAATATTGATGGTGACGGTTGGAAGATCATCGGACTAGTCATGGCAAACAGAGCACGAGGACGAGGCTGGTCAGGTAAGATCAGTGGCGCCTAGGATGACGAGCGGTTGGATTCACCAGAGGCCGACACAGAAGCTGGGTCGACGAGCAACGGAAGATGGAAAAGGAGAGAGAGACACAGAACCCTCGAGGAACGATATAGACTTCATTAGTCAATTTCTTTAAAATGTAATAAGAAGAAAATTTATGACATTTTTTGTTTGCAACTATCAAAGAGGAGAGATACAACTTGTAAGAAGTCAATAACTCATTGCACTATTTTTCAATCATCTACAGTTTTTACTCGAAAGTAGTCAAATAGTAAAATTTCTATAAGCTGATACTCAACAAAATTAATAAGCTATAGATGAGAAATCTATTGAGAATCACTCTTAATATAGGAACCGTGAGAACCAATCCTAGCCACTATCATCTATGATCCAACACTCATCAAAATGCCACATCATCACCCCAATCCAACCCACATACACGCCACTTTCATCCATTCTCACACAAGCAAGGGCATAATTGTAATAGCATGGTGTCATGTGGACAAGTGTCCATTTTTTTCTTCACCAGTTCACTAATTTAATATTTCCCGATTCGTTTGAACTCCGATTAACTTCAAACTTGCGCCAATATTTTCTTTTTTTCAAGGGCTTTAAATCAAGATCAGTCATGAATATATTTTGAAGCACGAAAATAAAAATTTATATCAAGGTGATAAAAATAATGTTGAGCGTTGATAAATCTTCACTAATAAATTTTTTATATCGGAGTACCAAACTAGTGCTAAATGTTGATAAAAAAAACATGTAATGAGGTGATAAGAAACAAATAATGAGGTGATAAAAACCATTTTCAATTTTGATAATAAGTGTGATACACTAGAGTTTAACGTTGATAAAAAAACTTGTGATGAGGTGATAAAAAAACACATGTTCAATGATAAATCTAGTGTATAGTGTTGATAAAACTGGTGTTCATAAAAAGCACGTGATGAGATGATAAAAATCATGATTAGTTTTGGAGAATGGGGTGATAAAACCAGTGTAAAGTGTTGATAAAACCAATGTAAAATGTTGATAAAACTGGAGCAAAGTGTTGATAAAAATTATCCAGATATAATTTCTTTAAAAACCATCCCCGAAATATTTTTTTTCGTGCTTCAAAAAAAACATGTGATGGGGGTGATAAAACACATGTAATTTGAATGATAAACCTAGTGTTTAGTGTTGATAAAACTAGCGTTCATAAAAAGCACGCGATGAGGTGATAAAATCATGATCAGATTTGGAAAATGAGGTGATAAAACCAGTGTAAAGTGTTTATAAAACCAGTGTAAAAGTGTTGATAAATCCAGAGCAAAGTGTTGATAAAAATTACCCAAATTTTTTTAAAAAAAATCAACCCCGAAATATTTTTTTTCGTGCTTCAAAATATATTCATGGCTGATCTTGATAGAAAGCCCTTATAAAAACAAAACTAATGGCGCAAGTTTGAAGCCAATCGGAGTTCAAACGAAGCGGGAAAAATTAAATTAGTGAATTGGTTAAAAAAAAGTAATATGATAATTTTTCTAAAAGTTCTTACCACTTACTAAAAAGTGCTGTTTTTTTGCAGTCAACTACTCAATTGCATCTCATCCATCCATTCTTAAAATGGATGACTTAGATTGGTTCTCGCGGTTCCTACGTTAAAACATGGTTCTCACCAGATTTCTCCTCATAAACTATAAAATAATATTGTTTTGATCCCGACTTGGATGAGTTGTAAAATTAACAAGTTTTGGTAGAATAATAATATATTATAATTTTGTAAAACCCTTATGTAAATATCGAATCCCATTAATATCACAATTTAATAGTGATATAAACTTGCACAAACATAACTAAGAAAATTTAGTGAAATATATTATAATGTTGTTTGTTCTTAAATTTTGAGATTAGTTTGAGGTCATCTTTAACTTTTCCAATTGCAACTAGAATTTCATCATGGAGTTTTAGTGTTTTAGCATCATGGAGTGAGATTTTGATAGGTTTGCGGACTGGAGTATTGGACTTGGGCGTTGGTTTTTTTGAACAAAAGGTGCTAATTTACTGATTGTTCGAAAGGATAATACAACAAAGGGCACAAGGTAAAATATTACCCGACCACTAGAGAACAAATGTAGAACGAGCCTTCCTGGCTAGCCAATGAGACGCTTTGTTCATAGTTCTTTTAACAAACTCGAGAGTAATAATCTCTTTTAGGAGAAGCAAATGACGAATATCCTGGATTACTGTGCTTACCAGGGATGAGGGTGGGGACCCCCTTAATATCATGTTGATTAAAACCTGGGCGTCTAATTGAATGACAACTGGTCCATCCCCCCAAACTAAGATGTTCTTTAGAATTGTACTGATTGCATATGCTTCAATCATCAGTGGGGACCACACACCTGGGAGCACTCTATTTGCGGCCAACCCAACCATCCCACCATTGGTTTAGGTTATTATCCCTCACTTCGATTGGCCGGAATCTGGAAACACCGCCCCCATCGACATTTATGATGTCGTCCCCGGAGGAGGTGTGATCCATTTATAAGGAAATCGAGTGGGTAGTGCCTAAGGCACCGAGACTATGGAGTTCGCCTCATGTCATGCTAATAGATTCACCTTAGCATCTGATTCCACCCCGATAGTAGATGGGATGGTGCCACCCCAAACTAATGCATTCCGGGTTTTCCATATCTCTCAGAAGAAACAGAGTATCTCAGCCAATTGGTCTAGGTTCGCACCCGTTGTGATAGCTTCCCACCAAGCAGAAAACTATAAATTTTGCCATGTAGTTGGAAGGCCCCCTAGACGGGACTAGCAAGTCTTCGAAGCCCCGCACGAAATAAACAGTTGATTGACCGTTTCCCTTGATTGATCATAGATAGCAAAAAGCGGGGAAATAGGGACAAAACGATGTTGAAGATTCGAAGCTACCTGAAGTGTATCAGAGAGATACCTCCATAAGAATATCAGCATGCGAGACTGGATGGGAATGCTCCACGAGGATGCCCATGTTGCCGGTTCTCCATTCAAACGACCCTAATGTCTGATGTCAGCCAATATTCTATATCTTTCCTTAGTAGAATATTGACCATTTTTATCATTAGCCCAATATCATTCGTCAATGTTCATCTCCTCCAAAAAAAGGTACTTCAAGGATGTGAGCCCAATCACACTCGTTAAAGATTTGGCGATTGAGGACCACATCCCAACATCGAGAACCAGGGACCATTAACCCCGTCATTGGGGCTCCCTTTAGAATCGGTGATGTCGTTTGGATCCTGGATTCCAATCTTATTAACCAAGGTGTATCCATAAACTGCATAGTCCGTTCATCACTTATATCAATCTGAAGGCCGTCGAGTAGAAGCGCTTGTGTAGAAAATATGTTGGACCAGGTAAAACTTGGACAGAGACCAGCCTTTTCATGTAAGAAATCTGAAGCTGGAAAGTATTGAACTTTTAATACTCTAGCAACCAATGATTTTGGTCGATGTATTATTCCCAAGGCTTGTTTCCCAATAAGAGTCGTATTGACATCCTAAAGATGGCAAAAACCCAGACCCCTATATGCCTTGGGTGTACAAATTTTATCCTAATCTTTCCATATAATGGGCCTTGCCTCGATCGAATTTTCCCCACCAAAATTTGGCTAATGCTACATGTATATGGTTTATAATTTACCGGGGGACCCGAAATACAAATATAATGTAGACGGGTAAGGAAGTAAGAACCGAGCTAATCATAACCTCTATCCCTACCCGCGATAGGTTTTTTCCATCCCATGATTTAATTCTAGTGACAACCCGATCACCCAAGTAGGACATGACATGATTCTGTTACGCCCAATTATGTTTAGGTCCCCTAAGTACATGGATGTTGTCGATGTTTCTTCGATGGATAGGATATAGCAACATTATCGACGAATATCATTTGGGGTGTTTGTACTGAAGAAGACTGATGGACTCTCGAATGTGCCTAGTATGCCCTGGACCTTCTGTGCTTCACTCGGAGTAGCCCGACATAAATTATAGCAATCATCAGCGAAGAACATGTGGGATATAGTCGGCGTTCCTTGTGTTACTGATAACTCATGGTAACCACAGTCCTTTGCGCTCTTTTGAGGAGTTGGGATAAACCTTCCACACACATCAGAAATAAATAAGGCGGGAGAGGGTTGCCTTGACGAATTCCCATGACGGAGTGAACATCGGTGTTTCTCGCTCACCTATGGACACCAAGTACCAAACTGTCTACATACAACTGTATAAGAGGGAAATCTATTTTACCGAGAAACCCAATTGGTGCATTATAGTTGTAATGTAGTTCCACTCCACTTGGTCATATGCTTTACTCATATCTAATTTCAGCGCCACATAACCAGTCACCCCCTAGATTTTCTTGCGCAGATAGTGAATAATTTTAAACGAAATTAGGACATTATCTTGAATACATCTACCTGAGTTAAACGCACCTTGGGATTCTGGTATCACATGTTGGAGGAATGAGTGGAGGCGGTTCACAAGAACCTTAGATAAAATGCATAAGACCACATTACACAATGCAATAGGTCAAAGGTCAGTGATTACCTCCGGGTCCAGCTTCTTAGGTATAAGAACGACAGATGTGTCATTTAGGTCTAAATCAAAGCACCCATGTTCCAACACCATTTGGATGAACCGGATTACCTCATCAACCACCATGGGTCATTAATGCTGATAAAACTTGGGATTAAGTCCATCCGGCGTGTGTCATTTCATGTTTTACCTTTTTTCTCTTATGGTAACCACCATGGGTCATTACTGTTAGTTTTTACTAACGGAAGTCTATGACCAAAAGTTTAGGTATCGTAAATATGATTTTTAGCATTGGGTAGCACAGCGTGTGTGACCAATACTATAGCGTAAGTTAATGTGTTTTACCTTTTTATTTTTAATTAAAAATGGATCGTTTAGGAAAGGGTCGTCAAAAGTCTCCTTTTTTTAATTTCGTACTGCCACGTGGCCGCTTAGAACTGGCCAGTAATGTTAAGCCAACGCATAGAGCAGAACATAGTGTTGTGATCGCTTTCTCTACTCCCCGTTCTTAGGCGCCGACTCAAATCAATGCTTTCTCTCCCTCAATTCTTCATAATATATTTTCTCTTAAGTGTTCGATTGTGGTGCCAACTTAATGGTGAACGAGTTCATGGCCAGTACAGAGGTTGAAAAGGGTGATATTAGAGAACCAAATCAACAAAAATATCAAGTTGATAGTTGAATGCCCAATTAAAGTTATATTCTAACATGCACCCTCACGTACAAGTACGTTTACGGTTTTAGACATGGACCCAAAGATAGCCTAGTACGATGAAGGTGGGGAGCCTAAGGAGTAGATTTGAGGATATTCCATTAGAAGGTAGGTGGGAAGATCAAGGAGAATATTTGAGGATAGACCATTAAGAAGTGTGGAGGAAGCCCGAGGAGAAGATTTTAGGAGGATAATTCATTAAGAAATAGTTGGAGAGCCCACTAAAAGAAGACTTGAAGATATCCCATTAAGAGATAGGCGAGGAGTCCATTGAGAGGAGGCTTGAAGATAGCTCTGTTAGTCTTAGTGCTCATAGTTCAATCGTACTTTTCCAAGTGCATATATCATCTTAGCAACATAATTAAAGCAGATTTATATTACTTATGTGTTGGAGTAATATATTGATGTATGTTCCTATCTATGCCCACCATGCGAATAGAACCATAGATCAAAATAGATCACAGTCGATGGGTCCCTAGTCGACAAAGCTTCGCTAGAAGCGACTAGTATGAAAGATGACTCTTTATGACTTACTAACTATTAGTCATTGGAATGGAATTCCGGATTCTAATCATAGATATCATGTGGGACATGATATTGGACGACCTGCCCTGAATATGTGCCATAGATTAAGTCATGAACATATTCAGTGTCGTAACTTCTTATCTATTCTTAGACCAAAAAGTTTTTGATACCGGTATGCAATAAACAACTGAGTTTGAACTGAGCCTAACATTGTCCATAATAGGGCTTCCATAACAGCCAGGATTGGCTTGGGGACAAACTGCATGAGTGACACTAAAGACGGCTAAGTAATTAATCCCTCACACTGAGGTACGGGAAAGGTATCGGTTCTCATCCGCTTGATCGAGAGTGACTGAAAGAATAGCATGGCCATACTCATGATATTGGGTATCATACATTCAATCATCTCACATATCAAGGAATAGTGATTGAGAATAATAAGGATGACGGCTCTATGCCTTATCTCAATCAAGATATCGATGATAAAAGAATAGGGACATAGACGACAGAAAGGTTAGAATCGACATGGTCGACTCGTTATGAAGTGTCAAGAAATACTAAAGTATCGTTAGTTGCCACTTATATAGGATCAAGTAAAATGGGATTTTACGTTGATCTATCGACATGCATAAACTTAAGGGTTACACCGGAGGATGAAACTCATTGACACATTTATGGAGGATGGCCAAACGGGAAGTTGACACGGGAAATGACACATTTTTGAGTCATGTTCCCGTAAGGAATTAGGACTTTATGGATCGAGAAAAGACTTGGAGTCTTGGGAACGATCCCATCGGATAATGCTGGACATATCCGGGATGGGAGGCGTGGAGGCGATGAGCGCGTCATGGGACCTCGTTGGGAATGGCCATGGGCCATCACCCGCGAGGCCCATTGGAGTCCCATGCCCCCAAGGGCCCACGGAACCAATTAATTAAGTCTTGATTATTTAGTACTAAGTAAGCAAGACTAGATTAAGGTGTTGGTGATTCACCACCAACTTCTATCTAACTTACACCGTGCTTACCACCATTCTTGTCCTCTTTACACCATGCTTATCATCATCCTTGTCCTATTTACTATTATTATATTATATTGATGGGAGAAGATGAGTTAAGAGTCATCCTGTCAACAAAATAAACATAAGAAACAAAGAAAAAAACACCAACACTCTCTTCCTCCCTACAATTTTGGCTAAGGCTTCTCTCAACCTCCATTTTATGTTCTTAAGTTCTCTAAGCTTAGAACTACATGGCTTCAATTCCTTGGAGGATACGTAGATGTCTTGAAGACGCAAGCCAAATCATTCCTTACTTGGTATTCTTGTTTTGGTAAGAAATTGTGCTGAATTTTTGTCCTGTGATTCTAATATTTGGTAGTTGTTTCATGGCTTACATGGTCTCTTGGTTTCAATTGTTATTCCGCTGCGAGTTGGTTCATCTCCTACCCTACCTCGAGACCCAATAAGCTCACCAAGAGATAGACGAGGAGCCCACTGGCAGAAAGCTTGAAGGTAGCCTATCAAGATATAGATGAGGAGCCCATTGAGAAGAGGCTTGAAGATAACTCACGTGGAAAAAATATAAGGGTTGACTCATGATGGGCAAAATAGATAAATAGACAAGAAATTATAAAAAATTTTTTTATAAAGAATGGGGTTTTAACCCGTATCCGTGAAGTAGCAGGATCTGATACCATATTAGAGAACCAACTCACCTAATAGCTCAAGATAATAATTGAAGGTCCAATATAATTATGTTCAAATGAGTGATGGTTAAAATTTTGAAGATAAAATCATTATTTTAAAACAAGTTATTCAAAATGTTACTAAGACAGGTTCACAAACATTTATTAATATTAATTAATAACCTAACAGAAAAGTATTTCTTTTCATGGGAGTCATTCGTTGAGTAAAGGTCCAATACCAAAAAAGATGGTTAGAACTTGTAAACAAATAAACACCTCAAAATATTTTTGCCAATTATTCTAGAATATGACCTTCTTATTAAAATAGATTGTGAATAATTTAATAAATATCGTGAAACTCGTGTTTATAAGATTGAGTTTGGATGGAACTAACACCAAGACACTGATGCCCCAAAGTAAAACAAAGGTTGATGTCTACGGGCTGGTTACCAAACAAACAAGAAAGAACGCTTGAGAGTTAGAGAGTAGAGAGAATTCCTATTCATATCTTGAAAGTGTCTTACAAGAAGTGTGGTATTGTGTTGAAATTGTATTATATAAGGAGGGGTTGGTACATATATTTATAGAAGCCAACAAATGATGAGTGTCACGCCCCAAGTACGGTTTTGACCAGACTCGAAACGTGAATTAGGAATACTAATAATAAAAGTAAATTTAAACGAAATTAAACTCCAGATTTTAGTTCCAAAATAACAACTCCAATAAATAAGAGTCAAACGCTCAATTCCAACCAAGTAACGGAAAACATAGTTTTAGTACGAAAATAGACAGTACGTCTCTCTACTACATACAACCACCCGGATCCTCAATGAGCTCCCGAGCCCTGAGACCACCTCTAAGTCTACTCGTCAACGAAACCTGTGAAAAATAGTAAACACAGAGAGGGTGAGCTTACGCTCAGTAGGAAAAAGTAGTAAAGGGAAAAAGGACTCCCGCTTAGTCACCATAAAATTCTCGATTAGTACGATTACCAAAAGGCAACATAATTTGAGATCGACAGGAATTGCAACACTTAAACAAACAACAACACAAATGGAGATCAACGGGGAGACAACTTATTCACTAAAAGAAACCAACTAAAGAAACACACGAGTACCAAAATATAGATAATTAAACCACAAGACTCCGATCCACACCCAAACTCGCATATCGTACCGGAACACACATCGGCCTAGATATCTTCCCGGAACTCACATCATCGGGGTGAAACAAGTCTCCCCGGAACACGTAGCATCGGGTGAGACAACAATA
The DNA here is from genome assembly GCA_963921825.1 of Erodium maritimum. NCBI lineage: Eukaryota > Viridiplantae > Streptophyta > Magnoliopsida > Geraniales > Geraniaceae > Erodium > Erodium maritimum. The sequence goes on from OY997589.1 coordinate 35,182,002, forward strand.
TACCATATCGGAATGTCCATCGGCCTAGGTCTTCCCGAAACATGTAGCATCGGGGTGAAACAAGTATTCCCGGAACACGTAGCATCGGGTCAGACAACAATATACCATACCGAAATGTCATTAACTTGACGCCCTGAGAATTAACTCACAAAAAGGGCGCGGCAAGCGCACTGGTCGTCAAGTAGTATTTCGGTTCAAGTCCGGTTATCGTACCCAAGGGAGCAATAAAACAGTCACTCGATTTAAAATCCGTTAGTTAATCTGTTTCTGAAAAGATTTGTTTCTGGTTTTAAAGATGTAACTAACAAGTTGAAAAAGCAATTAAAGTAAAGTGAGAACAAATACGAGGCAAAAATAGCAGATGTTGTGAAATTCAGGGGAAAAGGTGATCTAGGACTTTTGACGGGGTCACAATATGACTATTGTTACACTCGTGCAAATAAGGTAAGTCTAAGGTAACAGAAGTTCTCTCAGCTGGTCCTAAACATCTTTCGATCGAATTAGGTCCCTAGTATAATCTGACCACCTAGTTATTTCTAATCTGGGTGTAGTGAGACATACAACATTACGATTCATGAACTCCTCTAACTTTCGGTTTATACGCCTATAGCTGTTACACTCGTGTTAACCTAACTTTATTAGAGACTAGATTTAAACCCGAGTTACATAATCCTTAGTCCTTTTAGACACTCTCCGCTTTCGATTATTTAGTTGTAAAGTCCTGAAAATTTAAATTGTCTTTTTACGGGTTTTAATTGACGGGATCGGGAAGCGGTTCGAAAAGTCTGGAAAAAAAAAGGGTAATGGGGCGGACCGGGTCGGACCGGACCCAACCAGCAACCCGGCCAGGCCAGACCCGGGCAGGCTGGCCACCCACGTTTGGGCCGAGCGGCCCATCTCGGAGAAGCCCAGTGAGGCCCGTTTGAGGGCTCAAGTATAAAGGGGCAATTTTAGGTCTGAAACCCTAAAATTGCACCCCTCTCTTCGTTTCTCCCGCAGCCGACCACACCTTCCTCCTCACTCCTTCGTCTTCGCCTTCTTTCTCGCCGGAGACGACGTCTCCGACCTCCCAACCCCGATCCCCTCTCCCTTTTCTCATCTCCCGTTCAACCCGCCACCGTTCCGAGCTCCTCCTCCACGTCGTCTTCTTCTTCCTCACCGGATTCCGAGCACACCAGCACCCACCTCCCTTTCGCCGCCGTCTCCTTCTCCAGCCACCGCGCCACCACCACCGCTGCCTCCTCTGTCTCCGGCCCGGTCCTTTTCGAGTTCGCCGTCTTCTCCTTCGTCTTCCTCACCAGTCCGGCCGACGCTCCCGAGACCGGCCATCGCTCCCGAGCCCGTTCTCCCTTCGCCGGCGCGTTCGACAGCTCCGGGACAGAGCCACTGGGGCCGTCCGGATCTGGGGCGTGGAAGGTCCCCGCCGTGCACCGCCGCCGTGCACCGCCGTGCACGCCCAGCCGCCCTTCTCTCCAGTGAGGTTCGTGCCTGGGGGTTTAGTCGCCGGCGACATCTTCGCCGACGGCCGGTTTATTTTCTGTTCGTTCGTCCTTGTTTTATTTAGCTTCTGTGTTTCGTCCCGAGCTGTAGATTAGAGTAGGTTTGTGAAAATGACGGGAAGTATTGTAACTCCAGAAAATGAAGTAATGAAACAGTTTTGATTTAAAAGTTATTTGTGTATTTGTGGAACGAAAATGATTGAAACCGAAATCTATTTTCTTGAGTCTGGTCATGAGGAGCAATGGTTGAAACAGAAAAGGAAAAAGGGAATTTAAAAAGGGAAAATCAGATTTAATAGAAAAGGATTTCAGATTCAAAGAAATGAAAACGAAAATCAGTTTTTTGAGGAAAAAGGGATTTGAAATAAATTGAATTAACATAAATTTGGCTTTAATAACGGTTTTGAGTCGAGGAATTTTGAGAAACAAATTCGTTAGGAAAACGAACTAACACGACGTTGGTTTTAAAAAGGAATTAAAAAGAACAATCATATTTGATTTAAAATGGACCCTGAAACGGTTGAGCGTGGAACGAATAACCGAACTGTTGAAACATACTTAGGACGGGTTTAACAACGGAACGCTGAACCGGACCTCGAGTTTCGTGCATTGGAACCGTGCCTCGGAAACTAGCACCGGTTTCGATGCTCGGGTACTCAAACCCGATTCGCCATGACCCCCCTTTTATTCCGCTTGAGTGTAAGGGACAACGGTCGGTTTTAAACTGGATTAATCGTGACCTTTAAATTAACCTGGGAACCGACTCTAATTATGACTTTCGTGTTATCTTTAGCGTCCGGCTTCGATCGAGGTGAAGCCCGGAGGTAACGAGCCAGAACGTCAGCAGCTAGGAAGCATAGCGGTTTCTCTTCAGTTGAGGTAGGGAAAAGTAGCCGGATCTCAGCCCTGACTGGGGAAAGTTAACAGTAGAATTGCATGTGACACCGGGGTGTCGTGGGTTGAGTAGGCTTATTTGAATATTAGAAAAGCATGATACGGGAACGTAGCGTTTATGAGAAAAGCATGTGACACTTAGTAGTGTCGTAGGAACAGAGAACTTAGCGTTATTAGAATTACTGGAGGCATATGACCATGCCCGGAGGTTGTTTGTGAAACTAGTGATCTTAGAACTGTTGGAGGCGTCAAGTATGCCGGAGGTTGTTGTGCGTTATTTATTGTTGAGTTTGGGTGGCCTTAAGAGCCCGTATTTAATTGTTGACGTCTTGGGTGGCCATGAGTGCCCGTGTCTTACTGTCGGTGTTTTGGGTGGCAATGAGTGCTGTGGGGTTGTTGAACCCGAGTCTTGACCGTTGGTGTGTCTTGAGTGGCAGTGAGTGTCTGTGGGGTTGTTGAACCCGAGTCTTGACCGTTGGTGTGTCTTGAGTGGCAGTGAGTGCCCGTGGGGTTGTTGAACCCGAGTCTTGACCGTTGGTGTGTCTTGAGTGGCAGTGAGTGTCTGTGGGGTTGTTGAACCCGAGTCTTGACCGTTGGTGTGTCTTGAGTGGCAGTGAGTGCCCGTGGGGTTGTTGAACTCGAGTCTTGAATGTTGAGGTGTCTTGAGTGGCCTTGAGTGCCTGTGTGATTGAATTTTTCTTGTAATTGTGATTGTGATTGCGGATCCCGGTAGGTTGCAAGCACTCTTTGGCTGGCCTAACCAAGTTTGAGTATCAACGGGTTGCAAGCATTCTTTGGCTGGCCTGACACAGTTTGAGTAACACAGGTTGCAAGCATTCTTTGGCTGGCCTGGTCCGAGTTTGAGTATCACAGGTTGTAAGCACTCTTTGGCTAGCCTGATCCGTGTTCGTGTGAGTGGGAGAGGTTACTGAGCAGCTGGTTTGCGATCCTTTGTGATCTTGTTTGGTGTTGCGTAGTTCCTTTGAGTCCTTGGAAGAGGTCGTGATCGTTGTGTCGTGTCTAGTTACGTGTCGAGTGTCGAGTCATTCGAGGAAGGTCACCGTGGGTGTTTGTTAGTCAGAGTACTTGGGTTGGGGACAGTGATCCCCGGGGGTTGATTTTGTTGTTGGTGTTACCGGCATTGTCTACTAATTATGCCGTAGTCAGTCTGTTATCCGTGGTGGTGAGCGAACGCTCACCCCTAGCTGCTTTTCCTACAGGTACTGTTCGTGGGACGGACTAGGTGAGCTCTCGAAGCTTGTGGAGCTAGGAGCGGAGTCCGGGTTTTGTGTTTTGAGTCTAGTGACGGATACCTTGTACTTTTGTCCACTTGTTGGGACGTGTTTTAAACTGTAATTATCCTTTTGTTAAACTAAACTGTTATTGTAAATTGTTTTAATGGAAATGTTTTCAAAGTGTTTTCTTATTTTCAACGTTCGCGTCCCGAGTTCGGTTTACTGAAATTGGGGCGTGACATTAGTGCTAAAACCTAATCAACTATCAAGTGATCAATTTGATGAAGCATAATTCCAAATTATGTAAACAATATCCTAAACACAAATTGCACACAATAACCACAAACTCATTGAATCAATTACTCATATTGCTTCCTCTATCCCTAGATCAATAGAAATTTAGTTCATGGAGAAGAAGGAAGAACACAAAGATGAAAAAGAACAAGAGATAAACATAATTGAAAGGTAAAAGTTGATACAAAATACCAATTCAATGATGAAACTTCAATAGTTTTGCTTCAATCCTTGTTCCTAAGCACTTCTCTCTCACCAAAACTCAAACCATAACTCTCAATCTCTCTAAAATAATGCCCAATACAAGTTCTCCCTCTCCAAATTCGTGCTCCCCTATAAATAGGACTTCAAGACCCTTATTTCCTTCTCAAATTCGGATTTGGAATAGGAAAAATTCCTTTTTGAAGTAGAAAATCCGTCTGGAAATCCGAAAGCCTCGCGCGGGCCTGATAGAGGTCCGAAACGGTCTTAGGCCCTTGACAAAAGTTGTAGATCTCTGAATTCCCTTCGATTTGACATAAAATGGAAGGCGGTCGGAGTTCGTATGAAGAAGTTATGCCCTTCGCAAAATCACCCAGCTTCCAAAACTCCTAAAACCGGATTTTCCTTTATTTTAGCCATTTTTTCGATCAAAGCACCTACAAAACACAATGAGAGACAAAGTACGGAAAAGTGAACCAAATCATACAATCCCGGGACTAAAAAGCTCAAGAATGTGGGATAAAAACATCCAAAACCGATGCATTTTATGTCCACATCAACACCCCACACTTGAACTTTTCTCGCCCCGAGAAAACTAAACTAAAAAGCAATTTAAAGATATGTCCCGGTTAAACCCCGAGGTTCACCTCGATAGGAGGAGTCCGGACCTCCTTTATTCAAAACAATGAAAAGTAAAGATGCACGTGCAATGCATGAATCTAAATCTAATGCATTTCTAAGACACACTATATGATGCATGCAAAAGGGCGCAAAAGTAGGTGATTTGCCAAGAACGAGTGCAATAATGATCAAAAGAGTTTTCTCAGAGTTGTCACATGCTACAAATCCTTACACACATCAAAGAAACATATAGACGGATGAATACAGTTTAAGCATGATGTTACTCACATTCAAGAATAACTCTTTCCATTTAAACTTGCATTTCATCAGTTACTCTAACCATGTGTTTTCTCTTTTTCCTATACACGGAGTTCAGAAGTTCATATGCTATCATGTTAGACCCATCTCCATTAATTGTAAGGAATCATAACTAATTAAGAATCAGAAAGGTCTTTAATTAAGCTTGTAATATAAGGCTAGGCAAAAGGTATGGAAGAAATATGAAAAGAAGCTCAAATAGATATCTCAAGACAAGAATGCTTCATTCTCACACCAACAGTGTTTCACACATCCCAGCCCCGTTTACGCACCATCCAACTTTTGCAATCTCTACCACCATTTTTCTTTTATTGAATAGCTTAGTATAACACTAATTTTTGCTCTTTTTTTTAGCTATCCAAATTTTCACTACCTTTATCCAAACCTCCATCTCGCATTACCCCACACTTATTTTTCACTAGGGATATAAAATTGTTATTGTTCCCTCTTTTTCTATTTTTTTTCTTCTTTTTGGGGTAATGCTATAATAATTTTTCTCAATACAACCCAATGACATATAAATACATTTTTTTCTCTTTCGCTCACTCAACATCCCAAATAATAACCCCTCTCAATGAAGCACCTAATCCACGAGATATGGGTTCAAACAATAACGAGGATATAAAAAGAAACGAAAGGCACATAGGATCATAATGTTTGGGTTAGAAACGAAAGGTTAAAGCTCAAATGGGGTGACTAAGAGATATAATTATGCAAAGGTAGGCAACTTTTGCTCAAACGGTCCATAGATGGCCTAAAATCATTTTCTCAAATAACCATGTTCCTTATTCTTATTTCGCCTCGAATGGGTCATACATGTAGTTCTAGACTCAATTTACCGCGCATAGAAATCAAAGAAATTCAACACTAATTCTAGCAAACACTCAAAACGCAAGTGGAAGAGCTACTCCTAATGCATGTGCTTTCACAACTCATTAGATTCATTCATGCCTATATACAACTTTGATTTATGCAAGGGAATAAGCATATGAAATAGTTCAATCACTTAATCCTTAAGATCATACACAACAGACTCAACAAATCACCAGAAAATATTTTTTTTGTATTTTTCAAAAATTTATAGCACGAAATGATGCATGAGCACAAAATGCAAGACATACCCCACCCCACACTTTAAAACTAAGCATTGTCCCCAATGCGACTCAATCCTACACATGCTCCTAGTCACATAACTAATAACCCCACACTTATCATAAGCAAATACACAATTCACGAAATCCTATATGCATGTTCTATCAGCACGAAAATTCGGGCGCTCAGCGCCCACCAGATAGCATAAAGGAAATACAATAGCGGTATACAATAAAAAATAGGAAGGGAAGAGATACTGCCCCTCAAAGAACCGTTATGCGAACTACACTAACTGTGGGAATCCTCGTGCATGGGTGGATAGAGAGCTACTTCGCCCAAATGAGTTCATAAGAACTCGGCGCCAACAATCACAACTCTAATTCTCACGCATCCATCCTGTATCACCAACTTGCACAAATAGTCAGAAAATAAGAGCAAGACATAACATATACAAAACAAAGAGGGGTAGGGATATTGGGTTGCCTCCCAACAAGCGCATTTGTTTAACGTCGTTAGCTCGACAGGTAGGAGGCTTAATCAGGAGGCCTCCCAAAAATCTCATACTTCCATTGTGTCCTTCTCTTTAAATGTGAGTAAAAAAATGGGAGAAGAAACACAATGTAGCACAAGATATTATTTCTCGAGTTTTGCAAAAGTTCCAAACTCAAGGCTAGTCTCATCAAGCTCGCCTTCACAGAATAATTATAATTTGGTTCATCTTGGCGCAACTTGATGGAGATATGAATCCCACGAAGCGGAAAATGCTCATGACAACAAGTGTCAAGAACATCTACCACAATAGAGTAATATAAGATCACAAATGGGGAATGAGGACTAGCAAATACATCACAAAAATTATGCTTTATATTAAGATCTCTATGCTCAATATTAAATTTTAAAATCAACGGGATGGGTTGAACATATAGAGTTGATTTGTTAGAATCCAAAAATGAATCTCCCACACTAAAGGGAATTTCGACATCATGCTCGATGTCTACCAAAATAAAATCAATGGGAGATTCAAATACAGCGCCTCTCTTGAGAGCATCTTCCATAGTACCCCTTGGATATCTAATAGATTTGTCAGCCAACTCTATGGTAACTATGGAAGGATTCGGCTCAACAAGAGTTTGTGAACTATTTTCTACAATTATACAATCATTATTTACACCTAAAGAATTCAATGCATCAAAAATATATGGAGATGACATAGATAATATACGAGAGGGATTAGAATTTGATACCTCACATTCCGCACTTACCTCTAAACTCATGATTGAATCACGAGTTTCTTGCTTTGTTGTGTCACATACGTGTTTGGAATGATCATCCTCAATGTGAGTTGCTTGATCGTGTAGAGCTCTATAATTCATCAAAAATTCCATCAGCAACTCCTCCCTATATTCCCTATCCACAAGTGGGTTAAGCACAACACGGATAAGTTCTGATTTCTCGTTATTAGACGATTGTGGTTCAACTTGATATCCTTGATCAAAAGCGGAAGCGTCCTCCCATAATTGACTATAGGGAATTGCTTTCACATAACCCTCACAATCATACATAACATGACCGTTAGCTCCACACAAATCACAATACACATTATTATCATACCAATTCTCCATAAAATTTATATTGCAATGAATTAACTGAAAATATATATATGAAAAAATGAAACAGTCTCAACACAAATTAAAAATATAAGTGTTGCTTTAGTTGCTCCCGGCAACGGCACCATTAACTTGACGCCCTGAGAATTAACTCACAAAAAGGGCGCGGCAAGCGCACCAGTCGTCAAGTAGTATTTCGGTTCAAGTCCGGTTATCGTACCCAAGGGTGCAATAAAACGGTCACTCAATTTAAAATCCTTTAGTTAATCTGTTTCTGAAAAGATTTGTTTTTGGTTTTAAAGATGTAAATAACAAGTTGAAAAAGCAATTAAAGTAAATTGAGAACAAATACGAGGCAAAAATAGCAGATGTTGTGAAATTCAGGGGAAAAGGCGATCTAGGACTTTTGACGGGGTCACAATATGACTATTGACTCGCAGGGGTTTGTGTTTACATGTGCAAATAAGGTAAGTCTAAGGTAACAGAAGTTCTCTCAGCTGGTCCTAAACATCTTTCGATCGAATTAGGTCCCTAGTATAATCTGACCACCTAGTTATTTCTAATCTGGGTGTAGTGAGACATACAGCATTACGATTCATGAACTCCTCTAACTTTCGGTTTATACGCCTATAGTTGTTACACTCGTGTTAACCTAACTTTATTAGATACTAGATTTAAACCCGAGTTACATAATCCTTAGTCCTTTTAGACACTCTCCGCTTTCGATTATTTAGTGCTAAAACCTAATCAACTATCAAGTGATCAATTTGATGAAGCATTAATTCCAAATTATGTCAACAATATCCTAAACACAAATTGCACACAATAACCACAAACCCATTGAATCAATTACTCATATTGCTTCCTCTATCCCTAGATCAATAGAAATTTAGTTCATGGAGAAGAAGGAAGAACACAAAGATGAAAAAGAACAAGAGATAAACATAATTAAAAGGTAAAAGTTGATACAAAATACCAATTCAATGATGAAACTTCAATAGTTTTGCTTCAATCCTTGTTCGTATAGGTCCGAAACTTCAATAGAGGTCCGAAACGGTCTTGGGCCCTTGACAAAAGTTGTAGATCTCTGAATTCCCTTCGATTTTACATAAAATTGAAGGCAATCGGAGTTCGTATGAAGAAGTTATGCCCTTCGAAAATCAGCCAGCTTCCAAAACTCCTAAAACCGGATTTTCCTTTATTTTAGCCCTTTTTTCGATCAAAGCACCTACAAAACACAATGAGAGACAAAGTACGGAAAAGTGAACCAAATTATACAATCCCATGACTAAAAAGCTCAAGAATGTGGGATAAAAACATCCAAAACCGATGCATTTTATGTCCACATCAATGTCCATCAGCCTAGGTCTTCCCGGAACACGTAGCATCGGGGTGAAACAACATGATACACATATCGGACCGGCACACCCCTCGGTCGGATATCTTCCCGGAAAACACCCTCGGGGCAAGTAAACAACAAACACACAATACCAAACAACACGTTACACCGAACTCATCTTATCAACCAAGCTTACCGAACAACTTACCAAACACGTTCCATCGGTCTATCATTCACCCGATCCCATCACAAGGTACAATCATATCACAATCAACACATTCACTCAACCAATCATGTCATGGAGCAATCATTCATATCATACTCATCATAAATCGTATGGTTTAATATGATTCTTAATTTAACCAAAAGTGTATCAAGCATCGACACCTAAGGACGTACAACCATAACCAACACAACCAACAAGTAATCCTAAGGCTCGACATGGCCATTCTACATCACGACAATTTCCATAATTGAAAGCGGTTATTCTAGTGAATCACATCCTATATGCAAACTAAGACTCTTCCGGTTTTTATCATCCTATATGCATACTATTAGCATTTCTTACTTAAAAGCGGAAATTTAATACTCTTCCTTACCTCAAATTCTCCAAACGCTTAACCAACCGAGCGCCTAGAAGTCTCCTCCTCCGAGCTCGAGAATAGGGTCTAGGAACATAAATTAATACTATAATTAATAAACAAACAAAGTCGGTTTTAAAGTGAACTACTTAAATTACCCCTAATTACAAACACTCGGGCCAAAAGGTAAATTGGCCCCGAACTAGGCCCAATTCGGGTAGCCCACAGATCTGGAAACCGGCCCGAACCGTACCCCTTAGAGGCCCGGAACCAGACCCGGACCGTGCCCCTCAGAGGGCCGGTCTGGGACCCAGACCGCGCTCCTCAGAGGGCCGGTACCGAGCCCGTTCTGTGCCGCTCAGAGGGCCGGCACCATGCCCGTTCCGTGCCGCTCAGAGGGCTGGAACCAAGCCCTCTTCGTGCCAAATCTGGGCAGGCTCAAGTCCCTTCTTCCCCAACTTCGTTTCTACGAAAAACTACTTCAAAAACTCCATTTTTAACATCATCAAGCTCCAAAAACAGTCATCCAAACTCCCAAACTTCACTACCCTTAATGGGTTTTCAACAAAAACAACCATCTAGCAACAATTAAACCAAAACCTATATAGTTCAAGCAACTTCCATGGAAACCCATAACTTGAAATGAATTGAAATGAGAAGTTAAGAGGTTACTTACCTTGATGGTGAATAGATGAAGATTTGGAGATTTTGGAGAGGTTTTGATGAAGAAATGGCTTCAAGTTTCTCCGTTTTTCCCTTTCTTCTTTCTCAAGTTAAGAAGCTCCTCCACTCTCTCTCCCCTTGTGAATTTCGCCTGCAATGGTGAAGAATGGGCTGAATTTGTTGCTTCAAGTGTATAAAAACCTATTTGTGAGAAAAGTCCCTTCTACCCCCCTTCTTCTATTTCCTTTCTTTAGGCACAAGGGAGGGTAAATGGGTCATTAGAGGCCCTTTTCTTCTCCTCCGAGCCACTATGGACACATTTCCATGTGGGGGCCCCTTTGTCCTTAATTATTTCCAGCACAATTAGTTTAACTAGTTTTATCCGATAAATAGTCTCTGATTGACCGAAAGTTTACTTTTTCACAAGGACAGTCATTTGAAAGTAAACGACCCAACTAAGCTAACCGTAACGACGGCTAAACTTTTTGGGTCCCGGAAAGGTCCTGAATGACTCACGTAGTCTTCGGTTGATTTTTCCGGCCGAAAGTCAAACTTCGCCAAAAATCACCGGTTCGATTGGGATCGACCGGGGGCAGTTCTTACAATCTACCCCCTTAAAAGAATTTCGTCCTCGAAATTTAAAACGATCGTACCTCAAGAGTCGAACAGGATGGGGTACTTCGCACGAACCTCATCCTCGCGCTCCCAAGTCGATTAAGCTCCGTGGTGCCGCCACTGTACCCGTACCAGTGGGATAGTCTTGCCACGCAAGACCTGCTCCCGCGTATTCAGAATCCTGACTGGCTGCTCCTCATACGAAACATCCTCAGCTACCTCGATGTCCATCCACTCAATAACGTGGGAGGGGTCCGCATTGTACTTCCGCAGTTGGGACATGTGGAAGACGTTATGAACGTTCCCAAGCTGCGGTGGTAGTGCAAGACGGTAAACAATGGCTCTCACTCTGCCCAAAACCTCAAAAGGTCCGATAAACCGCGGGGCTAACTTGCCTCCGCCGCGGTTGAACCGCAATAATCCCTTCTTCGGGCTCACCCTCAGAAACACGTGATCACCAACTGTAAACTCGAGAGGCCGGCGCCGTCTATCAGCGTAACTCTTCTGTCGGCTCTACGCGGTCCTCAATCGATCTCGAATTAATGCGATCTTCTCGGTCGTCTCCCGGACAAGATCCGGACCAAGCAAACTCCTGTCTCCTACCTCTGCCCAACACACGGCGATCTGCACGGCCTACCATACAACGCCTTAAACGGTGTCATCCCAATGCTGGCCTGGTAGCTGCTGTTGTAGGCGAACTCGGCTAATGGTAAGTGATCCTCCCATGATCCTCGGAAGTCCAACACACATGCTCGCAATATATCCTCTAGTATCTGAATCGTGCGCTCTGACTGACCGTCCGTCTGTGGATGGTACGCGGTAATAAGTAGAGTCTCGGTCCCCAAGGCTCTTTGCAAGCTCTCCCAGAATCTGGAGGTGAAACGAGGATCCCTGTCGGACACAAGCGACAGCGGAACCCCGTGAAGACGGATGATCTCCCGAACGTACAACCGACTCAAGGTGTCAACCGTGTTAGTCATCATCATGGCTAAGAAGTGTGCCGACTTGGTCAGTCGGTCGACCACTACCCAAACTGCGTCGTTCCCTCTCGGTGATCTCGGTAAGCCACTCACGAAGTTCATTGTGACGTGCTCCCACTTCCACTCGGCGATCGACAGTGGCTGTAGCAAACCGGCAGGACGCTGATGCTCGGCCTTCACTTGTTGACAAGTAAGGCATCTCGAAACAAACTCTACAACTGCTCTACGCATCCCGCTCCACCAGAACTGCCGTATGATGTCCCGATACATCTTTGTGCCACCCAGGTGCACCGCAAGACGTGAGTGGTGAGACTCTCCCAAAACCTCGTCTCTACAGCTACGTGGCACAAACAACCCTCCTCGGTAAAGTAGACCCAGATCAGTACCCTACTCCCAGCCCTCAGCATCAATACCGCTGGTAGTACTCTCTCGGATCTCTACCGTCTCGGCATCCTCAACCTGTGCCTCCAGCACACGAGCAACTAGTGTGGGTTGAGGCACCAACGAACACATAGTTACACCGTATGTGATCTCATCTAGCTCAAGTCTGAACGAGCTCAACTCCTCTATCATGTCCCACTCTCGGACTGATATACCAGTCAGGCAGTGGACCGACTTCCTACTCAGGGCATCGGCGACAACGTTCGCCTTGCCCGGGTGGTAGAGTAGCTCGAAGTCGTACTCCTCAAGCAGCCCCATCCACCACCTCTAGCGCATGTTCAGGTCGCGCTGGGAGAAGATGTACTTGAGACTCTTGTGATCCGAAAACAGCCGAAATCGCTCTCCATACAAGTAGTGTCACCAGCTTTTCAGAGCAAAGACGACTGCTGCCAACTCTAAGTTGTGGGTAGGGTAGTTGCGCTCATGTATCTTCAACTGTCTGAAGCCATAGGCAACCACCTTCCCGGACTGCATCAGCACACATCCCAGTCCCTCACCAGACGCATCACAATATACATCATATCTGATCCCCCGCTCTGGCACGATCAACACGGGAACGGTAGTCAAACGAGCCTTCATCTCGGTAAAGGAGTGCTCACACTCATCAGTGAATAGAGACTCGGCTCCCTTGCGTGTTAGGGCAGTCATCGGCGCGGCTAGGCGTGAGAAGTCATGGACGAACCGTCGATAGTATCCTGTCAAGCCTAAGAAGTTGTGGATCTCGAAGACACTCTTGGGCCGTGTCCACTGCGAAACCGCAAAGATCTTCGCCGGATCGACTAGTATACCCTCTCGGGACACAATATGTCCTAGGAACTTTACCTCGGCGAGCCAGAACTCGCACTTCTCTAGGTTGCCGTACAATTGGTGAGTGCGCAACAATGTCAAAACTGTCCTCAAGTGCTCTACGTGCGCCTCCTCACTCGGCGAATAAATCAGAATATCATCTACGAACACAACGACGAACTAGTCCAAGTATGGTCGGAAAATGCCGTTCATCAAGTCCATGAACGTTGCAGGTGCGTTCGTCAACCCGAACGGCATCACTAGGAACTTGTAGTGTCCGTACCGAGTCTGGAATGCGGTCTTTGCCACATCCTCCTCCTGAACTCTCAACTGATAATACCCTGATCGTAGATCAATATTCGAGAAGCCATTTGCTCCTCTCAGTTGATCGAAAAAGTCATCGATCCTCGGCATCGGGTAGCGGTTCTTCACCGTGACCTGGTTCAACTTCCGGTAATCGATGCACATCCTCAGCGTTCCACCCTTCTTCTTCACGAAGAGGGCGGGTTCTCCTCACGGTGAAGCGCTCGGACGGATAAACCCCTTCTTCCGAAGCTCCTCGAGTTGTCGCTTCAGTTCGACCAACTCGGCTGGTGAAAACCGGTACGGGGCCATGGATATCGGCGCCTTCCCCGGTATCAGATCAATCCTAAACTCAACATCGCGTACAGGCGGTAGTCCTGACAGCTTCTCCGGGAAAACCTCCGGGAACTCACATACCACTCACTGCAGCTCTCTACTCTGCACGGTCTCACCCTCATCTCCCACGGTCAACGCTGACAGGAGAACTCCGCTCCTACTGCCCAAGACACAAGTGACAATCGTGTCGCCCGACACCACGGTCACCTGCTGACGATAACAATCGATCGACGCTCGGTACCTCGCAAGCCAGTCCATCCCCAAGATCACGTCAAATGCAGTCATGTCCAAAACAAGCAAATCACCAATAAACGGGCAATCAGCCACTCTAATCTCACATGCACAACATACGGTACTCAGGACCACATCTCCCGTAACCGGGGTATAAAGACATAATTGTCGAATTAACGTCTCTACCCTTAACCCCAAAGAACCAGTAAAAGTAGAAGAGATGAAAGAATGTGAAGCCCCAATATCAAATAAGAAAGACGCCCAGGAATTGTAAAGCAAGCACGTACCCTGAGTGGTCTCATGACCGGAGTGGTGTCCCTCCGCTTGGGAGTCAGTGACAGCAAACACCCGGCCCTGTTGTGCTTGGGGTCCTCCTCTCGGGGGTGGTGGAAGGGTCATCTGTTGTGGAGCTCTCGGCTGATGTCTCTGTGCTGGTGCGCCCGCCGCCTGGCGCGGGGCTCTCGGAGTCTGTGTCTGACGCGGTCGGACAGAGGGTGCCTAGCGGGACTGCGCCTGCTGAGGTCTCGGCGATGGCCCTCCTCTAACACGGTCAGGATACTCAAAAGAGATGTGTCCCAGTCGGCCGCAGTAGTAGCATGTCCTCTCAACGGCACTTGGCCTCTCCTCGACCCTCTTCGGACGACCCGTCGGGCGGTCTGCAGGTCCACCACTCATCGGAAAGTCCCATCCCAGATGTCCTAACTGCCTGCACGAGGGACAAAACTACGCTAACGGGGCAGGTCCAACTGACGCTACTGCTCCGACCCGTCGCATCCCACCAGACTGGGCATGTGGATGGAAGGATCCCGAGGTCCTCTGCCTCCTCGGATCGCGACTCTCGGACGATCTCGGAAACCCACTCGGTCTCAGCCTGCTCTCCCAAGCTCTGGCGGTCTGTCGAAAGTGTCGCTCTACAGCTAGTGCCTGGTCCACTAGTGCAGAATACTCCTCAGTTCTGAAGGCAATGACTCGATCCGCGATCGACGGAAGAAGCCCTCCCTCGAATTATCTACAACGACGCTCCTCGGTCTGCACCAACTCCGCTGTGAAACGGGACAAGGATGTGAACCTCGCCTCATACTCCGATACAGGCATCCCTCTCTGACGCAGCTCCAGGAACTGCTGGTGCCTGTCATCTCGGACTGATCTCGGGAAGTACTACTCCAGGAACAGCCTTCCGAACAACTGAAAGTCGTCTCCAACCTTGCGCTGCTCACGCTGCCACCAAAAGTATGCTCATCCCTCAGCTGGAATGCGGTAAAAGATACCCTCATATGCTCATCTACGATCCCCGACGTATCCAAGTTGCGGGTGATGTGTCCCAGCCACCTCTCGGTTGCCTCGGGGTCTGGGTCCCCGTAAAAGATAGGAGTACCCAACCTAAGGAAGTCCCTCAGTGCCTGGGCTGTGTAGCTGTCAGCCTGACTCAGCCTGGCAGCAGGCACGGTCTCAGGTTTCGGTGCTGCAGTCTCCCTCTGGGCGCTGATCGTCGCGAGAACTATGCGAACCACCTCCTCCAGAGTGGTCGCCTGGGTCGGCTCTATGACCAGAGGACCTCTGGACGGTGGCCCTGACGGTCCAGCCTCATCTCTATCGTGCTCCGTAGAGGTAGCACCCTGGGCACTTGCTGGCCCTGCCTTCTCAATGGCAGGTGGCTACCCCTAGCCCCCAGCTGGGCGACCTCTAGTGCCTCTCAGAATGTAGGTACGAGTCATGTCGTATATCCACTGCACGGATAACGCACATGTTCAGTTTATGAAACTCGTAAAAGCGACACGCTTAAAACACTAGCGTTCACACACGCTTCACAAAGGTCATACTCGGACCTACAGTATACTTAGTCTTAGTATAGTTATAGATAATCTCATATAATCACAGAAGTCCGCACACCTGTGCGTCTCACGAGAATCAATCAAATCACAGGGAAACCCGTACAGTTGTACGTCGCACAAATGGATCACACAGTTCAACAATCCCATACAGGGTCATACAGTTCACATTACTCAACAATTCCACTAGTATCAGTATCCACTTAGTTCAAGGTTCTTAACACTTGTTCTTTCTCACACAACATTCATGTCGATATCTTGTCGTTACAACCCGATCCAGGCGTCCCCGAATCTCGTTGTAACCACTTGACATCCCCCTATCACGTTCGACTACAGTGGCACCCCTGAGTCAACCCGTGATAGTACACACACTTCAGTTTTGCAGAAATTTGGGCATGACCCGTTCGAAAATTACACTAACCATCCGCTTAAGCGGGACATTCACTTCACATTTTGCACAAAGCATTTAGCACAACCACAACACACAACAAAATTTCGCAGATATACAATCGGTTCTCGGTAATCCCTCGATCACTACCCGGCCAAGTCAACATTCCGATTTAACCAATCAATCAACGGTCGACCTAGGCGGCAACCCAATAACCGATCACTTAACAAACACGCCAAAAGCAGCATCGAGCATCGCTCGCTAAACCGGCCTCGATCTCAACCGATCGGCATAACCGTTAAACCAAGGCACACATCAAAACACAGAATAAGGCAATACATCAAACAAGGTACTTCGCCATCCGAGACTCTCTCCGTCTCGGATCTACGCGTAGGACATTTCCGACTTGCGTAACCGACCACTAAAACCTTAAAAACCTAACCCTACCCACCTAATTGACGTACGATCCGAGATTTTGAAAACAATTTCAATGAAACCAGACTCTAATACCAAATTGTCACGCCCCAAATCCGGTTTTGACCGGACTCGAGACGTGAACTAGGAATAATAATAATAAACAATAATAAAAGTAAATTTAAACGAAATTAAACTCCATATTTTAGTTCCAAAATAACAACTCCAATAAATAAGAGTCAAACGCTCAATTCCAACCAAGTAACGGAAAACATAGTTTTAGTACGAAAATAAACAGTACGTCTCTCTACTACATACGACCACCCGGATCCTCAATGAGCTCCCGAGCACTGAGACCACCTATAAGTCTACTCGTCAACGAAACCTGTGAAAAACAGTAAACACAGAGGGGGTGAGCTTACGCTCAGTAGGAAAAAGTAGTAAAGGGAAAAAAGGACTCCCGCTTAGTCACCATAAAATTCTCGATTAGTACGATTACCAAAAGACAACACAATTTGAGATCGACAGGAATTGCAACACTTAAACAAACAACAACACAAATGGAGATCAACGGGGAGACAGCTTATTCACTAAAAGAAACCAACTAAAGAAACACACGAGTACCAAAATATAGATAATTAAACCACAAGACTCCGATCCACACCCAAACTCACATATCGTACCGGAACACACATCGGCCTAGATATCTTCCCGGAACTCACATCATCGGGGTGAAACAAGCCTCCCCGGAACACGTAGCAGCGGGTGAGACAACAATATACCATATCGGAATGTCCATCGGCCTAGGTCTTCCAAGAACATGTAGCATCAGGGTGAAACAAGTATTCTCGGAACTCGTAGCATCGGGTGAGACAACAATATCCCATACCGAAATGTCCATCGGCCTAGGTCTTCCCGGAACACGTAGCATCGGGGTGAAACAACATGATACACATATCGGACCGGCACACCCCTCAGTCGGATATCTTCCCGGAAAACACCCTCGGGGCAAGTAAACAAACAACACACAATACCAAACAACACGTTACATCGATTTCATCTTATCAACCAAGCTTACCGAACAACTTACCAAACACGTTCCATCGGTCTATCATTCACCCGATCACATCACAAGGTACAATCATATCACAATCAACACATTTACTCAACCAATCATGTCACGGAGCAATCATTCATATCATACTCATCATAAATTGTATGGTTTAATATGATTCTTAATTTAACCAAGAGTGTATCAAGCATCGACACCTAAGGACATACAACCATAACCAACACAACCAACAAGTAATCCTAAGGCTCGACATGGCCATTCTACAGCACGGCAATTCCCATAATTGAAAGCGGTTATTCTAGTGAATCACATCCTATATGCAAACTAAGACTCTTCCGGTTTTTATCATCCTATATGCATACTATTAGCATTTCTTACTTAAAAGCGGAAATTTAATACTCTTCCTTACCTCAAATTCTCCAAACGCTTAACCAATCGAGCGCCTAGAAGTCTCCTCCTCCGAGCTCGAGAATAGGGTCTAGGAACATAAATTAATACTATAATTAATAAACAAACAAAGTCGGTTTTAAAGTGAACTACTTAAATTACCCCTAATTACAAACACTCGGGCCAAAAGGTAAATTGGCCCCGAACTAGGCCCAATTCGGGTAGCCCACAGATCTGGAAACCGGCCCGGACCGTACCCCTCAGAGGCCCGGAACCAGACCCGGACCGTGCCCCTCAGAGGGCCGGTCTGGGACCCGGACCGCGCTCCTCAGAGGGCCGGTACCTAGCCCGTTCTGTGCCGCTCAGAGGGCCGGCACCGAGCCCGTTCCGTGCCGCTCAGAGGGCCGGAACCAAGCCCTCTCCGTGCCAAATCTAGGCAGGCTTAAGTCCCTTCTTCCCCAACTTAGTTTCTACGGAAAAACTACTTCAAAAACTCCATTTTTAACATCATCAAGCTCCAAAAACAGTCATCCAAACTCTCAAACTTCACTACCCTTAATGGGTTTTCAACAAAAACAACCATGTAGCAACAATTAAACCAAAACCTATCTAGTTCAAGCAACTTCCATGGAAACCCATAACTTGAAATGAATTGAAATGAGAAGTTAAGAGGTTACTTACCCTGTGGGTAAATAGATGATGAAGATTTGGAGATTTTGGAGAGGTTTTGATGAAGAAATGGCTTCAAGTTCCTCCTTTTTCTCCCTTTCTTCTTCCTCAAGTCAAGAAGCTCCTCCACTCTCTCTCCCCTTGTGAATTTTGGCTGCAATGGTGAAGAATGGGCTGAATTTTTTACTTCATGTAATAACCACTCCCGGTCAACGCCAGTCAAATCTGCGAAAAACAGGAAAATTAAAAAAAATTCAGCAGACACTTGATTGAACCTAAATTTGACCCCGAGGGTCATACCGGACTTAAGTTGACCCCGATATTGACCAAAGTGAGTTCCAGGGGACTCAGGGAAACTTTCTGATCAATTTGGGAAATGTTGACTTTTCGCTGGAAAAGTCAACCGAGCGACGTTTTGGTCCATTCGAGGACCGTTTTGGATCCAAAAAGCTTAGCCGTCGTCGCAGCGGTCTTAGTTGAGCCGTTTCCTTGTAGCCCGTGAATTTTCGTAATTTCTTGGAAAAAGTGCCCGTTCGGGGCCCGAGACGGCCGAATTTCGCGAATCTGACTGAAAATATCTAGGAGATATTTTTCAAAAAGGCATGGGACCCACATGACACATGTCATGAATGTGGTGGAATGAAGAAAAGAGGACAACTTTGCCCTTTGACTTAAAACTAAAGGAAAAGAGAAAAAGTGAGGGTATTTTGGTAACTTTGATGTGTGGTTAGTGTTTTTGAACAAAACAAAAGACGAGAGGAATTGTGGTATTCG
Organism: Erodium maritimum; assembly: GCA_963921825.1. Lineage (NCBI taxonomy): Eukaryota > Viridiplantae > Streptophyta > Magnoliopsida > Geraniales > Geraniaceae > Erodium > Erodium maritimum. The sequence goes on from OY997589.1 coordinate 35,201,571, forward strand.
GCCATAAGGTGTTTTTTTGGGTTTTTGGAGAGAGAAAGTAGATAGAAGGAAGAGAGAAGAAGAGAGAAAAGAGAAGGAAGGTTGGGGTTTTGTCACTATTCACGAGCATCAAGCCATGGGATCGTCTCAACGATAGAAGATTCAAACTCACGTCGACGTTCTCTACGGTGAGCACCTAACCGATTCTCGTTTTGTTAAATTTAAAAGTTAGGGTTTTGATTGAAATGGGTTGAATATGGATGAGTTGAGGTGTAGGGTTTGTTGGAGGTGTTTTGGAGCGAAGAGATGAACGTTTTCCGGTGACCGGAGGCTCGGGGGAGCTCCGGCCACCGTGTATGGTGGCTGGCCAGTTTTATAGGGTGGCTGGCCGGAGTTAGGACCAACCACCACCTTGGTGGACCGGCCCCAAACCGGCCCTAGCCACCCACGGCCAAAGGGGGTCGGGTGGGGCCCACATGCTCGGGTGTTTGGGTTTCGTGTTCAGGTGGTTTAGAACGTTTCCCAAGTAATTAATCTACAACCGGATCGAAATTTGGAATTAAATTGGAAAAGTTGTAATTAACGGATTTTGGAAACTTGAAACGCAAATTAAATGACTCGGAAGTCGGTATTCGATTCCGTCGAGTGCCTAGGAACCCTTGAATTATTCTAAGACCGTAGAAACGACAACGGGAATTTTTGGAGCCCCGGAAGGGCGTTTCCAAAACCCGGGCAGATTCGCCATGTCGGGCGAATCGGGCCTTTCCGGGTCCAATATCGACAATGTCGAGTAATTGGGGAGTTTGGGAGTGATCGACATTGTCGGGGTTACTTTTGGGCGTCGGGTTTATTAAAATTCGGTTTATGCCTGCAAGCTTAAAAGAGTTTAAAAATTGTGTTCTTGTTAGATCGTGCTGCAGACCGAGGAAAGGGAAAGCTAGGCGAGTGACCGAGATCACGTCGGAGCTTAATTGTGCGCTTTTGGAGAAAGCATACGAGGTAGGGAAAAGTAGCCGGATCTCGGCCCTGACTAGGGAAAGTTAACAGTAGAATTGCATGTGACACCGGGGTGTCGTGGGTTAAGTAGGTTTATCAAATATTAGAAAGGCATGATACGGGAACGTAGCGAATATTAGAAAAGCATGTGACACTTAGTAGTGTCGTAGGAGCAGAGAACTTATCGATGTTAGAATTATTGGAGGCATATGACCATGCCCGGAGGTTGATTGTGAAGTTATCGATATTAGGAGTACTGGAGGCATATGACCATGCCCGGAGGTTGATTGTGAAACTGTTGATATTAGGACTGTTGGAGGCATTGGTTATGCCGGAGGTTGATTGTGTATTTTGTGTCTTGGGTGGCCATGAGAGCCCGTGTTTTACTGTTGGTGTCTGGGGTGGCCATGAGTACCCGTGGGGTTGTTGAACCCGTGTCTTTACTTTGGTGTGTCTTGGGTGGCCATGAGTGCCCGTGGGGTTGTGAACTCGTGTCTTTATTATCGGTGTGTCTTGGGAGGCCGTGAGTGCCCGTGGGGTTGTTGAACCCGTGTCTTTACTGTTGGTGTGTCTTAGGTGGCCGTGAGTGCTGGGGGTTGTTGATCCTGTGAGTTACTGTTGGTGTGTCTTGGGAGGCCGTGAGTGCCCGTGGGGTTGTTGAGCCCGTGAGTTGTTGGTGGTTTTAAGAGGCCGTGAGTGCCTGTGGGGTTGTTGAGTCCGTTAGTTATTGTTGGTGGTTTTGAGTGGCCGTGAGTTCCTGTGGGGTTGTTGAGCCCGTGATTTACTGTTGGTGTATCTTGGGAGGCCGTGAGTGCCTGTGGGGTTGTTGAGTCCGTGTTTTACGGTTGGTGTCTTGGGTGGCCATGAGTGCCTGTGGAGTTCTGAACTTGTGTTGTTGCTGTTTGTTGAACTTTGTTTGCTATTGTGATTGTGGTTACCTGAGGTTGTGGGCCCGCTTCATGAAACGGGGGTCCTCGATCACACGCGTCTGCATGTTCAGACGGGGTAGGGGGCCCGCCCGTCAGTAAAGGGGTCCTGGCCGCGCGTGTGTGGTTCGGGGTTGTGAGTGTGATAGGTCGACAGCCTGATCCGACTTTGTGTCGAGGAAATGCGATAGGTCGACCGCCTGACCTGATGAGATCGGTAAAGGGCGTGAGTGAGGTTACTGAGCAGCTGGTTTGCGATCCTTTGTGATCTTGTTTGGTGTGCGATCCTTTGTGATCTTGTTTGGTGTTGCGTAGCTTTCTGTCGTGTCCTTGGAGGAGGTCGTCGATAGTTGTGTCGGGTTTACTTTACGTGTCAGAGTGTTGAGTTGGTCAAGGAAGGTAACTGTGGGCGTGTGTCAGTCGGAGTACTTGGGTTGGGGATAGTGTTCCCCGGTGTTGAGTTTATTGTTGGTGTTACCAGCATTGTCTGCTAATTATGCCGTAGTCAGTCTGTTATCCGTGGTGGTGAGCGAACGCTCACCCCTAGCTGCTTTTCCTACAGGCACCGGTCGCAGGTTGGACTAGGTGAGCTTCTGAAGCTTGAAGAGCTAGGAACGAGATTCTGGGTTGTACTTTTGAGTCTAGTGACGGATACCTTGTTTTGTCCAAGTGTTTATTCAAGACAGGTTTCAATTGTTTTATGATTTTAAACGTTCGCATCCCGAGTTCGGTTTACTAAAATTGGGGCGTGACACTTCAAGTGTATAAAAACCTATTTGTGAGAAAAGTCCCTTCTACCCCTGTAAAACCCGCTTCGGGAAAAAAAAAACTTTTGGGTCGAATCGGGTCGGACCGGGTCGGACCGGACCCGACCAGAACCCGGCCAGACCAGCAACCCGCCCAGCAGGCCCGGTCAGACCCGGCCTCTTACTCTTGTTGGGCCGTGGAAGCTCAGGCCCACCTTGGCCAGGCCCGTGTGCCAGGCCCGTTTGAGGGTTCGGGTATAAAAGACCAGATTAGGGTCTGAAACCCTAATCTGTCTTCGTCTTCTTCGCGCAGCCCCCTCCCGTTACCCTTCTCCTTCGTCGACCTCCTCCCGACCCTTCCTCCCTCTCGGCTCTTCGATCCCGACCACGCCGGCTCCGATCTCCGGCGACCTCTCTCCAGCGCCGGCCCTCTCCCGTCCCTCACCACTGTCCGCTCCTTCTCCTCCGTCCGATTCTCCGACCACGCCCAGCTCCGACCTCACTCCTCCACGCCGTCTCCACCTCCGGCCACCACCGTCCCTCTCGACTCCACGCCGTCCTCACCGCGCCACCACCGAGCCGCCGCCCTACTCCGCCCCTCACGCTCGCCTCCGTCCAGATCCGGCCACCACCCGACTTCCCTCTCCAGATCTCCGGCGAGACAAGCTCGCCTGGGACACGACCGAGCCCGAGCTCGTCCCGCCTTCGTCCCGAGCCAGCCGCCGTGCACCGCCGCCGTGCCCGCCGCCGCCCTTGCCGTCCCTTCTCTACGGTTAGGCCCCGGCCGACGCCGCCCTCACCGTCGGCCGACCGGTTCGAAACCGAACCTCTATTATTTCCCGTCTTCGAACTACTGTAAATCGGGTTTTGTTGTAACAAACAAAGAAAATGAAATAAAACCTTTTTCGATTTAGTTTGGATCTGTTTAGGGTTAAAATTGTTAATGAAATCGATTATTATTTGATTAAACCTGCTAATGGAATTGATTAATATTTGGAACGGTTTTTGAATCGAAAAGGGAAACAATTAAATCAGATTGGAGTAAAAGATGGATTTTGGATCTGCTTCGGTTGAAATCGAAATCACAGTTTTGGAAAGAAAAGGTTGTAAAACGGAAAATCAAACTTAAGGAAGAAGGTTTTAAAATGAAAAGGAATTTAAAAGCGTTTCGGTTTTAAAAACGGTTTAAAATCGAGGAGTTGAGAATCAAATTTGTAAACGGGATTTGATTCTCAACTCCTAGATTGTTCAAAAACAAAGATCGGAACGGAAATAGATTGGAATTTAAAAAGGGAATTTGATTTAAAACAAAAACCGTTCTGTTTTTAATAAACGGTTGGTAATCAGAATTAGGAACGAATCTGGAACTCTGGTTAAAATGGACTGCTAGCTGGGTTAAAAAGGGAACAAAAGCGGACCGCTGAATCGGACCTCGGGATTCGTGCATTGGGACCGTGCCTCGCATGCACCGGTATCGGTGCTCGGGTACTCAAACCCGATTCGCCGTGACCCCGCTTTTATCCCGCTCGAGTTTAAGGGACAACTGCCGGTTTTAAACTGGATTAACCGTAACCTTTAACTTAACGGCGGAACCGTTATTAATCTATGGCTTTCGTGTTTCCTTTAGCGTCCGACTTCGATCGAAGTAAAGCCCGGAGGTAGCGAGCCAGAACGTCAGCAGCTAGGAAGCGTAGCGGTTGCTCTTCAGTTGAGGTAGGGAAAAGTAGCCGGATGTCGGCCCTGACTAGGGAAATTTAATAGTAGAATTGCATGTGACACCGGGGTGTCGTGGGTTATCTAGGTTATCGATTATTAGAAAAGCCTGATACGAGATCGTAGTAATTATTAGAAATACATGTTACGGGAACTTAGTAATTATGAGAAAAGCATGTGACACTTAGTAGTGTCGTAGGAGCAGAGAACTTAGCGTTAATTGTTTTACTGGAGGCATATGACCATGCCCAGAGGTTGATTGTGAACTGTTGATATTAGGACTGTTGGTGTTTTAGGTGGCTTTGGGAGCCGTGTACTAAGGTTGGTGTCTTTGGCTGGCCTGACCGAGTTAGAGTCTCGGGGGGGTTGCAAGCTTCCTTTAGCTGTCTTACGAGTTAGAGTCTCGGTAAGTTGCAGGCGCGTTTTATGGTTGGTGTCTTGGGAGGCCGTGAGTGCCTGTAGGGTTGTTGAGTCCGTGTCTTACTTTCGGTGTGTCTTGGGAGGCCGTGAGTGCCTGTGGGGCTGTTGAGTCCGAGTTTTACTGTTAGTGTCTTGGTGGCCATGAGTGCCTATGAGTGTTGAACCTGTGTTGTTACTGGTTGTGAACTTGCTTGTGATTGTGATTGTGATTGTGATTGTGTTTGTGGTTACCGGAGGTTGGGGGCCCGCTTCCTGAAACGGGGGTCCACGAGCACACGCGTCTGCATGTTCAGACGGGGTAGGGGGCCCGCCCGCCAATAAAGGGGTCCTGGCCGCGCGTGTGTGGTTTGGGTTTGTGAGCGTACCTTGGCTGGCTTATGGGTTAGAGTCCCAGTAAGTTGCAGCATTTTCCGGCTGGCTTATGAGTTAGAGTCCCAGTAAGTTGCAGTATTTTCCGGCTAGCTTATGGGTTAGAGTCCCGGTAAGTTGCAGCATTCTTGGGTTGGCCTGACCGGGTTAGAGTCCCGGGAGGGCGTTCTTGGCAGCTGGTTTGCGATCCTTTGTGATCTTGTTTTGGTGTGCGATCCTTTGTGATCTTGGTTGGTGTGTGATCCCTTGTGATGTTGTTTGGTGTTGCGTACTTTCTTTTGAGTCCTTGGAAGAGGTCGTCAATCGTTGGGTCAGGTCTACTTTACGTGTCAGAGTGTTGAGTCGTTCGAGGAAGGTCATCGTGGGTGTTTGTTCAGCCAGAGTACTTGGGTTGGGGATGGTTTCCCCGGTGTTGAGTCGTTGTTGGTGTTACTTGCTTTGCCTGCTAATTATGCCGTAGTCAGTCTGTTATCCGTGGTGGTGAGCGAACGCTCACTCCTAGCTGCTTTTCCTACAGGTACTGTTCGTGGGACGGACTAGGTGAGCTCTCGAAGCTTGTGGAGCTAGGAGCGGAGTCCGGGTTTTGTCTTTTGAGTCTAGTGACGGATACCTTGTACCTTTGTCCATTTGTTGGGACGTGTTTTAAACTGTAATTATTATTTTGTTGAACCAAACTGGTATTTTAAATTGTTTAATGAAAACAGGTTTCAAGTGTTTTTATGTTTTTAAAACGTTCGCGTCCCTAGTTCGGTTTACTGAAATTGGGGCATGACAACCCCCTTCTTCTATTTCCTTTCTTTAGGCACAAGGGAGGGTAAATGGGTCATTAGAGGACCTTTTCTTCTCCTCCAAACCACTATGGATACATGTTCATGTGGGAACCCCTTTTTCCTTAATTATTTCCAACACAATTAGTTTAACTAGGTTTATCCGATAAATAGTCTCTGATTGACTGAAAGTTGACTTTTTCACAAGGACATTCATTTGAAAGTAAACGACCCAACTAAGCTAACTGTAACGACGGCTAAGCTTTTTGGGTCCCGGAAAGGTCCTGAATGACTCACGTAGTCTTCGGTTGATTTTTCCGACCGAAAGTCAAACTTCGCAAAAAATCACCGGTTCGACCGGGATCGACCGGGGGCGGTTCTTACAATGAGGGATTGCCACATAACCCTTTGCTTGCAAGAAGTGGTGGCATGTAAATTGTGGTGGCCACACATGGCATACACATGTCATTTCCACAACACTCCTCCTTGGACACCACAATGTGCTTCAAGTTGAAGTTGTCTTGCTAAAAACCTCCTCGGGAAAACCCGGTGGGACAAAACTTGTGAGGTAAAGAATGCAACGCACAAAATGTGCTTGAATTTGTGTTTGTTGCTGCCTCGTTAAAAACCTTTCCAAGAAAACCTCGTGGGACAAAACCTGAATAAGGGAAAAAGAGTGCAGCGCACGGAAACATACTCCCCCTGACTGTCGCTCTCCCTGGAGACCGACTGAGTAATCTCGGTTGCTTGCAAAGTCGACTCATATTATCTTGTACACCTATTTTCCCAAAAACTGATGTTTCCCAAATTTCAGTGAATAAACCTGCATGATTTTCACTACGTGATTCCAATTGACGTCAATCGCATGACTCTTCCGGAGTTTTCGAAACAAGGATTTCTGAGCAACTAATGGTAGTAACCAAAACACTGAAAATTGTCTTCCCAAAACTATAATTGTCTTGAGACATGCTTTACAGATCTGCTTCTAACTCAAAACCGGTAATTCGCTTCTGAGCTCAAAACTAGCTAGCATATTTACTACGAGTTTTTTGTCACGCCTTGTACATTATAACATCTCAAATTTAGATATGGTACTTCAGAAACAAATATCTTTTCATTTCTTTGAGACAAATGAGATCCTCTATAGGATCTAAATATCGATCGATCGTTTGAATACCAATCCAAACACGTTTCAATTGTTTCTTAACATATGTATATTTATAGATCCATTTGAAATATGCTCGATCTTCAAGCCGAGACAATACTTCATCATCAGAACTTTCATTTGAAATCCTTTCTTTAGATAAATTGTAGTTTACAGGATCTCTTTAGGAGTCCATATCAAATTTATATGATCGACGCCTACTGCTTATTGAGTACATGGTTTCTCATACCACCTCTCATTGCCTCATGAAAATTAACCCTTTATAGATTCATTTCTTTAGATAATCTTAAATCCTTTGGGGAATGACATTGCTTCTGGCAATTTAAATTTTCATAGGATTTGCTTTAGGCAGATTACAATGCTTCAGGCAATGCATGAAATTTGCTTCAGGCAAATTGCAATGCTTCGGGCAATGAAAGTTCTTCAGGGACTTTTATAAATGTTGGCACTCAAAGTACCATTAGCAGTGAATACGTCCAATATACCATGGTGATCACACATCATGACTTTATCAAAAATTGATTTCAAGTCATTCAAGATAAATACCTTTATAAGGCGTGCTTTATATTCAACATCTTTGTTTTCTCATTCATCTATACCCAGTTGGTAAAACATCCTTCGATGTTTTTATTATGATTTTGAACATTGGACATTATGCCAATAAGTCAATTCTTCTGGAATGACATTTTCTCGTATTGGCCAAACATGTCTTTAAAAAACATTAGTCAACACCACGTGGTTCAATGTCAAAATCATCTACCATTTCAATTTCATGGTAATAGTAATGCCTTTATCAATGGAAACCGATTTTTGATTCCATGATTTCTTTTATGTGTGAGTAATTCATATAAATTTCCTCATTTCTTTTCTCTTGCAACTCTTCAGGAGTATTAGAGACTTTCGGCACTTAAAGGCCGATTGGTTCTTCTAGAACCGCCTCTGGTAGTTCTTCTGGAACTAACACTTTTGTTGGAACTGATATTCTTATCAACTTCGAGAATCATGCTCAGTCATGATGCGCCTGATTCTTTCTTTCTTGGAATCAATATTCTTTGATCCAAGTAGCCTCTCACGCTTTTGGCGTGTACAAGAGGAGTCATTCCCCACTTTCACAAAGCTTTTAAATATTTGCATGTATCTTGATATGACCTGATTATTCTTTATAAATGCGTCTAGCATTTGGTCTACGACATTTTTTTTTCAAATGTGCAAGCTTATGTACTTCAGGTAAATATGATGAGACAAAAATAATTTTCCAAGAACATTTCACGCCTTAGTTCAGGAAGTCCTTTTCTCTTCACTTCAAGGTGAAGGATATTGTCTCATCAAAATGAAAACTAACATGTCATGCTATAAATATATGTTCCTTCAGGGACTCAAGATACCAACATTGTCAAGGCGATCAAATTTATAAAGCGTGTCAACAACTTAGTAAATGCAATGTTACACGATAAGACCATCTTCTGGATGCGTCTCTTATAAAGTAAGTACGATCGTATATATCCTCATGAGTTCTCTACATGAGTGATTGAAATTCCATACTAAAATTGTCTTTAGATGGTTGGACCACAAAATATATCTTTGAAAAGCAATATGTCATGAGACATTGGAACATTGTAGTTCTTTAAAGAAAATCCAAATTAACTTTCAATGACTCTACGCATGATCGTCGATCTAGAATGATCATGACGAATACGTCGACGTATAAAACATTTTCATTATTGAACTTCTGGTTCAATATAACGTAGGAATTGAATGTTCTCATTCATGTATTAATCACTCCAGGTGATACTTGAGAAATGCAGTCTCATTTGTGGTCTCAACATGACATGTATCAAAATGTATGTCGTTAATGATGAGTAGACGCTTTTGGATCTACTTTCATATAGAGCATTATGAATGCTTAACTTCATTGTAATTCTCAACGACATGGTAGCTCTTTGGAGCCCTTATTTACCTCAATCAAGGTTAAAAAAAATTCTCATACTTTAGGGCAGTATTGTGTAGTGATACACATATCATTTTCTTTTTTCGCACATGAATTGATCGCTTCAAGGATCCATATATAATCGGTGAAATGAATCATGATCATATGGACTACATCGTTATATGTAGAGTTGTTTGAGACATTAAATTCATTTAGATCTTCCAGATCTAGGTCATCAATAAGACTTTATCTCTATCACCCTTTCCTTTTTCTTTTTCTTGTTTGATGCTTGATATAAAGGCATCAAAATATTTGTCCTTACAACATGTAATCGACCAATGATTTCTCTCATCTCGTATATAACATATACTTTCATCACTTCTGGGAGTTTAGGTTTATATGAACTTCTGGTCATATAAATTGTAAGAGTGCATCTTGAATTAGAATCTCAAGTTCTGTGAAATTTTAAGTTGGTATGAACTTCTGGCCATACGACATTTAACAACACTGCACATATTAAATTATCATGAAATGAATGGTTCAGTACATTTATCTCAAATTCTATGAAATGTTAAGTCTGTATGAGCTTCTGGTCATACGACATGTAGCAATGGTACACATATCTATTCCATTTGAAAGATTGTCCCAATGGACATATCTTTAACAATTTTGTAACTTCAGGTCTAGAATACCTCAATATTTGTAAACTTCAGGTTACAAATATACAACATTTGAGTCATCACAATTAGATATATAATCGCACAATGAGCGAACTCATAGGGTGAACATAATAAAGTAAATAACAACAATATATAAATATAAGCATAACCATACACCGAATGAACACGTGGGGTAACCATAATAAATGCCGAAAGTAAATATATATATAACCGCACAACGAGCAAGCTCATGAGGTTGACATAATAAATATAAGTAATTGCATATAAATTTTAGGCTTCAGGGCTTAGACACAAGTTACAGGCTTCAGGCATGTGTTTCGTCTTGTGACCTTAATATAAGTTACAGGCTTCAGGCATGTGGTCTATATTTTTCCTTTAATGTCATCTTACAGGCTTCGGGCATGTGGTTTATCAATCGGTCATAAATACAAGTATCAAGTTTCAGGCTTCATGCATCGGCCTACGATTTCTCGAGCTTCTGGTGTCAAATGATTAAGTTTTGATACAAGACCGTTTCACTTCATTGATACATGAAGTAGTCCAAACTACAAAAGGAACAAAAAGTAAAGAAGCAAGACAAAGGTTCTTCTTTGCATTTTCCTTACACCAGCCTGAGAGCTGAATATTAGTACTTTACTAGATTCGTCATCCCTAATATAAATCGAAACCACTATATGTCGATATATTTCAATTTGAACATATCGACATTTATAATACCCAACCTGAATTCGTTGGTATGAACTTCCAGCTCAAAGTACGCCAAGTCGCTGGTATCATGTATTTGGAACTTCTGGTCCAATATACATTAGGTCGCTAGTACTATATATTTGGAACTTATGGTCCAACATACCATCATATTTGTAAGCTACAGGCTACCAGTATGCAAACTCACAAATTCATTTATAAAATAACCATGTGACGAGTAAACCCATGAAGTAGCCAAATTATCCATATAACCCGCACAAAAAAATTGCAAACTTTAGGCCCTAACCAAGTTGCATGTTACATTCATGTGGTATGCATCTTGGAACTTCAGGTCTAAATGCTTCAGTTTCAACAAATCTCAAAGTTTCGAGTATCAACAATGAAAGACAAGCATATACGATAAGCATCAATTTTTTGATGTGAAATATCCAATGTAAATTGGCGATCACAGAGCATACTTATACGAAAGTTGTAACTAAACATGCACAAATAAGCATGACTCAAGTATAAATAAATTCACAAGGATATGAAACTTTGATACCGAATAGACGAGCAAGTTTTGATGTAAAGTTGGGCAATTGTGCTGATAATGTGTCGTGAAACTCGTGTTTAAAGATCGAGTTTGGATGGAACCAACACCAAGACGCCGATGGCCCAAAGTAATACAAAGGTTGGTGTCTACGGGTTGGTTACCAATCAAACAAGAAAGAACACTTGAGAGTTGGAGAGTAGAGAGAATTTATATTCATATCTTGAAAGTGTCTTACAAGAAATGTGGTGTTGTGTTGAAATCTATTTTATCTATAAAAAGAGGATTGTAGTGTTTTAAAATCGCGTGCTCTACAGAGGCCACTCACAGTTCAATCGCTACTCGCCCGCACTCGCAGTCAAAAATTCGCGATTTATTCGAGTGTTTGTCGCGCACAGGACTCTAGCTGCGTGTTTTTGGAAGTTATAATCGCATGAATGTTTTGTTTACCGTCCTTATCTCTTGGGTCTTATCTCTTTGACAGTTTTGCGTCCTTATCATTTTGCAGTTTTTTCTAATCTTATCCCTTTGGCAGTTTTTACGAGAGAAGAAGAATTCGCTTCCTGTTCAAATAGATTCTCAGCTATTTATTTACTGTTGTCTTACAAGAAATGTGGTGTTGTGTTGAAATCTATTTTATCTATAAAAAGAGGATTGTAGTGTTTTAAAATCGCGTGCTCTACAGAGGCCACTCACAGTTCAATCGCTACTCGCCCGCACTCGCAGTCAAAAATTCGCGATTTATTCGAGTGTTTGTCGCGCACAGGACTCTAGCTGCGTGTTTTTGGAAGTTATAATCGCATGAATGTTTTGTTTACCGTCCTTATCTCTTGGGTCTTATCTCTTTGACAGTTTTGCGTCCTTATCATTTTGCAGTTTTTTCTAATCTTATCCCTTTGGCAGTTTTTACGAGAGAAGAAGAATTCGCTTCCTGTTCAAATAGATTCTCAGCTATTTATTTACTGTTGTGGAATTGAATTTTTTAGTTGTTGAGCAGTTGGTGAGAGGGATGTGGAGAAGGAACTGGTGATGACTACGGAAGCGGAACCATGGTCGTCCCCCCCCCCCCCCGGCTTCTTTGTAGGCTTCAGTGTTAGTGCTTTCCAACTCCGGGTGGATGGATCAAGCGGGGAAGAAGAAGCAGCAAGACTTTTCGGATTCGCTGAAAACGGGCCTTTCAAAAGACGTAAACCCATCAACTACTGAGGACTTCTCTGATTTTTAGAAATGGGGGTTTCATCAAGGTAACTTCATGGTTTTGTTGATTGTGTATTGGTCTTTGTTTTTTGTTTTTTGTTTTTTGGTGTTCGCACATAAGAGGAATTGTGCAACTTTGCTTTTATCATGTGTTGATTTCTTCTGTAGAATTGTTTTTTATTGTGTTTGCGTTTTCTTAATTCTAATTTTGTTTGCCTTGATTATTTCCCGTTTTCCTTATAATTTTTTCAGCTTGGTTGATCAGGATCAGTTGAAGTGATTATTGTTCTGGGGTTTTGATTTGTATATTGTTTGCTATTTTTTAAGAGTTCGGAGATAGTCTGGTTTGAGGCAAACGCACAAGAGAAAACAATGACGAGCGTTGCTCAAACCATCTCTGCAATTGTAAGTTCATCTCTAGAATTATATGAATTTTATAATCCGTCTACACCTCAAATTCTGTTTTCTTTTGCATCTGATTTCTGTTTTATCAGTGTTTAGTTAGTATAAACCTTCGTTTATGTGATCCATACAATTCATGGAAATGACCTTCTTCTCATAAATCATGATCTTACTATGCCGATGTGTTTTGGATATTGCTGGGAGATCCTCATAGATGATTTTGTAATGGGCTTCTCATTTGTGTATTGAAAAAATATTGATTTTTATTTAATGTAATTTGGATACTTCTGAAGAGAATTATAGTTAAAAATATATAAGAGCAAATTTGATATTATTTATATGGAATACCAGTATATATTTTTTTTCACCAATTTTGGTTTTATACATTTTGCAGAGAGGTCATGTGCTATGAAAGCACTAAAAAACACTTAAAAATATGAACTAGATTGTGATAATGGGATTCTTATTATATTTACATTCTATTTTTTTTTTTTGCACAACAATTGATTCTGTACTTATATTCGTGTATTGTGTTTTAGGCCAAAATTTGGAGTGCTCTCTTGCGAAGTCACAGGCAGATTAAAAGTCTGTTGGGGATCAAGTTCCATAAGTCGCAACTTATCCACCCCATGTTGGTTATGGCTTGGTTGGGGCAGGCTATGGTGCACTAGGTCCAACTGCTGGATAAGGTGCTGCAGGCTTTGCACATGTAAGATGTGTGCATGTGTATTACTAAGGAGAAACGATCGTGTGAGTTTTTTTTTTCTTGGAGAGGTGTAAAATTGTTTTTTGCTTGTGGAATATGTTTCTATCAACAGTTGATTGTTGCTTTATCTGATCCAGAAATTTATTACAGGTAAAATCTCTTTTTGGCTGCCGGGAAAGGGCAGGAAAATAGTAACGCATCTGAAGAATTTTGACTCAGTGTGTATAAATCGACGAGTTGATTTGTGTTTAGTACTCGGAAGATCAAGAAAATTCTATTAAATGAGCCAGCCAGCGTTCGCATTATGTTTGATTTTCCTTCCGATTTCTCGGCAACTAAACATTTCTTAATCAGTTAAACTGTGGTTTACAGTTGATTCATCTGTATGCTGAATTCATTTTCAATTTGCGGAATTGTGCAGGTATTATTGCTTGCGGAATTGTGGTAAATATTTTTTTTTACTTATTTGACCCATTCAGTCAACAACCCTGAATTCATACTGAAGTGTGGGTTTTGCATAATTTCATGGTTTCTTTCCTCTGGAGCTCATAAACTACTATATAAGTATTATGTGAATTTGACTTGAAAGTTCTCTCTATCGTAATGTTATGGAGTTTATATCGCATTTTTAGGTCATTGCCCTCTTTTGATTCAGTTGGGTGTTGTGTGATTGTGACATCAATATTACCTTTTTGCTCTGTTATTGATTTGGTTTTTCAACTGTATGAGTTGGATAGTCTTTTGAATATTCATATATCCATTTGTCATTATGTAGGGTATGCATTGATGATATCTTTATAGTGTGGTCATCATTTGGAGAATCAATTTTTGTCGAATTATGATACTAGATTTATCGAGTTCTTGCTCTATATATTGTTTCCATCTGATGATTTTGATACTGATTAGGGGTTATTGGTATTTATTAGAGAGGAGATTTTAGAGATAATGCAGAGGAAGAGGATCTGGTCACTTGATAAAGATCATCCTATGGGGAATCTAAAAGTGTGATAAACTGACCTGAATTTCATTGTTCACAAATGTTATGTATTGCTTGCAGTATGACATATGAGGAGGATAGTATCTGCATATATGGGAATATACCTGAATTGTTCGGGAAATGGACACAAATTGACAGATTGTGAGTATTGTATTCGGTTTTATTAATTTATAGATCTTCAAGTTCATTTTCTACAACGGTTTAGTGATGGAAACTTTTAGGGATATTCTTTCTTCCCAATCTAGGCTGAAAAACATGACTGAATTATAAGTAACAGTCCTTTATTTACACACACATACTGATTTGGTTGTTTTCAACCAGGGATATTGGATTTGAGTTTTTGGGACATGCGATGCCCCATTCCTTCTTCCATATCGCTACTTAAAAGTATGGCTAAATTGTAAGTATGAAGTCCTCGGTTCAAATTTTATACACTATGATTTCATAATGTAAACTTTCGTCACAATATCTTTGCTTGGTTGCCATTTACGAGTGAACAATTTAACCATGTAACTAGCTCTCTTATAAATATATACATGTATCAACTATGATAAAATGAAAAACACACACACATACTGATTTGGTTGTTTTCAACCAGGGATATTGGATTTGAGTTTTTGGGACATGCGATGCCCCATTCCTTCTTCCATATCGCTACTGAAAAGTATGGCTAAATTGTAAGTATGAAGTCCTCGGTTCAAATTTTATACACTATGATTTCATAATGTAAACTTTCGTCACAATATCTTTGCTTGGTTGCCATTTACGAGTGAACAATTTAACCATGTAACTAGCCCTCTTATAAATATATACATTTATCAACTATGATAAAATGAAAAACAAAGGCTAGATGATGTGAGGGACCTTTTCCAAATTTTGATTTACCAACTCACGATAAAATGAAAAAAAAAGTCAATATTTGTTTTTATTTAAGCAACATTTGTCATGTGTCAACAGTTTCTTATGTCTACTCTTATCTTTTGGGGTAGTTATTAGTTTTAAGACAAAATATTTTGTTCTTTGTTATTTGTTGTTTTTTTTCTATGCTGATTGGAATTAAAGGTTGGGGCAATTGCAGGACTAAGGATGCTCATACAGATGGTTCACAATCCCCAAACCTATGAATCTGATCTGAATGCTTTTAATTTTTTGTTGTAGTTTGTTGTAACAAAATTTTCTTCAAGCTTTGAGATTTTGGAGTCAAAAGTTGTTAGTATTTACTAGGTGTTTAAGGTATCGATCACCCTGTGGTGCCTGAATTATTTTTGGGTAGTTCCTAGGTTCTGCTTAGCATTTAGGTACAAGCTTACATTTTTAAGTTTGATAGTATCAATATATGATACGTGATAACTTACAAGTCAGTGACTATTTGTTTTTGAAATTGTTTTTGGTGTCAGGAGGTTAAAAATGTTGGTTGTAACTTTGGAGTCGTGGATAAGGATTCGTGTGAAGATGGTCATTTCTATGAAGGTGTGAATAAGGATTTAGCTGAAGATGTTTGTGGATCCTTTAAGAAAGGTAAGAGGAAGATTAATTCAAGTGTTGGAGATGTTCTTGATCGTGACATATCTGTCAGTGTGAAGAGGACATATCTGTCAGTGTGAAGAGGATTCCACATTGAAATTAATTTATGTGTTTTAAGAGTGTTTAATTAACTGATGTATTGTTCTAAGAGTGTTTTATTATGAATTAAGTTATGGCGGTTAGGAAAATAATAATTATAAGTATGTTAGGGTGTGGTGATGTAAGCTTATATGTATGATGTTGTTTTCTTGGAATGTGGACGAACAAAGGATTGTTCTTATGTTTTTCAATAAGGATTCTAAATTAATTGTTGTGCAATTTATGGAATCTTCATGTTGAATACAAAATGGTTGATTTTGTTATATTTGTTGGATATATTTTTTATTGCAAGGAATAACTTTATGGCTATTGTTTTGCGTTTTGTGCTGTTTTAAGAACGCGTAGGCCTCTCTTTTTTTCTTGGTTGTATTTTTTCAAGACACAATCTCTTAACCTTATCTGTTAGGTAGTTATTTTCAATAATATGCGTTCTTATCTCCATAGTTTTCTCTCTTAGTTTCAATAATTATATTGATGGTGTGAAAGGCAATTTGTTTGTTGATTTTTGTAATAATCACCTTTTAATTTGTATATTTATATAGAGATGAAGTCATGTTGACTATTTGAATTTTATAAGATGTCAATTTGGAGAGGTATTGGTTTCAGATTAAGTCTGAGATGGATGACGACCATTTCATTATTGTTCATAGTATTGGAATCTATTTTATCTATAAAAGGAGGAAGTCAGTGGATTGCAATCGCGGGCTTTACAGCTCAATCACAGTCCAATCGCGTTACTCACCCGGACTCGCATGCATTAATCTCGCGTTTTATTCCATTTTCTGCGATCGCATACGCGAATTTTGCAAAATTTTGGCGCAGGAAGAGTTTTAATTGGAATATTCTTTCTCTCTCCACATGAGAGTTCCTTTTTAATCCACAAGTCTGAGTACGATTATGAGGAAGCTGAAAGATGGGTGCAAGTGGGTTTCGGTTTTTGGGATTCAAGTATCGGTCGCCGGCCTTCTGTGCATTGCCGGTATCGTTTTCGCCATGCCGAATCGGGAGTTTGGGCAACTTGCAGTGGTTGTCATAAAGAAGGGGCAGCCGGGGAAGTAATGGCAATTCCGACATCGAAAGACACGAAGGGGATTTGCAATTTCATATTTGATTTCTTACACTTCTGTCTTCCTCTTTATTTTGATTATTTTTTCCAATATACGTTTTTTTGTTTTTGAGATCACCTGACTTTTTTATTTTTCATATTTTTTTCAATATACGTTTTTAGTTTTGAGATCACCATAATTGTTTTTTCATCCTTCCCGAATTGTTTCAAATTAGAAGTTATCAATGCCTGAGTTTTATGCAATCTTCAATTGGTGATCTGATTGAATGATGTTGCTATATTTTTTTCTCTTCATGTTTGCATTGAAGAAAAAATCGAGGAAACCTATTTTTTGAGTGATTGAACCTCATGCGTGTAAGGTGTTTGTAAAGTTTAATATAGCAATGCTTTCTTCTTTTTTTGAATTTATTTTAGGAAAAACTCTGGGTCCAAACCTTTCTTAACGTTTCGTTTTCATGTCCTAACCTAGACCAACGTTTCGTTACAGTTCCATACACTAAAGGTTGGAACTTTTACAAAACCTGATATGAACCATTTAAATTAACGATTTCGTTAACATGGTAAGTGAAAAGTCGAATCTACAACTCCATTCACGTTAACCTTTCAGCTCCTTTTTCCCAAAATAATGCATTATTTTGAAATTTAGTGTTTAAAAATTGTTGGATATGTATACTAAGTGTTCTAATTGCATGTTGAACGGACATGGGGAGCTGAAAGGTTAACGGAAATGGAGTTGTAATTTCGACTTTTCACTTCCCATGTTAACGAAATCGTTAATTTAACCGTTCATATCAAGTTTTGAAAAAGTTACAACCTTTCGTGTATGGAACTGTAACCAAACGTTGGTCTGGGTTAGGACGTTAAAACGAAATGTTCAAGAAGGTTAGGAACCACAGATACAGAGAAATTGAAAATGGTGTTTGTTATAGTTGTACCAATTTACTGAATTAAGCAACAACTTCTAGAGGGATGATTATTTTGTTTCTTTTGATTCATGTTTTTTGTTTGATTTCTAGGTTCTTATTCTTCTAATTCATGATTTTGTTTTGATTTCTGGTTTTTCTTCTTCTGATGCATGTTTTTGTTTCAGATCATTGATTAGATATACCATTTTCAATTTCTCGTATCTCCTTTTATAATTAGTGTCTGCAGAATTGAAGCCTTTAGCCCTTGCAATGTAGTTAGTATATGTAAATGTGTGTAAAGATGAAGCCTTTAGTCTTTGTTGTTTTGTTAGTGTAAACACCCTGAAACTTTTATTAATGAATGGCCAGAAGGTGAGCTTTAGATTACAGGGAGAAATTGGGGGAGAAATTGGGTTTGGGAGGTCCAAAGTAATGTGAAATTGACATAATAATTGCAGGCTTACTTAGTAGGAGGTTGTGATGTGGGTTTTCGCTATGAGACACATGAGGTCATTAAAATGTCTCATGAAAGATCAAGGTTTAGTAAATGAAGGTATGGTGTATATACTATTTGACTGGAAGGTTAAACATTGAATGTATGATATTTGTATATTCTGGCTTCATTTTTTTCCAGATTTAATGATCATATTTAAGTAGAAGATGTCAAAGTTGATTGACATGGTAACCTAAGGTGAGAGAAGGGTCTGGATTGAATTAAATGTGTGTTGAGTAAAGATAACGAGAGACAAATGAAGTTATTAATGATGTCGAAATGGGGTTTTGTTGAATATGGTTCTCCAATCTGAATTCCCAATATGTTATTGTCTAGCTTAAGGTATGCAGTTTTTGCATATCTTTGTTGGTCTATTATGGGTTTGGTTGTATCTGTTGCTGGCCGAAACTAGCAATGCAATATTTGGGGCTCTCACGATCTTCAAATTGGAGGTGAAAACAACAACAAAAATGTCATCTTTTGAAGGTTTTTATATTTTTTGATCGAGTTTGTGCTTAAATTTTCAGGATTTTAAAGTTAATAGGGAGTACTATGGGGCACCTTTTTTGGTGGAATGAAATTGGATAATCCGAGAACGCACAACGTATTGGACCGGATAATGGTTTGTGAATACAAATTTTGAATTTTGGATTGTTGGTAGCATCCATTCAATTTCGTTTTCATAAAAGTTTTATTTTTCTAGCCTTTCACATCTGTGTTCTCCTTTTGCAGTTTTTTGTCTATTCAAAAAGTTTTAATAAAAGAGATTGATGTACGACGCCGGACTCTACGATTCGCTGGAGGAGGAAGCCGAGGTCCGTAACTACTCTTAGTTCAGTGTTTTTTTTTTTTTTCAAAAATAGTAATTGTGTTGTGCAAATTGTTACTTTCGGAGGGCCGGTTTGCAAATTTAATTTTTTTTTTTTTGAAGTCATGGAAAAATTGGTTGTGCGGGACTTTTGCGATTTCATGTAAGAGATGATCACATTGACGAACAATGTCAAAGACGAGGTAATTATTATTATAAAGACACATATATGGTTTTCCTAATATGCACACCACTTGCAAAGTTCAACATGTTTTTGAGGGT
The DNA here is from genome assembly GCA_963921825.1 of Erodium maritimum. Classification (NCBI taxonomy): domain Eukaryota; kingdom Viridiplantae; phylum Streptophyta; class Magnoliopsida; order Geraniales; family Geraniaceae; genus Erodium; species Erodium maritimum. The sequence goes on from OY997589.1 coordinate 35,220,972, forward strand.
AATGATATTTTTATGAAATTATCCTTTTTATTTTTATTATTATTGTTGGGTTCTTTTTGCAAGGAGGGGATGTCAGTGAGGCCCAATCGCCTACCTCACAGAGCCCACTCACACTACACTTTCCCTACTCGCCCGGACTCACATTTGTTTTCTCGCGTTTTTTCTCATAGTTTTAATCGCACACGATACTATATGTATTTAGATAAGTAATCACATGTCATGCTTTACTTTCACTATTGATTATATCTTTTAGCTTTTATAGTGGGAACATCACTTGCATGTTTCGCATCGTATGCCAACTTTGAAGTATATTTGCTTACACTTGATGATAATGATATTTTTTGCAATTATCCTTTTTATTTTTATCACTGATGTTGGGTTCTTTTTGTAGGGAGGGGATGTCAGTGAGGCCCAATCGCCTACCTCACAGATTAACAACAAATGTCACGCCCCAATTTCAGTACACCGAACTCGGGACGCGAACGTTTAAAATAAGAAAGCACCTTGAAATCATTTGTAATAACCACTTCTGGTCAACGTCAGTCAAACCTGCGAAAAACAGGAAAATTTAAAAATTTTAAGACAGACACTTAACTTAACTTAAATTGACCCCGAGGGTCATGCCGGACTTAAGTTGACCCCGTTATCGACTAAAATGAGTTACGGGGGACTCAGGGCAACTTCCTGGTCATTTTGGGAAAGATTGATTTTTCGCTGGAAAAGTCACCCGAGCGACGTTTTGGTCCATTCGAGGACCGTTTTGGACCCGAAAAGCTTAGCCGTCGTCGTAGCGGTCTTAGTTGGGCCGTTTCCTTGAAGCCCGTCCAGTTTAAAATATTTTTGGGAAAAGTGCCCGTTCGGGGCCCGAAACGTCCGTTTTTCGCGAATCTGATTGGAAAATATCAACTAGATATTTTCCAAAAGGTATGGGACCCACCTTGACACTTGTCAAGTATATGGTGGTGTATTTTTGGAGGGAAAAGGTGTGGTTGGAGAGGGTTGGCCGAGTATGGGGTTTTAAAAGGGAAAAAAGTTAGTTTTGTTGTTAGTTTAATTAAATTAGAAATTAGAAGAGAGGTTTTAGAGAGAGAAGGAGAAGGAGAAGAAGAGAGAAGAAGGGAGGTTGAGCTAGGGTTTGTGATCGAGCCCTTGGATCGAGTCAAAGCAAAGAGCAATCCCGTTCCCCTCGTTCTCCTCTACGGTAATACCCGAACCGATTCTCGTTTCGATTATTTTCAAGAGCTAGGGTTTGGTTTTAAATTTTGGTTTAGGGTTGTGTAGAGATTAGAGAGGTGTTGGAGACGTTTTAGAGGTGTTTGGGAGAGAAATTTCACGTTTTCCGGTGACCGGAGGCTCGGGAGGAGCTCCGGCCACCGTGGGTGGTGGCCGGCCGGCCATGTGGTGGCTGGCCGGAGGTGGCAGCAGCCACCACTTGGTGGCCGAGCCCCTCCCTCAAACCCTAGGGCACGGCCAAGCCCTTTGGGTGGGGCCCACGTGCTCGGTTGCTCGGGTTTTAATGTTCGGGTGGTTTAAAACGTCCCCCGGACCACTTTTTCCTAATCGAATCGAAATTTGGAATTAATTTGGAGAAGTTGTAATTAACGGGTTTCGGAAAACTTTAAACGTTAATTAATTGACTTAGAAGTCGGAATTCAATTCCGTCAAGTGCGTTGGGTTCCTTGAAATATTCTAAGACCGTAGAAACGAAAACGGGGACTTTTGGAGCCCCGGAAGGCAATTAACCAAAACCGGGCAGATTCGCCATGTCGGGCGAATCTGGCCCTTACGGGTCCTTTATCGGCAATATCGAGTATTTGGGAAGTTTGGGAGTGATCGGCATTGTCGGGGTTACGTTTGGGCGTTAAGTTTATTAATTTTCGGTTTACTCGTACTAGTTTAAAAGTACTTTAAATTTGTGTTCTTTTAGATCGTGCTACGGACCGAGGCAAGGGGAAGCTCGGCGAGTGACTGAGTGTGCTTCGGGTGTTGTTGGAGCGCTTTTGGGATTGTATACGAGGTAGGGAAAAGTAGCCGGATCTCGGCCCTGATTAGGGAAAGTTAATAGTAGAATTGCATGTGACACCGGGGTGTCGTGGGTTGAGTAGATTTATTTAATTATTAGAAAAGCATGATACGGGATTGTAGCGTTTAAGAGAAAGGCATGTGACACTTAGTAGTGTCGTAGGAACAGAGAACTTAGCGATAATTGAATTACTGGAGGCATATGACCATGCCCGGAGGTTGTTTGTGAAACTAGCGATTTTAGGACCGTTGGAGGCATCGAGTATGCCGGAGGTTGTCGTGCGTTTTATTTAATTGTTGAGTTTGGGTGGCCTTGAGAGCTCGTATTTAATTGTTGAGTTTGGGTGGCCTTGAGAGCCCGTATTTAATTGTTGAGTCGGGGTGGCCATGAGAGCCGTGTATTTAATTTGGTGTCTTGAGTGGCAGCGAGTGCCCGTGGGGTTGTTGAACCCGAGTCTTGACTGTTGAGGTGTCTTGAGTGGCCTTGAGTGCCTGTGTGATTGAACTTGCCTGTGATTGTGATTGTGGTTACCTGGGGTGGTGAGTTCTAAAGGTCGACAGCCTGATCCGACTTAGTGTCGATGAATTGCGAGTTCTAAAGGTCGACAGCCTGATCCGACTTAGTGTCGATGAATTGCGAGTTTTAAAGGTCGACAGCCTGATCCGACTTAGTGTCGATGAATTGCGAGTTCTAAAGGTCGACAGCCTGATCCGACTTAGTGTCGATGAATTGCGAGTTTTAAAGGTCGACAGCCTGATCCGACTTAGTGTCGAGGAATTGCGAGTTTGAAAGGTCGACAGCCTGATCCGACTTCGTGTCGAGGAATTGCGATAGGTCGAACCCTGACCTGATTGAGATTGGTTACTGAGCAGCTGGTGTGCGATCCTTTGTGATCTTGTTTGGTGTTGTGTCCTTTCGTTTGAGTCCTTGAGGAGGTCGTCGATAGTTGTGTCGGGTCTACACTGTTTTTATCGAGTGTCGAGTCTGTTGAGGAAGGTGACGGGTTGTGGGTCTGTTGAGTACTTGAGTTGGGGACTGTAGTCCCGGCGTTGGGTTTGGTTTTAGTGTTACTGGCTTTTTCTGCTAATTATGCCATAGTCAGTCTGTTATCCGTGGAGGTGAGCGAACGCTCACCCCTAGCTGCTTTTCCTACAGGTACTGATCACCGGACGGACTAGATTAGCTCTTGAAGTTCATGGAGCTTGGAGCGGAGTCTGGTCTTTACTTTTGTTGAGTCTAGTGACGGATGTTGTACCTTGTCCACTTGTTGGGACGTTTTTGTATTGTAAATACTATTATTTTGAGAAGTAAATGGAAATGTCAAAGCTTTTATTGAAAACAGGTTTCAAGTGTTCATGTTTTTTTAAAAGTTCGCGTCCCGAGTTCGGTTCGCTGAAATTGGGGCGTGACAGCTTGGTATCAGAGCTCGAGGTTTCAAACCTCGGACTGTCCGTCACTTAGGGGGGGGAGAGTCGAGTTGGTGTAGACCCGTCACGTCTTGAGTCTTGTTTGGGTTTGTGCGTATGTTACAGTATTTTGTTGCTGGCATACTGATTGTGTGTGATTGCGTGAACTGTTTTTAACTGTCGCGGGTCGACTCAGGAGCGCTCCTGTAGTCGAACGAGACGGTGTTGATGTCAAGTCGGTACAACGTGGTTCGGGGACGCCTGAACCGGGTTGTAACTACGTGATGTCAAGGAACGAAGTTTTAAAATGAAAGGGTGAAGGTTTTAAAATTATTGGCCCTGTTGGCATGTCTTGAACTTGATTGGCCCTATGGGCATATGTTTGATTTTTGATTGGCCCGGTGAACGGGGGTCGTCGTGTTGTGTGGGTTGGTTTGCCGTCGCTTGTTTGGTGCACGTCGGTGCGGTCTCGTTGTGGTCTCGTTTACTAATGCTAGTATATAAAGTACGTTTAGCTTGAGCGGTGTAGCGCTTTAGTGATAAGCACGTTAGTGTAAGCTTAAGAGGGTGGACGTTAGTGCGTTTGTACTGTCGTTTTTATTTAAGTTCGCAAACTGAACGTTTGCGTGTATCCGTGCAGAGGATACTGTTTATGGCTCGCGGTAAGCGGGGACGACCATCAGGAACGCGGGGCCAGGCACCCACGCGAGGCCGGCGGGGAAGGTCAGCAGGGGCACCAGGGAGGGTGCCGACCGTCGAGCCCGCCGACTATGCGGAGACACAGGGTACTCCTGTCGGAGAAGACAGGAGGAGTGATGCGGGGCCGTCTGCAGGCACCCCCAGTGTTCCGCCAGTCGCGGACCCTCCAGTGATGACTGCCCTGGATGAGCTTACCAGGACCGTTCAGAGTTTGGTGGCGATCATCGCCAGCCGAGAGTCGGCTTCGCCAGCACCAGAGGCAGCCGCAGTCCCGGTGAGGGCCGCTCAGACAGAGGATCTTACCTCCCGAGCGCTACTAGATTTCCTGAAGCTCGGGATACCTGTTTTTGTCGGGGAGCCGAATCCCGACCTGGCTGAGCGATGGATAGAGCAGGTCACACGAGACTTGGACACATCGGGTGTCGAGGATGGCCGTCGGAGAGTGTCCTTCGCGGCCCATCAGCTGAGAGACAGCGCCTACCACTGGTGGGGGCGGGTGAAGGACACGGTCGGATACGACTACAGCGTATTCCAGGAGGTATTCATGGCACAGTACTTCCCCGAGTCGGCTCGGCTGGAGCGACATCGGCAGTTCTTAGACCTGGAGCAAGGGGGGATGACGGTAGGAGAGTACGAAGCCAGGTTCACAGCCTTGGCCAGATTCGCGCCTGAGATGGTGACGAGCGAGGCGAACCGTTGCCTGCGGTTCCAGGACGGACTGAGGCTGGGCATCCGGAACCAGGTTCTCGCCTTGAGGATACGGAAGTATACCGACCTCGTGGACACCGCAGCTACAGTAGAGCAGGGCGCCAGGGATGTAGTCAGGAGCCGTGAGGTCCGACCTCGGTCGATCAGTTGGGCAGGGCCGTCAGACGCACGAGACTCGCGGAGGCAGAGGACCGCGGGATCCTTCCGACCACCGCCTCATCAGAGTGGATCGAGACAGCAGGGGTCAGTGGCATCAGTGGGGCCAGTCGCCTCAGAGAGGAGGCCGTCATGCTATCACTGCGGGCAACCAGACCACTTACAGCGAGACTGTCCGACGAGGGGAGGAACCGCGGCAGTACCAGCTACTAGCCGGACAGGCCAGGGCTCGGGGTCGAGGGCTGACGAGATCAGCTGTTACCGATGCGGCCGGGCCGGTCACACTATGGCATGGTGCCGAGAGCAGTTGGGGGAGACATCAGTGCAGCGACCGCAGCAGTCGCGGACAGTACAGTCGCCCAGAGGTCGCCCTCGACAGGGTCAGCAGCCGAGATCATCACGGCCGTCTACGAGCGCACCAATTCCGAGACAGCAGCAGAGTCACGTGTATCCAGCAGCCAGTGCGCAGGGTCAGAGGCAGCAGGCCTCGCAGGGGAGAGTATATGCAGTCACCGACTCCAGAGCCCCAGGACCTAGCACGTACCGTGAGACCATCCAGGGTACGTGTTTGTTGTATCATTTATGGGCTTTGTTCTTGTTTGATACCGGGGCATCGCACTCTTTTATTTCGTCGGGTTGTGCTGAGAGGTTGGGGTTGAGCTTAGAGCCGTTGAGTCCACCCCTATGCCTGGACACCCCAGTTGGGGGTGGTGTATCGTTGACTAGAGTATGTCGTGCCTGCGAGATTAGAGTCGCAGACTGTCCTTGCCCTGGTGACCTTCTCGTGTTGGGGATGACTACCTTTGATGTGATTTTGGGTATGGATTGGTTGTCGAGGTACCGAGCCAACATCGATTGCTACAGACGACGAGTGACAGTGACAGTGGGCGGTACGAAGGTGACGTGCGTGCTGGGGAGTAAGAGTGGGGTCCTCCTGTCGGCGTTGTCTGCAGAGGAGGAAGTACCGGCTGTGCAGAGCCGAGAGTTACCGAGAGTGGTATGCGAGTTCCCCGAGGTCTTTCCTGAGGAGTTGAGCGGGCTGCCACCGATTCGTGAGGTGGAGTTCGGGATTGACCTAGTGCCGGGAACGGCGGCGATATCGATGGCGCCTTACAGGTTTGCGCCGGCAGAGTTGACTGAGCTGAAGCGTCAACTGGAGGAGCTTCAGCAGAAGGGGTTTATCCGTCCGAGTGCATCGCCGTGGGGAGCACCAGCACTCTTCGTGAAGAAGAAGAGTGGAGAGCTACGGATGTGTATAGATTACCGGAAGCTGAACCGGGTTACGGTGAAGAACCGGTACCCGATGCCGAGGATCGATGACTTGTTTGACCAGTTGAGAGGGGCGACTCACTTCTCGAAGATCGATCTGCGATCCGGTTATTATCAGTTGCGAGTCCGTGAGGGGGACGTCGCAAAGACTGCATTCCGGACACGCTATGGGCATTACGAGTTCCTGGTGATGCCATTCGGACTGACGAACGCGCCAGCAGCGTTCATGGACCTGATGAACAGCATCTTCCGGCCGTACCTGGATCAGTTTGTGGTGGTGTTCGTGGACGATATCCTAATATATTCGCAGAACGAGGCGGCGCATGAGGCACATCTGAGGGTTGTTCTGACCCTACTGCGCGAGCACCAGCTATATGCCAACCGGGAGAAGTGCGAGTTCTGGCTCTCTGAGGTGAGATTCCTCGGCCACATCGTATCCCGTGACGGTATCCTGGTCGATCCGTCGAAGATCGACGCGGTCTCGAAGTGGGCACGGCCCACGAGTGTTTTCGAGATCCGCAGCTTTCTGGGATTGGCAGGCTACTATAGGCGATTTGTCCAGGATTTTGCACGACTAGCCGCACCGATGACTCTGTTAACGCGCAAGGGTGTTGGGTTCGTGTGGACAGATGACTGTGAGCGTGCGTTCGCGGAATTGAAGACTCGACTGACTACAGCTCCAGTGTTAGTGGTGCCCGAGCGAGGGATTGGCTATGATGTTTACTGCGATGCATCCGGAGAGGGACTGGGTTGCGTGCTGATGCAGTCGGGCAGAGTTGTGGCTTATGGCTCCAGGCAGTTGAAGATACACGAGCGCAACTATCCTACCCACGACTTGGAGCTAGCAGCAGTCGTGTTTGCGCTAAAGAGCTGGCGATATTACCTGTACGGCGAGGGGTTTCAGGTGTTCTCGGATCACAAGAGCCTCAAGTACATATTTTCCCAGCGAGACCTGAACATGCGTCAGCGACGGTGGATGGAACTACTCGAGGAGTACGACTTCGAGCTACACTACCACCCAGGCAAGGCGAACGTTGTCGCCGACGCCTTGAGTAGGAAGTCGGCTCCGAGCCTCGCCAGCATATCTGTCCGAGAGTGGGACATGATGGGGGAGCTGAGCACATTCGGGCTTGAGCTAGAGGAGGTTACTGGCGGTGTTGCCATGTGCTCCCTAGTGGCTCAGCCCTCACTGCTTGCCCAAGTGTTGGAGGCGCAGAGGGAGGACGTCGAAGCATCAGAGATCCGCGAGAGAGTCGTCAGGGGTGACGAGGTGGTGGGCTGGCAGGACAGTACTGATTGGGGACTACGGTACCGCGGGGGGCTGTTCGTACCAGTTAACTATAGAGATGCCGTGTTACGAGAGGCACACCATTCGCGTCTCGCAGTGCATCCGGGGGGCACCAAGATGTACCGTGACCTCAGGAGGCACTACTGGTGGCGCGGCATGAGGAGAGCAGTCGCAGAGTTTGTGTCGAGATGCCTTGTCTGTCAGCAGGTGAAGGCAGAGCATCAGCGTCCCGCGGGATTGTTACAACCACTACCGATTGCTCAGTGGAAGTGGGAGCACATTACGATGGATTTCGTGTGTGGACTACCGAGATCGCCCAAGGGAAACGACGCCGTGTGGGTGGTAGTCGACCGGTTGACCAAGTCGGCCCATTTTCTGGCTATGAGGATGACAGAACCGGTCGACAAGTTGAGCAGTCTGTATATCCAGGAGATAGTGCGCCTCCACGGGGTCCCGGTGTCGATAGTGTCTGACAGGGATCCCCGCTTCACGTCCAGGTTCTGGCCGAGTCTGCAGAAGGCACTGGGGACAGAGGTCCTACTCAGCACAGCACATCATCCTCAGACAGACGGTCAGTCTGAGCGTACCATTCAGATCTTGGAGGACATGCTTGTTGGGTCTCGAGGTAGGGTTGGAGATGAACCAACTCGCAGCGGAAAATCAATGAAAACCAAGAGACAATTAGAACCATGAAACAACTAACAAAGAATGGATTAACAAGAGAAAAATTTCAGCACTAGTTCTTACCAAAACAAGAACACCGGTTAACGAATGATTGGCTTGAGTCTCCAAGACGCCTACGTATCCACATGGGAATCAAAGCCACGTAGTTCTTCTCTTTGAGGACTCAAGAACACAAACATGGAGGTGGAAACTAGCCAAACCCGAAATGGCCATGGAAGAGGGAGAGAAAATGTGTTTCCTATTCTTGTCTTGTGTTTGTTATGTTGAAAAAAGATGACTTAAACATAACAAAACCCATACTTGTCCAACTAAAGGCATGGGACAAGTATGGTGTCAAGTAAGGTGTAAATAGGACAAAGTATGGCAAGACAAGATTGGGTTAGGTGGTGAATCACCAACACCTTAATCCTTGTCTTGCTTACTTAGTACTAATTAATCAAGACTTGATTAATTAGTTCCATGGGCCTTGGTTGCATGGGCCTTTCATGGGCCTCTTGGAACATGGCCCGTGGCCATTTCCAACGAGGTCCCGTGATTCGCTCATCGCCTCCAAGCCTTCCATACCGGAAATGTCCAACATTATCCGACGCGATCAATCCCAAGACTCCAAGCCTTGTCTCGATCCGTAAAGTCCTATTCACTTACGGGCACATGACCCAAAACCCAGTTTTGGTCATGTCCCGAGACAACTCCCTTTTGGCCATTCTCCATAAATGTGTCAATGAGTTTCATCCTCCGGTGTGACCCTTAGGTTTATGCATGTCAATAGATCAACGTAAAATCCCATTTTACTTGATCCTATTTAAGTGGCAACTAACGAGACTTTAGTATTGCCCGACATTACATAACGAATCGACCCTGTCGATTCTAACCTTTCCGTCGTCCCTGTCATTATCCTTTTATCTCCGATATCCTGATTGAGATAAGGCATAGAGCCGTCATCCTTATTATTCTCAATCACCGTTCCTTGATATGTGAGATGACTGAAGATATGATACCCAGTATCATGTGCATGGCCATGCTATTCTTTCAGTCACTCTCGATCAAGCGGCCGAGAACCGATATCTTTCCCATACCTCAGTATGAGGGATAAATCCCTTAGCCGCCTTTCGTGTCACTCATGTAGCCCGTCCCCAAGCCAATCCTGGCCGTTATGGAAGCCCTGTTACGGACAACGTTAGGCTCAGGTCAAACTCAGTTGTTGACTACATAGCGATCACAAAGACTCCTTGGTCTAAGGATACATGACAAGCTACAACACTGAATATGTTCATGACTTAATCTATGGAACATATTCAGGGCGGGTCGTCCAATATCATGTCCCACATGATATCTATGATCAGACTCCGGAATCCCATTCCAATGACTAACAGAACGTAAGCCATAAAGAGCCATCTTTCATACTAGTCGCTTCTAGTGAAGCTTTGTTGACTAGGGACCCATCGAGTGTGATCTATCTCGATCTATGGTTCTATTCGCATGGTGGGCATAGATCAGAGCACACATCGATATATTACTCCAACACATAAGTAATATAAAGCCGCTTTAATTTTATTGCTAATGATGATATATACATTTGGACATTTAGGATTGAACTACGGGCACTAAGACTAACAATCTCCCACTTGCCCTAATTCCAATCTAAACTCCAATATGTCCCCATCGACTTTACATGTCTAACATGTTCAGGCAGTGACACTGCCTTAGTCAAAGGGTTGGCTATGTTATCATCTATTGCAATATCGGTTATCTTCACTTCACCTCAGTTCAGTATTTATCTGATGAGGTGGATACGCCGCAGTACATGTTTGGATTTGTTATGCGATCTAGGCTTTTAGCTTGCGTAATGGCCCTTGTGTTGTCGCAAAATGGATTCACCGGACTGGATGGGTTTTTAATTACACCCAGCCCTGCCATGAATTTCCAAATCCACATAGCCTCCTTAGCTGCCTCTGTAGCATCCAAGTACTTGGCCTCTGTCGTAGATTCGGCAATGGTATCTTGCTATACGCTTTCCCAGCTAAAGCTCTGCCATTCAGCGTAAACACATATCCTGATTGACTTCTAAAGTCATCTGGATTTGTCTTGGAAAACTAGCGTCTACTCATCCTTCGACGACTAGTTCAGCATCATCTTTCCCCCGGGTTAGAATGATGTCTACTGGTACAACATAAGGCTTACGAGACGTCTGGTCTCATACATGTCATGGCATATATGATCGATCCTGCCCCCAGGCGCATAGGATTCTCATCATCCTTTTCAGCTCATCAGGTGTCTTAGGACACTGAGTCTTGCTGAGATGAATGTCATGACTAGTGGGTAAGAGTCCTTTCTTTGAATCGAGCATTAAGAACCTACTCAATGCCTTGTTCACATAGGTTCCCTGACTTAAATCCAAGACCCTCTTGGTGCGATCTCTACATATCTTAATCCTTAAGATATGAGAAGCATCGCCTAAGTCCTTTATTGAAAAACACTTCCTCAACCAAGCTTTAGTCTCGTGCAAGGTTGGGATGTCGTTTTCAATGAGAACCAGAAAGGTAATATTGCTCCCACTAGCCTTCTTATAAACGCAAGATTCATCCTCGTTCTTGATTAAGCCAAATCCAATTACAGCTTCATCAAAACGAAGGATCCAACTCCGAGAAGTTCGTTTCAATCCATAAATGGATTTCAACAACTTATAAATCTTTCCTTTATTCTTCGGATCGTCAAAACCTTTGGGCCGAGACATACAAACGTACTCAGTCAAATTTCCATTTAGGAAAGCGGTTTTGACATCCACTTGCCATATCTCGTAATTATGATACGCAGTTATGTCAAGAAGAATTTGGATCGATTTTGACCATAGCCACTAAGGAGAAGGTTTCCTCATAGTCAATCCATTGGATCTGCCTATAACCTTTCGCCACCAGTTGAGCTTTGTAGGTCAGAGGGTTGCCGTCCATGTCCATCTTCACCTTGAAGATCCATTTGCATCCTATGGTCCTCACACCATTGATGGGATCAACCGGTTCCCAGACTCGGTTGTCCGACATGGATTGCATTTCCTCCCTCATGGCTCCCAGCCATAACTCGGAGTTGGGCCCATCCACGACTTCCTGAAAGGTGGCTGGATCATCGTGATCCACCATGACTTCATTGTCACCTCCGGATACCATATCTTGGAGGTGGAAGATTGATCCTTTCAAATCGCCTTGGACCTTCCGGAATTGTAACAGGAATTGGTTCTTACTCTACGACAATCTCTGGCTCCTTTCTACTGGGTTGCCAATTGGTTTAGACAGATCTGTACCATCCTGAATTTCTTCGAGATGCACAGTCCTCCCAATGACGTCTTTGGAAACAAAACTTCTTTTCCATAAAGACCCCACCCCAAGCGACGAACACCATGTTCTCACTGGGATTGTAGAAATAGTATCCCCTTGTTGCTTTGGGATACCACACGAAGGTGCATATCTTAGATCTTGGTTCGAGCTTAGTCGAAACCAAATGTTTCACATAAGCCTCGCAACCACAAATCTTTAGGAAGGACAAAGCGGGCATCATCCCGTACCATTTTTAAAATGGTGTCCCTTCCACACCATTCGTCGAAGCCCGATTCACTATGAATGCGGTCGTCTCTAGAGCAAAACCCCTAAAAGAGATTGGGAGATCAGTCCAACTAATCATGGAACAGACCATTGTCTAACAATGTCCGATTTCTCCGTTTGGCTACACCTTTCAACTACAGTGACCTAGGAGGAGTCCATTCCAAAAGGATCCCATTCTCTTTTAGATGATCTAAACTCTGTGGTCAAGTATTTTCCACCTCGATCCAATCGAAGTGCCTTAATACCTTTGTCGAGCTGGTTTTCTACTATAGTCTTAAACTCTTTGAATTTATCAAAAGCTTCAGACTTATGTCTCACCGAAGAGACATAACCATATTTACTGTAATCATCAGTAAATGTGATAAATTAGTTAAAACCCCTCCTGGCAAGTGAACTTATTGGTCTACACACATTCGAGTGTATTAGCCCCAATAATTCACCCGCCCTTTCATCGTGATCGATAAAGGGCACTTTAGTCATTTTGCCCATCAAACAAACCTTGCACCTATCGATCGAATGGAATTCGAATGAACCTGAAAGCCCGCACTTCTGAAGTGCTGATAGGCGCTTCTTGTTTATGCGACCCAAATGACAGTACCATAACAGAGTTAGGTTTAAATCGTTGGATTTAGACCTCTTGGTATTAACGGAATATATAGAACTTGAGGCATTGTTACCCATATCTAATATGTACAATCCTCCAACCATGTCAGTACTGGTATAAAACATATCATTGCATAGAACATTGAAAACTCCATTTCCAATATTAACATTATATCCTTCCTTGTCAAACACGGATACAGATATAATATTCCTACTAAAAGTAGGTATGCAATATACATTATACAATACTAAGACAAGGCCTCTTGGCAAAGCAAGACTCATGGATCCTACAGCAGTTGCCACAACTCTGAGTTCCATTTCGTGCTTTCCAAATCTCTCCTACTTTCAGCCACCATATATTAGTGCATGTGTGAGATTAAGTCATGGTATCTAATACCCATGAATCTTTGGAAGTAGAGAGATGTAGCGCTATAGAGTTAATACCGAATGAAGGCACGATCCCACCGCCCTTCCTTAGATCATCCAGGTTTCCTGATGAAGGCGCAGTCCTACTGCCCTTCTTCAGATCATCCAGGCTATTTGATGAAGGCGCAGTCCCACTGCCCTTCTTCAGATCAGCCGTGAACTTCCTGTAATCCCGGTTCCAATGACCAGGCTGTTGGCAGTAGAAGCAGACATTCTCAGGTGTCTCATCTTTCCTGCCAAGTGCGCATGGGCCCAGCCCTTGCCACTTCCAATTCCCTTGTTGACCATCAGAATATCCTTGGATCCCAGATCCCTGAGATATTCTTCTCAGCAGCTGATGACACTTCATGTAACTCTGATATGGTCTTAGAGACAGCCTTGTCAAGGACATATTCTTTGCGTTCAGACTTGAGGACTATCCTCAAAATTCTGTACCAGTCCAAATAGTTTGTCCCATTTAGCTTGACCTTGTCAAGAATGGTTTTTAATGACAAACTATTAATGTTCGCTGAATTTGCCATTTGATCTACAACAGATAAAATTCAATCAGTAAACTGAATAAATTTTATGAAGATCAAGCTTAAACACCAACAATCAATTCTAAACCTTTAGAATCTGAAACCAAGATCCTTGATTCACTCGATTAAGCTGAACTAATGCTCACCACTTAATCGAGCTATGTAGGTAGGACTCCATCCAATCACATCCAATGTGACTCTTGGCTAGGGTATGTACTTATGTACACGACTTACCCTATCTGTTACCCTAGCTCAACCTCAGGCCGAGAATCGTAGTCGGGTCCACCAATTTTCAATTATGGCTCGTCACTATGTAGGTGCTCCGCTAATGCGCACGACACCCACATAAGTCGTCCAAACCTACTACCCCGCTTCCCCATGGATGCTCCGCTAATGCGCACGACACCCATAGGACGGGGAGGTAGTAAGGTGTTGATGATTGGGAGGTATCGGACATGACCCGCTTTTACTTGTCCAGTTGTGTTCAAAACTTTGGCACATCCTAGATGCGATGAGCACATCAACTACATTCCAAATGCAATGATGCCTCAAATTACATCCAATGTAATTCTTCCTTTGAACCCGTCAACTACATCCAATGCAATGACGGTTCTAAGGGTTCACACACAAGGATTAAAATTCCAATTTTATCTTTGCATGTGAGGTGATATGCTCGGTAAATAAAGTTAAGCATGCAATTCTAAAACACATAGAATTAATCATGCATACACTAAACCAAGCATAAAGCGATAAATGTGCACATAATAGCCACCTAAACTAACTCCCACTAGCTTCTTGAGCTCCACCGACTCCAAGCCGATGCCAACACCCGAAAAGCCACCAAATGACCTTTTCGCCCTTTCTTCGTCTTGAGTAAAATATTACAATTTAACACACGACTCGCAGGTCGGGAATAAATAAATATTACAAACAAGTGGTTCGACGACCACACCTTGAAAGAATAATTACACGCTAACTCTAACGGCTCGCAGGCCGTGAAAAGCGATAAATAATTAAATCGAGCTCGGGGCTATTATGTACACCATGCCAACATCACATCACACATCGTGTTATCAAACAAGCATGTTATCAAACATCATGTGATTTTCCGGTTTTAATTAATAGCCAAGTTTCGAAAAAAATTTGATGCTCGGTTTATCGAAACCGTTCAAAAATGAAACTTTTGAACATTTGATCTTCGAGTTCATCATGACGGTTCCAAACTCGTCATAACTAACAAAACGGTTTAGCCTTGGCATATCAACCATCCAATGGTCATGCTTGGCCTATCTCCGTCCAACGGAGCCCCGTTCGGTCCCGGTTTCGGCTCCCCGAGAGTCCCGCTCCCGAGACCCGAAAAATCAAATTTTTTTCAAAATTTCCAGATTTGAAATAATTTTCAAAAATTCATTATACATGCATTAAATCCATAAACAAGAATTTAAAACATGTTATCAAACAATTTAGCAAAACAACATGCCAAAAACGAAACTTTCAAGCAAAACCGAAACTTTGAACACCGTCTTGTGAATCCCAAAGGTAGCACGGCTCTGATACCACTGTTGGGTCTCGAGGTAGGGTTGGAGATGAACCAACTCGCAGCGGAAAATCAATGAAAACCAAGAGACAATTAGAACCATGAAACAACTAACAAAGAATGGATTAACAAGAGAAAAATTTCAGCACTAGTTCTTACCAAAACAAGAACACCGGTTAACGAATGATTGGCTTGAGTCTCCAAGACGCCTACGTATCCACATGGGAATCAAAGCCACGTAGTTCTTCTCTTTGAGGACTCAAGAACACAAACATGGAGGTGGAAACTAGCCAAACCCGAAATGGCCATGGAAGAGGGAGAGAAAATGTGTTTCCTATTCTTGTCTTGTGTTTGTTATGTTGAAAAAAGATGACTTAAACATAACAAAACCCATACTTGTCCAACTAAAGGCATGGGACAAGTATGGTGTCAAGTAAGGTGTAAATAGGACAAAGTATGGCAAGACAAGATTGGGTTAGGTGGTGAATCACCAACACCTTAATCCTTGTCTTGCTTACTTAGTACTAATTAATCAAGACTTGATTAATTAGTTCCATGGGCCTTGGTTGCATGGGCCTTTCATGGGCCTCTTGGAACATGGCCCGTGGCCATTTCCAACGAGGTCCCGTGATTCGCTCATCGCCTCCAAGCCTTCCGTACCGGAAATGTCCAACATTATCCGACGCGATCAATCCCAAGACTCCAAGCCTTGTCTCGATCCGTAAAGTCCTATTCACTTACGGGCACATGACCCAAAACCCAGTTTTGGTCATGTCCCGAGACAACTCCCTTTTGGCCATTCTCCATAAATGTGTCAATGAGTTTCATCCTCCGGTGTGACCCTTAGGTTTATGCATGTCAATAGATCAACGTAAAATCCCATTTTACTTGATCCTATTTAAGTGGCAACTAACGAGACTTTAGTATTGCCCGACATTACATAACGAATCGACCCTGTCGATTCTAACCTTTCCGTCGTCCCTGTCATTATCCTTTTATCTCCGATATCCTGATTGAGATAAGGCATAGAGCCGTCATCCTTATTATTCTCAATCACCGTTCCTTGATATGTGAGATGACTGAAGATATGATACCCAGTATCATGTGCATGGCCATGCTATTCTTTCAGTCACTCTCGATCAAGCGGCCGAGAACCGATATCTTTCCCATACCTCAGTATGAGGGATAAATCCCTTAGCCGCCTTTCGTGTCACTCATGTAGCCCGTCCCCAAGCCAATCCTGGCCGTTATGGAAGCCCTGTTACGGACAACGTTAGGCTCAGGTCAAACTCAGTTGTTGACTACATAGCGATCACAAAGACTCCTTGGTCTAAGGATACATGACAAGCTACAACACTGAATATGTTCATGACTTAATCTATGGAACATATTCAGGGCGGGTCGTCCAATATCATGTCCCACATGATATCTATGATCAGACTCCGGAATCCCATTCCAATGACTAACAGAACGTAAGCCATAAAGAGCCATCTTTCATACTAGTCGCTTCTAGTGAAGCTTTGTTGACTAGGGACCCATCGAGTGTGATCTATCTCGATCTATGGTTCTATTCGCATGGTGGGCATAGATCAGAGCACACATCGATATATTACTCCAACACATAAGTAATATAAAGCCGCTTTAATTTTATTGCTAATGATGATATATACATTTGGACATTTAGGATTGAACTACGGGCACTAAGACTAACAATGCTGCGAGCATGTGTGCTGGATTTCAGGGGATCTTGGGAGACCCACCTGCCATTGGCCGAGTTCGCCTACAACAACAGCTTCCAGGCCAGTATCGGGATGGCACCGTTCGAAGCGTTGTATGGTAGGCCGTGTCGGTCACCAGTATGCTGGGCAGAGGTGGGGGACAAGAGTCTGCTGGGGCCAGATCTTGTCAGAGAGACGACGGAGAAGGTCACATTGATCCGCGATCGGTTGAGGACCGCGCAGAGCCGGCAGAAGAGTTATGCAGACAGGCGACGTCGACCTCTTGAGTTTGCAGTCGGGGATCACGTGTTCCTGAAGGTGAGCCCGAGGAAAGGGCTGGTGCGGTTCAGGCGCAGCGGGGGAAAGTTGGCTCCGAGGTACATAGGCCCGTTCCAGATCTTAGACAGAGTGGGAGTCGTGGCTTATCGTCTGGCGTTGCCACCGCAGCTTGGGAGAGTACATAACGTCTTCCACGTATCCCAGTTGCGGCAGTACAACGCAGACCCCTCCCACGTCATCGAGTGGACTGATATCGAGGTGGCTGATGATGTCTCCTATGAGGAGCAGCCGGTTCGGATCATGGACACACGGCAGCAGATTCTGCGGGGAGGCAAGATTATCCGCTTGGTCCGAGTGCAGTGGAAACATCACGGAGCTGAGTCGACGTGGGAACGCGAGGACGAGGTTCGCGCGAAGTATCCCGGCCTGTTCGACTCCCGAGGTACGTCTGTTTTAAATTTCGCGGACGAAATTTCTTTAAGGGGGGTAGACTGTAATAACCACTTCTGGTCAACGTCAGTCAAACCTGCGAAAAACAGGAAAATTTAAAAATTTTAAGACAGACACTTAACTTAACTTAAATTGACCCCGAGGGTCATGCCGGACTTAAGTTGACCCCGTTATCGACTAAAATGAGTTACGGGGGACTCAGGGCAACTTCCTGGTCATTTTGGGAAAGATTGATTTTTCGCTGGAAAAGTCACCCGAGCGACGTTTTGGTCCATTCGAGGACCGTTTTGGACCCGAAAAGCTTAGCCGTCGTCGTAGCGGTCTTAGTTGGGCCGTTTCCTTGAAGCCCGTCCAGTTTAAAATATTTTTGGGAAAAGTGCCCGTTCGGGGCCCGAAACGTCCGTTTTTCGCGAATCTGATTGGAAAATATCAACTAGATATTTTCCAAAAGGTATGGGACCCACCTTGACACTTGTCAAGTATATGGTGGTGTATTTTTGGAGGGAAAAGGTGTGGTTGGAGAGGGTTGGCCGAGTATGGGGTTTTAAAAGGGAAAAAAGTTAGTTTTGTTGTTAGTTTAATTAAATTAGAAATTAGAAGAGAGGTTTTAGAGAGAGAAGGAGAAGGAGAAGAAGAGAGAAGAAGGGAGGTTGAGCTAGGGTTTGTGATCGAGCCCTTGGATCGAGTCAAAGCAAAGAGCAATCCCGTTCCCCTCGTTCTCCTCTACGGTAATACCCGAACCGATTCTCGTTTCGATTATTTTCAAGAGCTAGGGTTTGGTTTTAAATTTTGGTTTAGGGTTGTGTAGAGATTAGAGAGGTGTTGGAGACGTTTTAGAGGTGTTTGGGAGAGAAATTTCACGTTTTCCGGTGACCGGAGGCTCGGGAGGAGCTCCGGCCACCGTGGGTGGTGGCCGGCCGGCCATGTGGTGGCTGGCCGGAGGTGGCAGCAGCCACCACTTGGTGGCCGAGCCCCTCCCTCAAACCCTAGGGCACGGCCAAGCCCTTTGGGTGGGGCCCACGTGCTCGGTTGCTCGGGTTTTAATGTTCGGGTGGTTTAAAACGTCCCCCGGACCACTTTTTCCTAATCGAATCGAAATTTGGAATTAATTTGGAGAAGTTGTAATTAACGGGTTTCGGAAAACTTTAAACGTTAATTAATTGACTTAGAAGTCGGAATTCAATTCCGTCAAGTGCGTTGGGTTCCTTGAAATATTCTAAGACCGTAGAAACGAAAACGGGGACTTTTGGAGCCCCGGAAGGCAATTAACCAAAACCGGGCAGATTCGCCATGTCGGGCGAATCTGGCCCTTACGGGTCCTTTATCGGCAATATCGAGTATTTGGGAAGTTTGGGAGTGATCGGCATTGTCGGGGTTACGTTTGGGCGTTAAGTTTATTAATTTTCGGTTTACTCGTACTAGTTTAAAAGTACTTTAAATTTGTGTTCTTTTAGATCGTGCTACGGACCGAGGCAAGGGGAAGCTCGGCGAGTGACTGAGTGTGCTTCGGGTGTTGTTGGAGCGCTTTTGGGATTGTATACGAGGTAGGGAAAAGTAGCCGGATCTCGGCCCTGATTAGGGAAAGTTAATAGTAGAATTGCATGTGACACCGGGGTGTCGTGGGTTGAGTAGATTTATTTAATTATTAGAAAAGCATGATACGGGATTGTAGCGTTTAAGAGAAAGGCATGTGACACTTAGTAGTGTCGTAGGAACAGAGAACTTAGCGATAATTGAATTACTGGAGGCATATGACCATGCCCGGAGGTTGTTTGTGAAACTAGCGATTTTAGGACCGTTGGAGGCATCGAGTATGCCGGAGGTTGTCGTGCGTTTTATTTAATTGTTGAGTTTGGGTGGCCTTGAGAGCTCGTATTTAATTGTTGAGTTTGGGTGGCCTTGAGAGCCCGTATTTAATTGTTGAGTCGGGGTGGCCATGAGAGCCGTGTATTTAATTTGGTGTCTTGAGTGGCAGCGAGTGCCCGTGGGGTTGTTGAACCCGAGTCTTGACTGTTGAGGTGTCTTGAGTGGCCTTGAGTGCCTGTGTGATTGAACTTGCCTGTGATTGTGATTGTGGTTACCTGGGGTGGTGAGTTCTAAAGGTCGACAGCCTGATCCGACTTAGTGTCGATGAATTGCGAGTTCTAAAGGTCGACAGCCTGATCCGACTTAGTGTCGATGAATTGCGAGTTTTAAAGGTCGACAGCCTGATCCGACTTAGTGTCGATGAATTGCGAGTTCTAAAGGTCGACAGCCTGATCCGACTTAGTGTCGATGAATTGCGAGTTTTAAAGGTCGACAGCCTGATCCGACTTAGTGTCGAGGAATTGCGAGTTTGAAAGGTCGACAGCCTGATCCGACTTCGTGTCGAGGAATTGCGATAGGTCGAACCCTGACCTGATTGAGATTGGTTACTGAGCAGCTGGTGTGCGATCCTTTGTGATCTTGTTTGGTGTTGTGTCCTTTCGTTTGAGTCCTTGAGGAGGTCGTCGATAGTTGTGTCGGGTCTACACTGTTTTTATCGAGTGTCGAGTCTGTTGAGGAAGGTGACGGGTTGTGGGTCTGTTGAGTACTTGAGTTGGGGACTGTAGTCCCGGCGTTGGGTTTGGTTTTAGTGTTACTGGCTTTTTCTGCTAATTATGCCATAGTCAGTCTGTTATCCGTGGAGGTGAGCGAACGCTCACCCCTAGCTGCTTTTCCTACAGGTACTGATCACCGGACGGACTAGATTAGCTCTTGAAGTTCATGGAGCTTGGAGCGGAGTCTGGTCTTTACTTTTGTTGAGTCTAGTGACGGATGTTGTACCTTGTCCACTTGTTGGGACGTTTTTGTATTGTAAATACTATTATTTTGAGAAGTAAATGGAAATGTCAAAGCTTTTATTGAAAACAGGTTTCAAGTGTTCATGTTTTTTTAAAAGTTCGCGTCCCGAGTTCGGTTCGCTGAAATTGGGGCGTGACATCATTTCCATTAAAACACTTTACAATACCAGTTAATTCAACAAAAGATAATTACAACTCCAATAAAACGTCCCACAAGCGGACAAAAAGGCGAGGTATCCGTCGCTAGACTAAAAAGTAAAAACCCGGACTCCGCTCCTAGCTCCACCAGCTTCGAGAGCTCACCTAGTCCGTCCCACGAACAGTACCTGTAGGAAAAGGAGCTAGGGGTGAGCGTTCGCTCACCACCACGGATAACAGACTGACTACGGCATAATTAGCAGACAATGCAGGTAACACCAAAAATAAAGTCTACACCGGGGGACACTGTCCCCAACCCAAGGACTCTAACTGATCAAACACCCACTGTTACCTTCCTTGACCAAATCAACACCTTGACTCATAAAGTAGACCCGACACAACGATCACGACCTCTCTCAAGGACTCGAAAGAAATGACGCAACACCAAACAAGATCACAAAGGATCGCAAACCAACTGCTCAATAACCTCCCTCACGCCCTTTACCGATCTCATCAGGTCAGGCGGTCGACCCGTTGCATTTCCTCGACACAAAGTCGGATCACACAGTCACAACCACCGAACCACACACGCGCGGCCAGGACCCCTTTACTGACGGGTGGGCCCCCTACCCCGTCTGAACGTGCAGACGCGTGTGATCGAGGACCCCCGTTTAATGAAGCGGGCCCACAACCTCAGGTAACCACAATCACAATCACAAACACAATTCAACAATCAGTAATTACGCAGGTTCAACACTCACAGGCACTCATGGCCACCAAGACACCAATAGTAAAACTCGGACTCAACAGCCCCACAGGCACTCACGGCCTCCCAGACACACCAACCGTAACTCACGGGCTCAACAGCCCCACGGACACTCACGGCCCATCAAGACACACCAACGGTCAAGACTCGGGTTAACAACCCCACGGCACTCACGGCCACCCCAAAACACCGAAACGACAACACGGGCTCTCATGGCCACCCAAGACTCAGCAATAGTAACACGGGCTCTCAAGGCCACCCAAAACTCAACAATAAACAACACGGCTCTCAAGGCCACCCAAACTCGACGATAAATAACACGGGCTCTCAAGGCCACCCAAACTCAAAAACAAACAACACGGCTCTCAAGGCCACCCAAACTCGACGATAAGTAACACGGGCTCTCAAGGCCACCCAAACTCAACAACAAATAACGCACAACAACCTCCGGCATAACCGATGCCTCCAACAGTCCTAAGATCGCTAGTTTCACAAACAACCTCCGGGCATGGTCATATGCCTCCAGTACTCCTAATGTCGATAAGTTCGCAATCAACCTCCGGGCATGGTCATATGCCTCCAGTAATTCAATTATCGCTAAGTTCTCTGTTCCTACGACACTACTAAGTGTCACATGCTTTTCTCTTAAACGCTACAATCTCGTATCATGCAATTCTAATATTCGCTAACCTACTCAACCCACGACACCCTAGTGTCACATGCATTTCTACTGTTAACTTTCCCTAGTCAGGGCCGAGATCCGGCTACTTTTCCCTACCTCAACTGAAGAGCAACCGCTATGTTTCCTAGCTGCTGACGTTCTGGCTCGCTACCTCCGGGCTTCACTTCGATCGAAGCCAGACGCTAAAGATAACACGAAAGCCATAATTAGAGGCGGTTCCCAGGTTAATTTAAAGGTCACGGTTAATCCAGTTTTAAAACCGATAGTAGTCCCTTAAACTCGAGCGGGATAAAAGTGGGGTCACGGCGTGAACGACGACGGTGGGCTCGGGCTACGCACGGGAGGAGAGGAGGAAGGGTGCTCGGAGGCGAGGTACAGGAACCGGCTTTGATTCCGTCACGGTGGCGACGGGAACGCAACGCCGGCGAGGGCTCGGTGGTGAAGGCGGTGGCTGGACGGAGAAGAAGACGGCGTCGAAGGGGAAGGGGAGGTCGGGACGGCGTGGAGACGAGGGTGAGAGGGAGACGTGGCCGGACTCGGGTGTGGCGCCGGCGACCGGAGTTGAGAGAGGGAGATGAGGGATGAAGGTCGACGTGGGTGAGAGAGAAGAGGGAGGAGGCTGCGTGAGAGAGAGGCAGACATTTAGGGTTTTAACCCTAAATGTGGGTATAAATACCCACGGTTTGGGCCAGCTGGTGGCTCAAGCCCAACGACGGCTGGGCTGGGCTGGGCCTGCGCGCCTGGCCTGGTCCAGACCTGTTTTTTTTTTAACATAAAACAAACTCGTTCCTAACCTCGACGTTATTATTCAATAATTTAAACGTTACACTTTTCTCGGTCTTTACAACAAAAGATAGGTGAGGCTTAGTGCCATGAATGCTTTGTCAGAAGCTTTTATAACCAAAAAAAGAGAAAGAAATGCGACAATCGAGATAGAAAACAACGTTCAGCAACAACAAAAAACCGAATACATTAACACAGAAGAAAAAAGGAACGAAAAGAATGTCATCCAAATGCAAAAATCAAATAATTGAAAATAACGTTTCAAATTTTACGAGATTCTGACTTTCGAATACCCAACCTATCTATTAATGTCTCATAACGTTCTGCATTTTTCTTTGACAAACAAGATAGCAGACGCCCACGTTATATCTTTTAGCTGCTATAGTGATAACATCATTTGCCTGTTTCGTATTGTATGCCAAATTTGAAGTATATTTGCTTACACTTGAGGGTAATGATATTTTTTATGCAATTATCTTTCTTTTTTTTTATCACTAATGTTGGGTTAATGTTGCATTAAGAGTGGATAGTTAGACGGCTTGGTGTTTAATTTCATTTTAGTATCTCATCTCAAATGTACGCTTACTTTTTTTAGTGCCTCATGGGTTCTGCATACCAGCAATATATAAAAGCAAATTGTCTCCATGTCTAGGAAGTAAATACTTGCCTCATGGGTTCTGCATATCAGCAATATATAAGAGCAAATTGTCCCCATGTGTTGAAGCCGTAAATACGTGGTTCCATTAAAGGTGTTCATCAAATAGAAGTTGTGGGGTGGTTTGCAAGTTCTTGCATATTTCTTAGCTAGCAATGACTTGAATCATATGGAGGATATAATGGAAGGCTTATCCAAACTATGTTTGTGACCTGTAAGCATCTTTTTAGTTTGCTAATAGCTTTCTCATCTCCTCACTTATTATATTATATTCAATACCTTAATGTGATAGTAGTTTGCTTCTTTCTTGTTTGAATTCATAACAGGATTTGGAGGCTAAAAAGGAAGAACGGGAGTTGGGTCGAATGGGGGAAGGGGTTAGAGGAAGTGATACATGATCATTCAACAAAGTTTTTCAGGCGGGGGAAGTGGGTTTGGACCTGGTTTCGGAGTTGATTCCGACTACTATCACACCCAAGGATAATGCAGGTTTGCTGAGTCCGGTCAGGGATGATGAGGTCAGGAAGGCGATGTTTAGTATGGAGGCTCTAAAGGTGTCGGGGCCGGATGGATTCCATCCGGGTTTTTATCAGCACTACTGGAGCAGTATAGGGTCAGATATTGGGACAATGGTGTAGGAAGTGTTTGTAGAGGGAGTTTAACCGGTGGGACTGAACGATACAAACCTGGTCCTAATACCGAAAGTTGTAAAGCCGGAGAGGGTAAGTGATTTCAGACCAATTGCACTTTGTAATGTTCTATATATATAAGGTAATCACGAAGGTAATGGTGAATAGGATGAAAGGCATATTGGGGAGGGTTATTTCGTAGTCACAAAGCGCTTTCATGTCAGGCAGATTAATCACATATAACATTATTTTATGTGGTGAATTGTTACACCATTTGAGAGGCAGGAAGCAGGGAAGGCAGGGGGACATGGCAATGAAAGTTGACATGAACAAAGCATACGACAAAGTTGAATGGGCGTAATTGGAAAGGGTTCTACTTCGTATGGGCTTTGCTGAGAAATGGGTGGCGTTAATCATGACCTGTGTTCGGACCGCCCGGTTGTGGGTGGCAGCTGAGGGCATAAGAATGGGACCGTTAAGAACAGAACGGGGTATTAGACAGGGAGATCCGCTCTCACCATATCTATTCATCATTTGTGCGGAAGGGCTGTCCAGGTTGATTGAACATCGCGAAAGGCAAGGGATATTACATGGGAGCAGAATAGCCAGTCAGGCACCCAACATCACTCATTTGTTTTTTGCAGATGACAGTTTTTTTTCTTCTCTCGAGCAACGGAGGAAGAGGCGGAGGTATGGAAGGAGGTGTTGCACAACTACGAGATGGCGTCGGGGCAAAAAATAAATGTGGGGAAATTTGTAATTGTTTTTAGTCCAAATTTGGAAGAGGCCGTGAAGCAGGAGGTTCGAAACAATTAAAATTTATAATATTACAAGATTTATAGCTTAGAGTAGTGAATTCATAGAGTATAGTAGAATTTAAAACTGCTTGAAAAGACAACTAAATTCATAGGGTTTAGTAAAGTTTTACTCTCCGGACTCGCAGCCCAATATTTCACGATTTTTTCCTTTTTTGATCGCACACGATGTCGCCCATTATTTCGCCCACGCCGTTTTTCTAATTTATGTAATCCTAAAAAATCTCATGAGGTCTAAATGTTTCCTAATCATACAAAAAATCGCGAAAGGCAAGGGATATTATATGGGTGCAGAATAGCCAGTCAGGCACTCATTATCACTCTTTTTTTTTGCAGATGACAATTTTTTTCTTCTCTAGAGCAACTAAGGAAGAGGCGGAGGTATGGAAGGAGGTGTTGCATAGCTACGAGATGGCGTCTGGGTAAAAAATAAATGTGGGGAAATATGTAATTGTTTTTAGTCCAAATTCGGAAGAGCCCGTGAAGCAGGAGGTCAGAAACATTCTGGGAATGAGGGAAGTAGTGGATACGGGGATCTATCTTGGGCTTCCATCCCTCCTTTAGCGCAGTAAGTAGCAAAGTTTTACATTTATGAAGGATCAGATTGTTACGAGATTGAAAGGTTGGGATGAGCTTTTCCTGAGTAAAGCCGGAAAGGAGGTGCTCCTCAAGGCTGTTATCCAGGCTCTACCAGTCTATATTATGGGGGTGTATAAAATTCCGGATAGATTGATTCAAGAGATCGAGGTGTTGATGAACAGGTATTGGTGGACACATGACGCTCGTACGGGGAAGGGATTGAAGTGGAAAGGGTGGAGCAAATTGTGTCAGCATAAGCTACAAGGTGGGATGGGTTTCAGGCACCTGAAGGACTTCAACCTGGCCTTATTAGCTAAACAGGGATGGAGATTATTGCAGAACCCTGATAGTCTTGTGGCGCGAGTTATGCAAGCCAAATACTATGCAGGCAAGTCTTTTTTACAAGCTGAGAGGAGAGGAGGTTGTAGCTACATTTGGACCAGCATAATGGCTGGCCACAGCTTGGTGAAGCAAGGGGCTAGAAGGAGAATTGGGAATGGTCAGAGCACCACGATTGCAGACTATGCGTGGCTACCTACAGAACCGGGATGGGTCACAGACATCCCGAATGGAAGGGAAAGCAGTTTGGTCCGGGAACTCATCTTGGATGACAAACACAGATGGAATTGAGTGAAGGTCCAGGATATCTTTTCAGAGAAAACTGCGACGGATATCTTAAGTGTTACGTTGCCAATTCTACCAATTGAGGATGCGTGGTATTGGGGGGGGGGGGGGACCCGTGATGGGTTGTTCAGAGTCCGGGACGTTTACATAAAGATACATAGCACTGAGGGAAGGTGGTCGGATGAAGAAAGGGATGTATTATGGAAGCGTGTTTGGGCAGCGAAGATTCCTCCTAAGGTCAAGCACCTGGTCTAACGTGTTCTGACAGGTACACTACCGTCGAATGTTAATTTATATAATAGACATGTATCGGTTAATGTAGCCTACGGAAAGTGTGGAGAACCAGAAACCGAGGGCCACATATTATTTTATTGCACAAGGGCTGACCAAGTTTGGGGAAAACTGGGACTACACATTCAGTCAGACGATATAGTACCTAGAGGCTGGCTGCAGGCATGTATGGGCATGAGAAGGGTGGGTTTGGTGGAACAGGTAATGATGCTATGGTGGGGACTGTGGAAAGGCAGGAATAGTAGGGTATGGCGGAATGAGGAGAAGGACTCACAAGAAGTATGGAGGGAAGCAATGACGTACCTGTCCAATTGGACCGAAGCTCAGGAGTCAAGGGAGCTTCGGTCTGAACATGTGAGGACCTCGGAAGTGGGTTGAAATGGAGGAAACCAGAGACAGGGCAGGTAAAGATTAATGTGGATGGCGCGGTCCTAACTCCGGGTAGGGGGTGGAGGTACGGTCTGCAGGGGAAGTAATGGTATCGCTCTGTCAGCCAAATGTTTGGTCCTCCCAGGTATGTCTGATCTGGAGATGATTGAGATCATGACCCTGAATGTAGCTGAGGGGATTTCAGTGAGGCCCAATCGCCTACCTCACAAAGCCCACTCACACTACACTCTCCCTACTCGCCCGGACTCACATTTGTTTCCTCGCGTTTTTTCTCACCGTTTTAATCGCACACGATACTATATGTATTTAGATAAGTAATCACATGTCATGCTTTACTTTCACTATTGATTATATCTTTTAGCTTCTATAGAAGTAACATCATTAGCATGTTTCGCATTGTATGCCAACTTTGAAGTATATTTGCTTACACTTGAGGGTAATGATATTTTTTTTTTCAATTATCCTTTTTATGTTTATCACTGATGTTGGGTTCTTTTTATAGGGAGGGGATGTCAGTGAGGCCCAATCGCCTACCTCACAGATTAACAGCAAAAGATAGGTGAGGCTTGATGCCATGAATGCTTTTTCAGAAGCTTTTATAACCAAAAAAGAGAAAGAAACGCGACGGTCGAGATAGAAAACGACGTTCAACAACAAAAAAACGAATAGATCAACACAGAAGAAAAAAGGAACGAAAAGAAATTCATCCAAATGCAAAAATCAAATAACTGAAAATAACGTTTCAAATTTCACGAGATTCAGACTTTTGAATACCCAACCTATCTATTAATGTCTCATAACGTTATGCATTTTTGTTTGACAAATAAGATAGCAGACGCTCACGTTATATCTTTTAGCTGTTATAGTGGTAACATCATTTGCCTGTTTCGCATTGTATGCCAAATTTGAAGTATATTTGCTTACACTTGAGGGTAATGATATTTTTTATGCTATTATCCTTTTTATTTTTATCACTAATGTTGGGTTCTTTTTGTAGGGAGGGGATGTCAGTGAGGCCCAATCGCCTACCTCACAGAGCTCACTCACACTACACTCTCCCTACTCGCCCGGACTCGCATTTGTTTTCTCGCGACTAATTCAGATTAGATACAGACACGTGATGATGGACAATGAATTTTATTATAGTCTGCATATTTATCATTTGATTATTTCATTATTTGGGGCATTTTATTACAATCTAGATGTTGAACATTTGGTTATTTCATTATTTGGGGCTTATTTACCATACTATTTTTCAATTTTGATACAATATCATAATTCATATTACATTACAGTATTTATATTGCATTAGTATTGAAAACAGAGGTGGTATTTGATTTGCCTCTTTGAACAGGATATGCTAATTAATACTTGCATTTATTATTTTGATGGTATAGTTTGCAACATGCATAAAAATGAGATCACAAGATTGTAGACAGTTAGTATTTCATTTATTGGTCATGAAATTTGCATTATCTGTATTCATTCATCAGTTCCCTTTACTAAAAAATTGTGTTTTGTATCTACCAAATGTTCATTTTTTTGGATTAATGATGTTCGTTTATAAGTTTATTCAACATTATTGTCTGCTTACTATTGATGTAGGCCCTTGGGGATTATACAAGGGTGGTTAATGCTTTTTCAGTATAACTGAGAGAGTTTTTTGTTCTTTGTTTGTTGATTATGGATTTTGTTTGTCTTTGCCTGAATTTTTTGTGGCTATGTTTGTGAAACATATTTGCGGGTGTCATAATATTCAAAAGGTTTTTACAATAATATATATTTTTTGGATTCTAATTTGTTTTATTTTCTTTTTTTATACTGAAGTGAGCGATATTTTTGTTTATGTAGTGAATTGCATGAGTCATTGACATTGAAAATATGAGTTCAGTTTCAGGTAGGAAAGACATGATTCGATTGAGAAAGGAAAAAAGAGGTGTCTATCTATTTATTGTTTATTAGAATATATAGTAATTTTGGTAATTTTTATAAATTTATCTAAAAGGGATACTTGGTATCGAGCAACTTTCTCAAGGTTCTCACAAATTTAGCTTCCCTGCAAGAAGTCTAGCTTCAAAATACATCAGCACAAAGATTTCTACAATATTGTATTTATTAGTACATAGATGTCTTTATTTTGTTTTGTGATAATTAGATTGTGGACCAAAATGTCAGAATTAGAGTTAATATCGTTTTAATACTTTTTAACGATCTTATTTTAACACTTTTTAACGATTTTTATTGTATTACTTGGTTTCAAATAGTTTAAAAACCTAATCCGATAAACTTGTGTTTATCAAATGTAAAGATGAATTCCAGAAGTCAGGATTTGTATTACAGCTAGCACCGCGCGGTGCAATCACCTAGTTGTATTATATAAGGAGGGGTGGGTTCATATATTTATATAATCCAACAAGTGATGAGGGATTGCCACATAACTCTTTACATGCAAGAAGTGGTGCCATGTAAGTTGTGGTGGCCACACATGGCATATACATGTCATTTCCACAATAATAAATTTGTTCTTATCACCTCTTTAATGATTATAACAAATCAAACTTTTTTGGTATGTAACTCATTTTACATGTTGGAAAAAACACTCTTGACTCTACCTCTTTTCTGAAATCTTAGTCGTCTAACTTGTTTTCTTCTCTACCAGCGACAACCACGACCACCGGCTATGAACTTCTTCGGGGTGACCTCCTCCTTCCTCCCTTATTCTCTTTTCCCTCTCTTCGTTCCCGTCGGATTCTTGCGACTCTGGATACACTTTTTTCGGTCCTCACATATCGTAGTACGGGGATGCCTCTTGTGACCACTACTGACATATCTAACTCTCGTCCTGAGCTTGGCAACCGAGATCTGGGATTGGTCATCCTCTTCTCCTACCTTCCTGGGCTTTCTCAGCCCGGTTACTCCGTCGCCCTTGGTGTCTCGAAAGGGGTGGGTCCATGACGTCGGGGCAACTAGTTTCGGTTTTACTACAAGCAAAGCTCTCCGTTTGGACACCTCTGTGTTCATATGGTCTCTTCGGGTCCTTCCCCGCTCCTCCTTCGGTTGACCTATTGCTCCTCCTCCGGCCGACGTCAACCTCTAGTCATGCTTCCGACTTCCTCCGTTTCTGGATTGGTAAGATCTCCCAAATCTGAGCTTGGCGAAAGTCTTATATGGGTGTTGGCCACCGTTGTAGCCTCCCTCATCTACTGAGGGTTTTTTCGTGAAGCTGCTGTCGACAACACATTTTCCTCAGTGCTCCAGCTTCGGGTCATTTATGTTCATGAGGGAAGATCAGAGTTATGTTCCTCCGTGGCAGGTTGTTGCGGTTCCTTGCTTCCAACGCCTTCTCGTGACACCGGTTGGTAAAGTTCTCTTTTCACTTCCTTTGCTTATTTAGTCACTTATGTTGGGGAGGGCTCGTCGGTTGTGGTGTTGGCCCGCACGAGTGGTTATTGGTTTTTGGGCAACTCTTTGAAGTCGATAAGATTTTGTTTCTATGGGTTTTAGTGTGGTTTTTGGCCACCAGACTATCTTTGTCGTTCAGCGGTGTTGACCGTGGGTGTCCAATCAATTCTCAAAGTTGGTGATCCCGATAAGATGGAGTGTTTTCTACAAGTGTAAGGTTTGGGGTGTTCTGAGTGGAGGTCGGAAGTTGGTGTGGTGATTGTTGTTGTAGTGAGTTGGTTTTTTTGAGCTTCATGATTGTCAAATCTAGGTTTACATTTGTTTTGACTTAATGGTTTAAAAAACCGAGTTGTATACCCATATTAGTTTTATGTGTTTCATGGTTGTAAAATCCAGGTTCTAGACCTCTTTATTTGTTGGTTAATTGTTTAATGGTTGTAAATTTTAGTTATAAGACTTTCGTTAGATTGTCGAGATTCGATCAATAAGAAGGCTTTTTTTATTGGTTCGATCCTTTTAGGATACGTAGTCTTGTTTGGATTGAGGCTTAAATGTGTCCGGTCCTCTGATAATCTATTTAAATCGAAACTAATTGGGCCCTCAATTCTATAAAAGCTTAGCCCATATCTTTCAGCCTCTCATATATGAGTTTTTTTCTTATAAATTTGCTTTACTTGTCAAAAAAAAGAAAAAACTTTTTTCTACCCACTTGGAACTTGGAGTTATCATGTTCCGTATAAAACAGACTTCTAGCATTTAGCTAAGCTAAGCACAGTGTTGAAATAATCACGTCTTTGTATATACAACAATAAGAAACTCGAAGCGCATGACTGAGGAAGAAACAGTGAAAACCCCAAGCACAATATGGTATGTAATAATAGTTCATAAGGTAGCTGCATTTGAGCTATAAAACATAAATCACAAGTGAAACATCAATATAAATTTTTTCTCCGTATAAATATGAAAAGCTGAATCCAAACCTTAAACCATTCCAAAGTTAAAACAAGGCCTCCTTTAGGCTGTCGGATTCATGTGTTTTTGATATCCGGTATATTTGCCAGTGCAAGTCTTCTCAAGATGTTATCAACGGTCCTCCAACTGACTCCCCACATGAAAGTTGCCTAAATAAAAACTGTGTATCTAAGTTTTGTGACATTCTGAGGAGAAAACAGAATATAGGAACGAACATTTGGAGCGACCAGCCTGAAAAAAGAACGAAAACACCTTTTAGTTTCAGAAGAATACAGAAATACTAATTTGCTATGGAAATTATTCACAGGAACTAAACACGGTATATACTAAAACAAATGAGGCCTCACGCCAACTCTAGAAGTTGGATCTGCCTAGTTGTGTTCCATCTCAGATTTCTGTGGGTTCTTTGTCCTTGAATCCCAAAACAAAACTCTGAAGCATATTAATTAGGCATCTCTCCTTGATTCTGTGGCAACTGCATCAACAGATGTTGCAAACTAATCTAAGAACCATGCTCACTCACCTTTCACATACAAACATAATGAAGATGTTACACAATATGTTGAGTCGAATTAATTCAAACCCAATTAAGTGAGCATGTGCAAATTTATAATCATCGCCACTTTTCATGAAAGACCTGAAGACATCCTGCTCAAGCATATGAGGGCAGTTGTCAGTTGGCAACAGCGTCAGTAACCTTTCAGATCCTAGCATCCATAAAAAAAATCTCATTTCCAAATTCCCTCTTACCATGAAAAATGTTCAGGAGAGTGAGGAGATAGTGTTGTTATGACGCTTTAACATGCCTAAACACAGCGTAAGAGCCGATCGATCTCACAAGAAGGTGAAGTATGATTATGTTATGACCCTGCGTGATCGATCGCGTTATGGGATAGGATACGGACTCGTTAGAAGGGAACCCGAAAACCTTTTGATACAAGCTCATGATTATCGAGGGAACTCGAGGACCTCGTAGGAGAGACCAAAATATTTCTTTAATTTCTTAGTCTTTTTTATTCATTAATCTCTCTTGGTATATATAGCCAAGAGATTACTTGGAGTCCAAGTTCTAATACACTTAAAGGAATACTACTAACTTACCAAATCCTAACACATAATTAAAAGGAAATACATTAAAAGAAAATACTCTCAAACTAGGACAATTATTAAAAGGAAATAACTAATTAAACTCAAACCCTAGCCAACTATCCCTATTTGGCAGCAGCTGCGCAGCAGCTTTGGTGTGTTTAGCCCACTCCGTTACGGTCCGTAGGGCCCATAACATCACTCCCCCCTCGCAGATGGCGCTTGTCCTCAAGCGCATTAGATGGATTGATGTCCTTCGTATTTATGCTGACAGCTACGTACTCGTCCTCAATCAAGTTCAGAATTTTTTTGAATATAAACTTCTCTCTGCTTATCACCTCCCAAAAGTGCCATGTCACCAGTATGTGATCCAACAAGAAGCATTGTTGGCTGCACAGGATGGGAAATCATAGTTTTAACAGCAGAATCCTGATGCAAAATTATTTGGGCTGCCGGAGCTGGTAGAGGTTGCTGCCGGCCAGCTGGTGGTGGTTGCTGCTGGTCAGCCGATGCTGCCGGAGCTGGTGGCGGTAGCTGCCGGCCAGCCAGGGCTGAGCTCGCCCCCTGCGGAGGTGCGGACCGCGCACGGATCTGCAACGCACGAACCTACAGCTCCAATATGTCCAGTAGTCGTTGCTCAGCTTCATATCGTGCCGCAGTTTGGGCCTGAGCTGCAGTGAACGCAGCTATCAAGTCATCCAGCTTCTGCTCCATAGATTTTGGCTCCATAACGCTCGGCTCTGATACCAATATGTTATGACCCTGCGCGATCGATCGCGTTATGGGATAGGATACGGGCTCGTTAGAAGGGAACCCGAAGACCTTTTGATACAAGCTCATGATTATCGAGGGAACTCGAGGACCTCGTAGGAGAGACCAAAATATTTCTTTAATTTCTTAGTCTGTTTTATTCATTAATCTCTCTCGGTATATATAGCCAAGAGATTACTTGGAGTCCAAGTTCTAATACACTTAAAGGAATACTACTAACTTATCAAATCCTAACACATAATTAAAAGGAAATACATTAAAAGGAAATACTCTCAAACTAGGACAATTATTAAAAAGAAATAACTAATTAAACTCAAACCCTAGCCGACTATCCTATTTGGCAGCAGCTTTGGTGTGTTTAATCCACTCCGTTACGGTCCGTAGGGCCCATAACAGATTAATAATCATCGGACATGAGTAAAAGACTGTGACTAGCCATACCCTAAAGATAAGTGTCAAGAAGGTGACGACAAAGAAATAAAATAAAAATAAATAATCAGATAAAGACACTAAAGTCATATCAATACCATACACCGCAGCACTGGAAAATGAAGCGTCAAGGAATAAAACATGGAATGGATAATTAAATAAAAAATTTATCATAAAATACAAGCCATCCTATGGCCTCGAGGGAGACCAATTATGATGGTCTAAAGATCAACACAAAGGTTTAGTATTTCGACCAATCAGAGGAGACATTCAGACGTGTAGTTCTATGATCCATACGATCAATCCTTGAATAAGAATATAATCATATATATTGTGAAAAACTTAGTGCAGGCCAATAATCACGTCTAGAATATGGTATCTCCACCTCCAGTGGTGAACTGAGATTTTCTAGCACCTCAACCTATACACAATGCCCCTCTTTAGGACCAACCTCAAGCCACATTAGAGCAACATGTACCAAGGAATTATCAAGTCAAACCCATCTCATGACTCTATCCTCATCTCCCGTCTTAACTCGTACAAGATGAATAAGCAAGAAATAAGCAATCACATTTGTATCATGCAAGATCAACTTATCTAAGTAACAAGCACCAAAGTGTCACACGCAAGGATACATGTTCAAATTCCCAAAGCTTATGTGATTGTCAACCCACATGGCATGAGTTTAAGGCGTCACTACCAAATCCGAAACACCACCTTTAAATCACACATCGATAGCATATAATTGAGCCCAAATACCGTCGATCCGCTTTTTCTGGTTAACCTATGGTTTTCTTTTTTTAAAATTGGACATCGGTTCACTCCAATTATGGGCTTTAAAGCGATTGTTATTAAATAATTTGAGGACTTCCTAACAAGATGCATATTGAAAATAATTTGTGTAACGAGATATGTCAGCAAATAATGGGCTTTAAAGCAATTGTTATTGAATAAAAATAATATAAAATGAGGTAGGAATTAGATATAAATGTGGGGAAATTGGTTAAATAAAAGGAACAACTTTCAACGCGTCAGAGAGTTAGCACTTGGCTTCTTCAGATCATAAAGCTTCTCACCAACATTCAATTAATTTTATTATATACCTGCAAAGGCTTTGAAAACTCTGATTTAGGTGATAGGTACTATTAGCGAACTATGGAAACATCATTTGATTCAGATGGAGACTGTGGACATATTAGTATCAGAGATTTATGCAATTCGAGAAATTCCACAGCTCAAGTGATTAAGTAAAGCAGCATATTGCTTGTTAGAGTTTGATTACGGTCACCAAACTCTCTAACCTCAAAACCTGTACAACTATGCAATGTCATTCTAACGAGTAACTTGAACATTAAAAGAACCTGGATTCAAACAATGACCCACTGCCTTAATAGAGATGTCCAATGTTAAGAGACAAACTCCTCCTAAGATGTGACTAGAGACAATAAGTTATGACTTATAGCTGATTCCATTACCAGTAAGCTTTTTCTTCCAAGTCAGACGCCGATACAACCATCCCCAAGTTCACTAAATTATCTTACATGTACTGCTAGAACGTTGCAAAACTTACTGAAAGATTGAGAGACCTGTCTTGCACAATGAGAGGTGCCTAATATGACCAATACTGTACAAAAACTCGGTTCTATTAACTTCATATTTAGTTGGCATAACAACAAATAACGATACAATACAGGCAAAAAATGTTTTAATTGCAGAGTTATGCACAAAAAGTATCCACCTCCATGAAGAAGGGCATCCATCACCTGACCAATGCATAGGCAAGGAATCACCCATAGAAGGTCATCAGTTCACAGTTTCCTAAAGGTAAGGATATCAAAATTAGACATACGATTTCGATTTTCATTTACAAAATTCTACCTTGAAACACCGGATAAGGATAGCAATCAGACAACATAAGGACAGTCACATTACCCTAAACCCCATCTCTTACTGAGGCTAAATAAACAACCAGAGCCTGATTGCAAACACAACCCATATAATTCATATCATTATCGAATGCAATAACAAGTTCATAAACAGCTCTACGTCATTCAAACATCTCAAACACCAAATTAGATCCACAATTTGCAAGATAAGTGAAAACCCACATACCAGTATAGGAATTGCCATCACTCAGACTTGGAAGCTACATTTTTCCGAGCTGCCCTCGCGTTGTCATACTCAAACTTCAACACATTATGTATATGAGAAGTGTCCTTGACATAGAACCTCCTTCCAAGAGCACTCTCCTCAATAGCAGGAAAATAAGGGAAAATCAATGAATTGACAACCCAAAACCACAGAGCTCCAAGAAAAATACCCAGAGAAGCCCCAGCAAAGACCTGAACCACAGAATGGTAGCCCAAATACACCCTCGAATACATGGTGAGCAGAGCCAAAACCCAAGTCAGGAAACTCGCACCCCACTTGTGCTTCGTCTCCAAAAGCCCAATTCCGTAGTAGGTCAGGAGAGTGAAGTACATGGCGAAGAAAAACATGTACTGAGAATGGCTGGAGGGCCATCCGTGAGAGTCGCACATCTCAAGCAAGACACAGGTCTCGGGCCGAGCTTGCTGTACCGACGTCTTGATGATTTCGTTGACAAATTGGGAAATCACCAGACCCAGGAAGAAGAACATGCCCTGGAGCTCCCGCCGGAAGATGAAGTGGGAGATGAACCCGCCGAGGCTGATGAAGACCGGGATCAGAGAGATCCATGCCAAGAAATGGCCCAATCGGTCTCCTCTCTGGTACCGGACATGGGTCAGAGTCACGGCCTTGAGCGCCATAGATCGAAGACTGTTTCGGAGCCGGAGCGAAGATGAAGAAAAAGAGATCCAAGGGTTAAGCTCTACCGGATCTGTGTTTCCAATAACGATTCGGATCAGAGACTGAGGAGTGAGAGCTGCAGCAGCAGAGGTACTAGATTTGTTTATGTCTCTAGATTTTTCTCTGGAAACACGTTTGACTATCTGAACGAAGCAGAGACCTTACTAGTTACTAGTATCAAGGGAGGCGTCCACGTCATCGCTTTGAATGTAGAAGACTTTATGAGCATGAATAACAGAAAGGTTTTTGGTGAGTCATGGGAGTATTTGTGCTTACCGGACTAAAGCCAGCTTTGGGAGTGCAGAATAATAGGTGTTTTGCAATGAAAAAACCTTCTGAGTGTGTTTTGCAATGGAAAGATTTTCTGAGGTCTTGGGAGTGAGGTCATGTGCTGATTGGATTATTAATTGATATTTTACTGTTTTATTTAATTCTTTATCAGAAACCGTTTAAATTATAAACAAATGTGAAAAAAATAATTAATGACAATAAATAAATTTAACACGAATAAAAATGAACTTTTTAATAATGGCAAAGAAATCAATAAAATATGTGTATGGAATAATATGGTCAACTATGTAATATTCATAGTAGTTGCTATAACGAAAAATCTTTGAATCGGTCCAGATATAAATACACACAAAAATGATAATATGGTCAAAAATATATTACATAAATATGTTATTTTATTTGAAATATCATCCAATACTAAATTATATAATATATAATCTATTAAAAAGAAGATTTGATTTTAAATTTTAATATGCATTTCACTCCAAAATTAAAAGTAAATCATATAAATTATAATAAAACATAGTAACAAAAACTCATCTAGCTCTATGGTAGAACCACAAGGCTTTAAACCTTGAGGTTGGGGGTTCAAATCCCACAATTGACAAAAAAAATTGTTTAAAAAAAATCGCGCGCAGATGCCAGGTGTCGCCCCGAGATTGGGCCAGCGCGGTCTGCGAGCCCAGCCCGCGATTGAGGAGCGAGGCCCGAGCCCAAGACCGCGTTTTTCAGGGCCGCGGACCGCGCGAAAACCAGTCCACAACGGAACGGTCCGCGGACTGAGCGTGCGCGGGCCGGGGGCAAGGGTCGGCCCGTTGTTCATGCTCTAACCCAATAATTATATTTTAAGACATCATCAACCATTTTTCATTCTAATAAAGTCTATTCAAAACATACACATTAAAACGATTGGCTACGCAGCCCTCCCTCTTCCATTTCTCTCGTAAAAGAAAAGCTATGGTTTTGCAATATCATGGAAGCGGTGTCAAAGAACGGTAACAACGTATTCGGTGGCATTTATGGGTCGAGCTATAAAGAAACAAGATCTCAGGCGATGAGTTTATCCGCTCCGACGTCCCAATTCTCGAAGTCTCGTGAGGAACTCTGAGTGCCTCAGTTGCTCTCTACAACGAACGTTGAGTTGCAGAACAGGGGATCGAAGATCGTCTTCTCCTCCAACACTTTGGCAGACCAAGGTCTGGTGAGGACTCAAAGAGGTCTGGGTGGGCGGAGTTCGCAGGACTTGGAGGAATCAGAGCCGGAGGAAGGTGTTTACCGACCTTCTGGTGGGATTTGGGGGATGATTGCTAGAAGCTCATGTGTTTCCGACCTAGGAACAAGACAAGGGAGCCAACAACCAGCGCACAGACCAATAGCGACTTGGCGGCGACGCGAAAGCAAATAATCCCTTAGGGTTCCGAGCGGAAAAGAGGGTCCCCGGGTTTCTATCATGGGCCGGGGCCCAGCAAAATACGAGCTTACGGGCTGGACTGAAGTGGGCCAAACCATGAATAGGGTCGGAAGGTCCAGTATCGAGATTAGGGAGCACCCGGTTTGGGTCCATCAAGGATCGGACATGCCCAATACTTGGAAACATAGAGAGTTTGGGCTGAACTGTTTCAATTCGAACCCGAGGGCTACCCGAGACCGAACCCGATTCGATAAGAATCCAAATGCAAACTCAAACAGGTACCGGTGAACAACAAAAACAGCGGCAGGGGGGCTATAAGCACCCTCGCCTCACAGAATGAGGCTGAGGCGGTCCAGTGGGGGATCGATCGGTATCACCTCCCCACTGGATGTAAGGTGAGAAGGTTCCATCAAGATCTGGCAAGATACCCCTCTACTTTCTTGGGGGCCAGTAATTCCACGTTTAGGAGCCCTATTATTATCACTTCAGGGAGGACGACGCATACTGGCATCTGGAGGAGTATCCAGTCCACCGCAACACCACTCCAAAAATGGGTCCGCTCAACACTAGCTTCCAGGTCAGATTAGTTGTATCGGTATCTCTCAACGCTACCATAGTACCCCCTTTTGAACGTATCACCGAAACGGTTCGGTTCAATGAGTCAGATTTACTTTTATCGCACTTTACTTATGTCAACATTTCTTTTTCAATACTCTTATTTTGGTGGTTGATGGTGTATCTATCTTTCATCCTTTGCAATCTATAATATCAATCGTTTATCTGTCAAAAAACATTCTAATAAAGTCTGAAATATTACAATAATATGTTTAAATATTTTTAAAAATTAACTATTTAAAATAAAATAATATTTGATTAATGATTATGAAGTATTTTTATTTCAAAAATTATCTATGCATAATTATATTCTATTCAAAAGGAAAAATCGGTTGGAAACCCGTTTTTTCCTAAAAATTATAAGAAATTCATCATAATCACACACATTTATGATGTAATATTCACTATGATGTCACATTATTATCCCAAACTCACCCAAAATACACGTCAATTTCATCATTTCTCACACAAACAAGGGGATAATTGTAATAGCATAGTGCCATGTGGACAAGTGTCTATTTTTTTCTGGACCAATTCATTAATTTAATCATTCTTGATTCGTTTGAACTTCAATTAGTTTTAAATTTGCGCTAATATTTTTATTTTTTCAAGGGCTATCTATCACGAAACATATTGAATATATTTTGAAGCACTAAGTTTTTTTATATCGGGGTGATAAAAATAGTGTTGAGTGTTGATAAATCTTCACTAATAAATGTTTCATATCAGGGTGATAAAACTAGTGTTAAATATTGATAAAAAAAAATATAGTGAGATGATAAAAAACAAGTGATGAGGTGATAAAAATCATGTTCAATTTTGATAATAAGAGTGATAAACTAGAGTTTAGTGTTGATAAAACTAATGTTCAGTGTTGATAAAAACATGTGATGAGGTTACAAAACACATGTACCGAGGATATAAAACCAAGTGATGAGGTGATAGGAATCATGTTCAGTTTTGAAAAATGAGGTGATAAAACTAGTGTTCTGTGTTGATAAAAACTAGTGTTTAGTGTTGATAAAAATCACCCAGATATAATTTTTTTAAATCAACCACAAATTTATTTTCGTACTTCAAAATATATCCATCATTGATCTTGCTAGAAAGCTCTTGAAAAAATAAAATATTGGCACCAATTTAAAGCCAATCAAAGTTCAAATGAATCGAGAATGATTAAATTAGTGAATTGGTAAAAAAATGATAGTTTTACTAAAATCTCTTATCACTTATTAAAAAGTGTTGTGTTTTTGCGGGAACAACTCAATTGCATATCATTCATCCATTTATGAAATAGATGGTATGGATGGGTTCTCATAGTTTTTAGGTTAAGGGCAAGTTCTATTAGATTTTTCTCTCTTGTTCAAATGGAAAAATTACATCTAGTTACTTATAACTATGACGAATTTTCACATAGTTACACTTAATTATTTTTTTCGTCTGAGAGATATTTTAACTTTCCAAAATTTTCGTCCATTTTTTTTTATGGAAATGGTCATGTCCAAAGCACATGACCATATATATACATACATATAGGGGCGCTTTCACACGTTACCCATGCTTATTTTGTTACTTGTTACCCAAATATAGACCAATGAATTTTGAAATCTAATGGTTATAGATTTTTAGCCTCAATTATCCACAAATAAAATAAAATCAATAAAATGTTAGTTTGGTAACTCTATCTCCTCTAACTTTTTCACTGCAGAATTATATTTTTACCGTCCAAATCTGATTTTTAAATACATTATTTTTAAAAAATATTATATTTATAAAATCTAATTTTAGATCGTCACATAAATTTGTGATGTTACATAATATTATGTACGATGTTACACAAAATTATATTTGATGTTACAGAATTTTTAGATTAAAAATTACAGAATTTCTATATTAAAAATTACAAGATTTTTATATCGGATGTTATAGAAATTTTATACTTTAAGTTACAGAAATACAATATATTACAGAAATATGCCCTAACAGTTACAGAAAAATACATTGAAAGTTACAAAAACTATATACAATGGTTATTAAAAATAAACTGAAAGTTACAAAAACTTTGTAATAATATTACAAAAAAACTACCCTACAAGACCGATTGTATTATTATTATACACTTACATTATAATACATCAAAAATAACAGATATCTACGCCTAAAGTTACAAAATTGTACACTAAAAATTATACAAATATTTGTGTCAAATTCATACATAAAATTTCAAAAAAAAATACATATACATCAAAAATTACAAAAAAATCTACCCGGATATTACATAAATACGGGTGATACACACTCAAAATTATAGAACCCTACCCTTAAAAGTACATACTTCTATATTTGGAATTACAAAACCTTGTACTAAGTACTACAAAATATTACATCTAATGTTACATAAACATCGGTGTTACATAAATATACACTAAAAGTTACAGAAATAAAAAAAACACATAAAAATACATGACACATTACATAATGCTACACCAACTATTACAAAAAAAATGTGTTACAAAAAACTACACCAAAGATTAAGATCAGAGTTCCAAAACCCAGCAAAACCATACCGAAAAACAAATCCACCTAAAATACTCAACCAAATTCACTATAAAAATGAACCAAATCCAGAATTTTTCATCATGAACAGATCTAATCAAAATCAAACTGAGCATGGACATGTCTAATCAAAACCAAATTCATTTGTAAAATTAAACCAAATGAGCATGAACAGATCTAATCAAAATAAACAAGTATATGAACCAGAAGAGAGCCGCGAGTATTTGGACTGGGCTTGTGTGGCGTCCTTCACAGCGAGGTGGGCGGCGTAGGGGCGGCGGTGGCTCGGCTGTTCGTGCGGCGGAGAAGACCATTGATGTGTCTTGGATGGTTGGTCCGTGAGCTCGCGCGGCGCCTCTGTACCACGACCTCCAGACAGATCTGGCAAGGCCTATACGACAGCGTCGAAAGGGGAGAAGGCCAACGAGCATCTTCTCCGGCGAGGGAAAGCACTGGTGGAGCACGGCTGCAGCCGCCTTGTTCGTTGCTTGCACGATGAGCTTCTGCACGGTTGAGTTGCAGATCCAGCGCGTGAGGGCTCCCATGGTGCATATCTGTGCGGTCGTCGCAGAATAGAGTTGCGGCGAGCACGGAGGATGGCGGGAGTTTTTGCGTGTCGGAGCTGCTGCGTGCAGGAGGGCTGGCCGGAGCTGATGCGTGCAGGAGGGCTGGCCGGAGCTGATGCGTGCAGGAGGGCTGGCCGGAGCTGATGCGTGCAGGATAGCTGGTCGGAGCTGCTGCGTGCATGAGGGCTGGCCGGAGTTGCTGCGGGCATGAGGGCTAGCTCGTGAATGAGGTCAGAGATTAAACAGAGTGTGTCACGTAGGGTTAGTAAAAATACAATGTATAATTACTTTTTTGCCCCTCAGCAGAATAAAATGACATAAAGAAAATAAATTTTATGTTAATTACAATTTTATGCCACTGATATTTCTAGCCATTAGATCAATCAGATTCAATGATCTATAATTAGGTAACAAGTAACAAAATAAAATATGGTAACGCTTGAAAGCATTCCTATATATATATATATATATAGGATAGCTATCAGGTACTGTCACGCCCCAAATCCGGTGTTAACCGAACTCGAGACGTGACTGGAATTAAAAGCAGAAAAGCAATAATTAAATACCAAAACTCTATAATATTAAGATAAACTCTCTCAATATCAACCGCTATAAGTAGTTCTAAAACTTCCAATGAGTCACAGCTCAACATAAATTGTCAAATAAATAATGTTTAAAACACATGACCAACACAACTCTAAGATAAACCCCAAGATGTCCAAAAGCTCCCGAGCCTCGACCTCACTAGACATCAGCTACACCTGTAGAACAGTAAGAAGACTAAAGGGGATGAGCTTACGCTCAGTAGGAAAAACCTTAACAATTCAACCCTTGGATCAATATTGTATTGTGTTAACAGATAACTCAAATAACAACAAATACGACCAACAATGAAATAATATATAACAAGATAGAATAAGATAAGTACGATGAAATAATGTATAAACAAGATACAATAAGATAAGCTCGTACTCTTGAAAATAACATTAACTTGAAAGGTTCCATAAAAGAATTAATATAAGGTATCACAACGATTAAATGAGAGTAAGTGATATCACGCCAGCCACTTGCTTTCTCAAGCCTCCAATCCATAAATAGATTCTAGTGGCACCTCGTTTCCCATATTCCGATCCACTAGAGTATTCATATCACATCAGATTTTCCCTCGGTCCGGAGGAGGCACATACATCGGAGCACCGGAAACCATCCCATAGGGATGCTCATCTTCGATATTCTCGAAAATGTCTCCAAAGGACCCTAGTCATAGGGAACCAAGGTAGTGCTCCCGTGGGACGCACACCCTTGGGTGAAACCTCAGAAACCATCTCTCATGAAGTAATCCCATCAATATCCCGTAGGATCTGCCGACCTCTCAGGCTCCAATAATCAATCAATATCCCGTAGTGTGAAGACCGCTTCAAAAAAAAAAAACTGTTGGGTCGGACCGGGTTGGACCGGACCCGACCAGCAACCCGGCCAAACCAGCAACCCGGCCCGGGCAGGCCATCTCTGGGTCGCGCGGCCCACTTCGGCAAAGCCCGAAGATCAGGCCCGGTTGGGGTGGCCCAAGCCCGTGGGAGCTCGGGTATAAAACCCCTCCTCCTCCCTCAGAAACCCTAATCCCCCACTCTGCCGCCTCTCTGCTCTCCCGAACCCAATCCTCTCTCTCGATCTCCGGTGACCTCCATCTTCTCCGGCGACCTCTCACCAGCTCCGGCGACCTCCCTCCACCTTCAGCCGCTCCCTCACTGAGTCCCTCCACCTCCGGCCACTCCCTCTCTCACTCTCGTCTCTGTCCAACCCGAACACCCCCACCATCGCCGAACCCACCTCCCTCCTCCACGCCGTCTTCCCTCTCCGTCCAGCCACCACGTCCGACCTCCTCATCCGCCGCCACCGCATGCGACCTCTCTCTCTCCCGTTTCATCGTCGTTCAGTCCGATCTCACCCGAGCCGTCGCCGGCGTTCACGCCCCCGAGACTCTCCGACCAGTCTCTTCTCTCCGTCCGAAACCCAGCCACCGCGCGCGGCCAAGCGAGCCAGCTCAGATCCGGCCCCGTCTTCCTCTAACCCGAGCTCCCGCCGTCGCCGGCGAGCTCGTCAGATCCGGGACGGGACCGAACCGTCTAGATCCGAGGCGGACCTCCGCCGTGCTCAACCCGCCCGCCACCGTCCTCTGTTTTTCCTACGGTGAGAAACCTCGCCCACGGAGTTTGGTCGCCGGCGATGGCTTCGCCGGTGGCCGGTTTCGTTCCATAACGTCTTCTCGCTTTATATTCTATCCCGTATTTACCCTGAATCTGATCGATTTTGTGCTGTGTTTCTACTTGGATCTGGACAAATTTGTTGAAGCATAAAACTAACGAAAAATTATCGGTTAAAAGGGGAAAGTAATTAAAAACGACTTAGATCCGTTAAATGAGAAAACGAAGTTGTTTTAAACGGAAAGAAAATCAGAGTTTAATTAAAAAGGAACTTTATTCGAAACGAAAAACAATCGTCTAAGGGAAAAAGGGGGAAAGGAAATCGGTTTCGAGTTCTTAAGAAAAAAATGATAAAACTAGATCTGGTTAAATCAAACGGGTTTTTAAAACGAAAGTCGGTTAAGATTAAACTTGAGTTAAGTTAAGTCGAAAAGGAAAACGAACTCAGATCGGATTTAGAAAGACTTGGACCAAAATAGTGAGTTTGGAAAAGAACAGGAAAGAATCGTTCTGTTTTAAAATCAAAGTTGGAATTAGATAAAACAAAGGAGTTTCAAAGACGGTTTGAGTTAAAATTGGTTTTAACTGGGTTTTGGATCAACTTGAGTTCGGTGCGCGGGTGCTCGAACTCGATCCGTCGTAATCCTACTTTTATCCCGCTCGAGTGTGAAAGACAACTGTCGGATTTAAACTGGACTAATCGTACCCTTTAAATTAACCTGGAAACCGCCTCTAATTATGGCTTTCGTGTTATCTTTAGAGTCCGGCTTCGATCGAAGTGAAGCTCGGAGGTAGCGAGCCAGAACGTCAGCAGCTAGGAAGCGTAGCGGTTGCTCTTCAGTTGAGGTAGGGAAAAGTAGCCGGATCTCGGCCCTGACTGGGGAAAGTTAACAGTAGAATTGCATGTGACACCGGGGTGTCGTGGGTTGATTAGGTTTATTTAAATATTAGAAAATCATGATACGGGATTGTAGAGTTTATCAGAAAGGCATGTTACGGGGACTTAGTAATTATGAGAAAAGCATGTGACACTTAGTAGTGTCGTAGGAGCAGAGAACTTAGCGTTAATTGATTTACTGGAGGCATATGACCATGCCCGGAGGTTGTTTGTGAAACTAGCGATCTTAGGACTGTTGGAGGCATCGTTTATGCCGGAGGTTGTTG
Organism: Erodium maritimum; assembly: GCA_963921825.1. Classification (NCBI taxonomy): domain Eukaryota; kingdom Viridiplantae; phylum Streptophyta; class Magnoliopsida; order Geraniales; family Geraniaceae; genus Erodium; species Erodium maritimum. The sequence continues at coordinate 35,265,799 of OY997589.1, forward strand.
TGCGTTATTTATTGTTAATTGTTGTGGAGTTTGGGTGGCCTTGAGAGCCCGTGTTAATTGTTGTGGAGTTTGGGTGGCCTTGAGAGCCCGTGTTAATTGTTGTGGAGTTTGGGTGGCCTTGAGAGCCCGTGTTAATTGTTGTGGAGTTTGGGTGGCCTTGAGAGCCCGTGTTAATTGTTGTTGAGTTTTGGGTGGCCTTGAGAGCCCGTGTTACTATTGCTGAGTCTTGGGTGGCCATGAGAGCCCATGTTGTCGTTTTGATGTTTTGGGTGGCCGTGAGTGCCGTGGGGTTGTGAACCCGTGTCGTTACTATTGGTGGGTTTGAGTGGCCGCGAGTGCCCGTGGGGTCGTTGACCCGTGAGTCACTGTTGGTGTATTTTGGGAGGCCGTGAGTGCCTGTGGGGCTGTTGAGTCTGTGTTTTAGGGTTGGTGTCTTGAGTGCCTGTGGAGTGCTGAACTTGTGTTGTTGTTGTTTGTTGAACTGTGTTTGTGATTGTGATTGTGGTTACCTGAGGTTGTGGGCCCGCTTCATGAAACGGGGGTCCTCGATCACACGTGTCTGCACGTTCAGACGAGGTAGGGGGCCCGCCTATCAGTAAAGGGGTCTTGGCCGCGCGTGTGTGGTTCGGGGTTGTGAGTGTGATAGGTTGACAGTCTGATCCGACTTTGTGTCGAGGAAATGCGACAGGTCGACCGCCTGACCTGATGAGATCGGTAAAGGGCGTGAGGGAGGTTACTGAGCAGCTGGTTTGCGATCCTTTGTGATCTTGTTTGGTGTGCGATCCTTTGTGATCTTGTTTGGGGTTACGTGGTTCCTTTGAGTCCTTGGAAGAGGTCGTGATCGTTGTGTCGTATCTACTTACGTGTTTGAGTGTTGAGTCGTTCGAGGAAGGTCACCGTGGGTGTTTGTCAGTCAGAGTACTTGGGTTGGGGACAGTGATCCCCGGGGTTGAGTTTGTTGTTGGTGTTACCGGCTTTGTCTGCTGATTATGCCGTAGTCAGTCCGTTATCCGTGGTGGTGAGTGAACGCTCACCCCTAGCTGCTTTTCCTATAGGTACTGTTCGTGGGACAGACTAGGTGAGCTCTCGAAGCTTGTGGAGCTAGGAGTGGAGTCCGGGTTTTTACTTTTGGTCTAGCGACGGATACCTCGCCTTTTTGTCCGCTTGTGGGACGTTGTATTTTGGGTTGTAATTACCTTTTGGTTGAACTAAACTGGTATTGTAAAGGGTTTTAATGGATAAGTGTTTTCTTATAATTGAACGTCGCGTCCCGAGTTCGGTTTACTGAAATTGGGGCGTGACACGTAGGATCTGCCGAGCCATAGGCTCCTCACATCACTCAATATCCCGCAGGATCTGCCGAGCCCTTAGGCTCCTCACATCACTCAGTATCCCACTGTATTTGTCAACTCCAACCACCACAACGGCACCGGATTACCCCCCCGGTGTAGTACCGAACCAAACAAACAAACAAGCATTTCAAGAATAAGAGTGAATAAACAACCACTAGATTTGTCCAACAATGAACACTCCCCAAATCACACTTTCATCACAGCAAAGACACCCAATAACATTCCACACTTACCTGTCACGAACCATCGGTACATCGATCACCTGATTGTACCCCGTGGCACAACCAGTCATACTCGATCATCCGTTCACACAATAAGTAATTCAACACGTAACCACTCAACCAAACAAGTAAACATTCAACCAATCAAGCAATCATGTGAACAATCAATTAAACATTCGATCATGCTAGCTAACTAGTTTCATTAGACCCTTAGTTTATCCTAATACTAACAACCAAGCATGTGAACCTAGCACACAACTAATCCGAGAGCTCTTCACAGCCTCTCTACCAGTAAATCAATTCCCAAGTATTGAAAGCAAGCTTCACTAGTCATCTTCATCCTAAGCATGCATACTAGACTCATCCATTTATTAGTAATTGAAATACGATTATTCTAGTTATTCGCATCCTATAGGGAATTCTAGGACCTTTCCAATTTTATTAACCTAATAGGCATACTAAGCACTTAAATAAGAAGTTAAGACTTTCCCTACCTTGTGGTCTTCCTCTAACGAATCTCTGCTGTAATGCTTTCTTCACCAATCCTCCTTTCTTCACACGGGTACCGGAAGGGTCTTTGATCCTCGAGCTCGAAACCAAGGTCTTTCAACACAAAACAAGCTCTAATTAGACTCCACTTAACAGCAAGTAAAGTCCCCCAAACCCTCCCAAAAGTTCAGCTCCAAACAAAGATCGAAAACGGTGGAAAACCCTCAAAAAGCACCAGAACTGGTCGGCCACGGACACGGTCACGGAGCCGTGACACCACCCCTCACGGATGACGTCACGGAGCCGTGACGTCGCCCGTCACGGAGTCCGTCACGGATCCGTGGCGCTCCAGGGCAGATTCGCCCTTCTTCAACCTCCAGCTCCTTTTCTCCGAAAATCCACTACCAAACTCCATTTTCAACCATCTCAAGTTTCCAAAACAGTCAAATACCTCCAATACTCCTCTACCCATGGTAGGAATCAACAAATAAACAAGTTTCCAAGGATTCTCCAAATCAAATTCAAATAAAAAAACTCCATTAAACCCAAGCTCTTCCATCAAAAACCCAACAAAGCTTCTTATCAACATCATCTAACATCATTTCAATCAAATCCAACAACTTCTAGCAAACCCAACCCAAAACCCATGAAATGAGATGAAGGGAAAAGAGATGAGGCTAGTTCCATTACCTTTAGAAGAGTGAGATGGAGAAGATGATGATGAAATGGAGAAGGAAGAGGTAGGAAATGGCACCAAGTTGCTCCTTTTTCCTTTGCTTCTTCTTCAAGACTCCATGGGAGCTCCTCTCTCTTCCTTTCCTCTCATATTTCGGCTACACCCACAAAAATGAAATGATTTTGGTCTTCCAATTTCATATAAGACCTATAGGTGGTTAATGACTACAACCCCTTTAGATATTTTCCCTTGTAGATGCTTTTAGGAGGGAATAGTGGTCCAAGACCACTCCCTTTTCTCTCTTCTAATCAAATAGGGACAAGTGTCCAAGTGGGTCCTCTAGCTTTCCAATTTAATTTTCAGCACAATAATTAATATTGTTTTAGTCGCTATAAAGTCCGATTTTGACCAACTTTGACTTCCTTCAATATTATACTCAAACGAAAGGAAACGGCCCAATTAAGCTAACCGTGATGACGGCTAACCATTTTGGGCCCCAGAAAAGCCCCGAATGACCTTCTGAGTCATTGGTTGACTTTTCCGGCAGAAAGTCAAACTTGCTTTTAAAAGTCACCGGTTCGACCGGGAGCGGTTCTTACAGGTACAAACTTTATAATTTCGTCAGAACGTAGAACTATCAATCTGGGCCCTTGGATCGTAGAATTAAAGACCCAGATTTAATGCATATCTTTTTAATTAATGCATATCTTATAATTGATTTCGTAATCAATCACCCCCACCACCCTGAATTTCGGTGGCCATCCGGTTTGGGTAATCAATTGTCCAGATTGGTTCCACGTTCTGACACGAAAATAGATTTGTACTTGATAGCCCAGGGGCACTTTCAAGTGTTGCATATGCTTAATTTGTTACTTGTTACACAAATCTAGACCACTAGATTTTGAAATCCAATGGTTGTAGATTTTCAGCCTCAATTATCCAAAAATTAAATAGAAATATTCACAAAAGGGTAGTTTTGTAACTTTGCATCCTTGAAAAAATTACTGCAAATTACTCTTTTACGGTCTCAATCTGATTTTTTTTTATATATTTATAAAAAGATTAATATTCTATTTTTTATTTCAAATTTCGATCGTTACTCAAATTTCGTACACATTACATAATGTTATGTATAATATTACATAACTTTTTGTACAAAGTTACATAAATTTTATATCGAAATTTCAAATATATTATATTGGAGATTTCATATTTTAAATAGATAAAATCATAACAAAAGTTACAGAAATAAATACTACTTGTTACATAATACAATAACAATATTACAAAACTAAATACTTAACGAAAGTGTAAATGAATCAATAGATAAATCATACGAAAAAATTGTATAAATGAATACAAATTATTACGTGATATAATAGCAAAAATTCCAAAAGTAAAAACATCCCCAAAATGTTACTAAATTACACAACCTTTTACAAAAAATTACCCAAATAGTTACAGAAAATTACAATGTTACAACTGCTCATCCATCCACCCTGTTACAGAAAATTACAAAAATAGTTACATAATATTACACAAGATATTACATAACATTACACTTACAATAAACTACCATGATCCAAGACTTATAAAAATAGAAAAATATTACACTAAATGTTACATAATAATACATCAAAAATCCCAAAACGCTACATTGTATGTTACATAAATGTTTTGCCTAATGTTCTATCTAAAAACAAACAAAAAAAATACCCAAAACAGAGTTAGTGTTACAGAATTTGAACTCTAACTTTACGGAATCTAAGCTCTAATGTTACAAAATTTGAGCTCAAAAATTCTGGCATTCCATATCTTCAACAAATTTTTAGGATTAGAAGCCATCACAGGACGGTGATGACCTAGGCCTTTGCATTAGAAACTGAGTTATTACAGATCGGTGAAGACCGAAGGATTGATTTACATCAGAATCTAGTTATGCTCATTAACTAGCCAGACTTTGGAGGCATTTATTCACACACACAAAAATCCATTTCAGCTCATTTCAATCGATCAACCAAAGACAGTAGTATACAAATCAGCAACACTAAATAATATCAATGAATAACAAATCTAAGAGTTTAACGGATTAGAAACCCAGATCGCAAACGAACTCACCTCCACTGCCGTTGCAGAGGGTCGACGTTGCAAGTTGAACAAAGTAGAAACTAATATCTTCACGGTGGCTGGTCCGGATCTCAAATGATCGGAGACCCACAACTTCTTCACGCCGAGACCCACACTATACACGAGGCGGAGATGTAGGCTTCACGGCTGAGCTGTGGACAACGCGAGGACCAGCCGGCTTCTACTCGACCTCATGGATTCAACAGCGATGGCGTCTCCCCCGATGTCCGGTGAGGCTAGGAAAGAACGACGAGGCGTGAAACATGGCTAGGCAGGGACGGATTCACGCTGGTGGACCAGAGAATCGACGGACAAGCGTGAAAACACGGCTGGGCAGGGACATATTCACACTGGTGGTGGCGGAAATGATCGGAGAATAGACGGACAAGCAGCGACGGCGGTGGCGATCTCGGTGGGGATGAGATCTGGCAAGCTTGAGGCTAGGAAGTCGTGTCTTCTCGGGTATGTGGAGGGCAGATCGACGAAGGCGTCACGACGTGCATTTACGCCGGCGTGGGCACGAATCGATCTCGACCTTCAACATGCTTTCCGCCAACGAATCGATCTTGGAACTGGGCAGCGACGACTCAGACCTTCAGCCTCGACAAATCGAAGTTCTTCTTCCTCTGTGCCGCTCTGTTATCCGGCGCGTCGACGGCTCTGTATCCGGTGGTCGTGTTGAAGACGCACCAACAGGTGGCTCGATCCCAATCGCAGGAGCTGAGCTCAGAATTTTCGGCGGCTGAGAATGAGATGAGAATGGGTTAGGTCAGTGCGTAGATAAAAGGGTTGGGTAGAAAAATAGATAAAATGTCATTTTTGTCCTTTGATGTTGTAAAATTACCAAAACTAAATTCAAGTTCAACTTTATTACGATTATATGCCATTTGATCTATGGCCTTTTGGATCAAGTTAATCCAATGGTTTAAAATTGTGTAACAACTAACAAATTAAGATAGTAGTAACACTTATGTGTATATATATATTTCAGGTACAACACAATCTTTAAATACGAAATACGACTTAATCCCGACTTTGGAATCGCATATTGCCCAAGGGTTGCGATTTTCGCATGGCCTATTTTTTTTTCACCAAGTTTCTTATTTTGATCTTTCCCGCTTCGTTTCAACTCCGATTTAATTTTTTCTTGCGCCAAAAACTTTATTTTTTCAAGATCTATCTATCAAGTAGCATATTGAATATGTTTTGAAGCAAAAAAAAAACATGTACAAGCAAAAACACAAATCGTTAACCGTGCACTAATGTATGTTCTTGCAACTGGATTTGTATGAATAAGCTAATCTTAATGTATGTTTAAGCTAATCTTAATTTATTAGCTTACACGTACAAAACATTCATACACATACAAATGAAAATAGTAAGACATACATTAAGTTTAGCGTATACATACAACTGAAACATCATACATTAAGGTTGGCTTACACATACAAATGAAAATGCCAAGAACATACATTTAAAATTGTATAAACATACATTAAATTCAGCGTACATATATAACTGAAAATTAAAAAAACATGCAGTTGTAAAAACATACATACAAAACATACATTAAGATTAGCTTATTCATACAAATGCAGTTGCAAGAACATACATTAGTGTACGGTTAACAAAATGTGTTTTTGCTTGTACATGTTCTTTTTTGCTTCAAAACATATTCAATATGCTACTTGATAGATAGATCTTGAAAAAAGAAAGTTTTTGGCGCAAGAAAAAATTAAATCGGAGTTGAAACGAAGCGGGAAAGATCAAAATAAGAAACTTGGTGGAAAAAAAAATAGGTCATGTGATTTGCGATTCCAAGGCTGGGATTGAGTCGTATTTCGCATAAAATTGGCCAAGTCGTACCTGAATGTTATCATATATATATATATATATATGTGTGTGTGTGTGTGTGTTAAATTGCGAAACTGCACTTATGCCATATTTCAACCTTTTCTTCTCTATTTCTTTATGGGAAAATTATGTTTCGTAGCCCGGTTTTACCTTTGATTCCACATTCCTAACTACAATTGACCTTCTGTCAGATTACCTAACTATTGTCTTTTAAGATTTTACGCGGATTAGCAAAATATGGTCAAGTAAACATAATTGTTAGTTTTTTTGTACAGAATATCGAAAATGCCTTCCTACCCAACTCAATTCCTAAACCAATGCCATTATATTGTTCAAATTTCCAAAAACCTAACTACGGGTGCCTTTACCATTTTATAGAGTTTGATGATTTGTACCAAATGCTTCAATTCATCAAAACAGAATTGTCCAAAAAAATCAAATATTTGGCTCATTTATGTCTAAATCAAGCACCATTTTATATGGAAATGAAAAAAAAAACAAGTAATTGTTGTCCTCATTGAAGAGAGGATGAGAAAAAGGTCTTTGTTGGAGCTTGGGTAAGAGAGGGGACATGTTCTGATTGTAATTATTTACTCAACAAATTCAATATGTCATGTATAATATAAACTTGATTAGTATCTTGAAGATTTCTGCGATATATAACCAGAAGCTTGAATGAGTATCAAAAAAAACCAAGAACATTATATCGTTGGAGATTTTCATAATGTGCAAACTGAGTGTTTGGAAGCCAAATACATACAACCACTTTCCCTTCCACAATATGAAACTTGTTAAATTTTGATGTGATTGTTGTGAAACCAAACAAGGAAGCGAAAAAAGAAAAAGCACTTACTAGGAGAGGAGTGGTTTGGGGATGAATTGTGAACGCCCGTTTGTAGTACTAGAACCCAACAAACACCACACCGTCGCTCTCCGATCTGAAGACATGCTTTCCTCCAGGTTGTCTACGGGAAGATCGAGATTGAATATTTTGACAACTAGAGGGTAGATAGGGTTGGTGATGAAGGGTTTTTCAGGAAAGGGGGAGGAGGTTTAGAGGATGAAGAAGGTGAACTAGAGATCCTCATCGATCGCCTAGATATGCTCCGTCATTATCAAGCTCCTCCGCCACTGACCTCTTATGCTCGTCATATCTCTTTGTTTTTTCTAGAGAAAAAAAAAACAAAAAAGGTAGTACTTCTGCATCTTACATTTGGTTCAAGCTTTTGAGGGGAAAACGAGAATTTTTAGTAGTTTCAATCTAGTCATGTGCATGCCACATGGCCGTAGTTCAACATAAATCGCTAGTCCGTGTAAAAATGTGAAAACCTGTAGTTATAATATATGACAAAAGGCCATCCGCATTTAAGAAGGTGGAATAAAAGGTGAAACTGAGCTAGGAAAGAGAGTGTATGTCACGTGAATCCGAGGTTCTGGGTTCATTTAATTATTCTTCTCTTTCTCCTCAACACTAAGTCCCATTATCCAGAACTCGAAAACCAGTAATGCTTACGCTTCTCTAGTTCATTTTGGGCTCAATACGTAAAGAAACTACGATGGATTACAATAAAAGCAAGTGTTCACGAGATGTTGTTAGATCTTGGCTTTAAAATCGTCCCCATCGGACTCTCACTGGCATCCAAAGGACGTTGCCACATCTCTCACAACCATAACAAGAACTCTATCAGGTTCTGTTCCTCCATACACGTAATTACTTCCTCCATCCATTTTAATACCCAGTTGGCCTTGTCTCGCTGTCGCACCAAAACCATACCACTATGCGAATTTTGGTACTTCTAGATCAGACCACCAAGAACCCTAAACTCCTATTTGCACCACTACAAAGCTTGTAGTCTCAAGGTGTGTGGATTTAATTCCAATATAGATCTCTTATCTGATACACAACCAAGAGAAGATAGCTTATGGAGGAGTAAAGTTGTCCCCGGATCAAAACTTAACTGCGATATGTATATTAGCCTTTGAAGATTATTATCATCTTCTCTAAGAGCATGTGCAGCGAGCGACTCATGTGCACTACTCGTGAATCGTGAGTCGCGAGTCGCATTGCTATGGAGGCAAAAAGCGTGTGACTCACGACTCACGGCCAAACAACCAAAACGCGTCACATGGCCTCTAAAAAATCTGATTTTGTGTAAACGATGTTCAAAATTTACAAATTTATAGTCATTAGGTTCATATTGTTCTAAATAATTTAGTTAATGTCTTTTATCACACAAAAAAACATTGATTTATACTTTGAATCGAGAAAACGAACAAAAACTCAACATCCACTCAACTCATGAGTCTTATACATGAGTCTCACACTATGGAACACAACTCAATTTAAGAGCTCGCCTCACAATTCTGTAGAGTCACCACATGAGTCTCAACTCATGAGTCCCATACGTGAGTCTCTCACCATGCATGATTTAAGTTTGTAGTAGGTCCTAGATTAAAATATTGAAGGGAGTTGAAAATGGGAGAATTACTTATAGTTAGAGATAGAAATTCAAATCACTAGTGGAAACAAATTTAAGAAAAATAGAAGAATTAATAAAAAATAAAAAAAAATTAAGAATGATTTAAAATTAAGAAAACTTAAAAAAAATGATAAATAAAATGAAGAATTTATGAAAAAAAAATAAAGTAAACGTCGACGAGGCATGCACCTACTTCTCATCCATAATGATTTATTGGCGGAACCAACTGTACAATTTGATCTGAGCCCCGTTAGGAGGGTTGTGGTTTGTTATTCGAAAACGCTACAATCGTGCCCGAGAATACCGTCCACAACCAGGTAATGATGTCATAGAAGGCGACAACCCCTCGGCCAATCCTTCAGGTTTCTGCTTCGCCGCCTTGCTCATCTAACGCTGATGCCCTATGAGGATCATCACATGGAATTGTCAGAGAGTATGAAAATCGGTGACAAATCGTTATATGTGGGAGATGGTCCTATGTTAGAAGACAAATCTTCTCTTCCTCAACGAAAGCCTTGGTAAGGTTTCCATCCTCCTTGGTTTACGGCTTCAGTTTGGTTGCGCAGGAGGCCATGTCATCGTCGTTGTTAGCTACGAGGGTGGTCTCATGCTTTTTTGGTGTGAATCGAACTCAGTAGACATTAAGGAGGCGACAACCATGTTTATCGATGTTGAGATTGGAGAGGGTGAGGAAGCCGACTAATCGATTTTTACGAGGAACTACACTATGAGGAACAAGGACAGTCTTGTGTGGCTCTTCGCCATCTAGGTAGATCCCACAATGCCATCGCAGATCAGTGTGTGATTATCGAGGACATGAATGAGGTGCTACACCACCACGAGAAAAAGAGGGAATCCAATACCCTTATCACTTGATCTCGAAATTTAAGGATGCTCTACAAGAAATTGCTCTCCACGAAGTTCCTCTGAATGGATATGGTTTCATTTGGACGGAGAGAAAAGAGGAACACTTCCATATTAAAGTCCAACTAGATCGAGCTATAGTCTCTTCTCAGTTCACCAGGGATCATCCCTACTTCAATTTACACACAAGAGGAGTATCAACAACAAATCATTTACCGACTTTCCTAGACACATCTCACGTTAAGTAAACTCAAGGTCGCTCACGTTTCCATTTTGAAAATGTGTGTGCAGACAACCCTTCTTGCAAGAATTTAATCCAAAATTCTTGGACGGAGTTTCGGGAACCGATCCTCCAGAAAAGTGTAGACACGGGACGGGCACTACATGTTTATTGAAAAGACGTCTATAACCAGAAGCAACAAAAATATAAGACTTCTTGAGTGGCATATCGCTAGACTCGACATCCTGAGGGACATGTCACAAACTCGCCTTCAAAAGGATATACAAGCTCTGGATTTATGAGAAAGCTTTTGGAGACAAAGAGACAAACAACATTGACATACAGAAGGGGACCATAATACAAAATTCTTTCTATCTCGGCCTCACAATGAAGTAAAGAAAGTGAATTTGTGGAACTAAAAACAGAGAACGACGACATCCTCTCTTGGGACTCAGGGCTTATGGCTCACATCTGCTCTTCCTACCAGCAACTTTTATGTTTGTCCCTCTAAAGGTGGTAAGATGTTTAATGGTTGTCTTTTCTTTTGAGGTGTTCATGTCACCCTCAAGATGGACGATTGGTCCTAAGAAAAGAAGTTATCTTGACTGAACAACCACACCTACGGTCCAAACGGGACTGGTGTACGCCTACCAAGACCCATTCTTGGCCAATGTGCCATCTCGGAGGAACAGTGGGGTGATCGGACGACCATTAGTCGTTGTTTTTCCCCATGTCAATGGTTTAAGCCAAGTGACGTGTCATCTCTAATGATACCTGCAATGTCAGACCATACCAAGAGAGTGATCACTCGATCAAACCCTTTATATGATTTCCTGTATTCCATTGGCTCAGTCACGATGACTCGTTTTGAATTATTTTACATATCAAGCTCGTGGTGTACGACGGAGACGTGAGATTGCCGGAAGAGACGTGAGTTTGAGGAGAGAAATGGTCTTTAGACCTTAGTTACAAAGAGAAATGGGTTTCACACCTGCTACGAATGAGTAATTAAATTAACGTTAATTATATTTAGAGACTTCAAACTAATTTACAATAGTTTTTTTTGTTATTGATCGTTACAAAATTTTGGATACTAAATATTTGTTACCAATTTAAAATAAGGGGTAAAGGTAGTAACCTACCCTTTTGTTTTGTTATTTAGAGTCGGTTTGGTTGCCACTTTCATGTGGGTTGGGATACCTCTACCTTTTTTTTCGGGTTCTCTAGAATTTAAGCATCCTCGCATGACTCTCACTGCCTCCCGTCTCCACCAACCAGACTTCTCGACCTTGGACGTTTTTGTTCTCCCATCTCCGCCTTCCTTTGAAGTGCTATCGAGCAGCTCTACTGGCACTTTCACGTGGTCATGGTCTTTTCTCGGATCCATCCATGATCATCATCACTACCGGGAAATTGTGATGTTCATCCGTCGATATCTGCCCTACATTATCGATGAGGACCTTGACCCTCGACGATTGTGGCTTAATGGAGGGTGGAAACCCATTGGGCCCAAAATTATAGTTGAAACCCATTTGTTCCCTTTGGGACTCGTTTTTCAACAAGCCAAGCCAACCACCCGATCAGATATTTAGATCATTGGTCTTGTTTACTTGAGCTAATATATTGTTGTTGTGTAACTTCTATTTGTTGTAATAAAAATATATTGTGTAGCCTAATACGTCGGAACACTTGTGATGTATGGGTGTTTTCAGACTATACCTTGACTGTAAAAGATTTTTCTAATTTATCGTTAGATTTGTTCTTTGAAAATGATTAATGAGACAAAACATTTTTGAAAAACAAAAAAGATATGTTTCTAAACCATCAAAAAAGTGTAAAAACTAATCAAGTATAGTATCAGTAAAAGTTTTACCTTCTTAGAATAAATGGTTATTTTCATCTCACTACCCTAACTATGTGTTTTTCATCTCACTACCCTAACTATTTTTTGTGGCACCTCACTACCCTAGAATGCATTTTTTTTCACTTCATACCCGGCGTCAATTTGCCATCCATTTTTGGATGAAAACACTTAAAAGTACATAATACCCCTCACTAACAATCAAATTTTCAAAATCATGCCATTGGTTTTCAAAATTTCTTTAAAAAATCAGTTTCTAATGTCATAAAAATGCATTCTAGGGTAGTGAGGTGCCACAAAAAATAGTTAGGGTATGAAAGTAAAAGAAAAAGGCATTCTAGGGTAGTGAAGCGCCACAAAAAATAGATATGGTATTGAGATGAAAAAAATCACATAGTTAGGGAACTGAGATGAAAATATACCTAGAATAAAAATTGAAATCTAACTTAACTTCGGTTCGAGATCTTTCCAGAAAATCGAAGGTGGCTATCGTATTTTACATATACTGTCGTTCCAAAAAAATAGCCGCAAAAACCCTAAAAGGGGTACCATATAGCCACAATGGAGACTGGGGAGAGCGTCATCTTGTCCAGTACTACGGTTTTTGATAGAGCTCTGTATCTTCGTCATGGAAATGGTGATTTTCATCTCCTCTCATCCTGCTAAATATATATTTGTTTTTGCTGATACATGATCAATTATAAAGTTTGGATTATTTGATTAAGATGCTTCGGACAATCACGGATTTGTGCCTTGTATCTCAAACCCTTCTTTCTGTTCGGTTTGCTAGAAATTTTATTTTTGGGCTAAAGTTGAAGTTTTTTTTACCTTTCTCCCAAAGAATGTGCCTGAAGACCGGCTTAATGTAAGAATCAACATTTATGCGAAGGAGGTTTAATCAATTGGATATGGAAGAATATTGCTTCATGATCTATGGGTTCAGGGTTCTTTTTTATTTTCGTGAAATAGTTGAGTGATTGGAGTTGTGGGTTATTATCAAAAAATTGTATATTTCTTGGGATTTTGTTGTAAACATACTGAAAATGTAGTCGAAATGCAAGCTTTTGATGATAACTTGCTTGGTTTTTATTAGGGTTATATACTTTTTGGTACCCAAATGTTTCGTCCACAAACGATTTGGTACCCTTATGTTTCAAATAATAAGTAAAAATAAAAAAATAAGAAAATAAGTAAATAAATAAATAGATTAATTGTATAAGAAAAATGAAAAATGAAAATTTAAAAAATTATTAATTATTAATTATTTAGAAAATTATTCTAGAAAATTTAAAAACAATTATTAATTATTTCAAAAAATAATTAATAAGAAAATGGAAAATTATATTAAAATAATTTTTTATTAAAAAATAATTCAATAAAATAAAATAATTTATTTATATAATAAAAAAACTTATTAAAAAATAAGTTTAAACATAAAGTTAAAAGTCAAAAGTCAATATAAGGGTAAATGGTCATTTTACATTAAATTCAAAAGTCAACTAAATCAATATAAGGTTAAAATGGTCATTTCACATTATTATGTTAGTTTTTAAACCTCGTTAACTCAAATCGTTCGTGGACAGAACGTTTGTCACGCCCCAAATTCAGTAGAACCGAACCCGGAACGCGAACGTTTAAGACAATAAAACATTTTCAAACCTTTTAAATAAATCACTTTAAAACCACCATTTAGTTAATCAAAATAATAATTTACAACTCAAAAGTACGTTCCAACGAGCGGACAAAATACAAGGCGTACGTCGCTAGACTCAAAAGGAAACCCGGACTTCCGCTCCCAGCCCTTCAAGCTTCGAGAGCTCAACTAGTCCGTCCCGCGAACAGTACCTGTACGAAAAGCAGCTAGGGGTGAGCGTTCGCTCACCACCACGTATAACAGACTGACTACGGCATACTAGCAGCCAATGCCGGTAACACCAACAACAACCCAACACCGGGTACTACCATTCCCCAAATCAAGTAACCCGACCGACACACACAAACTATTACTTTCCTCAACCGACTCAACACTCGGACACGTAATGTAGACCCGACACAACGATTACGACTTCCTCCAAAGACATGAAAGATAACCACGCCACACCCAAGATCACAAAGGATCGGACACCAAACAAGATCGCAAAGGATCGCACTCCAGCAACTCAGTCCCCACACAACTTTTCCCAACACGACGGTTGGATCAGGCGGTCGACCTGTCGCACTTTTCCCGACACGTAGTCGGATCAGGCGGTCGACCTGTCACCACCACGCACGCGTTGTCAGAACCCCTTTACTCTTAGGCGGGCCCCTACCTCGTCTGAACATGCATACGCGTGCGATCACGGGACCCCCTTTATTATGAGGAGGGCCCCCAACCTCAGGTAACCACAATCACAACCACAAGCAAAGTTCAACCGACAGCAACAACACAGGTTTAACACTTCACAGACACTCATGGCCACCCAAGACACCAACGGTAAAACACAGGTTCAACAACCCCACAGGCACTCATGGCCACCCAAGACACCAACGATAAAACACGGGTTCAACAACCCCACGGGCACTCACGGCCACCCAAGACACACCAACAGTAAAGACACGGGCTCGACAACCCCACAGGCACTCATGGCCACCCAAGACACACCAACAGTAAAGTACGGGCTCTCATGGCCACCCAAGACACAAACTAAACAATCAACCTCCGGGCATAAACAAATGCCTCCAGTAATTCTAATATCGATAAGTTCACTGCTCCTACGACACTACTAAGTGTCACATGCATTTCTATTGTTCGATACGTTCCCGTATCATACGACATCACCCGGTGTCGCCTGCCTTTCTATTATTCGATAAACTTACTTAACCCACGACACCCAAGTGTCACATGCATTTCTACCGTTAACTTTCCCTAATCAGGGGCGAGATCCGGCTACTTTTCCCTACCTCGTATGCTTTCTCCAAAAGCTCACAATCAAGCTCCGGCGTGATCTCGATCACTCGCCTAGCTTTCCCTTTCCTCTGTCGGTGGCATGATCTAATAAGAACACAATTTAAAACACTTTTAAGCTTGCGGGAATAAACTGAATTTTAATAAACTTGACGCCCAAATGTAAACCGACAATGTCGATCACTCCCAAACTTCCCAATTACTCGACATTGTCGATAATGGACCCAGAAAAGCTCGATTCGCCCGACATGGCGAATCTGCCGGGTTTTGAAAACGTCCTTCTGGGGCTCCAAAAATTCTCGTTTTCGTTTCTACGGTCTTAGAATAATTCAAGGGTTCATATGCACTCGACGGAATCAAATTCCGACTTCCGAGTAATTTAATTCGCGCTTAAAGTTTCTAAACCCGTCAATTACAACTTTTACAATTTAATTCCAAATTTCGATCCGGGTGTGGATTAATTACTTGGGGAACGTTCTAAACCACCCGAACACGAAAGCCCGATACCCGAGCGTGTGGGCCCCACCCAAACATCTTTGGTCGTGGGTGGCTAGGGCCGATTTTGGGGCCAGCTCACCATGGTGGTGGCCGGTCCTAGCTCCGGCCAGCCACCCCAAGTCCGGCCAGCCACCGTGCACGGTGTCCGAAGCTCCCCCCGAGCCTCCGGTCACCGGAAAACGATCATCCCTTCGCTCCAAAATATCTCCAACGAACCCCACACCTCAACACAACAAAAAACTACTAGTTTTAACCCAAAACCCTAACTTTCAAACTTAACAAAACGAAAATCGGTTAGATGCTCTCCGTAGAGAAAGACGGTGTGAACTCGATTCTTCTATCTTTGAGACGATCCAACAGTTTGATGATCGAGAAAAATCACAAAATCCCCAAGCCTCCTTCTCTTTCTCTCCCTTTCTTCTCTTTTCTTTCTCTTTCTAAAACTCTATTTTTTCCCTTTTCTAAACCCTATGGCCGAACCCCCTAGTGATGTAGTCTTCCTTGTCTTGTCCCAAAACCTAACACCACCACATAATTGACATGTGGAAAGTGGGTCCCACACCTTTTTGGAAAATATCTTCCAATCAGATTCGCGAAATTCGGCAGTCTCGGGTCCCGAACGGGCACTTTTTCCAAGAAATTATGAAACTTGACGGGTTACAAGGAAACGGCTCAACTAAGACCGCTGCGACGACGGATAAGCTTTTTGGATCCAAAACGGACCTCGAATGGACCAAAACGTCGCTCGGTTGACTTTTTCAGCAAAAAGTCAACCTTTCCCAAATTGGTCAGAAAGTTGCCCTGAGTCCCCCGGAACTCACTTTGGTCGATATCGGGGTCAACTTAAGTCCGGTATGACCCTCGGGGTCAAATTTAGGTTCATTTAAGTGTCTGTCTAAATTTTTTAAATTTTCCTGTTTTTCGCAGATTTGACTGGCGTTGACCGGGAGTGGTTATTACAATGTTAGGGTACCAAATTGGAATAAAAAATCATAAGGGTACCAAATCGTTCTTGGACGAAACATTTGGATACCAAAAAGTATATAACCCTTTTTATTATAATGTACATAATGTTAGCAACTACATGAAGGGATGACTTAAATTCTGATGAATATATGATGACTTATTGCTTCAGTGTGTTGACAAGAGGTCATAAGAAGGAACAATTTAGACAAATTATTGATGTAAAAGGAAGCACACAAACTCCTCAATTCCTTAATTCGCTCACTAAAAAAAACGAAACATTTATTTGGGGTGGAGACTAGAGGCACTGCTATGATTTGTATAGCGCAATTCTTGAAGATTTCCTTTTTGTTTGTTGTATCCAACTTCTTGTTTGTATTGTCTAACTCATGTTTGTTTTTGTATACTATGCTACTTCATAAGCCATATCTTGAAGTTACTATGCTTGAATATGAAACTTGCATCGGACTACTACTCCATTGGTATTGACATGGATGTAGTTGTTGCCGCTTATGCGGGGAGATGTGGCATCCTGGCTTGGCAGGCATTTAAAGCAAGACCACCGACAGTCAGAATGTGAAAATTTTATGAAGGTGGGTTTCAAACTGTCATAACGAGGAGGGAAACAGCTTGGATACTTGGAATCAAGTATGCTTCACATTTTGTGTAAGAAATCGAATGAATGTTCCCAATTTATTGAATGAAGGGTTTAAGTTCAGAGTCTGCATTGTTTCGTGTTGTGTAAGTGGCAAGGTTTAGTTTATACTTAGGAGGGTAAATTTGAATGCTTCCACTTGAGCAATTTGATGTAGGACTAAAGTGCGTTGGTATTCAGTTTTTGCCACTTTGCATGGAAAATTTTACATCTTTTTACTAGTTTCTTATTTGCATTCAAGCTTTATATACACTTGATACACATTTGGCCTCCACCCATTAATTTGGGTTTTGGGGTTGGATCGGGTTTTATTATGGTATAATAGCTGGTTTGGGCACTTAATTCTAAGTGTAGGACATTGTCTTAGCCCTTATTGGAAGAATGTGGATTAAGTGATCACTTGATAAGCATATACACATCCACCCAAGCTTTAATAGCATGTAAACTTTGTGGCCCAATTCTAATAATTCAAAATTGACTTTTAAGAGCTTGACATCAAACTTTTTCATTATTCATGATTAAATTTGATCTCTAATGTATGAAAAACATGAACATCCTAGACAAGCATGAATCTACCTCCATTCACTTGACCTGGAGTGTTGCTACTTTTGAATTTGTGACAGGGAAAGCACACCAGTTAATAAGATAAAGGAAGCACACATGAAGGTTATGGTTGCAAACCATCCAGATGCAGGTGGTAGCCATTACCTTGCATCCAAAATTAATGAGGCGAAAGACACCCTGCTTCGGAAGGGCAAGGGAGGTGATTCTGCATTTTGATCGGATTAACTTTCCCTGTTCGGAGTGTGTTGACCATTTAGGAAGTCATGCTGTTTTGTCACTGATAAAGTAATTGTTGATTGATTATGTAAGTGACAAAAATTCGTGACTAATTTTTATTCCTCCAAAGAGTGGTTTCATATTGATATTTCTTGTTCCATAAAGAGTATATGAATTATGTGAAATGTGAAATATGTTTTTTTTAGAGAAAGTTTCAATATTATTAATCAAAAGTCAATTACATTATTGTGCGTCGAGGAACAGACTCCCCAACCACAATGAAAATGATAGATTGGATGAACAATGGTTCTCTGATCCTTGTAGTACCATAACTGTCAAAAGCGGTATTTTGATGCCGCATGGGCAAAGATAGAATACGAAGAGGGGGAAGGGGGTACCAGAGATCCCAAGGGACCACAACAGTAATGGCGATGGTGGGAGGCAAAACATCGTTTTGGGACCCCCTCCCTAGGCCAATCCCCGATGCTCATCTGGCCTCTCATTCCATTTGGCGAGGCTGCTTTCCCGCCCTGACCTGATCCTCCCGAGGAGCTCCAGGTGCTGATCTCTTGAGTGCTCCAATACTCTCTCCAACTCTAGTATGACCAAGAAGCCCGACAACCTTTGATCCCGAGCCCTCACAAGCTCCCCCACTCATCTTACTAGATGGTGGTGGAGGGGCCACCAATGCTGAGATATCTAGGGACTGAGTGGGGCCAACTCTGGTAGGACCCTGAGGCCCTAGACCAGAAGGCATGAAGGTCCGATGGGCCTTATTCAGAGGCCCTGGGAAGGGCGCAATCCTATACCTTGCACCGTCCACCGAGGCACTAGAGCAAGGTCATAGTGAGCCTGGGAAGACGGTTTAGGGTTCGGGCGAAGAGGAGTCAAACCGTAGCGTGGAGTGAAAGACACCTAGGGCCGCCGCACCAGTTCTCTCCGATGCAAGTATTCGAACGGAAGAGGAAGAGGCGGTCCCAGCAGACCAGAGAACCGAGCCGACAAAAGCACCGACGAGGAGGAATATCGGGGCCCCATGGAGACCGAAACTGATTCTGGCGATACCTCATGAGGAACAGGATTGGCCGAGACGAGGGAGAAGATGGTGGTGTTGACAACCATCCCATCGATACTTATCCCCCACACCAGGTGTGGTATGCGAAGGAACCGACTGGATAGGACAAAGGAGCACTAGAGCGGCAAGACCGACAAAACCAGCACCATGTGGCGACACGGCAGGCGGCGGAGCCAGGAGGGAGCACTATAGCGGCTAGGGCGAGATTCTCAATAACGAGAGATTTTTTTCTTCAGAATTGTTTAGGTTTTTCAACTATTTAGATGGGTCTAAATCGTTTATTAAATACAGGGTGAAATTTATAAACTCGTATTAGTATTAGTATATCATTAAGACCGGGATTAATGAATAATACTTTTTATCCATTTAACAATATTACTTTGGAGTCATATACTTGATGATTTTTTAAAAAAGTTGATTATTCACGTAATTCACATTTCACAAAATGATAATACAAGTGTCATTGTACTATTAAATGATAGTGTCACATAATCAAGAATGGTCGAGGGCATATAACTAACAACCATGTCAATATATATATAGACTAGGTATGAAATGCGAACTCGTCTTTATATGCAAATTGCGAATTCACAAGAGGGCGATACATGTCCTTTTTGCGTGCGCGTGCACAACTCTTGTTCACGTGCGCACAGCTATGGTACCCTTACATACAAATGCTGAAACATGTCCTTTTTTCGAGCATACAAAGTGTTGGGACCAACGTATAAGTGATGGTACATGTTTGCACCAACACCCATATATATAAAGTTCCAACACTTGTGCATGTAATGTATCATCACTACCCCCATGCAAAGCGCTTGTACCTTCCATACAATGTCGACACGTGTTGTTTTTTGCTCATGAAAAATGCTGGTATGTGTCACCACCACAACTCTACAAGGTGGTATCAGCACTCGTTTATATAAAGTATAACACTTGAGTATGTAAGGTACCAACACTTACACATGTGGTGGTACCCTGCATACACAAGTGCTGGTACTCTATATACACGGGTGCTGGTACTTTATATACATGGGTGCGGTGGTGCCATATACCAACACTTTGCATGAGCAAAAAACAACACGTGTCAGCATTTTATGGAAGGTACAAGCGTTTTGCATGCGGGGTGGTGCTAGTATATGACATGCACAAGTGTTGGTACTTTATATACATGGGTGTTGGTACCACATGTACCAACACTTGCACGTTGGTACTACATGTACCAATACTTGCGCATTGATACCAACATTTTGTATGCGCGGAAAAATGACACGTGCCAGCAATTGTATGGAGGGGAACCGACGCTTTGTATGAGGAGTACCAGAGCCCCATGCGCGTGTGACCAGGATTTGTGTGTGCGCGCACACGCGAGTAGGACACGTGTCGCCCTCCTATGAGTCCGCAGTTTACACAATAAGGACTGGTTCTCATTTGATACCGCTTATATATAAATATAATAAAGAAATAAACTCTACCTCTTATGTATCATCACGAGGTTGTTGTTCAAGTGTTGTACTTTTTTGCTTCTTCTATTTCAAATTTTGAAGTGTCACATTCCTATGTTTTTCGATGTGATCCAGTTCTGGACTAATTAGTGGAATATGAGCTTCTTTGGCCTTCATCTTACTAGTAGAAGACACATTAGACGTCGAAGTACCCCCTACAGTCATCTGAGCTCTTTTACGCATCATATACATATTTATCTCACTTTGATGCTCTTCCCTAGCATCTACATGCCTAAGATTAGGACATCTCCGATTGTGATCGTACTCCTTGAAATAACCACATACCGCTTGTTCGGGATCTCTAGCAATCTTGTATGGGTTTCTTGGTCCATTGACTCTCTTATTTTTGGGTTTATTTGGTGACTTAAGCACAACCGGTGATTGTGGTGGCTGTTTGGAGCTTACCACTCATTCCCCTTCGTTTCTAACAAGGAAGACTTGATGCTTGTAAATTTCCTTGTAAATGCTCTTTACAAAGTATTTATGTACATATGATTCAAACAGATGATTGTATCACATAAACAACATGTGAACACTGTTAGTATTAGTGCCCGTAGTTCAATCCTAAATGTCTAAATGTATATATCATCGTTAGCAATAAAATTAAAGCGGCTTTATATTACTTATGTGTTGGAGTAATATATCGATGTGTGCTCTGATCTATGCCCACAATGCGAATAGAACCATAGATCGAGATAGATCACACTCGATGGGTCCCTAGTCAACAAAGCTTCACTAGAAGCGACTAGTATGAAAGATGGCTCTTTATGGCTTACGTTCTGTTAGTCATTGGAATGGGATTCCGGAGTCTGATCATAGATATCATGTGGGACATGATATTGGACGACCCGCCCTGAATATGTGCCATAGATTAAGTCATGAACATATTCAGTGTTGTAGCTTGTCATGTATCCTTAGACCAAGGAGTCTTTGTGATCGTTATGTAGTCAACAACTGAGTTTGACCTGAGCCTAACGTTGTCCGTAACAGGGCTTCCATAACGGCCAGGATTGGCTTGGGGACGGGCTACATGAGTGACACGAAAGGCGGCTAAGGGATTTATCCCTCATACTGAGGTGTGGGAAAGATATCGGTTCTCGGCCGCTTGATCGAGAGTGACTGAAAGAATAGCATGGCCATGCACATGATACTGGGTATCATATCTTCAGTCATCTCACATATCAAGGAACGGTGATTGAGAATAATAAGGATGACGGCTCTATGCCTTATCTCAATCAGGATATCGGAGGTAAAAGGATAATGACAGGGACGACGGAAAGGTTAGAATCGACAGGGTCGATTCGCTATGCAGTGTCAGGCAATACTAAAGTCTCGTTAGTTGCCACTTAAATAGGATCAAGTAAAATGGGATTTTACGTTGATCTATTGACATGCATAAACCTAAGGGTCACACTGGAGGATGAAACTCATTGACACATTTATGGAGAATGGCCAAAAGGGAGTTGTCTCGGGACATGACCAAAACTGGGTTTTGGGTCATGTGCCCGTAAGTGAATAGGACTTTACGGATCGAGACAAGGCTTGGAGTCTTGGGATTGATCGCGTCGGATAATGTTGGACATTTCCGGTATGGAAGGCTTGGAGGCGATGAGCGAATCACGAGACCTCGTTGGAAATGGCCACGGACCATGTTACAAGAGGCCCATGAAAGGCCCATGCAACCAAGGCCCATGGAACTAATTAATCAAGTCTTGATTAATTAGTACTAAGTAAGCAAGACAAAGATTAAGGTGTTGGTGATTCACCACCTAACCCAATCTTGTCTTGCCATACTTTGTCCTATTTACACCTTACTTGACATCATACTTGTCTCATGCCTTTAGTTGGACAAGTATGGGTTTTGTTATGTTTAAGTCATCTTTTTTCAACATAACAAAAACAAGACAAGAATAGGAAACACAACTTCTCTCCCCCTTCCCTTGCAATTTCGGGTTTGGCAAGCTCCCACCTCCATGTTTGTGTTCTTGAGTCCTCAAAGAGAAGAACTACGTGGGTTTGATTCCCATGTGGATACGTAGGCGTCTTGGAGACTCAAGCCAATCATTCGTTAACCGGTGTTCTTGTTTTGGTAAGAAATAGTGCTGAATTTTTCTCTTGTGAATCCATTCTTTGTTAGTTGTTTCATGGTTTAATCGTCTCTTGGTTTTCATTGATTTTCCGCTGCGAGTTGGTTCATCTCCAACCCTACCTCGAGACCCAACAGTGGTATCAGAGCCGTGCTACCTTCGGGATTCACAAGACAGTGTTCAAAGTTTCGGTTTTGCTTGAAAGTTTCGTTTTTGGCATGTTGTTTTGCTAAATTGTTTGATAACATGTTTTAAATTCTTGTTTATGGATTTAATGCATGTAAAATGAAATTTTGAAAATTATTTCAAATCTGGAAATTTTGAAAAGATTTGATTTTTCGGGTCTCGGGAGCGGGACTCTCGGGGAGCCGAAACCGGGACCGAACGGGGCTCCGTTGGACGGAGCTAGGCTAAGCATGACCATTGGATGGTTGATATGACAATGCTAAACCGTTTTGTTAGTTATGACGAGTTTGGAACCGTCATGACGAACTCAAAGATCAAATGTTCAAAAGTTTGAATTTTGAACGGTTTCGATAAACCGAGCATCAAAATTTTTCGAAACTTGGCTATTAATTAAAACCGGAAAATCACATGATGTTTGATAACATGCTTGTTTGATAACACGATGTGTGATGTGATGTTGGCATGGTGTACATAATAGCCCCGAGCTCGATTTAATTATTTATCGCTTTTCACGGCCTGCGAGCCGTTAGAGTTAGCGTGTAATTATTCTTTCAAGGTGAGGTCGACGAACCACTTGTTTGTAATATTTATTTATTCCCGACCTGCGAGTCGTGTATTAAATTGTAATTTTTTACTCAAGACGAAGAAAGGGCGAAAAGGTCATTTGGTGGCTTTTCGGGTGTTGGTATCGGCTTGGAGTCGGTGGAGCTCAAGAAGCTAGTGGGAGTTAGTTTAGGGGGCTATTATGTGCACATTTATCGCTTTATGCTTGGTTTAGTTTATGCATGATTAATTCTATGTGTTTTAGAATTGCATGCTTAACTTTATTTACCGAGCATATCACCTCACATGCAAAGATAAAATTGGAATTTTAATCCTTGTGTGTGAACCCTTAGAACCATCATTGCATTGGATGTAGTTGACGGGTTCAAAGGAAGAATTACATTGGATGTAATTTGAGGCATCATTGCATTTGGAATGTAGTTGATGTGCTCATCGCATCTAGGATGTGCCAAAGTTTTAAACACAACCGGACAAGTAAAAACGGGTCATGTCCGATACCTCCCAATTCTCAACACCTTACTACCTCCCCGTCCTATGGGTGTCGTGCGCCTTAGCGGAGCATCCATGGGAAAGCGGGGTAGTAGGTTTGGACGACATATGTGGGTGTCGTGCGCCTTAGCGGAGCACCTACATTGTAATAACCACTTCTGGTCAACGTCAGTCAAACCTGCGAAAAACAGGAAAATTTAAAATTTTTAAGACAGACACTTAACTTAACTTAAATTGACCCCGAGGGTCATGCCGGACTTAAGTTGACCCCGTTATCGACTAAAATGAGTTACGGGGGACTCAGGGCAACTTTCTGGTCATTTTGGGAAAGATTGATTTTTCGCTGGAAAAGTCACCCGAGCGACGTTTTGGTCCATTCGAGGACCGTGTTGGACCCGAAAAGCTTAGCCATCGTCGTAGCGGTCTTAGTTGGGCCGTTTCCTTGGAGCCCGTCCAGTTTAAAATATTTTTGGGAAAAGTGCCCGTTCGGGGCCCGAAACGTCCGTTTTTCGCGAATCTGATTGGAAAATATCAACTAGATATTTTCCAAAAGGTATGGGACCCACCTTGACACTTGTCAAGTATATGGTGGTGTATTTTTGGAGGGAAAAGGTGTGGTTGGAGAGGGTTGGCCGAGTATGGGGTTTTAAAAGGGAAAAAAGTTAGTTTTGTTGTTAGTTTAATTAAATTAGAAATTAGAAGAGAGGTTTTAGAGAGAGAAGGAGAATGAGAAGAAGAGAGAAGAAGGGAGGTTGAGCTAGGGTTTGTGATCGAGCCCTTGGATCGAGTCAAAGCAAAGAGCAATCCCGTTCCCCTCGTTCTCCTCTACGGTAATACCCGAACCGATTCTCGTTTCGATTATTTTCAAGAGCTAGGGTTTGGTTTTAAATTTTGGTTTAGGGTTGTGTAGAGATTAGAGAGGTGTTGGAGACGTTTTAGAGGTGTTTGGGAGAGAAATTTCACGTTTTCCGGTGACCGGAGGCTCGGGAAGAGCTCCGGCCACCGTGGGTGGTGGCCGGCCGGCCATTTGGTGGCTGGCCGGAGGTGGCAGCAGCCACCACTTGGTGGCCGAGCCCCTCCCTCAAACCCTAGGGCACGGCCAAGCCCTTTGGGTGGGGCCCACGTGCTCGGTTGTTCGTGTTTTAATGTTCGGGTGGTTTAAAACGTCCCCCGGACCACTTTTTCCTAATCGAATCGAAATTTGGAATTAATTTGGAGAAGTTGTAATTAACGGGTTTCGGGAAACTTTAAACGTTAATTAATTGACTTAGAAGTCGGAATTCAATTCCGTCAAGTGCGTTGGGTTCCTTGAAATATTCTAAGACCGTAGAAACGAAAACGGGGACTTTTGGAGCCCCGGAAGGCAATTAACCAAAACCGGGCAGATTCGCCATGTCGGGCGAATCTGGCCCTTACGGGTCCTTTATCGGCAATATCGAGTATTTGGGAAGTTTGGGAGTGATCGGCATTGTCGGGGTTACGTTTGGGCGTTAAGTTTATTAATTTTCGGTTTACTCGTACTAGTTTAAAAGTACTTTAAATTTGTGTTCTTTTAGATCGTGCTACGGACCGAGGCAAGGGGAAGCTCGGCGAGTGACTGAGTGTGCTTCGGGTGTTGTTGGAGCGCTTTTGGGATTGTATACGAGGTAGGGAAAAGTAGCCGGATCTCGGCCCTGATTAGGGAAAGTTAATAGTAGAATTGCATGTGACACCGGGGTGTCGTGGGTTGAGTAGATTTATTTAATTATTAGAAAAGCATGATACGGGATTGTAGCGTTTAAGAGAAAGGCATGTGACACTTAGTAGTGTCGTAGGAACAGAGAACTTAGCGATAATTGAATTACTGGAGGCATATGACCATGCCCGGAGGTTGTTTGTGAAACTAGCGATTTTAGGACCGTTGGAGGCATCGAGTATGCCGGAGGTTGTCGTGCGTTTTATTTAATTGTTGAGTTTGGGTGGCCTTGAGAGCCCGTATTTAATTGTTGAGTTTGGGTGGCCTTGAGAGCCCGTATTTAATTGTTGAGTTTGGGTGGCCTTGAGAGCCCGTATTTAATTGTTGAGTTTGGGTGGCCTTGAGAGCCCGTATTTAATTGTTGAGTTTGGGTGGCCTTGAGAGCCCGTATTTAATTGTTGAGTCGGGGTGGCCATGAGAGCCGTGTATTTAATTTGGTGTCTTGAGTGGCAGCGAGTGCCCGTGGGGTTGTTGAACCCGAGTCTTGACTGTTGAGGTGTCTTGAGTGGCCTTGAGTGCCTGTGTGATTGAACTTGCCTGTGATTGTGATTGTGGTTACCTGGGGTGGTGAGTTCTAAAGGTCGACAGCCTGATCCGACTTAGTGTCGATGAATTGCGAGTTTCAAAGGTCGACAGCCTGATCCGACTTAGTGTCGATGAATTGCGAGTTCTAAAGGTCGACAGCCTGATCCGACTTAGTGTCGATGAATTGCGAGTTTTAAAGGTCGACAGCCTGATCCGACTTAGTGTCGATGAATTGCGAGTTCTAAAGGTCGACAGCCTGATCCGACTTAGTGTCAATGAATTGCGAGTTTTAAAGGTCGACAGCCTGATCCGACTTAGTGTCGAGGAATTGCGAGTTTGAAAGGTCGACAGCCTGATCCGACTTCGTGTCGAGGAATTGCGATAGGTCGAACCCTGACCTGATTGAGATTGGTTACTGAGCAGCTGGTGTGCGATCCTTTGTGATCTTGTTTGGTGTTGTGTCGTTTCGTTCGAGTCCTTGAGGAGGTCGTCGATAGTTGTATTGGGTCTACACTGTTTTTATCGAGTGTCGAGTCTGTTGAGGAAGGTGACGGGTTGTGGGTCTGTTGAGTACTTGAGTTGGGGACTGTAGTCCCGGCGTTGGGTTTGGTTTTAGTGTTACTGGCCTTTTTCTGCTAATTATGCCATAGTCAGTCTGTTATCCGTGGAGGTGAGCGAACGCTCACCCCTAGCTGCTTTTCCTACAGGTACTGATCACCGGACGGACTAGGTTAGCTCTTGAAGTTCATGGAGCTTGGAGCGGAGTCTGGTCTTTACTTTTGTTGAGTCTAGTGACGGATGTTGTACCTTGTCCACTTGTTAGGACATTTTTTGTATTGTAAATACTATTATTTTGAGAAGTAAATGGAAATGTCAAAGCTTTTATTGAAAACAGGTTTCAAGTGTTCATGTTTTTAAAAGTTCGCGCCCGAGTTCGGTTCGCTGAAATTGGGGCGTGACATACATAGTGGCGGGTCATAGTTGAAAATTGGTGGACCCGACTACGATTCTCAGCTAGGGTTGAGCTAGGGTATCAGATAGGGTAAGCCGTGTACTTAAGTACATACCCTAGCCAAGAGTTACATTGGATGTGATTGGACGGGGTCCTACCTACATAGCTCGATTGAGTGGTGAGCCTTCGTTCAGCTTGATCGAGTGAATCAAGGATCTTGGTTTTAGATTCTAAAGGTATAGAATCGATTGTTGGTGTTTAAGCTTGATCTTCATAAAATTTATTCAGTTTACTGATTGAATGTTATCAGTTGTAGATCAAATGGAAAATTCAGCGAACATTAATAGTTTGTCATTAAAAACCATTCTTGACAGGGTCAAACTAAATGGGACAAACCATTTGGACTGGTACAGAATTTTGAGGATAGTCCTCAAGTTTGAACGCAAAGAATATGTCCTTGACAAGGCTGTCTCTAAGACCATATCAGAGTTACATGAAGTGTCATTAATTCCTGAGAAGAATATATCAGGGATCTGGGATCCAAGGATATTCTGATGGTCAACAAGGGAATTGGAAGTGGCAAGGGCGGGGCCCATGCGCACTTGGCAGGAAAGATGAGACACATGAGAATGTCTGCTTCTACTGCCAATAGTCTGGTCATTGGAACCGGGATTATAGGAAGTTCACGGCTGATCTAAAGAAGGGCAGTGGGACTGCGCCTTCATCAAATAGCGTGAATGATCTGAAGAAGGGCAGTAGGACTGCGCCTTCATCAAGAAACCTGGATGATCTAAGGAAGGGCGGTGGGAGCGTGCCTTCATCCGGTATTAACTCTATAGAGCTACATCTCTCTATTTCTAAAGATTCATGGGTATTAGATACCAGGATTGAATCTCACACATGCACTTATATATGGTGGCTGAAAGTAGGAGAGGTTTGGAAAACACGAAGTGGACCTCAGAGTTGTGGCAACTACTGTAGGATCCATGAGTCTTGCTTTGCCAAGAGGCCTTGTCTTAGTACTGTATACTGTATATTGCATACCTACTTTTAGTAGGAATATTATATCTGTATCCGTGTTTGACAAGGAAGGATATAATGTTAATATTGGAAATGGAGTTTTCAATGTTCTATGCAATGATATGTTTTATACCAGTACTGACTTGGTTGGAGGATTGTACATATTAGATATGGGTAACAATGCCTCAAGTTCTATATATTCCGTTATACCAAGAAGTCTAAATCCAACGATTTAAACCTAACTTTGTTAAGGCACTGTCATTTAGGTCGCATAAAAAAGAAGCACCTATCAGCACTTCAGAAGTGCGGACTTTCAGGTTCATTCGAATTCCATTCGATCGATAGGTGCAAGGTTTGTTTGATGGGCAAAATGACTAAAGTGCCCTTTTTATCGATCGCGATGAAAGGGCGGGTGAATTATTGGGGCTGATACACTAGAATGTGTGTAGACCAATAAGTTCACTTGCCAGGAGGGGTTTTAGCTACTTTATCACATTTACTGATGATTACAGTAAATATGGTTATGTCTATTCGCTGAGACATAAGTCTGAAGCTTTTGATAAATTCAAAGAGTTTAAGACTAAAGTAGAAAACCAGCTCGACAAAGGTATTAAGGCACTTCGATTGGATCGAGGTGGAAAATACTTGACCACAAAGTTATTATATCATCTAAAAGAGAATGGGATCCTTTTGGAATGGAATCCTCCCTGGACACTGTAGATGAAAGGTGTAGCCAAACGAAGAAATCGGACATTGTTAGACAATGATCCGTTCCATTATTAGTTGGACTGATCTCCCAATCTCTTTCTGGGATTATGCTCTAGAGACGGCCGCATTCATAGTGAATCGGGCTTCGACGAAGGGTGTGGAAGGGATACTATTTTAAAATGGTACTGGATGATGCCCGCTTTGTCCTTCCTAAAGATTTGTGGTTGCGAGACTTATGTGAAACATTTGGTTTCGACTAAGCTCGAACCAAGATCTGAGATATGCACCTTCGTGTGGTATCCCAAAGCAACAAGGGGATACTACTTCTACAATCCCAGTGAGAACATGGTGTTCGTCGCATGGGGTGGGGTCTTTATGGAAAAGGAGTTTTGTTTCCAAAGACGTCATTGGGAGGACTGTGCATCTCGAAGAAATTCAGGATGGTACAGATCTGTCTAAACCAATTGGAAACCTAGTAGAAAGGAGCCAGAGATTGTCGTAGAGTAAGAACTAATTCCTGTTACAATTCCGGAAGGTCCAAGGCGATTTGAAAGGGTCAATCTTCCACCTCCAAGATATGGTATCCGGAGGTGACAATGAAGTCATGGTGGATCACGATGATCCAGCCACCTTTCAGGAAGTCGTGGATGGGCCCAACTCCGAGTTATGGCTGGGAGCCATGAGGGAGGAAATGCAATCCATGTCGGACAACCGAGTTTGGGAACCAGTTGATCCCATCAATGGTGTGAGGACCATCGGATGCAAATGGATCTTTAAGGTGAAGATGGACATGGACGGAAACCCTCTGACCTACAAAGCTCAACTGGTGGCGAAAGGTTATAGGCAGATCCAATGGATTGACTATAAGGAAACCTTCTCCCTAGTGGCTATGGTCAAAATCGATCCAAATTCTTCTTGACATAACTGTGTATCATAATTATGAGATATGGCAAGTGGATGTCAAAACCGCTTTCCTTAATAGAAATTTGACTGAGTACATTTGTATGTCTCGGCCCAAAGGTTTTGATGATCCGAAGAATAAGGGAAAGATTTATAAGTTGTTGAAATCCATTTATGGATTGAAACGAACTTCTCGGAGTTGGATCCTTCGTTTTGATGAATCTGTAATTGGATTTGGCTTAATCAAGAACGAGGATGAATCTTGCGTTTATAAGAAGGCTAGTAGGAGCAAGATTACCTTTCTGGTTCTCATTGAAAACGACATCCCAACCTTGCACGAGACTTAAGCTTGGTTGAGGAAGTGTTTTTCAATAAATGACTTAGGCGATGCTTCTTATATCTTAGGGATTAAGATATGTAGAGATCGCACCAAGAGGGTCTTGGATATAAGTCAGGGAACCTATGTGAACAAGGCATTGAGTAGGTTCTTAATTCTCGATTCAAAGAAAGTACTCTTACCCACTAGTCATGGCATTTATCTCAGCAAGACTCGGTGTCCTAAGACAACTGATGAGCTGAAAAGGATGATGAGAATCCTATGCGCCTAGGGGCAGGATCGATCATATATGCCATGACATGTATGAGACCGGACGTCTCGTAAGCCTTATGTTGTACCAGTAGACATCAGTCTAACCCGGGGGAAAGATGATGCTGAACTAGTCGCCGAAGGGTGAGTAGACGCTAGTTTTCCAAGACAAATCCAGATGACTTTAGAAGTCAGTCAGGATATGTGTTTATGCTGAATGGCATAGCTTTAGCTGAGAGAGCGTAAAGCAAGATATCATTGCAGAATCTACGATAGAGGCCAAGTACATGGATGCTGCAGAGGCATCTAAGGAGGCTATGTGGATTTGGAAATTCACGGCAGGGTTGGGTGTAATTAAAAACCCATCCAGCCCGGTGAATCCATTTTGCGACAACACAAGGGCCATTGCGCAAGCTAAAAGCCCAGATCGCATAACAAATCCAAACATGTACTACGGCGTATCCACCTAATCAGAGAAATACTGAACTGAGGTGAAGTGAAGATAACCTATATTGCAACAGATGATAACATAGTCAACCCTTTGACTAAGGTAGTGTCGCTTCCTAAACATGTTAGACATGTAAAGTCGATGGGGGACATATTGGAGTTTAGATTGGAACTAGGGCAAGTGGGAGATTGTTAGTATTAGTGCCCGTGGTTCAATCCTAAATGTCTAAATGTATATATCATCGTTAGCAATAAAATTAAAGCGGCTTTATATTACTTATGTGTTGGAGTAATATATCGATGTGTGCTCTGATCTATGCCCACAATGCGAATAAAACCATAGATCGAGATAGATCACACTCGATGGGTCCCTAGTCAACAAAGCTTCACTAGAAGCGACTAGTATGAAAGATGGATCTTTATGGCTTACGTTCTGTTAGTCATTGGAATGGGATTCCGGAGTCTGATCATAGATATCATGTGGGCCATGATATTGCACGACCCGCCCTGAATATGTGCCATAGATTAAGTCATGAACATATTCAGTGTTGTAGCTTGTCATGTATCCTTAGACCAAGGAGTCTTTGTGATCGCTATGTAGTCAACAACTGAGTTTGACCTGAGCCTAACGTTGTCCGTAACAGGGCTTCCATAACGGCCAGGATTGGCTTGGGGACGGGCTACATGAGTGACACGAAAGGCGGCTAAGAGATTTATCCCTCATACTGAGGTGTGGGAAAGATATCGGTTCTCGGCCGCTTGATCGAGAGTGACTGAAAGAATAGCATGGCCATGCACATGATACTGGGTATCATATCTTCAGTCATCTCACATATCAAGGAACGGTGATTGAGAATAATAAGGATGACGGCTCTATGCCTTATCTCAATCAGGATATCGGAGGTAAAAGGATAATGACAGGGACGACGGAAAGGTTAGAATCGACAGGGTCGATTCGCTATGCAGTGTCAGGCAATACTAAAGTCTCGTTAGTTGCCACTTAAATAGGATCAAGTAAAATGGGATTTTACGTTGATCTATTGACATGCATAAACCTAAGGGTCACACTGGAGGATGAAACTCATTGACACATTTATGGAGAATGGCCAAAAGAGAGTTGTCTCGGGACATGACCAAAACTGGGTTTTGGGTCATGTGCCCGTAAGTGAATAGGACTTTACGGATCGAGACAAGGCTTGGAGTCTTGGGATTGATCGCGTCGGATAATGTTGGACATTTCCGGTATGGAAGGCTTGGAGGCGATGAGCGAATCACGAGACCTCGTTGGAAATGGCCACGGGCCATGTTCCAAGAGGCCCATGAAAGGCCCATGCAACCAAGGCCCATGGAACTAATTAATCAAGTCTTGATTAATTAGTACTAAGTAAGCAAGACAAAGATTAAGGTGTTGGTGATTCACCACCTAACCCAATCTTGTCTTGCCATACTTTGTCTTATTTACACCTTACTTGACACCATACTTGTCCCATGCCTTTAGTTGGACAAGTATGGGTTTTGTTATGTTTAAGTCATCTTTTTTCAACATAACAAAAACAAGACAAGAATAGGAAACACAACTTCTCTCCCCCTTCCCTTGCAATTTCGGGTTTGGCAAGCTCCCACCTCCATGTTTGTGTTCTTGAGTCCTCAAAGAGAAGAACTACGTGGGTTTGATTCCCATGTGGATACGTAGGCGTCTTGGAGACTCAAGCCAATCATTCGTTAACCGGTGTTCTTGTTTTGGTAAGAAATAATGCTGAATTTTTCTCTTGTGAATCCATTCTTTGTTAGTTGTTTCATGGTTTAATCGTCTCTTGGTTTTCATTGATTTTCCGCTGCGAGTTGGTTCTTCTCCAACCCTACCTCGAGACCCAACAGATGATACCTGACATCTGCCACTATATGCACACACAACAAAGAAATCAAAATAGATGTTGAATGCATGAAGTAAAGTGGTTTAAAACATAAATAATACGAGAGATATTTGGAATACACGCAGCTGCATGTTCGGTCGTTGAGGTTCACAACATATGTTTTGGGATATAAGTCCATCTCATAGATGTCATACCCATTGATTTCCCATAACATGCAACACTTTTCTCCTTGTGTTGTTCGAATAATCGTTGGATAATAGGACAATAGGCCTTGGTAACCGTCTAGGGCAATGCGATGTTCATAGAAGAGTTGCATCAATTATTTTCGCTTGTACTCTATCATAGGAAAGATGGTCATTCCATCAACACCATCACGTTACCGATGATGTTTTTGTTCACCGACTTGACGAGCCACAATCTCCCCATCAATGCATGGCATTCCCGTTGGGCGGATTTCGAGCTCCTTAAACTCACCGTCAATGAGGTTAACGGATAACATTCTTTCCGTTATCTGGTCCAAGTCCGTGGAGGCGTACATGGGGGCGGAGCAGGTCGTTTCCTATCAACGGATGTCGATGAAAGTAAAGTATTTGCAAAACTTATGAAAAACATCACTACTTTCCAAAAACTAAACCCTAACATCTTCAAGAGACAATGGACGAATAATACACTCATCTTAACTTTTTTTATTTACCTCACTTTTATTAATAATGAGGTGGAAATTTTAGATTTATTTTTTGAAATAAGTCTAATATTGTTAGGAAGATCGAAATTGTCCGGAGGTTACGTACTAAAATTGAAATATCAAAACAGAAAGCAAAAAACCATAAATAAAAGTGACCAATGAAAATATGGAGGTCATCCACGTGTCAAATAGTATCAAGCGAGATGCAATCACTCTAGGAGTATTCATTGGATGATCGGGTATAAGGCTTGACTGATCCTTCTTTGTTGAAGTAGTTCGAGGAAATGAACATTTCTCCCTTCGAGTTTATCAACATCTAGTGCCCTCTCTTAGATAGAGGGTGAGTAAGGGCCTCCTGAAATAAAAGTGTGTTGAACTACGTACGACTTAATAGGAGGCAGAATGATACTTGGTGGAGTTGGCTCCAGCCTAATATGGTGACTCGGGGGTATCAACCTAATCACTCGTGCTTAAGGTCATCATTAGGATAAGCAAGCATACTTTCCTCTCCTCGCTTGTTGCATTACCAAAGCCCCCCGCCCCTTGGTAACTCTCTTATGTTCAAGTCTAGGGGAACAAGTTTCTTTACTAGAACATTCGATTTGATGCCGTCGACAGACTCGAAGATGGAAGTTATCGGTACATCGCCAGATTCAATCCTCTAATCTTTTTCTCACTCTGTTGATGAAATTTCACACCCACCAAATATGTCAAATTACCTATCCTCTTCCATGTTGTCTCGATCTGTATTGTTGCCTCGAAAGCCAAGAAGGACAACCAAACTTGAAACGCCTTGTTAGTGCAGACTAAAACATTTATGCTCACATAAGTTTGGAAAAAATATGATTTTTTTTGAGTATTTATAAAATATGTTAGTGGTTTGTTCTCATTGAATTTTTGTATGAATCTACTAGTAATTTGCTTTTATGTATATTAAAAAAATGTGTTTAAATTAGTATCATGTCAAATAAATTTGTAGTAAATTGTGTTTTGACAAATAAGTTTTTATGTAAATTAGTATATGTTAGAATTACTTTTATGTTAAAATTAGTATATGTTAGAATTACTTTTCTCTTAAAATTAATTGTATTTGTAAATTAATATTATATTAGAATGAGTATTCTTTCAAATATATTTATATATTAAAATAAGTATTATGTCAAATAAATGTATAAAGCAAGTCTTTTGTAAATTATGATGTGAATGATGTATTTTTTGCCTGGTATATTTGAATTTGAATACTCGAATTGATTTGTATTTTTTCAATATAAAGAAATCATTTTTATAAATGGAAGTCTCTATAAACAAAGTCTATTACATTCAGTCTTTTCGACATTCAGTCTTTCGCAACAACACTTTTAGCCAAATTATATGTTATTTGTTCATACTTCTGCGCACCCATTTGAGATCTACTGAGTAAAAAGGATTATATTAACAAGAATTTTTTCAAAGATATCTCCATACAGTATTAAGTAGGGGTGGGTATTGGTCGGGGCCCGACAATATTTTCATTATCTGTAACCCAAATCGGGAGGATCGGTTACTTGAAATCCATAACCGTCACCGCACCGGGTTCCAACGGGAAACCTAAAAGTCGACCATCATAGAGCCGGTCGGTTATGGTTTTTAACCGCCCCATTGTGCTTTCTTTTGGGCCCTCAATTAAAGTCATAAATAGAAAAGAAAAAAAAACATCAATTTCTGAAACAACTAAAATAATAAAACCAATTTACAACAAAAACACAATAAGTTATTACTAGTAATTTGCTATTAAGCTATTACATCAAGAAAAAACATTAAATTATTTTTAATGGTCTCTAAAAACAAAAACCTTTAAGTTAAATACATGCCACAAATACTAAATAAAGGATTAAATGTATGTTTATTCAAGTATAAAGATTTAAATTCAAGTTCATTACGACCAAATAAACTTTGAACTTTAAAATCAAATAAATTCATTAATACTAGTGTCAACATTTAATTTATTTTAACTTGAACAACCAACTTACTGCATGATTGTTTATAGGCAAATTTATGATTAAAAGTAAATTAATCTCCCACATTTTACCTCTGTTACACTGTTAATCTGATACTAGTGTCAACATTTAATTTAAACCTCTTTTAATACTATAACCATCAAATTAGTAAAACAAAACATAAACATTTCTATATACACACCTAAAGCCGGTTGGTCGGTTTTTTACCGGTTTGGAAGATAAAAAACCGTACGCACCCAAAATGCTACCGGGTTGGTATTTTTTTAACCGTAACTGTCGCCGGTGACACCGGTTCGGGTGATTCCGATGATGGGGACGGCCGGTGACGGTCGATTTTCGATGATGACCAGATATTTGCCCAGCCCTAGCTCTAAGGTCTTTTGATTTGTGCATGCAAGAACAATGTTTATGGAATCAACCTCCATGTCAATGCAGAATTTGATTCTCATGCTCAACGCAATAGTTTCAGTTCAGTCCGATTGAAACGATCCGTCTAAGTCAATCATGCACCCTGCTTCCATCTCTCCTCCCCAATTCCAAATTATAACGCCTACACCCGTTCCATGGTCACGTAAACCAACGTCAATATTCGTTTTCAGGTGGTCGATTGAAGGGGGGCCATCTCACAACTGTACTCGTACCATTTGGATTTGATAAACTGTTTTACTAAATTTTAATTTATAATAGATACGTTTTTTATTGACATGTATTTTTTGAAGAATGAGAAGTGAAAAAGTACTTATAGTATTCATATGTAATTTAGAATCTAGTGGTACATTGTTTTCATTTTTGGGGCCTGATAAAAAAATCATTGTGTTATATCTTGATTGTGTATGTTTGTTGAATTATAGGTTATTTGGGTATCTTTTCTATTGAGAGAACCTCTCAACCCTAACTCCCGCCGTTGTTTTTGACTATGACTCTTCGTCTCCGATCCTTTGCTTTCTCTTGTTATTTTCTTTCAGTATACATGTTGTGTTCATCCCTCTCGAGGATTCATCGCTCGGTCCTCCGATTACGGGCCGACATACTCAAGTTTTATCTTTTTACAGGGCACAGGATTGACGCTACTATGGAATTTTTTTTCTCCGACATGTTGTGGAGGTCAGTGGTATTGGCGTGTGACCATATGGTGACCCACTTATAATGTGGTTTGGGATGAGCATCAACGAGATATAGACGGAAAGCGACGGACATGAGTACTGATGATCGAAGGACGCAGATGAGGAGGGGCGTCCCACTCCCCGGTCCACTCCTCTTTCTCCTAAGGACCTCCTCGAGTACCTGACGTTCTTCGTCCCTAAAGGTCTCATTCGCAGGACTAACGAGTACTTTAGGCACCACAAGACTATCCTAGTTGAGCTAGAAAAAATGATAGATGCACATGTCACATAAATAGGATTAGATCCCCTAAGTATACACGTGTAATAGCCATCATTTTATGTCTTTCTTTATGTGTTATACTAAATCCCAAAACTGCAATGAAAAGCACTGATTATTGTTCCAAGGTCAACATCTCAAATATGTTCGAAAGATCCAAGACTATATCTAGCCATTTTTTTTTTATGTTTTTCATAATAAAAATAAACTCATCATTACACTAAAAAAATGTCATTTGGGCTTGTAATGGCCAATAACAGAGGCCCAACTACTAGTTTGGGTGATCGGTTAAAATCAAAAACCGATCGGAATATCTAGTCGAATTTTTTTAACATTCTTTGATTCCGATGCTGATACCCATAGGCGGATTCATACAAGACCCAGGGGGGGCACGTGCCCCCCCTCAATTCTCCCAAAATTAAGATATATTAGTGATATTAAAAAAAAAAAATTGGTTACGGGTGTCTGTGTGCCCCACGCTGAAAATAGGGAATAGTTTTAATTATTTTAACATCCTTATCCTTCCTAAACATAACTAATGAAAGTAGTTAATATTTTAAAATAAATCAACGTATTTGTTCAGTATCTCAAAAAAAAAAAAGAATAAGATTCAGCATATATTTCCTTTTTTTTAATATTCTGATTAGAAACATAATTAATCAAACTAATTATTCAATACAAACATGACTCAACCATATTTTTTTTAGAAAATTCAATTGTGGATTAGTATTAGGTGCATCATGTTTTTTGTATTCTTTTAATCTATTTTCTTAGAATTTTGTACTTCTATTTTTTTCATTTACCAATTCTAATTAATTTAGGAAAACTTTATTCTTATTTAAGCTGTTGTTTAAAGTTGAAGATTACATCAATTTAAGTTTTGATTTTCATTATCTACAAAATTAACTACAGTTATGGATAGATGTTTCAAAAGTGATAAAGCAGTAGCAACAATATTGATCTTACCCGTCGCTACTGCGACTGTGGAGAGAGTATTTTCTGCTATGAAAAATTGAATATAATCAGGACTCGGTTGAGAAAAATCGAATGGGAGACCAATAGATTACTGACAGCATGATCGTATATATTGATAAAGATATTTTTTATTGTATTGACAATGAAGTATTTTACAATATTTTCAAAATATGAAATCTCGATGTCACCTCTTGTAATGAGTAGTATTTTATCGTTTTTCAAGAAATGTTAATATTTTCTTCAAAATAAAAATTTTCAATTCGATTTTATATTATTTTAACGTTATTTATCATATATATATAAAAAAATTGGTGCCCCCCCTCATTAAAAAAGCTAAATCCGCCACTGCTGATACCCATGCCAATACATGGAAACAGGAGTAAATCCGGTGTGAGGCTTCATCAAGGAGTGATGATCGGTTAACTAACAATATAATAGATATATTGATATTTATAATTAATCCATAATCTGTGTTTAAGGGAGAGTTTTTATTTGAATTTCTAACCAGTACCATTTACCTGGAAATGATATATTGAAAAAGAAAGTTTAAAATGATCGTGTGCAATTTCTTCAAATACTAGCTATGGGTCTTTAAAGTCTAAGCCCAATCACTCTACTCAGCCCAGCATGACTCATGGTTGGAGAAATATAGGCCCATTCAGTTCACTTCGACCAGATCAGACCCGACGACCCGACTTCATCCCCTAACTATATATTTCTCTATCTTCATGTATCAGGGTTAGGGTTTGATCTGCGGCTGTTGCTCTTCGTCACTGTCCAAGCCTCACAAACCTTCGTTGCAGCCGAAGACTTCAATCCGTCAGCATGGGGTATGATTCATCTTTTCTTCTCTCGATCTTAATATTTTCGTTGCAAATGTGACTTCGCTGCCTGAATCTTAGATTACTGTCGTGCTGTTCTTAAATTTTGGTTTAGGAGTTGAGTTATCTATATCTGTTTTGAACAGTGTATATGGGTTTTTTGTTTTGCTGACACTGCTATTTGCTAGTGTATTGAATCTAGATTATCAGTTTAGGCGTGTAGAGTTGACACCATTGTTCCGATTTATTCAATACTATGTATTTCTAGAGTATAATTGCATTCTCCCTATATGGGTCCAAGTTTCCTGTGCTGTACTTTGTATTCTCTATGAGTAATTTTCCAGTCCAAAAAGCTTTGAACTAAGCAGTGATAGGATAATTATTAAGAAATGGTACAAATTTTAGGTGAATTTGTTACCTATGCTTTGGAATGGTGAAAGGGTACATAATCATATGCCAAGAAGCAATAGATACGTTTGTTTTGATGCATTTGGAGTATAGTGGCAATGAAAGGTCATGCAGTACTAATTCAGACTCAATTCACCTTTTATGTCTTCAAGTTGGAAGTGCTGCATAGTTCGCATTTGTGTTATTCTAAGTTAAATAGAGGCCATGGCGTGTATTATTTAATTTAGATGATCAGAAATGATTAATTAATTCATAGCTTCAGAATATATGAAATCAAGTGCAGCAATCTGACCATTTTTGGTGTGATAGGAAAACACGAGGTATGGGAGCTGGGCGCAAACTGAAGTCCCACCGTAGGCGTCAGAGATGGGCTGACAAGAGCTACAAAAAATCTCATTTGGGAAATGAGTGGAAGAAGCCTTTTGCCGGGTCTTCCCATGCTAAGGGCATTGTCCTTGAGAAGATGTAAGTTCACATACATTAACGTAAAATAAATAGTTCTTCCATATTTGTGTGTAGAACTAACCTTTGCAGAAAATGTGTGGTTGGACATGTGCAGAGGTATTGAGGCTAAACAGCCAAATTCTGCCATCCGTAAGTGTGCAAGAGTTCAACTTATTAAAAATGGGAAGAAGATTGCAGCCTTTGTCCCTAATGATGGTTGCCTCAACTACATCGAGGAGAATGTAAGCATAACCCTTTGCTTTTTCCTTGGTGTTTTCATTCAATTCCCATTTGTATTGTATTTGCCTATCTAATATTTACGATCGGTGTGTGAAGGATGAGGTGCTCATTGCTGGATTTGGAAGAAAGGGTCATGCTGTGGGAGATATTCCTGGTGTCAGGTTTAAGGTTGTGAAGGTTTCTGGTGTCTCCCTCCTTGCACTCTTCAAGGAGAAGAAGGAGAAGCCTAGGTCTTAGATTTGCTGATTGAGCTTGTCCTTTCTTATTATCTTTTTGTAGTCTTGTCAAGCAACTGGCTATGCTACTTGTTACGGTTAATCTTTATTTGTGAACTACTTTTGATCCTATCATATAATTTTGATTTTGAGACTGATTTTTATTTAAGAATGTTTTATGGATCATCTACCTAACTTCAATTCTCTTCAAATGAGGCTACTGCATTAAAAAATTTATCCAAAGAGAATTGGATGAGCATGAGATGCTTGTAAGAGGTGCTAAAGCCTATCATTAAATATTGTATTTTCAAGGCTTTTGAAACTTGAAGCTTCAAAAGTTGAATTGGAAAATTCTAATTGGTGATATGTTTTTTTTTGGAAACGTAGAGGCCTGTATTTTGATTTCAAATATATCAAGATACAAATTAGTGCATATAGAATAAAAGGATTATGTTAGAACAGACATAGACCGAGCCTTTCGTGCTAACCAACAAGCAACCCCGTTCGTAATTCTAACTTCTAAGTACAAACTCGAGTATGATATTTTTGAGCGAAAAGAAAAAAGGGATACTCTGGGATCATTCTCACCGCAAATTGGACTTCACTTAATATTATAGAAAGAGCATAGATTATATGAAATGTAACATGAATATCCAAGATATTTATTTAAAATTATTACATGACATTCAAAAACGTTTATTCGATAACATCTGAAAATCGATCTTAAAATGTGCTCAACAAGATCATCCATCAACTTCCTATGAAGTTGTGCATTGTGCATATCGCTACGTCTATACAGACACTCCGTGTATTGAGGAAGCGGTCTATGGACCCACTCTACAATCTTGACATAGCGAGAAATATCACCATCTGAATCATCAACAAAAAAATTCACACCTCCTTCATACGAGTCGCGTTCTTCCTCCACAATCATGCAAAATAATGTAATTATGCATTATGTTTGTAAGTGTGCTTCTGTCCTATACACGAGCGAGACGTGTAATGATGTGCCATCGCGACTGCAGCATTCTAGAGGCTCGTCCCACATCTTTCTTCATATTCTCATGATGCTTCACAAACAGTTTATCCTTTGGCGCATGAGGTCGTGATATTGTTTTCACAAAATGACTCTAAGTTGGGTAAATTCCATCAACCAAATAATAAGAGTAATCGTAAGACATACCGTTGACTTTGTAGTTAACGTTATGTTCGCGGCCTTCCAAAACGGTTTGGAATATATGCGATTTTTTGAGAACGTTGATGTCGTTGTTTGACCCGGCCGAACCGAAATAAGCATGCCTTATCCAAAGATCACGGGAAGCAACGACTTCCAGCATAATCGTTGGTTTGTTTCCATGATCTCCCTGGCCAAATTCTCCTTCTCATGCCGACAGAATATTCTTCTACTGTCAATGCATGCAATCAAGGCTATCAATATAACCTGAGAACCCTTGTCTCTCACCCATATGCAGCAAACTGGTTCACGTCGTCCGCTGTCGGGCGCCTTTCAGACTCGTCCCCAAAAACGTGAATGACAGTCTTACAAAACCCTTGCATATGTTCCAAGATGGTCGAGGTACCCATTCACATTGTTTCGTAGAACACATCAACGACGCCATCATAAGCGAGCATCCAGACTAACTGCATCTGTACATTTTTGGTGTGAATTGCATCCGGCTAGACCACAAGTATCCTTATTGTAGACAAAGTAGTTGTCATGAGCGACGAAGACATCCATAATACAAAGGAAAAGAGGCCGGCTCATTCAGAATCGACGGCGGAATGTATCTGCCCCGAAAACCGGCTCCTTTATAAAGTAGCCGCGCATCAAACGCTCGCTCCCATCAGAACGATTTTGAAACAACACCATTTTCTTTCAGGATCCTTGAATGACTTTCTCAACTATCCATTCTAAACTGGCCTTAACTTCTACAATGAACTTATCGGTTGTGCGTGTCATCTCTTCCTCGATTATTGCCAAATGTGTCTCAGCAACCTCTAATAT
Organism: Erodium maritimum; assembly: GCA_963921825.1. Classification (NCBI taxonomy): domain Eukaryota; kingdom Viridiplantae; phylum Streptophyta; class Magnoliopsida; order Geraniales; family Geraniaceae; genus Erodium; species Erodium maritimum. The sequence continues at coordinate 35,307,606 of OY997589.1, forward strand.
ATCTTCATCCGCCATCGAACTTGTAATATCGAATTTGAGGTGAAACTAGTCCGATTGTGGTGTATAAATAAAGAGGGTGTCATCTTGTGTATAGAGGGAATATATATATTTGAACATTTACATTATTTTATCATTTTTTTAAAGAGGTAACGGTAACATAACCGTTAGAAATTCCAACGATTATTTTTTTTCAAACACGGCGACACGGGCGAGAGGAGATAGGCCAACCACGCCGGGTCTAGGTGCGGAACCATAATCGCACGTCAGGCTCCTCCAAGTCCGACTCCTCTCTGCTCATTGCACTCCAACGACTGGCTGCGGGTGTGGGTCAGGCTGCCCCATCCGGGCAAACGCTACACATGTCCTAATCAAATTAATATTAAACCTTCAAGGACAGTTTTGGATTTTACTATAATTGTCTTCATCGGAGAAATGTATGAAACTTTTTGTTGATAGAAATTAGTAGTTGCACTTACATTGGTCATTTGACAACTTACAGTACCAACCGATACATTTAAAATGATCATTTTAAAATTGATACTTCTGACCGAAGAACTTAAATCTGTCTAAAGTAGGAGGCGAGGTACCTTCTTGTTAGAGCATGTATAATGGAAAGAACCGTATAAGTGAACCGTATTAGAGAACCATATGCTGATTGTGCAAAATAATGGTTCTCATCCCTTGAATTTAACTGTGTTCCACAATGGTAAGAACCAGATAGAGAACTGGATTGTGAGTGGATGTTGAATTGATATTTTGCTGATTTTATTAAATTCTTTATATAAAAAAGTAAATGTTAAATAAATTTGACAAAATTAATTAATAATAAAATTAATTAATTATAAATAATATTAACACAAGTTATAAAAAATGAACTTTAACTTTTATTCATACAATCCCCAAAAAATACAAGTTGAAGCATACAATTCAACACACATCATTCTTGTTGAAGCTTGTCCATTTGTACTTTAAGGTCTTCCAATCGAGCCCACAATAGGGATATCAATAATGCGTGTCGGTTTAACTGCTCCATTGAAGTTGGAGATGTCTTTCTCCTGCATGGAAGTGTATTGGTTGAAGAGTTGATGCCATTGCTTGGAGACTCCATATGTTGCACAGACTTCTAAAGCTTTAGCCGGTCCCTTTCTCAATTTATTCGGTTCGAGCTGGTCCTTTGCTCGTTCCATGTCCGCCATGCAGTTATTTGATCTTGGAGGGTCTTCCCCTTCCTCTTCGTAGACTTCTTCCCCAACGGTCGTTCTCCTACTCGCCGAAGGGGAGGGGAAGGGGGTCTTTGCTCTTGACCTTCCTCGGTCAGATTGGATTATACCCAATCTTGTTGGGACTCACCACCCAGAGGTGTGTAATCTTCACCAGTACTTATGGGTGAGATTGAGCTGTAAGTCCCAGCCTCATCCATCTGTTGTCGTCGTACTTGAGCGATCGTGCCTTCCTCGGCAGTGAACTTCTCCTCGTTCTCAAGCATTTCGACCCAATGATCGAGGTATAAATTTTTGGGGTCGCCCTTCGCCCTTTTGTCATCCGGTATTTTTCTCCATACCTCCTTGGCCTTCCTCATGTAGTCTTCATGGATCCATCCGCTCCGCATGTCGGCCTTCTCGACCTTCAAAAAAGTGAGGAACCTCTTGGTCTGACCCGCAAGGGTGTTCTAATGGTTCTTGATGGGTCTCCAGGGGAATGGCGGAAAACACCCACCCTCGTTGTACCTCTCGCAACTGTGCACCAGAATGTATTACCTAGTTGGGAGTTGCCCTTAATCGGGTCTTTTGATGTCTCGAGCCTGTTGGGTCTCGAGGTAGGGTTGGAGATGAACCAACTCGCAGCGGAAAATCAATGAAAACCAAGAGACAATTAAAACCATGAAACAACTAACAAAGAATGGATTAACAAGAGAAAAATTCAGCACTAGTTCTTACCAAAACAAGAACACCGGTTAACGAATGATTGGCTTGAGTCTCCAAGACGCCTACGTATCCACATGGGAATCAAAGCCACGTAGTTCTTCTCTTTGAGGACTCAAGAACACAAAAATGGAGGAGGAAACTAGCCAAACCCGAAATGGCCATGGAAGAGGGAGAGAAAATGTGTTTCCTATTCTTGTCTTGTGTTTGTTATGTTGAAAAAAGATGACTTAAACATAACAAACCTCATACTTGTCCAACTAAAGGCATGGGACAAGCATGGTGACAAGTAAGGTGTAAATAGGACAAAGTATGGCAAGACAAGATTGGGTTAGGTGGTGAATCACCAACACCTTAATCCTTGTCTTGCTTACTTAGTACTAATTAATCAAGACTTGATTAATTAGTTCCATGGGCCTTGGTTGCATGGGCCTTTCATGGGCCTCTTGGAACATGGCACGTGACCATTTCCAACGAGGTCCCGTGATTCGCTCATCGCCCCCATGCCTTCCATACCGGAAATGTCCAACATTATCCGACGCGATCAATCCCAAGACTCCAAGCCTTGTCTCGATCCGTAAAGTCCTATTCACTTACGGGCACATGACCCAAAACCCAGTTTTGGTCATGTCCCGAGACAACTCCCTTTTGGCCATTCTCCATAAATGTGTCAATGAGTTTCATCCTCCGGTGTGACCCTTAGGTTTATGCATGTCAATAGATCAACGTAAAATCCCATTTTACTTGATCCTATTTAAGTGGCAACTAACGAGACTTTAGTATTGCCTGACACTACATAACGAATCGACCCTGTCGATTCTAACCTTTCCGTCGTCCCTGTCATTATCCTTTTATCTCCGATATCCTGATTGAGATAAGGCATAGAGCCGTCATCCTTATTATTCTCAATCACCGTTCCTTGATATGTGAGATGACTGAAGATATGATACCCAGTATCATGTGCATGGCCATGCTATTCTTCCAGTCACTCTCGATCAAGCGGCCGAGAACCGATATCTTTCCCATACCTTAGTATGAGGGATAAATCCCTTAGCCGTCTTTCGTGTCACTCATGTAGCCCGTCCCCAAGCCAATCCTGGCCGTTATGGAAGCCCTGTTACGGACAACGTTAGGCTCAGGTCAAACTCAGTTGTTGACTACATAGCGATCACAAAGACTCCTTGGTCTAAGGATACATGACAAGCTACAACACTGAATATGTTCATGACTTAATCTATGGCACATATTCAGGGCGGGTCATCCAATATCATGTCCCACATGATATCTATGATCAGACTCCGGAATCTCATTCCAATGACTAACAGAACGTAAGCCATAAAGAGCCATCTTTCATACTAGTCGCTTCTAGTGAAGCTTTGTTGACTAGGGACCCATCGAGTGTGATCTATCTCGATCTATGGTTCTATTCGCATGGTGGGCATAGATCAGAGCACACATCGATATATTACTCCAACACATAAGTAATATAAAGCCGCTTTAATTTTATTGCTAACGATGATATATACATTTGGACATTTAGGATTGAACTACGGGCACTAAGACTAACAATCTCCCACTTGCCCTAGTTCCAATCTAAACTCCAATATGTCCCCATCGACTTTACATGTCTAACATGTTCAGGCAGTGACACTGCCTTAGTCAACGGGTTGGCTATGTTATCATCTGTTGCAATATCGGTTATCTTCACTTCACCTCAGTTCAGTATTTATCTGATGAGGTGGATACGCCGCAGTACATGTTTGGATTTGTTATGCGATCTAGGCTTTTAGCTTGCGCAATGGCCCTTGTGTTGTCGCAAAATGGATTCACCGGACTGGATGGGTTTTTAATTACACCCAGCCCTGCCATGAATTTCCAAATCCACATAGCCTCCTTAGCTGCCTCTGCAGCATCCATGTACTTGGCCTCTGTCGTAGATTCGGCAATGGTATCTTGCTTTACGCTTTCCCAGCTAAAGCTCTGCCATTCAGCGTAAACACATATCCTGATTGACTTCTAAAGTCATCTGGATTTGTCTTGGAAAACTAGCGTCTACTCATCCTTCGACGACTAGTTCAGCATCATCTTTCCCCCGGGTTAGAATGATGTCTACTGGTACAACATAAGGCTTACGAGACGTCTGGTCTCATACATGTCATGGCATATATGATCGATCCTGCCCCCAGGCGCATAGGATTCTCATCATCCTTTTCAGCTCATCAGGTGTCTTAGGACACTGAGTCTTACTGAGATGAATGCCATGACTAGTGGGTAAGAGTCCTTTCTTTGAATCGAGCATTAAGAACCTACTCAATGCCTTGTTCACATAGGTTCCCTGACTTAAATCCAAGACCCTCTTGGTGCGATCTCTACATATCTTAATCCTTAAGATATGAGAAGCATCGCCTAAGTCCTTTATTGAAAAACACTTCCTCAACCAAGCTTTAGTCTCGTGCAAGGTTGGGATGTCGTTTTCAATGAGAACCAGAAAGGTAATATTGCTCCCACTAGCCTTCTTATAAACGCAAGATTCATCCTCGTTCTTGATTAAGCCAAATCTAATTACAGCTTCATCAAAACGAAGGATCCAACTCCGAGAAGTTCGTTTCAATCCAGAAATGGATTTCAACAACTTATAAATCTTTCCTTTATTCTTCGGATCGTCAAAACCTTTGGGCCGAGACATACAAACGTACTCAGTCAAATTTCCATTTAGGAAAGCGGTTTTGACATCCACTTGCCATATCTTGTAATTATGATACACAGTTATGTCAAGAAGAATTTGGATCGATTTTGACCATAGCCACTAAGGAGAAGGTTTCCTCATAGTCAATCCATTGGATCTGCCTATAACCTTTCGCCACCAGTTGAGCTTTGTAGGTCAGAGGGTTGCCGTCCATGTCCATCTTCACCTTGAAGATCCATTTGCATCCTATGGTCCTCACACCATTGATGGGATCAACCGGTTCCCAGACTCGGTTGTCCGACATGGATTGCATTTCCTCCCTCATGGCTCCCAGCCATAACTCGGAGTTGGGCCCATCCACGACTTCCTGAAAGGTGGCTGGATCATCGTGATCCACCATGACTTCATTGTCACCTCCGGATACCATATCTTGGAGGTGGAAGATTGATCCTTTCAAATCGCCTTGGACCTTCCGGAATTGTAACAGGAATTGGTTCTTACTCTACGACAATCTCTGGCTCCTTTCTACTGGGTTGCCAATTGGTTTAGACAGATCTGTACCATCCTGAATTTCTTCGAGATGCACAGTCCTCCCAATGACGTCTTTGGAAACAAAACTTCTTTTCCATAAAGACCCCACCCCAAGCGACGAACACCATGTTCTCACTGGGATTGTAGAAATAGTATCCCCTTGTTGCTTTGGGATACCACACGAAGGTGCATATCTCAGATCTTGGTTCGAGCTTAGTCGAAACCAAATGTTTCACATAAGCCTCGCAACCACAAATCTTTAGGAAGGACAAAGCGGGCATCATCCCGTACCATTTTTAAAATGGTGTCCCTTCCACACCATTCGTCGAAGCCCGATTCACTATGAATGCGGTCGTCTCTAGAGCAAAACCCCTAAAAGAGATTGGGAGATCAGTCCAACTAATCATGGAACAGACCATTGTCTAACAATGTCCGATTTCTCCGTTTGGCTACACCTTTCAACTACAGTGACCTAGGAGGAGTCCATTCCAAAAGGATCCCATTCTCTTTTAGATGATCTAATAACTCTATGGTCAAGTATTTTCCACCTCGATCCAATCGAAGTGCCTTAATACCTTTGTCGAGCTGGTTTTCTACTATAGTCTTAAACTCTTTGAATTTATCAAAAGCTTCAGACTTATGTCTCACCGAATAGACATAACCATATTTACTGTAATCATCAGTAAATGTGATAAAGTAGCTAAAACCCCTCCTGGCAAGTGAACTTATTGGTCTACACACATTCGAGTGTATCAGCCCCAATAATTCACCCGCCCTTTCATCGCGATCGATAAAGGGCACTTTAGTCATTTTGCCCATCAAACAAACCTTGCACCTATCGATCGAATGGAATTCGAATGAACCTGAAAGCCCGCACTTCTGAAGTGCTGATAGGCGCTTCTTGTTTATGCGACCCAAATGACAGTACCATAACAGAGTTAGGTTTAAATCGTTGGATTTAGACCTCTTGGTATTAACGGAATATATAGAACTTGAGGCATTGTTACCCATATCTAATATGTACAATCCTCCAACCATGTCAGTACTGGTATAAAACATATCATTGCATAGAACATTGAAAACTCCATTTCCAATATTAACATTATATCCTTCCTTGTCAAACACGGATACAGATATAATATTCCTACTAAAAGTAGGTATGCAATATACATTATACAATACTAAGACAAGGCCTCTTGGCAAAGCAAGACTCATGGATCCTACAGCAGTTGCCACAACTCTGAGGTCCATTTCGTGCTTTCCAAATCTCTCCTACTTTCAGCCACCATATATTAGTGCATGTGTGAGATTCAGTCATGGTATCTAATACCCATGAATCTTTGGAAGTAGAGAGATGTAGCTCTATAGAGTTAATACCGAATGAAGGCACGATCCCACCGCCCTTCCTTAGATCATCCAGGTTTCCTGATGAAGGCGCAGTCCTACTGCCCTTCTTCAGATCATCCAGGCTATTTGATGAAGGCGCAGTCCCACTGCCCTTCTTCAGATCAGCCGTGAACTTCCTGTAATCCCGGTTCCAATGACCAGGCTGTTGGCAGTAGAAGCAGACATTCTCAGGTGTCTCATCTTTCCTGCCAAGTGCGCATGGGCTCAGCCCTTGCCACTTCCAATTCCCTTGTTGACCATCAGAATATCCTTGGATCCCAGATCCCTGAGATATTCTTCTCAGCAGCTGATGACACTTCATGTAACTCTGATATGGTCTTAGAGACAGCCTTGTCAAGGACATATTCTTTGCGTTCAGACTTGAGGACTATCCTCAAAATTTTGTACCAGTCCAAATAGTTTGTCCCATTTAGCTTGACCCTGTCAAGAATGGTTTTTAATGACAAACTATTAATGTTCGCTGAATTTGCCATTTGATCTACAACAGATAAAATTCAATCAGTAAACTGAATAAATTTTATGAAGATCAAGCTTAAACACCAACAATCAATTCTAAACCTTTAGAATCTGAAACCAAGATCCTTGATTCACTCGATTAAGCTGAACTAATGCTCACCACTTAATCGAGCTATGTAGGTAGGACTCCATCCAATCACATCCAATGTGACTCTTGGCTAGGGTATGTACTTATGTACACGACTTACCCTATCTGTTACCCTAGCTCAACCTCAGGCCGAGAATCGTAGTCGGGTCCACCAATTTTCAACTATGGCTCGTCACTATGTAGGTGCTCCGCTAATGCGCACGACACCCACATATGTCGTCCAAACCTACTACCCCGCTTCCCCATGGATGCTCCGCTAATGCGCACGACAACCATAGGACGGGGAGGTAGTAAGGTGTTGATGATTGGGAGGTATCGGACATGACCCGCTTTTACTTGTCCAGTTGTGTTCAAAACTTTGGCACATCCTAGATGCGATGAGCACATCAACTACATTCCAAATGCAATGATGCCTCAAATTACATCCAATGTAATTCTTCCTTTGAACCCGTCGTCTACATCCAATGCAATGACGGTTCTAAGGGTTCACACACAAGGATTAAAATTCCAATTTTATCTTTGCATGTGAGGTGATATGCTCGGTAAATAAAGTTAAGCATGCAATTCTAAAACACATAGAATTAATCATGCATAAACTAAACCAAGCATAAAGCGATAAATGTGCACATAATAGCCCCCTAAACTAACTCCCACTAGCTTCTTGAGCTCCACCGACTCCAAGCCGATGCCAACACCCGAAAAGCCACCAAATGACCTTTTCGCCCTTTCTTCGTCTTGAGTAAAATATTACAATTTAATACACGACTCGCAGGTCGGGAATAAATAAATATTACAAACAAGTGGTTCGACGACCACACCTTGAAAGAATAATTACACGTTAACTCTAACGGCTCGCAGGCCGTGAAAAGCGATAAATAATTAAATTGAGCTCGGGGCTATTATGTACACCATGCCAACATCACATCACACATCGTGTTATCAAACAAGCATGTTATCAAACATCATGTGATTTTCCGGTTTTAATTAATAGCCAAGTTTCGAAATTTTTTGATGCTCGGTTTATCGAAACCGTTCAAAAATGAAACTTTTGAACATTTGATCTTCGAGTTCATCATGACGGTTCCAAACTCGTCATAACTAACAAAACGGTTTAGCCTTGGCATATCAACCATCCAATGGTCATGCTTGGCCTAGCTCCGTCCAACGGAGCCCCGTTCGGTCCCGGTTTCGGCTCCCCGAGAGTCCCGCTCCCGAGACCCAAAAAATCAAATTTTTTTCAAAATTTCCAGATTTGAAATAATTTTCAAAAATTCATTTTACATGCATTAAATCCATAAACAATAATTTAAAACATGTTAACAAACAATTTAGCAAAACAACATGCCAAAAACGAAACTTTCAAGCAAAACCGAAACTTTGAACACCGTCTTGTGAATCCCGAAGGTAGCACGGCTCTGATACCACTGTTGGGTCTCGATGTAGGGTTGGAGATGAACCAACTCGCAGCGGAAAATCAATGAAAACCAAGAGACAATTAAAACCATGAAACAACTATTTAAAACATGTTAACAAACAATTTAGCAAAACAACATGCCAAAAACGAAACTTTCAAGGAGTCTATGTGATCGCTATGTAGTCAACAACTGAGTTTGACCTGAGCCTAACGTTGTCCGTAACAGGGCTTCCATAACGGCCAGGATTGGCTTGGGGACGGGCTACATGAGTGACACGAAAGACGGCTAAGGGATTTATCCCTCATACTAAGGTATGGGAAAGATATCGGTTCTCGGCCCCTTGATATGTGAGATGACTGAAGATATGATACCCAGTATCATGTGCATGGCCATGCTATTCTTCCAGTCACTCTCGATCAAGCGGCCGAGAACCGATATCTTTCCCATACCTTAGTATGAGGGATAAATCCCTTAGCCGTCTTTCGTGTCACTCATGTAGCCCGTCCCCAAGCCAATCCTGGCCGTTATGGAAGCCCTGTTACGGACAACGTTAGGCTCAGGTCAAACTCAGTTGTTGACTACATAGCGATCACAAAGACTCCTTGGTCTAAGGATACATGACAAGCTACAACACTGAATATGTTCATGACTTAATCTATGGCACATATTCAGGGCGGGTCATCCAATATCATGTCCCACATGATATCTATGATCAGACTCCGGAATCTCATTCCAATGACTAACAGAACGTAAGCCATAAAGAGCCATCTTTCATACTAGTCGCTTCTAGTGAAGCTTTGTTGACTAGGGACCCATCGAGTGTGATCTATCTCGATCTATGGTTCTATTCGCATGGTGGGCATAGATCAGAGCACACATCGATATATTACTCCAACACATAAGTAATATAAAGCCGCTTTAATTTTATTGCTAACGATGATATATACATTTGGACATTTAGGATTGAACTACGGGCACTAAGACTAACAGAGCCATCTCCGTATGAGGTGCCTCTCCGCCTCAACGGTCCATTTTCTCCTAGGTTGTGTCACCCATGTTGGTCGTTGTTGGGAAGGGCCGGTAGAGGATGGCTGCGACGGCATACGGGTACCGCTGTTGCGGCCGATGTGTTGTTGCCATGGTTGAGGATCGGGGTACCCATATTAGTTGGGAACATGGTGGAATTTCCTTGGACCGGGGTTGAATTGCGATGGAAGTGGGTAGCTTTGACCTGGAAAAAAGTTGAATTGTTGTGGAAAAAGTTGGAATTGACCTGGAAAGGGCTGGAATTGACTTGTGTTGAATTTCGTTTTCCAACATTATTGCTACTTCAAATAAATTAAAAAAAATGAAAAAATATCGAGAGTTTGAAAATATATGAGGAGGTTCACGGTTGCATATAGGGGGTGAAAGTGCTGGGGTTCGGAATTCTCACCGGATTACGTCAACAAGTCCCGGAAGTTTCCAAGGTCCCCGACGGTGAATTGAAAATCTTCCGACCTACGTAGTTCGTCATCCGATGAATGGGAACACTAAGTTTCGTCGTCGGTCATTTTCGATCGGCTTTTGAGGGAGAGGAAGTTGGGAATGAGAGTGTGAAAGTGGAGAAAAATTAGAGAGAAGTTGGAGAGTGGTTGATGCTTTGAGAATGGAGTTGTGGGTATTTATAGGGTTGAAAATTCGGATTTAATGAATAAAAAAAATTAAGTTACCGTTATCCAACCGTCGCCAACTGTCAGATTTTTTTGACCTGGCGAGGCAACATGTCGAGCCACCATTGGCTAGCGCGCGATTCGTGAGGTGCTAACCGACGAACCGTAATTACGATGCGCGGTTCACGACCGCGATTTAGCGGTTCCCGGTGCGCAGAAACGGCGCCCCACAACGCACCGACCTGCAAATCGCGAACCGCTAAATCACGGTTCGTAGTCGCGGTTCGCTTCTGATTCGCAGCGTTGTAAATGCTCTTATAGTTTACAACCATCACTTCTTGCGATTCTTAGCTCTGAACGTCAGTGTTCTTCTTCCTTTCCATTTTCAAGTCTGAATTCGTTATTCGGACAAAGAAAACTTCCCAGAAAACAACGGCCCGATGACAGCCATTTTTCATACAAACTGAAAAGGCAACTTTTTTCAAATATCATAAAAAAATGACAAATACAGTACAATTTAGTATGTTCTAAATAAATTAAATAAAACTGAACTTCATTTAGAAATTGAGTTTTAACTGAAAAGTATGGGTCGAGTTTTACAGAAAATGGTAGGTGATCGGTTTTCGTTAAAAAAAAACCCATCCGTTTTTTAGGTTTCGTTTTTTAATACCTCAGCTCCAAGAGCATCCAGTCCTTTGATCATTCCTTCAGAGCCGCAACAAACTCAGACTTTTAACAAAAGATAACTTTGTCAGTGATATTGGTAACCATTGTCTCAGATCAAAGCATAAAGCAAATGGAATGAAATCTTGAGCTAGAACAGCCATTGTAGCAGAGTTAACTGAGAAAAAGGAACCAACAGCACAGGAAAAAGATTAACTCTGTTCGTTGTAATAATAGCAATTTTCAATTTTCCTGACCAAGTGGTCTAATTAATCAAACAGTACTTATCCAGCAAAAAAGAAGTTGAATAAGGGTCCATAAATTCAGCTATGAGAAAAATTCACCTAAATCTTTTTCAGGAGTCTCAAAATTCAATGGCTAAGCCAACTTAACAGGCATAACTATTATTTACAAGAAAACCATACCAAGTTAGATCACTGGTGTAGTAGTAGATCAATTCACATCAGAAATACTCAATTGAATTCATATTCGAGGTAGGAGCGCCTTGAGGTTGGACATGCATCAATTTATCAGAGTTGGAGATAGCAAGTTGCATTGCCTTAGATGGATGTTGCATCCTTTTTACGTTTCTTTTTTGAATGAGAAGAAGCTTTACTTGGAGTGGAAGGCAAGTACTTGAGGCTGTAACTTACAAGTGAAGGTCCAAATATTTTGTATTTCCCGGCACTGCTAAAAGCTGTTTCTGCATCAGATCGTCTCTTGAAAACCACTTTGGCCCGACTACTCTTCTTCAGCACTTCAGTCCGTGATTCTTTCAGATCCCCGAACTGGCTATATATCTTGTTCAAATTAGTTACTGAAGGAACAGAATCCACGTCTGAAAAGTTGAGAATCAGAGCAGTCAGAGCTTGTTCCTCCTTGCACTTCTCATCCATTGCTTTCGATTCCAGAGTTCCACCAGCAGAATGTTGTTCAGTATCCACATTCAAAGTTGATACAAGAGAAGCTTGTGGATCAGCAGGAATGTTTTGAACCGTATTTTTGGTCAGATAAGCATCTTCCATATATTCCAATCCACATCCTTCACCATCTTCTGCTACCTTCCCAAAATAAGCAGGGTCCATACAGATTGAGCTTCTGAAATCAGAGAAGAAACTAACCACTGAAGTCATGAAACTGTAACCTTTCATAGGATCTCTAGCAGCCAGACAGAGACGTGATATCATCTCATCAGGAGCACAATACTCTGTTGGGATGAACTTAGCATTTGGGGATTCCTCAGTGTTCAAACTGCAGGCTGATAAAACACTATTATCACAAGCATATTTTACTCTGTTTCTATTATCATCTACAGATTCATCATGACGATTCCCATTTAATTTGGATGCAACCCTAAGGATGCTCTCTCCAACTCTAAAAGTTTGCTTACACTTGGTACTACTAGAAGTAGACAAATCAATTTTCCTAAACTTAACACCCAAATCATCTGGTGTGGAATCAACAGCCTTTTGCTTCTTATATGAAGATGATGAAATCAACTCAGTACCAACCATCTTGCGCACATCATTATTACCAGCCATCGGTTTCAACATGCTTTTCTCTTTTTTGATGGTATTTGTATCAACCCCAGAAATTTTCTTGCGCTTGCGATTAGAACCATCTGGAGTCTTTAGGTTTCCTTTTCCGCAAGGTACCTTCTTCTCATCCTTGACATCTGAAACTCTACCAGCTCTCACTTCATCAGGTTGCTCTACATTGTCAGACAGTACAAACTCTTCATCCTCTTCCAGTAACATGCCAAGCATCTTAAAATTGGATATTTGAGAAGGCCTCTTTGACCTATAGAAGGCTAGAATTTGTGCTTGTGAGATAACATGTTCAAGTCTACTAACTCCACTATCTAGGAAAACTGCTAACATTTTGATATACTGAACAAGTTTTGCAGGTTCAAAAGAATCTACCCCTAGAAACCCATTTCCGCCATCAATTCTACTCGACTCTTTCCTGATTCCAGCATTAACAATTACCTGACTTCTGATACTCGCAACAAGATCCTCGGGCAAGCAAGAACAGACCAGCCCAAAGTTTACACGCCTAGAGACTTCATCCAGCGCACACTCCACAGCAAAGTTGAAGTCTTCAGAGTTACTCTGCTTCTCCATTTGCGAGAAATGCACTCCAAAAGGCTTTATTCGTGATGCTTCATTCCAAGCAAATGTTTGATCCCCGAAATAAGCTATCAAAAAGCTATCCTTTTTATAGTGGTTCTTCGCCATTTCGGTTGCAGCAGAAGGATCAAATATCATCCCTGGCCACCATGGATGGCTCCTTACTTTTCCCCAAACTAGATCAGAAACACAAGGTATTGCAGATGCCAGTTTCCTATAGTTCTCCCCATTGTGCTTTGACAATTCACCTTTTGCTTTATCACCATGATAGCATGCCTGCTCTCCCAAAGAGGTGTCTGTTCTTTCACTGCAGATCCCATCTCCAGAGTTTGAAACACCTGAATTCAGATCTACAAACAGATCACATGCATTAAATTTATCACCAGCAATCTCACAACCCCTCCCTATTGGATCATCAACCCCATCTGCAGACTTTGAATTTTCTTCTCTATCCACACATGAATCCAAATCTAAGAACCGATTAAATTCATTATCAGTTTCCCTTAGATTATCCTCAATCCTGGCCTCCACATTCTCTTTCACATGCTGATTTTCCATGATTTCAGAAGTTACCGCAGCTGAAACACTCGCTTTTCCACGAGGGTCTTGTCTACAAACAGATAATTCCGTGTCAGCAACACCTGCTTCTGGAACATCATCAACAACACCCATTGATATATCATCCTCAGTCTTTGCCTCCATACCATCCCCACAAACCATACCTCCCTCCAATCTATCAATTCCCAAGTCAGTACTCACTGCTTTAAAACCCTCCTTCAGTCCGTTCGGATGATCCAACACAATCTCGGTTTCAAAAACACCATCACCACGGTGAGAGTCGTTTTCTCCATCAACAGATGCAAAATCGGAGTTCAGGTCAATAAGATCGGGGTTTTCAGTTGCAGACATAAATAAACCCTACAGAGAAACAGAAACAAATAACTTTACCTCTCTAGATTACCATTACAAAAACCTAACAATTCAACGGTAAGAAATCATCACGAAAATGCTCAGATATAGAAATACCAGCTTCACAAGCTGCGGAGACGACGCCGTGCCTGATCGCCAGTGCTTGCAGAACGGTTAGGGTTTCTATGTTCCTCCCGATTGAGAAGTAAGAGATTGTAAACGGAGCAGAGTTTCGAAGCGAAGGCTACTGGTTCTCGGAAACGAAATTTGTGTGGAAACTGAAGAATTTGTTATGAACACGTGGCGGTGATCAACGGTACTGCCTAAACAAATCGACGCCAGGGATGGATAGATAGATCAGACGTGTCCATGTTTTAAGTCGACCAAGTACGGTTCGAGAACCAAAGCCCGCCCCGACGACGTCGTTTCCCATCGCCCTATATAATTCTAGAACCGGAGCCTCTATTCGTCATCGTCTTCCTCCATTTTCCCGCCAAAACTCCCTTCCACAGCAAAATCGGGGATGTACGGAACTGGCAAAGAGAGATGGAGCGAGGGAATGAGGTATAGCTCGTCGTGTGAAGGCGATGGCGGTTTGATTCGGAAGGTATTGGCCGTTTACGTCCCTGAAAGCGACGGCGGAACAAGTTCCTCCCTCGGTTCCGAGCTCGTCGAGCTCACTTCCGAACTCATTCGCTTCCTGGAAACTCCACCTGGACAAGACCTCGTTTCACAGGTATTTTTTGCTTCTCCTCCTACCTATGATGTCTGACATTTTGTTAGAATTTCTTTCTTTGGTTTCAGTCGAACCAATTGTATTGTGATCACTATTTATCATCATTCCATTATTTATTTTGCTTTTTTTTTTTATGTTTTGGAATTTTGAATCGTTTAGTTTCTGGAATTTGATAGTTCAGCTAATGTTGATTTGGCTGTTTACCTTAGAATTTGACAATCCCCCAATATTTTTGTGTCTATTAGTTTAAGTGCAAATGCTAATTCTAGCAATTCAATTATGAAGCTGGCTATTCAATTTTGGCTTAGGGCATAAGTATGCTAATTTATGTTTGAAAGTATATAAACAGGTAAAGGATGACAATGGTGTCTTCTTTTTGCCGCTGGACTTTCAACAGTTCCGGAAAGTATGCCATATTAAGGAATTCTATGCAGTCTTGGAGCATGGTAAAAAGCCTAAAGAAGCTCTTATGTGCATGAGTGCTGCAGTTCACATGGTATACGGATTGGTTTTGTTTTGATTTTTCTACTTTTCTTTGTGGGCTAAGGCACTATTTCCTTTTTATTTTGAAGCAGGTCCTGTTGAACAAATGGGAGAGCAAAAATGTGGAGGATGGGTTGAAGATAAATACCCGTTTGCATAACTATCCTGAATCTCTGATTGCTTTGAAGAATTTAAAAGCAGCATATATTGGTAAAGTTAACTTTTATATTTATGTTTTCACAATTAACAAAAGAGGAGGAGAATGTTTGTAATGCTGATTATGCTTATGAAAGCCAAGGAATGGTAATGTTGGATGTGTTGACATGACAGATAAGCTTGTCTCCGTACGTGGTACTGTAGTAAAAATTAGCACTGTCAGGCCCTTAGTCCTCCAAATGAGTTTTGAATGCACCAAGTGTAAAACTGAAATTATGCGTATCTTTCCTGATGGGAAGTTTTCTCCACCTCAAAAATGCACTTTACACGGGTGCAAGAGCAGAACATTTAATCCAATTCGATCTACTGCTCAACTAATAGATTTTCAGAAAATAAGGTAAGTACTACAAGACCAATTATTTACCATGTCTCCCCTTGTACGAAAAGCCAATACATAGGAGAATGAATCCAGACTAGAAATGATTTCTTTTGCCTTCATTTTCAGGCTACAGGAGTTATTGAAACCTGAAGATCACGAAGAAGGTAGGGTGCCTCGAACAGTGGAATGTGAACTTGCTGAAGATCTAGTTGATGCATGCATCCCAGGTGATGTGGTGACCGTTACTGGAATTATAAGAGTAATTAACAAGTACATGGATATTGGTGGAGGTAAAGTCTTTTTGACATTGGTAGAAGAGTTTGCTTCATTTATACATGAATTTGTTTTCTTCATTTCCTGTGGGTTTTTTCATCTCTGTCTTATTACCATCTAATGCATTTTGGGAACTAACTGGAGCATGTACTCTTATAAAAAAATTGGAGCATATATATCATCAGAAGGAATTGCTAAAATGTGTCCTAAATTTGGGTGCGCACTTAAAATTGCCCAATGAAAAATGAACTATATGGGCAGCCTTTTGATGTGTGCATGGTCGAAAATTTCTATATTCTGTTAAAATAGATGGAAAATGGATAGCTATTCTATTTAACCATGTGCCATGCATACGGAACTTTTTTTTTTACAAAACCCTAAAATAGCTTTCCCTAAGAGCATGTATAGTGGAGCCTCTGATATGACCGGTCTCTGATGTCTGTTAATTCTGTTAGGACAGAAGAGGAGGCCAGGCTGCCAACAGTAGGGAGCCTCTGATGTTTGTGTTGATCCTGTTAATTTCCTGAATCGTATTTATTTGGTTAATTTAATGCGACTTGTGCTGAGATTAACCCAACTCCCAAATCCCTAATTTAGGATTTTTATTCTTTAAATCTGGTTTTTAAGTGTATTTTTTTTGAAATTTGAAAGTGATCTGAGGGTATTTTGGTCTTTTCAAATGTAAGGACAATTGTGTCGTTTTACCAAGAAACTAGCAGACTTTAATAGAACACTGTTCATGATATAAAAGATAGCTCATGAGTCATTTTTTTTCATTGGGCAGTTTTTCGTCCGTATCCAATTCATAGGAGCACATTTTAGTAATTCCCCTATATCATTTAATATTTTGGAAATGTTGAACAGAGTAGCATGGTTGTATTTGGTTGTTAGAGATTTCCTTCTAATGGATAATATATACTGTTTGAGATCATAACCAACTTGCAAACTTTTTTTTTATATAATTATTTCAGGAAAGTCGAAAGGACAAAATCAAGGGTTCTATTATCTGTACCTAGAAGCAGTTTCAATAAAAAATTCTAAATCCCAGTCGTCTCCTGAGGATTTGCAAGATTCTCATCCTGATGCTAGAGCTACAGAACTGGTTGATTTATCCTCATTTTCTCCAAGAGATTTGGAATTTATTGTGAAGTTCTCTAAAGAACATGGTTCAGATGTCTTCAGACAATTACTTCAGTCCATATGCCCATCTATCTATGGGCATGAACTTGTTAAAGGTAAATTATTTGAACGCCTAAAGCATCATTTCTCCGGTTTTGTGTCATTATACTCGTTTTGGTTCTGTTGTAGGAAAGATATATGAACGATAATTTTTTTCATGCTATTATCTTATTACTTAATTATCAGAACTTTTCATTAGTATAATGGTACTTACATATCTATTTACGACGATGTGTTTTGTTCCAGAATTGCAATTTATCAGTAGTTGTTTATTTAACTGATTATAGTGCTCATATACTGATGGTGCTAATCCGCATGGCGTGTAACACTTGCCTAAATGTATACTCAACAACCAAAGCATACTTGTCCAATTGGTAAATGCTTGGTTTACAGGACTAGAAGTCTTGGGTTCAATTCTTGCTGGTGATGGTATAGCTTATAAAAAAAATTGTACTCAACAATAAAATGCTTCTTTTATGCTGATTTCCTATTGTCTTAACAGCGGGAATTGCATTATCTCTGTTCGGAGGAGTTAGAAAGCATTCAACAAATAATAGTAAGGTTCCTGTCAGAGGAGACATCCATGTAATAGTTGTCGGTATGCTTAAACATCCTGCTTTTACTAAATTGAGTTACTGCTACCTTACATTTTACATAAGAATGCTTCCTTTTAACTACTTGGATAACTGTCATTTTTCTAGGTGATCCTGGACTAGGCAAGAGTCAACTGCTGCAAGCAGCAGCTGCCATTTCTCCACGAGGCATTTATGTCTGTGGAAATGCTACCACCAATGCTGGCCTCACAGTGGCTGTTGTGAAGGATCCTATGACAAGTGGCTATGCTTTTGAGGCAGGTAAGTATTCCTTTCTCTTCCGATGTAATCAAATTTTGATGCTAGACTGTCTCACTGTAACATTTCCAATCTTTACAATGAAAGTTCACTAAGCTATATTGTGAGTAAGCAGGAATAAGTTATCAAGAGAACTTAAAATAAACACAAAAAACTCGGGTATAGAAACAGTATAATATTGTTTTGTTTGTTTATATTTACTGTGCTGTACTCTTTAGAAAGCTCATTATGCAGTTGAGATAGGTGATGTGTTGGTCTTTTAAAACACACCAATGCACCGGAAGCCCTGATATCTTGCTCTCTAACCTCATAAGTAGTTCTCATTTTTTATTCATCTTATAACATGGATAGAACTTTAGGGCGGCTCAACTCTCAAGGACATCTGTACAAGTCAAAATGTTTGGCACTCACTACCTACTTGTATCATTTTTCAATGAGCATAAGAACTATCACAAGCCTCAAGCGCCCTATCCTATGAACTTTTGTTACACAAAAGATATCAATGATAAAATACGATCCATACGATGCTTGAAGTTGCCATATTTTCCCTTGCAAATGGATTAATCCATCATCTATGCGGTTTTGACCAAAAAAAAGTTCTGTGCAGGTGCCATGGTACTTGCGAATGGTGGACTATGCTGTATTGACGAGTTTGATAAAATGTCAGCAGAACATCAGGTTTGTTTACACTGTTGTGTTTATGTGTAATCTATATATTCATATGACTTTCATACATCCAAATTCCAGACTACATTTTGTACTAATATTGACATAAGTTCAGTCTCTACTGGAAGCCATGGAACAACAGTGCGTATCTGTTGCAAAGGCTGGACTGTTGGCAAGTTTATCTGCTAAAACATCTGTATTAGCTGCAGCAAATCCTGTTGGTGGTCATTACAAGTAATCTCTTTTACATTACAATTCATGAATCATGTTTCACCTTTATATCAAGTTGTATGCATTGACCAATGGCGTTCTCTTCACTGACGAGGAATCAATATTAAATCGTTGTGTGTTAATAGTTTGTTCAAAGTAGAAAAACATACCCCTTCATAGCCAAAGTTGTGCATCATGTCTATACAAATGTTATCTACCATCCTAGTGTGACTTCAAAATAAATTGGCATTTCATAGATGAATCATTCACTACATTAGTTTTTATGGTTTTTCTGTTTATTTGAGTTCACACACTCGTCTAAAAGTTAGTGACTATTATGGTAAAATTATGCGTATATTTAAGGTTGATAGTTGATATCTAAAATCTATATTGCAGCCGTGCGAAAACAGTGAACGAAAATTTGAAAATGAGTGCTGCTCTCCTCTCGCGGTTTGATTTGGTTTTCATTTTACTTGATAAACCAGATGAACTTCTGGACAAGCACTTATCAGAGCACATTATGTCAGTAAGTTACTCTGTGGATCCCTAATATAGGAGCGCATCCTTACAATTGAATAACCATGACTTTCCATTTATGCTTTGGTTCTTTACCTTAAATCTACATTTTTTATTTTTATCTTCTCACTTTAAAGCACTGAAGGATGATAAAATTAGTTAGACTGTACCATATTGCAGAAACTATACCAATAATTTACCATAGCATCTGACTTGTCTGGAAATATTGAATGCTAGCTATTAATGAAATTTTAGTGAGTTTGGAGGTGAGGGCTAAAAGATTAACAAAAGTTGCACTTAAAAGATATAGAAGTAAATCTTTTGTAAGAGAGGATGAATTTTCCATCACCCTTTTGTTCAATGCATAACTTAATGATACAAATGGTACCAATTTGCAGCTTCATTCTGGAAGTGGAGACCGTTCACCAGCAGCAAAAAGGCTACGTGTTGGTAATGCATATACTTATCCAGGCTAACCTTTCCATTTCCATTTTCTACTTTTCCAAATTAAAAAGCTTCTTATTTTATTATACAAAATGTAGCGTCCCAGGGCGGTGCATTGGTGGACATGAGTGTGAAAGGTGGTTCTTTGGCTTCAAGGTTGAGACTTGATCCAAAGAAAGATGATGACTTTGTCCCTTTGCCAGGCTCGTTGCTTCGCAAGTATATTGCATATGCAAGAACTTATGTGTTCCCCAGGTGATATTATATGATGAACTGACATGATAGGATATTCTATTCTGAACCACGAAAAAGTTAAATTATGCAACAAATGTTTATCTTCCCTTTTGACCATTGTGCTTCCTTATTTGAATCAGAATGTCAAAGGCAGCTGCAGATATTTTACAGAAGTTTTACTTAAAACTGAGAGACCATAACACATCAGCTGATGGTACGCCCATAACAGCACGGCAACTGGAGAGTCTAGTGAGGCTTGCAGAAGCTCGAGCTCGTGTAGACTTAAGAGAAGAAATAACAACCCAAGATGCCTTGGTAACTCTTGAACATAACAACTATATATCATTGAACATTCTATTAGTTAGGAATGACCAGATTAAAAATGCCGTATATTTGAGCCTTAATTCTCTGTCCTCTACCAAAGCTTGCATGTCCATTTGGTCAAACACTTTAATTTAGGTCCAAGACTTGGGTTCATGTCCCAACAACCAACTACGGTACCTCACTATTTATTTCTTCCCAATTCCTATTGTGCTTTTCTCTATCTAACCTTTGGGCCTCTCTATTCAGCCCTTCTTGAGCCTTTCTCTGGATGGGGATCACAAAAATTTTAGAGTTCCCTTCCACATAAGGAAGCTCATGTTTGATGCATCAATCTTAAAAAGTTCTTTAGGAATAAAAAAATGTTTGGTGTTGCCTTGCGTCTACATAAGCGAGGTCGTGAGACCAAATGTTTTGACACATAGGTTAGTCGATAAAAAAAAAATCACTGCTGTCCGCTCTACAGAAGCCTGAACTATAAAGGTTATGGTAAGCAGTTCCTAGATTGTTTTTTCATCCATTTAGTATCTAAACTGCAGGATGTGGTTGAAATAATGAAAGAATCCTTGTATGACAAGTATGTTGATGAGCATGGTATTGTGGATTTTGGTCGGAGTGGAGGGATGAGCCAACAGAAGGAAGCAAAAAGATTCTTACTTGCTCTAAATAAGCAGTCAGAATTGCTACAGAAAGACTGTTTTTCCATTTCTGTATGTATTTCTTGCTTTATTTCTTTATCATTTCTATTGCTACCATTGTGGTTCTAACTTGTGTTGCATTGTAAAAGTCTGAAATATTATTGATTATACTTGATATTCTTGATGTTTTAATACAATGAGAGAATACCTTCATATAGGGATTAACTCTATAGAAAATAGGAAATACTAATACTAAACAATATAGGAAATCTAACTTAAATAAGAATAGGAAATACTTAAACTGGAAATAAACTAAACTCTAACACATATATATATATATATATGTGTGTGTGTGATTATGGTTCTGCTTCAGGAAATATACAGTTTGGCAGATAGAATATCACTAAGAGTTCCTGATGTTGACACATTCGTGGACAACTTGAACAGCGTTGGCTATCTACTCAAGAAGGGGCCAAAGACGTTTCAGGTACTGTTATCTAATCAACAATAACTACTATAATATCGTGCAATTTCTTATCAACGTTTTTTTATATGTAGGTCCTATCATCATCTTATTCACGAAGTCAATCATTGAAGTAAAGGAGCTGAACTTATATAAGACCTTATGTAAAAATACGATGAGATGACACACAGTTACACAAACTTGTGGTATCATTGTGATTATAGGATGTCTCCTACCACAAACACATGGGTGACAGTTTTTTGATTCTTTACATGTGACCAGATCTTATGTAACAACAAAACCACATCTACGTTTTAAATCTATAGAGAAGCACAATAACAGTGTGGGGATTATCTTCTTTTATGGTATATAGAGTAATCAGAAAAATGTTCGAGTGACTCACAAGTCATCATCTTGACTCTCAATAAGAGGTTCTAATCGCCATTCGCTCCCATAATAAGAATTGGGTAAACCAAGCCAAAACTTGAAAGCCTCAGCTGCTTTCTTCCTCTCTTTCCTCCTTTCCTGCCTCGCTTGCGAGGCGTGCTTGCTTGTAAACATCCTCGAGTGCATCTCCACATAGATCCTTGTGTACTTGGTCTTGTTTGGTGCAATGCCATTTTCTTCCATACACACCACAATCTCTAAAGCCTTCTTAAAGAAAGCAGCCCTCACACAGATATCAGCCAGTGCATCCAAGAGTTCTCCATCGGGTTTGAATGGTGGAACATCAGAACTGGAGTTCTCCTTTTCTATTCTTTCCTTTATTTCTGTCCACAGCAGAAGTGCCTCGCCCGGTTTTCTTGCTAATCCTATCCCATTGGCAAGACTTCCATAAGTAGACACATTGGGGTAAAACCCGCTCGCTTTCATTTTCTCAATTATCATTTTCGCTTCTTCCACCAAACCCAGCCTGCAATAACCTTCAACCAACATGTTCCAAGCAACAATATCGACTTTCACTCGCGGGTCAGTCACCATTTCATCAAAAACCTTATTAGCCAGCTTCGGTTGACCCGAAAAGGCAAAAGCTTTCATCAAAGTGGTGTAACTCACCTTGGTGGGAACAATCCCTCTTGTTCGCATCTCATTGAAAAAGGAAAGAGCTCCGGCGCTGTCATCAACCAATATGCACCCATCAATCAGAATGTTGTAGGAAACAACATCAGGTTCTATTCCAGCAACATCAGTCATCTCCCTAAGCAGGTCTTTCGCCTCCTCTATCTGCAGCTGCTTGCAATAACCCTTCAGGAGAATGTTATAGGTAACCCGATTTGTGGGCACGCCGATCCTTGTCATCTCAGCAAGAACTTGGAGAGCTCGGTCCATTAACCCGGCATTCACGAGTGCAGAGACAACGGTGGTGTATGAGACATTGTCAGGTTGACTTGCAGTGTCGCTCTGGTGCCTCATTGCCTCGAGCATTCGAACAGTATCAGTGACTCGACCTTCCTTCATGTAGCCTTTCATCAGGATAGTGTAAATTCTGGAGTCAGGTGCATATGGTTTTGGCAACAATGGGGGCTCGTGGGCACTTGGATGGATAGAACCCGGAAGCAATTTCTGGAACACTTGAGCCTCATTTGGATTCGTATCCTCGGGAGTTGGATTTGACTTCTCCCTCAGAATCTGGCAAATGTCCCTCCTACCTTCCCTCATTGCCTGAATCATGGTCTCTGCAATTTCAAGGTCACCAAAACCAACATAACCAGCAACAAGAGAATGGAGAGTGGTGATGCACAATGGGATCCCCTTCTCGAGGATCCTCTCCAGCACGAACACGAGCAGGTCTTTCCGATCAGCTCTAGCACAGAGCTTGATCATGATATTATAGGTCAAAACATCAGGCTCGGCATTGTAGTCGGCCATTTGTTCGAACAGTTTGAGAAATTCCTTGGTGTCGCCCAAATTGGAGCAGGCATTAAGCACAGCATTGAAAGCCCCAGTGTCCGGGCAAGCATGGGCGATGATTGCTGGGTCGGAGAAGCGACTGAGCCGTCGCATCACGGAATTGAAGAGCTTGATTGCTTCGACGGGGCCGTCGTCGGCGGAAGCTGCGAGGCGGCTGACGACGGCGCTCCAGGCCTTGACGTGGGGGAGGTAGCCGGAGTGGAGCATGGACTTGATGACGGAGAAGGCGTAGAGAACCTGGCCGGCCTTGGAGGCGGAGACGGCGAGGACGCCGAGGGCGCCGCAGTCGAGGCGGCTGAGCAGGCGGTCATGGCGGAGGCGCGTGACGACAGACTGGGCGCGTGAGAGGCCGTGGGGGGTGTTCTGGTTAGCGAGCTGGGAGACGAGGCGGCTGAGGCAGGTGGAGCTGGGAAGGCGAGAGCAGTGGGTGTAGGTGATCCAAGCCTCCTCGGTGCGCCTCTCGCGGAGGAGTTTCAGGAGGGCTTCGTCTTGAAGCGAGCCGGAGCCGGAGCCGGCGGAGGAGAGCGAGAATTCGCCGGTGTTGCTGGAGGTTGTGTGGACGCGAACGGATGGGCGGCGCGAGGCTGTCACGGAGACCGAAATGGGAGTGGGGGACACAGAAGCCAAGAGGAAGAGTCGGAGAGGTGGCGGAGATGTGAATGAAAATAGTTGTGGTTTCGAGTTCATTGCTCTTCCATTTGGTTGTTTTTTAGAAAAGGAAGAAGAAGATAATGTAGGAATGCTATTCCTATTCGGGTTTAAATTTAAGGTCACTCACTCACATCACTTTTGTTTGGGTGGAAAACAAGTACACTACGTCGAACACCTTCACTCCTCTTGTTACTATACGTACATTAGCCCTCGGCCCAAACCCCAACAATACTGGCCCAAAGCCCAAAGCCCACTAGAAAACAAAGAACTGAACAAATGCTGAATTGATATGAACGGGAACAGTTTATACTATTATTAACCAAAGAGACATGTCACATATAAGGTATATATACATACCAAACAGACCCCCTCGCCTTTCCCTGTACAGTCTAAATTAAAACCCTATCTGTGCTGTGCTGATTTTAGTTATCACTGCCGTGGAACCAATTTCTCACTTGATTGTTGAGACGCCAATGATGATCTCTAAAAAAGTTACTTGTAATTTATGTACCTGCTCCTAAGTGAGAAACTGCAAATCTGGCTATGACAGATGAAATGACCCTTGCCCTTCTGTTATGGCATATAAGAGCTTCTCTTTCATTCTCTCCTGCAAAACACATGTATACTCATCATCGTATACATACAATCATCAAAATAACATTCTATTTGCCTAAATGAAGATTATTACCTTTGAAGAGTAAGGGGGAAGCTTAAGATAGTTGGCACAAGTCATCACACTGGGTAGGTCTTCGTCTGCCCTCTTGCTACAATGCTGTAGTTCATTACAATAATATATAATGTTAATTTACGGATATCAACTAGCATAACAAAACAAGCATAAGAGATGCTCACTTTTCTGACAATTGTCAATTTTGGATGAAGAGATGCCAATCCTCCTGGAGGAAGACGTGGTGCGCCCGTTACAAACTGAATAAATGCCCGCCTCTCTTCATTGTTCAACTCCAGTATGAGCTCAAGTAGCTGAAGATAGAAATGTATTTGTGATTTCAGACATGGAGGTGAACAACGACAGAGAAATCAAATCAGAACACTTACATTAGTAATGGGAGGACTGCTTGCAGTGTATCCATGATCAAACTTTATATGATCGATTAGCTCGTTAAACTGCTTCAAAATAAAAGTTAAAATGAATGTAAAAGGGTCAATTTGAAACCAATAGTGATGAATCAGGTGATGGATATACTTACTGCCCATGTCTCACTTTCTCCACATAGTAAACGCTCAATCTCCTCTTCAGTGAACATGTGCAAATGCTCAATTGGGAAAACCTACAGGATACAGACGAAAAAAAGAATTATCGTAATGAAATGAACACATTTTACACCAATAGCCTAGATCCCTGTAATGATATGCTAGAGTTCTTAAATATGACGTCCGAAGTACAATTCATTGTCATAGTTACAGTAGCCTAAATTGTTGACCCTAAAATCACGGTTAGGCAAAACTAAATATAAACAGCAACGTTGTAGACCGATGAACATAGTCAAGGTAATCCGAGTTTCTTACAAACCTGATTAAATCCAGACTTGAACGCTTCCAATTGTCTGGAAATTCCATCTTTTATAGTTGCATTCACAATAAGAGACACATAATCCTCCAAGTTGGTCATGTTTACCTGCATGATTACACAAATAAGGTTCAATATGTTGCAGTGAAGTAACAGTCAGTAAAAGGTATGAACATGTAGCATTGTGCCTATACGTACCATTGAGTGGCCAGACCCCGAAGTGAGATGATAATCAGGATACCCAGGAAGAGTGAAGTCGAGACAAAGGTCTTCAATTTTCGTACCACGAAAGCATGAGTCAATGTCATTGCTCAAGTGATCTGTCCCAACAGAATCCAAATGCATATTCCTAGCAACAATAGCATGGAACTCAAGCAGGGTCTGACCAAGCTCAGGATCAAATGATTGGATGTCATACAAACTCAGTTCCTTCAAAAATGTATAGTTGTTAGAATGGGAAATGAACATAAGAAGAGGGCTTGGTTGTTACTGAAAAAGAAAACGAACTAGAAATTTACCTGCCCAAGGATAAGTTTATAGAAAGCTTTAGAGAAAGGAAAATCCATAACCCTTCCATCTTGAAGAGCCTTCGCCACAACCTGCCCCAAAAGAACAAACTTCTTTGTAACTTCAGAGAACTGTACCCCATTCGATATTTCCAATGCAGAGGACCATGGACGAGGAAAAAGTCCACAAGGAGATGTCAGAAATCGAGGATCATTGCCCTGAGGTAACTGGCTGGTAGCTGGGAGATTCTGATCTCCTCTCCACATACACAGGCCACACTTCTGAAATTCCAGACTGACGAGGGTGTAGAACTCCAGTGTTGGACCTAGACCAGTACCCACTTCTTCAGTATATTCCACTTCAATAACTACTTTCTTACGGGCATACAAATCCATCATTTGGGCAGCAGATTCAAGCACACGGTCACGGCAAACCAAGAACTTTCTACGAGGCAAGCCACCCGTACTGGATCGCCTGTCGCTTGGAGAGCCATTATTATTATTAGATGAACGAATTTGAACTTGCTGAGTACCAAATGCTTCCAGACGGAAATACTTGCTTCTTGCCTCGAAACTGAATAAAAATGGGCATGAAGTCATTAACTGAATGCACCATGGAGGTATTCCACCAGTTGACACAGCCAAAGTATCCTTCATTTGCTGTTCTAGTTTTTCTGTCAACTTACTACTCACAAACTCTTTCTGCGGGACTGAAGCAACTGCTATCTTCAAATCATCCAGGCTATCTGTTCTTCCTTCAGCAAAAGCAACTATTCTTTCACGGGCCATCAGATGGAATGACAACCTGTTCATACGTTCTAAGCTTTTGAGCAGAAGCACTATATCATAAGTAGGATCTGACATATCCAAATCAGAGGCTAATTGACATATGAACATGCTGGAGAACACATATGACCTGACTTTATCCAATAAAGAGAGATGTTGAGTTGAAAGCAAGCCTTCCTGAGGTTCAGGAAGTTTGGGTTCTATGAAACTTCTATATGTTACTGTGTATGTTTGACTCCAAAACTTCGGATCAAAAACAATTGCATTTTCTGCTTTTATTAGTTGTTGGAGAATTGCTTGATAAAAAGTCAATGTCCGGTCTAGCTCTTGTTCTCCTAGGTAAAACAAGAGCTTAGATGAAGCATAATCACCACTGCAAGAAGCATGATTTTCGAATTTCCTGTCGGTATCTGCCTCTACAGGTAAATATTGTTCTTCTATTGCAGAATCCTACAATAAGCAAACAACATGGTGTAATGATTTAATATCGGATCATAATAGGAAGTGCAACATTTTTGTTTGTTTCAAAAGGAGGGTGGATAATCCACAAAACTGAAACACCAAATGAAACCTCACAAAGATGGCAGATCTTATCATGGCCAATATATATATATATATAAAAGGATGCTTTCAGTTACATCAAAATATGAAATCATTTAAATATAGTGTTCTATTGAATAATATGGAAACTTACAACATGATTTCCATCCATAGATGATGTTTCGGCAGAATGAACTTGTCTCCTAGGTGCAGTCTGTGATAAATTAGCTCCATCTATCTGCAGAAAATCATGAGTGAAATATGAGTCACATGTAACATCTAACACACTTCCAAATTCTAGGAAGTAAGACAGCAAGAGAGAAAGAGTAATGTTTATTTATTTATTAGAGAATTACATCACACAACTAACCTCTAATTGAGTTAAAGCAGCAGACATGTCGGAATCCATTGGATCTGGAATTTCATCTTGACTAGAAAGTGTATGGCGTATAGTTTCAGTAGTATATGGTCTTGCGAGCTCGGTTCTTTTTGAGAAAACTCCAGGACGCAAAAAATCCTCAATTGCATCGAAAGAAGATAAAGGATCAACAGTCAACACATCTCCAGCATGCTCACGCAGACATGTCTCACCCTCTCCTCTCACAAAAGCAACTCGTAAACAAGGATGCACTATGCTACGCCTATTAGGAACAGTCGCAAGTGAGTGTTTTCGCTTGGGCATGGGACTTAGAATAACGGGAAAGTTCTCCAAAGAACACAGTGCACTCTGTAATTTTTGAATTAATACCAACAAAGGGAAATCCTCAAAATGGGTATCTGATGAAGAGAAAAACACCCTTCCAAGCACCTCAAACCTTTCCTCTATTGTGTAAGAGATACCACACACACTATGAAACTCTGCCTTGTCTCTTCTTGCATACTGGCCACAGGACAGGTAGCTCACCAATGATTTCACAAGTCCACTCTCAATAAATTCAAACGTAGAAATCTGTTCTCTTCCACTAAGCTTTGCTACAATTTGATGCAATATAGAACTACACTTCCCATCATGCTGATCCGCTGAATCATCAGTATATGTGTTCATTAGGTTGTCCAATTCAACAGAATAACCTTTGAGCTTTTGAAGAATATCAGTCGTTCCTTTCTCGGACTCACATAACTCTGCTCTGAAATAACTTGTTCTTATTTGATTCGCAAGATTGTGAACAGAATCCTTTTCAATCTTGCAAGACCCTTCTGAAGCTTTAGAAGATTGACAAATATTGAAAGCATAACATAAGCATCTACGAACTTCCTTTCCAGCAGACTTTGAACTCGGGTCAACAGACAGCTCACCGAACATAGGAAACATCAGCCTTGAACATTTTTCTGGAGTTAAGAGTGCATCAATGGCAAAAAGAACTCCCTCCTTTATGAAAGAGGTCAAGTAATAATTAGAAAGTTTTTGCAGGATAACCTCAGCAATTTCCAGGGCCAACATGAGCACGTGGTGATCCTTCCGAGTAAATACTCCAGCCAAAAAGCTGCCACAAGAGCTAAAGATTGTTAGTGTAAGACAATATGTTTGAATTTGTTGTGGTATATAAAATTTGAATGTCTGAATTACCTTGAAACATTGGCATCCTTAAGCAATTCAAGAAGCATGTCAGGTTGGGTCAAATTAACTAGCTTGTTGATAACAGATAAGCAGCCATAGCAAACATATAGATTTGCACCAGAATTAATCACCTGTATTGGGGGTCGAAGGCCAGATTAATAAACCTATAGGGGAAGAAATAAATAAGGGATATTTACACTGAACTACACCTTACCATGCCCGATTTTCACATAACTAGCCTAACTAGGAAAAATCGTCTAGACTGTACCCTAAGTTTCCAAAATTTTCACGGCATGGGAGTAATGTGAAAATCGGGTACCGCCCAGACGGGTTTTGGAAACTTAGGGTACACGAATTTGTAGGTAGGGTAGTTATGTGAAGAATCGAGCATAGTTCGGTGTAGTTAAGATTATTAAAGCAACAAATGAAAGAACTGAAGCGCTGTATTCACCAACCTGGATCAATGTGGGAAGTATATCCATCCCAAACCCTTGCAGAAGATCAGGGTGATTAAACAAAAATGACCCTTTATCCATCATTGGTTGCACATTTAGATCTCTTGCTGAACCCGGAAGAAGCTCATTAAGCAACTTCAAAACCTCATATACCTGGAAGTAAGTAGTAATAAAAACCCACTCTTTTCCCCCACAATTTATAAACCATTCAAATTATGCTAAAGCTGCATTGAGGAGTGTTAATGAAGAAACCAGCATACAATGAAATACAGTCTACAGGTTCCCAAAGATCAAATTCTCGACAAAAATGACAAAATAATTCTGTAAATCCATGACTACAATTATTAACTATACACGGGAACTTCTGATATATTTTTAAGTTTCAACATCAGCAATATGTATTTTCCTACTACAACATCCAACTATCTATGTCATAGATAGTGTTTTTTCTTTCTTCCTCTTATTAACCATATATGACAAAGCATAACTACAACCAAAACTATTTCCCTACAGGTCAAATCCTGAAACTATCACTCCCAAACTATTTTCCTACCACTGTTCAGATGAAAATTGTTTAAATTAAAACTACAGACGTAACATTTTAACCAGTACCATATGTAACGTATTGAACTACTTTCCCCCTGAACAAATTCAACTTGTTGACTAACAAGAGTTTTATTACATGATGAAACAGCAATATAGGATAAATCTTGATTAAACGTTATGGAGCATGGAAGGAATACCTGGCTACAACGTCCATCTGCCACATAAGGAGGCGACATGCCATGTGAAAGTTCATGAGTAGATAATATATCCTTCAAAATGCTACTTATATTAAGTTCATAAAGAGTGCTGAATGCTATAACAGAACCAGAAGCAAGTTTGACTAGCAGCCCTATCAGACTCTGAAATTGAATATGGAAAAGTCAGCTAGTCCTTCACTAAATGTAGAGTAAGGATGAAAGATAATCTCAACGCGAGAAGAAGAAAAGATTGCTTACATTGTAAATTGGTTGGGATATAGTAGTTCGGCTATTCAAGTTTATGAGATGTGTGGCCTGATTTACCAGCCCATGCTTACAAATTTCATCCAACATGTCTGAAGATGGACTAACTCGCTCCACGATTTTAATCAAACAATTAGCTACATTTTCAACAAGCTGGGGAATTAAGATAAAAGAAATAAATGAGTCAACAGGTTGAACAAAGATCTGAACTTAGAAGTTACAAAGCAAAATTCAATATGATTCATACTTGTCGATCCTCATACTGAAGAAGATTGCATAATATGGGAACTGCTTCGATGATAGATGGGCATTCAGAAGGAAGTTTCTTACATATGTTCACCACAGTTGAAAGTGCAACTCTCTGAAAGATATAATCATTCTTTAAGTGTCCAGTGTCAAAATACCATAATCCAGTTTTAAAATAGTTGCATAAAAAAAAGGCGTGATAATATGGATTAATTTCAACTGTACAGACATATTATTGCATAGCCACTTACCTGAAGACTTGTAGAAAAGAAGTCAATATAATTCAATACAGCCATAACTGCCCCAGCTTGTAAGCATGCAAGAGGTTGATCCCGCGATATTTTCTCCATTGCTTGCAGGCACTAAATCCAACAGGATGATTAGTACCACATGATAAATTGTCTTTCTTGTCTTACACAAGCAAAAGCATTGCACTTGGTATAAATCAAGAAAATATTTTCTAACCTGTTCAGCCACATCCATATACTCAATAGCCATTAATCTTTGACAAAGGGCAGGAACAGCATCATGTTGGACAAGAAAAATTGAGGATTGAGGAAATACATCACATAAATAGGTTACAGCCCTTATTGCTAATAGCATTACATCTGGGTTACTCTCATGTCGGGAAAAACTCACAAGAAGTGGAGATAATGAGTCAGCCGTCGTGTTCGAAACTGAGCTCTCTGTGCAAAATGACAGCACTTCACACAGCTGACTAAGACCAGCTAACTGTCCGGATGGATCACTTTCTTCACTCAAACTTGAAATAATGCTCTTGAACCTCCCAGGAGCACTAGATGACTCCCTCTCTTGATACTCACGTAGATTCTCGTCGTCATCATCCGAATCACAGGAGCCATATGCAGAATCCCTCTCATTTTCTCCATCTGACCTGCTCGACCCTGAAGCAGATGAGTAAGTGTCCACATCCCCATTGCGGCTATTATCAGGGGTTGAGTTGTGGGAATTCACTTGTGTTTGAACGAATGAGTTAAGGGCTTCATCAGGTACCGAATTCACTTGTAGTTGAATGGATGAGTTTTGGGGTCCATCAAGGATTGCTTGTGTGGAATTCACTTGGGTTTCATCTGATGAGTTATGGGTTTCAGGGGTTGAGTGTCTAGCAGGACTCATTTGGGTTTCAATTGATGAACTATGGGTCTCAGGAATTGAGTAAGAAGACATCAAATAAGTGGGGCTTGAGGTGTTTGTCCTGAAATCAAATGAACTGCAAGCTCGCTTATCGGCTGGCAACTCATCCACTGTATCAGCTCTCTTTTGACCCCGATTTTCCATTTACACCTTGCCGCCAAAGAAAACCATTCCTGTGATCTAGGCCTCATATTAGAGTGAACATAGACAAGAAAAAGAACCACTTTTATGCAAACTAAGTAAACACCAGAACCTAATATTAGAGTGCAGAAAGTAACAAACACCAGAAACTTCAGCTCAGAAATATGCCATAATTTTAAATTTAAATACAGAACCTAATATACTTAATCATAGCTGGATTCCAAACCTAAAATCAGCATAATCATAAGAACAACAGACCGCAGATAATCCATACATACTTACAGACACTGAAGTATTGTTTATGTGTGCATCTCACAACCTTATGTGCATAACTATGTTCAAAACAAAACAAAAAATCATTACAAACCCCCATGAACTATCCTCTGTGCCGACATTAACCGATTAGCCGATTAATCATTGTAAAAAAATAACAGATATCAAACAGAAAAATAGAGAAAGCAAAACCACTTCAACAGGAATCTTAACCACCTCTGCATATACTTACATAGGTATACAATTTTCCAGTAAATTGAAGTGATCAAAAATCACAACAGCAAAATCAACCAAAAAAAAGCGATCACCAGTTCATAAGAATCCAGCAGAAAGTTATATGATCAGTTAGGGGAATTTGGTTAAGGTTCTCGGTACCTAGTGACTGCTGCAGTTGCTGTTAATCGGTCCTCGAGAGAATCGAACAACGTGCAGAGTGGAAAATCTAGGGTTATTTTGCTTCCCTTCTTCGCTCTGATTTTGCCGATCCTTTTTCTCGGAGACTAAACGAAGAAGGCCTCTGTTATGGGGGTTTATATCTCTTTTATCGTTGCTGGCAAGGAACGAGATACATTGTTTTTTTATTTTATTTAGGTAACTTATTTTACTAATTGCAATTTGGATTGGACTGAAACTTACTTGTCTGCAGTGCATGTGAGGTCTATGGATGCTGATGCAGACGCGAGATCTACGGCCGTTGAGTTCAGCAGAATGGCGGTGTATTCTGTGAGGGAATTGGTACCGTGTGCCTAAGATTGCGGGTTCGGGGAACAGGTTTGATTAGATCAGTATTATCTCGAGCATCCTGTCCTCGCATTTGATTTTTTTTTTTTTTTTTTGAGAGAAATGACAATATCATTAAATAAGCAAGGTAAATAGTGATCTGTCTGGCGACGAAACACTTACAATTCCACAAAGTAAAGAAACATAAACTGGAAGATAAATGTTGAGAAGTAAATGGTGCTCATATGCATAGAGGCGGTCGGGGGGTGAACTGTTGTAGCATCCGTTAATACCGATACAGTATGCGCCAACCATAAAGTACTGGTCGAGCAGACCAGGTGATAACTGAACGATGGTGGACCGATGACTTCCCGGTAAGTCAGCGTGCATCATCCTCCCTTGAGTGATAAGAGTAGGGCTCCTGAACGCGGGATTGTTGACCCCGAAGTGGTAGGGAAGCATCTTCTCGACTATTGGCAGAACCATTGCCACCAAACTGCCAGAAAGGGTATACAGTCGATCAAACCCTTCCTGGGGAGCCAGGCACTCATTCCTGGAGGCGGGGGTGCTTATAGCCCCCCGCCACTGCATGTGATGAACCTTCTGAAGCCGATGAGGTCTCCTCCTCCTCCGGTTCCATCTCCCTCTCCATGCGTTTCTTTCCCGACAGTGATGGCGACATTTCCCGCGGGAGCCAACCAACCGGAGCGTCTTCCTCCCTGAAGCTCGGTTGCCTCTCCTGCGGCCTTGATTCCTGGGACCTCGGAGGGGTGTGTGGCCCACCCGACGAAGATCCCCCTTTCCACCAGCCTCTCAAATATGTCCAATATGTATCCGGCGTCGCCTTCCCATGTTTCGCCCTTTTCAAACCAGATCTCGGATCCGTCGGGGCTTTCAGCGAAGGGCCCCTTTTACCTCCCACCACCGGCATACCGGGAACAAATGACCAGCGCAGCAGCACCCAAAACAATGTTCAGGCATATGTTCGTATGATATCAGCAAACGAGTACGTACCTGGGAGGCAGACATCTGGAACCAAAGTTGGCTCTACAGCGGGACTCGTATGTCCACCCTGATTCTGACCTTCATGAAATCTCCCCAACACAGGCCATCCTTATCCACATCCACCCCCTGACAAACACCAAGAGCATTCCCCACCCGGAATCCCACATCCCTCATCCAAGCCCCTACAGGTAGATTCGACACTCGGGCCCAGACAGAGAAATGGTGAAACTCTAACTCGTGGACCTGCATGTGGGCACGCATATCCGTAAATAAAATCAGAGAATCCCTGAAAGACCAAGGTTCTCCCAGCAGAACCCTTTCCCTGTCCTTTGTTGTCTTGAAAAAGAACGCAATGAGACCACCCACTAAAGGCTTTGCCTCCACTGTCATCCCTCATGCATCCTCCAACCTCTCTGCCACTGACTTCTAGTAAAACTTCCTAGAGGTCAGTACCTTGGCTGCCAGAGCAAAACGATACAGATTACTCTGCCCTGTGATTTCATGCACTAGTACCACCGCCTCCCTAATTTTCATCGCCCCCATCTGGGACCCGAGCTCACCCACCTGGTTCCCATCTCGGTGAATAGGACCTCCTCGAGCTCCAAACGGGTTATAACCCTGATCTCCATTTGGATGACCCACACGGAACCCCGCCTGATCCGAACGACTCTGACCCGCAGCCCCCGCACCTTGAGTCTGCCCTGGTCTCGGCTCGTAACGTGCCGCCCACCGGGCCACGTCCTCCTGTCCTCCACGAGTTCAGCCCGGATGAGGACCGCGTCCTTGACCCATCGGGCCCGCGCCCGCCCTTGGGTGCCAGGCCTCCTGTGGCGGTGCACTACGCATGTGAGGCCCAGTCGGCCCAGCCCGACCAGGATGGCCCGCACGCCTTGCGTCCGCCATCAAGCCCAAGCCCATAGCAGCACCACCCGGAACCCTAGTTTGCATGGCCGCCGCCTGCATGGCCGCCGACGCCTTGCCCTTCCGGATTCTCCACGCCACCACCTCCGGGGATTCCGGCTCTGTTACCTCCATTGCCGAGGAGATAACAATCGGTATGAGACCTTTGCCGATAAAAAAAACAATCGGTATGAGAGCCGCCCCATCCCGGAGAGACTCCCCCGACTCGTCCTCCTCCCTCGTCACTACACCCTCAACCGCCCGGGCAATCGGACGACGCTGCGTTTTCGATCGAGGACCAATGGCCTGCACCCGACGAGGAGGCCGACCTTCCTCCCTCGTTGGCTCCGCCGCCTGCAACGCCGAGAAAACCATCCGCTCCTCCGTTCTGCATGGAGACCAATCGGCTGGAGAGGAGAGCACCGGGGTTACCGATGTCCTCTCCATCTCCTCCGGCCATCCCTGCACATCCCCGGCCCTCTCCTCCATGTCCCGTTCCGTCCATGGACTTCCCGGCCGACTTCCCTGCGAAAACCGAACCAGTTCCTCCTGAGTTCTCTCCGGCCACGGGCTTCCCGGCCGACGTCCCTCTCCCCCAATCCCACTCGCTGCTTCACCAGCCGAGATCGGGGACATCGATCTCTCCTCCGACGACCTTGAGCTCATAATCCCGTACGAAGGAAAGACAAAATCGCAAAACCCTATGCTAGCCGAAACCCTAGCAGAGCTGTGCCAGCATTGATTACTACACCTACAGAATCGAATTAATCAAATTAACAGTGTCCTCGCATTTGATAGTACAAGTAAACCAGATTATTATGTTTGTGAAATTATATTATTATTATTGTAACCGTTTAATTTATTCTGTAATTTCTTTTAGAGTGCGGATTATCTTAACCGATCTAGATAGATCTTTAGTACGCTAAATTATATTTAATAATTTAAATTAACTTTGAAACGAAAAAAAATAATTTCAGTCAGTTTTTATGATCGACTTTTATCACAGTCGTGCAAGGTAAAGTGGCGGAAAAAACGCAAGTTCCTTCGCGGTTACGCAATTTATATAACTTGGAAATGTTGTTTTGGTTTTGCTACGAAAGTCCAAGATATCACCGAAACAAGTTTGAGTCATTTATAATGGGAAATCAGTACTGCCCCTGCAAATTGTTCAAAAGTAGTAAAAAAAGGAAACAGATTTAAACTAGTTAAGGCTAAAGATACTACAGCAAACAAAACAATAAGGATAAAAGTCAACTAGGAAGTAACAGTTACCGAACTGTTTAATCAAAAGCAATGGAATTGGGACTCAGGCATGCCAATTCAAAGCTCGTGAAGAAAGCATATTTTCAAAATCGGATTTATAGTTGGAAAACATTGCAAATTGCCATCTCACGCAAAATGTTCTTTATCTATATCTACAAGGTATGAAATTCATAATATCGCTCTAGTGTTAGGATTTGAAGCAGACATCAAGTTTAGTTACAAATTTTATGTGCAACACCCATACAGATACAACGAACGTATTGAACTACTAGCAACCCTGAATAGCCTATTGCAAATGAAAATCACCACACAAGCCTTAAAACAACAAGAAATTTGCCGGTGGAAGTGTCCAATGCTCCCTCCGACGGCAAATATCATAGATTAATATACATAGCTTAGCACAAGTAACTAAACATGACAACAGCTTGAAGACCACCCAAATGGGAAATGTCTTAATACACGGTTTGCAATGGGCCTTGATGGAATTCTGAATGAAGGACTTTGCCAAAGAGAAACACATGTCTACTCATTGCCATGCATTTGAATCATCATATGCTGAGCCTGTGGCTGCAAATTATCAAAGGGGCCAACAATATGTGACAACAATTAGACCATAAAAATTGCCATTAAGGACACGTCTTTTATAGCACAACTGATAAAATCATTGATGTGGTACTGAAAAGCCAAAACTAGTAAACACTTAATCCATGTTCACGTGCCCAAACTATGAAAGCAACTAAGTTCTCCAGACATAACATTTGTGGGTTAATAAAATGCCAACTGACCGTATGACCATTTCAATCGCAATACATGTTTTCAACTTTGAAATTTTACTTCTCCAGCATGTTTGCAACCAAATTTAACAAATTTTGTCGTGTATGAGACAAGTGAACAACAGAATCTAGAAATAGCTAATAGAATACGAACAATGTAATGATACGATTACCTCAGTGAAGGTTAAAATAAAGAATGAGAAACAAAGAGGTTATGATCGTAAAATAAAGTAAATATAAGCAAGCCAGCATAAAATTTTAAATGATAAATGACTCATTTGGCACCGACTTTCAAAATTGTGAAACGGCTGGCCAGTGGTTAGGAAGTCAAGGAAAGTTACAAGAGGGTATCTTAACATTTACACCCACTTTCAATATGAGCCCCACAAAATAAAGAAGGGATTTTTGAATTATCCACAAGACCATATAAGCTGTTAGTGCGAAGTGTAAGCTAAAATTTGACGTGCATGTAGTTTTTTTGTCTGAATAACTACAAATATGTGCGTGATTAGGCACTTATTCTCCAGATGTATTTATTAAGATAATAAACCAAAATTTACTGACTGTATTTGTCACTCCTCCGGCTAAAGCTTTAGACTGATAAAACCCTAACGCTTGTAGACCGAATGCTCTCTGTTTTTTCACTTCGCTATAGTATGAAATATCACAAAGTGCTTGTCTAACTAACAAAGAAATATTGCACAACTATGCCATTTAAGCCAATGCTTTCAGAGTTTCACTTCAGTCCCAGAATGACATACCATACCAACAAGAAAAATCGATGTCAGATCAAAACAGTGACATCAGATAATTATTTATAGACTAAGGTGGCAGTGTTGTCAAAGGATACTTGCATGAGCTACCTACCATACTGTCTTATATGAATATTAAAAGATTTTACCCATTCTAGCAGGAACTGGAAAAAACATGAACCATTAATGTCAAATATGTGATGACCTACGAACAGAGAAGATAATGAATGGATACCTGAATGAGTACATAAGCAACTTCACACCATAACTATTATATGACTCAAATCAAGTACCAGATGTGAAATAACAAGATCCATACATCAATTACAGATGATAAGAAGTAAGGACAGATAATTTCACCGGTAACCATTATTTGGTATGTATCACATTTATTTAAATTCACAATGAAAAAATAAAGAGAATAAACGGTTTTAGGTGGCTCTTTATAGAATGCTTGAATGGTGCATATATTTTATTCATTGTCCAAATGCGGGTAGAAATTTTTTTTAAAGAGAAAGTGGAGTATTAGTTTAGCATTGTCTAAACATCATTCAACTTATAGCATTGGATAAGAGAGAGTACCTGTGAGTTTGTATAATTGACACCACCTTGTGAAAAAGAACCTTGATGAGAAAGCTGCCAAATTTATTAAAAGCATAAAGGCAACAATTAAATGAATTTTGTTTCATTAAGACCGTGTTATCTATCTACTGAAAAAGACTACTCCTGGAATACCTATTATAGTTAGAAAACCATTCCTACCTGGGCATTTTGACTTGTCTGAGCATCTTTCTTAGACCCTTCTCCACTCTTTCCTGATCCCTTAGTGTCACCCTACCAAACACCAAAATATGCAAAATCCATATATCAACTAAATGATGGAAAATTAAAAATGGTACAATATAACAAGCCAGAGTCATATGAACTAACCTCCATCTGCACCATCCCACCCAAGCAGAAATTGACAAACAAAACATAACATGCACTATGTTAGTAAGAAGAATACAAATAATGCTAAAGTAATGCAATAATGCATTGGAAATTTACAGACAAATATTCTTTTCTTTTTTTGGTATAATCCTTTTAGCAGTTATGAAACAGAAACAATATAGAACTTGTATACAAATTTCATCTAATGGCAAACAGACAGCAAATGATCAACCTACAAACACATTACCTCTCTGTATCTGCTCAGGTAAATCTTAAGTGGATCAATATAATCCTCAAACCCCAACGTGGCCATAGCCCAGAGCAGATCATCTCCATTAATCGTCTTCCTCTTCTCTCTCTGACACTTGTCACTCGCCCTGCATGACATTCAATCACCAGAATCACTCCGCTTCAGTGATTTCAATATCAACAAGAACACACAAGCTAAAATAAAATCACATACTCATTGGTAAATTAACTCCAAATCACCAATTTCAACATCAACAAGCACACATAAGCTAGAATACGATTAAAATAGAATCACACTCAGATAATTTAACTCCAATTCACCAATTTCAACATCAGCAAGGACACGCAAACGGAAACATAATCAGATCCAAACAAAACAAAATCACTTACTCGCTGGTGATGAAACTGATGAACTCGGAGACGCACTCCTGCACGGTCTCCTTAGCATCCTTGGCGATCTTACCATTGGCAGGAAGCGCCTTCTTCATGATACGGCTGATATTAGCAATCGGCAGGTACCGGTCCTGTTCGCGAACATTCGAGCGAGGGCTCTGGTCCCCGCCGCTCTCGTGGCTTCCTCCGCCTGGACTCGCCGGACCATCGGCCATCGCGTCGCCGGAACCCTACAGTACGGGAACAATCGGAACCGAACATAAAAAAAAATAGCACACCAAACCAAAACCCTAGAATTGATTTGGAGAGCGATAGTGCGAGCATAGAAGAAAAAGGAGGTTAAGGCCGTTACCTGGTGAAGACGATGTGCGCGGGCTGTTTTTGTAATAAGCGCGAGAGCTCAGGATGGGAGTGATTTGGGGGATCGGACGCTGGAGAAGAGAGGATGAACGAGACGACTGGGATGAGAGAGCCGAGTTTATCAACACCGTTCGTTTCTGCCTCTCTATATAATATATATTATCTCTGTCTTGGTCCGTTTTTCATCTATTCCTGCATAACTATTTTTCATGTACTTTCGTTTCAAAAAAATATTCATGTACTTTTCTGCGGTTTTGTTGATTCGGGATTGGGCGCTACAATACGGTGACACCACGTGTCGGCGGCTGTCGGTTCTAGCTGTTTCGGAGTATGTTATTTTTTGCTGTAACTATTTGGTGTGTTTTTTTTAGATAGTAACTATTTGTGTTAGATTAGATTTTTTTACTTTTCACTTCGAAATTATTTTATTAATTAATGTAACTGTAATTCTCCCTTTCCTTTTAATTTTGGGACAACAGGTGGGCCATTTTATTAAATATCAGCCAACCTACGACAGTTAGAAACAGGAGCGGCACATTACGGCCCAACTATACGAGAAAGTGCGCCTAATCATAGTCAACGATCGACAAGTTTTATGGGACTAATCGAAATGGGTGGGAGGCGATTGGTATTGGAATCACTGGTACCATTAGGAGAGGACAAAAAATCATGGAACCCGATAGGCACCAGCCTGTATCATCGGAGCCGAAGTCGGAATGGTCGGAGCCGACGAGAAGTATCCTAAACCGTAGATAGTTTCAATACATATAAATAATATTGTGGACCGTAGATAGTTTCAATACATATAAATAATATTGTGGTTTCATGGTTTGGTTTACTTTTGAGATGTATTCACGTCTCATATTTTATAGAGTATTTCTCTAGATGAGTCATCCAATATCAAAATTATTTTGATATTCTAACATTATCAATAAAACGTGAGCTTCTAATTAATTGTCATATTAGCTTCAATTGTCGTTATAGGTTAGGGATGAATGAATATACGTACTTATTTATTTCTAAGAGTTCTACTATCGGAAAACGGAGCCTCGGTGTCTAGCAAAGAGCGGTGTATTCAAATAGTCAACATTACAACTTAATGATAATAAATGTTTGTCAACTTTTATTAATCTCAAATGACATTGTATACATACTGTGACTTATTCTACGGCACAAAACTCAACACATCTCGCATGCATGATTCACCTTTCATTGCATGCTCTCTTGTCTCATTGTATTTTTTTTTTGATAAGCGCTAAAAATTTATTAAAAGAACATTCTCCAAGGATTGTCTCATTGTATTTAATGCATGCTCTTCATAGTTAACATTACAACTTAATGATAACAAATGTTTGCCAACTTTTATTAATCTCAAATAACATTGTATACATATTGTGGTTTGTTCTAGGGCACAAAACTCAAC
This sequence comes from Erodium maritimum, assembly GCA_963921825.1. Lineage (NCBI taxonomy): Eukaryota > Viridiplantae > Streptophyta > Magnoliopsida > Geraniales > Geraniaceae > Erodium > Erodium maritimum. The sequence goes on from OY997589.1 coordinate 35,348,598, forward strand.
ACATCTCGTATGCATGATTCATCTTTCATTGCATGCTCTCTTGTCTCACTGTATTTAATGCATGCTCATCGTAGTCAGTGACAATCTCTCTCTACCTCCTTAAAGCACCTCCAGTGGGTTGTGACAGCAGGGCGTTGCAGGCGCTAGCACAATGTTGGCACGGCGAGCTGGCACGGCTGGTCGTGTCAAAGGGTCGTGTCAGCCGGTCGTTGTAGAATTCTGCAATGATGTGTCGCGTCGTCTCAGCCTCAACGGCTAGTCGGCGACCCAGTGGGAAGCTGACACGTGTCGGCGCCGATTATAAAAAACCCTAAATTTTTCTATAAATTCAAATTCACCCCAACCCCAAAAAATTCACTCTCTCACTTGTTTCAAGCTCCCTTTCCTCTATTATTCTCCAAGTTCTCTCGTGTGTTTTTTCCTCGATTCGCAATGGAGCCATTAGGAATTAGGTTAATTATCGAATATGAACTAGGTTAAATGATATGTAAGTTGTGTTTGTGGGTTTAAATAAAAGTATTAATTAAATTTGGGGTCTTTTTTAATTATTGAAACTGTGTTAACATGGCTCATGACACTAGTCGTGTCAGACCATTGGAGAAGCCATGTTAGGAAGCCAAAAAGCACCTCCTAACATGGCTCCTTGACACTAGTCATGTCAAACCATTGGAGATGCTCTTATTGTAGTTTCTTTTAGGTGTCGTAGTTGCTCCACCCCGAACTTCACTAACCAGAAACTTATGTAAGCGAAATATGTGTGACGGATGACCCAAAAAATTGTGTGTTTCTAGATTTGGGACACCCATCAAAATTATTTTTTGCGATAAATCCAAATAGCCACTTTCAAACTTGAATGACTCTCGTTCAACAAATTTTACCCTTTCTCCTTTGATAGGTGGAGATTTGTCTCTTTTCTATGTCCAAGAGTGAGTAGAAAGAAGTTTTCTTCATGCATTTGATTTTGATTAGTTGTTTTTGTAATTCGACATAGTGTAAATTTGAATTTTCTCTTGGATAGTATGGAAGTAGGAGAATTTTTAGGGGCTTTCTATACTCAGGTGGGATTATTTGGGCCGCAAGTATCTATTTGCTTCTTGTTCTTAGTGTTCAGTTACTGTCGAGGGTGTTTCAGATAGTTGTTTTTCACCTGGCTAGTTTGTTTCAGGAGTTACTTGCTAAAGAATGTTTTTGTTTGTATTTTATTGTTTTGAGGGGTTTCGAAATCCTTGTCCTTGTATTTTATTACAAAGTTTTGAAAAATTAAGTATTTATTGTTATTATGTGATTCATATTTTTAATGTCATTTTATAAATATTTTAACAGTATATATTAGCATAAAAAATGAGTTAATTGTCCCTCGTTAAAAAAAATTGATTCTACCATTAACTCTAGCTCAACGAAGTCCGGAAAGTGCTGGGTGAACATCACAAACACAAACCCTCAACGCTGCTATAATATGCTGATCAGAAGATATAATTCCGACTAGGAGGGAAGTGTATTTGTCACACGTGTTTAATCTAATATTATTGTTTAATGATTAAGTAATCAGAACTTAAAGCCGTAAGTGTAGCCGTCTTAGCTCAGCTGGTAGAGCGCACGACTTTTAACCGTGTGGTCGTGGGTTCGATTCCCACAGACGGCGATTCATAACAATTTACCATTTTACAATTAGGTTCCAGTACGCACATGTAGTGGTGACAGGCGAGTCAACTTTTTAGATGAGAGGAACACCAATTCTGTTTGTATAACTAAATTATATATAGAAAATATTGATACTCATAAAATACTATAAATACCTATTGAGTACAAATTGCAACAAACATAATCAATATAATAAAAAAAAGATCTTTAAATGTCATATATTGGGATCTCATTCATAAATACCTCATAGCACTGATTCGTTGTCGAGATTTTTACCCCGACGGAATACGTAGCAACTTGATCCCTCTCGAACCGGTACAGAGCTCAAATGCACCTCATTCCCTTTGTCGGCCTGACGAGCACTACCAGTACCGGCCTTCCACACACAACCATTGTCAACTTGACGAAAGGGCTCACTGAAGGCACTCGCCGTAACCTACGTCTTGGTCGGGACAATACCATCACGACCCTCCTTGGTTTTAGACGCTTGAATAGGATCAACCCCTCCCTTCATAACTTCATAACAACTACAACATTGATTTCCTCCTTAACAAATGAACCTGATACTATTTTACAGTATCCATAGTAAAAGGGATAATAAATCTAAACAGAAAGAAAGAGAAATATTACAGAACGAGCTCTTTTCTCCCTCCAACCATCTTTTTCGGTTGGTAACCGATTTAAACTAATCGACTAAAATTATGTTGGGCCTCATATATGGCCCCAAATAATTGAACCAAAACTAGCCCAATTAACCTATCCGTTCAAATTTTATATGCAAAAAACTACAAAAACATACACATGAGATTGATTTATCATGTTCTTCGCCAAAACTACAAGAAATGGAAAGAAAAGTTTACCTGCCATATAAAGAAAATAAAATAAGTTACTTCACTTTCTCCATTCTTTTTTTTATCGGAAAAGCATATTGAAAATTTTATAAATCATCTTCTAAGGTGAAAAAGGATTACATGATCCAGGTACAGACCTTCAAAAAATAAACCCCAAGACGATCAAAGTCGACTTTTTAAGGGAATACAACAAGACCACAAATAAGGTACAACACAAAGAAATGACAACCAGGAGCTTGCCATACAAGGCGCTCTGAACACAACCACGAGCATGTCATAAGACATCTCAGCCTAAGAAAAGGGTTAAGGTAGGAGCGATATTTTATGGCCTAACTACCGAATATTACAAACATGTAGAGCAAAAAGAAGGTCTACAACTCAATTATTACCAACATGAAGCACAAATAATCCGATTAGCAAGAATGACTTCTCAATACTCAACTATTGGGGATGCCGAGAGAATCAAACCTAATTCAGAAGCCTGGCGACGCAAACAGGCACTACTCAGTCTTCACAAATCACAAGGAAGACCCAATCCTGGCCTACACCACAGATCGACTCGAAAGGAGTCGACCCCAAAACCAACCACGACAAATCAGAATGGGGAGGCTTAGTCGAGCTCGAGAACACCCACCTTAGCACTGAAGCAAGATCCGAAACCTTAAAATTCCACTACTTAACCGAGACTTGCAAGCCCCACACTGCTCAATTAACTTGATTAACAAGTTAATTCGCCAATGGCCAACACGCACCGATGATCCAACAGGAGAGTTGGGCGAATCCAACCCCAAATCTCCACCGATTGAGAAGAGGAGCCGGAGGACTCCTAAGTGAGACAAGTAAAGCAACGGGAAAGCATGGAATAGAAAAAGACGAGCCAGTAATCAGATCAGCAAAAACGCTCCTTACCCAGGTTCAGACCTAAACTGAGAAACAACACCCCAAACCAGCAAAAAGAACTCCAGTTGTCAAGAGAACTCAAACCCGACAACGAAGAACATAGAGTTGTGGCCAACACCTACGACAACCACACCAGAAAAGTCTCTATCGCATCCCTACGATCTACGAGCCAGAGCTGAGAAGCGCATCCCACTATGGGACGAGGAAAAGCTGGCGAGACACTCCGAGAATCCAAGCAGGAGGAGATCGACCTCAAAAGGCAAAGGGTCGATGGAAGCAACAAACCGAAAAAGGGGCGGTCCCTGAGCACCAGGGACAGTTGAAACTCCAAAAGGAAACGGATGGCCTTATCGTAGGCACGAGAAGAACCTGCCCGCCTGAGCACTCCTAGCGGGTATAGAGAATCCGACGAGACAAGGGCACCAGCGGCAAGATAGCAACGAAACTTCTCCAAGCAGATCTGAACCCAACCTACAACGAACTGATGGCTGTCGGCCGAATGTCTGGTGATACACCGGCCTTACCCGGACACCAAAACACGGTTAACACTGACGTCAGCCGACACCGAAGGGCTCACGAACACCGCCCAAGCTGCAACTACCACTTGGAATCTCACCTACACACCTCCACAGAGGAGCAGATATGGACACAAATTCCAGATCCGTCGAGCCGTCAAACAACCAAAACCAGCAAAACACTGCCCCGGTCCCGGAGCGAAACCACCCAACACCCTCAGCCAAACCTTTCGAGCCCCCAAAACACATCACGTCGGTGAGAACCACAGTAGGACCCGATAACCTCTCCCTTAAAACACGAATCTACCAGACTCCCGACCATTGTTCGTCAGACGACAACACCGGACGAACAAACCCACAAAACAACAACAAGAAGGGGGAAGAGTACCTGGCTCTCGAGACAGGTGAGACGAACAGAGAGGCAGAGAAGAGCTGGGCTCGAGGACGGAGACAAGCAACAAGGAGATGGAGAACGAGCATTCCGACGAGCATGCGAGCAACAAGACCATATCAGTAGGTCCAGAGATTAAATCGAAGGGAGAACCATAGAGGGAAGAGAGGGTTAGAAGAGATGAGTCTCTACCGACAATAGTCTTGACGGAAGCCGAGCCGGAGCCGACGAGACAAGAGGGATAGCGAAATAAGGAATTACGATTTCAAGGGTTTGGGTAGAGAGAGAAAATGATTTTTGAGATGAAGGGAGAAAATCTTTTCTCCATTCTTTTAAAAAGTACATATGAACAAAAATTAAATCCAATACAAAATTATCTATCATTTATATACTCATACAAACTTAAATTATATATTCTAACACGTACCAAATTAAAAGTTCTTAAACTTTTGAAACTAATCTAAAAACATAACCAAGTTTGAGCTAATCTAACTTTCAAAATCAGATTTTATACAAGCTTTTATTCTAAATACTATAACATAAATCAAATGACTAAGGATTATCCCGAACCCTCCATCTCAACATGATCTATGACTTACATGGTGTCACGTGTAAAGTCATGCACAATACTGATCGAGTGTTTTTTTCGCTTGTCTTTTAAAAAGCTAGTAACTAACAATTATGCATACGGTTTGACACTTCCTCACCGGTAACTTCACCAAAAGTTTTGATTCTAAGTTCTCTGATAGTGATTCTGGTCGGTTCTAATGATTTCATTTCTTTTATCCACCCCTATTGAGGATGGTGTGTAGGGATGGAAAAACGCCCCATTCCCCACGGGGATCCCCGTCCCCGCCCCGCGCGGGACGTATTTGGGACGGGGATTTTTTAAACGGGATGGGATACGGGGAATTTAATGGGGATTTTGACGGGGACGGGGCGGGGACGGGGGAAGCAGTCCCCGTCCCACGGGGAACCCCGCCCCACACCCCGCACTATTAGTTTTAAAATAATTTTTTAATAATATACACATAACACATTAACACATGGCTGCCACATAAGACAATACCACACGGTCCACGGTCAACGCCCACATATCATCTAAAAACAAAGACTTATCTAAAATGTAAATTTCAAACCCTAGTTTTAACTCATTTGTGTTGCCGACAGTTTCACTTTTCAGAGAAAACCTCTCACCTCACGCAGGCTTCTTCACCTCCATTCACGACCGCCGACTGGGAAGCTCTCCACCACCCTTGCTGTTTTCCACATCCGGGTTCACTTCAGGTTTCAATAGGTATGTTTTCTATTTTTTCTGTAATTTCATATATGAAATTTGGGTTTTTTTCGGTAAAACTAACATAGGTTGCGACTGCTAGTACGATTACTAATATGTTATTTTTCATTATTTACAGAATCTTTGAACATGGATAGTCATTCAGTTACTGGTAGTACTCAGTGGGTAGTACTAGTAGTCCATCTCAAACTTTGAATGAAATTGCTAATTTATCAATGAGTATTGTGCCATTGGCAATTGATGAGGAAGATGTCACACTTACTCCGAGCGTTGAGCAATTTCTTCGGAATAAGAGAAAACAGACATCCGATGTATGGAATCATTTCACACATAAGAAAATCAAAGGAGAGGATAAAACGGTATGTTACTATTGCAACAAACCTCTTAGTGGTAACCTTAGGAATGGAACGAAAGGTCTTCATGATCATTTTGCAAGGTGTCCTTTGCGTCTTGTACGAGAAGTTGGTCAATAAGTTTTGACGGGTGAAAAAGGCGCTGATGGAAAAATGTGTTTGGCAAAATATCAATATAATTAGGGTAAACTACAAATGCATATCCTGAAGTTGTCACGTTTAACCGATGATTACCCTAAAGTTTAAAGTTAACTGATGTATACCCTGAAGTTACGAGTTGTAACTCAAAACCCCTCTGCCAGCTAAAATGACGAAAATACCCTCAACTACACTTCAATAATTATGTTTAAAAAATTACTTTTGTTATATATATATATATATATATATATTTTTTTACTTATTAAATGACTTCATTTTTATTTAAAAAATCACTTCATTTATATTTAAAAAAAATTATTTAAAAAAATCACTGAGGGTATTTTCGTCATTTTAGCTGACAGAAAGGGTTTTGAGTTACAACTCGTAACTTCAGGGTATGCATCAGTTAACTTTAAACTTCAGGGTAATCATCGGTTAAACGTGCAAACTTTAGGGTATGCATTTGTAGTTTACCCATATAATTATCAAACCTCAAGAACGAGGCATGCTCGTTTGATTATTGTGCACGGGCTCCCTTTATCAATAGTTGAGTATCATGAATTTAGGGAGTTCTTAGCAAGTCTTCAACCATTGTTCAAAGCTCCATGTCAGAACACTATCAAAGGTGATGTAATGAAGATGTACGAACATGAGAAATGTAATACAATGAAGATATTGGAGAGGAATGACAGCAGGATTGCAATGACAACGGATATGTGGACTGCAAGTAATCAAAGAAAAGGTTTTATGGCAATCACGACGCATTATATTGATAACAATTTGAAGATGCAAAGTAGAATTATCAGGTATCGTGTTTCAACAATTTTTTCATCATAATTTAATTCATATATCTTATTTCGTAGTTGTTAATTTTAGTTCATCACAAAATTTTAGATTAATGATCTTGTATTTATTTCGAAAAGTTTTTTTCAATTTATTAATTAATTTGTTATGGTAGTCTAATTGTTTGTTGTTTATACTGAAACTTTGTGTATGTAGGTTCATTTATGTGCCTTGTCCACATGCTTCTAATGTTCTTGCTAGTGTCTTGTTACAATGTATGCTAGATTGGAATTTGTATGGGAAAGTATCTACATTGACGGTGTATAATTGCACTACCAATGATGCCATTGTTAAATGTTTGTTGGAAAAAATTAATCCGGCCTCACTTCTATTAGAAGGAAAGCTATTGCACTTGCGTTATTGTGCGCATATTATGAATTTGATAGTGCAAGATGGTTTGTCTATTATCAAACAAGGCATTGAAAAAGTAAGGGACACGCTTGCTTATTGGAGTGCAAGTCCAAAAAGAGTTGAGAAAATTGAGAACACTTCACGTCAGTTGCAAATTCAGTGTACTAAAAAGCTATCTCTTGATTGTAAGACGCGATGGAACTCTACCTATTTAATGTTGATGGTTGCTTTACAGTATAAGGAGGTGTTCATGCGATTGCAAATGAGGGAAGAGCTTTTTAAGTGTTGTCCAACAACTGAGGAGTGGGATATCGATGAAGAAGTATGTGACAAGCTGCGTATCTTTCATGAGGTGACTGAGACGTTTTCTGGTACTAAATATCCTACTACAAACATTTTCTTTGCTCACATGTACAAGATTAGATCTGCATTACTTTCATGGCAATCATCTTTATCTAGAATGATAAAATCCATGGCATATAGTATGATCCAGAAGTTTGAAAAATATTGGCATAACATGCATGGAGTTATGACTATTGCTAGTGTTTCGGATCCAAGATATAAGATGAAATTGTTGCAGTTCTACTTCCCTAAAATATATGGCAGTGAAGCTCTTATAGAGATTGAGAAAGTAAGAAGTCTTTGTTCTAAACTTGTTGATGAGTATCAATCTAGAGTTTCAAAAGTAAAGGAAAAGCATGATGGGGTGGAAAGTTGTAACAGAATTGACCAAGAAGATACGTTGTCTGATTATTACCGGTTTCTGAGTGAAGCAAATGATGATTTCTCAATATCAGAATTGGATAACTATTTGGAAGAGAAAGTCATAATAACCTTTGAGGATTTTGACATTCTAAGTTGGTGAAAAGCTTATGGATCCAGGTGGCTTACTTTATAGAAAATAGCTAGAGATATTCTTGCTATTCCGGTTTCATCAGTGGCTTCTGAATCAGTGTTTAGTTCGGGTGGTCATTTGATCACTCCATATCGTAGTAGACTCCATCCAAATACTATAGATGCACTTATGTGTACTCAAAGTTGATTGTGGAACGAAATACAAGGTAAATCATATGTTCCATGCAATCTACTTCTTTTAAATTGTTATCAAATTAATGTTACTTATTTGTTTGTTTTGTTTTAAAATGTGTTTGTTTAGAGATAAGTTTGGAAAAGATGAATGCATTTGCTCAAGTAGTTGGCTATATTGAAAAGATGAAGGTGGAGATGAGGTATATCATCAATATACATTTGTTTTTGTTTTTCGGTTAAACATTTGACTTCTATGCATGTAAAAAAGTTTGATGGACACACAATTCTTGTTTTTACATTTGATATTTTCTTATTTATATTTTATATCTAAAATATAAAAAATTTAGTTAGAATATGACAAATAGTTTTTTTTATAGGCTAAAGATTTTATTCAGCATTCGTTCTATAAGTGAATAGAACGAAGCGAAAGAACTGACCCCAAAACAGGGCCAATTCTCCATACCAAAACAGCTACGAAAGCTCAACAAAAGTCCAAAAACAGATACCAAAAACAAAACAACCAAACTAAGCATAAACAAAAACCAAAATGAAAACAATAGAGCATCAAACAGTCCTCCTTTGCTACTGTCTCCTGCCACTCCACAAGCACCAAAATGGGTCTCTAGCCCAATCCTCATAAGTCATCCCTAGGCGGAAAGAGTCTGAATTCCAACATACCCCAAAAGAATGAGCCTGAACCTTCGCCAGCACCCCAGATTCACTGTCCATGGTCTGATTAAACACTGCACCATTACGAGTAACCCAAATAGACCATAACGTCACATAAGCAACCCGAACCCAACCAAACCACCACTTCCTCGACCCCAACCCCTTCCACCAAAGTAAAACCTCTCCTATACTACGCGGCATAGGACCACACACCTTCCACCATAGAAACACCATACTCCAAATCTTCCAAGCAAACTCACAGTGTAATAAAACATGATCAACTGATTCAAAAAATAGCATGCATAAAGGACATAACATGCTATTCAAAGAAATCTGCAAACCTCTGCTCTCCAAGAACTCTTTGGTAGGAAGGGCGTTGTGAGCTGCCAACCACACAAACACACAGAACTTCGGCGGAACATTCTTCACCCACAGAATTGATGCCCATTCCACAGAAGGTACACCCCCTAACGGCCCCACCAAGCATCGATACGCAGAGGCAACCGAGAAGCCTTTAACATGCTTCTCCCAAATCAGGCAATCCTCCAAATCCTGTCTCAACACCGCTCCATCCACCAAACCCATCAAAGCCAAGGCCTCCTCATCTTCCCAGGGGTCAAGCTCACGCAGGTACCCAACTCTCCAAACACCCGAAAGCCAAAAGATATGCACTTTCTCGAACTTTGCAGCAGCCACCGAATAAAGATTTGGGAAACGATAACGTAGCGAGGAGGAACCTACCCACACATCATCCCAAAAAGATATCCGGTCTCCCTTCCCCAACCTCCAATGAACACTCTGATTCCCAAAAAGTGCCTCAAAGCTAGGATCAGATGCCAGGGAAATGATATGATTGACCAGGAAAGAGGACCCCGACTTATCAACCTTAAGAAAATCCCAATCAGAAACTTCCCAGCCAAAAAGTGCACAGATCACCTTTTTCCAAAGAGAGTCAGAATCACAAGCGAACCTCCACCACCACTTGGCCAACAAACTTGCATTCATTGCCCCCAACCTCCTAATACCAAGACCACCTTCCTCCTTGGATTTACACACCACACTCCAACGAACCTTGCAGAACATCTTCCTAGTAAAAGGATTAGTCCACAAAAACCTCCTCTGCCAAGCTTCTAAGGCAGAAATCACATTTTTAGGGCCTTTCAAGAGTGACATAAAGAACAAAGGGAGAGCCGATAAGGTCGACTTAATTAAGACAATGCGACTTGCCATGTTCAGGTTCTTGAGTTTCCACAAAACAAGGGCTTTTTCAAACTTCTCCACCACCGGGTCCCAGGCCGAAATCCTCCTCGGGTTCACACCCAACCAAAAGCCCGAATACTTCATAGGTAGCGATCCCACCTGACAACCCAAGGAACGAGCCACCTCTTCCTCCAAACAGACTCTCTCATTCAGCACCACAACGGTTGACTTAGAAAAATTTATTTTCAAACCCGACCCCTTCTGAAACTTCTCCAACAGGTCTTTAATGAAAAGAAGGCCCTCCATATCACCCTTGATGAACAACAAGGTGTCATCCGCGAATTGCAGATGAGAAACAACAAGACCAGCTGAACCTACTTGGACTTCCCGAAACGCCCCGGTTCTCAACCCTTCCTCTAGGAGTTGATGCAACCTCTCAGCAGCAATTATAAACAAAAACGGTGACAAGGGGCACCCTTGCCGGATGCCATTAAGAATATGAAAGTCAGAGCTCGGCGACCCATTAATCAAAACTGACAACGAGGCTTTAAAACAACTCTGCATCCAGGATCTCCTTAAACTGCCAAACCCCATCTCCGTCAAAGCCTTGTCAATAAACCCCCCAATGGACTTTATCATAGGCCTTTTCCAAGTCCAATTTAAGAAGGACCACCTTCTCTTTCGAACGCTTCAACTCCTTGATCAACTCTGAGGCTATCAAAACCCCGTCAACCAGCTGTCTCCCTGCCCCAAACCCGCTCTGGGTATCACTAATCAACCCCGGGAGAACCTTTTTGAGCCTATTAGCAAGAACCTTGGCCAGAATCTTATACAGACTAGAGATCAAACTGATAGGGCGAAAATCATCAAAACCGGTAATAACATTTGACTTAGGGATCAAAGTCAAAAAAGATGAATTAATCCCTTTGTCAAGTTTCCCTGAGGCCTGAAAGGATAACAGAAAGTTACACACATCCAGCTCAACAATTTTCCAACACACCTGGAAAAACCTCAAGGAGAACCCATCGGGTCCAGGAGCCTTCTCTCCCCCACAGTCTTTCACAGCCTGCAAAATCTCCTGCACATCAAAAGCAGATTCCAACCACTTCGCCTGAACCGCAGAGATGTGGCGAAAAGGGAGGTGTGGTAGATCAACATGAACCCCCGGATCGACCTCAAAACATTTGGCAAAATGCTCAGCCGCCGCCCGTTTGATAGCCACCGGGGTGTCTAGAGTAACATGATCTACACGAATGCTAGAAATCCGGCTACGAGTGGCCCGATAGTTAGCAATCCAATGAAAGAAACGGGAGCACCGATCACTCCTTTGAACCATCTGAATCTAGCCTTTTGGCTCCAAATTTTGGCCAACCATCGAGTCTTTTGGAGTAAAAGAGCTCGACATCTAGCCCTGCTAGCATGCTCTGTCCCATCCAATTCCCTCTCCTCCAAAATGGAATCCCAACTTTCCAACTCGGCAGTCAAAACTACAACATCTGCATCCACCCTGCCAAACACTTCTTTGTTCCATACCTGCAAGTCTCGCCGCAGACTCCTCAATTTAGACCATAAAAAAAAACTGGGATCACCGGAGAACGAATAGGACTCCCATAGAAACTTGACCGTGGGAATGAACGACATGTGCTCAAGCCAAGCATTAATGAAGCGAAGAGGCTTCGGACCCCAATCTACAATCTCCACACCCAAAACCACTGGCCTATGGTCCGAAACCCCTCTCGGGAGACCCCGTTGAACCAGCAGACCAATAACAGAAAGTGCCTCAGAAGAAACCAAAAACCTATCAAGACGAGAGGCTTTTGATCCCGTGTCATACCAAGTATACTTAGACCCGATCATAGCAAGATCAAACAACCCCAAGTCCTCAATAAAATCAGAAAGCTGCAACATCTGCTCTCTTGAAACTACTGCCACGACGTTCCTCAACAGACAACACATAATTAAAATCGCCACGAACTAGGAGAATGTCATGAAAAGAGTCCCGTAAATCAACCAAAGTAGACCACATAGCCCGTCTATTGCGAGATAAATTAGGGGCATAGACATTCAACATAGTGCAAGGGAGTTGGGAACTAACAATTATCATGTTCCAACATATCACATTATGTTCAAAACGAGCCGAGGTTTTATGGAAAACAGACAATTTCCATGCTAATAATACCCCACCAGCCGACCCATCCGCAGGTATCCAATCCACACCCCAATCAGAGCCAAAACCACAAGAACGGAGAGCACCACAATCAACAACAGCTAGTTTGGTTTCTTGAATCAATACCAAATCAACAGAATTAGACATAACACATTTTTTTAATGCAATTCCTCTTCAAGTCGGAATGCATACCTCTCACGTTCCACGTGAGGAACCTGATAAAAAATAATTACTCAGACGAACCCGAAACAGGCGTTAAATTATTACCTGTGTTCGAATCCGAAACCTCCTCCTCCTCCTCACTGCCAGACCCTTCTTCTAAAAACAAGTTTGTCTTTGGTACCTCAATGTCGAGGCAATCAAACTGTTCCAGCACTAAAGGTCCGATGTCAATGGCCTTCTTACCCACCTTCTTACAGTAGCTCCAATCACCCGAGCTTCCTTTCAACTTCTTTGCAAAATCCACAATGAACCGGCCTGATTGATCACAATTGCTTGCTGATCCTGACTTGAGAGTTGTTTGATAAAACACAGCAGGTGGGACTGCCGATCGATCCTTGGTCTTCCTCGGCCGGCCACGTCCCCGTTTAGGAGGATGAACACCAGACACGAGAACAGCTGCTACCGGCGACCCAAAACTCTGCAATTGACCAGCAACCCGAGATGACTCGGGATCACTTTGTAGCAGACATTTCACGCCCAAATTAGAGGGACTGTCGAACTCCTTCAGGTTTTGCGATTGATCACAGAAACGAGACCTGTTTTGAACACGATTCCCCCCTCTACACCAATATGCGTTTCGCCTAATTGGGAGAAGGGCGTGATCGCAAACCCAAACCCTCTCTAGCCACTGGGCTTGGCGTCTGCAACGGAATATCGGCCCGTTCTGAGACAGCTCCTTCGCTGGAGAATTCCGAACCAAGGGAGTTAACCGAACTCTGCAATACCCGAAAGGGTACTGATGAAGACGGCACATGCTTCAACATAATGGGAAAGGAGGAAGCACCCAACTCTAAATACACTTCAGCAAGAGAGACTTGCACCTGAGAACAATGCACCAAAGCGAAAGCACGCTCCATTGAATCTCCTGCGTCGGAAGTATCAACAATGCTGATCACCTCACCGAGAAGACCAGCCACAAGCCTAAAATTTTCGATGTCCCAGCCATGGAAAGGGACACCCGTAATCTCCATCCAAACAAACACCCCAGGTTTCAACAATACCTCAGCTGGAGAAACAATAAGATCAAACCAGGTTTTTAACCAACCTTCCCCATGTAGCTTTAAAGACTCTGCGAAAACCGGGTCCGGGCAAGAGAGCAAGAACACCCTATTCCCAAAACCCCAGACTTCGACATCACGGACCCCTTCTCGTCCTATCGCCTCTTGAATTGCATTCACCGAGCACTCGTTTCTAGCAATCCCCAGAAGCCCCTTCTCCACCAAATTTTGATGATGATGAACAATAGCTCCTTTGCACAAGCGATCATGCACCACATTCACACGCGTCTTACCAACAGGACGGGGAGGTTTGTTTTTATCGTGGGCAACCAACAAACGATGTCCCTTGGCAATAGAACTGTGACAGTGTGCCACGATTTGATTTGCATCGACTTCGGTTTTCGCATAAACGAAGCCGAAGAACTTTCCTTTGGCATTCGCTCTGCGAACAACATTTGCCTTAACGACAGCTCCGGCATAATTGCAATAGTCGCGCAGCCATACGTCATCCACCCCGAACGGTAAATTGAACACAAAAAGTTTGTGTTTATCTTGGTCAATCGGTGGGTTATCGCTCGATCCACCTGCACCAGCACCCAATTGAGCCGTCCCTGATCCTTCTTGAACAATAGGGTTAAAAATTGCCCCTTCTGCAGCAACCCCCACGCCTCCTTTCACAGGCGATCGCACACCCGCTCCTCCGTACACCGCCGCTAGCTCCGCTGCCCTAGGGAACGAGACCCGTCTCCCTTCGATCAGAACATCACTGTAGGTCGGAGTGACGGCCGTCCCTCCCGAGATAGTTGACGCCGACGAAGTGGCCAAAGACGCCGATCGATCTTCACGCTCCCTCTCGCACTCTCCTTGATTGTTGCTTATTTCACCAATTTGAATATGTTATTTGTTTACAGATTGCACAGAGTCTCATGATGAATGAAGTTGCTTCAAGTTCAACGTGTTGATTCTATTTATATCATTATGAAGTCAAGTTGGGAACTTTAAGTTATGTTATAAGATATTTTGTTAAGACATTTTTTTATTATGGGTAAACTATTATGAGACATAGATGTCATCGTCATGATGTTTATTTTATATGTATGTTGTTTTAAATTATGAGTTGACAACGCATGTTATTTAAAATTATGGATCGAGAGTTGTCATTTAAAATGTGCATTTTTCGGGTAATAAGATGGGGTAGGAACGAAGTAGAAACGGAATAGGGAATAAAATCCTCCGCGGAGCAAGAATGGGACGGGGAATAAAATCTCCGTTCCCCGCCCTATCCCGCGGGGTCCCCACGGGACGGGATCAACGCGGAGATGGGATGGAGATGGGGACAATAACGAGAACGCGGGACGGGGACCGGGGTCCTCGCCCCATTGCCATGGAGAATTGAATTACAACTGTTTATAAAGCTAAGATTCGGTAGTATGCCCCCGAATTAATGGGTGAGTTTCGCAAGGTTGATTGTGTACTCTCATGTTGTGATGAGCAAATTGAAACGTGCTAGTGTCTACACAAGACCCAAAAGGACACGAACAACAGTAGTTGCTAAAAGAGAGAGAAAAATTGTTGGAGAGTTCATATAATTACTCGTTGAGGTATAGAATGTGAGAGCAAAAAGGAAGTTTCTTCATCATGATGATCATGTGTGTATCAGAATCGACCCGACACAGAACCTACTAAATGAAGCCATAGTTTCCTTCTTTGGACCACCTGGTAAAGAGGGTTGCTTATGATCTGTCTTCTCCAGCTGACCCCTCCATTGGCCACGTGTACGGTCAGTTATAGCCTGTCGTGCTTCCTTCCATCACACTCATGAAAGAAAAAAGTGGGCATGTTTTGTTCTGCTCCATGTGTTTTATAATCTGTATCTGCGTAGTCCAAAGAAGAGTGTGCTGTGTACGCGCCCAGGGTGAGAGTCGTGATGGTAGAAGCACTTATTAAGAGACTTTGCCCTTTCCTCCTACAAGTGAGCCCCTATTAATCTACTGTCTTTCAATTGATATGTCACAAATCAGTTCATGCTACAGCTCTGATGCAGAGACATTATCTTTCTAATAGTTTAATAAATATAACAAGCATCAATTTTTCTTGACATTTACAATTATGTGGGAGGCTTTACCGATTGATATAAATGGATGGCACTTCATGATTAATAATTGCACATTTTTTCACATATTGGTGTAAAGTTTATCATATTATTTTAGGGATAATATCACTAAAATTAAAACGTGTTGGTAGAAAGAAAACGCCAACAAAAATATCGAATATACAGCCGTTTAGCATGCTGAAAAGTGTCAGCTGAAACACGCAACGGTAAGTTAAGCTTAACATGTTTTAGTCGACACAACTAATTGTTGGCGAACCATCCAGGGCTGATGGCGTGGGAAGCCGCGCCGACTGTTGTCAACCAATGTAATGTCGACACGTTACAGTGTCGGCTACACCCAATTTTTTCTCTCCATATTTAAATACCACAACCCTCCTTCAATTTCACACAACTACAAATACTCTCACATTCTACTACACTCAAATTCTTTTTTGTTCGGCGTTATGTAATTCAATCCTTACGAGCTTGATGACCAAAAAATTCGTTTCAGAAATCCAAGACAATCAGTTTGGTGATGACGTTGTGTAGCTGTTTTTGGGTCTCGATACTACCCAAAGTTCGCAAGAACATCTATCGAGCCAGATGAAAGCGAAAAGGACTGGCATGAAATGGAGCATCGATTACCTCCACAAAGGTTCGCAAGGACCTCCCTAAAGGTAAATTAGGTTAATTTAATCCACCGTGAACTACTCAATACTCTACAGCCGGGTTAAACCGATGACTAAATTAAAGTATTGGATGCTTCGACTTACCGCTATCGTGCATGTCAACCATTCACCAAGTTTGAATGACGGAACCTCGTCAAAGATCATCCCAAGTGGCTCCAGTATTGCAATGAACTCCGTATGCAGGAACATTCTCTCTGGTCTCCAAATCTATGTTTAGTTTCCGCTTCGGTAATAAATAACTCGTGTATGTAGCTTTTAGTTTACAGGCATGATCCCACAAGGTCACCAGCTACAGAGGGGAGGAGTCTCAGAGTCTACATGCGGAGGTGTCACAACCTCTATTGGAGCAATGAGGAGACCCGGCGAGGGTGGGACGGTCTCACCAGGACCTATACCCACAGACTCGGGACGGGCAATGCTGGGAAGTCTCGGAAAAACCGCAAACAGAGCACATTACTTCTTCCTGCTTTATTGTGTTATCTGTTTTAAATTGGATTGTATCTTTTCTTTTCGGTGTTTGGACTATTTACTTTATGTTTTGTTTTTTTGGAATACTAGTAAGAAAAATCTCCTGAGTTAGTGTCTACGAACTAAAATAGACTATTTCTACGAGTCTATGGGATCTGGTCGGGCTACGGCCGGACAATATCCTAAAACCCAAGGTTTTTACGTCCTACATTGTATTGTTTATTTTTCCACAGTAATACAAATCCTCAATTTACTCGTTTTAAAAAAAATCATTTCATACAAAAAAACTAACGATATTACTGATGCAGAAAAAATTGAAGTGACACACTTGTTACCATAATGACAAATACCCTTGATATAATATACAAAAATAGTTCATAATTACCAAAAGTATTTTGATTGGTCGTAGAACGCGGTTAGGTAAGTACTGGCTCATTAAAAGATACAAGGTAACTCCAGTAACACGCCCTCAAACGACTTTCCAGTAAGGAACACATGTTGACCTTTCAATCCTTTCAATTAAATAAGGGGGGGGGGAGGTTGTAAAAAATGATGGTTGAATACAACTGTTTCCCTTACGGTTGTTCTATGGTGTGTTAGTAGGGTTCCCTTAAAGATAAACTTATTAAAAGGACATAAACAAATAGCATTTTTTGAATTATGGCCAATGGCATTTTCGTCATTTCATAAAGATATGTGTAATTTTGTGACTTTCAGGCTTGAAATCCGTTTTTAAATTAAAGTTACTTGTGAATCTACTGTCTAGTTAAGAAAACGTCACAGTACCCTCAAGATTCAAGCCACTGGCATCGGATATCCTACCTAACGCCCTATTGTCTCGCAGAAGAGGGCCGGTTGTAACCCCGCATATCCAACAGGGGGATGCCCAGGACATCAGCTACCCCATCTAGGACGATGCTTGTCCCATCTAGGAAGCTGCCTGACCCATCTAGGACGCTACCAACTGGAAAGTTGGGTTAGAAGAGGGACACTGTAGGAGAACCTCGGGAAGATCAGGCGAGTGTTGGGAACAGCCTCGTCAGCAAGAATGATAAACAACCATGGCTTCAGGGACTTGCCTCGGGAAGGGTCATTAGTGAAAGTCATTCTTCCCTATGTTACCGATGAGTTCAGGTTCGGTCGCACCTCACATGAAAGCATGCAACATTTAAGCAATACCTTGAGCAATCTTCGTCAGATTCGTCTTTTCTCTAATCTCCTTTCTGTATGCCTATATAGCTCTTTTCAACCCGTTTATAACGATCATATTATCATAGAGTTTTTTATTCGGAGACCTTATGCGACTTTTTACAATGTAATGACTCTCTTTTACTATTATTAATAAAATCTGCAACTCTTAGTAAAAAAAAATAGCTATAAGTAAATATCCCCTAACCTAATGGTCAGATATCTTTATCCTCTCCAAATGTGACCGATTATTGACATACCCACACCAAATGCAATACTTAAAACAATCAAACCACCCATGTAAGCTTAGCTCGATAGGGCAAAAAGGTAAACAAAATAAGGGCCAAAGGTGACTCCGTTGGTTAGTTAGAGCAGCCCCATTTGCCTCCTACAGTACATAGACTAGTGTCCTGCCATTAAACAAAAGGCTAAAGAAAAGGGACCATCTACACTAATAGTTATAATAAATCAAACTGTTAGCATCCATATGTCCAACAAAACTAATAATATGAAACACATTGAAAGAATTAACCATGTGAGACAGTGAGAGAAACATATCAAATTTTTAGTTATTACCAATACATGAGATGCAGAGTCTGAACAAGAGATTGTGAAAGCCTATGAATCATAAGGTAGCAGGCATGATAAGCCTTACATGAGATGAGAAGAACTGTAATCATTAAATCTAGTTGATCCTATGTTTAAACCAACAAGAAAGTTATTCTGTGCTATGTAATGTTCTTCTTTCTATAAAAGATAGAGAGAACCTGGTATTGGGCAGCTACTATCTCTCCCAGTTTCAAGTCCTGTGGAAGAAACGGGTCATGTTGTCTGTGTTGGTAGTTGATGGGGAAAATGGATGGTGGAGGATTGATGTACCCAAGAGGTGAGGTGGGTTTGCAGCAGCCAATGGTGCGGCAGTTGAAGAAGAGAATCCTGATGATGCTGCAGCAGAGAAGAATGGCACCGGAGTCATCCCGCCATAAGGACCTTGGACTTGCCATGCCCAGTTTGGCGCGGAATCAACATCCATCTTCTTCTCTATAGCTCCTTCCTGAAAATACACAAGGAAAATACATGGGTTCATATACGCCTGAAACAAATATCACTTACACAGATCATTCTGTATTCATGATCTGAGAACTCCTGAATTTGATTGATCACAACCAAGACAGTAAAGGTGGTCAAGATGATTACTGAATAATGTGTAAATGTGGCAACTACAGTTTGGAGAATGGTTTGACCTTATTCATAGAAGAAGAATTATGTCTAAATGTGTTTGGTTGTTACATTGTTAGATAAATCTTAAGTTGGGGGGTCGAGTGCCGTTTGTAAAGATAACTTTCCAAAAACCAAATGCTAAAATAGTCTTAATCACTTCGTGTAAAGTAAACTAGAAGGTTGAAGGTATTATCACTTGGAAATAACATAACTTATGCACATCCAGATAGAAATTCATATATCATGATATCCAATGCTAATACCTGATAGGGAAAGATATGGGGGTTTAGATAACTCCAGATAGGAGGGTGCTCAGATGCCATTACAGGTGCATGCAGGGGTTGAGCTCGCAATGTTGCTGGGGCAGAGTTCTCAATCTGAAAGGAAACAACCATGAGAAATTTGAGTCTAGGGAGTAATTGGTAAATTGCATAATTGAGTATAATAATATTAAGCATGGAGCTAAGCTTAGCTGGAGAATATTGATTCCCTTTCCAGAAATTACCCTTGCTCTCCTGTCTTGAGGCATCTCATCCCAGCACTGAAAATGAAAACTGCCCACATTCTTATCCTGTAGGTCATTAGCAAGATGTGGCAGAGCCATCCCCAAGTTCAGATCAAGGTTGTGGTCAACACCTGAAATGAAAGTATTGACAATTCAATGCGCAACAAATCAAATACAAGAACCACCTGATTCTTAAGACTCAGTGAGGCTCATAGACAAGATCAAATAAATTCAACATCTCAGTATCAAGTAAGACAATCTCATTACCGCCACTTCCAGGTGTTAGCTCCCCTTCGTATGTACTTGGCTCAAAGTTAGTCACTGCTTCCCTTCCATTGCATTTTATAGCAGCCTTATCATAAGCCCTGAAATGCAGAAAACAGAAACTAACAACGTTCAATGGAAATCCAAACTGATTAATCATCAGTCAAACCAGACATTCAGTAATATGAGATCACAAGGACCTTGCAGCTTCCATCTCACTGTCAAAGAGCCCAAGATATATATACCTGCAGGCAAAAGCATACTACCAATAAGAACAGTCACCAACTAACATGCCATGATGGAATCCCGTAAATAAAAAGCCCATTGATGCTCAGCAACCACATTTTTGTACATTGATGGTTAAGTAAACGAGATACTCACTTCTTGCCAAGAAGCTGACCCATTCGAGCTTCCCATCGCCCACATTTGTGTAGAGTCACTCCCCTGTATTTCGAGCTACCCCTGGAGAATCCGTTGCTCTGGCGACGCAAGATATGCACAAATTCTTCCTTGGTGAAGTTACTCATCTGCAAAGCAATCAGAGGGCAAAAATATTGATGTGTAAATAAAAAATAAGATGGAGCATGTGTTTGTTCTTCTTCTGCAATATGTGTTTCCACACACCTGTTTAATATCCTCATCATAATCACTGACATTGAAATTGATATCAGCATCAACCCCACGAAACTTAATTGCAGCTCTATCATATGCTCTGAGATAAAAAAATCAAATTAAAATGAAATATCCAGAAAAAATCAGATTGCAACTTAAACAACTGGTATTGAAAGCATCTTTTCTCACCTAGCAGCAACATGAGCAGTGTCAAATCCCCCTGCGAACATCGAACAGCCAGAATCATATAAATAAAACCCAATTTAGCAAATCAGGCAATAACTAAATTAAAACCAATATTTCTTACACAACCCATAAAATGCAAAGATCAAGTATAAGCATGTAATCAAGAAATTCAATGATAAGCAAGTGAAGATATGATAAAATATCCTCACCCAAGTAAACTTGTTTCCCACAATCCCTACACAATAGCAAAAAGCAAACGCATTAACAAATCGCTCCAAACCGAACAAGAAAATACGATCACGAAATTCCAACAAATTGTACTAATCACACAAACCAAATATGCGATTCCCATCTCCCGGTCCTCCGATAGAACGTGACGCCTCGATACTGCGAACTCCTAGACCTCGGCCCTCTCCGGCTCTTCTTTACCTGCTGTTTCTGTTGCAACTGCGGTATCAGCCTCCGGTCCACCTCTCCGCACGTGAGATCCAGCCATTGCGGCCTCGAAGCAGGTGAAACACCGAACCCTCCGCCCCCGCCCTCCGCCACTGGAAAAAGCTGAATAGTTTGCGCGCGGCCGTCTCCGCCTCCGGTCTGCATGTTTCCGCCCATTTCAGCGATTTCGCACATTTCGACATCCTCATTCACCTTCTTCAATATGCTGAAGTTGAAACCAACAGTTTCAGCGTTGGAGCAAGAGTCCTCGTCAGCGGCGTTGACAATAGAAGAGCTGAAGCTTCCAGAACTCTCCATTTGGCAGCCGGAGAGCTCGAGAAAATTCTCCGTCACCACCTCCATCGAGCCGGAGGCCGAACAAGCAGAAACCACACTAAGATTAAGATCTAGCATAGCTCCACTTTTCCAATTCCACCCTCGAGACCGCTCACCAAAACACGCCTGAGCAACAACTACACCTCGAGACCGCTAATATACGGAGATTGTCGGACAGAAAGAAAAGTATTAGTCATCGGAGAAGGAAGGTGAGGTGGAACCTGTCGCCGGAGAATCGAAATCATCGCCGGCGATTGGGTTTCATGGTGTTGAGAGAGAGCAAAGAGTGGTTGGTCTATGAAATTGGTTGGAGGGAGGAGGAGAGGAAGAGGAGAGGAGGGTCTAAAAAGAGCAGATGGGACGTGTGAAGAACAAACAATACGACCACTAGTAGTCTGTTATTGGGATATTTGTTTCACCCCCGCTTTTTGGCGCGTGATCGTCAGTCACTGATACGAGGAATGCTAGAGGTACTGCTGGTTCATAGAGCGGGCGAGACTGTCACTCACGAATAAAAATATATATTTAGTAAATGGTGGATTGTGATTGGACTAAACAAGTAGGCCTCACTATCTTTTATATTAGGGGAAATTTCATTTTAATGTTCGGTCAAACATTTAATTTCATTTTAGTACAATCGCATTAAATTTTTTGCATTTTCATACCTAAGCTAAACATTTAATTTTACTTTGGTACCTAACCCTTAACTTTCTGTTAGTTTGTATGGAAAAAAGTAAAACTACCATAATATCCCTAACTATTACTCAAATTTTCAAACTCATGGCATTGGTTCAGAATTTGAAAAGAAGTGAAATGACAATAATACCCTTCTTTATTAGGGTGTTAAAATGAAAAATACACTATTTTTAAAATAAAATCAGTTTTTTTATAAATGTAGTTTTATTTTTCAAAAACTCAGTTAATTTTTTATAAATTCAATTTTTATTTATGAAAATTATTTTTTTTCAAAAATTCTGTTTTTATTTTCAAAAAATATTTTTATTTTTAAAAATTCAGTTTTTATTATAAATTCAGTTTTTATTATAAAAAAAATCAATTTTATTATAAAAAAATTCATTTGTGTTTAAAAATCAGTTTTATTTATTTATTTTCAATTCAACACCCACCAACTTAACTTTTTTTTACTTTCTCTCTCTAAAATTCCCAAATTTACACGCCATATATTTTTTTTCAATTCAACCCCCTTCATTCAGATAAACTTCATGATTTCTTCATCCATGGAACCCATATCAGAACATCATCCAAGGAACCCATATCAACCTCCGATTTCTTCACCACCAAAAGCCTCATTCCCATTTTGAGCAACTCGTCAAACATATTGGACTTGAGCTTTCCCAGCAACACCCTGTCCGACAATTTGAGTTTTAGCTCAGTTTCTGGGAAATTTCAGAGTAATTTTGAAGTGGCTCGTTCTAATTTCTCAAATTTCTCGTCAAAGCCACCACTTTAGGGGGTTCTGGCTCTAATCTTGGCTGGGATCGTTGTGTTTTCTGGAAAAGCTTGGGAATTTTCACTTAGGTTTCGATGGCTAGTCCCAAGGATGGGTTGGGTTCGTCGCTTCACGCCTCGTCCAGTCGTCTCCGCCCTCCTCCCGTGCCCCTCCGCCGGAGCCGGCCAGATCTACCTCCCCGTCCTTACTTGCCACTCCCCCCACGACCTAACCCGCTTTCCTTTGGCCAGATCCGCCCCCACGGGCGTCAGATCTATCGCCACGACGAGTCAGCTTCATCAGAGCCACCGGAACTCACCAGAGAACTGGTTGTTCTAGAGATAGAGCTCCGCAGGAGCGTGAGGTTGGAGGACGAAAGACTGATTTTATCTATTTTTATCTAGGTAAAAAAATGAAAAAAAATATATATAATAAAATATTAAGGGAAATTTTCACTTTAATACCCTGCTAAACATTTAATTTCACTTTGATACCCTGACATAAATTTTTTGCACTTTCATACCTAAACCAAACATTTAATTTCACTTTAGTATCCAACCGTTAACTTTCTGTTAGTTTGGATGGAAAAAGTTAAAAAGACCATAATACCCCTAACTATTACTCACATTTTCAAACTCATGTCATTGGTTCAGAATTTAAAAATAAGTGAAATGACATAATACCCTTCATTGTTAGGGTGTTAAAATGAAAAATACACTATGTTTAAAATAAAATTAGTTTTTTTATTTATAAATTTAGTTTTTATTTTTCAAAAATTCAATTTCTTTTTTATAAATTCAGTTTTTATTTAAGAAAATTATTATTTTTTCAAAAATTCTGTTTTTATTTAATTTTCACTTTAATACTCTGACAAACATTTAATTTCACTTTGATACCCTGGCATAAATTGTTTGCACTTTCATACCTAAACCAAACATTTAATTTCACTTTAGTACCCAATCGTTAACTTTTTTGTCGGTTTTGATGGAAAAAGTTAAAAAGACCATAATACCCCTAACTATTACTCAAATTTTCAAACTCATGTCAGTGGTCCAGAACTTGAAAATAAGTGAAATGACAATAATACGCTTCATTTTTAGGGTGTTAAAATGAAAATTTCCTCTAGAATGTTCAAATTTTACAAAATCACTTTTTATTTTTATAAATTCAGTTTTTTTTAAATTATTTTTATTTTCAGACATTCTGTTTTTATTTTTATAAATTCAATTTTTATTTTCAAAAATTCAAATTTTAATACATAAAAATCATTTTTTTTAAAATACATAAATATCATTTTTTTTAAAAAAAATATACTTATAATTCATATCTTTATTATTATTATTTTCAATTCAACACCCTAAAATTTAACCTTTTAAGTTTTTTACTTTCTCTCTCCAAAATTCCCAAATTTGCAGATCTTCATCTTCCCAAATCAGTTTTTTCTCTCTCCTCATGTTCTTCTCCCTCTCTTCATCTTCGATTGAACAGCTTTATGGCCAAATCCAGCGCCGTGGATCTCTTCTCTAACGGGTTCTTATCCTCCAGAGCTTGCCATCTTCGAATCTCTCCCAATTCTTCTCGCCTCTCCGTCGAGGGTAATCCTTCATGGAACGAGCCAGATCCTGAGCCATCTTCGCATCGTATCGATTCTCGACGAGGAATTTTGCGACGACGACGCGTTGGGAGGCGCTGAGGAGGCGGACTCTGGCGGCGACGACAAGGCGGTTCTGCTCTACGCCGGAGATGCTGGTGGCCACAAGATCGAGCAGCAATAGGTTAGATTTATGCCAGGGGTATCAAAGTGAAATTAAATGTTTGGCAGGGTATTAAAGTGAAATTTTCCCAAATATTTATTTGCAGTATAATACCTTAGCTTGTTTTTTTGCATTTTAATACCCTGAAAAATATTTATTTTCACTTTCATGCACAACCGTTAACTTTCCTTCCAAAAAATTAAAAAGTCCAAAATACCCCTTGAGGCCAATCAAATTTTCAAAGCCTACCACAATAATAATAATTTTTTATATATTTCAAAAAATATTTAAAAATCAGTTTTAATATATTTCAAAAATCATATTTTTATATAATTCAAAAAATCATATTTATTTCAAAAAATTAATTGAAAAAACATTTTTTATATATTAAAATAGATTTATATATTTTTTTAAAAAATAGATTTAATTTTAAAAAATATTTTTTAAAAAAATCAGTTTTTATACATTTTGAAAAATAAATTTTTATATATTTCATAATAATATTTTTATATAATTCAAAAAATTATATTTATTTAAAAACAATATTTTACAAATCAGTTTTTATATATTACAAGAATAAGTTTTTTATATATTTAAAAAATTAGTTTTTATTTTAAAAAGTATTTTTAAAAATATTAAAAAAAATCAGTTTTTATATATTTAAAAAATAAATTTGTATATATTTTAAAAAACATATTTTTATATAATTCAAAAAATCAGATTTATTTTAAAAAATAAAATATTTTTGTATATATAAAAAAACAGATTTTTATATATTTCAAAAAAATATTTAAAAAAATCAGTTTTTATATATTTAAAAAATCAAAGGTTGAAGGGTGTTTTCGTATTTGTTTGAAAAAACCGGGTCATGTGCAAAGCACATGACCATTTTCCATCTATTTTGGATGGAAAGTTAACGGTTGGGTATGAAAGTGAAAATAAATGTTTGTCATGGTATTAAAATGCAAAAAAACAAGCTAGGGTATTATACTGCAAATAAATGTTTTCCAAGGTATCAAATTGAAATTTTCTTTTTATATTATTAAACAAGACCAACCTACACGATTTCTCATAATTTTATAATTTTTTATTTATTTATTAACCACATTATCCTATATGTTATAGTTGTTCAAATTTAACCAATAAATTACTTATTTTTAAAAATAGTGAAATTTTCATTTCACTTATTTTCAAGTTCTGAACCAATGGCATGAGTTTGAAAATGTGAGTAATAGTAAGGGGTATTATGGACATTTTACTTATTTTGGATGGAAAGTTAACAGAATCTGACGGCTGGGTACGAAAGTAGAATTAAAGGTTTGGTTAGGGTATGAAAATGTTAAAAAATTTATGTCAGGGTATCAAAATGAAATTAAATGTTTGGCAGGGTGTTAAAGTGAAAATTTCCCTATATATTATACATGTATGATAATAATAAAAAAAGTTACAAATTTAAAATGTATTTTAATATTCTTAAATGCATTGAAATGTTCTAATTTTAATTTGGAATGTATTAATTGAAATTTCAACTAAGTTATTCTTTTAAATTTAACTATGTATCATTGTATTTATCTTTAAAACATTGCACTAATTTTTTAAATGAAAATTACCTACATGGCTACCTGTTGTCTACTTCTCGGTTCTCTTACGTGGGTCAAGATTTAATGTAAACTACGGACAAGGTCTAGGATTATTAGATGCATAGGAAAAGACTCTTGCTTTTACTTGGTAGAGGGGTCAAATAGTATATTTTCTATGTAAACTACAAATACCTACCCCAAACTTGTCACGATTAACTGATACCTACCCTCATGTTTTTTTGTAACCGACACATACTCAAATGTTTAGTTTTTTAATAGATAGCCCAAGCAGACAGGTAAAATGACGAAAATGCCCTCAACTACATTTCAGTAATTACTCTAATTTTTTTTAAAAAAAAATCACTTTTGTTAGGTATATATATGTACTTATTAAATCACTTCAGTTTTATTTAAAAACTCATTTCACTTTTATTTTTAAAAAATTATTTAAAAAATCACTTCAGGGCATTTTCATCATTTTACCTGTCTGTAGGGGCTTTGCGTTAATTTTCGGAACATTTGGGTATGTATCAGTTACAAAAAAACATGAGGGTAGGTATCAGTTAATCGTGACAAGTTTGGGGTATGTATTTGTAGTTTACCCATAAATGTATATGCTTATTTGTTGAATTAGTGTATATATTTGTTATTTTATGTTTGGTTTGCATGTACTTAAGCTATAGATGAACTAACGGATAAAAGAGTAGAGTTTTTAGAAATTCGAATATAGATAGGTTACAATACATTTTGGATGAACTAATAGTTAAAGAGTAGAGTTTTTGGAAATTGAGATATGAATGGGTTACAATACATTTTGTTTGGTTCTGTGTAGGAGGAGAGATTCTCAACGGTCCTGAGCAGCTTGCCAAGGATATGGAGGAGTATGGGATGGAGGAGTGTCTAGAAGATGTGAACACAAACTGGTACACTGTTAAGGAGCTGGAAGAAGTAACTTCACACTTCAGTGAAATTTTAGGAGGGAGGGATATGGAATTGTTTACAAACGAACAATAGAGGGAAAGGTTTGATTAGGGTTACTTTTAAGCATTGGTTAAATATTTGTTTCAATACATGATTAGATATTGTTGTTAAGGGTTTAATACAGTTCTTTTGCTTGCACAATCAGGATGTGGCAGTGAAGAAAGTGACACTTCCAACACCTCTTTGCGTTGGGAATTTCGTACTAGAGCTGCTTACCCCCACCAAAGAAACTCATCCAAATGTTATGCGTTTACTGGGATATTGTGCTGAGAATGAGGATAGACTACTCGTCTATGAGTTCTTTCCTCTAGGATCTTTAGATCAAAATTTACATGGTGAACATTATTGTTCTTCCTGATCATAGTGGTTTTAACTCATGATGTCATTTATAATAATGGTGCCTTATGTTACAGATTAGGATTGGGTAGCAAGGATAAAGGTCGCAATAGGTATTACGAAAGGCTTGAAGTTTCTCTGCAATAATTCGATCGTTCATAACGACATCAGCATTGAAAACATACTTCTTGACGAAGGATTGAATGCCAAGATATGTGACTTCGGCCGTGCGGAAAAGGGAGAAGAAAATAGAGGTGATATATTCGAGTTCGACGTCATCTTACTGCAGCTAGCAACAAGCAAGAAATATCTTGATCATAGCAGGCCGCCCGCATATCTTTCAGACTGGGTAAGTACCTAAGACACATACAAATTTATCACTTTTGTAAATATCATGAAAGAGTTTAATGAGAAATTCACAAAATGTTAAGTTACAAATCTAACTTGCAAGTTTTTTGTTGTAGGCAAAAGCACATATGTCGTTGGAGGCAAGGGCGGATCCAGGAACATATTTTAAGGTACGCCATTAATCATTACTAAATGTGGTAGCAAAATAAATGAACCATACACTAAAATGCAAATCAAGTGCAAACCACGTGCAAATTACGTGCAAGATAAATCTTAAAATGATCATAACTTTTTTCATACGAACTCCGATTTAGGCCCGTAAGATATCAAATAGAAGGTAATTAAAAGCTCTACGACTTTATGTAACTTTCCTGGGGCAGGGTATACCACGGCATACCCTAAATTCTCCTCTGGTTGGAGGACGTAGGTAACCTGGAAGAAGTGGTTGATCCTTTACTAGAAGGGAATTATGACGGAACCGAGTTGAAGAATATTCTGAAAATAGCTATGGAGTGCCTAAAGACCGTGGGAGATGAAGATTATGCGACAATGCCAAGTGCATCCGAGCTGGTCAACATGCTCGAGGCAGTTTGAAGCCCTTCTTCCCTGGACTGAAATAGGTACTCAAATACCGAAAAGTCAAATAAATTGAACAAAACAAATCTCATTGTTGTTACGAACTAAAATACAATAGAGTATGTTTTCTTATGAGTTACAAATTTATGTTTGAACTATAAAGGGTATGTTTAATTTGTAGATGTGTGGGATAAACTTTAAATACTATGTTTGAATGATTTTGATGTTCAGAATGACATGAACATGATAACTTGAATGTGAAGTGGCTTATTTTAAATTTTCTAGCATGTGAGATTTTGGTTGCTATGATAATTCAAAGGACCTCTAAAGAAAAGAAGTACTAGACTCTTAAGCCAAGAGAAGCTCTTAATTGATCGTGTTTGTGGACATGGTAAGAGTACAGTGTTCTTACCTTGTTGTGGGCAGAGTGATAGTGATTTCACCACAAGCTTTCTTCTTTAAAGTATATGTAGAGAAGTTCAAAGATATAAAGAGAAAGAAATGGAGATGGAGAAGGAAGAAGTACGAGAAAACAAGGAAGAATATGCTCAAGAAGGTTGAAAAAATGGGAAGATTAGTTAATTTTCTACAACAATGAAAAGAGAAGGTATAATATAATATATGTGTAAGGGTGTAGTCAAATCATATTAAGTGTTAGAAAGAGGGTTAAAATAAACCCAAAGATATAGTTTAATACCAGTTACCGTGTGTAACAAAAGACCATTAACCTTGTTAAATTAAATCAAACGGCTGAACGCAGAGGGTATCCCATGCTTTTTTTTCACCGAGTAAATCAAACCCAGAGACGATCGGAAACAGAACATGCATACCACATTTATCACTTCATTTACTTTTTTTTTTATTTCCTCTGCACATTTCACTCCATTTACTTGTTTTGATTCTCTCTTAGTTTGAAGAACATGAAGAATGATGAGTTGGTCCTACTATGGTGAAGCTAGTTCACCTCAAGGTATTCTCTCAATTTTCTTGGATATTTGCATGCATTTGGGCACAATCATGTTATGGGCCTTACGGACCGTAATGGAATGGGCTAAAACACACCACAATGGAGGAGAAGTCGCGCGCAGCAAGGGGAAAGGAAGTCGCGCGCTCACATCCCTGCAGAGTCGGCTGATTATGTTTCCTTTTTTTAATTGCTTTCTTAATTTCAGTGATATTAGGATTTGGGAACTTTGGATAATTTGGAATTATTGTGAATTAGGAATTTGGGTTGTTTAGGAAAGCTCTCTGGTTATATATACTAGAGAGATTCATGAATAAAACATTGAGAATTTAGTTTACTACTTTGTTCTCTAAGAGGTATCAGGGTCCCTCTATAATCTGAGCCTGTGGTTCACACACTATAGAGAGAAACAAGAACAAGGCTTCGCTTCAGCGAGACCTTGGATTGGATCTTCAGTCCTACAAAGGTGCCATAACGCGTTTGATCTCACAGGGTCGTAACAGATGATCATCAATATGTGACTGTAATATGAATGTTGATTGGCATTTGTTCGTAACTTTGTATTTCAATCCACCAAGTAAACAAAAGAATCATTCTATTTGCCCATCCTTGTTGTTGGAATTACTATTTTCTTTTTCTTTTTGTTGGGACTGTCCAAAGCGTTCTTCTCTTGTTACTCTTCTCCACTTCCTTTTTCCGTGTTTTGGTAAAAACTCTGGCCATTAACGAAATCAAGAAGATCCTCCAACAACATAGTTGGATCAAAGTTTTTTTTGAAATTTGGATATGAATGTTTGCTTATTTTGTCAAGCCTAACTTATTTGCGATTATTATAATGGAGTGTTTGTTGAGCAAGATTAGAGAGTAATAATACCTGACTCTAAAACTATTAGATTAGGCTTTTGAAGAGTCTATTAGAAATTCGTCAAAGAGTTTGGAAAAGAGTTTGGGAAGCGTGTACGTTGTCAAACTCCCTGCCTTCCAAAGGTGCCTAAAGGACAGGCCAAACGCAGCAGAGCGAGGACCCGGGAGCTACTTCCCCACCGGCAGGGGGATAGGAGAGGGCCATCTTGAGGCACATCACGACCTACAGGCGTGTATAGAGTTTGTTGATTGATTTTCTCAAGCCTTATTATTTTGAGATATGTTTTCATTGTGAGCAGTATAATATGCAATTTCTGTGACTATTAGCCTAAGAGTAGACGAGTTTATCAGAAATTGAGTTTTGTTATTTTCTGTTTGGCTTGCATGTACTTGAGCCATAAATGAACTAATAGATGAAGATCAGAGTTTTTGGAAATTTGGATATAAATGTTGGGGTTATAATGTATTTTGTTTGGTTGTCTATGTAGGAGGAGGGGTTCTCAAATCTGGTGCTCAACAACTTGCCGAGGACATGAAGAAGATTGAGGATGAGGAGTTTGGGTTTGAGGAGTATTTGGAAGAAGTGACTGAAATCACGTACACTCATGACGTGCCGAATAATGCAACTTTAAGCTTTAGTCAGGTTTTAGGGAGAGGAGGATATGGTTTAGTTTGCAAGGGAACGATTGATAAAAAGGTTCGATTAAGGTTACTTTTTTGTATTGGTTAAATGTTTATTTCAATGCATGAGTAGATGTTGCTGTTAAGGGTTTTAATATAGTTCTTTTGCTTGCATAATCAGATTGTGGCAGTGAAGAAGCTGAAATCTAAAGCGTATGAATGCATTGTGGCTTTCGTAGCAAAGGTGGTTACCCTCAGCATGGCCATTCACCCAAATATTGTGCAACTACTGGGATATTGTACTGAGGGAGACAAAAGGCTACTCGTCATCGAGTTCATGCATCTTGGATCTTTAGATCATCATCTACATGGTGAACATAGTTCTTCTTAATAAATAATTGTACATATGTTGATTGTGGTTATAACACATGATGTCATGTTGCATATATGAACACACAGTTGATGGTACTAAAGATAGATACTTTGTATATAACTCTGTAAATATGATGTGTTCATACCCAACTTAGTGCAAGCTTCCAAGTTTATAACAATATTGTCTTGATGTTACAGACCTACAGGGGAAGATGCCATTAGACTGGGAAGCAAGGATGAAGGTCGCAACAGATGTTGCAAAAGGTTGGAGTTTCTACACAAAACCTCAATCGTTAATGGAGACATAGGCAGTGGAAACATCCTTCTTGATGAAGGATTCAACGCCAAAATCTGCGACTTCGGGCGGGCAAGAATGGGAGGAGAAATTGACCATGATATCAACCAATTCGGCCTTGTCTTACTGGAGCTAGCAGCGGGCATGAAAGCTGTTGATTATGACAAAGAGCCCACATTTCTTTCGGAGTGGGTAAGTACCTAAGACACATAAATTTATCACTTCTGTAAATATGATAACATATACAACTGAGTTTAATGTTAAATTCACAAAATGTTAAATTAAAAATCTCACTTATAAGTCTTTATTGCAGGCAAAAACACATATGCCGCTGGAAGACCAAGATGACCTTGAAGAAGTGTTGATCCTCTTCTAGAACGGAAATATGACAAAGCAAAGCTGATGAGTGTCTTTAACATAGCTGAGATGTGCCCGAAGGTAGAAGGAGACAAAGACTATGCGATGATGCCAAGTGCATCTAAGCTGGTCAACTGTCTCCAAGCAACTTGAATCTCTTCTTCCATGGACTGAAAAAAGGATACTCAAAGACCAAAAAATCAAACATTGAACAAAAAAAATCTCATTATGTTAAGAACTAAAATACAATATAGTATGTCTCCTTATGAGTTACTAATTTATGTTTGAACTATAAATGTGTGGTATAAACTATAAATAATATGTTTGATTTGTAAATATGTAGGATGAACCATAAATGGTATGTTTGATCTATCAATGTATGAGATAAACTATTAATAGTATGTTTGACCTATAAACGTGTGGGATGAACTTTAAATAATATTTTTGAATGATTTTGATGTTCAAAATAGTTCGATGAATAATCAACAGCGACTAAATCTAATTTCAGTCGCTATTGAAATGGGGCAGAGAGCAAAAAACCTATTTTCTTAATCGATTTCTCGATTCGAAGTACAAAACATTGTTTTTTGTGATCAAATACATTATATAATTTTTTTACAACAATATCAATATGAATAATATAAAATTTTGAATTATGGACACCGTTTGTCCAATGTCGGGTTTCGGTCCCATGAATATTCAACAGCGACTAAATCCAATTTCAATCGCTATTGAAACAAGACAGAGGGCAAAGACCAATTTTATTAATCGTTTTCTTGATTCGAACTACAAAACATTGTTTTTTTTGTGATCAAATACATTATATAATTTTTTTACAATAATACCAATCTGAATAATATAATATTTTAAATTATGGACACCGTTTGTCCAATGTCAGGTTTCGGTTCGATGAATATTCAACAACGACTAAATCTGACTGGTTTTTGGGATTTTCTGGTTTGTTTTGCTCTGAACCTTTTTTTCAAGGTTGACTTGTAGCTTTCTGCTGGAGAAACTCTTGTTTTGGATCATTACTGTTTCAAGATACATCACTACTGGTTTTTAAGATTTAACTTTGCTACTTACTTGGGTTTGGTTTTGGTGTGATTTTATTTTTTGAGGTATCAAGTTGTTCTTGAGGCTTAAGGGTACATTTGCAGACTTTTGGGTACCAGGTTGACAGTTTGGAGAAGGCTGAAGATTTGATTTGTGGATGCTGTTGCCTTCAGGTTCTAATTGGTTACTATTTAGAACTGATTAGAATTTGGATATCAGGCTGACAATTGGAGTTTGCTGAAGTTTTGATTAGGGTTGTTGTGGCTTCTAGGGTTCCAATTTGGCTTGTAATTGGAGCTGATTGTTCACAACACTTGTTTTGATTGTAGACACAATTAGTTTGATGATGTAATAGGTTGTGTGTACTTCTTTTTATACTTTTGTTGGACTTCACTATACCGAGGCTAGTCCTCTTCATTGCCTTTACTTCAAAGGCAAGGTATCTAATCCAAACAAAATTGCTGATCTAAAAAAAAAACAACGACTAAATCTAATTCCATTCGCTATTGAAACAGGACAGAGAGCAAAAAACCTATTTTCTTGATCGTTTTCTCGATTTGAAGTACAAACATTTATTTTTGTGATCAATTACATTATATAATTTTTTAACGGAAAATTTCACTTTAATACCCTGCCAAACATTTAATTTCACTTTGATACCCTCGCATAAATTTTTTGCACTTTCATACCTAAACCCAACATTTAATTTTATTTTAGTACCCAACCGTTAACTTTCTATTAGTTTGGATGGAAAAGTTAAAAGACCATAATACCCCTAACTATACTCAAATTTTCAAACTCATGCCATTGGTTCAGAACTTGAAACTAAGTGAAATGACAATAATACCCTTCATTGTTAGGCTGTTAAAATGAAAAATATCTTTCAGAAATTTCAAATTTTACAAAATCACTTTTATTTTTATTAATTCCGTTTTTATTTATGAAAAATATTTTTTATTTTTAAACATTCAATATTTTTTAATATAAATTCTGATTTTAATATAAAAAAGTATTAAAAAAATCATATTTTAATATAAAATATATATAAATTCAGATTTTAATATAAAATTTTATATATAATTATATTTGAATATAAAAATCAGATTTTAATATATAAAAAAATTTAATATAAAAAATCAGTTTTGTTTCAAGAATTATTGTAAAATATTATATTTTTATATAATTAAAAAAAATCAGATATATTTATTTTTTAAATTCTTTTTCATTATTTTGTTACCTTTTTTTATCAATTCATATTTTATTGAATTTTTTTTTTCAATTTACTACCCAATTTACTAATCTAACCTATTACCTTAATCCCAGCGCCTCCATTCATCTGGAACCCTTTACTGCAAATTTCACACACGAATCTGTTCGTGGCCATGAGAGTCTTGGGAGACAAAGCAACTACCTCAACATCTGGATCCGTAAGAGATTCAAACTTAATCGATAATCGGAAGAGAAGATGATTGATACGAGATGGGTCTTTCGTGGGTACCTGGCATTCCGGGAAGGTTCCGCTTTTTCTTAGGAGGTGCGGTCTGGTCGCCGGAGGAACTATCCAAGTCAATTGGCATGGTGGCTGAACCCAAATCGGCAGGACAAAAGAGGAAACTCTAGAGCATTTATCAGTGAAGCCTAACTTGCCAAGGCCGACCACCATTGATTGTTGCTCGATCTTGTGGCCACCGGCATCTCCGACGTAGAGCAAAACCGCCTTGTCGTCGCCGCCAGAGTCCGCCTCCTCAGCGCCTCCCAACGCGCCGCCGCCGCGAAATTCCTCGTCGAGAATCGATACGATGCGAAGATGGCTCAGGATCTGGCTCGTTCCATGAAGGATTACCCTCGCCGGAGAGGCGAGAAGAATTGGGAGAGATTCGAAGATGACAAGCTCTAGAGAATAAGAACGCGTCGGAGCAGAGATCCACGACGCTAGATGGTCTTTTTAACTTTTTCCATCCAAACTAACAAAAAGTTAACAGTTGGGTACTAAAGTGAAATTAAATGTTTGGTTTAGGTATAAAAGTGCAAACAATTTATGCCAGGGTATCAAAGTGAAATTAAATGTTTGTTAGGGTATTAAAGTGAAATTTTCCTTAAAAATTATTTTTATTTTCAAAAAATATATTTTTATTTTTAAAAAATTAGTTTTTATTATAAAAAAAATCATTTGTGTTTAAAAATCACTTTTTTTTTTCAATTCAACAACCACCAATTTAACTTTTTTCACTTTCTCTCTCTAAAATTCTCAAATTTACACGCCATATATTTTTTTTTTCAATTCAACACCCTCCATTCAGATAAACTTCAGAATTTCTTCATCCATGGAACCCATATCACAACATCATCCAAGGAACCCATATCAACCTTCGATTTCTTCACCTCCAAAAGCCTCCTTTCCATGTTGAGCAACTCGTCAAACATATTGGACTTGAGCTTTCCCAGCAACACACTGTCCGACAATTTGAGTTTTAGCTCAGTTTCTGGGAAATTTCAGAGTAATTTTGAAGTGGCTCGTTCTAATTTCTCAAATTTCTCGTCAAAGCCACCACTTTAGGGGGTTTCTGGCTCTGATCTTGGCTGGGATCGTTGTGTTTTCTGTAAAAGCTTGGGAATTCTCACTTGGGTTTCGATGGATAGTCCCAAGGATGGGTTGGGTTCGTCGCTTCACGCCTCGTCCAGTCGTCTCCGCCCTCCTCTCGTGCCCCTTCGTCGGAGCCGGCCAGATCTACCTCCCCGTCCTTACTCGCCACTCCCCCCACGACCTGGCCCGCTTTCCTCTGGCCAGATCCGCCCCTCACGGGAGTCAGATCTACCGCCACGGCGAGTCAGCTTCGTCAAACCCACCGAAAACCCATCGGAGAACTGGTTGTTCTGGAGATAGAGCTCCGCATGAGCGTGAGGTTGGAGAAGGAAAGGCTGATTTTATCTAGGTAAAAAAAATGAAAAATAATAATTGCATTAAAAAAAAACAGATTTTATCTATTTTTAAAAATAAGAACTAATTTTTATGTATTTTTTAAATTAAAATCTGAATTTATAAAAATAAAAACAGAATTTTTGAAAATAAAAATAATTTTTATGAATAAAAAATAAACTGAATTTTTGAAAAATAAAAACTAAATTTATATAAAAAACTGATTTTTTTTAAAAAAATAGTGTATTTTTCATTTTAACACCCTAATAATGAAGGGTATTATTTGTTGGGTATAATCTTATTATAATGAGTTATAATATTATTAAGTAAGTATTCTCTAATAATTAGGTAACTAGATGTGGCTTATTATGAGGACAACGTTGGCACATAAAAGGAATTGGTTATTCAGTAGTTAGTGGATGGGATTAAGTTGTTTATGGGAGAGGTTATATGGATTAGATTAGTTTGTGTTTACTATTAATATCAAAGGTAGTTGCTTGTATTTAGTATAAATAGGGTGACACTTTTTTTTAGGAAAGACTGGAATATTATTACGCAAGATCATCCAACACGAGGTCTGAAATAGACCCCGGTAAAACATTACAATCAAAATCAAGATTGATCCAATCCTGCGCATTAGTCGCCAGCTCATGTGCCACCTTGTTAGCCTCTCTTCGAGCAAAAATCACCCGGAAGCCAGTGAGTTCTTGCAAGAGACTCTTACAATCATCTATAATACCTCCAATTGGAGCCAGGATTGGTTCCTCATTGGAAATGGCTAGCACAACGTTCATACAATCGGACTCAATGACCCCGTTTTCCCATCCCTTCTCCCGAACCCAAACCAAGGCCTCTCTCACCGTTAGGGCTTCAACTGTTTCCGAGTCCCAAATTCCTGAAAATAGGACACACCGCTAACCCTCCACCGAACCATCAGCATTCCTGCAAATAAAACCACCACCACCTCCCACAGAACCACCAGTAGCCCCATCCACGTTAACTTTTCTACTTCCCTCCGGGGACACCGCCAACGAGGCATGGATCGCCCCCCATCAACCTGCAACCTAGGAAAATACTGAGCCAACTTCCAATCCGAAAGCAGGTTCTCAGCTGCCCTAACCACGGCCTCACCCGAACTCCGCCTTCCGTTCCAAACCAGCTCATTTCGAGCTCTCCAAATCTCCCAACACACCACTGCCATGAAAGCCGCTTGCTCTCGGTTCATCCCAGCCCAACACACCTTTAGAACCTCCCCCACCGAATTCCCATCTCCAATCACAACCGTCGGTATTCTACTCCAAACCTCCACAACCTTCGAACAGCGAAAAAGCGCATGGACACCGGTCTCGTCCTCCCCACAATGGACACATTCAGGCCTAATATCCACTCGCTTTTCCCTTAACTTCATAGCAACAGGTAAGACATTAGAAACACCCCTCCATATAAAATGATGAATTTTTGGCGGAGTTTTTAGTTTCCATATGTTCCGCCAAAAATCTCTTCCATCATCCACTATCCACCTGCCTCCCAAAGCCTGAAGCTCCCGATACACCTGTTTAACCGAGTATCTTCCATCTTTGGCTTTTCCCCAATACCACACGTCCCGTTCAACTCCAAAGCTAAGTGGAACCCAACAAATATCTTTCGCCTCCTGTGGAGCAAAAACCGACTGAATTAAATCAACGTTCCACTCTCTGGAACCTGGCTTTAAAAGCCTGCTAACTCGCCAATCCTCCGCTACTCTGGGCACTTCAGAAAGGACACCCGAAGGAGAAGACGTCCAAGGGTCCCTTGCTACCCTAGTCTCCTCCCCCAACCCAATTCGTCTCTTGAGTCCATTTTGAACCATGGAATGGGCTTCCATAATACTCCTCCAAATAGGGCTCGCTCCTGCCTTAATCCTTGCCTGAGTGAAATCTGACAAAGGAAAATACTTCGCTTTAAGCACCCGAGCCACCAAACTATCGGGAAACTGTATCAACCGCCAACCCTGCTTCCCCAACAAGGCTAAATTAAAGTCATGTAGGTTCTTAAAACTCAACCCGCCACCCCCTTTATGGTCCCAGAGAGCAACCCAACTCCTCCATCGAATACCTGAGCCTGCTTGCTGGTTATGACACCAAAAGAACCTATTCATGATTAATTCAATTTCACTAATCAAAGTACTCGGAAGCATATAAACACTCATGGTATAAGTTGGCATAGCCTGAATTACAGATTTTAGCAGAACCTCTTTACCAGCTTTACTCAACAACTGTTCATCCCAACTACTCAGTTTGCGTTGTACCCTTTCTTTAATGTAACTGAAAGCTCTGACTCTACTCCTCCCCAACACCGCAGACACCCCTAAATACGACCCAACATCGTCCACCCGGATCATACCCAAAGCTTCAACTATCTCCTCTCGGACAACCTCTGAAGTATTAGGGCTAAAAGAAACAGAGGATTTCCTCACATTAACCTGCTGCCCAGAAGCTTTTTCATACATC
The DNA here is from genome assembly GCA_963921825.1 of Erodium maritimum. Lineage (NCBI taxonomy): Eukaryota > Viridiplantae > Streptophyta > Magnoliopsida > Geraniales > Geraniaceae > Erodium > Erodium maritimum. The sequence goes on from OY997589.1 coordinate 35,387,119, forward strand.
CCGAGGAGTTCCTTCCAGTGCAAAGCCTCCTCGACCGTCGCTCTCCCAAACAGAAAGCTGTCGTCTGCAAAAAATAAATGAGAGATTGACGGAGCATCCCTTACTACTTTATGGCCATGTATCAAACCTCTACTCTCATAACTACCAATAAGTCTCGAAAGCCCTTCCGCACAAGCTATGAATAAGTACGGTGACAACGGATCACCTTGACGTAATCCTCTCTCTGGGACTATCGGACCCACCCTCCGGCCATCCACTGTGACCCATAATATTGGTGTTCGTACACACACCATAATTAACTTTACCCATCTTTCCTCAAACCCCATCTGGCTCAGAACTTTCTCCAAAAAGTCCCACTCCACACGGTCGTAGGCTTTTCGCATATCAACTTTCAGAGCCATCCGACCTGCACCTGTATGCCTGATACCTCTCTGAGCATGCAACACTTCACCTGAGATAATTATATTATCTGTAATCAAACGACCCTGGAGGAACGCGCTCTGAGAGTCCGAGATCACCTATTGCATCGAATCCTTCATACGTAACACTATCACCTTAGTCAAGATTTTGTACACAACATTACATAAGGCGATGGGTCTGAACTCCTCCATTCTACTCGGCCTCCTTGTTTTCGGGATCATGACGATATTAGTGTCATGTAAATTCGAAGGAAGCACTCCAGATTCAAATACATCTTGGACTAAGCGAACAATGCCATCTCCCACAATATGCCAGTAACGCTGGAAGAACCCCGGGTTGAAGCCATCCGGGCCCGGGGCTTTCAATGGTACCATGTTGAATAAAGCCTTCCGAACCTCTTCACTAGAAACCTGACTCAACAAGAACTCATTTTGCTCGACAGTTATGGACCTAGGGACGAGCTCGCTGACCTCATCAAGTCCATGTGACTCCGAAGTAAAGAGGTTAGTAAAATATGACAAAATCACATCATCCAAACCTGAACTCCAATCTCTCCGTACTCTTTGGTCATCCAGCAAGTTGGACACTTTATTTCTTCTCCTTCTGGCCAAGACTTTGGCCTGAAAGTATCTCGTGTTCCTGTCGCCTCCGGCATGCCAGTGCTGCTTTGCCCTTTGCCTCCAATGGTCATCTCTTTGCAAAAGTAACCCTGTCAAGGTGTGTCTTAAAGAACGGATCCGATCACCACTTCGTCTATTCCCTCTCCCCCTCAAACTGTCCATTTCTCTTCTACAATCCCGGATTTGTTTAGTTAGGGTGTCCGTGTTCGTAGCAGCCCATCTCTCCAACCTGTCTGCCGCCCTGTTCAACATTTCCCCGACATTCTCATGTAAATCCGACCCCCAAGCTTCTCGGATTACCTCTTCACAATTTTCTCGCCTACACCAAGATTCTTCAAATCGAAATCTCCGTACTCCTCTCTCGAAAGCAACTCTACTGCCATAAAACCAGTATAAGAGCGTGGTCAGAGATCGGAGGGATTGTGATCAAGGATGAGGACGAGGAGGTTTTTATCCCGGTGAGTGATCTGAATGCAGGTGAGACTTATAAGTATGGTTTGGATGGAACGTTAATTTCGAGAAAGAGGTTTAATAAGAAGATTTTCAAAGAGGTTGTGAAGAAGATTTGGGACGAACCTGATCTGAAAATAGAGGCCTTGGCACCTTCTGTTTGCGAGTTCTTTTTCTCATCGGAACGTGCGAGGCACCGGGTTCTGGAGTTGGAACCGTGGTGGTTCAACAAGTCCCTACTATCCTTGCAGGTATATAATACAACTGTCAAGCCGGAGAGCTTAGTCTTTGATGAAACTTCTTTATGGGTACAATTGTGGAATTTACCTTTCTTGGCAAGATCAGAACCTGTGGGAAAGAGAATTGGTAATATGCTAGGAGTGTTTATGGAGGCTGACTGTGATGGAGAAGGACGTGCAAGGGAGGAGTTTCTGCGACTCCGAATCCGGTGGGACATCAATAAGCCCTTGCGAAGACGGGTGAAGGTACGTTTTAGTGACGATGAGGATGCTACTTGGGTAAGACTTCGTTACGAACGGCTGCAGGATTTTTGCTATTGTTGTGCACGAATCAGTTATACCGTTAAGGAATGCGAATTTGTAGAAGCAGGTAAGGAACCCAAAGTCCTTCCTTTTGGGGATTTTATGCGAGCTAGCGCTTTGGTCAGACGGACAGGTCAGACAAAGACTAGTGCAACTAGTCATATGCAGCAGAACAAGGACGTAGGTGATGTTAGCTCCCGGAGGCATTTATCCCCGGGGAGGTCGGACGGTGATTGCAGGAGTAAAAGTACTCCATTGGATGTTTTGGGGACACAAGTTACTGGTAAAAATAATCTCGGTTCAGAGCCAAATGAAGAGGAGGTTGGAGAAACTACTTTTGCTCCTAGAATTGGTGGGGTGGCTCCACTGGTTTTGGAAGTGAACAGTGATGTTGTTATAAGAGTTGATTTAAATAGGGTCCCTGTGGACGGATTGCGAATGGAAGGTGATGAGGAGCAGGTTGAAAGTGAGGAAATGAACACTGAATCTGGTTTGATGGAAGTGGGTGGGACTAGGGAACACGAACTTCGTAAGTTTAAGAGGATTGTGAGGCCCAGGGCGAGTATTTCTCGCAACAACTCGGCCCTGGGTAATGATAGTGCTTCGACTTTTGGTAAAAGAAGATCAGAAACCGGTGAGCAGATGGCGAATTTTGGAACTACTCTGGTTCCTGATTCGCAAGAAGCGGAACTGATGGAGTTGGTGAGGGTTGCTAAGCAGCCCCGCAAGTTCCAATGATTCTTATGGCTTGGAACTACCGGGGGCTTGGGACCCCCTGGGAAAAACAGTTCCTTCTCGAGCTGACAGCTCAAAACAAACCCGAAGTGTTGTTTCTCTCTGAAACAATGTGTAAGAAGCGCGCAATAGACAATTTGAAGGTCAGATTGGGGATGGATGGTGCTTTTTGTGTGGACGGGTCAGAGACTAAAGGAGGGCTGGCGATGTAGTGGAGAAATAAGGATGATGGGATATTAAGGAATTATTCATCAAATTATATTGATATGGAGATGAATACTGCAGAGGGTCAACGTGTTCGTGTCACAGGTATTTATGGAGAGCCTCAGAGGGACAAACGAGTAGAGACATGGAACCTGATTCGAGGGCTCAGTGGCAGGTCTGATTTACCTTGGATCCTACTGGGCGATTTTAATAACACGTTGTCAGAGGAATAGGGTGACACTTAGTATAGAAGATCATGAACTGTGGTGTAAGTATTTCAGAGAAATAAAAGTGTTCTTCGTTACTTCTGGTCTTGTATACACTTCTTGTTTTTTTTTGGTTCCAACATTATTGTCATTCCACTTATTTTCAAATTCTGAACCAATGACATGAGTTTGATAATTTGAGTAATAGTTAGGGGTATTATGGTCTTTTTACCTTTTTCCATCCAAACTAACCGATGGTTAACGGTTGGGTACCAAAGTGAAATTAAATGTTTGGTTTAGGTATGAAAGTGCAAAAAAATTGTGCTAGGGTATCAAAGTGAAATTAAATGTTTGGCAGGTATTAAAGTGAAATTTTCCCTTTATATTATCAAGAAAATATATTTGATTGGTACGAAATTATTTTGTAAAAGATATTATGAATTATTTAAAGAAAGAACTACCATAATCCCACTAAAATTTGGAAAGACCTTTTGTTTTTGGGGAAGGGGTAATGCTATAATTTTATATATCAAGTATCGAAGATATATATGTAATCTGATGAAAACGTACAAGTAAAACAATATAAATTTTAGACTTTAGACTTGGTAGATTTTAATATTACCGAATCCTGGTCGAAACACATCGCAACAGAGTGTACCTCAGAACGTGCAACAACAGTGCACGACAAAAGTGCAACATAAACTTGCACAAAGGGCAACAAGTGCACATCAACGATGCAACAAGTGCAGTTATTTGTCCCGAAGAGGCCACAACCAAACTAAAACCTAACAACAATAAACAAAAAGAGAAGTTTGAAATGTGAACATGCCTCCTTGGGATCCAACCAGGCCGACCATCTCGATACTCCTCCATCTGACTTTGATAATCGATATTCGAAGAACAACGTTGGGAAGAACTAAGTCTCACACATAACGTTGTTATATAGATAATTCAATCCAGGGGTGTAACTAAATTCTAGACCCGAAAAAACCGAAAATTAATCGATCCGGACTGAAATGGACACAACTCAGCCCGAAAATCCGGTTACCCAGATGTACCGAATATGGATATGGGTCCAAAACCTCAGACCCACCGATTTCGGGTAAAGCTCAGACCGATTCACTAACGGAGGCTCATCTACACTCGACCTAGACGCACTAAGTGTTTCACAAATAAATACCATAGCCCCCTCAACCTTTGAAATAGTCACTTCTCATCTTACTCCTTGAAGCCCCAAATTTAACAGATCTAGGGTTCCAGTTCATTTCTACACCAAGCTTTCCATTGGAGCATTCTCCATTCCAATCCCAACTTGAATTCAGAAAAAGATTTGTCCCATAAGTTTTCTAAACTCTGTTTCTCTATTGAAATTTCAAGCCTTTTCAAGTTATTGGTAAGCAAGTCTAACGAAACCCTATCTAGGTTTTTCTGTAATGTTGAGATTTGGAGACATTTTTCAAAAGAGATGATGATGTATTCATGAAATTGACTTTTATTAAAATTCAGTTGATTTCTTCGTGTTTAAACTCTATTCTCAAGACTCACTTTAGTTTTCATTATGCAACACTGGCCTAGGGTTTAAAAATGTATATTGTCTAACATTTGTTGGGTATAATCTTATTATAATGGGTTATAATATTATTAAGTTTTCTCTAATAATTAAGTAACTAGATGTGGCTTATTATGAGGACCACGTTGCCACATAAAAGGAATTGGTTATTCAATAGTCAGTGGGTGAGATTAAGTTGTTTATGAGAGAGGTTATAGGGAGTAGATTAGTTTGTGTTTACTATTAATATCAAAGGTAGTTGCGGTGGCACTTAGTATAGAATATCATGATCTGTGGTGTAAGTATTTCAGAGAAATAAAAATGTTCTTCGTTACTTCTGGTCTTGTATGCACTTCTTGTTTTTTTTGTTCCTACAATTGGTATCAGAGCCTCAACAGGCCTGGGAGAGAAAAAGGGAGAAAGAAAGGAGTTGAAGTTCCAACTCCGTCGTGGCTGCTAGATCCGAGATCGGCTACGACGGAGGGAAGAAATTGGGAGGACTCAAGGGATATCGGTCAAGAGTTGTAACATGGAATACCATGTTCATGAAATAACTCGTGGTGGAGGCGGAGTTGATGCTCAAGAAGATGAAGGAGGACGTCCTCCGTCATATTGAGGATCACAATTACAAAGTGCGTGATTGTAGCGAAAGGGAGCTGGGGTGGATGATGGCATCCAGAGATTCCGTGACAAATGGACATGTGAGCTTTGGTGGTGACAGTGTCCATCGAAGAGGTGACGCTGATAAGCCACGGTGCCCAGATTGTCGAGGTAGCCAACGAGATGCTGAAGATGGAGGCGGTGATAAAACTGTAAGCGGTACTGCAGGTAGTTTGCGCCATCCATACAAAGAGCTCTCCTTGCACATTGGTAACTCTGAATTTGTTATCAAAGTTTTAAGGTACCGTGCATATATATGTATAAGTAGAGATTATACATATCGTTGTGAAGTGTGGACATGTAATGAAAAAGAAGAAACAGAGGCGGGTTGAATCAGTCTAGCTCCAGAGAAAAATGGAGGAGGTGGCTGGTGCTGATATGAACGTTGATGCCGTAAAAAAAATGGGTCAGGAACCGAGTCAAGCAAATGGACTCGGTGAATCCGAGGAGGAAATGGTTGAAGCGGAAGCCATGTGCGAGGCACTTCCGAGGATTTGCAAGGGTACATCGATGATCCAGACCAAAGCTATAGCGACACCGTTTATGCCGAGGTTGGTCTGGTACTTGGAGATCTTGAACTTGGCGCATGTGAGTTAAAGGTGGCCATGTTACAAGACTCATAGTAGTGTCTGTAATTCACTGAGTGACTTGGTGGAGAAGGCTAGGTGGGTCCAAGAAAGATGCATGGTGAGAAGATCAATGAGAAGATGAAGTTCGTTGGTGCAAAAGTTTCATGGTATGTCTAAGGAGGAGAGACAACCATATGGAGATCAGGCCATTATATGGTGATTATACTTGAAGAGATAAAGCACATGCCACGGGTGGATGATGAAGCGTTGTCAGCAAGTCTTTGTTTTTTCTTTTCTTTTCTTTTGTCTCAGTTATTTCTTGGCTTATGAGTTCTGTAAGACCGTGAGGTTGAATCACAAAAATGTAACTCCAAAAAGGAAAAAAAAGGGATGAAACAACAGAGAAGAGATAAGTAAAAAAAAAAGAGAAGGAAAAATAATGAAAAAAAGGCAAAGAAACAGAATATGTATTTAGGGGTCGGTGTTTTGATGTTGCAGCCCGTGGACGACCCAAAGGAGCTTTCGTGGCATTCCGTTGATATGGTAGAGTGAATGTTCTCGACCATGGTGGCGACGGTTCAAGCTGAGCTGATTATAGCTCATTGTTGTGGTTGTTGAACTGATCAAGTCAGAACCAGATGGTGTGAGCAGTGACGAGAAAGAGTCGGCTCAAGAGGACGAGAAGCTGTTCGGAAATCCCATTAAGGTCATCAAAGAAGGAATAAGGAAGCCGAGCCATTTTGAGGGTAAGATGAATTCCGTTTCGGAGTTAGTGCGTGCATTGGAGTCGGCACTTGTCATGTCCGTTGCGGACTTTGTGTTCTTGATAGCCATGTAGTCGTTGGCGCTTGGCTAGCAGGCTGTTGGTGTTCTTCTGGAGAAGACCTGTGGATCGGGAAAAGTGGCGCAAATGAGAGTGTGTGTTTGGTCCTAAATTTGGAGGTCTTGTAGGAGCTTTCATGAGTCCCAGGGCATGATGGGTGCAAAATTTGATCCAACATACACGGCTCGTGGAGGTGGTTATGGAGGATTTCCAGGTTCTATTTTTCTGGGCATGCTTTCATTTTCACAAGATGCTGCATTTTGTTGTTTTTCATGGGTTAGTTCCAGGCAGCGCTATGAGAATAGTGAAATGGGAATGGTATGTCTAGGAGGACAATATGACAAGAAGCAAGAAGCAGCTAAGTAGAAGTTTTTGTGTGCGTGTTGGCATAGAGGATGCCAAGGAGAGATATTGTCGGCACGAGAGGTGGTTTAACGATGACATACCCATCTCGGGGCAGCAGTAGTCCCAAGTTCCCCATACAGAAAGAACTGTTAGCTGACAAACCTTACACCACATCTCGGCCAGCAAAGAAGAAATTTCAACAGCAAAGAAGTTCACTCACCTAAACTGGCAGGGGTACAGATAATAGTGAATCAGCATAGGGTGATATTCCTAATGTTATAAATATTACAATAGCTAATCCAAGTTGCACATAATGTCCCTTTCAAATGCAAAATCGCGACTTTCTTTCCCCAGTTCACCTTTCAGCTACGTCTGGAGGGAATTTTGGTCGACCATTTGACTCCTTGTTATTGGCCCCTTTCCCTTCTTTGAAAAGGGGTGTTAATTGAACCCCCATCCAACCGACGGAGCAATAATATCAGCAAAAGAACGTTTCCTGTATGTTGGCAAAGTGAATGCCAAGGAGTGGTACCGTCGGCACGAGAGGTGGCTTGACGATGACATACTTGCGGTATGTTGGCAAAGTGAATGCCAAGGAGTGGTACCGTCGGCACGAGAGGTGGCTTGACGATGACATACTTGCGGGTATGCTGGCAAAGTGAATGCCAATGAGTGATACCGTCAACACGAGAGGTGGATTGACGATTACATACCTGCGGGGTATGTGCCGAGAAGATTCTAATGTGAGCATTAGGAGTGCGGTGACAATGGGGAGCATTGTCGAAAAAGAAGCAAGCTGCGGAAGACTGAACGAAGAAACGATCAAGATCAAGTGAAAATTTGAAGTTTGTATAATAAGATTAAGTGGGTGATTGTTGGGTATAATCTTATTATAATGGGTTATAATATTATTAAGTAAGTATTCTCTAATAATTAGGTAACTAGATGTGGCTTATTATGAGGACCAGGTTGCCACATAAAAGGAATTGGTTATTCAATAGTTAGTGGATGAGATTAAGTTGTTTATGAGAGAGGTTATAGGGATTAGATTAGTTTGTGTTTACTATTGATATCAAAGGTAGTTGCTTGTATTTAGTATAAATAGGGTGGCACTTAGTATAGAAGATCATGAACTGCGGTGTAAGTATTTCAGAGAAATAAAAGTGTTCTTCGTTACTTCTGGTCTTGTATACACTTCTTGTTTTTTTGTTTTGGTTCCAATATTATTGTCATTTCACTTATTTTCAAATTCTGAATCAATGACATGAGTTTGATAATTTGAGTAATAGTTAGGGGTATTATGGTCTTTTTACCCTTTTCCATCCAAACTAACCGATGGTTAACGGTTGGGTACCAAAGTGAAATTAAATGTTTGGTTTAGGTATGAAAGTGCAAAAAAATTATGCTAGGGTATCAAAGTGAAATTAAATGTTTGGCAGGTATTAAAGTGAAATTTTCTACTTTATATTATCAAGAAAATATATATGATCGGTACGAAATTATTTTGTAAGAGATATTATGAATTATTTAAAGAAAGAACTACCCTATTTCCCACTAAAATTTGGAAGGACCTTTTGTTTTTTGGGGAAGGGGTAATGCTATAATTTTATATATCAAGTATCGAAGATATATATGTAATCTGATGAAAACGTACAAGTAAAACAGTATAAATTTTAGACTTTAGACTTGGTAGATTTTAATATTACCGAATCCTGGTCGAAACACATCGCAACCGAGTGTAACTCAGAACGTGCAACAACAGTGCACGACAAAAGTGCAACATAAACTTGCACAAAGGGCAACAAGTGCACATCAACGATGCAACAAGTGCAGTTATTTGTCCCGAAGAGGCCACAACCAAACTAAAACCTAACAACAATAAACAAAAAGAGAAGTTTGAAATGTGAACATGCCTCCTTGGGATCCAACCAGGCCGACCATCTCGATACTCCTCCATCTGACTTTGATAATCGATATTCGAAGAACATCGTTGGGAAGAACTAAGTCTCACACATAACGTTGTCATATAGATAATTCAATCCAAGGGTGTAACTAAATTCTAGACCCGGAAAAACCAAAAATTAATCGATCCGGACTGAAATGGACACAACTCAGCTCGAAAATCCGGTTACCCAGATGTACCGAATATGGATATGGGTCGAAAACCTCAGACCCACCGATTTCGAGTAAAGCTCAGACCGATTCACTAACGAAGGCTCATCTACACTCGACCTAGACGCACTAAGTGTTTCACATATTTACCCTAGCCCCCTCAACCTCTGAAATAGTCACTTCTCATCTTACTCCCTTGAAGCCCCAAATTTAACAGATCTAGGGTTCCACTTCATTTCTACACCAAGCTTTCCATTGGAGCATTCTTCATTCCAATCCCAACTTGAATTCAGAAAAATATTTGTCCCATCGTTTTCTAAACTCCGTTTCTCTACTGAAATTTCAAGCCTTTTTCAAGTTATTGGTAAGCAAGTCTAACGAAACCCTATCTAGGTTTTTCTGTAATGTTGAGATTTGGAGACATTTTCCAAAAGAGATGATGATGTATTCATGAAATCGACTTTTATTAAAATTCAGTTGATTTCTTCGTGTTTAAACTCTATTCTCAAGACTCACTTTAGTTTTCATTATGCAACACTGGCCCTGGGGTTTAAAAATATATATTGTCTAACATTTGTGGTTGTTAGAATATAAAATTAAAACTAGGCTTTCAACTATCAACTTTCGTTCTTGGGTTTTTATGACTGGTCATCGTATTTATTGGTACATAGATTGTGAGCATTAAGACGGTCCTATCTCGTGAAATGGTGGCAAAAAAGAATGTTGCATGAAGGAGAATTAGGTAAAAACTTAGGGCGATTGCGAATGGAGTGTGTCGGTGGAAAATCTCAAAAGACAATGTCCTCAAATAACAGAAGTGATAAAAATAGTATAAACTTCATGTTTTAAATTAATACATTTATTCAAAAATATGGTTTCATTGTCGTATTAGTTGTTGACATCAAGTCAATTCATTTAATAAAATTGAAATCGTAAATAAATGACCAACTATATTTTTAAACAAACATACTAAACATTGAAATGGGTCTCGTTTTGATGATACAAATGTCATATCAAACTATTTCATTTTTATCACCGATGTTGTTCAATTTTCCAACAATGATATTTCATTTTTTGTAATACTAATATGTCAATGTCCTCTACTAGTTGTATAATAATCTGACATAAGCTTGGTGCAAATTTGACCGTCTAGCCCCGGAAAGAGCGTGACAAAGAGGTTCGACCGGAGGTAATCGAGTCGTCGTCATCATTGGAAGCTGAATCTAGGGGGGTTGGCGGTCTACCTTAGTCATCGCCGGTGAAAGAAGGCGGAGGGGAGGTGGGCGGTGGCCGACAGATCTAGTTATTATGGCGACGAATCTGGCCGTCATGAGGGTCAGGACTGGCCTGAGGGAGGGGGTCTGGTCGTGCGGGGCGGAGAGAGTCAGAGCAGGCCGTAGGGGGCTGAGTTTTTTCTAGAGGAGAACATCAAACGTGGTCGAAGTAGGCCATCGAAAGAGGGAGGGTTTCGACATCGAAGGGAGGCAATTGACAATGGCATGAGGGATAGGGAGGGAGGAGGAGAGGGAGAGGGGCGACTGTGGGTGGTAGATCCGGTCGGGGATGAAGCCCAGACGGCAGGGAACAGGAGCCGACCAACAAGGCGAGGGGGGTTACTGTGGAAGGCGACGCGAGGGCCAGATTTGGCCTGAGGCCGGTGGAGCGCGGCGGGCAAAAGCGGCGACCAACAATGGAGCATAGCGACGACGATAACTAGGGACAACTGAAAAACATCAGAAAGGTGAGTGAAGAGAGCCCTGCCGGCAACCGCCACGACCGAAGCCACAATAGCCACTGATGACGGCGGTACCAACTGATAATAGGGCATTGGGGCTAGGGTTTTATCTCTTTGTTGAGAGAGAGTCATGCGTGAGAGCCAAGTTGTTTTATCACTGAAAATGATTGATTCCAAGCCACGATCCAACCTCCATATAATTATAATATCATTGGCATTATGGCAAGCACAATGATTCACAGCCAAATGAGATATGGTGACAGCACATCCATATAGCAAGGCTTGGCCGATACAAATACCACATGATACATTTCTTCAAAGACATACATGTATTTTTAGCCACCTGAAAATGGCAATTCACTGAAAGAGCATCTAAACAATCTTCTTAAGAGATGTACATGCCGATGGACAAATGAGTATACTAGCAACAAACACACTCCCATTTAGATTTCAAACCAGTGAATATACATACAAGCCATATGGACCTTGATAGCCAGTTGAAGAGTTCCTTACCTTCGGCCTCTTTTAGGACTCTATCTTGGTCAGGTTCACCTAGTCTCTGCACTCGGACTGCAACATGTAACAAGCAAGAACCGTTAGAGACAAGAGATCCATTATACATGTGAAGACAACAGATGGCGATTTCCAGATAAATTTCCAAGAAAAGCACAGTTGGCATATTGTAATTACTAAGCAGTTCAACATGGTAAATCACTGGTCTTGTCCTTCACACACTGTTTCTCCAGCAACTCCCAAAGATTCAGTATTGACATCATATGATGACAGGACCGTCCTATGAACCAACCAACAAGATCACCAATCAAGATCATAGCACAATCACATCCTTATGCGGTCTTACAATGTTGTAACCGAACCAAGCGAGCATTCAAGACATTTGAGAAGCAATGCAAGAGGTTTATGCATAGCAGTGCTTGCTGTCACATGGACTTTCCAGTGAACTGTGATCAGCAAGAATTTAAGAAAGTTTGATTTGTGTACCATTACAATCCTATTCTTTTTCTCGTCATTAAGTAGTACTGAATACTAATATGGTTCCATACACACAGATCGTGCTTATCCATAGCAGGAGTCCCAGTGAAAGCCATTTGTTGTTTTGTAGATTTGTTTTGAATCCCACCAATATGGATTGCAGAATTTGTTTATCATCCAGTGCACAGCAGAAACCTAAGTAAGCTACTGAGGCAAGCCTTGCAACTTTTTCAAGATAGTTCTTATCACCCATTTGGTGTATCCTTTAGTCTGAATTAACCCTTACAAGTTACAAGAACTGAACAAATGAATCTGCTATTAAGTTATTCATTACAGTTTACAACAATGCAGAAATGCTTCCGGTTTATTCAATTTTCAGTTTTTGAGTTTTTTTTCTTAAACATATTGTTTTTAATGTGGTGTAAATTGAAGATATTTATGCAAAACCTACAAATGAATAAAAAATAGCCAGAAAAGGTTACTATAATACCATTTTCTACGAAGGTACTGGTTCAGATGCACTAGGCTGTTTTGCTGTAACTTATATCGAAAACAGATGAGTAGTCTCAGGACAAATTACTGGAAAACAACTTAGAACTATAAGATAGGATCTTGTGACTGGTTGTTGTTATGTGATCATTGATATCGTAAATTTATAATAAAAATGAATCCTTGAAGGAACACAATTATGCAAGTTCAACATATTGAGAAGGGGTGGACTGGAGTGTGAGAACTTAATGTAATGTACAAACACATCATCATTCATGAGGAAAAGAAAATTATTGTCTATGCAGAATAAAGAGTAACATGCCAATAAACATATGAATGAAGGACATTATAACTTACAATTGGCTCAAATTCAGGGCATGACAGGTTGATGGTAAGGTTTCTCATCAATAATAAAACCTGCATAGCAATCAAATGAAATTGTCTCATAAGGCACACAAAGCATTTAAGAACTTATAATATTTGATGTTAGAGAGATTTCATTGTCAATAATTGACTGATGTAGGCAGCATGACTTTTCAAATAGAGATTTGACGTCAAATAGATTATTTTGGCAGTCTAGAGTTATTATTTATCTCACAGTTTCAAAGTTAATGGGATCCATTTCCTTGAGCTTCTGTACATGGCCTTTGATGTCCGGATCAAATACACTCCCAATGAAGTTGTACACTTCAGCAAAATCTGGTTTACCTGCAAACCATATAAAAATAATGAAAACCAAAGATTTTGAGTCAATAAGGAAAGGAATGAAATAACCATGTCCCAGAAGATCACCATGTAGCACAGGAGTCAATTTCCCCTGGTTTGGAACGCTTGACGATGGCACTGTTTTGCTTGAGCTTCCAATGTCACCGTCAGTGCTGTTGCTAAGCCTGGCTACATCCTTTGATCCAGTATCATCTGTATCAGTAACATGACGAGTCATATAAGTGTTTGATATTTAATCCTAATATAAATTTAAATCAAGTAAAAAAGATAAAAAGAAGCTTATCCATGCCTTCAACTCCATGAAGATTGCCAAATTCTTCTTGTGATGACATAGTTTTAACTAACATGGCATTCATGATCATAGAGTTATCTTCCCAAGGAGGATATCCAGGTGGTAGTGTACTTAACGAGGATGAATAGCCCAAGGATGCTTGTAGTGGAAATAGAGCTGCCAAATAAAGAATTAGAAAGTAATAACAAAAATTAAAAGTTTCATTTTCAACTGTGCAAGTCGTAAATTATACAGGTGCGATAATACCATTGTTGGACGCTTTTTGTGGGTAGGGGTGAGAAGCTTTGCGCTTAGGGCGAGGAGGAGGCACATGTGCTATTGTTCCGTTCTTTTGAACCTTTAAGAAGTATTTCTGGGCATGACTCCTAATCTGCAGAACCATAGTTCAGCAATGAATAAATCTTTATATAGTGATAGTATAAAATAATAGCCATCCATGAAATTAAATTATTGTCTGTAAACCTGAATCACTGTCTTTGAACCTACAAAATCTTCAATTTTCTTCCAGTCACGGTCAAAACTGGAAAATCCAGAAAGCACAGAGAACAATTGGTTTCAAAATTTATTACATGGATTTCCAGTCACTCAACAAAAACCAACAACATTTATTCACGAATTATGCTCAAACAACATTTCAAAGCTAAACATATAAATACAGAGATAAGAAAGAAAAAAATCACTATCTGGCCAAGGAAGGCTTATTAGATCTACAGTAGCTGAGAGTCTTGGAAGTGGAGTGGTCAATAATTTGGAGCATGTCAATACTAGTTCTTCAATAGAAAAAAGTTGTAGTCACCTTGAAATGAAAAGCCTAATTGCATCAAATTGGCCATACAAAATTTACTACCATCCACAACTATTAATCTTATCTAGCACTAATATCTCTGCACATGTGACTTCCAGTTAATTTCTTATAGATCCCATGAATGCCTCTGGCATAATGATCCTGCACAAATTGTTAATCTAGAAGTCAGCTCTCAATCTTCTTATAGTAAAAGCAATTATAAGTCTAAACAATCATCTTAGGAAAAAACAAACTAATTAAATTCTGAAAATTCAAATACAACCAGCAATGAAGTATTCAAATTACTAGTGTAATGAAAAAATCAACACAAAAATGATCGAATTAATTCAGTTGTTACTGAAGAAAATACTTACTCAAGGGGAATTTTCGTTCAATTCAAAGAGACAGTCACAACAACTGAAGATGATTCTGAATGTAAGTGCAGAAACAATCAAAACATTATATGAAATTGGGCGCGAAAAACAAACGATTTGTCAATTTAAGCAAACAAGCATAACACCTTAGGATGAATCTGATCGTAATCGCAGAAACTAACAAGACATTACACGAATCGAACGCGAAAAGAAACGAGAAGTTAAAATTGACGAGGAGTGAAGAAAACACATACAGTTGAAGAGCTTCGAGGAACTTGTCGTGCTCTTCTTCGGTCCAGCTTTCTCTGGACTTGGTGATGGTGTAAGGCTTTCTGACTTTTTTGCCGGAGCTATCCGTCGGAGTTGACGCCGACAAGCCTTGGCTCGTCGCCGGTGAGCTCGAGTTCATGGCTTGTCAATCACCTTTTCACCTGGTTGATTTTAGGATAGAAGCAGAGAAAATGGCAAGCAATGGCGGGTTGAGCTGCGTTATTTTACTCGTATTTGTGTCTGTTGAGTGTTGAGACTTGAGAGTCATTTTAGGCCGCTCAATTAATCGCCTGCCTAAGCACTACGGCTGAGCCGATTAATTCCTTTTCTCGGCCTTTTTCGCATATCAAGTGACAGGTACGTGACATTATCCGTTAACGCGATAAATATTTGTAATGGTGAAAGATAGATATAGTTTTAAAATAAAAATATATAGAATAATGTTGTTCAAAATCTATCTATTGTCCGATCCATCAGACAGAGTATCAGACAATGCATCTTACCTTACCACGATGATACGGAAAACCGATATTGGATTCCAAAATGTCAACCAAATAATAAAGGGTTGGTCCATGATATTTAGATCCTTAAAGCATGTGTAATGAGGTCGAAGCTAATGAAAATTAGCGTTGAACTCCATGATTCCAATACTAACCGATGTTTTTGTTGGACACAATTGTCGAGTTTAGCATTTCGTTCAGTTCGGTAACGGAAAAGCGAGTTACGGCCCTTCTTGGTTCCGCGAAATGCTGATACACAACGTCACGATATCATGTCATACCAGCCAGCTCAGCCCGGGACGATGCATGGCGATGCTCCATAGGCCTTTTGACCAATCTTTGTCGCGTGATAACCGAAACGCCAATATTTAATGAAAAATTCACAACAAAACGTTTAATATTATATATATTATTTTATTATAAAAGCACTCACGGTGCTTCGATGCCTTACGCTTCTTACACCTGAAACCCTTCCTCTTACCTGTTTATGCTCCGCCACCACGTCGTTGTTGCCACAACTAGATTTCTGGTCCCACACAATCTCATTTCTAGCCTTCCATATTTCTCAGATCGTCATTGTTATTCGTCCTTTGACCAACATATCCGATAGTACCATAATAAGAGTCAACCAGGATTCCAACGTATGCTGCGGGAGTATGGGAATTTCTAGTTGGGTTTTAGCCCAAACCTTTTACGCGAAACAACAGTGGAGAAGCAGGCGAGATGTAGTTTCTCGGTCCCTTTGAAAAACTGGATACTTCTTTAGAATATGAACATATGTGGTCTGTAGGTTGGCGGCCACATATAAAGCACCTGAGAGAGCCCACCATAAGAACACATTTATCCGAGGTTGAACATCGAGATCCCACAAACAAGTCCATACTGAGGCCCCTCATGTCGGCCTCCATCGGCCATAAAGTCGAGCTAGAGTCGTATAGCCTTCCTTGCAAGTATACATGTCTCTCATGTTGTGGGTCTAGTATCACTGGTCCGTACAACCTTCCACTAGGGGGCGTGACCTGAATTATGTCCTCAATTATACTATGTATAAATACCTTCCCCAGCTTGGTCATATCTGATGCCCCTCTCCTCTGGACCGGTAGTTCAGTCATCAGCATACTCGGATTGCCTATAGTGTTAACCGGTATATCTGGTACATTTTCCATAAGCCACGGTGTCCCCTAAACCAAAGTCTTACGACCTCCCCCAACAGTCTTCATCAACCCTTGGCGTAGTAATGTTTGTCTTGCCCTCACACTCGTCCAAAGTTGACTTAGATTGTGGCCAACTCTTGTTGTAAGAAAACCCCCTTTAGGGTAGTAACAGGCTTGAAACAGTCGTGCCACCAAGTTGTCGGGGTCGGAAATGAATTTCCATCCCATTTTGGCGAGAAGGGCTACGTTCTTGTCATTCATGTCCTGAAACCCCATTCCACCATCCTCTTTAGGCCCGCATAATTTGGCCCAACCTTTTCATACAATCGGTTTTGTAGCTCTAGGTGTGTCTGTCCACCAATATCGTACAAGGGAAATATAAATATGATTCACCGAAGCCTGCGGTAGCATGAAGACGCTCATGGCATAAATGGACAGGGCCTGCAAAACTGAGTGGATCATCACCTCCTCCCTCTTGACCGATATCATTTGACCATCACAACTCCAAGGTACATAAATGCCTGGGAAATCTCCTGAATGCCTAAGGTCGCACAACACATACGACGGTCTGTTTGGGGCATGTCCGTACTTGTCACGCTCCAAATCCGGTTTTGACCGGACTCAAGACGTGAACCAAAATAATAAATAATAAAAAGCAATTATAATACCAAAATGGGTCTCAAATAACAGTTTAAAAGATCCAAATAACAGCACGATTAACAGCTCGACAAAACCAAGTAATAAATGAGTTTAATGGCAAACAAACAGTACGTCTCTAGACCATGCTAGCCTAAGACCCTCGCTAGCTCCCAAGCATCGAAAATTCCGCTAGACCACATCCCGCTCAAAACCTGTGAACAATAAAGTAAAGGGGTGAGCTTTCGCTCAGTAGGAAAAGTAGTTAAGGTAATGAGTATCCGCTCACCACCACGAGTAACCGTCCAGTTGGGGCATACTAGTACGACACACAACTAACCACAACACGTAATCACATAACCACAATCCTCAGTCACAAGACTATAACCACACTCACAAACATACTTACACGACCACTATCACATTGTACTCACGTCACTTATCCAATCATCAAGCATACAACATACAGTAAAACAATCACACGTCCCATACAACAGTCCCAGAACCCGCCGGCTGTCCACAACCCGACTCAACCATATCGTATCGGACCACACAACATCGGCCTAGATATCTTCCCGGAACCACATCGGGGCACAAACACGATACATCATACCGGACCACACAACATTGACCTAGATGTCTTCCCGGAAATGTATCGGGGCACAATCACAATACTGATCACGTAACCGTCGGCCTAAATACCCTACACCGGCATACCCTCTCGATGTAGGTATCGTACCGGAACCACTACCCGGGGGACCACGTACATGGGACCACACCGTCGGCCTAGATACCACCCTACACCGGTATACCCCCTCGGTGTAGGTATCATACCAGAACACACCTCATCTCGGAACATACATCAAGAGAGTCTCACGCATCACAATGCCATAATTCGACCACGGTATACCAACCGAGCCAACTTACCACAACACATCACATCGGTCTATCAATCAACCGACCATATCACAAATGTTGGTTCACGTCATATCAAGCATGACACACTTGCCCAAACATAGCAACATACTACACCGAGTATACCATATCATGATTCTCAATCTAACAACGGATAAATCACACATCAAGCATCACAATCATAGATCATGGCATCACAATCAACACATAAACCTAAGGGCTCTACATGGCCCACATGCATTTCTACAGCACGATAATTCCCAAACTTACAGCTCGACATGACTCGTAAGCTATCCCTCATTTCACTCGTTCCTCACATCCTACATGCATACTATCATTATATCAAGTATTCGCAACCTATATGAATACTAATAACTTTCCACAATTAAACCAGTATTCACTACTTTCCCTACCTCGATCGATTTCCAAACGCTTAGTCACTTCACGAGGTCCAAAGGTCTCCTCCTCCGAGCTCGGGTACAAAGTCTAGTATCACACAATAATATGAGAAATAAGCGTATTTCAAGAATGGTTTAAAGAGGAAAACATTCTCAATTAACCCCAAAAGGGCTCGGTTATAGATAGTCGTCCCAATTACTCGAAATGCACCAAAATGGCACAACATGCTCAATTCAGGTCTGCCACGGTTCGGGTCACGACCCGTGGTCTGCACCATCATGGTTCTCCTCACGGAGCCGTGACTTGCGCCGTCACGGTCTCCCTCACAGAGTCGTGACGTCCTCCGTCACGGTCCCCGCACGGATCCGTGACGGGTCTGGACAACTTCGTCCTTCTTCTTCCTCCAGCTCCGATTTCACGAAAATAAACCTCAAAATCTCCATTTTTGACCTTCCCAACCTCCAAAACAGTCCTAAAAACGTCTCTACTTCAATACCCATCACGGGTCTTCATCAAAACTCCACAAATCCAATTGATTTCATCATCTAAACCTAGTTTTAAGCATCTATCATCTACTTCAACCTTAAAAGTTCATCATCCATGGAAATTCAACTAGTTTCAAGCTTTTTTCTAGCAAACCCACTAAGTGCAATTCAACCAAAACGAAAATAGATAGATGATTTACCTTGAGGATGGAAAGGGGATGAAGAAAATGAAGTTTGGGAGATGATTTGACGTAGAAATGAGCAAAAAGTCTTCTCCTTTTTCCTTCCTTCTTCTTCAAGCTTCCATGGAAGCTCCTCCTTTGCTCTCTCTCTCTAAATTTCGGCCAACAAGGTAAAAATGAGCTGAATTGCTCTCCTTTGGTGCCTTTAACCTATACTTGAATTTCCTATTTTACCCCTTTAGGTTTCTTCCTTCTAGATTAGCTCAAGTGAGGGCAAAATGGTCAAATCACACTCATTTCTTCCCTTCCAAGACACCATGGACAAATGATTTAATTAGTTTTAGTCCTTAATTAGGCTTAGTTTGACCCGAGTTTGACTTTTTCGTAAAATTAGCCATTTGAAAGGAAACGAACCAATTAAGCTAATCGTAACGACGGTTAAGCTTTTTGGGCCCCGGAAAGGTCCCGAATGACTCCCGGAGTCATCTGTTGACTTTTTCGGCAAAAAGTCAACTTTCGCCAGAATTCAGCAGCTTAGTCGGGATCGACCGGGGGCGGTTCTTACAGTGCTACAGAAGATGAACGACTTAGCCTTGTTGATCACTTTCCCTGACATGTCCCTAAATGCAGTAAGGATACCCTGAAGGTGTTTGACCTCCTTCCTATTAGCCCTATAGAAAAAGTAGCATTTGTTGGCGAAAAATATATGGGATACGATCGGCGCCCCTCTAGCCACTACAACCTCATGCAAATTCCCCTCTCTCTCTTCTTGATCTAACATATGTTAGAGTCCCTCCATACATAATAAAAACATATAATGGGAGAGTGGACCCCCCTACTGGATGCCCCATCCAGTAGTAAAAGGTGCAATTCTCTTCCTTCCTGAACTGGTCGTGTACTATATCGACTGCATACAGGAAAAGACAAGTGTTTTCCAATGGGGACCGAAGCCAAACGCTCCCATTATCGCTAGGTATGAAAGATCACTCTACCCGATCGCACGCCTTCTTCATATCAAGTTTGAGGGATATAAATGCATTCGGTCCCTGAGTCTTACGGCGAAGAGAGTGAATCACCTTGTACGAGATGAAAATGGTGTCCGAAACTGCCCTCCCTGGAACGAAAGATAATTAGTCCAAGAAGGGGTTTTAGTCGGTTAGAAAGGACTTTGGAGATGATCCAAAATATGACATTGCACAAGGCAATCGGCCTCAGGTCCGCAATCTTTATCGGTGTCTGAGTTTTAGGAATCAACACCAAAACGTCCCAATCAATATTCCTTGTCTAAACTGCTTCCCAAAAAAAACCAATGAACTCAGTACTTAGCGTGGACCAGTAATGTTGGTAAAAGATAGGGTTCAGGCCATTAGGTCCAAGGGTTTTATTCGGCCCCATTTGAAAACCGCGGTACGAATCTCCTCATTTGTTACAGTAACGGTCAACAACCTATTTTGATCCCCCGGTATCAAATATGGAACCAACATCGGGAGTTCATTATAAATTTTTGTAGGTTGAAACGGGTCCGGTTGATGAGGTGCAACGGTCACGATTGGTTAAGTCTTCACCGGAGCCGGAGATCGACAATGCATTGGTTCTGCAACCCGCGTCAACTGGTGTTCAAATTTCAAAGAATCTTGGAATGGAGAAATTTGTCTCAGATTTGGAGATTTTGTTCGTGGACGCGCGCGATCCTCTCGATAATTCGGAACATCTAGCTGGAAAATTGAATCAGGCAACTGTGAAGGTATCATCGTCTCGGAAAGTTATTTCCCAGTTGGGTTTTTTGTACTCAAACCCTGGCCCATGTGTAGGTGAGGTTACTCAAGTTTCAAATTAGGAGTGTGATGGAGGATTCGTCGCATGTTGTTACGAGTTGTGATGGCGTGAACGTCTCAATTGTTGGGCCTAATGTAGGTGCAATTGTCGGGCTTGCTATTGGGGGCATAGATGGTTAGATTAAGAGGGATTCAGTTGTAACCGATCCAGTAATTCCCGCTTCAGTGTATGGTTCTGAGGGTGGGCTCCCGTGTTTGGAGTCTCTGGAATCACATTTGGAGGTTCAAATGGGAGCCGAGGACATCGACGTCTACGGTGTGAAGCTTCCTGTTAAGAACCTTCCGAGCGTGTCTTAGTGAATGATAGATCAGCTACAGTCTCTCGGTGGGTGGATGAAGACAGTTCTCAAGCCAAAGGCATGTAATGGACGTTTCAAGTCCAATTCGGTGCCTCCTTCAGATGTCCCTCATACTCATAATACCATGTTCAAGACTCGGGCTCTCAAGTCGTATCGGGACAAGGCTTTCAGCGATCCGATTGAGACATATGACAGCGAGTGGTGTGAGGAAGTATAGCCCTGTTGCTGGTCTATGTTTCTTTGGTCCGAGTTTTTTCGGAATTGTTTAGTTCTATAGTTACGGGCTTCCCCTATTTGAAGCTTTCGTAGATCGAACTTTTATATAATTGTTATTCTTTTTTTTAGATATTTTTCATTTCAGAAAATTATCTCCTAATAAAAAATGCGCTTATAAAAAAAATTGAAGAAATATTTTTACTGAAAAATAATAGATGTTGGCATGCAGAAGACGAGACGAGACGAGTAATACAAGTGTTGAGCGAGTAATTGTGAAACGATAGGAAGCAAGTAATACAAGTGTTGAGCGAGTAATTGTGAAACGATAGGAAGCAAGTGGGCTGTGGCAGAGAGTAGAAAGCGACGCGCGAGTTTATGGAGTCCACGAGAGGGTGAGAGCCCAAGCCACCTAACGAACCCTCCACATGCCCAAACAGAGCGAAGAAACACACCTGTAGGCTGTAGCTCGACACCGTCTGAGGTTGTCTCTCCACGTGGCATCGACGCGTCCACAATTGTGTTTGTTAAGTGGTTGGGCAGCCAAACCTGCCCCAACACCAATGCCCACACCACCACACTCTAAAGTATACCAATAGTGATTGTTGCACCATTCATTTATTCTCCTCCTCTCATGGATAATAGAGCTCGTACCCTCGTACTATTTTTTCATATTTCTTAATAGTTTATTCTTATTTAATTTTTTTGGGTTCCGTTATGAACAGAAAAATTATAGGTCAAGAATCTTGTACAATACAATGAGAAACGCTATGGTATGGATCTTCCAATCGATTCTATAATTTTTAATTTTATATTTACTTTAACGTACAGCACAAAAAAATGGCAAATCTCTAAAACCAGTATTTGCAGGATTTATTGAATTTAGCCTCTGCCTCTGTCTCTGTTTGTGACATTACACACCTGGCTCTTGAATTGCAACCGTGGTCTTTGATAAGCTTGCTTCTAGTGCATTCAACTCATCTATGTCCAGTTCATCATCATCATCCTCGTCTTCAACCTTAGCATCTGTTGCTGAAGTGCTTGCTCCATTTGCAGAAGAATTACCAATTACCTGTACCGGGAAAAAAAAATTAAGTGTTGGCATTGCTTCATCGACTACATTAACATTAGTAGTTTTAGAACCGTAGACCATATGGTAAAAGCAAGTATCAGAAACTGACCCAGAAGGTTAATTAGATGTGCGTGATTGATCAAGCAATTTTTTGGGCTCTACCAAAATGCCACGTGTATCCACATATTTAATTCTACCTCCAACTTCAGATGCCCTTACAACTATCCAATCCATCTCTTGAGACTTACATATGCTATGCAGGTTTCAAACAATATAATCAAGTTAGCAACATTTGTTGCACATCTAGAACCTAAATATCACATAGCGTGTTTATAGTGCATGTGAGTGTGAAGTTTAAGCAAATAGATAGCTACTCTAAAGTTTCACAATTGGTGCCGTAAGATTTCATCAACTACAGGATTAATTCTATCTCTAGGAGCTATAATAAAGTAGTATATACCTTCTGCTCAGTGGCATGAGATTCTTCTTCTCTTAGGTATTTTTCATAAGCCTCGGCATCATCAACAAACAAACTCGAATCGGACAGGAATAGTTCACGGCCACTGAAATAAACGGCAACTGTACACTTTTAGCAAATAACGCCGAAGAAACTATCTCAAAAATTTCACATAAGCAGTTGCACTGATGATGTACCTCATCCGGTCATTCTTAGCCCTCTCTGCCCTCTGTGCATCTAAGCCAGCTTCTCTTTCTGCAATCTTTTTCTTCTTCCATTGCATGAATATCTCGGGAGTCAAAGGTGTTGATGTGGTTACTTTTGCACGCTGAAGTCAATATCAGCAATCTAGTTAGATGAAATAAAAATAGGAGAAACAGAGCTTGTAGAGGTTAATATTGTCAGGTAAGTGATACGGAAACATTCTAGTTAACCTCATTTTCAATCTCCTCTTCAACGGATATCATCTTTTCAGTTTCTTCCTCTAACAGAGCTTTCATCTGTGATTTCAAGACATATCCAGGAGGAAGAGCATGCCTGTAGTGGCATTCTTTGCCGCCATTTGGGCACACCCAAAACCAACCATATTGCTTCTTCTCCACCGCTTCTATGAAGTATTTGCATACCTGCACATATATTCAGAAAGAACAAATGAAAGTATAACAGCGATAAATAACACAAGATGTACCTCATATTAACGAATATACACAAAAAGCTTACGATATCAGTTGGTTTGTTATGCTTGTATTCCTTGTTCTTTGACTCCACAACTTTCTCCAGAGTCTCTTGGTCCCAATCATCCATTGTTTCTGAAATAAATAATCAGATCAAAAGTCGTAGGTAAGCAGATTACACCAGCTTAATATAGCATGCTTAGGCTGATAAGCAATACCATGGTCACGCTTGTCGCTGTAAAGATCAATCTTTTCTCCCTTTCTCTGGACATTCAAATCATGAGAGAACTTGCATTTGAAGCCTTTAGCACACTGCCCTGCTTTGTAAAACTCGCATAATATGGACTTGGGATCAACACCTGACCACATTACAAGAGAGTCCAGTGATGTTCTGACCAAGTATACAGAAGAGTTCCGACAATCAACAAGTAATTACCAACTGGCACTTTGGGCTGACTGACAGCAACTTTGAACAAATCACTTAGCTCCTTCTCCCGGGACTTCTCTTCTTCCTTCTTTTTCTGGCGATAAAACACATCGATCGTAAGCAAAAGTAGTTTCAATTTAAAATTACACATCTCTCTTAGTTAATGAAACTCCGATGTATGGGTTATATTTTCTTGTTTTGGAATCAATTCCTGAAGCTACACTAGCAGTTCGAATTGTGGCTATTAAGAACCCCTTTCTTCCATCCCATGCCAACATGGAAGAAAACTTTACTAATTAATGACAATAACACAACTTGCTAACACATACCACAAAACCACTTGTAAGCAATTTTTTTTTATCATAAACAGGAAATGTTATTTCATTCTCCATTTTCACAATACAATGAACAATCAACACCCATCAGCTGGGGCATTTCATTGTACCCTTTCTCTCGTATAATGAAATTTCACATCGCTTATAAAAAAAAACACCCATCAGCTGGGAAACTCCAAATTGAAAAAAAAACATCCAAAACTGGACAGAAATTATGGGAAATATCCCATGTTTTTGCTCTTTCTCAACTATACCAACCCATATAGTTGTATTGATAGCAATAATTTCATCGTCACCGTTTCTCAACATAATAACCAATTCGTCAACTCATTTTCGATTTCGATTTCGATTTCAATTTCCTATGTCTCACTTAATCAAACATGCAACAGAAGAGTCCATTTCCAAGCGTCTCTTACGTTAACAAAATTTGAGGAAGTGGTGCGGTGAAGGAATGGAATGTACCTTGGCGGAGAGCTTAGAAGGGTCGGGCTTGGGCTGTACGGAATGCTTGAGGGTCTGGACGTACTTCTGGACATTCTTGCTCTTGTTCTTATTCTTGAGCCCGAAGGTCTTGTCTTCGACGATCTTCTGCTTCTTCGCCAAATCGGCTTTTGATTGCTGCTTTGGAGGCATCCCTTATCGGCATCAAACCAGACCTCGTCCGCGACCGATCCTAGTGCCGTTTATATTGATTCTCCGACGAAGACGGTGGTGATGGTGGTGGTGGATGTGGCCAGACAGCTATGTCTATTTGGGTGGTTTGAAAATTGGGCTGGACGGGATCGAGAAGCTACGTCTGGAAAGTAATTGACCCATCTGTTCTTCGGTGATGGTGGACTTGTGTACGTGGCAGTCATTTCTGCATTTGCTTTGGTTTTTGTGGGCTCCGCTTTCCTTGTTGCCCGCTCGATTTCGACACCTAGGCATGTATATTTTGTCATATTTCTAGTTTTTAATCCTCAGTTTCATGACGTGCAACATTAGGTGAAGGAAAGTACACCTGTGGCTTTACGCAATTATATTTTATTTATCATATTTTTCAGATTAAATAACTTTATTTATTATTGTTCGTGACTAACTTGTAGGGATGAGAAAATCTCTCTCTCTCTCTTATTAGGAATCGTGTCTTAGATCTAGTTGTAGCTGCGTTATGGTGCTTTTTTCTGCCACTGTCGTTGTCATGCACCTTGTTCAGCTGCCACATAGGGTTGGGTCTGTCGGTCGCGTCGCCCTGGTGTCACCCTGTCCCATCCGGTTGACTCCCTCACAGACCACACCTGGTGTGGAGGATAAATATCGGTGGGGATGGCTGCCTTCGTCCCCATCTTCTCCTACTCTCTCCCTCGCCTTGGGTCGGTCCTATTCTCCTGTGGTCTTGTCGGCTTCATTATCTTCAATGGTGTTGTCGGGGGGGGATTTCTGGGCCGCATCAGGGTGACCTAGTACGACGCTATTGGGTATCTTCTCCTCCACGACGCGGGGTGGTCCCGCCCTGCCGAAATCCTAGACCGTCTACCCGGGCTAACTATGACCTTGCTCTGTTGCCTAGGGTGGATGACGTTAGGTCTAGGTCTCCGATGTTTGATCCCCCTCGAAACCTAGGTGGGGGGATTGCTCGGGAAGTCACGGTGGGCTCGGGGTACTCCATGTCCACGACGGTACGAGTCCGGTCCTGATGCGTGGTCCGTGACGTTCACTGGTGGAGGGAGAAGACGGTGGAGGCTCCGTCCACGTTTGCTCGGCGAGGCTGGGCACGGATGCAGTTTCGGGTCTGGATACCCTACGGTGGGGGTGTTCCTGGCCCCGGGCGTGGGCTCAGGCGGGTGCTATATCCGTCCTCTCCGGGTTGTATGGGGCAGACCTCACCCGAGGACCACAGGGTTGACGCTGTCCTGAATGGGAGCCTGGAAGACGGCGATGCAAGGACCGGGATTCTGGGGGGACTACTTCCAGCCCGTTGACATTGGATCCGATGTCACGCCCCAAATCCGGTTTTGACCGGATTCGAGACGTGAGCTAAGAATAATAATAAAGTAAGCAAATATTTAAATGAAATAAACTTCAACAATAGTTCAAACTGATAAATCCTGATAATAAGAGTCAAATGCTCAACATCCAAATAAAAAAAGTTTAGTACAAAAAAGGAAGTACGTCTCTAGATCACCCAAAACTAGGACTCTCGCTAAGCTTCCAAGCTCCGAGACGTCCTCTAAATCAAATCCCGCTCAAAACTTGTAGAACAGTAGAGAAGGGGGTGAGCTTTCGCTCAGTAGGAAAAAGTAGTAAAGAGAGTGAACAATTTCTCACCACCACGGATACCCGTCCGATTATGGCATACTAGTAAGACAATAATAAAGACCATTTAAGCAAGTAACCCAAAGACAACTCTTGACCCTACTCGGGAGCAACCCGTAAATCAACCCGATGCAGAACCGACACTTAGGCATTTTTCCTCAACTATGCCTTTAGCACTGTCACCCAAGCAATTATCATTGGATTACGACCACAGTTATCTCATACTGACCACGTGTGCGAACTCGCACGACAATACACTGAACTCAGGTATAAATGTATTCAAAATCACAGAGGATCACATAACAGGCATAAGTAACCACATCAAACCAAAACAGCTCAACACACAGAGTAATATCATTAGCAACCACTTCCACACCAGGTGTCCTAGAGCAATGCGCCGGATTCCATAGCCACGGCTTAACATATCGTACCGAATTCGACATCGGCCTAGATATCTTCCCGGAACACACAACGTCGGCGTACAACTCATAATATAGCGGACCGGAATCCTTTATCGGTCGGGTATATCTTCCTGTAGCACGGGGTACAAATATCATCACACATACCATACCGGAAACTCAGCATCGACCTAGGTACCCTATACCGGAATCCTCCATCGGTATAGACATTACTCTGGAACACCATCCTCGACTCTAGATATTCTGTACCGGACTTCTCTACATCACATATATCGCACCGGAACCCGTCCTCGGCCTAGGTATCCTATACCGAAATCCTCTACGGTATAGATATCGTACAGGAACACCATCCTCAACCTAGATATCCTATACCGGAATCCTCCACGGTATAAATATCGGCTCGGAACACCACCCTCAAACATATCATACCAAACACATCATACTAGCATACCATACCGAACATATCATATCGACATATCACACCGAATATATCAGACCAACATGTCATACTGAACATATCATACCGAACACACAACATCGGTCTATCATTCACCCGATCATATCACAAGACACTAATTCACACAAACATTCACCCCGTTCTCATAGCATATTATGGTCCTTAATTAACAACGGAACATACCACATATTAAACATTACCAGCTACTAATCACAGACAAGCTCAATCATCACACAATCCTACGGGTTCGACATGGCCCTCATGCAATTCTACAGCACAACAAATCCCACACCTACGGGCACGACATGGCCCGCAAGTGGTTCCATGTTTTAAATGACTACGCTAGTTATTCACATCCAACATATGACTCTACAAATATTCCGGTTGTTCATATCCTATATGCATTCTAGTAACTTTTCGTAATTAAACCGGTATTCGCTACTTTTCCCTACCTCAACCGCTATCCAACACGAACAACCACGAGTCACCTAGTAGCCTCCTCCACCGTGCTAGGGAACAACGTCTAAAATCACAAATAATACGAGAATTAATAATAATTCACGGGTGGTTTAAAGAGAAAACACCCAAACTAATCCCCAATTACTCAACATGTCAAAATGGGTCCGGAATGGCCCATTTCGCCCGGTTTGGCGAATATGCCCGGGATCGAGAAAACGTTCCTCGGTGTCCCGAAAAATTCCATTTTCGTTTCTAACAATCCTAATTAAATTCACGTGTTCCAACACACTTGGCGGAATCAATTTCCGGTGTCCGAGCGTTCTAATTCCGCAATTAAAGTTTCTAATCACATTTTCCGAATTTGCACGAATCACTTCCATAATTCGTTCCGGGTGTGAATTATCGATCCAGGGTTCATCCAAGACCACCCGAACACGACAACCCGCACCCCGGCCAAGTGGGCCCACGGTCACATGTGGGCCGTGGATGACCGGACCGCCACCGTGTGGCCGGTCACGGTTTCGTGTGTGGCCGTTCCTCCAGCATGGTCGGTCACCTTACTCGGTGGCCGGAACTCCGGTGACCGGTCGGAGCTCCGGTCCCCGGAAAAATAATTCCGTTCTCCCAAAAGTTCCTAACAAGCTCTAGATTCTCCAAAACTCCATTGTTAAGCTCCAAACCCTCAAAAATAGCTTCAACAACCCCAAAATTTCAGCACCCAAGGTTGGGTTTCATCAAACTAACAAAACCCAACTCATTTCCATCAAAGTCTTACACTTTCTCTCCACAATTCATCCATTTAATTACCATCAAAACCTCAAACCCATGAAACTCAAGCCTAGTTCATGCAATTTCTACCAAACCCATAACTCAAAGTTCATCAAAATGAGATTTGATTGAGAGTTTACCTTGGGAAATGAAGAAAGGATGAGAAATATGGAAGAATGAGGGACTTTGGTGGAGAAATCAAGCAAAAGGAACTTCCTTTTCTTCCCTTTCTTCTTCTTCAAGCTATGGAGCTCCAACCTCTTTCTCTCTCTCTAATTTTCGGCCAAGGAAATGAAAATGCTGAATTTGTTGCTCACATGTGTCATTTAACCTAAAGTAGAAATGTCTCTTTTGCCCCCGTTTGTCCTTTTCCATCTTAAGCCAAAAATGAGGTTAACTAGGTCATTTCTCACCCCTTTCTTCTCCTCCAAGACACATGGACCTGTGTCCATGTGGGGTCCACCTCTACCCATAATTATTTCATCCCATTTAATTTAATCCGATAAAGCCCCTAATTTGACCCCGTTTGACCCGGATTTAACTTTTTCGCAAAAGTAGTCATTTGAAAGGAAACGACCCAACTAAGCTAGCCGTAGCCAAAATCTACTTTCTCTAGAATCTCTAGACCATGAGCATTGAACTGTTGCAGAACTAGGTCCCCTGTAGCCAAAGCTTTTACACTTAGTGATTTAACATACTCTCAATCATTTCTTCTTGCCCGTCTATAAACATGGAGATGACACTTTTTGATAGGGGTTTGGTAAATAACCACAGTTGGTGATTTTCCTTTGCCTCTCTTTTTCTGTTTGGTGATTTTTGAAGATACTTGCGTCGCACGCAAAGTCATGTCGATGCTGAGAGGACTGCATATAACGATATAACCAAAGCTTCAATACAATCGTTAATATTGATCACCAATTCGATGCCCATCCCAAATAATGAATATGAGATGAGACCTGAGCATAGAAAATGACCAAAATA
Source organism: Erodium maritimum (assembly GCA_963921825.1). Taxonomy (NCBI): domain Eukaryota; kingdom Viridiplantae; phylum Streptophyta; class Magnoliopsida; order Geraniales; family Geraniaceae; genus Erodium; species Erodium maritimum. The sequence goes on from OY997589.1 coordinate 35,416,976, forward strand.
ATGTATTATCGTTAAATTATACGCATATTTTTCAAATCAAAACATAAAGGAACGTACTTTTAAAATTTAACAATTTTGAAACATAGTTGCTGAATTTGTCTTTTTGGTCAGTCATGCTTTGAGTTAGGCTTGGGCCCATTGGAACGCGATAGTTGGACTATAGGCCCATAAAACACGTGCCTTTCAAATTCAATCCACTTTAAAATTCTTAGAAAGAAATAATAAATATCAGACCCGCCAAACAGACTTTCTTCATCAGAATATGAGAGAATTTGTGGTTGTTGGCTCCTCCATTGTCACTCCTCCGAGCTTCTTCAACCACCATCACAAGCCTCCACTTATCTCCGCTTCCGTTTCTCGTTCCCCTCTCCAATCTACCATCTACTACCGCAATAGAGACCTCAATTACTACGCTGAACTCGCATCGAAGCACGCCCGCGATGGCCGTCTCGAAGATTTTGCGATGATTGCCGAGACCCTCATTGCCTCGGGCGTTGGAGCTGGGCATTTCGTTTCGGCTCTGAGTGTCGATCACGTGGCGAAGGGAATTTGTGGTTGTCTAGGCGAAGGGAATGTCTGGGGCGTTGTCGAGGTTCTGAGGAAAGTTGACAGGCTGGGGGTTCCTCCATTGACATTGATTGATGGGTCTGCTATGAAATTACTCGGAATCGAGTGTCGCCGAATTGTGAGAAGCTGCAGATTGGAGGAAGCTGTTGAGCTCATGGAGATTCTTGCAGGTAGAAACTATTAGGGGTAACTCTCGTAGCTCTAACCTTTCATTTATTATCAAATAATAACCTAAACAAAGGTTGGTTCTCATATCATAACGTTGACCGTAATGTTTGTCATTTTCCGTCCTCAAGTTTAACGGCCGTTTAATGAGTAACAGAAAAAGTTGATAGGTCAGGGTTATGATTTGAGAATAAATGAAAGGTCTACGTTATGACATCAAGTTTTCTCATGTCATTTTAGGAATGTTTTAGAGTCACGTGACAAGCATGTGACTAGTATTTCACGAAATCAGTCAGGCTTAACAAATTTTGATACATTTTGAGAATTAATTTGTCAAACTTGTTACTACCTAAGAAAGTTGATAGGTATGAGTTATGATATGAGAATTGACCAAAGTACAACGAGACTACATAGGGTTTTTCCAAACTATTAATATGGTCTCTGGGTTTCGCATTTTTTTTCTTCATGTTTTCATAAATTATTGACATGATCGAGTGGTTTCAGAATAACATTTCTCTATTGAAGCATTTTAGAATCACTATAGTAGCTGCAATTGATGTTGGTATTTATATACGCTCTAGATTAATGGAAAAAGATAGTAAATAAAAATGGGGTTTTAGAGTTTTAGTATGTGAGCATGAACTTTGCACGGAAATAAATTTTACTTCAAAGAAGGGAAATCATGTAATGTCGAGGGAGATTTGGGTGTGTATTTATGTTATGTTGTTCATGTGGATAACAAATGGTTCCTTTGGTTCAGGTCTTCGATTCTCAACCAAAGAGCTGGTTGATCCATCTGATGTTATAAAGATCTGTGTCGATAAACGCAACCCTAATATGGCAATAAGGTTGGATTATATATTTCACTAGTTGTTGGTATCATGCCAATTCCTTGCAGTAGAGGGAGTGGTGTAGTGCCATAGTGCTCCTGTTGAGAATGTTTGTTCGATTTTCTCTTGTGCGAAATTGGAATGTTGCTCTTGACTATCAATTCGCTTTTTTTAATTACCTACGTTAATCCCTTAACAATCACATATGCAGGTATGCATGCACTTTCCGGCATGCAGAGATATTGTACTGCTACATAATTAAAGAATTTGGAAAGAAAGGAGACTTGCCATCTGCTCTGCTGGCATTTGAAGCATCCCAGCAAAAGATTAGCAGTCCAAATATGTTTATCTACCGCACAATAATTGATGTTTGTGGTCTCTGTGGCGACTACATAAAATCTAGGTACATATATGAGGTACTTGTCTAGGCTTTTAACAAGAAATCACTTCTGTGATTCTAATGTAGATTGCATGTTTCCACTGTGTGGTTTATCCATTATAGAAGTATATGAATGACAAGCATAACTTTAGGAGATGTGGATATAGAGATTAATTGTGTTGGGAAGAATCACGGTCCTAGAGCAGTAATTACAAGAACAAATACTTTTGCAAGTTCCCTACTTATCAAACTATAGGGAAGGGAATGCACAGGACGCTTAAGGGCGGGGGAGGAATGTGAGGGTTGGGGTTTTCAGTAGATTCAATTAGCAAGAACTAAAAATCTGAACTGGTGATACCTAATGTGCAATCCAGATTTCAAACGCCACCCTTTAGATTTTGAGTGTTTGTCTTATACATACTTTTGTATGCACGGGTTTTGCTGCAGGAGTTACTTAGTCAGAAGGTCATCCCCAATGTATTTGTCTTCAACAGTCTGATGAATGTAAATGCCAGTGATTTGAGCTACACGTTGCAAGTATACAAGAATATGAAGGTAAACCATTTTCATGCATATGAAAAGCTCACATCTTCATAGGTTAGTTTGTTTATCAAATTATCATGTACATTTCAAACCTAATCCATTTGCATGTCCAGAATCTAGGTGTATCTGTAGATATGACATCTTATAATATCCTTTTGAAGGCCTGCTGTCAGGCAGGAAGGGTCGATATGGCCCAAGATATTTACCGTGAATTACAGCAACTGGAATCTACAAAAGCAGTGAAGTTGGATGTTTTCACATACAGCACAATTATAAAGGTATATTTCAATGTACTATCACGTCAGTTTCAGTGCCTCCTTACATATTGTTCATTTGTTAATTCTTGCATAGATATTGTGTTTATTTTGCACATATGTTATACCTTGGCTTCATATCTACCCCAGCAATACTTTTCAGGTTTTTGCAGATGCAAAGTTATGCCACATGGCACTAACAGTCAAAGAAGATATGCTATCAGCTGGTGTAATTCCAAATACAGTTACATGGTGTTCATTGATCAGTGCATGTGCCAATGCCAGGCATGTAGAGCGAGCAATTCAGTTATTTGATGAGATGCTTTTGGCTGGCTGTGAACCTAATTCACTGTGTTGCAATATCCTATTACATGCTTGTGTTGAGGCTTTCCAATATGATAGAGCTTTTCGGCTTTTCCGGTCTTGGACGGGAGGTAAAATGTCAGAGACTGATATAGAAGACTACAATTGCAAGACAGGTTATATAAGTGGGGAGAAAACACACGAACAATGTCCCAGTAAATCAAACTCCATATCCAGGAGACATTTAAGTCTGCCAAAAACTTTTTCTTTCAAACCCACTACTGCGACATATAACACATTAATGAAAGCTTGTGGATCTGATTACTACCGTGCAAAAGAAATCATGGATGAGATGAAACAACTAGGTTTTTCTCCTGATGTAATAAGCTGGTCGAATTTGATTACTATATGTGGATTATCAGACAATGTGGAGGGTGCCATAGAGGTAAGACATATATATTCCCTTTAACTTAATTATCAGTGTTATCATTACTACTTGTTGATATTGCTTTTTTGCAGGTTTTTTACAGTTGTAGTGTAGCGTATATCATTTTATGGGGCACGTTTTGAGCTCCAATTAGATCCCTGAACAATCTTCTTATTATTTTTTTGTTTTGTTTCATCAGTCTCCAGATAAAAAGGGCCATCATCCTTGTTTAATTTAATGTGGTGATTGTATGTTTTTTAAATCCCCAAAGTCAGTATTGCAAGAGTTTATGTGCCAAACCTCCTCAATATAAAAATAACGCTGAGACAGTAAGGGACTTACATCTAATGGGTTCAAAGTCGCTATGAGGTAGCTAGGGAAGTTAGATTCTTCTCAATATGCCCCCCTACTATATATGAAGAATAAGAACCAACCTTGTTTTTCGCTGAATTAAGAATTTAATATCTTTCTTTAACGACTTAGTTCTTCTGGTTATTCATAACTTGGTATGCTGCAATGAATACCTTTCTAACTCTCACAAGCCATTGTAGTTGCTGTAGTGTTAGCCTTCCATTTCTTAATCATTTCATGTGCACCAAATAGTCAAAACAATATAATGTTTTCTTAACTTATCGTTCTCTCCCAGCAGATTCTGAGTAGTATGAATATGGCTGGAATTAAGCCTGATGTCATTGCATATACGGCAGCTATTAAGGTTCGAAGCACATTTGTAACTCTATTGTTAACATGTGCACTCTACTTGTATTTCGCGTCATGTTAAATTTGTTTGTTTCTAATATTGATAGTCACACTCTTCATTGCTAGGTTTGCGTGAGAAGTAAAAATTTGAAGTCAGCTTTCTCGTTATATACAAAAATGAAAAGATCCAATGTACTACCAAACCTGGTAAGTGTTAAGACTAAAGAGTTAATTTATTATTTTTGAAAAGATAGACTGCATGAGCATGGAAAATGTCATTTAAGTTTTGGTCAACTTTGTTGTGTGGACAAGGAACTAAGCAGTAAACTTCACTATGTGGTTAGTAGTGTTTTATATATATCAGAGTACTGACTAAAAAACAAATGTAGTTCAGAGTAATGGGAATGCTTTTGTTACGGTGACACATGGCAAAGGTAGTTAGTAGTTTAGAAAGCTTTCTTGCTGGTTAATTCAATATGGTAAAAAAATCCATTGCAGGTGACATATAATACACTCCTAAGAGCTCGTAGTAGATATGATTCCTTGCATGAAGTACGACAATGCCTGGCTGTATATCAAGATATGCAGAAAGCAGGGTACGTTATAATATAGTGATTTTTGTATCGAGTTTTCATTAGAGTATTACTCTTGCAAATTATGGAGAACCTATCAATAAGTTCAGTTATTTTGGCTGAAAATAGCCCATATCCTTTTTTTGTTGATGTTTCTGGTTCATAATCTTATGGGCACTGGTGTCTAACATTATCCTTTGCGTTGGGAGAATGACAGGCAATCTTTCTTCCAATGTTGATACTGATATACCTGAATGCTTTAGTGAACTCCTTGTTCTCATGATTAAGCATCTAAATTACAGGTACAAGTCCAACGATTACTATCTCAAGGAACTGATTGAGGAGTGGTGTGAAGGAGTAATACATGAAAAGGGCAAGAATCAAGATGTCAACTTCTACAACAGACCTGTTCCGGAAAGAAGGTCTCACAGTCTACTTCTTGAAAAAGTTGCAGCACACTTGCGAGAGAGTGTTGCTGAAAGCTTGACAATTGACCTTCAGGGGCTTACAAGGGTAGTAAATATCAATCTGGCTCATGAGTTTTATATGACATCTACGGTTCTAAACTATACTACCATAGTTCCATTGTGTCCATTTGTCCAACATGGTTTACTTCTTTGTCTCCTACTGTTGTTGCATGACATAGTTTATAGTTGGGATAATTGCCTAAAAAAAGTACTATGTATTCACTTATTTGAAAATTGCAGCCCTCTATTTTGATGATGGCAAAAAATAAACTTGTTTTTTTAGTCGCTCTTTGTATTGATTTGATTTTAAATGGTGATTTTACCCTTGACATATAACGATTTAAAAATAATTAGTAAAAACAATAAATCCTTAATTTTCTTCCTCTTTGTACGAAACAAATTAAGGGAGATGAAAATTCTGGATTTTATGTTTTGTTTTTTACTCGTAAAAACTTAAGGGTAAATCATCATTTTGAAACAAGTTAATACAAAGTGCAACGAAGTGCCACAAAAAGACAAGTTCAGACTCTTTTTTGCCACTATCAAAGAAGAGGCTACGATATGCAAAATAATGAATACCTCATGATGCTTTCTTACAATTACCCCCTTATAGTTTACCTGCACTCCCTTTCGACAAGCGTTACACTTTTGTTATTGCTTTGCGATAAAAACTTCCTCAATTTGCATGATATGCAGGCTGAAGCTCGAATTGTTGTTCTTGCTGTACTACGGATGATCAAAGAGAATTATACCATAGGTACAAAAACCCTTATTCATTGTCTGTTCTAAATGTTTAGTCATTTCCAGTAGTCTTTAATTTATAATCATGCAACATATCACAAAGTAGGTTTATCATGATAAGAACTCATCCGAAAGGCTAGTCAGGCAATCCAACTTTATCCCTTTTGATTCTGTCTGATCTTTGTCCTGCAGGAGATCCTGTGAAGGATGACCTGCAGATAATTTTAGGACCCGTGAAAGTAGAAGCAGATTCGTCAAAAAATGAGGTGAAAGATGCAATAACTGAACTTCTGAAGGAGGAACTGGGACTCGAGGTTCTTTTCGACGGGCCTAGATTTGCAGCTGATAACAAGGAGACTTCCACGAGGAGACCGGCAACTATACAAAGGTTAAGGGTCACAAGGAAATCGTTGCGTAGCTGGTTGTGGAGAAGTGCAAGTAGGCTTGACTGCAAGACGATTATTCTGTGAGTACCTGAACTAAATTTTGTACATAATTCTTTGCTATATGTGTGTATATTTCTTCATATGACAGTACAAAAATAAGTCTCCTTTTTAACCTCACCAGTGTTTATATGAGTTGGTACATAAAATGTAACCTCCTGACTGTTGATGCGCAACACAACAATACTTACACATATTTCATGAATATTCATCAGTCTTGCTTATTATATGATATGATCTGTACAGAGGAAACAGAACAAACTGTTACCGGTTTTGTCTGCTCCCATCCAAATAAATAAAATCATTTTGGTCCGATCTTGATCTGACACGGGAAATAGTCTTCTCCTAAGACCTGATCTGAAAATAAAAATTAGTTTTAATTTCAAGAAATCCATGAGGATCAAATAGGCAGATAGCTATTATTTTACTTCCAATCACTAATTTCAACCAATTCTTTTATTGGGTCTATGGATAAAGAAAAAAAATGTGTTTTTGTAATCATTAATTGTAACTAAATCTTGTATTTTGATATATTAAATTATTAACAAATTAGTATGCATGTACATGATTTTTTTTAATGAGAGTATACATGTACATGTATATCAGGTAGTGACGGGTGGGGATGTTCTCCCCTTCTGAAATTGGCGATTTTAGTTTTCTGTCCGGACTAGCTATGACCTTGGTCAGCTAACTTTGTTGGGTTTGTATCATTTTGCGCTTTTTATGGTTTTATGGGCTGTTTATGGGTTTTATGATCCTGTTTATATTCAATTTATTGTATGTTGGATTTGTCACATGTCCTACTTAGAAAGGGCTAACCTTGGTTATGTACAATCTATAATTTAAAATAATTTTTTATTTATTTATTTTAAGATGTTCAATATGAATTACAGATATGTTATGAAAATAATGTGTTGGATGACTAATTCATTTCTCGGAGACTTTTAGACTTAAGTTGCAAGACTTTTGGCTTTCCATTTCCTTTTATGTGTAGATTAATGTGTATATGTTAATATGTCATTAAGGTTATGTCCTTTCATGTATATCTTATGAGCCAATAAATAAGAGACTATTGTAAAGGATGAAAGCATATCAATGAAATAATCTATTCTACTCTTTCCATATTCTCTTGTTTTTTCTTGATATTGTTCTTCCATTGTTCTTCTATTCACAAGTATTATCCTTACTTTCACAACACGTTATTAACACGAATTGCTCTACTATCCAGGTATAAAGTTTTGTATTATCGTTAATTTATTTAAATTTGATTCATGCTTATTTATATAAGTTCATTTACGTTTTTCGATAAGTATGCTCTGTGATTGCCAATATACATTGGATCTTTCACATCAGAAATTTGATGTTTATTATACTTGTGCTTTTTTTATTTGATACTCGAATATGAGATTCATTGAATTCGAATCATTTGGACCTGAAGTTCCAAGATACGAACCGTTTGCTTATCACATGCAAATTGGCTTAAAGGCATGAAGCTTGAATATATACGGTTACATGGATAGTTTGGCTACTCCATGTGTTTGCTCATCGCATGGTCGTTTTGTGAATGAATTTGTGAGGTTGTATATTTGTAACCTGAAGTTTACAAGTATGATGATATGTTGGATCAAAATTTTCAAATACATAATATCATCGACTTGATGTATATTGGACCAAAAGTTCCAAATACATGGTACAACAAATGGTTGTGTATTCTCTTCCATATATGAATAAGAATATTACAATTGATGGTTCATGTAACTAATGACACGTTCTTTACTTATATTTTTACTTAGTTGATTATATTGATTCTATAGTTTTACAATGTCGAACCATTTTGAAGAAAAGATTTACGAAACCTGAAGTTTTGATTAAAGATCGTGGATCTTATAACTTACTGAAATTAGAGTGACCCGAAGTTCACATGTATCTAATGATGACAAAACCTGAAGTTTTGGTTCAAAGTATAAACTTGAAGAAATTAGAGTGACCCGAAATTCACATGTACCTAATGATGACAAAACCTGAAGTTTTGGTTCAAAGTATAAGCTTGAAACTTAAGCCCGAAGCTTGTAACTTGTGTCCATGGCTTGAAGCCTAAAATTTTATATATAGTTATATTTATTTATTACGAATACCCCACGAGCTTTCTCGGTGTGTGGTTATATAAATATATAATTTCTATATTTATACACCCCACGAGTTCGTTCATTGTGTAAATCATAATATATACTTATTCATATTTGTGTGAACATTATACAAATTCGATGTGTAACATGAAGTTTACACACGTCATGATATTGTGAACATGGAGTTCTATAATTGTCAAGAAACAAATTTATTGGACCCATCATCCAAGTAAACAAGCTATATACAGTTACTGGAAAAAAAAATGTGACATGAAGCTTACATAGAGACTTGAAGTTCTAAAATGGTATCCTTGCAGGATAAATCAAAGAAACTATTTTCACACATCATCATATTATTTATAATCGATGAAAAATGTTTTCCACTACATTACTTCCATCTAGTATGCTCTTGAAGTAGCATTACCGAGAACGAAAAAAAATCAGACTTGATATATTTATTTAGTAATGAATTATTGTTGAAAACTATCAAGCTTTCCCTGTTGGCAGCACTCCATTTCCTGAAGTGAATGTGATAGGATATGGGTAGATCCAGACCCAAGCAAGATCGATGCCCCAGACGTGGTCGCGGTCGTAGTCATAGTTATGAGCCAAATAATTTCCAATTCCATGAAAAAAAATATAATAAGGTGTACCACAAGAAGTGAAACGAGTATGAAAGGCATAAGAAAGAATATGGCCCACCAAATGAAAACTCATGAACGTGATGTAAGTTATATTGTAAATGTAGTTGGTCGCCTAACTGAAGTGCGATCAAAGATTTGATTGAAGAAAAATAATAAAGGGTGGAGACAAACTTTATTGATGACCTAGATCTTGAAGATCTAATAAAATGTGTCTAACTCGTTTGTAGATGATGACGAGAAAACAAGTATCATGCATATGAGCCAATCTTTGGATTATTTGTATTAATAAATCTTTTATATTCTTTTGTAGTATGCAAACTAATACATTAATTTTCTCATATTAAAGGATATGGATACCAGAAGTGATCTATCTAATTACAGAAATGATAAAGATATGACCATGGTCGAGGCAAGCGTGAATACCATTATGGGTGCTGCAAATATAATAGAGGACTCCAGAAGAGCTACCTTGTTAATGCAAAATGAAATAATTGGAGTGTCTTGTTTATAATTTTATTTATTTGTCTTATGACAAACTATGGACAAAAGTTTATCTGATTATGTTAAAAGCAACGGGAATCACTTTGCTTGACAGATTAAAGTGAACAAAATATCTGGTGCATCGGATCTTATTAAGGCTCCGGAAGAGCTAATGTAATGTTACACAATTTATTATCAATGATGCAATGTTCTCAACCAGATCAAAAAGAAACTTGTTAAGTTTCAGGGATATTCGCCGAAATGGTTATCACATTGAGACAAAAAATGAAAATGACGTTGAATGTGTATACATCACATCCATGGTCTCGGGGAGAAAAGAAATCGTGGAAAAACTCCCTTCATATAGTTCTGGATCATATTATATTTCATTATACCAATTGAATCCAATATGGTACATGATTAACCAAAAACCAATGGACCCATCAAATTTTATGATATGGCATGATCATGTAGGCCATCTGGGTTCCACAATGATGCGAAGAAACATAGAAAATTCACATGGACATACCCTGAAGAGTAAAATTGTCCTTTTTGTCAAAAGATTACCCATGTGTTGCTTGTTTTCAAGATAAACTTATTACAAGACCATCTTCAATGAAAGTTGAGACTGAATGTCCAACATTTTTAGAAAGACTTCACATAAATATATTGAAATTCATGACATGTGATATGTTTACGGCACGATTTGCCGACTGTCAATTTGATGAGACAATTTCCCTGCATTAGGGGGAGATAAAGAAACTTCTGAAAAAGAAAGACGAGAAATTTCATGGAATGCATTGACATTGTCTCATTTTGATCCTCATACGAATCAATGTGAACTAGAAGTTCAGAAAATTACCCACTTACGAAAAGTTGCAAACACATTGCCTAATGCATTTATAGATGTTAAGACTGTGATAAAATCACAGATACCAGTTGCTAATGTTCCTTGTAGAATTATTCTTCCTGATGAAGAAATGGGAAATATGCTAGCGCTAGCAAATGAGTCTAAAGCACGCAAGAAGCGTGACAGACCTATTGGATCCAAAGATAAAAACCCAAGAAAAAGAAAGAAACAAGTTCAGCAAGTTGGTACATCAAATGATATTACAATTCTTGAAGAAATAAAATGTGATAAATGAAGAGACGTCTTCAAAAGATGATGAAACACCTGAAAAAGATGACAATGAAGAGATCTCGATTAATTATGTCACTTCAGGTAAAAGATGGAATAGAAAAGAAATTTTTGTGGATGATATATTTACACATGTAGTTGCATTAGATATTTCATAAGGAAACGAGGATCATGAACCAAGATCGGCTAGTGAATACCGACAAAGAAATGATTGGCTGAAATGGAAAAATGTCATTGAGACGGAATTGAATTCACTCAATAAACGCCAAGTCTTTGGACCTGCAATCCAGACGCCTGAAGATGTCAACTGTAGGATATAAATTAGTATTTGTACGTAAGAGAAATGAGAAAAAACGAGGTCGTAAGATACAAAGCGCGACTCGTCACACAAGGATTTTCACAACGACCATGAATTGATTATGAAGAGATATTTACGGTTATGGATGCAATCACATTTAGATTTTACTTCTTTTTTATTTTTTATTTTATTTTACTTACTTAGTATGAGTCACTTGATAATGACATTTACATAAAAGTCCTTGAAGGATTATAAATGCCTGAAGCATGCATCTCAAAACCTCAAGAAATGTACTCAATAAAGCTACAAAGATCTTTTGTAACAGCTAAAAAAATCTGGTCGAATGTGGTATAATCGTCTCAGTGAATACCTTTTGAAAGAAGGATACATCAACAATAAAATATGTCCATGTGTTTTTATTAAACGGATGAAAACCGGATTTTCCATCATCGCGGTTTATGCTGATGATTTGAACATCATTGGAATGCATGATGAACTTGTGGAGACGATGAAATACTTGAAAAATGAATTCAAAATGAAAGACTTGGGAAAAACAAAATTTTGTATCGGCCTTCAAATTGAATAATTGTCGAAGGAGATTTTTGTTCACCAGTCATCATATATTGAGAAGATCCTTAAACAATTCAATATGGATAATTCACATCCTTTGAGTTCCCCCATGGTTTTTCGATCACTTGATGTGAAAAAGGATTGATTTCGTCCCCAAGAAGAAGAAGAAGAACTCCTTGGTCCCGAAGTACCACATCTTGGTCCCGAAGTACCATATCTTAGTGTCATTGGGGCGCTAATGTAACTTTCTACTTGCAACTGTCCTTATAAGGCATTTTCCGTTAATTTGATAATAAGATTTAGTTCTTCTCCGACTCGAAGACATTAGACTAGTGTTAAACAAATTTTAAGACATCTTCGATGAACATTATACATGGGGTTATTTTATTTAGAAGACTCGAAGTCTGTATTGATGGATATGTTGATGCCAAATATTTATTGATTCCCACAAAGCGCGGTCACAAACTGGGTATTTACGTAAGGTGATACCGCTATATCTTGGCGCTCAACAAAACAAACCATTACAACCACTTCTTCAAATCACGCTGAGTTGATAGCTCTTTATGAAGCAAGTCGTGAATGTATATGGCTAAGGTCTTTGATCAATCATATCTGAGAATCATGCGATCTTTCAATAAATAAAGGAATCCCAACTATCTTATACGAAGATAATATAGCTTTACTCAGATCAAAGGAGGCTATATCAAAGGACATAGAACGAAACACATTTCTCTTAAGTTCTTCTTTACTCGTGAACTTCATAAAAAGGGAGATATCAATATTTGTCAAAATTCGTTCTTGTGACAATCTTGTAGATTTGTTCACTAAAGCGCTTCCTAGAACTTCCTTTGAAAAGTTGGTCTATAAGATCGGCATGAGAAAACTCCGTGATTTATGAGCAGATGTTGTAATCAGGGGGAGAAATACGTGTTACACTCTTTTTCCCTTGCTTTAGGTTTTATCCAAATGAGTTTTCCTAACAAGGTTTTTAATGAGGTAACATCTATACGTATTGTACAAATTATGTACTTTTTTTCCTTCTATGGTTTTTCCCACTGAGTTTTTCCTAGAAATGTTTTAACGAGGCGTAATAATATTTGTACGTGTCATCCAAAGGGGGAGTGTTATGAAAATAGTATGTTGGATGACTAATTCATTTCTTGAAGACTTTTAGACTTAAGTTGCAAGAATTTTGGCTTTCAATTTCCCTTCTCTATGAGTAAATTAATGTGTATAGGTTAATATGTCATTAATGTAATGACCTTTCATGTACATCTTATGAGCCTATAAATAAGAGGATATTGTAAAGGATGAAAGCTTATCAATGAAATAATCTATTCTACTCTCTCCATATTCTCTTGTTTTCTCTTGATATTGTTCTTACATTGTTCTTCTATTCACAAGTATTATTGTCACGCCCCGAATTCGGTAGAACCGAACCCGGAACGCGAACGGTGAAACGATAAAACAATTTTTAAACATTTTAGTAAACCACTTAAAATCACCACTTAAGTTAATCAAAATAATATTTTACAACTGAAAGTACGTCCAAAACAAGCGGACAAAAGCAACCAAAGCGTACATCGCTAAACTCCCAAAAAGAAACCCGGACTCCCACTCCCAGCTCTTCAAGCTTCGAGAGCTCCCCTAGTCCGTCTCGCGACCAGTATCTGTAGGAAAAGCAGCTAGGGGTGAGCGTTCGCTCACCACCACAAATAGCAGACTGACTACGGCATACTAGCAGAAAATGCCGGAAACACCAACAACAAACAAAACACTGGGGACTACTATCCCCAAACTCATGTGACCCGACTGTCACACGAAAAACTGTTACTTTCCCCAACCAACTCAAACCCGGACACGTAATGTAGACCCGACACAACGGTTACGACCTAAACCCAAAACGCAAAAAAAAAATTACCACGCAACACCCAAGATCACAAAGGATCGCACATGACAAACAAAGTCACCAAGAATCGCACTCCAGCTGCTCAGTGCCGGTTGCTAACCGGCTGGGCTCGAGCCTGCCCCACACAACTTTCCCCGATCTCTGTCGGGCCAGGCGGTCGACCTGTTAGCGATATATTCCGCAATACTTCTCCGATAGCTAGTCGGAAGGGGAGCCGCCCTCCATCGCCGAAGAATGCACAACTTTACCGGTGGTTAACCTGGAAGGCTAGCCAACCCCCACGCGCGCGACCACAAGACCCCTTTATTGTCAGGCGGGCCTCCAACCTCAGGCAATCACAATCACAACCGAAGTTCAACAACAAGCGACAACACAGGTTTAACCCCCACAGGCACACATGGCCACCCACGACACACAAAACAGTAACACACGGGTTCAACACCCAAAAGGCACACCTGGCCACCCACGACACACAAACAACAAAATTACGGGTTCAACTCCCCACGAGCACTCATTGCCACCCAAGACACACAAATAGTAAAAATACGGTTTCAACTCCCCACGGGCACTCATGGCCACCCAAGACACACAAACAGTAAAATACGGTTTCAACTCCCCACGGGCACTCATGGCCACCCAAGACACACAAACAGTAAAATACGGTTTCAACTCCCCACGGGCACTCATGGCCACCCAAGACACACAAACAATTCAATCAACCTCCGGGCACAACCAAATGCCACCAGTATTTCTATTGTTCGATAAGTTCACTTATCCTACGACACTACTAAGTGTCACATGCCTTTCTATTGTTCGATACGTTCTCGTATCATACGACACCACTAGGTGTCGCCTGCATTTCTAGTGTTCGATAACTTACTTATCATACGACACTACTAAGTGTCACATGCATTTCTACAGTTAACTTTCCCTAGTCAAGGCCGAGATCCGGCTACTTTTCCCTACCTCGTACGCTTTCCCAAAAGTTCCCAACCAAGCTCCGGCGTGCTCTCGATCACTCGCCTAGCTTTCCCTTTCCGCGGTCCTCGGCACGGTCTAACAAGATCACAATTAAAACACTTTTTAAGTTTGCAGGCAAAAACTGAAATTAAAGAATTAGACGCCTAAACGCAACCCCGGTAATGTCGATCACTCCAAAACTTCCCAATTATTCGACATTGTCAATAATGGGCCCGGAAGGGCCCGATTCGCCCGGCTCGGCGAATCTGCCCGGGATTGGAAAACACCCTTCCGGGGCTCCGAAAATTCCCGTTTTCATTTCTACGGTCTTAGAACAATTCAAGGGTTCCAACGCAATCGACGGAATCAATTTCCGACTTCTGAGCAATTTAATTCGCGTTTAAAGTTTCTAAACCCGTCATTTCTAACTTTTACAATTTAATTCCAAATTTCGTTCCGGGTGTGGATTAACGACTTGGGGATCGTCCTAAACCACCCGAACACAAAAACCCGAGCACGTGGGCCCCACCCGGCCATCAAGACCTGTGCGTGGCTGGACCGGTTTTGGACCGGTTCACCACCATGATGGCCGGTCCTAGCTCCAGCCAGCCACCACCCACGGTAGCCGGAGCTCCCCCAAGCCTCCGATCACCGGAAACCGATCATTTTTCGCTCCAAAATTTCTCAACGAACCCTACACCTCGACTCATCCATAGTCTACTCGTTTCAACCCAAACCCTAACTTTTAAACATATCAAAACGAAAATCGGATCGGTTCTCACCGTAGGGAATGATGACGGGAGCTCGATTCTTCAATCGTTGAGACGATCCGTTGGTTGGATCGTCGAGAAATCCCTAAACTCCAAACCTTTCCTTCTCTTTTTCCTTTTTCTTTTCTCCTTATTCTCTCTCCTTTTCTCAATCAGATATTCTTCAATCGTTGAGACGATCCGTTGGTTGGATCTTCAAGATATTTTTCAATCAGATTTGCGAAATTCGACCGTCTCGAACCCCGAACGGGCCCATTTTCCAAGAAATTACGAAACTTCACGGGCTACAAGGAAACGGCTCAACTAAGACCGCTGTGACGACGACTAAGCTTTTTGGATCCAAAAACGGGTCTCGAACGGACCAAAACGTCGCTCGGTTGACTTTTCCAACAAAAAGTTAACCTTTCCCAAATTGGTCAGAAAGTTGCCCTGAGTCCCCCAGAACTCACTTTGGTCGTTGTCGGGGTCAACTTAAGTCTGGTATGACCCTCGGGGTCAAATTTAGGTTCATTTCAGTGTCTGTCCCAAAATTTTAAATTTTCCTGTTTTTCGCCGATTTGACTGGCGTTGACCGGGAGTGGTTCTTACAATTATCCTTACTTTCACAACAAGATAATATTTTTAAGAGGAAATTTTCATTACATGTTGTATTAGACCTTCGGTTCGTAAAGACACCCTTTACATGATCTTTCAAACTGACATTTATTTTTTCAATATGCTCAAATTATCGAGTTTAGTTAAATTGGTTAACTCATCAATATTTAGTGTTTAAATGTTTAATTTATCTTTCCAGTTTGCTATTGTTCTCCTTTTACACCTTTATCATAAGTTAACATGCATTTCTTTTTGTATTCTGTTTTGGATGTATTTGGTAGGCAATGGCTTGCCTGCCCCATGGTTAACAACGAATCTAAGGTTCATGTTTATAAGAACTTGTCAGCCACTATTGTCAACGAGAAAACGAAAATATGTAAGGTCTTCCTCACAAATGTTCTTTTTGAGAATTCCCTCCTATTAATGCAACCACCTTAAACACAAGAAGAAGGATTGACACTACAAGAACTTATTGGTCGCATGCAATTCGAAGAAGCCACTAGTCTGAAAGAAAAAAAATGAAAAACTGGCCACCTCTTATAGAAAGGCTAACATTTTCGAATATGTGGGACCTTCTAGCATCAACATGTTCAAAACCAAGACGAGACCAAAGGAAGGTCTGAAGCAAGGACCTTTCAAGAAGCAAAACAAGCACGATCGAAAAATCGAGAGTGGACCGCTATGTCTAAAGTCAAGTTAGATATAAAGTCTATCAATGTTCACAATGCGAAAGATTTTAGAAACAACCTAGAAGAGATCATAATTGTTGTGATTGTGGATGTAAATCTTGTCTCCAATATCGTCGACTAGTTGTGGGACTTTGCCTCGACAAGACATTTCTGTAATTCCAAGAAGCTCTTATATGAGTTTCAAGAAGCGGTACCTTAAGAAGCTGTTTATATGGGAAAAAACTCACTATATAAGTTATTAGTGGTGGACAAATTATGTTTTAGCTGACAACTTGAAAAACCCTCATACTCACCAATGTTCTTTGCGTTCTTACTATCCATTGTAACCTTGTTTTCGCATTTCTCCTTAACAAAGTTGGACTAAAGGCTGTAATAGAAAATGATATATTTGTATTCACTAATAACAATATTCTCTTTCTTTTCATTGTAGGCAAAGTTGTTATTAGTAAAGAAATTTCTGTCTTTGTTTATATTACTGAATCTCTTGATCTTGGTCAGGATATATTAGGTCATATGTTCGATTAAATGAATAAAAAACATGTCTATTATACCTTGAACTCTCAAAATACTAAATTTGTAGGGGGGAAATTTCACTAAGAAACTTTGCAAATATTTAAAATGAGGCGATTGAATCTTCTTGAATTAATTCATACCAATCTTGAAAATTTCAAGAACACTAAGAGTAAATAAGCTAAACATACTTTCATCGATGATTGTCTAAGATTAATGGGAGTTTACCTTCTCAGAACTAAATTAAGGACGAAGTTGAAGAAATGCTCGTCAAGTTTAAGAATGAGATAAAAAACCAAATTCAATGAAATATCAATAGGGTTAGGTTTGATGGGTGTGGTGAGTATTCAAGCTTCCTAAAATAAGTTTGAAAATTGAATGATATGATTTATGAAACCAGTATACCTTACCTACCTTAAAAAATGAAGTACTTGAACAAAAGGACATGATAAATGCAATGATTTTAAGTTTTGACCTTTTTGAAAAAATATGGTGGAAACGGTTCTATCTGTTTGTTGTTTTCTTAACCGAGTACCTTACGAGAGGCTCGACAATACTCCATAAAAGATATGGAAGGATTATGCTCTTAATTTAAGGTTTCTTAAAGTGTCTGGGTGTTTGGTCAAGTTAGGACTACTTGACCTAAGATTTATAATTGTGTGTTCATAAGTTATGCTCAGAACGTCGAAATTAATAGGTTCATATTTGAAGTTGATCGCTTTATTGTCGAGGCTAGAGAAGTTGAATCTTTGAACACATTTTTCCACTAAAGAAAGATATAACTCATGCTTGGTAGAACCTACCATCATTAATTCATTTTCTTCGTTGATCGGTAGGTGGGTTGCTGGTGATTAAGAAGAAATTTAGAGATGATTTCGTGACTTCATATCTTTCTAAAGTTTCTTATGCGAATGACATCAATGACGAGCTTGTTTCGGATGTCCTATTAGAAGAATATCCTAGAACTCATGCCAAGGCTCTAAGATATATTGATGCAACTTCTTAAAATAGTACACTAAAAATAAACCTGATTATACGATATCGAATCTAACTTGGGATCTAGTAGACTTTAGGAAAAAAACATTACTAATAAATCTTGAAAAAGAAGCTGAGACTAGATGGAACAATAAAAGGGTTTAAAGTGAAACTTGTTGTTAGAGGCTTCCAAAAAAAGAAGATAATGATTACTTTGATACCTACTCACATATGACCAAGATCGTCATGATAAGATCTCTAATCTCTTTGACTTCCATTCACAACTTCATAGTCCAATGGATGAATATCAAAATCGATTTCCTAAATGATAGTCTAAAGGAATATATTGACATGACACAACCTGAAAGGTTGTAGTTAAAGGTCAAAAGGATAATGTGTGTACGCTGAGAAAGTCTCCATAATCGATGATGTGAATGATACCAAAAATTCCAGTCATCACATTTTGAGATGAATGAATTAAGAGGAATTGATATCATTATGGTAGTTAAGGTGAATAGAAACCCCGATGACTTCTCCTTAACTCAATCTTTTAAGAAAGTGGAAAACAAATTCAATCTCTTTGGTATTGCACCTATTAAAAATATTATGACCCTACTGTACACCTCTTTAAGAACTTTGGTGAAAACATTTCATAGCTCAAGTATGTTAGGATAGTGTGGTGTTCCTCATAAACTATACCCGGCCAGATACTACCTATTTTGTGAAACTTCATTGTAATTTGAAGTACGTAAAAGGGACAATGGATTGGTCTCTACATTATAGTAAGTATGATTTTGTCAGAGGGATATTGTGATACAAAATGGGTTTTAGGTAGCGATGAAATTAGCTCGATGAGCAGTTATGTATTCAACTTGAGTAGAAGCGCTATCTCATGGAATTACTCTAAACATTATTGTATATCCCACTCCATCATATCTCATGTAATTATTCTAAACATACTTGTATAGTCCATTCCATCATAGAGTTTGAGGTCATTTCCCAAGAGTTAGCGAGCCAAGATGTAGATTTGTTAGCAGACATGCTTGTATGAGGAAGACATGTACAACTAGTCTCCCAACACCATGACTCGCAATCGGCTATTTGTGTTGTAAAGAATAATGTCCATAACGATAAGAGAAGACTTATTCCATCAAGTACGACGTGGTTAAAAAACTCTTGAAAAATGAAGTGATTCTTTTATATTACATGAGACCTAAAAGAAAGCTTATTGACCCTCTACTAAAAGATTATTAAGAAGAGTTGTCCTTGATACGTTGAGGACGATGAGGCTAAACCCATAAATCAATATAATTTGACTAACACCCAAAAAAGATCAAGTGCAACCATATGATAACCCAAATATAAGATTAGTTACAAGATGCAGTCACCAAATATTTCAACGCCCTCCGGTTCTTGTGGGGAAACACAATAGAGTTGGAGGCCAAGTTCTCATGGCAGCTGGATCGAAAGGAACTGAGGTAGATCATCGACGAACATATACATGTCTGTATTTGTACGCGTAGTAAATCGGGGCGTGGTTGATGAAGGAAATGCAAGGCATGATGAAGAAGGAGCAATCAAGAAAGGGGGGACGATTGGGAGTTGAAGAAATAGTTTGGTACTTCTGGAAAAAAATAATTCCCAAGCTTAAGTGCCTCTGTCTATCAGCTCTTGTATCCCAAAAAAAAAACAAGAAATAATTGTTTCTACAATTACATACAAGAACAAGGAAAATACGTCCATGACATGTAAAATCATTAATCATGTACACTGCGTTCTTTAAAATTAAAAGAAATGTGATACAAAGGTTTCCCTTTTTTTTTCCGATTGGAAACACGACCACTTAATATGATCTTATGAAGACTAGCTAGCTAGTATAAGGACATAGCATATATTATGTATACTGTAGTTTTCCTTCAAAACAAATTATATTTTTTGAATTTGAATTGTAATCGTTATGTTAAAGCAAGATAAAATCCCGTCCCAAGCAGGAAAACCAGAAATTAATAAACCAGATATAATAAGAGAAAACTAAACTGAAATGTTCGAACATTATGGGACTAGAAAAAAGGACTAAAGATGCTTACAGACAGAAATGCTATAAATGGATGTTGGGAGAGAGATGATGTGATAGAGGCCGAAGACAACAGTACAACTACTCCAAACGGGGAGCTAGGACAAACCAGAACCATTTTCAAAGGGTTGGTGCCGAGGCAGACTAAGTACTCTTTCGTGGATCCAACGTGCACCGTCCTCCCTTGATTGATATTGTAGGGCTCCAAAAATACGAGAGTGTTGGCTCCCGAGATAGTAAAGGAATATTGTGCCGGTACTTGATGGAACCATTTCCATCATACGTCTAGCAAGGCGGTAGTGCTCGTAGATCCGCTACTATACCACATACTCCTCATTGGTTGAGGCGAGAGTGCTTATTGTTCCTCGCCGCTGCTCGAGACGCCCCATCGAAACGTGTAGATCCCTTAGACTCGAAATCATGGATGTCTCCCATTGGATGCGTCCTATCCGGCGAGAGGAAAGGTGTAGTTATAGCGGGAACACCCTTCGGCCTCTCCTCCGTGTGGCTCATCAAGGGAGCCTGTGAGACTTAATGAGTAGGCAGAGAACCAGCTTCCCTCGTTTGTGCTCAAACATGAAGCCCTCTATCTGAATCCAGTTGACCCAACGGAGCAGGAATCGCCTTGGTCTTCCTAGGCCCTGTCTCTGCTGCCACGTTCCACTCATACCAGCTGGAGATTCAGTCGTTCTCTCCAACACCAGAAAAGCTCTGACGATCGGGTCGGAGGATTGTGTGTCCTGAAACGTCTCATACTCTACCTCCACCCCTTGTTCCTCCGTAATAGAGCCCCATCGCATAATTGAGATCCCAGCCGAGCATCATTGTTGTCATGCATGGCCGAGACCGGCCGTGGAACACCCTCAAAGTCCATGTGCTCCAGAGAGGCATGGCGAAGGTGAACGAGCTCCGTCCCCGTAGGCTCTCTTGCCATCCTTGGTTGCGATCCCCTTGTCTTAGTTCGTCGGACTAGGCTCTTATGGCTTCTACCAGAGCTTCTTATTGAACAGCTCCGCCATCCATCACAAGTGAAGACGAGACATCCCCACCCTGAATCACAAAAAAACATTTTCACGCTTGTTATCATTACCTTACCCATTGACATATTAACAAGAGAAGAGAAGAGAGTCTTCTGGTCTGCGTTTTCTCTCGGTCTCAGAGTTAGGGTTCCGCCGCCAGTAGTGGCGTGTGGAGGACGGTACCGGCTCCGTTCGGTTTCTGGTGCGTTGTTTCCGGCTTTGTCCGGGCAGGATATCGAGGGGGCGATCGCGAGTGAAGGGCTCGAGTTTGGGGCTGCAGCGATCTGCGATCATGGAGGAAATACAGAAGAGGTTAAAAGGGGTAGTCATTGATAGCGATGAAGATGACGATCCCGTGATCCCGGAGGAGATTTTAGACCTGGAGGATGAGAAGTATCGTATAGGTTTGGCGGTCAAGGTGTTTACGGGGAAGAAATATAGGGATGAGATCTTTCGGACAGTGATGAAGAATGCTTGGAACACAAAAGATGCCCTAACACAAACCCTAGCGCTAGATATAACATAGTTCTTCTTCAAATCGGAGAGGGAGAGACGGAAGGTCCTGGAGATTGAACCATGGCATTTCAACAAAGCCCTAGTGGCGATGGAGAAATTTTCAGCAGGGAGCAAGACCTCCGATCTCAGCTTCACCCACATGGCGCTGTGGATTCAAGCGTCGAACTTGCCATTCAATGCTCTGACGGAAGCAGTGGGGAGAGTGATTGGTGACAGGGTGGGTACTTTCATTGAGGCTGAACTTAATAATGAAGGAAGGGCTCCGGAGGATTTTCTTAGGATCAGAGTGCGTTGGGCACTTGGCAAACCTCTGAGGAATACGACCAAGCTTACGTTGGGGAGAGATAAGGAGCCGAAGATAGTACGTATTCAGTACGAGAGGTTGCCGGAATTCTGTTATAAGTGCGGTCGCCTGGGGCACACGGAGAAGGAGTGTGATGAGGAGATAGACAAGGTGTCGGGCAAGTTCGGACCCCACATGAGAACGGACGCCCCAAGTCCAATGGGGGGACAAGGAACGGTATTGCGAGACAAAAAGAGGATGGACAGTGGAGGAAAAATGAGTATAGTACGGAAATCTCACCAATGAGAGTCGACGGGAGAAGTACTACTGAGGGGCCGGGAACAGGAAGAGTACCCGAGTTAGTTGAGTTCATAAGAGATGAGGCAAGGGAGCTGGTTTGTATCGAGTCGGTTGACCGGAGAGATAAGGGGAAGACGAAACAAGTGAGTGGAAATGAGGAGGTCCAGCTACACAGAGCTCTAAGTTCATTGAAGGCGTCATTAGGAGCGGACAGTAGTAAGAAGGGTGGTGCTGACCCATCAACGACTATGGAAGTGGAGAATAAGAAGAAGGCTAGACTCAAAGTGTGTAAAGTGCTGAGGAAGGTGCAGTGTGGGCAGACGGGGGATAGAGAGAATGGGAATGGTGAGCAAGGCAGTATGTTAGGAAAAAAGAAGCATGGGGTGGAACACGTTGATCTAAACCAAGAGCCTGGAAAGGAATTTCATGCACTTGGAGAAGAGGAGACGAATGAAGTGGCGAGGGTTGCAAAGCAACCCCGCCAAGACCAATGATTATGCTGGCCTGGAACAGTTTTGGGCTTGGGAACCCCTGGAATCAACGGTTCCTGATCGAGCTAGTGGTTCAAAAGAAACTCGAAATCATTTTCATATCTGAGACAAAGTGTAAAAGGGAGGTGGTTGAATGGTTGAAAGGTAGTTTGGGGATGAAAGGTTCTTTCTGTGTATAGGGGGCGGGCACGAAAGGAGGCCTAGCGTTCCTATGGAAGAATAGGGATGATGGGACATTACAGACATTTTCAGAGAACCATATAGACATGGTAATTCAGAATGAGGAAGGACATAAGGTCAGGATAACTGGTTTATATGGGGAACCAAGGAGGGACAAGAGATAGGAAACGTGGAACCTAATCCGAGAGTTGGCGGGAAGATTAGATTTACCTTGGGCCATGTTGGGGGACTTCAACAACACGTTGTCAGACGCGGATAAAAAGGGGGTAGGCAGTATCCTAGCAATCTATTGCAGGGGTACAGGAGAGCCTTGGAGGATAGTGGATTGAGAGATGTGGATATAGAAGGGTACAGATACACTTGGGAGATGGGAAAGGGAAGTATGAACAGAACGGAGATCCAGCTGGATAGATTGGCAATCAACAAAGCTTGGGAGGGACTGTATCCGGATACAAGGCTGATTAATGGCGTCTTGTAACCCTCGGATCACGTCCCTATCCTGATCTTGGGGAGTACGGAGGTCATGGAACGGAGGCCGAGACCCTTCCGTTTTGAGGAGTCGTGGAGTAGGAAGGAGGGGTGTGAGGTTTTGGTTCGGGAGGCTTGGAGGGGAAGGGGAGAAGTGACAATCGAGGAGAGACTGGACAATGTGGCGCGAGAACCGAGGAAATGGGCGAGTGGAAATACAGAACCGCTGAGTAGACAAATCAAGGAATGCAGAAGCGAGATGGATAGACTTAGGGGGAGGTGGGACAGGGAAAGTGGTGACCGAATATGTGAGTTACGCAGAAAGCTTACAGGGTTACTTCTGCAGAAAAATGATCAATGGAGACAGCGGGCGAAACAACACTGGTACAAAGGTGGTGATCGAAATACCCGTTATTTCCATGCAAAATGTTCCAAAAGAAGACGTAGAAATTGAATCTGGAGGCTGAAAGATAAAGGTGGTGTGGTACGGGAGTGGGGTTCGGGACTGGAGGAAGTTGTTCAAGAATATTTTACGGAGCTTTTCACACCAGAACATCTCGATCAGGATGAGGTAAGTGAATTGATCCCAGTTTCTATTACCCCTGATCAGAATGTTGCACTGTTGAAGCCGGTGGACAGGAAGGAAGTGAGGCGAGCAATGTTCAGTATGCTACCAATGAAAGCACCAAGACCCGATGGCTTTAACCCGGGATTTTATCAGCGTTACTGGGCGGTGGTTGGGGAGCAGATATTTCAGCTGGTGAAGGAAGTTTTTGAGAGCGGTCAGCTACCTCAGGACATAAATGATACAAACCTAGTGTTGATACCGAAAACACAAAGGCCAGAGAAGATGGAGGAGTTCAGACCAATAGCATTGTGCAATGTATGTTATAAGGTGATTACGAATGTGATGATTCAGAGGATGAAAGGTAGTATGTAGGACATAATATCTGAGTCACAAAGTGCTTTTCTGCAAGGTCGACTGATTACTAATAATATCATTATACCCGGGGAAGTGCTACACGCCCAAAGAAGCAGGAGAAAGGGCAAGAAAAGGGTTAATGGCTATGAAAGTGGACATGTCGAAAGCTTATGATAGAGTGGACTGGGACTTCTTAGAGAAAGTTCTCTCTCGAATGGGGTTTGAGGAGAAATGGGTACATTTAGTCATGCAGTGTGTCAGAACGCCGAAACTGTGGGTGTCAGCAGAAGGGAGGAGGGTGGGCCCGATTATACCTAGGAGGGGACTGCGACATGGGGACCCCCTGTCCCCGTACCTGTTCATCGTGTGCGCGGAAGGTCTCTCCATATTGATCAATCACTATGAAACCCTAAGCAGGGTACACGACCACAAGGTAGTGAGAGACGCCCCATCTATAACCCATTTATTTTTCGCAGATGACAGTTTCCTGTTTGGAAGAGCAACTGTGGAAGAGGCGGTCAGCTTGAGGGAGTTGCTCGGGAAATATGAGATGGCCTCAGGTCAAAAGGTCAATGTGCAGAAATCGTCGTTATCATTCAGCCCGAATACTGATCCGCAGGTGAGAGTCGCGGTTGGAAAAGTGCTGGGGATGGAAATCATTGAGGACATGGGCACCTACTTGGGTGTCCCGGCGATAGTTGGACGGAGCAAGTACATGGCTCTCAAACATATTAAAGAGAGGGTCCAGAGAAAATTAAGCAGCTGAGATGAACTAATGCTCAGTAAAGCAGGTAAGGAGGTACTACTTAAATCAGTGATTCAGGCCTTACCTACTTATACAATGAGTGTGTATGTGCTGCCACAAAAGCTTATACGAGAATTGGAGGTTGAAATGAATCGATACTGGTGGAAACATTCGAAGTCTGCCAGTGCAGGGATAAGATGGAGAAGTTGGTCGAATCTATGTGAGAACAAGGCAGTGGGCGGTATGAGCTTTAAGCACCTCGGTGATTTCAACAAGGCTTTGTTGGGAAAACAGGGGTGGCGATTGATGCAGTATCCATAGAGTTTGGTAGCACGAGTCCTCAAGGCAAAGTATTATCCAATGTGTGGGTTTCTGCAGGCTAGAGTCCAGGCGGGAGCAAGCCCGATATGAAGAAGCATTTTATGGGCGCATGAGTTATTGCAGAAGGGCATGAGAAGAAATGTAGGCGACGGGGAGGACACCTGGTTGTCGGACCCGTGGGTGGAATTAGAGACGGGGGGACTGAGCGAGGTGCCTAGGAGAATGGAGGGGTGGAGGGTAAGCAGATTGTTTAGGCCGGGGGTGAAAGAGTGGAACGATGAGCTGGTCAGGGACTATTTTTCGGAGGAGGATGCTGGGTTGATCTTACAAGTTCAGTTGTGCTCTGGGGACAAGAAAGATGGGTGGTACTGGAATAAGGGTAGGACCGGCCAGTATTCAGTGCGCCAAGCCTACAGGGACATGCAGACACAGGGCAGGGAGGAGGAACAACAGGGTGCAGACCCGTTCTGGATGAACCTATGGAGATTGCGAGTACCGCCCAAAGTAAACCACTTTCTTTGGCGCGGGGCCTCAGATCTCTTACCATTAGCTACCAGATTACGGGAGAGAAAGGGGCTTGTCCGTGCAAAATGCCTACTCTGTGGGGCGGAGGAAACCGGTATACATGTCTTGTTCCGATGTCCGAAAGCGGTGGAGGTCTGGAGTAGGGTCCCAAATGCTCGAGTTAGAGATGCAGACTTGGTAAAGGAGACGTTGAGATCGTGCTGGGAGGGATGCAGTAGGGACGAGGACGAGCTAGTAGGGGTGATTTGTTGGGAATTGTGGAAGGCTCGGAATGCGAAGGTGTGGGAGGATAAAAATTTATCGAGTGAGGCGATATACGGGGCGGCGACTTCCATGTTGTTCTCATGGAGGGAGGCCAACAGGGTGGGGTTGGCTGGCCACGAGAGTCGGATGGAGGAGAGGAGAAGATGGAGTCGTCCGGAAGGTACACTGGTCAAGATAAATGTGCACGGGGCGACAGCGGGACTGGGTGGCGGTAAGGGGGGGAATGGTGTGCAGGGATAACGAGGGGCATGTGGTGGGCTGGAGGTGTGCGTTATTCCCGGGAGTGAGATACTCAGAGATGGTGGAAGCACTGGCGGTCCGAGAGGCCCTGATCTGGATATGCATGGAAGAATGGAGGGAGGGGGTCCTAGAGTCGGACTGTCAGAACGTGGTGCTAGCAATAAATTCATCGGACGAGATCCTACCTCCGACAGGTGGCATCATCCAAGATTGTAAGAGGCTCCTGCAAGATGTACCGGGCTTTTATATCAAGTTCATCCGAAGGGAAGCGAATCAGGTAGCCCATGAGCAGACAAAGAATGCGAACAATTGGTTAGAGTTGAGTATGAATTGTAATAATGTGCCAGAGCAGTTAGCTGGCCTGTACTTTTTGATCGTTCGTAATAAAATATCAACTTATCTTCAAAAAAAAAGAAGAGAAGAAAAAAAGGAACCACGAGAAGAGAACTTACGCTGGATTTACCGTTACGATTGCCACGAAAAAGACAACACACTTACCACCGCTATTCACCCAGATACTACGTAGAGAAAATTGGCTAGCACTTAGTTGTTCAAAACAAAATATAAAGCATCACCAAAACAGTTCCCTAGGAATATTCTTCTGAATCTTTTGCGGCATAATACAATTCACGAGGTCAATTAATGGAAAAGAGAGTGCACAGCACATGCTCCACTCTAAGTCTCTAACTAACAATCGGTCCGAATGAGGTAAAAATAAACGACCAATTTAATCTTAAGAAATTACCCCAATTTCTTTCTCAGAAGTTAGAACCTTTCTTCTCCGTCCCTCCCTCTATCTCGTCTGCAATGGCGGCCATTACCCGCCTAACCAGATCTTCCTCCTCGTCGCTCCCTCTGATCCGGAGATTCCTCTCCTCCGCCGTCGCCTCCCAGTCCGGCTCCGGCGCTTCCCATCCCTCTTTCTTCTCCGCCAAGCCCCAACTCGCGCCCAAGGACAGGAACGTGCAATGGGTGTTTCTGGGCAGTCCCGGCGTCGGAAAGGGCACGTACGCCAGCCGCCTCTCCACCCTCCTCGGCGTCCCCCACATCGCCACCGGCGATCTCGTCCGCGAGGAGCTCGCCTCCTCTGGCCCGCTCTCTCAACAGGTACCCTTACGGATCAGCCTCCTTTCTGAAATTGGATCGGCCGATTGGCGATCAGAACAGAGTAGATTAGTTATTGACTGCTAGACTTAAGCTCAATGATAGAGATCCAAGTAATTTTGTTGTTTGGTGTTAGATACCCAAGTAAGGTTAAGAGATCAGCTTTGATCTGTTAAGTGTTGATTCAATGTGTTTAAGTCAGATCCTTGGATTATTGATTAGCTCATTTTATTGTTCCATTATGGTGCAGCTTTCTGGGATTGTAAATCAAGGCAAGTTGGTTTCAGATGGAATCATAATTAAATTATTATCAAAGAGAATAGAGGCAGGAGAGAGTAAAGGCGAATCGGGGTTTCTTCTCGATGGGTTCCCTCGCACCATTAATCAAGCAGTAAGCACCTTTTTATGTGCCAAAAGAGTAGACTTTTCTTGCTCAATATTTGAAATTGGCAATTCACTCTGTTGGGTTTGTTCATTTTTGTAAGATTGATGGTAAACCAAAACTTTCCGTGGTGTAATCTTTCTCGCTTTGTTATATTTTCAGGAAATATTGGAAGCAGTGACTGAGATTGACCTTGTAGTTAATCTGAAACTCCCTGAAGAAGTATTGGTCGAGAAATGCCTTGGGAGAAGAGTTTGCAACGAGTGTGGGAAAAATTTCAATGTGGCCTCCATCAACATCAAGGGTCAGAATGGGAGTCCTGGAATCACCATGGATCCTCTTCTCCCCCCTGTACATTGTATGTCTAAGCTAATCACTCGTGCTGATGATACTGAACAAGTTGTCAAGGAACGGCTTCGCGTATACAATGATAAGGTATCATTCAGACCCTTAATTATACTGATTGTCAAGTTGCTGTCTCGTTAGCCCATGCAAGTGAGACTTGAAGTGTTTATATTTCTTTCCCTTTCATTTTCTAAGATAAGTATACACCTAAGGGAAACCCTTGAGTTGAGTTTGTACATACCCTTTGAACATATGAAGACGAAACTTTAACCATCACAAAGAGTATACGATCTTCCATACTTAATGGTTTTATTCTATGGGATCAAAAAAGTACCATGAGGTATTCACTTTTTGCAACTCGTGACCTTCTTCTTTGATACAGACAAAAAAGTGGCATGAACTTACCTTTTTGTTGCACTTTGTAAATTTATTTGAAAATGGTGATTTTACCCAAAATTAAATTAAGTACAAAAAACAAACAAAAAAATCCAGAATTTTCACATACCTCAATTTTCTTCCTCTTTGCACAGTACAAAGATGAAAATTTTGGATATTTTGTTCTTTACTTATTATTTTTAGGGTTAATTGTTGAAACTTACTCTTATGTATTGGTCACGAACACTATGCTACCCTCCTTTTCAAAATGATTATTGCGCTACCTTATCTATTGGTCACGCGATTACGTTAGGAAAAATAGACGGTAAAATGCCGTTTTTTTCCATTCCGTTAGTCATATGACCTCAAGTGTCATATAATGGATGGTAAAATGACGTTTTTCCCCCTTAAGTATTTGACCTCTATATATTTTATAAGGAACAACAACGAGGGTGCAATGATAATGTTCCCTATAAAATGTATAAAAGTCAAATAATGGGGGGAAAAACGTCATTTTACCATCCATTATATGACACTTGAGGTCATATGACTAACGGAATGGAAAAAAACGGCATTTTACCGTCTATTTTTCCTAACGTAATCGCGTGACCAATAGATAAGGTAGCGCAATAATCATTTTGAAAAGGAGGGTAGCATAGTGTTCGTGACCAATACATAAGGGTAAGTTTCAACAATTAACCCTTATTTTTAAAATCTAATTTTTCAAGGGTAAACAGAAAGTCCAACAAAAAGGTTAATTCAAGGCCTTTTTATGCCATTATCAAAGAAAATAGCTGAATACGTCATAGTATATATTTTTTTTGCAATTATCCCTTATATTATTACAAATTTCCTTTTTTTTAATCAGCAATGTGTATCAAGATGTGGGCTCACTTGCTTATGTAGAAGCAAGGAGCACCATACTTCAGATTCTTAGACTTGTAAGATTGACGTATCATGGGCTCAAGGCATCTTTTAAAGTAGAAAGGAGCTCCAATTTTGCTACGATACCTCACACCTTGGAAAAGAGGTACAACAGACGTTGGGAGAGATAGAGAGGGCCACCAAGAATTGGTGGATGAAGGCCTAACAAGAGTTAAAGAAATAGATGATAAAGGTGGGAGAGGGTATCGCTGAAACTTGTTGAACCCTTGTCCAAGGACCCAAGTTCTTGAAAGCCTATTAAAGTCATATTCTTAATTGTAAGGAAGAGTCTTTTTCTGCATTGTAAATGTTATTTCACATTAGATTCTTAAGGGCTTTCTGTTCCGATAAAACTTAGTGTGCAATGTTCCTGCTTACAGAGTCAGCCATTGGAGGAATATTACCGCAGCCAAGGAAAACTCCTTGAGTTTGTTCTGCCAGGAGGAATCCCTGAATCATGGCCTAAGTTGTTGCAAGCTCTCAATCTTGATGATTATGAGAAGAAGCGGTCTGCTGTAGCTTAGATTCTAATAGTGGTGAGCTCTTCATTATTTGCATGTGTAATGGACATGCATAGCAATTTTGCATAAAATGAGTATTCCTTCTTTGATTCGAATAATTAAACTCCTTGCCATCAGCTCATGATGGTGTACCTCTTTTCGGCTCAGAAGAGTCTTTGTATGTATCCTAATGTTGTGTATCAGAGGGAGGGAGAGAGGAGAATGGCGAGGTTCATCATGTATTATTTAGCAGCCACGTGATATGGATTTATATCAAATAAGTTTTTAAGTCGAGACTGTACTTTATTTACACTGATTTTATGACAGCATCTTTAACGACCTACATAGCGTTCTCATAGTGTAGAAAACAGTATGACGTATTTCTTTCTTTTGAATCGGTATTTGCTGCTCTCAAGAGTTTGATCCAAACGGAGAAACCTTGACGACCAGACTGCATCACAATTAATCTTGAGATATGGTTGCATGTTGAGAGAAAAAGAGACCAGACTGCATCACAATTAATCTTGAGATATGGTTGCATGTTGAGAGAAAAAGAAAGGCAAAACATCATATGGATCATGACTACGACTACGACTCCGAGGATGATATGGTATTATAAGTTTATGTATCATATAAAAACAAGTGGTGTCTCCATTAGTATGATTGTGACTCAAAGCATGATATGGTATGAAATTTAACCCAGGTCTATAACTTATACATTGTGCGTATGACATATTTGTTGTTCTTTTACATACATATTATCATCTTATTTATTCGACAGATTATTACTTTCATCTTTGCTGATGAATGAATCGTTTTTCCAATCAAATTATGCTGAGTTTGACACATTTTGTCATTTCAAGTATAGCAACTAGCAAGGGCTTATTGGGGATTTTAAAGCCTCCTATAAATTAGTTGCAAACACTACAGTACTGGTTTTTATATTCTGACAATTAAAGAATTATCATCATTACTCATGTAAGAAATAATACAAGTTGGACAGGTGTACTCAAATATAATTCTCTAAGCTAACATGGGTCCTTGATCTGGGATACTTGGATTGGCTCAGCTAGGGTCAACCACCCATGGAATGTGGAAGATCTTAAATAGATCTTAAGGACAATTTCATCTTAGTACCCTAAATCTTTCGTATTTCATTTAGAGTACCCTAAATCTTTTTTGTGTCATCTCAGTACCCTAAACTTTCATTAATTCATTTAGAGTACCCTAAATCTTTTTTGTCACCTCGGTACCCTAAACTTTCATTAATTCCGTTTTAGTATCCATTGTTAACTTTACATATGATTTTTCATTCAAAACAGGTAAAATGGTCATACTACCCCTCACCAACAACCAAAATTATGGTAAAGGTAATGGTGGGTACTAAAATGAAATTAATGAAAGTTTAGGGTACTAAAATGGAATTAATAAAAGTTTAGGGTACTGAGGTGACACAAAAAAGATTTAGGGTACTCTAAATGAAATATGAAAGATTTAGGGTACTGAGATGACACAAAAAGGATTTAGAGTACTCTAAATGAAATATGAAAGATTTAGGGTACTGAAGTGGAATTACCCCTATTTTTTATTTAGTAATTTTAGAACATAAAAAGTGCACAAGCATATACTAATTGAATTGATAGATTCATACTTATTGATCTTCTTTTGAGAATTTTATGACACTGTTAGTTTAGTAGATAGTTTATGTTTTTAATATATTTTATGTTTGATATTATTAATATTTTGATAATATATATATAATAAAATAATAACCTGATTAATCCCCGATTAATCCCCATCTAGCGCCTAGGACCCCTTCCCGTCCGACTAACGCCTAACATTTTTTACAACCTTGCCTATAAGAACTCACCAAATAAAGATGCAGATCCTGGATTGGACTTGGAGGTTCCAAATGGTAGGCCATATTGGGGAGTGTCTAGACTGGCCGCTTGTCGTGGCCTCAGAGTACGGTATCCTGCCTTTGTGGAGTAGTGCCCTCTGGGATCATCTGCCCAATACCAGGTATCATGGGATCGAGTGGCAGACAAGGGGATGGCTAGTATAACTACTTGATCCCTTGGAGAGAAGTTGGCTAAGATATAAGGGGTATTCCATCTCCTTGGGTCATGGAGGATGAGCGAGTCAACCATGAGGCCCTCTAGTGTCGAGGAAGACGTATGGATGTACATGTCCTTCGTGGTCAGCCATGGTGTATGAAGGATATGAGTGGTATGATCGTCCCCTATCGTGTGACACATACTTGGTCCAATTAGTGCTTGGGTAGCCCAGATGTTGTTTAGAAGTCCCCATCTGGGTAATAGCGATCCATGACCATGTGGGCTACCAAGGATCGGGGGTAAGTAATAAGATTCTAGGGCTATTTTTTCAGTGGTATGACCAGGTAAGCTTTCATGCAGAAAAGGAATAAATATGGTGAAAGAGGGTCTCCTTGATGAATGACCCTTATCAGTATGATAGGGTCTAGTGTTTTTCCTTTAACCTAAATTTGGTAAGATACAATACCCATGCAAACTACATCAACTTCGTCTATTGTTCCGAGAAGCCCAATTTCCTCATAATTTTCATAATAAAAGGCCATTCTACCATGTCGTAGGCTTTATTCATGTCGAGCTTGAGGGCCATAAAACCAACATTCCCCTATGTTTTCGGCGAAGATAATGAATGACCTCAAAGGAGACAACTATATTTTCCTGAATGGTCCTACCTGGGATGAAATCTTCTTGAGTAGGGGACATGATATTCAGGAGCATCCCTATAAGTCTGTTGGCCAGAACCTTGGACATAATGCGAAAAATAACATTGTAGAGGGCTATCGAGGGGAGATCTGTCACCAATTTTAGGCTTTGTATTTTGGGGATTAGGACAATTGTGGTGTCGTTAGAGTGGGACAGTAGAACTGATAAAATTTAGGGATCAGTCCATTCGGGCCAGATGCTTTATCGGATCCCATTTGGAAGACTGCTTGGGTGACTTATTCCTCAATAATCTTTGCTGTCAATAGTTGATTTTGCCATGTAGTGATCTTTTTTTGAATGCGAAGATTCATAGTCTAAAGGGAGGCTTTCGAGGTGATGAACAACCTTTTAAAGTATGTCGATAGGAGAACACACATGCCCTATTTCCATGTGACCGTGTTACCGAGGTCATCTTGGAAGGAGCAAATCTGGTTTATTCTTCGACGAAACGAGGCCATGTCTAGAAGAATTTTGTGTTTCTACACCCCTCCGTAAGCTAGTGGTGCTTGGATTGTTGTTTCCAAAAGGCCTCATTTTGTACCAAAACCGTTTTTATATTATATTTAGAAAGCCTCCCGACGGTTCACCCCTTCTCTGTCTGTTTGACCGTTCAAAGTAGTAATGTGATGCTGGTACCATTTTATTTATTGTAGTGTTTCTTGGTAGACATCCCGTCCCAATGGTTAGAGTAATGCACCAATACGAGTTGTCCTATCACCAATGGTATCTGATGGTGGGCCCTCCTAAACTCCTCTAACAAGGGCACCACATTCTTGTTCCTTCGCCAAATTGGACTCAAATTTGAACCTCGCTGCTCAAGGTGAACGGTTCAATGTGGCCAAGGTGAAGAGAAGCGGGTAGTGATCCGAAGTAGTTGTTCCCGTATTGATCAGTTAGAGGGAGGGACCTCTCGTGCTAAGTCTCCCGAGATCAATGCCCGATCAAGTATTATCTCAATTTTGGTACCTACATTTCGTTGTCTAAACCAGGTGTATTGGAGTCCTTCCAAAAGCATGTCCGAGACGTCGATATCCTTAATGAGTTCTTGGAAATCCGTGATAAGGTTCTGCGAGTAGATTTCCACCTTGAGTTTCCCCTTGTGCTAGGATGGCATTGAAGTCCCCTATGAGGACCCAATGTTGTCTATCTTAGTGCCCTAGTCGTCGCATCTTGGTCCACACACGATGCCACCGATTTCAATCAGATTCTCCATAGATTTTGGTTAGAAGGAAGGGGTCCCTACCCGGAATAGTAATCAAAGCGTTAATATATCTCTGGTCGATGTCCCTTATGTTCACCTGGACATCCAGCCCCCAAAAGCGTGTAAGACCACCCTTGTGTTCTATAA
This sequence comes from Erodium maritimum, assembly GCA_963921825.1. Lineage (NCBI taxonomy): Eukaryota > Viridiplantae > Streptophyta > Magnoliopsida > Geraniales > Geraniaceae > Erodium > Erodium maritimum. Next base: position 35,451,111 of record OY997589.1, read on the forward strand.
GAGGCGAGACCCAAGTACCATCACGAAATACCAAGTACCAGAGGAGGATGGTTATGTTCAGTGCCACCTGCATCGTCTCCGGGAGGAAAAGGACATGTGGTTGGTGAGCGGAAATAAGGACTTTCAGATATTGACGGTGTAGGTCAATCGTTACTCCCTGTCATTTCCAGACGAGTATGTTTGCTTTCGGTCTGGTTAGAGCCGAAGACGATGGTGTGGCCGTCTCATCAGGTTGTGATGGAGATCATTGGTGGTAATTACTTGATACGCTTGGTGGGGGTGAGATTTGGGATTCCCCCCGACCTGGGTCTCCTAGGGACGGAGGCGGCGCTGTGGACGAATGGTCATTTGGTCTGGGATTAGTCCAAATTCCATTCTCTGGTGGAGGTTGTAGGGACGAAGTTTGATCCCTTGGAAACACATTAATCGATATAAGACCGATTTTCAAAGGGGTATCCTCCGAAATAGTCCAAGGGAAGAACGGTCTTGGTGCCTTAGGTTAGGTATGATGACGACGTCCCCAACCACAAACGACAAGGGTGATGTTGTTGGTGTTATCGAGAGGGGCACGCTATTCAGTATGGGAGTATCAAAGACTACCTCATGAGATGGATCATCGTGTGGGAGACTGGTAGGGAAGAGCGAACCATCCAAACTCGGTCCGCTGGTGGTGGGAGCGAAGGGAACTGGTTCTTGGGAAAGCTTGTCGTAAGCGGTTGTCCATGAGACCGATCACACATGGATGAGAGGAGGTCCATTTGCGCGGGGATACGGGACATGGCCCGGGATTGACGACGACGGTGGCGACGGGGTGAACCATATACTATCGTCATTGGGTGTGCTACTAGGACGAGTGTTGGCAGCGTGTAGCTATAGAGGCGCTAGAACCGACACCATTCTTCAAGAGCATATTTTTGATTCACGAGAAATTTACACTTGAAAGTTTACGTATTGAATCCACATTTAAATTACTAGAATAAAACATAATTATAAATCAAAATATAGGGATCTTCTAGATCTCAAACGTTATTAGGTTAGTGACAATACTATAGGGATATATGTTGACTGATAGGATAAGAGACTTGACTTGCCCTTCCTTAAAAGCTAGTTAGGTTCAAATGGAATGTACTCTCGTCCTGATTGGTAGCATCTAGCGTCCACACTCGAATATATGTAAGGGCTTGGTGAAATATTTGGTTGTTGAAAACCGACCGACCTTACGGAAGTCGAACTGAAACCTAGTTGTGTCGGTTCCACTTGGGATGAGGTGATTGGGAGGTATCATCCCAACCACTTCTCTACTGTTATCATTTGGATAGTGAGGGTGCTTCCCACCCCTCACTTGTTGCATCGCTTCTATTTTCATCGGATTGTCTAGAGGGTCTTCCGGGCTCGGTGTTATAGGTTCCAACTCTGGGCGCTTCTCCCTAGAGCATGGATTTCTTCCATCCCCATCCTCATTCATATTCACTTTCCATACCTTCCCTTATTGGGCGTTTCCTAATTTGGTCGGGTCTCGAAGAGGAGTCAAGATCACAAGGGAATTTGTTTCTACTTGGCCGCTTCCTTGCCCTAGGGTCAGTTTCGAGACCATCGTGGTGACGTTTAAGATCATGTCAAAGGAGAGCGAGAAATTTGTGATGGCGAGAACGAATGTTATGGTTAAGGGTGTTAAAAACATTCGTTGATCCGCTCCGCCTGCTTATCCGGTCGGTCCGCTTATCCGTCCGTTATTCATCCGCATATGAGTGGATGGATAATGAATCAAATTTTATTGATCCACAACAATATGGGCGAATAACGAATTAGGGTGGATAGATCTGTAGATGGTCCACCCGTCCGCACATGGTATCAAGCTCATTTTATTACAAAATTCAACAAACAATACCACAAAGCTCATCGCTATTCGACCCAACTACATGTGTCAAACCAATACATTTGTAATAAAATCGGGTATAATGTTTTTACGATGTAACAATATGTTTGAAAATTGCTTGAATTAAAAAAATGATATTAGTTTTTTTTTTCTAAAAATATTTTTCATCTTAGGTTTTGATATACAGCATGTGGGTCACGCGGATTATTTTCGATCCATACACATTTTTTGCAGATGAAAGTCTCCAAATGTTCGTTTTTCATGGGCGAATTGTGGATCACAAAAATCCAAATCCGCATTCATGCGGGGGATGAAAATCTTCTCCCCACGGGCGGATATCCGCTTATGAACACCCTTAGCTGTGGTGGCGGGGGTGGGAACCGAATGCCTTGCCCTATGACGTTTAAGACATGTTATGTGTATCTTTTCTCTCACTGTCAAGAGGAGTGGTGTCTTCCTCAGGCTCTGAGGTGTCCCCTAGTGCGGTGTTGTTGGGTCAGATTTCGACTTACTAGGAGGGTTAGGTTCTGACCCCACTCGCGATCAAGGTGGTCGGTGTAATGATCCTTGGGTTCAACTTCCGATCGATATAGTCTCTAGCCGTTTGTTCGGGGCACTTACCCCTCTCGGATATCATGTCACTTGCATGTGAGGACCCTGATGCCTAAGAGAAATAATACAAGGTTATTATATATATAAATAATTTATCACATGTAGTTAAGTTAATACATTTTGTCTTGAACAACTCTGGTTTGAATCCTCTCATGTATAATTTCTTTCGAGGTTCTAAACTAAATATAATAAGGATATTTTTGACCTAACATATCTAAAAAACATAGATATCAAATTTTGAATTATAGAGACATATAAAATAAATATGTTATAGTATCAAGCATAAATTTCCAAATTTTCCTTCACATTTAAAAAACAGTAAATAATTAGAATTTTTAATGTTATAAATTAAATTTATATATTAATAAAATTAAGGGAAAAGCAAAGACAACTTCACCCCGGAATAGGATTCCTCTCTCAAAATGCCCGTACCCCTCTCCCCAGCAAATGACGACGCCACCTCCCCCAACCACTCCCTTCCTTCATGCTCGCCACCAATCCTAACGGCATGCTCTTCCCTAGGCCTCCTCCTGGTCTCATAGACTACTTCCCTCCGAGACCAGGGACATGGCTCCGATGCATCATCATTCTCTAGGCTGATGGCCATTTCCAATACCAATGATCTAGGGTCTCTTGCCTTCGAATCAAGAGATCGATCCCAGAAGACGATGGGAAGGAGGACCATGCATTCGACATTGTGTACCTCAGGATAACATGCTTGAGATTAATCCACACGAGGATCGACACTCAACCAGATGACCCGACCTCCCTAACGAGGGCGTTCCTTGCTCGGGTTATCCTCTCTTAGGGTCGATCACGCCCTTCCTGTTGGAGTAGGCAGTGGATCACAAACGACCAGTGGGGCGAGAAGCCTCAAGCTTCTAAAGGGAGCCCCCTAAGGACCTCGCCACTGTAGATGAGCTAATAGTGTCGGGTGCATCCACACAATCAGGGGAAATGGAGGCCAACTCACTAGTGGAAGTATGTAGTGGATGCATTGGCCGATGACGACCATCACCCGTTCAACAATGCCTCTTCCTCCGGATCTGCCTCCAAGTCGACTTCATTCGTGTTTTGCGGCACCCAAGGTACCCTTATAGAGGACCAAGGGGTGGACAGAGCCAACCACGGGGCGAGGATGAATGGATGGGATGGCCATGAGGCGAGGCATGCTCAACAGCCTAGTTGGGCCCTCTAGAAGTCCAGGGACGTACGAGGTGTTTTAGAGGAATCGCACCTCATCCCGCAGGGATCAACAGTCGCCTGATCCCCATCACCCCTTTTCTATGGTACCTCCTTGGTGTCCTGGCATGGTCCTCACTATCTTGTAAGGGTCCCTTACGAGGGGTCAACATGTACTCCAGACAAAACAAATCCGTCTGAATCGAATCAGGAGAAGATTATTGGGTACATTGCACTTTTCACAACATGAATAGGAAGCCTACCTCTGTATGTTTGTAAGGATTATCCAGTAATATTAGTTATAGAACGAGTGTTCTGCTCGGCCCTCAACTAGTCATGACCAAAATGTTATCTCGTTTTTCCTGTATTTCCACTATCTATGTAATCATGTTCTTTGACTATTGTCATTAATAAAACAATTATGTTTTTCACACTAAAAAATAAGCACGTGTCTTAAAAAAATGTACCCAACGATTGATTAATAAACTCCTATTTTCTTTATAACCTACTCGCTGCTATCGAGACCTATTCTCTAGCCATAGATTTAAGCCTTAATTACACCGCATTCGGTGCTGACACCCTATCGGCATCGCCTCGTCCTGTCCCGTCCTCCCTGGTCCCCATGCATGGTTATTCGAAGCCTGTGACGGGGGATTGGAGCCATAAGCCTCCTAGCCTGATCCTTATCTCTTCGTCCTCATCCTCCCCCTCTCCTTCTCCGCTTGTGCCAAATCGTCGCCGTGTACCGTTGTACATGTCGCCCTCTTCCTCCCCATTTACCTCTCCGTCTGTACTGAAGCGGCGCTGGATGAATCGGGCGCTGATGTACTCGCGGGGACGGCCGACTAGGTCGCCCTTTCCACCATGCCGAGGCTTTGTAAGGGGGTGATCGAGGGCTCCTTTGACCAGCAAAGCCCTCCGGCTGGTTCGACCCATGACCTTGCTCTGGGTCCGATGTTGTTGAACGGAAGGAACGGGCATCTGGTTGGCCCTCTTTCTCAAATTCTCCCCTGGGTGATTAGTTGGCTTTGGGTTGGTGGTATAATGCTCCGAATAGGCCGATGGGCTGGGTCTCTTCGACCACCACGGCGTATCGAACCAGTCGGGCCTTCGTCATTAAGGAGGGCTTTCGGTCTCCGATGAGGGTCGCCTTTTCTACTAGTGACCATAGTGGGCAGTGCTCTGGGTTGTTTAGGGAGCGGTGCCATCAACCTATTCTAGTGGAGCCCTTGGCGTATTACAATCCTGATTGGGACCGTCGGTCTGCTCCGCCGCTAAGACCCCGGTGGTACGGTGGCTGCTCGCTGGCTTGCGAGGGCTTATGGGGGCCTCGGCTAGGGAAACATGAGATGGTTCGCGGACACGGTGGAGGTGTGGATGACGGCACGACGTGGATGGGCTTGGGGGGGGAAACGATCCCCATTGTTCTTGGATCCTTTACCTATGATCGGGTTGGGTCACGGGTTGGGTGACGGTGTATCCATGGATCTGTTACCTAACCTGGTACCCGGTTTGTTGCATACGTTAGACCCCACGGGGTGTTTTGTACACAAACATATCTTGGGGCATCCAATATGGGACCGACCCTTGGCAGACTCGATGGCTATGACCCCGAGATCCTATGGAGGAGGGTTTAGGGGTAGAGGTCGCACAATTTTTGGACCTCATCCTGTTGAAGTTCCACCGCCCATCGTTGGGAGGTATGGCGGAGTTCGAGGGCTGGAGCAACCGGCAGTAGAATAATGGGGTGGCCAACGAGTCACAGTTCGGGCGAGGGTTGGGAAACAGCCCCGCTGACACGCATGAGTCCCCAGGCAGGCCTCAAGGATAGGAAGGAGTCTCTGAGGGTGCCCTGTCATCCCTTTTCCATTGTCGATCACAGGTTCGGGTTTATCAATGAAGAAGAGCGTCGCCCTCGGGAGACCCAGCTGTATTCAGACCGCCCTTGAGTAGTGATCGTCAACGGTTTTTAGTTTTATTGTTTTTCAGTTTCTCGTTATTAGATTTGAGTGTTTATTTCATTATTGTTCAAGTTCATTATCTTTGGTTGTCAGTTTTAGGCCACCTCTATGACATCTCAACACAACGTCCTAGATTTTACTGTAGTTACAAGGTTATTATGTTTGACTCGGTAGGGCTTACAAGCATGTACTGACTCTTTAAAGGAATGGAAATTGCATTTACTAAAAAAAAAACTCCTATTTTTTTCTATTGACGTGTAAATGCATATTAGAATAAAAATAAATAAAAGCATATAAACATTCAAACACAGATTGTTTTTTTAGTAACTGGTATTTCATTCCATTTAAAAGAGTCACTACATGCTTAAACCCCTGCCGGGGTAAACAGAGAAACCATGTACTATCGTCACGTTAGAGACGTGTTGTTGATATGCCATATTGGCGACTTAAATTGCTAATTGTAAACCGTAAAACCAAACTAGATATAACATCAAAGCCAAAACCATTAAACTAGTAAGATACTGGCAGTCTCCGCTCAAGGTAGGGCCTAAAAGCCGCTGTGTCACCCAAAGGCGACACTTATTCGATATAAAACCGAGTAGATGCCCTCCAGTATCGGGGTGAGGATAGAGTGACCTCAGGGGGAGTACCCAACTTCCCTCGAGCCCCGCCACCCGACTCATGGCGTCTGGCGGGGTTGTTTCCCAGCCCGCACCTGATCTTCACGAGGCTCGCCCGCCGAATCCCGCTTCATTCCCAGACCCACTATAGGTTCCTCATGTGTTCCTATCCCCGAGGCTCCCGAAGATCCTCCTGATGACGACTCAATCCCCTCTCCACCAGGTGTCCGGGCACTCCCTAGGTGCAACATGCTCGGAGGCACCCTATGGGCCTGCGTCCAAGTCGTGGCATATCCCTTCTCCCTCTGATCCTTCTCATAGTGATTTAAGGACTTATCAAAAGTATGAATGCCCAGAATCTCCTTACCGCAGGCCGTAGGTGGATGTCCTATACACCCACAATTTCGACAGAAGCCCGACAGCTTAACATAGGCTAGAGAGCAGGTTATCGGGTCCTGGAACTCAGGGAATTTGAGACGCATATTCCTGCACAGAGGTTGTTTAAGTGATTTTCAGTAACATACCTTCACCGTTCCACCCCAGCACTGACCGAATTCATCGCAAGGAACATCCACCGTTCCACCCAGTGCCTCGCCGATTCTGGTATCCGTAATCCTAATGCTAACTATCTGCGGGATACCATGGGCATGAACCCACAATTGCATCTTATCCATGGCTGGTAGATCTTGGACGAACGGATCCGTCTCTGCCAGCATCAAGGGTCTGTCGTCGAAACACCACGGTTCATGCAGCCGAACCCAATCCCGGTTCTCCTTCCTGGCGAAGTAGAACCCAAACACACCAGGGGAGACGTCCTTGATGACCAACCCAATAGCAGATTGTACCCATGCATTTGTGAGGATACAGAGAAGAGTATCCTTACAGGGACGACGATTCGTGAGCAGCCGACCCACCATCCCATACTGTTGGAGGGAGAGCGCAGCCGGGTCTAGCACCCCATTCATAATCGTAACCTCCAAGGGTTCCTCAAACCCTAAGGAGCAATATGAGAAACTGTGCTGAAGGGCTTGAAGCGAGCCACCATGATACAGGGGGGGGGGGAGACGAAGGACAGGGAGCAAAGAGAGGCGGAGGGAGGACGCTACCCTCGGTCGGCGCGGTCATCGGCGGGAGTTGCCCCATCTGAAGGAACCGAGGCCGGGGGATAGGAGGGATGTGATCGGTAGGGAGAATGGGAGCCTTACAAGGCACTGGCCACATACCGCCCGTAACCTACAGTCGATGAGCCTCCACAACCCTAGGCGACAGTTGAGGGAGCGGGGAATCCGCAGCCTTCGCAGCCTGTGTCGGGGGTCGGCCCCGCCGCACCTGAGACGGCTCCGACGACGGAGGATGATCCCCCGGTCCATAGTCTCCCATTGTCAGCCTCAATGGGGAATCCAGAGATGGGGGCGACAATTCTCGGGGCATAACCGATTTCAGTGCATATGCCTTCTTCCTTCGAGGCGTACGCTTAGGTCGTAGGACCTCATGCGACGGGCAAGGAGACGGGGTGGCCACCGGTCTCGTTCCCACGCCAGCGGCTAATGGGACAAAATCCTTCGGAGTCGCACCCTCGCCAGCGGCTGATAGGACTTGACCCGAGGCAAGGATTTTCGGGGAGGCAGTCGGTGAGATTGGAACAACCATGGGAGGAGAGGCCGGTGGAGAAGCAGCACGCGCCGTTTGGTCGACATAATACGCCAAGATACGGGAGCTCATGTTTAGGGTTCATTGGTCGATTAGGGTGTAGAGGTCTAGACAGAAGCGAGAAGTTTGAAAAATGATTGATACTGGTTTTTAATTATAAACACATATTGTTTATTTGAGGTCTATTCACTTCCTTTTATTTTTCAGTATAAATAACTTATTTATTTAATTATTTGATAAAGTTTGATTTCATTTTTTTTTTGTATAAAATCACATATATTTTTATATAATTTGGTTTTGAATATTAAATTATGGAAAACATGATAAGTCAATATATTTAAAAAAAAATACAGAGGACGAGGAATTGTGTTAATAGTGCCAACCAAAACATACAAGAAGGTCTAAATGCCCTGGAAAACCAAAATAAAACTGGGACTCTCATAAGTGATCCGATGGTCTTGGACTTGCTGAAATAGTCTAATTTTTATCTTAGATAAAGATAAAAATTCCTATGTCCTACCCTAAACTGGAAAAAGAAATAAATGTAAACAACTGAAACAACATGTATCAAACTAAAACAAAACAAACAGTAGAAAAAGCAGCAGAAAATCCTTAGTGTAGGCAAGCTCCGCCAAGACACAACAAGTAGGATTGGTCCCGGGTCGTGAGGGGTAGGCCACCAGCCTTCTACCCCTTGTGCTCTCTAGCCACTTATGGCTCCAAGTGGGGCTGTTTGGCAGCCCACACCTAATCAGAGTCGTCTTCCTCCTCATCGACAAGCCAGTATGTTGAGGCCAGGGGTCCCTACTTATTCAAGGCCTTTTTCGGCTGGCTTGTACGGGTGTAGAATTGGTCCGTCCTGCTCCGCCTTTTGGTCTTCAGCATCTTCAGGCGTTTGGGACCCAAACCTCCCACATGTTCTCGAGATTCTTTCTGCTTCCCGACCCGGGGGGGGGGGGGACTCAATCTCCAACCAAGAGCCATCTAGAGAAGAAGCTGGTGACTGTGTAAGCCTCCCGTTGACATAGATGAGATCCCCCTCCCGTGTCTCCCGATTGTCCGCTTGACTCATGTTAGCCAGGTCAAAGGGTCTTCACTATCTTGCTTTGTCCCATTTGATGATCTTGGATGTGCCCATTGAGAATTTGGAGGTATTCCCACGGAATCCTCCTTAGCCAAGTCACCAAACTTCGTCTCAATCTCCCAGGTGCCAAGTAGTACAGGGAAACCTAGAGGGGGAAGAAGAGTCCCCCCTTGTTCCTTCTCGGTCCCCTCAGGCGCTAATGTGAGGGATGTCAACATGTCTTCCACCGGGGGTACCCTGCGGGTCTTAAGCACTCCCCATTTTGTCTGGAGCAACTGGTCCATTGAATCTCCATTTGGATTCGGAGGGAGTCATCGAACCGCACCTCATCTTGTCCCGCTCCCGACATACGAGCCTAACAAACCTGAATACAGTGGGTAAGTCTGCCATTCCGAAAAAAAAAACACGGGATCCGTTCATATTGGAGTACAGCCTTTGTGGGCTCTCGGTTCCTTGGAAAATGAAGTCGAAGACATGGCCGAAGAGGTCTGTTGACGTCCAACCTGACCTTGAACCATAAGAAATTGTCTCATCGCCTAAGAGTGGGTATCAGCGCAACTACCACCTCAATACCCAAGGAGTTGGCTAACAGTGAACGAAAAAGGTCATTCTAGGTGTCCATAAGACGTTGTACGCCCGTACTCCTGCCTCTATAAACCGGAAAGGAATAGAATTCGGCCGCATGCAGGGAAGGAAATCGACTAGGAGCAACAGGTACCCACTGAACGTCTACGACCCTTTATGACAGACATGTTCCAAGGCTTCCTACAACGTGAAATGGAAAGAAACAATCTCCTTGGAGAGGCATTCCACCTCCATCCTGTTAACCTTCCAACGCTGGATCATGACGTCGCACATGATTTCAGGGTTACAGTTGATGTTGGCTATAATCCTCCCAACCAAGGAGTTCCGATACCTACGGTTCGTTGTGGTTGGGATGGTCGTGACCGGGAGTATGAACACTTCATCGTCGTCCGGGTCATCTTCAAATAAAACACCTCCTAACCGATCAGAAATGGCTTCCACAACCCCTCATGCTACAGGAGGGACAAACAGTGGATGGGCTGACCCCGAAATGGCTCTTGATCAAGAGATCTGGCCTTGCATATTGGGTCCGACAGAGGGCACCACCATCGACAAGAGACCCTGGTTGACGAGCAACTGTGATGGTGGCTAGAGGTCCGACCCCAGTACAGCGACGGAGACGGCGGAAACACTCTGTGAGGCGAGGAAGGACGACGAAGAGGTGGCGGGGTAGAAAAACCCACATCGAGTCTTGAGAGACTTGTCGGCAAAGTCCGTCGAAAGGACGAGGTCTGTCGTCAATGGCTGCACCCGTACAAAAGGACGATAACGAAGAGGAGCATGACCATAAAAACGTGCGGATGTGAGGGTGAAACCATACTGTTAAAATGTCTAAGACTTGTAAGTCAATATTTGTTAAGACTTAAGAGTACGATAATCGTTCATGTTGGAATGAAATTAAATTAAACTAGATGGTTGTTTCATGGACGCTAGTTACGACGACGTTTTTATATCGCTTGCTCTGAACAAAGCCAGACTTGGTCAAAAAACAACAAAGCAGAGACCGTCCACTTTGTGGTTGAAGGTTGAAGCAAAATGAAGTAAATATGGAAGCGAGCCTTTCGTTTTTATTTACTTCATCATTTTAAAACCAATTATTTATTTTTAATCTCCATGTTAATGCTCCTCCACTCTCTCTTTCTCTCTCCAAGCTCCCTCCAGAATCTGGTCTGTCTCATATTGGGTCTACTTCTGGACTGCTTTGGATTGTAGTTTTACTCTTCAATTGTAGCTGAGAGAGCTAAGCAGATTCAGTCATGGTTTGGATTCCGTGTTCTGGAATATCAAACAGTGAAGCTAAGAAGAAGAAGAAGAAGAAGAAGAAGCTGCCTGTTGATCAGACTCAACCCCCTTTAGGTGTTCGTCTCGTCAGCTATGGGTTTATCTGTGTTTGCATTGCCTGTGATTTGATTCAATCTTGGTGTTCATGCTGAAATTTCCCATGAATTTATTTTCTGGGCTTTTATGATCTGGCTCAAAGCTAATATTTTTGGGGTTTTAACTGCCTTTTGATTGCTGGGTTAGTTATATTTAGCATGCTTGTTAGTATCTAAGGAGAGGGATTTGGCTCTTTGAGTTCATAAGTTTATTTTGGAAAATCTGTGGGTCTTATTTGCTTGCTCTCACTGTGTTGATTTGGATTTTTGAGTGGTCTCGGATTGTAGATTTTGCTTAGTTCTTAGGGTTTATGAGTAATCTTCTTTAGAGATTTGGATTTCCAAATTTGTGATTGGTTATGGTGTTTGTATATAACAGCAAGCCTAACTGAAAACTTATAATTAATATCAGAATGTGATCTGTGACTGCATATGGCTTGAATGTGATCAGTTTCAAACATAGAAGTGGTGTTTTTTGCGTGTATAGATTATTGTAGTTGGATAATCTCCTAGAACCCTAATTTCATCACCATATATAAATGGTAGTCGTATGTTAAATGTATGAGGTAGTCGTATGTTACATGTTGTGTGAGTTCCTTGTGAAACTTTTATCGCCAAACAACTCACTAGGTATCCGTTTTCCCCTCAATTTTCATGTTTTCAGAGAAAACGAAAGGAACACCCTCCACCTCATCGTCCTTGAGCATCGGGGCATCTAAAAATGGAGGGTCTGGTAACATTGCAGCACAAATATTTACTTTCCGTGAGTTGGAATCTGCAACAAGAAATTTTAGGGCAGATTGTCTTCTTGGTGAGGGAGGCTTTGGTAGAGTCTATAAAGGGCAGTTGGAAAGTACTAATCAGGTTAGTCAAGTTCTTAGCTGTTCAATGGAGGACAGGATAATTTTTTTTGAGGCGTTTAGATAAGTTGTGTTTTCACTATGTTAATGCGGTATAGGTTGTAGCTATCAAGCAACTTGATCGTAATGGACTGCAAGGGAACAGAGAGTTTCTTGTTGAAGTGTTGATGTTAAGTCTACTTCACCACCCTAATCTTGTCAATCTAATTGGCTACTGTGCTGATGGAGATCAAAGGCTTCTGGTTTATGAGTACATGCCATTGGGATCTTTGGAAGATCATTTATACGGTATATACATGAAAAAACTGTTCCTCATTTGTACATGGTATTAGTCATTCTCTTTTTCTTTTCTTTTTTATCAGCTATGTGTACCAAGATTTGGACTCACTTGCTTATGTAGAAGCGAGGAGCACCAAACTTTTGATTCTTAGATTTCAAAGATTGATGTATCATGGGCTCAAGGCATCCTTTAAATTAGAAAGGAGCACTAGTATTTCCCTAAGACTTCCCACCCTGACAAAGAGGCCCGGCAGAAGTTGGGTGGGATATAGAGAGGCCTGACAAGTGTTGGAGAAATAGATGATAAAGGTGGGGAGAGGATATCACTACTGGGACTTGAACCTTGGTCCCAAGGACCCAAGTTCAAGTGCTTGACCAATTAGACAAACAAGATTTGGTTCACGCATTCTCTTATATCTTGTTCACTTGATGCTGATCTCTAATGATTATTCTGTAGACATATCTCCTGGCAAGAAGCTACTTGATTGGAATACAAGAATGAAAATAGCTGCAGGGGCTGCTAAGGGATTGGAGCATTTGCACGACAAAGCGAGCCCTCCTGTTATATATCGCGACTTAAAATGCTCCAACATATTGCTTGGTAAGGGGTATCACCCAAAGCTCTCTGACTTTGGGTTGGCCAAACTCGGGCCTGTTGGTGATAACACCCATGTTTCTACAAGGGTCATGGGCACCTATGGATATTGTGCTCCAGAATATGCAATGACAGGTCAACTCACTCTAAAATCAGACGTTTATAGCTTTGGAGTTGTTCTTTTGGAAATCATTACAGGCAGGAAAGCAATCGACAACTCAAAGGCTGCCGGGGAGCAGAATCTGGTTGCATGGGTAAGTGATTCATGCCTATCAATATCATATTACTAACCCAAACTTGTTTGTTCAACCGGTTCAAGTCCCACCAGCGGTACCTCACTCATTAATCTCTTCCCAACTTTTGTTTGGGCCTCTTTCCATATAGCCATTTGGGCCTCTCTCTATTTATCCCTTTTTGGACCTTTCCCAAGGTGGGGATGACAAAAATTTAGAGCTCCCTTCTACATAAGGGAACTCATGCTTGATACACTTGATTTAGTCGGATAAAAAAAATCATATTATTCAGAATGTTTCAAACATACCCTTATTTTGGAATGAATTGTATGTGTTGTTTAAAGTATGTGAACTCTATCTAGCTTGTTTTGTAATGTTTTTTTGTTGATTGCAGGCAAGACCCTTGTTCAAAGACCGGAGGAAATTCTCACAAATTGCTGATCCTACACTCCAAGGACAGTACCCTTCACGGGGATTGTACCAAGCACTTGCAGTTGCAGCAATGTGTGTTCAGGAGCAGCCTAACATGCGTCCTGTCATAGCTGATGTTGTCACAGCTTTGAGCTACCTGGCTTCACAAAAGTTTGACCCTGATTCAGTGGAAGGCTCTTGTCTGGCCCCTAATACTCCTCCCAGATCAAAGAGGATCAGTAATAAGAGGCAAAACGGTGGTAGTGGATCCGAGAGGGACCGCTAGAAGTTTGAATTGAACAAATATTTGGGCCCAGTCATATTTATAATACAGGGTTGCTAATCGCTCCTATCCATGGTCACAAGGCCCGAAGATAAGTTGTTTTGGATTCAAATTGTGCATTGTTTCGGCTTCTGTATCGTTGCAGATCATGGTGCATCGTCGGGTTACGATTTGCACATTCTGAATGGCTTCTACAACTCCTTGCGTGCTCAGGTCACTTCATCTATATACTATTTATTATATGTTTACCTAGTAAAACTTTACATGCTCTCATTGCCTCTGATGGGTGCTTTGAGCCTTATGATTTTGGCCTTTTTTGGATAGTTGCTTTTGAATTCTACATAAGCTCCATATAGATTTTGATGATATATGGAAAAGGCAGATGGTTAGTACATTAATAGTTTTCTAGTTCATGCGAATCATCGGTGTATTCGGCTTGTATGCCTGTCATGTATTGTGATATAGGAATGTAATAATACCCATGGTTATTTGTACTTGAGAGTTAGATTGTTGTCTTATGATTCATTTTAAGGATTAAGATCTATATCGCTAGTCCGTGTATGAATGAACTTCAATCAATAAGCTAAAATGAAAGATGTATTTATCTGCAATCCAGGTAGCCAGAAACAAATACAACCTTGAGCATGTAATGGCATAGCTTGCATGCTCCGTGAAGTGAGAACAACTTTTAGTATCATACATACACCATTACTCTGACACACAAAGAAGCTAAATACATATATATGTTTTACAAATGGACTTAGCCAGGAAAAAAACAGAAAGAAGAAGAGAAAAACAAAATATAAAAAAGAAGAGAAAATAAATATACAGCTATTTATAGTACATTGATACAAGCAGATAAGTCCCATTCGGCAAATCCACCAGCGGGCAACGAATCAAAAACAGATTTAAACCGATATTGAGTTTTCATTTCCCAACTATATTACAGCTACTGAACTCCTCAGCCCTCAGGATTAGTTTGAGGATTGATTGCATTCCCCTGTTAATACAAGCAGATAGTCCCATTCGGCAAATCCACCAGCGGGTGACGAACCAAAAACAGATTTAAACTGATATCGAGTTTTCATTTCCCAACTATATTACAGCTACTGAACTCCTCAGTCCTCAGGATTAGTTTGAGGATTGGTTGCATTCCCCTGTCACAGTACATTTTGTAGACAATTGTAACTGTAGATATGATGATTAGAATCAACGGTTATAACAGGTTATTTATTGTCATTTCTCTTACAAGGAATGGCAAGTGCTTTACCTTGTTCTTGTCACCCCAGCCAAGTGCAAATGATCTAGATAGTAGACTCATATTTCTGACGGGGCCTTCCTTTGTAGGGCTATGACATTCGTTGGAGGGGCTTGAAATTTCCCTTGAAGAGCTCCCAGAATGCCTACAGTGCATAGTCCTTCATAAGACACCAATTCATCTAGAAGCATATGCCCACACTATTGATGATTTTCATGGAACTAAATGTAACCGAGGATCAAATCTTAACTTGTCTAATACGAAAAGTATCATGTTCAACTGTCCATGTTATAAACGTCAGATAGATAAGAAACACTAACAGGTATTTCCAACAGTGATGATAGATATCTTCAACATTGCAAATGCAAAAGAAAGACAGAAGTCTTCAGTCCACAGTTCACAAGCAATGTGCTATTTATATTTGGTCACTAGGCCTCCAACTCCCCTTAGTTAGGGATCCTAAATATATTCAGTTCAACTTTTACTCACTTATTTCAGAATCCTTTGCATATTTAAGGCATACTGTAAAGACTGCAAGACGAGAGTCCATGTTGTGTAAAAAGATATATCAATTACCCAGGAGATGCTTGGGCTTTAATTTGTCCACATTCATATTGCAAGGTGGCCTCCAACATTGACTCTGCCATAATGACCTTCTTCTCCATCCAAGCAACTGTAGATAAAGCCTTCTCATATTTGTCCTGTACTTTATAACGCTGATTTCAGAATGCAAGGATGATTCGTGAGTTATTTTATGCATTATTTCTTTTGTTCGACATGGAATCAGGCTAACAAAATGAAATAACATGTCAACTTCCAGAGTTTTGTATTTTGTGGAACCTGAAACTACACATCTGGACCAATAACACCCTTAGTATCATGCCTAATGTTAATGACAAAGGGAACAAGACTGACCTCAAGCAGGTTAACTGCAGATTGTTGAGTAGCTGCATTTCTCTCTGCCAATATTCGAGCATCTTCAGTTGCCTTTTGCTGTTGCTGTACCCGCAACAAGACCTATAATATATGACAGTAATTTACATAAAACTACAGGACTAATAGCAGAACGCCCGACTATTTCCAAATAACTTGTTGCAAAAGAAAAATGAACCTCAATCATTGTAACTTCTTGCACTTCCTTATCATGGAGGATCTTCCTTAAGTCTTCTATCTCTTCCTCCAACTGCTCAATCTGAATTGGTAAATGAATTTGGGAAAACCTTTTCAGGCCACGCATAAGGAGAATATGTGAATCAACTTTGCTCAGGTAACCCACTACATAATTATCATATGGTGTAAAGATTTTGCATCATCTCTGTCTCATATATAAGCTTGAAAGCTTGGCGACTGAGTCAGCCGTAGGAGTTATGATATGTTGTTCATGCATAAATCATTGACTGAAGGAAGGAAGAAAAGAACCTGCAGCATTTTTACTTCACAAAAGAATCCTAAAATAATAAGCATTTTTACTTTTACAAGGCCATTTCTAAACATGTCCAAGAGCAAAAAATACCAGAGAATGATGTTCCGCGTCATTTTGAAACCAATATTTGCACTAACGCAATAAGATGGGAAATTATAACATAAAAGGTTTATGCTAATTCAATTCTGAATGTACCCTCGTAATCAGTAGCGGTCGATTATCCTCCTTAGCCATCTCCGCAAGTGCTGTCTCCAGCACCTCAGCTCTGGAAAAAACACAGTCCGCATAAATAGGTTTATTGAAGTGCATGTTTAGTTGTTTGATTAATGTTTGAATGGCTACATTCAGCAACTTAAGTATATATTATCATCTTGAATGCTACTACAAAAGTGTAGGAAGGGTTACAAAAGTAATGATTTTTTAGTTGAAATATGCTAAACCCAAACATAACCTGATTAATAAACATGATGAATTCCAGTAAAATCATTTTGTTGGGTCCATAAATGACCAACCGAGCAAATTTATCATCTTAGGTTGAGAGGTTCAGGTAGATTATTGCCCCATGCCCATGTAGCATCTTAGAAAAAACTAGATATCACTGAGAGAATAATGACCTGAGTTCAGCAGATCTATTGTCCTCCAGTAATTTGCATATCTCAACCTTCAACCGGTCCACCTGCAGAAAAGTTGTTATTGATTGAAACTTAAAAAAGATATATAGGACCCCTAACAAATATTTAGGTCAAGGAAAAATGAGTGTTTTTTTAGCCTTAAAATTACTGGATTCTGTCTATCCGGACTTTTAAAACTCAATCAATCATGAAGATAGATAACTTGGATACATTTGAGAAAGCACTTGTCATGTAGACGAAAAGAGAAAGCTACCTGTTCTTGAAGATCAGGTAAGATGACATATTCATGAACATCCGAGGGAGACTCCGAGTAAGATGCATCTCCATCTGTATGATCATCAGCCAACCCTTCAGAAAATCTTATTTCTTTTTCTGCATGATCCTGCTTAAGACTATATAATTTAGATTTGACACCTCTGGAGTCCATTAAAGCTTTAGTCCTTTTTGTTCTTTCCTCAATTAATCGTAGTACTGTAGGTCTATGCTTTTCTCTTAGCTCTTGCAATCTAGCTTCGGTTACAAGTTGAAAACTCATACAAGCAGTCATTACTAGCTGGCTACCATCGAATGTTGAGCCAGCAAGGGATTGTAATAAGGTAATTGCATCACCAGCATCTTTAGTTGTTGCTAATGCTGGACCTGTGGAATCAAATCTGATAGAATTACTAAGCCAATAGAATAAAAGATATAAGGAATTCATGACCTATACTTAATGTTTCACATGTTCTTAGATGTATACAGGTATGCAACCAGTACCATATAGCTCTATCAAAGCAAGTGCTGATCGAAATAACATGACACGATTTCCTTCATATAAAAGCACATCCCAAACTCGAAGAACTGGAACAAGGGACAAACGCAAAGTATAAGAAAATATGGTTTGGAAATGAAGTTCTCAATTACAATACCTAAGCCTCACCACTTTCCCAAGGAAGCATGTTGACGAAAATGGAAAGGAACCAGGATGCAGTGATCCATGTCACCTGTACCCCCAAGTAATCCAGATGATTAACTGCACGAGATACATAAATTAATATAAGAAACTAGCTATCCTACTCAACTAAAAATAGAAAGAAAGAAAAAGAAAAGAAAAATGATTAATAATGAAATTTAGAAGCAGGCAAACCCAATTTAGGAAATCTTTCATGCACCAACTCCTCCAAAACAAGTTGATCCACCTGAAAACACAAGAATAATTCTGGATGAAAGATTTAATATCACCCTGAACATACTGGTCTATCTCAGCACACATTTTACTTAGCCAAGCTAGAGAAACAGAACCCAAATCAACATGTTAATATGCCGAATCAGGAGACAAGAAAGATGTTTTGCCAAAGCAGTGTAAACACACTTGAGATTCTATCATTTGCTCTGTATAGTAGCCCTCAAAGTAATCATCAATAATGCCCACCAAAGCCCTGCAGATTACATCGACAAAAAGCAGACTAAATTTAGCAGGGCAGTATTCATTGTATACCTCCTGAGACATACGGAGTATACATATAAACATGCAAGACTTTTTGCATATAGATGGGCAGACATATAATGTGATTATATTCATGTTCCATACATCACACACCCCATTCGAGGTTATATTCAGATATAATCTTCAAATTTTTCAAAGCATATTTGTCAATAGAGGAAGTGACAATAATAGGCTAGGGAGAGAGAGAGAGAGACAAAGATACCAAAAAGCATTTTCCTCTGGCATCAGAAGTAATAACAATCCAGCAAAATAATTCATTGCCTGCATGTGTTATGAGTACCAAGTTAGATATAAGCAACAAAAATAGTTACACCAAGTAACTCTGAATCAACATCAAAGCTTATTGTTATACTTGTGTATACTGGATGAAATGAAACAAGGTTACAAGGGACCTAAAATCAAAATTGACTTATCCTGACATACAACTAGAGAATGAGGGTAAAAAAGAAAGTGAAAAATAAGAAGAATTGGGAATACAGAGGGAAGAAACTGTGAATTCAATTACCTGGCAGTATCCAACTGATGGGTTATGTCGAGAATATGCTAAAAGTAAACGCCTCAAAGAATTCCTGCCATTATCATCCAAAGCCGGATGACCCGGGAATGTTCGTGGTATATCCTGAAAATATAAAGTAAAATTTAACTGAGGGAGAAACCCTGGTAGCAATAAGAAGTAAAAGAAGTAGCACCTACGAATTGAAAATATTGAACCATAAAGTCCAAGGCGCATTCATCTAATGACCTTCT
The DNA here is from genome assembly GCA_963921825.1 of Erodium maritimum. Taxonomy (NCBI): domain Eukaryota; kingdom Viridiplantae; phylum Streptophyta; class Magnoliopsida; order Geraniales; family Geraniaceae; genus Erodium; species Erodium maritimum. The sequence goes on from OY997589.1 coordinate 35,470,264, forward strand.
CAATCTGCTTTATCCAATGAGTGGGTGTACCAGGTGAACTATCATGCTTGTTGATATCACGAGCATCAGTATCTGCCAGCAAATCTTCATAATATCTCTCCACCCTGCGAGTTCTTACACCTAAGAAAGCTTGCCAAACCTGTAATGGCCAAATTATAGAAAGTACAAGACTTTGAAAAACATGAGAGCTTAAAGGCCAAAATACTCAAACGTACCTCTCCCCTCAGTTCCTTTGGCACTCCACCACGGACAAGGCACTCCAATTCTTCTTTCCAAGGAAAGGAAGGTTCAGAAGAGAGCCCATTACCCTCATCTCTTCTCACCGTGGAGTGTTTCTCGGTGTCATCCGGCACCTTATCGGCAGAATTCTCAAAGTTTTCTTCATGAACTACCCGTACAGGCTTTACCTCTGTACTTGATGAAAGATGGTCCCCTTCATCATTTTTTTGCTCATCTATCATGTCCTTTCTCGTCTTGACTCGTGAACCCATCATATGATCAATGGCACCAAGAGATGGTTTAATCTGAACCCAGGTTTGGACCTTAGGACGTTTGGTTTCTTTTGTAGACTCCACCTCCTTTTCAGTCGAACCACTGGAAGCAGATTCATGGCTACTAGTACCATCCCCTTCTTCACTCCTATCTGAAACAATCTCTTCTTTTTGTGTAGTAGCTTCCGCATGTGATGTTTCTATACATACGTCTTCAGGAGAACTGGGACAAGCAGATTTTAGTTGGTGTTCAAGGAAAGTCTTCCATCTATCTGATCTTTCATCTTCTTCTTCCTGAACCATTAATATGTTACGGAGTCAGCAACTGCACAGTTCTATTTCTTTGACCAGCTTCAGCACAAAAGGAAAAACTAGGAGAAAGTGATACTTAGCTAAAGTTCCCCTTTATGGTAACCTACCTCATCTCTCTAATCCTTACGAGTTTCTGCCCTAGTAAATAATGCTGATTTAGCCATCGAATCTAGACCTAAGTTGACAATACATATACCGTAACATAATTTTACCAGGAAAATAATCATCTTTCACGATAAATTATTAAAATTGCATGTCATAACACATGCCTCGACTAGTTTAGAGACTAATATTAAAAACCCAATAGCACCGATGGCTCCTCACACACAGTAGTCACTGTAAACAAAAGTAAACCGGATATCACATACCTTATAAATAAAAACATAATCCTTATATCCTTGTACGTGCTGAGGTCTCAAGGCAAATCCATAAGCGTCCCTGCTATATCAATGTCCACTAGATTATGAAAAGCAAACTATAGCCAGCAATAGCTATACAACGGCTTAATATGAAAGATATCACAAATCTAAACACCCAATACAAATAAGGTCAATACAGGGTCAGATAGTTGAAGCTACCTTGGACTTGGGGGATAGCCGAGATGGTTAGCACTCGGCCAATGCCTTTCAATGACATGGGTTCCAACCCCAATGGACGACTCTAAGCTCCCACGTTTTTAGGGAAGTTTTGGACCTACCCTCCAACACATAGTCCATGAGGAGGAACCCTGATTATGTAGTCCATGGTTGCATGTGAAGATGGCTGGTCCAATTGTGCAGTGATAAAACTATTATATTTGTAAAAAGAAATAATTCAAAAGAATCTGTCTGATGCTTGGAACCAGTTAAAACATAGGCATGATTAAGTTTTACCTGGAATCAACCTCCAATGAGCGCTTACTCAGTAAGGACAACAACATAATTGACAAAGAACTCCAAGTCTACAGCCCATAGCTCTCCTTCGCATCACACTGCACTCACAAAACTGATTCACACCCAAACATTTCCAACCACACAATCAATTGCAAGTCTACTCTGAACATTGCAACACAACCCTAACCCAATCACTCCCAAAAATTAGATTCACAAAATTCGCACGGGTCTCAAACTTTTTAGCCTAAACCTAAAGTGCCTGAAATGATCAATCCATAGATTCTGCATAAATCAGAAGCAACGTGAGCCATCGCAATTCGGTATCTTACAGCAGATTCGCATTGGCGGCTTCAAAATTTCCAACGCAAGCGACTGCAACAAACGAATTCATGGAACCTATTTGAATCAGAATCAGCAACACGAACCATCGCTCACAATGGACCTTGTGAAATCCAAAGGTTTTCGGAAACACGAATTTTCCCAGGTTTTGTCCGGGCGAAATTGAGAAAAATCAGATGTCGATGCCGAGTTTTTGGGCAAGTACATACAGGTGTATGTACGTCCCTCCTCCTGGTATCACAGTTGTGGAGGAGGCGAGAGCTCTTCCCGCCATTTTAGGACCATTTCCTTCCTTCCTTCCGCTTCGCTTCGTTTTTTTTTTCTGCGGACCCATTTTCCCTCCACGCGTCGTCAACGGTCTAATTTTAAGCCCTTCCATTTAATTTTTTACTTTTGAAGATTAGGGGTGATTTTATCCAAATTCTTTGTTTTTTTTAGTAAGACGATAATTTCATTACTTTCTTAGTTAATACATGTTTTGGGCCTTGACGAGAAAACACATTAACTCTGATAACCAATTTACGTCAAAAACGTTTTGAAGACTACGCTTAATACTAATTAGAACAATACTGAAAAAACAACCAAAATCTAAGAAAGACTGACGAGTAATGCTCAAGATAGGGTATGAATACCACTGGGTCACCCGAGGGCGACGCTCTTCTTCTGATGTAAAACTGAACCTGTGATCGTCAGTATTGAAGGAAAAACATGTTATACTCAGGGAGTCCTTCCATCTGTCCCTAAACCTGCCTACTGACTCATGTGGCCTGGCGGGGCTGTTTCCCAGTCCTCGCTTGCGAATGAAATAGAATTCCCCCGCCCGCAAGGAAAACCCGTCGAGTCCGAGCCACCGTTGTGCTTGAGGAGGAGACCCAGCGTGTAGCCCTAGCCGTGCCCAGTTCCGGACCACGAGGGCAAATCCGGACCGAAGGAGATTGAGGCGAGGCCCAAGGCGGAAGCTGATGCCCTACAATTCTCGCGCCGCCTGACAGAAAACCTAGAGCAAGGTCATGGGTCGGTCGAGCAGCCGAAAAACGAATGCACTGAAGATGAGGTAGGACTTCGGCGCTTGATGGAGCAGCAACCCAAGGTCTACCCCCACTGAAACCCGGTAGAGAGAGAACACTCCGCCGGAGGCATCAAGCGGCACCTCTGCAACGTAGACCGAGAAGGATAAGAGAACGATAATGGTGATCTCGGCCCCCAACGCTGGTCTTGAACCCCCACACCGGACGCAGTCTGCGAGGGATAAGACAGTTCGGGGAGATAGGCACCGAGGGACAACGACTCCAGGCGAGGCCTATGACGTAGCTGCAGCAGAGCTACGGCTGCAAACACCCTCTAAATTCTTTGCCTTAGTTTTGTTACTTTATTTTTTAGCACACAGAGGTACTTTATTGATAAAAGTCAAAGTACGGACATTAAATTAGCGACGATATTAAAAATATAGTTAATTTCATCTTAGTGTCTTAAAGTTTTCATATATTATTGAGAGTACTTTGAATCTTTTTTGTATCATTTTAGTACCCTAAATTTTTAATAATTCATTTAGGGTACCCTAAATCTTTTTTGTGTTACTTCAATACCCTAAACTTTCATTAATTCTATTTTAATACCCACGGTTGACTTTTTATCCGATTTTTCATTCAAAACAAGTAAAATGACTATAATACTCTTCATTAACAACCAAATTTAGGGCAAAGTTAACGGTGGGTACTAAAATGAAATTAATGAAAGTTTAGGATATTGAGGTGACACAAAAAAGATTTAGGGTATTCTAAATGAATTGATGAAAGTTTAGGGTACTGCGGTGACACAAAAAAGATTTAGAGTACTCTAAATGAAATATGAAGTATTTAGGATACTGAGGTGGAATTATCCCTTAAAAAAATATGAAGACAAACATTGAAATGAAAGGGAGTGACTGAAGTCGTGACCCAAAGGCAACAAAAGCTAATCCTATAACAATAAATCTAGCGAACCAGAAAAATTTAACTAGGAGATCGCAAACATTTGATTGGCTACTAAGATGTAGCACAAAGATCCTATTATCTGACTCGACCTAAAGCTACGCGTAACGATAGCTCTGACCCTTTTGAGGGGATAACGGGAAATTAGGGAGAACACCATACAATGGAGGGGAGGGGTCGTAGGGCTTACACCGACAGTGACAGGGCGAGTCGTGCATCCCCATACACGGCTCGATGTCAATTGACCCAACCATAATCCCAACCGAGGTTGCGCAACAGTCCTCGCTTGGATTGTGCCCGGGTAAACTACATCCCTTGGTCTTGACCCATCTAGATGTCTAGAGTACACACGGTGGATCTCCTAATTAGGCAAGAGGCCTTATATTGTCGTTGCCTCGCTTGGTCCTTCATCCTTTAATAGGCGAGGTTTTGGTACCTAGCAGAGGCACACGGGCTTCCAGCACCCCGGATGTGTTCCCGTGTTAGATAAGAGGTCTTGTATCGTTGGTCTGATGCTTCGTCGCTAGGAGTTGGGGAGACAAACAATGGTGGCACCAAGGGGCGTCATCGAAATCTTCAGTTTTCCCTAATGGAGCACTATGGACGACATCCTCTAGGGTGCCCTACGCTATCCCGGCCGTATGAAATTCCTAACCCCGACAAGCTTTGTTTCCCTAGGGTCTCGAGCACAGGCATCTGGACAGAGCATCGGTTGTGCGAGTGGTGGATCGTATACGTGGGCCAGACCGAGAGTCCCGGCGAGGGGTCCATTACTAGCATGCCGAGGACTAAGAAAGATGCCCCATTGCTGCCAGATTTTCGGAAAGGGTATCTAAATCCATGTTTATCAACGAAGGTTGAGGAAGGGCAAGGAAAAGGTGGGGTGGGGGTGTGATGACTAGGGCGACTCGGGGGATCCCATCGTGATCGGGTATCCCCGATTTTGCCAAGGGTTGCTCGACAAACGTGGTGTTGATGTAGATTAGAGGGAGGCAATTCAATCTGTCTAGCCATGCCACAATGGGTTGAGGCATCCATGGTCGGGAGAGTGGGCTTCCAACGAATGGTGATGATGGTTGATTAGAGATGGGAGAGGGTGAAGCTCAGTCGTGATCCCTTAGCATCCCGGACGTAGTCAATGTAGAATCTGGTATACCTTCCGGTGAAATATGCAAATGCATAGTGGCAGCCCCGTGCCATCCCACGCTTGAGGCGTCGGGTTCAATCATTGGAGAGAGTAGGTGGGATGAAATGGATTGATCAGTCATGGTAGTTACCTGATCTGAGCGTAGAGCAAGTAGGGTTGGGCGGTGTCGTCATTTCTTCTTCCGATCTGGTTTTATAAACTCCTTCGATGGGGTCGGGGCCATGACCTAGGATGGGGGGGCATGCGATGATAAGACATGGGTGATAGCTGCAAGAGTGTCGGCAGGTACCACGTGGTTGACTGGCGTCACGAGCTTGGCATCGAAAATCGACATGAAGGGACGGAGCACAAGGGCGGTGGGGACAGATGGTCTGGGACGATAGTGACAGGCGGCAGAGCAGAGTAGAGATGAGAGAACCCTAGAGGCTGAGATTTTTATATAATTTTTAAATAAGTTATATTTCTTAGTTTCGATACTTGTTTCTCTAAAAAAAGTTTGATACTTATGACGAGTGGGGATGACTATGCGTCAAATCCCTCTTTTAACGTGCATCAGTACACAGTCATCAAGCAATAGATAAAACGGTTAAGTACCGGTCGAACCCACAAGGAGTAGAAGTGTCACTAGTATTTTTCCAAAACCTAGGGACGTGGGATGTCACTTCCAGATTCCCGAAAGGGAAAATAAAGAGCAGAAAAGGAAATGGTTGTTTAAGTTTAGACAAGAAATAAAAATCTATCTACACGCTACCACCTAAGACACACAACTTTGCATTCACGCAACGAGTCGGTCACAGGTACAAGTAAATATGACTTCCAATTAACGCATGGTTTGGTTAACGATGGTGAAATCGAATAATGCTTTCCATATGGTCTTAGAACACTTAAGTTCCTATGTATGCGGTATCATGAAATAAACCACATACTAGTCACGAGGAGAGGGCACAAGACCATTGCCTGGACTGATATGTGAACCACCAATCATCGGAAAGCAATAAAACAGGGTGTAGTTCTATGATCTTGCGCGAAGCTCGATCAATCCTCGAATGAGAGTTAACGACAACGATTGTTTGTCACTCTCGCTAGCAACTACCACAAGTATAGATAACTACACCACTCGACAAATCTACTCAACTACGCCTAGTTCACATCCTAATTCCCGAATGCCATCAACAAGACGAACACCAAAAATCAGGTAGAACTAAATAGAGTATAAAATCACGATACTCTGGTACTACACAAGCCTGAGTGGACTCTAAATAAATTGGTGAATCTACTTAGCTACGCATAGTTCAATCAACCTGACGACCGAATAATCGATGATCAAGGAGAACTAAATAGAGCAACGAATCACGAAGCTCTGGTAATACTCAAGCATAAGTAAACTCTAAAATCATATAAACGAATCTACTTAGCTACGCCTAGTTTACTTCTCGAAAACCAAACAACACCGATCGAGATGAGTTCGATAATCAAGTCAAACTACGTAGAACATCGAATCACGATGCTCTGGTAATACACAAGCATAAGCAAATTCTATAAACGTGCAATCTCGTCTCACACTAGATCGAATCATGGATCTCTCAAAACATCAATCTACATAGCGCACACAACAATCATGGGAAAATTCCTAAATCGTTCGGTCAGCTTGAAACACACAAGAGAATTGAGACAAAACATCCTAGCATATTTCTATCTCGTCTATAGGAAACCAACACATGAGAATGTGGGAAATCCTAGGTAAGTTCACTAAATGGCCAAAGTTTGCATTTTTACCAACTCTAACCTAGAACTTTATATACACCCAAGAGATGAAATAGTTAGCGCATAAAATCAGGTTTTAAAATCATGAAAGTTTCGAACACAAAGTAAGAAAATCATGCTTGAACATTGATTAGCTAAAATATAGACGAAAACCCATACAAGCAATTGGATGTTGATTAAGCTCAAAACCCCCAAATCATGCCAACACACCACCAAACTCAAATTAACCATAAAATCATGCATTAAATCAAAGGAAATCAACATTAACACAACACCCATGACCAAAGATTGGAATCCAAGGTCATGGAATCCAAATCCTACTCAAGCATACCAAAAAAATCGAGTTTTACAACAAAATGGAGAAGAGTAGAGACCATCCAACCTCTTTTTGTTGCGGTTGAGTCAAGGGCGGGGTGGTCAAGGCGCTGAGCGCCAATTGGCCCTTTATCAACATATCCAGGAGAGACATGATAAGAGCCCACCAATCCTAAAAATTATGCTCGGGGGGATGGGAACCACCAAATTTCCCCTATCCCATACTTCTTGGTGAAAAGGGCAATGAAGTAGGAGGTGGGATGTAGATTGTTGTCCTTTAGGCACACTTGACTTCCTTTATGATGAGAACAAATTTTGTCTAGAGATTGATAGCCACATGTAGTGTCCTTAAGAAAGCCCTCCATAGAAAAAACTTGATTTGGTGTTGGATATCAAGGTCCCAAAGTGTTATCCAAATCGTACCACCCCCGTGAGTGTCCACCTTTCGTTTATCCGAGCCAACTCCTTGTATCCCTCCCAGAAGGTATATATCCCCCGTGTGTTACGGGATTAGTACCACATATCTGCCAGACCATACGTGTCACGCCCCAAATCCGGTTTTGACCGGACTCGAGACGTGACTTAAAGTAGATAATTAAATATAACAATAAAGGTAACTCCATCAATTGTAAATCTCCAAGTTTTAGTTTCGATCAAAGAAATCTCGAGAAAATAAGTTCCACAATAAACATTAAAGCGTAAAGTTCATAACAAAACGGTGACCAAGGACGTCTCTAATGACAATAGCACCCGGACCCAACATAAACTCCCGAGCCTCGAGTCCACTACTCATCAAGCAAACCTGTACAAACAGTAAATAAAACAAACAGGGGTGAGCTTACGCTCAGTAGGGAAAATAGTAAAGAACAACAACCTTCAAGTTAAATAGGCAGAATTAACACAATTGAACTCGAGTTCCGATAACATGAATAACCAATGAGATGTTGAAGTAAAGGGAACAATATGAGTATTCAACGCTTTAAGAGGATAACATTAATTTTAGAAAGTTAAGGAAAAACGATATGTTACTTGACAAACAGTTAAGGAGAGAACATTTAAATGTCACAATGAGAGGTTAAGCCACGATACCCCGATCCACAATAAACTTTGTGTCATGTCGGATTTCCCCTCGGTCCAGAGGAGACACATACATCGGACTACCGGAAATATCCCTGAAGGGACACATAACATCGGGATTTTCAGAAGCGTCCCCAAAGGACCATAGATCATCGGGGTAAAACAGGATAAAACTTCCGGGAATGTTCCCGCAGGACGCATACACCCGGAGTGAAGCAATAAGTAACCATCCCCGCAGGGTAATCAATCTCTCGGTTATGTTACTACCCCACACTGGCGTAGTCCCTCAGTGTAGGTACCATACAGGCACTACCCCACACCGGTTTATCCCCTCGGTGTAGGTGCCATACCGAAGCACAACACAATCCCTCGTCTTAGGTACTACCCCACACCGGTGTATCCCCTCGGTGTAGGTACCATACATGCACTACCCCACACCGGTTTATCCCTTCGGTGTGGGTGCCATACCGTAACACAACTTCTCTCAAAAGACCCACAAGAGAATAACTTAGCAAACAGTCATAGAACAACCAAAACTCAGCAGGTCACCATCTTATCACAACACAACACAAAGAATCCATATAACCAATTTCACTTACCGACATACTTACCAACCACGATCCATCGGTCTATCACTCACCCGATCATACCGTTTGGCACAAATCAATTACACTCAATCAATCATTTAAGCATTCATTCAAGCATTCATTCAATCGATCAATCAAGCATTCATAATCCAATCATTCAATTTATCAAGTTTAGTTAGACTCTTATCTCATCCTAAAGACTAGGAAAGCATGACATGTGAGGGAATCACAAACAACCCTAAGGCTCATCACGACCATCTACCAGCACGACAATTTTCCCAAGTATTGAAAGCAGTTAACTAGTGAATCACAACCTACATGTTTACTAGACTTGTCCAGTTATTAACAATTGAAAAGCGATTATTCTAGTGATTCCTATATGCAAACTAGGACCTTTCCGATTTGTTATTATCCTATAGGCATACTACGCGTTCTTTAAATTAAAAGAGGAGTTTAGTACTTTCCCTACCTCGAGGTCTTCCACGAACAATACTCCTTGCTGCTGACGTCCGGGGTAGCTTCCTCTCCGTCTTCTCACGGGTCCAAGTCCTCGTCTTCTTTCGAGTTCGGTCCCACGGTCTTGGATCACAAGAATACTAAAATTAGTAACTAAACCAAGCGGTCTTCAACTTAAATTACCGAACAACCCTCTAAATACAACACTAGGGTCAAAGGAACGAACTTGGGACCGAACTAGGCCCAAAAAGGAAGGGTCACGGTTCTGGAAACCAGGCCCGAAAACTAGTCCGTCCCGTATCACCGTCCGGCCCGGAGTCTGATCCGAAACGTGTCACAGACCGGTCCGGAACCAAACATGGACCGCGTCACAGACCGGCCCGATATCAGACACGGACCGCGCAACGCACCGGCCCGAAATCAGACACGGACCGTGCGAGGTGCCGTGCCGGAGTCGGGACCGTTCCGCGCCGCGTACCGTGCCGGTACCTGGCCCGTTCCGGGTCCCATTCCGTGCCGAACCAGACCAGAGCCTTCCCCTTTCTTCCCCACTCGGATTCTACGAGAATCAAGACAAAACCTCCATTTCCAACTTCACCCAACTCCAAAACAGTCATCAAAAACCTCCAAACTTCAACACCCTCAATGGGTTTCATCAAAACTTCAACCAACACAATCAAAACAACCTAAACTTCACTAATTCTTCTCCAACACCAACCAAGGAAGCAAGTTCTTCAAGTTCAAGTCAAAACCCACAAAAACACAAACTAGAAAGTGGGTGAAATGAGAAGTTAAGGGCATCCATACCTTTAGGATGAGGAGATGATGAAGGTAGGAAGCTTTTGGAGAAGAAATGAGCTAAAGCTCCTCCCTTTTCTCTCTTTCTTCTTGCTCAAGTTATGAAGCTCTCCCTTCTTCTCTCCTTAGCAAATTTTCGGCTACAACACTATAGAATGAGCTGAATTGTCTCAACCAATTGCTTTAAATGACCTAGGATGCTAAATAACCAAAAGCCGTCTAAAGTTCTATCCACTTAAGGGCATTTGGGAGGGGTAGAAGGTCATTTAAGCCCATTTTCTTTTCGTCCAAGTCCCTAATGACATGTGTCAAGTTGGGGACCACTCCCTTTTAATAAAATTCCAGCAGTCCAAATTAAATCGGAAGAAGTCGATAAAAAGTTCGGGGTTGACTAAAAACCGTTACAATATTACAGTCAAACTAAAGAAAATGACCCAACTACGCTAACCGTGATGACGGCTAAGCTTTTTGGGCCCCGGAAAGGTCTCGAATGACTTCTGGAGTCATCGATTGACTTTTCCGGCCGAAAGTCAAACTTTGCCAGAAATCACTGGTTCGACTGGGATCGACCGGGGGTGGCTCTTACAAAATAAGTTCAAAACATTAAACTGAAATTTCATAAATTCAAAAAAAGAGAGTCAACAACTCTTAAATAAAACGTAAAACAGGTCTTAGTTCAAATCACGACACGTCACTAGACCTACTAGATAAGACCCCCGCCAGCTCCCAAGCTCAGCTATGTCCTGCTAGCACAATCCCGCTCAAGACCTGAAAAACAACAAGGTAAGGGGGCGAGCTTTCGCTCAGTAGAGAAAGTAGTAAAGGTAATGAACATCGGCTCACCACCACAAGTAACCGTCCAAATAGGGCATACTAGTACAACACACAACTAATTTCCAACGGAACTCGTAACAACAATCCTCAACTCAAGACCAAACCACACTCACAACATACTCACACGAATAAGCACAAGCTGCAACCACATCACTTAACAGATCATCAAGCATAATGTAAGCAGTAAAAACACAAACACGTCCCGTACCGCAGTCCCCGAACTCCAACAAATCAAAACCAGAAAGTCATCGCATCATCTCGGATAGCCCCTCGGTCTAGAGGAGACACATTACGTCGGGGCGACCATAAACATTCTCAGGCACGCATTACATCAGAGGGGCCCAGAAATTTCCCCAAAAGACCATAGATCATCGGATAGCCCCTCGGTCCAGACCTGAATCCGACCTAGATCCACCCCTGACCCGGACCTGACCCAGAACCGACACGGATCCGGCTCCAGACCCGACCTAGGTCCGGACCCGATTCCAGACCCGGTCCAGGAACCTGGGCCTAGCCCGAGGTCTGGTCCGACCCGAGATCGTCCTGGGCCCAAGGCCCAAGCTTGACCTTGGCCTGCCCTGACCAACAGCCTGTTTCACGGCCCAAATCCAGACTAGCCCAAGGCCCGCTCCGTCTGTTCGAGTTCTCGTGCACGGGAGAGAGAGGGAGCTAGGGTTTGCTCTGGCAGATCTTTGCCTTCTCACGGCGGTGGACGGCGATGGCCGGGAGCTCGAAGGAGGGGAGAGAAGTGGCAGGTAGTGGCGTCAGGGCTCCGTCGCCAACGATGGCACCGTCAGGAGAGCTGGAGGGAGGCGGCGGTGCTCGGGAATCGCTCTTCTCTCGTCTCTCCGGCGAGTCCTCTCCGACAAGTCAGTGCCCTTCGAGGGCTCATCCCCTCTCAGACCCACTCGAGCTCGGACGGGCTTCGCGGCGGCGCAACCGTGAGCGAGAGGGAGAGCGTCGTGGTGGATTTGATCGGTTCTCCGGCGAAGGTAGGGTTAGAAGGGAGGTCTCGAAGCGTGCGAGCCTCAGATGGAGAAGAAGGTCGAGGAAGATGAAGGGGTCCGCGCGCTGTTACCTGAGCAGAGATCTCCGACGAGCGTAGGCGAGGTGACTGTGTTCGAGCACAGAAGCGACGAGAGGAAATGAGGGCACACCTCGGGATGCGTGCGAGCAAAATGAGGGATAAGGGAGGTCTCGCTAGGGTTAGCGTGGCCTGAGTTGGGCTTGGGCTCAGCGTTCGCGCGCGTGGGCTTGGGCTGCGTTGACTGGACCTGGTCCAGTTGACCGGCCCAAGTCTGCTTCTCTCTCATTTTTTTTTTGATTTTCTTTTCTTCTTCTTTTTTGCACTCGTTCCAATTTTTCAGCCCGATTTCCAACCTCGACTCTTTAATCGATCAATTAAATCTTTTAATTCTTTAAAACGAGACGGTCTTTACAGTCTACCCCCCTTAAAAGAATTTCGTTCTCGAAATTTAAAACGAACGCGCTCCACTTGACCCTATCTCAGGGATCGTTCGCTTAAAACTCCCAGTCCACAAATCCCCAAGCACACGGAGACACTTAAACCAATTAGTCGATACCGGAATCCTCCGTCGGTAGAGACGTCACACCAACACAAGCAGCTTGCTCGAGATATCCTATACCGGAACCGTCTGTCGGTATAGGTATCACACCGAAACCATTCTCACAACGCACTTAAAACGAATCCGACCCACCGACACTTCTCCTCGACTGCTCACTTCACTTAACTAAGTATCGCACACCCAACAAAGCAGAAAAAGCCCACGTCCCGTTACTCTAACAATCGTCAACGGACTCCAAACGTGGTCACGCCCTTATCTTCGCGCTTCCGCGTTGACTCTACGCGGCTCTTAATCGACCCTGATCCACGCGACCCTTCAGTCGCCTCTCTAGCAACTCGGGACCACAAGGGTCAACTTGTAAATCCAAAAGTGTGCCCTGCTTGGACAAAAGACCCGACCTACCATCCAACGCTTCGTACGGTGCCATAGTGTTACTGGCCTGAAAGCGTTGTGGTAGTCGTACTCGTTGATTTGTTTCCGGGTACCTCGTGAGGTACTCCCACTTCTACCATACACTGCACACACTCGACAAACCACAACGTACTTAGTCGGGGTGTCACGACGCCAGAACCGCATCAAGGTTCTACTCTTAGACCTCCACATCTCACCGAGTGTAAAGAAAACAGAAGAATGCGATGCATGTGGGTTATGGGCCCACCACGCTTCCGCTGCGCCACTCTGATCTCGTCGTCACCCAGGCATCCCCCATGCCCGATCCGACTGTGTACTGGTATTTCTACGATCTTCCGCCGTACCCTCAGCTAGCGTGTCAAGGTACACAGTTCCAAATTTCGTCGCAACATTCGTACTTGGTCGAACTCGGGCGCGAATTAAGAAATAACAGGTTAGCGACTTAAACGATGCAAACGTTCAAAGGCTGCTCCACACCGAAAACACGTGCGCCCTCTCAGCTGGGTCTGAGGCTGGAACCATCCTGTGGTTCTCTACCTCCTCGGATCCCGAGACTCGGATGGCCTCAGGAAACTGGTCGGCCTCGGCCTGACCTCTCGTACTCTGGCTAGCTCACGAAAACGCCACTCCACAGCCAAGACCTGGTATACCAATCCCTGAACAGTGCGGGTCAGCTCCTCTAGAGCCGCCGTTTGGGCTGTCTCAGTTCTCTCGTGCCCCTCAGCGGGCGCACCCTGGGCATTAGTCGCCCCCGCCGACCCAGCGGTCGATGATCATCCTCGGCCTCTAGCGGGCCGTCTCATGGTAACTCGCGGATCGTTAGTTCGTGCCATGTCTTAAATCTCTGTACGGATAACGCACGGGTTTCTTCCCCCAACTCGAGAAGACAACGCGCCTAGAATAACTAGCACCACACACGGCCCACAACAGCAGTACCAGTACTAGTAGTAGTATACTTAGTATAATATAGTCACCCAAAAGTACACCGCAGAGAAGTTCGCATACTAGTGCGTCACACATATCATATATACAAGCAGCGGAAACACACAATTTCACACTCAGCAGCATAAACACAAAGTTCAGACAACGAGACTACACTCAGTCGACCACTCCACGACGCAATCATTGCACCACAAACACACAGGAAAATACATCAACTTAAGTTTAAATTTATTAGCACGTCCACTTTCTAATATAACATTCATGTCGACATCGCATCCTTACAACCTGGTTCCGGCGTCCCAAAACTACGTTGTAACCACTTGATATCCCCCCATTCACGTCCAGCTACAGTGGCCCCTGTAGCCGAATCGTGATGGTACATACACTTCAGTTTCTGCAGAAAATCGGGCATGACCCATTCGTAAATAAAGTTAACCATCCGCTTATGCGGGACAACCAAACATTACCTGCACACAACACTCAATCATAGTTTTATCACACAACAATTTATCTCAACCTTTACACCTCCGGTATCGGTAACTTCACTCTTACCGCCCGACTAAGTCCATACCTGGAAAACAGTTCAACTCAAACAATAACCACCAACCACACAAGTTCACCAAAAGTTCACAGCACTTAGGCCGAACGTTTCACAAATCAAACAACGGCCGACCAAGGCGGCAACCCACATAACAATTTATCAACCAACTCGTCAAAAACAGCCCGAGCATCGCTTGTTAACCAACCTCGATCTCAACCGATCGGCATCAGAGATCCACTGAGGTGTACAACAAACAAAGATTAAGGTTCAAATCAAGTACTGTAAAACTTAAACAACACACTTAACACACGAGGCTCTCGTCGTTCCGACTCTACGCATAGGATAATTCCGACTTGCGTCACCGAGCACTACGACCTTAGCCACCTAACTCTACCCACCTAGTTGACGTGCGGTCCGAGGTTTTGAAAAATCATTTCAAAATGAAACCAGGCTCTGATACCAAATTGTCACGCCCCAAATCCGGTTTTGACCGGACTCGAGACGTGAACTGAATAATAGATAATTAAAGCGAAAATGAAAGAAAATAAGTTCAAAACATTAAACTGAAATTTCATAAATTCAAAAAAAGAGTCAACAGCTCTTAAATAAAACGTAAAACAGGTCTTAGTTCAAATCACGACACATCACTAGACCTACTAGACAAGACCCTCGCCAGCTCCCAAGCTCAGTATGTCCTGCTAGCACAATCCCGCTCAACACATGAAAAACAACAAGGTAAGGGGGTGAGCTTTCGCTCAGTAGAGAAAGTAGTAAAGGTAATGAACATCGGCACACCACCACGAGTAACCGTCCAATTAGGGCATACTAGTACAACACACAACTAATTTCCAATGGAACTCGTAACCACAATCCTCAACTCAAGACCAAACCACACTCACAAACATACTCACACGAACAAGCACAAGCTGCAACCACATCACTTAACAGATCATCAAGCATAATGTAAACAGTAAAAACACAAACACGTCCCGTACCGCAGTCCCCGAACTCCAACAAATCAAAACCAGAAAGTCATCGCATCATCTCGGATAGCCCCTCGGTCCAGAGGAGACACATTACGTCGGGGCGACCAGAAACGTTCTCGGGAACGCATTATATTGGGGGGGCCCGAAAATATCCCCAAACGACCATAGATCATCGGGGTAGAACACGACCCGTAGGCCCAACACGATATGATATGGCCCATCAGCTCCTACCCGTCGACCCAATGCAATATGATATGATATGACATGTTGGCCCAATGCAATATGATATGATATGACCCGTCGGCCCAATGTAATATGATATGGCCCGTCAGCTCCGACCCGTCGGCCCAATACGACCCATAGGCCCAATCACGACATCGGCCTATATGTCCTACACCGGCATACCCCTCGATGTAGGCATCGTACCGGAAATACTCTCTTGGAACAAACATCAAGATAATATCACGCATCGCAATGCCAAAGATCAAACACGGCTCACAAGTCCAACAATCTTACCACAATTACACAACACGCCGGTCTATCACTCACCCGACCATATCACAACCAAGGGTTTAAATCATAAAAGTCACGACACACTTGCCCACGCATAGCAACAACATGCTCACCGGATAAACTAATTCTTGACTCTTACACTTATCGACACGAGGTCACATAGCACACATCTCAAACGATAACAGGCAATTCAATCAGCACACAACCTACGGCTCGACATGGCCAATCTACCAGCACGACAATTCTCAAGTATTGAAAGCGGCTAAACTAGTGAATCACATCCTACATGTTACTAAGACTCGTCCGATTATTTTATAATATAAACCTTCGTTCTAGTTTTATTATTACCTAGCATGCATACTAGTAACTTTCCACAATCCCAATCCAGTCCGTAACAGTCCTCAAATTTTATTAACGGTTCAGTCCCCTAATTAATCTGATTTAAGTCCTTTAGAAAGTATGAGGTCCTTCAAAATATCTGATTTAAACCAATTAAATTATTATTAAGTTAATTAAACTGGTCTGACCCTGATCCGACCCGGATCCGCGAACCAGACCCGAATCCGCCCCTGACCCGTACCTGACCCAGAACCGACCCGGATCTTGCTCCAGACCCGACCCAGACCCGACCCCGTCCCAGGCCCGGGCCAGAGTCCAGACCCGGTCCAGGAACCTGGGCCTGGCCCGAGGTCTGGTCTGGCCCGAGATCGTCCTGGGCCCAAGGCCCAAGCTTGACCCTGGCATGCCCTGACCAACAGCCCGTTTCACGGTCCAAATCCAGACTGGCCCAAGGACCGCTCCGTCTGTCCGAGTTCTCGTGCACGGGAGAGAGAAGGAGCTAGGGTTTGCTCCGGCGGATCTCCGCCTTCTCGTGGTGGTGGACGGCGGTGGCCGGGAGCTCGAAGGAGGGGAGAGAAGTGGCAGGTAGTGGCGTCAGGGCTCCGTCGCCAACGATGGCACCGTCAGGAGAGCTGGAGGGAGGCGGCGGTGCTCGGGAATCGCTCTCCTCTCGTCTCTCCGGCGAGTCCTCTCCGACAAGTCAGTGCCCTTCGAGGGCTCATCCCCTCTCAGACCCACTCGAGCTCGGACGGGCTTCGCGGCGGCGCAACCGTGAGCGAGAGGGAGAGCGTCGTGGTGGATCTGATCGATTCTCCGGCGAAGGTAGGGTTAGAAGGGAGGTCCCGAAGCGTGCGAGCCTCAGATGGAGAAGAAGGTCGGGGAAGATGAAGGAGTCGGGGCGCTGTTACGTGAGTAGAGATCTCCGGCAAGCGAAGGCGAGGTGACTGGGTTCGAGCACAGAAGCGGCGAGAGGAAATGAGGGCACATCTCGGTTGGTGTGCGAGCAAAATGAGGGAGAATGGAGGTCTCGCTAGGGTTAGCGTGGCCTGAGTTGGGCTTGGGCTCAACGTTCGTGCGCGTGGGGTTGGGCTGCGTTGACTGGACCTGGTCCAGTTGACCGGCCCAAGTCTGCTTCTCTCTCATTTTTTTTTTGATTTTCTTGTCTTTTTTTTGCACTCGTTCCAATTTTTCAGCCCGATTTCCAACCTCGACTCTTTTATCGATCAATTAAATCTTTTAATTCTTTAAAACGAGACGGTCTTTACAATACGATGCATGAGGGTCCCACAAGACTTCCCCAACTAGGTACGGGGGTAAGAGCTCTGTCACGCCCTAATTTCAGTAAACCGAACTCGGGACGCGGACATTTAAAAAGATACAATACTTGAAACCTGTTTTGAATCAACACTTTAAAATCGCCATTTAATAAATCAAAAAGGATCATTTACAACTTCAAAAACGTCCCAACAAATGGACAAAGTACAAGGTATCCGTCACTAGACTCGAAAGATAAAACCCGGACTCCGCTCCTAGCTCCTCAAGCTTCGAGAGCCAACCTAGTCCTTCCTGTGATCAGTACTTGTAGGAAAAGAAGCTAGGGGTGAGCGTTCACTCACCACCATGAATAACAGACTGACTACGGCATAATCAGCAGATAAAGCCGGTAACACCAACAACCAACTCAACACCGGGGATCACTATCCCCAAACTCAAGTAACCCGACCGACACCCACACACTGATATTTTCCTCAACCGACTCAACACTCGGACACGTAAAATAGACCCGACACAACGATTGACGACCTCCTCCAAAGACACGATAGACCACCACGCAACACCCAAGATCACAAATGATCGCACACCAAACAAGATCACAAAGGATTGCACTCATGCCAGCTGCTCAGTGCCGGTTGCTAACCGGCTAGGCTCGAGCCTGCCCCATGCGCTTTGTCGATCCCTGTCAGGCTCCAGGCGGTCGACCTGTTGGCGATATATACAGCGCTGCTTTTCCGATAGCTAGTCGGAAGGGGAGCTGCCCTCTCATCGCCTACAAATGCTCACAACCTTCCGAGACTCGAACTCGGTCAGGCTAGCCAAAGAACGCTCGCAACCTCCCGAAACTCGAACTCGGTCAGGCCAGCCAAAGGATGCTCGCAACCTCCTGAGACTCAAACTCGGTCAGGCCAGCCAAATTCCACACCACTTCCCGACACACAGTCGGGTCACTAACCTCGGGCAAACACAATCACAATCACAAGCAAAGTTCAACAAACAGCAACAACACAGGTTCAACACTTCACAGGCACTCATGGCCACCCAAGACACCAACAGTAAAATACGGACTCAACAACCCCACGGGCACTCACGGCCTCCCAAGACACACCAACCATAACTCACGGGCTCAACAACCCCACGGGCACTCACGGCCTCCCAAGACACACCAACCATAACTCACGAGCTCAACAACCCCATGGGCACTCACGGCCTCCCAAGACACACCAACCATAACTCACGGGCTCAACAACCCCACGGGCACTCACGACCTCCCAAGACATACCAACAGTAACTCACGGGCTCAACAACCCCACGGGCACTCACGGCCTCCTAAGACATACCAGCAGTAACTCACGGGCTCAACAACCCCACAGGCACTCATGGCCTCCCAAGACATCTCAACAGTAAAACACGGGCTCTCATGGCCACCCAAGACACCAACAATACAACACGGGCTCTCATGGCCACCCAAGACACCAACAATAAAACACGGGCTCTCATGGCCACCCAAGAGGCCAACAATAAAACACGGGCTCTCATGGCCACCCAAGACACCAACAATAAAACAGTCAACCTCCGGGCATGGTCATATGCCTCCAGTAATTCTAATATCGCTAAGTTCTCTGTTCCTACGACACTACTAAGTGTCACATGCTTTTCTCATAGTCGCTACGTTCCCGTATCATGCCTTTCTAATAGTCGATAAACCTACTTAACCCACGACACCCTAGTGTCACATGCATTTCTACTGTTAACTTTCCCTAGTCAGAGCCGAGATCCGGCTACTTTTCCCTACCTCGTGCGTGTTCTCCAAAAGCTAACCAACAAGCTCCGGCGTGATCTCAGTCACTCGCCTAGCTTTCCCTTGCCTCGGTCCGCGACACGATCTAAAAGAACACAATTTTAAGGCACTTTTAAACTCGCAGGAATAAACTGAAATTCAATAAACTTGACGCCCAAACGTAACCCCGACATTGTCGATATTGGACCCGGAAAAGCCCGATTCGCCCGACATGGCGAATCTGCCCGGGTTTTGGAAACGCCCTTCCGGGGCTCCGAAAATTCCCGTTTTCGTTTCTACGGTCTTAGAATAATCCAAAGGTTCCTATACACTCGACGGAATCCAATTCCGACTTCCGAGTAATTTAATTTACGTTTCAAGTTTCTAAACCCGTCAATTGCAACTTTCACAATTTAATTCCAAATTTCGATCCGGTTGTAGATTAATTACTTGGGGAACATTCTAAACCACCCGAACACGAAAACCCGATACCCGAGCATGTGGGCCCCACACAGACACAATAGGAAAATTTTCTTTTTGCCCCAAAACGTTCCTAACGAACCCCAAACCTTAACCATTCATCTTTAAACCAATCTTAAACAAAACCCAACCTTAATCAAACTGTTTAAAATCAAACCCTGAATTTCAAATGTACTAAAACGAAAATCGGTTAGATGCTCACCGTAGAGAATGACGGTGTGAACTCGATTCTTCTATCTTTGAGACGATCCAAGGGTTAGATGGAAGGAAAACGTCACAAATCCTCAAGAACACCTCTCTTTTTCTCTCTTCTCCTTCTCTCTCTAAAACTCTCTTCTTTTCTAAAACTAACTCCTTTTCTTCTCTTTTTTATTGAAATGGACGTGTAAGTCATTCTTTCCCTTTTGTTTTATTTTAAAAAAAATAACAACTAACACTTTAAAAAGCAAACTAACCATCAAGTAGTCTTGTCTTGTTTTGTCCAATAAACCTAACACCACTACATTGGTGACATGTGGCAAGGTGGGTCCCACACCTTTTAGAAAATATCTATTAGATATTTTCTAATCAGATTCGCGAAAATCGGACGTTTCGGGCCCCGAACGGGCACTTTTTCCAAGAAATTATGAAACTTCACGGGCTACAAGGAAACGGCTCAACTAAGACCGCCGCGGCGACGGATAAGATTTTTGGATCCCAAACGGTCCTCGAATGGACCAAAACATCGCTCGGTTGACTTTTCCAGCGAAAAGTCAACATTTCCCAAATTGACCAGAAAGTTGCCCTGAGTCCCCCGGAACTCACTTTGGTCGATAGCGGGGTCAACTTACGTCCAGTATGACCCTCGGGGTCAACTTTAGGTTCATTTAAGTGTCTGTCGAATTTTTTTAAATTTTCCTGTTTTTCGCAGGTTTGACTAGCGTTGACCGGGAGTGGTTATTACAAGCTCCCCCAATCTAACAATATCCCATTCTCCTCCCCCTGCCACTACCAATTCTTTGATCATCATGCCCGGGGTCCTAGTTGTATTTTCTGAGATGCACAATATGTCCCCTAGAAGCCAAGAGACCCTTTCAAACAAATTAGTTTTCCCATCCCTAATGGTCTTCTAGAGGCTCTACCGAAGTAGAGGCTATGTTGCCCGCACCCTCGACCGGATTTAACTCGGGTTCAGCCCAACACTCGTTGATGTGAAGTCCTCATTGGGGTAATACCGCACCTTAAAAACTCGGGCTGCTAAACTATTTGGTTCAGAGAGGAACTTTCATCCCCTTTTAGCAAGGAGTGCCTAGTTCATATCATACATATCCCGAAAACCCAAACCACTCTCATGCTTTGGGCGACATAATTTTGCCCAATATGTCAAATAATCGACTTGGTCACCTGTGGCGTACTCACCCACCAAAACCGTGTTAAGGAGATATGAAGCTTTACCACCGCTCCCCGAGAAAGAAGAAAGACACTCCTAGCATAAATAGGCCAGGCTTGTAATACCGATTGAACCATTACCTTTCCCCATATCGAGAGCATCTGACCATCCTACGCCCTAATTTTGGCCAGAAGATGGTCACGGATAAACTGAAGGCTCAGACCACGGTTCCTACCCATCATGTTCGGGACCCCTAGATACATTGACCCTTGCGAAATCTCCTGAATACCAAGAGTAGCACAATAAACCAGACGAGCACCATGCATAGTGTTTGTAATGAAAAAAAATAGAAGACTTGGCCTTGTTGATTACATGACCTGAGAGTGTGTCGAAGGTAGTAAGGATTGTCTACAAATGTTCAACCTCTTTCTAATCCGCCAAATAGAATATATAATAGTCATCCGAGAAGAAAATGTGGGAGATCATCGGTGCCCCTCTAGCAACTGAAACACCATTCAACTTCCCCTCTCTTTTTTCCTGACCTAATATCTGGGAAAGCCCTTTCGTAATAAAAGAAATAAGTAGGGAGATAATGGGTCCTCATGTCGGATACCTCTACCCGTCGTAAATGATGAAGTCTTCTTCCTCCCCCTGGTGGGGGGAAAATCGAAAGCCCCAAGATAGATATGATGAAGGACCACTTCATCATATCATACGCCTTACTCATATCGAGTTTCAAGGCCATGAACCCATTCGGTCTTTGTGTATGGCACCGGGGGGAATGAATGACCTCATATGAGATGAAAAAGTTGTCTGGAATCACCCTCCCAAGAACCAAAGGCCCTTGATTCACCATAATAATAGGGTCGGGGAGTGACTTGAGGCGGTTGGAAAGGACCTTCAACAAGATGCGAAATATCACCTTACATAAAGCGATTGGCCGGAGGTCTGCAACCTTTCTTGGAGACTACTTCTTTGGGATCAATACTAGTGCGGTCTTGTTGACATCCCTATCAATGGAACCTGTCTCAATTTCCTCCCGTACAAATGTGATAACCTCCTCATGTAATATAGGTCAATAGTTCTAATAAAACAACGAGTTCATTCCATCCGGTCTCAAGGATTTATTAGGCCCCATCTGAAAAAAATGCAAACCAGACCTCCTCATTCGTAACCCTGGTAGTAAGTAAGTGGTTATACTCCTCCAAATCAAGGTCGGAACCGGCATTGGGAGTTCTTGCAAAATCACCTCCCCTGCCCTACAAATATGGTAGAAATAATGTAAGAGCAATTCTTTCATCCCTGTGTCCCAAGTCATTTCCTCACCCTCATCCATTTCTAGAACCTAGATCCCGTTCCAACGTTGTCTCTTTATGGTTGCCACGTGGAAAAAGTTTGTGTTGCGGTCTCCATCAACTAGCCAATGTTGTTTGCCCGTTGGTTCTAGAAAGCCTCTTGACGAGATATGACTGCCTCGTACTGTTTTTGTATAGAAAATCTTCGTCCAATCCCTACCTGATCCCTCCTCTCGTTGAGTTCACCGAGGATACGCTAATATTGCTTGATCGTGTTAATAGTTCCTCGGTACATTGTTTGACCCCACACATCCAGGGACCAACTAATATCGTCGATATTATGTTTCATATGATGACCTCACGGATTTACCCATTCATGCCGAATTAAATGACCACACCCAAAATCCTCAACCCATCCATTCTTGAAGAAAAACTCTCTCCATAATCCCTGACATTTCTTCCAGTAATTGGAGGAAGATTGGCACATGATCGGACGTACTGAATCCCATATTCCGTAAATGAGCCTGACGAAATTGTGCTCTAGCCAACGAGGAAATCATCCCTCTGTTCAAGCGAAACTCCAACCGTGTCTTCGGATCCTTTCCCCCTTGTCTAAGAGAATTGATACCCCTCTATTGGAAAACCCTCAACCCTAATATCGGTGAGGGCATGACGAAATACTTGGATGAGGACCAACGGGTACGACCATCCTCCCTTCTTTTCTCTGGGTGAAAAATTTCATTGAAATCCCCCATAAGGATCCAATCCCGTGTCTGATGGTTCGACTCAACCGACAAAGCAAATTTCATGTCTGACGTCTGTGTTACCTTAATGGCTCGCCATAAACTGCTATGAAATGTAAGACCGGTTCCTACCCTATTAATATATGGACGTCAATGTGAGTTTGTTCTTGCTCCTCAACCACAACCCTGTAACGTTCTAATCAAAGTAGGGAAATACCACCCTTTCATCCCACCGATGGCAATCCCGTCCCACCTTGATATCCGAGACTGCGTCAAAGCAGTGCTATCCATGACCAAGAGTGTTGAGATTCCGAATTATAGATCTTGGTAAGGTAGACCACATCCGATTTAAGCTTGAGCACGAGGTCCTTGAGTTGTTGTCGATTCTTATATGTTCTAAGGCCGCGATAATTCTACGCTAGAAAGGACGTTATAGGAACCCTAGTCAGCACCCTACCTCGTTGCACATGAATATCAGATCTAAAAAAGGAGAGATAATATGTATTACTAATCGCCTAAAAGTTTGTGTTGCCGAACAGAGAATCTTAGTTGAGCGGCGGCGAGTTCAGTGTAGCCTTAAACACGGCTCTGTCCATAGTCTGTCTCACTCAGCATAACAAAAAGTTCTTTAAAATAGGGAAAACCCCTCGAAAAATGCTTGGAATGACCTTTGTTAGTATAAACATGTTCTGATATTTGTTTCTCAAAAACATGTTTACACGTTTCGTTTATTATAACCATTACTTTGGATGGAAAACGAACATGTTCTCGATACAATGTCTTTATATTTATCATAAATACTAAATTTTCCCCTATTTCTCTTATCTAAATATTGAATCTGATTGTACTCAGTGTTCAAATGTTTTCTCCTAAAGACCATGTGTTGAGCAAAAGTTCGCTTTCTATCTAAAGTAACGGAAAAATAAATGTAAGTCGCTACTTTTTGATAATAAACAAAAGGTACAAGTATATTTTTTGGGAAACTAAGGTCATCACAGCACGTTTGCACTAACAAAAAGTCGTTCGAGAAATTTTTTATTGGAGTTTCACCTTTAAAGGAAATATAAATCCTTCAGTGTACCAATCGTGCTAATAAAAAGATACAATATATGATCATTACAAGCGCACAATCTTCTTTTACGAAATTATTACATAATTAAAATCAAGTTATCACACAACTTAATACAAGTCTCCATCTTACACTACACTTGGTTCTATGGCGGGCACTATTTATGGCATCACAGAAATTTAACAGTCTAATGATGCCATTGTATGGCGTCATAGTAGTTGGTGACTCTAAGACGATATTGTATGGTGTCGTAGAGGTTACTAACCTACTACAACGACATCGTATGGCGTCACAGAAGTTAGGTGCCTCTACTACGTCATAGTTGTGCGTCGCAGAGGATGGTCACCTCTACGACGACAATTTATGACATCACATATTGTAATTACTATGGCGTCGCGGAGGTTTAGTAGACATTGAGCAAAAACCTGTTTTTGCGATCGTTTCGTCATTCTGAACATCGAGATAACTAGTTTTATATGGCCCAGTATCAATGTACCGAGTATGAAAACTCGAATTATTTTAACCTCGTCCTCAAAACGTAAAATTATTTATTTTTTATACATATGCGACGCCATAATGGAGTCGTAGAGGATATACCTTTACAACGCAACAGGTATGGCTTCGCAGAGGTTAGATGACATGACACCGTTTTATTTCAAAAAAAATTAGAGAATTTTCTCTAAGTGATAAAGTGAAATAATGTCGTTTCCTTATGATCTACGGTGACATCGCTATGGCGTCACAAAGGTAATATGCCATTTAGGTCTTTTTCCTCACTTTTCCCTCTCTCTCCCTTTTCGTTTCTCTCTCTCTCGTCGTTGCCTCCCTTTTTCCCCAAGCGCTTCGGCCTTCCTTCCTCTTCTTCCGGCGAAGGTTTGTCCCAACCTCCACCTCCGTGTTCCTCCACCTCCATCTCCGTCTTCCTTCACATCCATCTCCGACCGTCTCTATCTCCATCTCTGACCAAAGTAAGTATTTTATCAATGATTTGTAGGTTAGCAACTCTTAAGTTCAATTGATTGCTCAAATCTACATTAAGAAGTATTCTGGTGCTAAATTTATCTTCTCCACAGTTTGCTCAATGTTGGGTTGCTTTCGATCACCAAAAAGGGTTAGAGGTTGTGGGCAATCACTAAGTTCACTTCTTTTTCAGCTATTTAGTGTAAGGCTTTATTTGATTAATTCAAGAAAATATGAGGTTTTGTTATGATTCCCATTTATGTTTAGGGAAATCAGATTAAGGGTTTGGATTCTGTTTAGATATGATTCAGATTGAAATGTTGCTTGAATTTGAATATCTAGGTAATTGATTTTTTTTTTGTGAGGCTTTAGTTGGTAATTGCATGATGTGTGGTATCTGAGGTACTATTTTTGACATAATTGGTTGTAATGTTGATAGTAGAATTGGTGTAGCTATGTTTTCTTATCTGTTTATTGCTTTTGATTGTTAAAATAGGCTTTTAAGGGTATTGTGTATGATTAGTCACTATTTAGAATGATCTTTGGTGAATATTTAGTACCTTTAAGACAATCAATTGAGTAGTTTTGGAGTGAGTTACACTGGTTTTTTTTTTTGGTAGTAGTTCATCGGAGGAATCTCATTTTTCTATATATTTACTATTCGGCCTTCATTGAAATGGGCTTGCAAATAAATGTAATTAAATATACTTGGGTCAACATATTCACTGGATTTATGGATGCCACTCAAAGCTATTACAATGAGAAAAGCTATTACAATGATATAGTGTTATATTGCACATCATATAACAAGACCTCTTTTCCTCAAGATTTCAATGACTTCAGGCCTATAAGTCTGATTAAGGGTTCTTATAAAATCACTGTAAAGGTCTTGGCTGCCAGGCTCAGAAAGGTGTTCAATAGATTGGTAAATGAAGTTCGCAAGCAAATCATGGATGGTGTTCTTATTACAGCTGAAGTTATTCATCATCTCAAACATTCTGGGGAATAACTAATCTTATTCAAAGTAGATTTTGAAAAGTCATATGACCATGTCAATTGGTCTTTTATCTTAGATATTCTGGAAAGAATGAGATTTGGTCCTAAATGGAAATTATGCGTTTTTGGTTGCCTCAAAGCTTGGCCCTCCATTTTTTCTGAATGGTACCCCTTCTCAAGATTTTTCTTTTCATGGAGGCCTAAGGTAAGGATGTCCTTTATCCCCTATGATTTTTGTTTTAATAGCAGCATCTTTACATCAAATTCTCCAACAAAGTGTAAATAAAGGTCTCTTGAATGGTGTTCAAATGGGCATCTCAGACCCTATTATTTTCCATCTTCAATTTACTAATGACATCCTCATATTCATCAAAGATGATCTTCTTCAAGTCGGGAATCTAAAATCATCATTGAAAGCTTTTCAACTAGCCTATGGTCTTAAAATCAACTTCTCTAAATTAAAAGTGGTTTTAATCAACCCTCAGTCCATTTTTGTTGAAGATGTCCAATTGATCCTTGGTTGTGACTCTACCTCCCTTCCTTTGGATTACTTAGGATTCAAGTTAGGGGTTGATCCTAGAAAGTTAAAATCTTGGGGCCCCATTATAAATAATTACAAGAAATGTTTGGGTCTGTGTCAAACAAGGTTCCACTCTTTGGGTGGAAGAATCACCCTCATCAAGTCATCACTCAGCTCATTGCCTCTGTATTACATATACTTAATGAAGGCTTCTAAGGTAGTGATCCGTCAGTTAGAAGATTGGAAAATAAATTTTTTTATGGAAAGGGACTCTTCAAGGCAAAGTTTTATACAAAATATCTTGGTTCATTCTCTACAAACTTGTGCATTGTGGAGGTCGTGGTTTAAAAAGCCTTGTAGATGTGAATAGATCTCTCCTTGCAAAATGACGGTGAAGGTTTACTTTGAAAGATAATTCTTTATGAAAGCGAGTAATTTGCCACAAGTATGGATGGAATATGAATGACCGGGACTTGTTAAAACATTGCATCTCAGGTTCATTCTCAGAGATGAAACATATCTTGTTGTTATTTTTTTATAAACGAGGGGGACTTTCATTATACTAAAAGGTAGGACAATGAAAAGCAGAATTCAAGACCAAAATGGCTGATTTTGAGAAAAACATAAACAGTAAATTAAAAACTTGCTTGTCACACAAGACACTAAGAAATAACGCTAAAAAGACCAGCATAAAACAAAATCTGCAATAGGCATCTTCAAAACAAACACGTAGCCTGACAAGCTTGCCACTCCACAAAGAAACCACGCATTTCACCAGGCCTGTAGCTCTAAGCAGAAAGAAACTCAATAACTGCAACACATACTTCTCATCTTTGCTATTAAAAACCAAAGCATTACGGCGCAGCCACAAAAAACCATGAAGCCACATAAGGTGATCTAAGCTAACTCAAGTGCTCTCTCCGGAACCATAAAACCTCCTCACTAATCAGAAAAACTGAGGTTTCCAAAATGTCAGTAAACCACCAAATTGGCACATTCAAGAGAGGAAAACTCAGCACTTCAAACCAAGGTTTTAGACGGGACCAACAATCTTTGTCTAAAGAGTCTCTGAGAGAAGGATTGATTGTAATAACCACTCCCGGTCAACGCCAGTCAAATCTGCAAAAAGCAGGAAAATTTAAAAGAGAGAAAGGAGATAGAAAGAGGAGATAAGGAGGAGAGAAAAAGAGAAGAGAGTTTTAGAGTTTCGACTTTTCTCGACGATCAAACCGGTGGATCGTCTCAACGGTCAAGGAATCAAACTCCCATCGACATTCTCTACGGTGAGCACCTAACCAATCTTCGTTTTGTTAAGTTTGAAAATTAGGGTTTGGGTTAAAACTTGTAGTTTTTGGTTGAGTAGAGGTGTGGGGTTTGTTAGAAACGTTTTGGGGCGAAAAGGACATTTTCCCATTATGGCCGTGTGGGGCCCACATGCTCGGGTATCGGGTTTTCGTGTTCGGGTGGTTTAGAGCGATCCCCAAGTCGTTAATCCACACCCGGATCGAAATTTGGAATTAAATTGTCAAAGTTGTAATTGACGGGTTTAGAAACTTTAAAAGCAAATTAAATGACTCGGAAGTTGGAAATCGATTCCGTCGAGTGCATAGGAACCATTGAATTATTCTAAGACCGTAGAAACGAAAACGGCAATTTTCGGGGCCCGGAAGGGCGTTTTCAAAACCTGGGCAGATTCGTCATGTCGGGCAAATCGGGCCTTTCCGAGTCCATTATCGACAATGTCGAGTAATTGGGAAGTTTGGAAGTGATCGACACTGTCGGGGTTACTTTTGGGCGTCAAGTTTATTAAAATTCAGTTTATGCCTGCAAGCTTAAAAGTATTTAAAATTGTGTTCTTATTAGATCGTGCCGCAGACAGAGGAAAGGGAAAGCTAGGCGAGTGATCGGGATCACGCCGGAGCTTGATTGTGAGCTTTTTGAGAAAGCATACGAGGTAGGGAAAAGTAGCCGGATCTCGGCCCCGACTAGGGAAAGTTAACAGTAGAAATGCATGTGACACTTGGGTGTCGTGGGATAAGTAGGTTTATCGAATATTAGAAAGGCAGGCAACACCGGGTGGTGTCGTATGATACATGAACCTATCGAACAATAGAAATGCATGTGACACTTAGTAGTGTCGTAGGAGCAGTGAACTTATCGATATTAGAATTACTGGAGGCATTTGGTTATGGCCGGAGGTTGATTGTTTAATTTGTGTCTTGGGTGGCCATGAGAGCCCGTACTTTACTGTTTGTGTCTTGGGTGGCCATGAGAGCCCGTGTTTTATTGTTGGTATCTTGGGTGGCCATGAGTGCCCGTTGGGTTGTTGAACCCGTGTTATTTTATTGTTGGTGTCTTGCGTGGCCATGAGTGCCCGTTGGGTTGTTGAACCCGTGTTATTTTATTGTTGGTGTCTTGGGTGGCCATGAGTGCCCGTGGGGTTGTTGAACCCGTGTTATTTTATTGTTGGTGTCTTGGGTGGCCATGAGTGCCCGTGGGGTTGTTGAACCCGTGTTTTAATGTTGGAGTCTTGGGTGACCATGAGTGCCCGTGGGGTTGTTGAACATGTGTTTTAATGTTGGAGTCTTGGGTGACCATGAGTGCCCGTGGGGTTGTTGAACATGTGTTGTTGATGTCGTTGTCTTTGGTTGTGGACAGTCTCTGCCCGAGGTTGGGGGCCCGCCTGACAAGAAAGGGGTCCCGTGGTTCGCGCGCGTGTGCATTGTTCAG
The DNA here is from genome assembly GCA_963921825.1 of Erodium maritimum. Lineage (NCBI taxonomy): Eukaryota > Viridiplantae > Streptophyta > Magnoliopsida > Geraniales > Geraniaceae > Erodium > Erodium maritimum. The sequence continues at coordinate 35,499,761 of OY997589.1, forward strand.
ACAAGGTTGGGGGCCCACCTGACAAGAAAGGGGTCCTGGGGCCACGTGTCGTGGGGCTTGGCCCGCCTTCCGGGTTAACCACCGGAAAAGGGGTGCATTCATCGACGATGGATGGTTGCTCCCCTTCCGACTAGCTATCGGAAAAGTAGCTCGGTATATATCGCTAACAGGTCGACCGCCTGACCCGACAGAGACTGGGGGAAGTTGCTTGGGGCAGGCTCAAGCCCAGCCGGTTAGCAACCAGTACTGAGCAGCTGGAGTGCGATCCTTTGTGATCTTGGTTGGTGTGCGATCCTTTGTGATCTTGGGTGTTGTGTGATTATCTTTTGAGTCTTGGGGTTGAGGTCGTAACCGTTGTGTCGGGTCTACATTACGTGTCCGAGTGTTGAGTCGGTTGAGGAAAGTAACAGTTTGTGTGTGTCAGTCGGGTTGTTGTTGTTACCGACATTGTCTGCTAGTATGTCGTAGTCAGTCTGTTATCCGTGGTGGTGAGCGAACGCTCACCCCTAGCTGCTTTTCCTACAGGTACTGGTCGCGGGATGGACTCGGTGAGCTCTCGAAGCTTGAAGAGTTAGGAGCGGAGTCCGAGTTTTCTTCTGAGTCTAGCGACGTACACTTTGCTTTTTTTCCGCTTGTAGGGACGTATTTTTGAGTTGTAAATAATTATTTTGGTTAAGTAAATGGTGGTTTTAAAGTGATTTATTTAAAAGGTTTGAAAATGTTTTATTGTTTTAAACGTTCGCGTTCCGGGTTCGGTTCTACTGAATTTGGGGCGTGACATTGATAACAGTTAGGAGGAAAATGCGATGACCAAAAGAATGAAGGATGATATACTCAAAGCCTAAAGTCTTAAGAACTCCTTTATACTGAGAAACAAACCAATTATTATGAGCCATAACTAGAACACCTGAAAGTGCCATCTCTCTATATCCATCCACCGACGAACCATGAACAATCAATTCTACTCTTGGTTTTGGAGCCCAAGTCTTCGACTCATTAGAGGGAGGAACTCGAGGCTTAGACACTCCTGGTCTAGAAAAATCAACCAGTAACTTATACCCATCTTTCATTGTTCCATGGAACGCCTCTATAGAAGCCTTTGCCAGATCTGGTCTCATTTTCACAAAACCAAAGAATTTTCCATTCTTATTAGAGCGTTTGCACACAAAACAATGATCCACACCATCAGGACCTAATAGGTTTTCAGCCAAGTCTCATTCATTCCCGGGGGAATATTGCAGAAAAATAATTTTCTTCGTCCTTTAGAATCAAGTTGTGAATGCTCGGAAGAAACAAAGAACTTTTCCTCCTCGTGTTTCAAGCCAGAATGAGCTTTCTGTGATCACTCAAAAAGATTAACCAGAGATGTTACCCTCCTAGCCAAAGGACATCTCTCAGTTAAGGAATGATTGGTATCATCTAAGCTTTTAACAGGTGTTGATATAATTTTATTCTAGGAGGTATTAAGTGAGCTTCCATTAGGCACCACAACTACAGACTGAGGTCTGCCGGAAAAAGACTTGAAACTTACATGAGATTTCTCTAACATGGGAGCTTTCCCTTTTCTCCCGTCTCTCTTCATCATATTCTTCTGTGCGGATCTCGGAATCCACAATAGTGTGTCCTTTAGCAGCATAGGACAGAAGCCACGAAAAAAATAAGGTGAAAGGATAGGATCAGAAACGAGGAAGATCCAGCAAGGAAGTCGCCTCACTTCTTCGGGTCCGGCGACAGCGGTGCTGATTCTTCTCCTAGTCCTCTCTCAGATTCTCGATTGACTGGAATGGAAGCAAGTGACTGAAAAGTGGCGAAAACTCACGATCCCCTCTTAGGAACGCACTTGTCTGAAGTGTCTGAAATGGTACAGTGAAGACCAAGACTGGCCGGAGATAGGAAGGTCGTGACGAAACGGTGAAATATGGTTGAGACGGCCTAGGAAATTCAAGCGGCTGAGATGGCCAAATCAAAGCTCCAACACAGACTTCAAAACGTGAATTCCAACCTCGAATCAACCGGGAACCAGTGATTGTGGATCAATATCACCACGCCCCTACTGTTGATTTGAGTTCAGAACCTCTGATGCGCTCCCGGAGACGAAGGCACCACGTCGGGGCCGGCGGCGACGATAATCTTTTGGGGATTAAACCTAATTCGCGCGTGTGAAGCGCGTTCCCCAAAATACACAGCTAATTTTAGTAAAAAAAATTATCTATCCTAATTCTGCATCATTATTTGGGGCCAGTAGACTATCTTGGAAAGTGGGTTGTGACAGTAAAGTTTCATTCTGGGAAGTTCAGTGGTGTGACTTTTTTACCTTTGAAATCCAAATTCAAAAGGATCTATTTTCTTTGTTCCAAAAAATTTGGTAAAGCAGGAGAGTTTTGGGTCAACAATAATTGGGTGTTCACCTTAAGAAGAAGGCCTAGAGGTTGGGAAAGAGGCTAAGCTAGGCATTCTTAGACTTCATGGCCAATGTCCATCTGCAAAATAACTCTCCTAACTTGATTGTTTGGGTTGCAGACCCAAATGGTTTATCTGTTCATAAAACTTATCACTGGCTTCAGCCCCAAGGCACAACTCCCTTATCTTGGACAAAAATTATATGGTACCTTTTCTTGGCTCTAAAGATTTCAGCTTTCTTATGGTTGGCCTGCCTAGATGAGTTACCCTCCAAGTGCTTTATGGAAAGTAGAGGCTACCCTTCTCTTTAGAAAAACTACTTTTCCCTTTCTATTCTCCAGACCTGGATGATATTAAGCATATTCTTTTTTTTCTGCTCCTTTTCTTCTCAAAGCTTTGGTGTCTTAGTGGTGGAATATTTCTTGGGCATGTCCTGCTGATTTACCATCTCTTGTATCATCTTGGAGTGGTTTGGCTTCCCAAAAATATGAAAAGCAATGGTTCTCTATCCTGTTAGTCTCTCTCTAGAAAATTTGGTTAGCTACCCAGAAACAATATTATGTTCAATAGTGTGTTTGAAGCTCCTTCCCAAATTTTTGACAAAATTTTGAGCTTCACTTTTAATCAAGAATGGGCTTCTATTAGAAAATTCAAACCTTTCTCTTTTGTTGACTGGAAATCCAAGCCTTGGTTATGTAAAAGATCAAAAAAAGTGTTGAAGGAGGTTCATGGCTGATCTGGTTTACTACTTGAACAGTTTCTTTGGCAATTGTTGTGTATCCTCCTCTTCGGTACTACATTGCTGGTCTGTCAGTCTGTGTTTTTTGCTTCTGATGTCTATAATTTTTACTTTTTCACTTATTTGTTGTATTTCTTCTTTGCTTAACCCGTCTTACTTTTGTTGGTTTTTAGTCCTCTATGGGTGTATTGGGGCTGATGGGTACTTCTATGTTTTGGTTTCATCAAAGGATCATCTTCTTTGCTTGTTGCTATATACTTTGGTTTGATTGGGTGTGTTGGCTTTCAGACATCCTTCCTTCTCTTCCTCCTCGGAAAGGTTGGTCTTTATAGAATCAAAAAACTTGCTGATAAAAAAAGCTACTATAATGATATGCAATTATATTTGCACATCATATCAATTGGAACTTATTTCTCTGACATCTTGTTGTCTATTTTTTAAATTTCCTTATGTTAATGCATTGTGAGTAGCTAAGCATAATCTATTTGAGTGAGCCATGTTGGCATTGATTAAGATGGTAATAGATTTCATCAGAGTTAGGTTAAGGTTGTAGTTTAGTTGATCTAGTGGGGTGGTTTCTAAACTTCATGTTGTTTCTTGCCAGTTCTGTAATTTTAAAACGGCAACAAGGGTAGATAATGAACTGGCTTGTTTTATGCTTATACCAGTTAAATTTTTGTTAGAGTTATTTGTTATTAATTGCGTAATGCGAATTGTTGGGGTTCGAATCAAATTTGCTTGTTAATTGTTGATTGAGAAGATAATGTTCAGTTACTTGAATTAGAATTAGAATATAATACTTTTTTTCTTTTTACATGGTGTCAGAGTCTTCAATGGCTGGAAAGCGGCCACCTCCACCGACACCACCAACTCCTCCGACTCGAGTGCCTTCTTGAGCACTTCGATTCCAAGGAGTTCAAGGTAATGAATTAACCCATGTCACAAATAATTTTTTTTATATTTTTATAATTAATTAATTAGTATGACGTCTTTTGCAGGTCGTTGATGCGCAGGCCAGGTTTTGTTCCAAATGACAAGAACAAGTATAACCACAAAAGGGGTAAGTACATTTCATTCCAATAACGTCTACATTTCTTTTTCATTTTAATCATTTGTCTCATTCTCCTTTTTTTATGTTCAGCAGGACATCGTAGTTGCAATCGAGGAAGGCCAAGGGTCGTGCGAGATCTCATCCCCCGGTGTTGTGTTAGAGTTGGTTCAGGTTGAGGTTATAGCTGCCAAGTTGGGCAAACATAGGAAGAGGAGCGTGCAAATGCAAGAGAAAGTGCAGGTGCAGATCCAGAAGCAAGTGAAGGAGGTGAAGCGTCGTATGAAGGACTATGAGGAACAGATGGAAGCGCGGGTGGCACAACAGGGGCATAAGATGTGGCTAACAATACGGTTTTAAAAGAGAAACTAAAAAAGGCCAACGATTTTCTGTTTTTGTGCCACTCCATGCTTTTCCAACCTAACAACGATGAAGCAGGCCGAGTAACAAATGACACTATTTACAATATGAATATTAAAACTATCAATTTCTGTGTATATATCACTACTGTTTGGTTATCATAACTGTCGGGTTTTGCATGTTTGGGTGAACGTTTTACAATTTTAAAAAAAATCTGGAACTATTCTTCTGTGATGTCATAAAAAGCCTCTACGTCGTAAACCAAGACGTCGTAGAAGTGACAATTTACTACGACGTTGTATATGGCATTGTATGAGTTTTTTTGAAACGCGTAATTGAGGAAGTGCATTACTTCCAATTAAAGAATACAAAATGGAGCCAAAGGCCACGGACTCCATAATATTGTCCAGATGCATCTAAACGAACCCGACTCTCTTGGACCCACATAACTAGTCTACGTTTTATCGTAGACAATACCTGAGGACATCCTCTTACCGAAATTTCAAAATTCCTAAAATCAGAATGTAAAATCAAACTAAATATCCAATGGACCAAATAAAAACTAAAATTTAGACTGAAATAAAACCAACTAAGGCAATTGAAAGGATGGAAATCTTGCGCTGCTCTTTTTTCTTTCCCGAGATTTCCCAGCACTGGTTGCCTCGGGTCTTGGAGGATAGGCCTTCGTCCTTCCTTCCCCCACTCCTCGTGTCCTCTTATTCTCCCTATTGTGGCTGCTATTGAGCCTTTGTTGTTGATCATCGATGTTATCGTCATCCGCATCAACAACAGTTGGGACGGCTTCACTCGGGATGTCATCCACTGCATCATTAGGTGGCTCTACATGTTGTAGGTGCAGGCGAGACCCTGGTCGATTTGTCTCGGTGAGGACTTGTTGTGATGGAGGGGCCACAAACCCAGTTGAACTGGATATAGGGTGGGTAAAAGGAGTCGATGTTGTTCCGGATGAGGAGTTTTCGGGCGGCTATAGTGGAGGAGACGACTCGAGGGGAACATGGTCGTTCCTCATCGCAACGGTTCGATCTGCCTTTGATAGATACGGCAGAAAAAGGACAAACTCGGTGGACGGTGCGGTTGGAGGGGGGTCTTCGACGGAGTGGCGGGTGAAGCAATTGCAGGAGTGGTAAAATTTCAGTCTCTAAGACCCACGATATTCTGAAATGCGCGTCGTAGAAGTTAATATGCCTCTACGACGCCAACTTTGACGTGTAGAAGAGACAATCTACTACGACAGTATTCTATGACGTCATAGAAGTGTAGTTTGGCGAAAATCGGCTGTCACCATATTTTGGCGTCGTAGAAGTGAAAATGTCACTTCTGCGATGCCCTAGGAAACCTATGCAATGCATTGATGCGTGTCATCGAAGTACCTTTTCCTTATAATGTCATTTTAACCAAAGTCGTAGTTGACAAAAACCAACTTATCATACCACAATCATATGTTTACATGAACATATTTTAATAACTAATTGTAACGAAAGTTATCGACTGTGATGTAAATGTTATCACTTCATTATATACTTACTCGGCAATTATTTATAGAGGAGCCAGTTTACATAAAGTTAAAATGGTATAAACTAACATTAAAAGATTAATATCGCATAATTTTTTTAATAAATAATTACTTATTACCAGATATGACTTCGAGATTTTCATATTTTGAAAATATTGTAAAAAATCTTTGTCAATACGATAAAAAATATCCTTTTCGATATATACGATCATAATATCACTCATCCACTAATCTCTCATTCAATTCTCTAATTGAGTTGTGATGTTATTCATGACATAAAATCTCTCTTCATTTTTTTTGAAACATCACTTTATGAGTATAGTAATTTCATAAATAAGTAAGCTTAAAGCTCAAATAACTAAACAATGATTTAAATAAAAATGTATTTGAGTAAATAAACAACACTTAAGAAATTGAAATAATAAGAAATATAAAATAATTAAAAAGTTTAAAATTTAAATAAAAAATACAATTAATAAATCTATTTTTTAAGGAGGGGTACAATTAGAAAATTTATTTATTTATTTTAAAAAATAAAATTAAGAAATTTTAAAAAAAAACATAAAACAATACTTTTTTACAAGCTAAAATTTATTAGGCAAGTGTTCCACAAGAAGGTAAAACACTGCAAGAAAACAATCCTTAAAAGAGGGTCTTTTCCTTAGACCAATATAGTTACACAAAGCAAAACAGATAGCAAAAACAAGCAAAAAGTAACAAGAGAAAACCGTCACATCAAAAAGTGTTCCTCCCTTCTTGTGTCCTACTCGAGTTCAAGCAGATTAATCGGTTAGATACTAAAAGAGGAATTATAGCTTTTTCTGTAATTGATTCAGGATATTCCTCATCCTCACTATCCTCGACGTCCTTCTTAAAACACTCTAGAACGTCTAGAGAGTTGGATTGTTCGAGCATCAAAGGAACAAGGTCAAAAGCCTTTTTCCCCACTTTCTTGCTGAAACTCCAATCACCCGAGCTATCTTCTTAGCAATATCAACAATAAAACTTCTTGTATTTCCTCCTCTATCAGCTAAAGTTTTAGCTCTTGTATGATAGAAAACAGTTGGAGGGGCAATCCCCTTTGACTAACCCTTCCTTGGACGACCACATCTTTTTGGTTGAGCTATAACACCGCTTTGAATCGTAGTGATTGACATCGGAGGTTTAAGGAGAACCTCCTTTCACGGACTACTCTGTTGTTCCCCAACAAGATCACAGGCTGCTACCTCGGCATTTGAAATCAAATCATCAACCTTAGTCCCATTACCCAGACCCGACCCTAAAAGAGAAATACCCAAATTCTCCCCAAGAGTCTCCTGTGTTGGGTCTCGAGGTAGGGTTGGAGATGAACCAACTCGCAGCGGAAAATCAATGAAAACCAAGAGACGATTAAAACCATGAAACAACTAACAAAGAATGGATTCACAAGAGAAAAATTCAGCACTAGTTCTTACCAAAACAAGAACACCGGGTAACGAATGATTGGCTTGAGTCTCCAAGACGCCTACGTATCCACATGGGAATCAAAGCCACGTAGTTCTTCTCTTTGAGGACTCAAGAACACAAAAATGGAGGTGGGAGCTTGCCAAATCAGAAATTGCAAGGGAAGGGGGAGAGAAGTTGTGTTTCCTATTCTTGTCTAGTGTTTGTTATGTTGAAAAAAGATGACTTAAACATAACAAAACCCATACTTGTCCACTTAAAGGCATGGAACAAGCATGGTGACAAGTAAGGTGTAAATAGGACAAAGTATGGCAAGACAAGATTGGGTTAGGTGATGAATCACCAACACCTTAATCCTTGTCTTGCTTACTTAGTACTAATTAATCAAGACTTGATTAATTAGTTCCATGGGCCTTGGTTGCATGAGCCTTTCATGGGCCTCTTGGAACATGGCCCATGGCCATTTCCAACGAGCTCCCGTGATTCGCTCATCGCCTCCAAGCCTTCCATACCGGAAATGTCCAACATTATCCGACGCGATCAATCCCAAGACTCAAAGCCTTGTCTCGATCCGTAAAGTCCTATTCACTTATGGGCACATGACCCAAAACCTAGTTTTGGTCATGTCCCGAGACAACTCCCTTTTGGTCATTCTCCATAAATGTGTCAATGAGTTTCATCCTCCGGTGTGACCCTTTGGTTTATGCATGTCAATAGATCAACGTAAAATCCCATTTTACTTGATCCTATTTAAGTGGCAACCAACGAGACTTTAGTATTGCCTGACACTGCATAACGAATCGACCTTGTCGATTCTAACCTTTTTGTCGTCCCTGTTATTATCCTTTTATCTCCGATATCCTGATTGAGATAAGGCATAGAGCCGTCATCCTTATTATTCACAATCACTGTTCCTTGATATGTGAGATGATTGAATATATGATACCCAGTATCATGTGCATGGCCATGCTATTCTTTCAGTCACTCTCGATCAAGCGGCCGAGAACCGATATCTTTCCCATACCTCAGTATGAGGGATAAATCCCTTAGCCGTCTTTCGTGTCACTCATGTAGCCCGTCCCCAAGCCAATCCTGGCCGTTATGGAAGCCCTGTTACGGACAACGTTAGGCTCAGGTCAAACTCAGTTGTTGACTACATAGCGATCACAAAGACTCCTTGGTCTAAGGATACATGACAAGCTACTACAATGAATATGTTCATGACTTGATCTATGGGATGTATTCATGTCGGGTCGTTCAATATCATGTCCTACATGATATCTATGATCAGACTCCGGAATCTCATTCCAATGACTAACAGAACGTAAGCCATAAAGAGCCATCTTTCATACTAGTCGCTTCTAGTGAAGCTTTGTTGACTAGGGACCCATCGAGTGTGATCTATCTCGATCTATGGTTCTATTCACATTGTGGGCATAGATCAGAGCACACATCGATATATTACTCCAACACATAAGTAATATAAAGCCGCTTTAATTTTATTGCTAACGATGATATATACATTCAGACATTTAGGATTGAACTACGGGCACTAAGACTAACATCCTACGTCTGGGCTTCAGGACATGAGCCCAGACCATGGCCTAGCGAACTTAAGGCCTGCGCACTAGAGCCTTTCTCCACATGTACGTCAACTCCACTTAGAGAAGCCTGATCCATATGGGCTTCAGCCACAACCCGTTCATGGCCTCAGAACCGCCCAAGACGACAACTGAGTTCGTGTTGCACCCATCTTCCCCAACAGGACATCGCGTAGCAGAATCACTAGAGTGATTTACCATATCCGTATCGACGAAAAAATATTTTGAGGCGATAGAATCCCTCAAATTAGGGGATATCCGGCCTCTTGACTATCCCACGAAAAGGGGGGGATTTCGGTATCAACGTGCTCTGTTCCAAATAGGCTAAAAATAGGATATGACCATTAATCTTATACCCATTAAAGGTCTCCACTTCCATTGAAGCAGCTTTTGAGGAAGAAAATGAAACAAAACCAATTTTTTTCTACCCCTGTTCAAACGCTTCAAAATAGAGCATCCAACTATGTCACCAAACGATCCAAAAGTGTGACGAACCCAATCCTCCAAAGTTTCATACGGTAGATTACGAATGTAAATTTCGTTCGGATTTACCTAGAGTGGATCGCCACCCATGGTAGTTTCCAAATTCCGACGATCCATGGATTCTGATGACTCAACAACCCCACCCAATCCCAACTTACCGATTTCCTTAGAGACGATAGAATCCTTACCATCCTGCGCAATTTCTAGAACAACCAGCATCTTCTTCCTCGGGTTCGAACTTTTCGGTACCCTGAAGAAAACCTGAACTCCTTCTCCTTTCTATGAAAACCCTTGCCTGGCCCGACCTCTTGTTCTCCTCCCTCACCTTTGTTTCTTGTAACGAGCAGACCACAAAACTCCCCACACAAGGAAATCAAACCAGAATAGAAGGATAAAACGGTATCAAAGGGGGAGACCGGAGCTGAGACTTGAAAGGTTTGAGAGGTTTCGGTATGCTTAATCGTTCTATATATCTCTCTTGTGTGGGCTCCCGGAGACAATTTACTACTTACCTTTATTAATGGTTATTTAAATAGAATTCAAGACCAGAAAAAAGATCGTTCTTCAAGGGTTCTCTCTACACCTCCCCTCAAATCCCTGTGATTCGCCCCATCGCCTTCGGCGATCCCACCCTATTTTTATCACGACAACATACTGATCCCATCACTGCCCCACCACTCTAATGAACCAATTGGTGAAAATCTCTCCCAAGAAAGTTGCCTCATCGCCGAGTTCCAGGTGACTAATTCTGCTAGGCCCGAGGTTGTCCCCTGCCATGTCTCGTCGCCTCAAGTCATGTCCCCAACATCTAGTTTGGAGGTTATAAAGCTGGAATGATTCCGGAGGAAGAAACGACCTACGAATATCCCTCCTTCTCCGATCTGCTCCACCCCAATCTATAAGGATCCCGACCCTCAACATGACGGTGCAATCACCATTGCCTAACCATGTGGAGGTTCAATGAACCAGCTGTCCCCCGTGCTGATCCAAGGTGATCCTCAACCTGGTGATAACCAAGAAGTCGTGTCGACGAGCTTACCCCGACTCTCCACAAGTGAGCCTAGCCTACCGTGGGAGCCTCTTGGGCCCATCATATTTCCTGGTTGGGCGGTCTCCCCCTTCTGCCACGACGCACTTGGCTGGCTCACCTCGGTGACCACCGGCGGATCCGGATCACTCTGGAACTAGAGGTCCAATCCATGCCCTGCCTAGGGTGGGGAACTCCGAGAAAAGAAGGTGACGACACCAACATACTGACACTATGAAGGATGCCTAGGTGGACTCTGCCAGAGAGGTTGGAACGCCATCGTCGACCATTCTCTCCATGTTATAAGACTGTGGCCCAAGACGTGGAGCAATCGGTATGGTTGCATCCCCACCAGCCACCATCGGGGCAGATTGTCGTCCAGGTAGTTCCAAGGTCGGGGTTCCCAGCCAACCCGGTCTACCCGCGGGACTCTTCCATTCCCACATCCATTCCAAGACCTTTTTCCTAAAGCATCGTCACCAACGGGGAGGAGGTGCATTGTGTCTGTTCTTTCCAACCCATTCTCAATGGAGGGCGAACCTTGGGACTAGGAGAGGAAAAAGCGATACAAGACCTCATGTCTAATCTGGGGTCCTCTATGAATGGTGCAAGGCCCTTACATTCCTAGGAGACACCCTACCAGTCGATTATCCTAAAGAGAGGTATGCATACACAACTGCTCCGACTTTGATCAAGGCGGGACCCGCCAAGCGGTCTCGCCACGGCCTATGAGTAGCCCTACTAGCAACTGTGTATGTGGGAAAGAACACCTCTCCCTTTTCATGATCGGTGCACACTCGATCCCATATTTCCCCCACCTCTTAGGTTCCTCCCTGGATGCCCGCTATCCCTTCAATCGCCCCTAATCCCCTGCTGCGACATTGCAGGTCGAGATAGGAGGTAACGACCACCGACATACTATCGTCTACCCTTCTAGTCGAGGCATTAGCCTCACCACCAATATCCCTGGCATAACCGGTCGATGTCCACGAACAAGAACTTAGTCGTACTCCTTTCCTTTTATAATTATTTCCCTTGTATATATGATTTTTCCATCTAACAAAATCCCATTATATGTCAAAATAAAAAAAAGAGTTTTGGTCTCTAAATGAAAAATAAACTCATGCATCAAAATTATACTAACGTCTTATGTTCTGAAACATAATTTTTAAAACGAGGTCAGTACTATAACTTGGAATGAATTATGCTCAAATACTACAAATAAAAATATCCCTAACTACTTCCGTATGTTAATCTGCTATCTTGAACAAAAACTAGTCGTGTAACAGTTATGTAACTTCAGTTTTGGTGTTATGGAAATGACGGTCTTTCTCTTTATATTATACGCATTTTTGAATTTGTAACTCTCATATATATTTGTTTTGCAAAACGATTAACCGTGTTAATGGATGTGCAGACAAAAAAATATTTTGGGATGCTTTTCTTTTGAAAAAAATAATACTTCACCAAGAGTATTTGCGAAATACACATAATTCACCGCACAATTTGACAACAATTCCTTCAAAATATAGTGGATTTTGACCTAAATTGTTTGCGAAATTGACGAATGTTTAAAGATGAAGTTGGAGATGCATTTTATCTGATATTGTTCTCTAAACGAAGGAGGACATAAAGAGATTGCCGAATTTTGTCGCCAGTGAAGTCTCATCCGGGCATCTTTAAAAAATTCAAAAGTGAAACGAGTGTTTGGTCTTTCCAATTCTAAGGACAACTTCATTTATTTAACATCAACTCTAAAATCCAACACAATCATGTGAAAAGGGGGTATATATTATTCTAGCTTAACGTAATTAACCCCTCCTTACACAAGGCTTGTTGGAGTAGAACTGTCGGCATGTTTATTCTGGACCCTGCCAAGAACATGAAGTTAACACCGTGCATGATTAACAACGAACGAATGAACCAAATTATATAGGAGCGCCCTTAGTAGCAATACCGGGAAGACTTTCCTGTAGTAGTCGACCAGATCTTTTGGATCTCCATACTTCGTCACCTTATAAGCATCTATCTTGTTTAACTCCTACATCAATGGATTTCACATTAACATCAAAAATCAACATTCAATTACAAAATTTGAATACTCCTTAGGAACTCGAATGCGTGCAAGATCACAAGATGTAGTGGTATATACCTCGATCCAGGTACTCAGTTTAGGCCTTCCTTCTGTAATGTCATACTTCCAAACTGCTGATAAGAAGTTCTGGAACCTTTCAATGAATGTTATGTATGCAATATCCACCTGACAACCATATTATGCCACTCCATCAAAAGAAAGGTCATTGAAATAATGTGACCGTTAAATTAAAATGATATCTTACCAAACTGAACTGGCCAAGGAAGAAAGGCCCGTCGTCAAATTTCTTAAGAGCATTCTCCAAGTGATCAAAATGAGGAGCTGATAAGGTTACTAATTTTGTCAGTCTACTTTAGATGCAAACTTTTGAACCAAAATTCATCAATCTTACCAACTTCTTTAACAGGGTCTTGTTTGAATGTTGCATACACTTTCATGATGAATGCATCTGAGTTGGATAGCAACTCATCCCCGTACTCGATTTTGGCAGGATCCTACGACATTTTAAACAAATTTACTCAAGTCAAAGTTGTAAAACAGAGAAGGTTACTCTGAATGTCTTACATCAGGGTAAAGGGACGGCCCTTCGAAGTTGCTATCTACGTATTTAATTAAATCAAGACTCTCTCCCATGATTTTTCCATTGTGTTCCAGTGATGGCACCTGTGGATAAGATGAACTCTCAATTGAGTCTTAGGTATCGCATTAAAATCAAAGAATATTCAGACTTCATAACACAATTAACTTGGACGAGATTTAAGAACCCGATCAGGTAGAATGAAATAAGAGAGATTTGGTATATCAAAATACGCGCTCATGGTATATAAAAAAATCACCTTAGTGAGAGAGTAGACCTTTTCCTTATACCAATCAGGTCTGTCCTTAAGATTAAGACCAACTAGTTTAATCTGGTCTTGCAGTCCCTGCACCCAAATTAAACAACAAAAATAAGTAATATAATCACTTGCTCAAAGGGGATGGTATAATTATTCATGAGCTGCAATAACCTTATAGTTCCTGGTGATCCACACGCGCTGTGCATAGGGGCAGGTGTAACTTGTATACAACCTAAAACTAACAACAACAACTTCAGATGCTACATTTGAGAACAAATTAAGTTGATAATTGAAGAAGAAATTCAGTTGGACCTTATGGTTCCATCAAAAAGCGGTGGCTGCTGGGCAGTAGAATCCAAGGGTGGAGGTAGCTTCTCTTGCGAGGCGGCGGCCATGGATGGATTTGCAGCAGCTCAGTGCAGAGAGAGAGAGAGATTGAGAGCTCCGAGATCTTGGTTGTTGAGGCATATAAGCCATCGATCCGTAAGCAGTGACATTGGCTCGTTTTGGTAGCTAATGCTCCTACTCTTATTGTAAATTGCCGTCAACTCTTTGGATATATCAGCCATGCCTTTTTTATTATGTATATAAACTATTGTTTGGACGTAGTCTTTTAGGACTTAAGTATTCTTGAGGGGTTTCAACTTGACGAGTCACGTTTTAGTGTCTAATGCATTTGCTAGTTAGTGTAAGTCAGAACCTGTCACAATGGTGCCTTGCACCTCACGTTTCTGAAGATTTGAAATGAAGGGTAATATGGTTATTTTGGAAGATCCACTTGCAAAATAACCTCATTCTCATAATTTTTTTTGGTTTAGTAACCTCGCTCTCTCTATTTTGTCGGTACAAATAAGAAAATGGTCTTATTTTGAAATGTATTTTGATATATGACTAGAAAAAAAAACTTTTGGTCTGTAACTTTTTCTAATCCTTCCTTCAAGTGAATTTTTGTCGTTCTACATTTTTTTTTAGTATATGAGAAGTTTTATTAGATAAGAAAAAAGTTACAGACACAAGCAGATCATAATATTGAGATACGAAATAAAGAAAAAGAACAAAAGGATGAGGCGTGAGTCTTGACCCATAGGTACCAAGCGCTAATCCTAGAACCAATATCTGTCTATTCCAGAGACAAATTTACGGTGGATAGTTTCCACCGGGACGATTATTCATCAGCAGTTCAGGGGACTCACTTCGTGACTCAACCTGAAGATATCCATACGTAAGTGGATATCCAAGGAGACAATAGGAAGTGAGGGAACCAGAACGTCGGGTTTGTACCGATTTTGACAAGGAAAGTTATGCAGTTCCTCACATACGTCGTTGCTTGGTAGGTGACTCATTGGACCTAGCAAGACTGCATAACAGTCCCCGCCTGATAGTGATTAACGGCATAGTTTCCTTTTCCCGGTTCAAAATAGGGCATCCACACCCTCGAAGTACATTGTGGTCATAAGGTACGGGGGGTGGGGGGGGGGGGGGGGGGGGGGGAGGGGGGACTTGTCAAAGTCCATTAGGTTCCGGCCATGTGGCTGGAGAAGGTTGGACTGATGTGTGAGTCCAAGTTTCCCCGTTCCCTGGTGGTGTATTTCCATGGCGGTGCTTTCAATGGGGGTCTGGGTAGTAGAAATTTTCCTAGTTCTCCTCTTGTTCCATTCCTCTAGATATACCTCCAAGGGACAGACTGTCACGTTGTGGGTACATCGATATGATAAACCTCCTTTCCGATCACCCTTTTATTACGATAGTACCTTTGGTGTGTTGGTTACTCTCGTGTGTTGTTCGAGAGGGGGTGTCGTATCCTTCTAGAGCGGTCATGCTTGTTGGGTCGGTCACTTCTTCCACTCACGAAGATATAACTCAATCACTTGGGGGTATTTCCTGCATAGATCTTTAGGAGCTAGAGTCCAAGGGAGAGTCGCGCTCTTGATCATTCCATCTTGTAGGTGGAAGTACTGGATTATAGGTTGTGGTAGGAGGCGTGGACCAGGGAGGGGTGACAGTGGAGGTAGGGCCAGTGAAATTGGTGGTGGGGATAGCACCAATGTATAGTTCAGTTTCAGTAGTGGCTTTTATATGCAATGTTGAGTTGAGGTGTCATTGGATACCTTCATACATCTCCATATTCTATCATTTTATGGCATGGTGTTCAAGTACGGTGGTGGGCGGCTTGAGGTTGTCGTAGGCAAGGCTGACAAAGAGGTAAAGGTGATGTTTGGGCGGCGCCGAGGACGGGTAGGGATGGACATGAGAAAGAAGAACAGAACCCTAAAGGAACGAATTTTTGAATAAAAAAATTGTCACTACTTAAATCTTTTATTTATTTTTTCTTATTTCTGTTTTTTCCTTCTTCGTTCGTTGTCTCGTGTTCTTTCGACCGTACCATATGTTCTTCTTCATCTTCACCTGATCATCGTCTCGAATTTTTTTTTTTACTCTTATTCTTCTTATTGGAGCTACCCTAATGTTGGCCGAGTTCGATTCATAGTACAGGTTGTCGTCAAACTGTTGGTCAAGCTCCAAATCATATCAGTGACTCAATGAGTACAGAAACCCTAATTTCCAATTTCATTTGTCATCCTCACTGTATAATTTTCATAAATATGTATGTATATGTGAAGACCGCCTAGGTAAAAAAAAAGGTGAAGTTAATTAAATTTAAATCGTTCGGGGCGACGAGGTTGAAAATAGGGTCGGTTGTTGGTAACGACATGTTTGAAATTCGATTTAATTCTTAATCCGTTTTCTTTTAAAAAAAATATATACACAAGAAAAAGAAACGCAAAAAAAAAAGAAAAAAAAAAGGGGGACTGAACAGGGCAGACCCGACACGACCGGACAGACCCGGCCTGAGCCAGGCCAACCCGATCAGCCCCACTCCTCGCTGGGCCAGCCTATTCCTATTGGGCCGTGAGGCCATTTTCGCACCAGAAGCCCAAGCCGTCACCAGCCCATTTAGCTGTCGGCCCACCTATTTAAGTTGAAGTTTAGGGTTCAGAACCCTAAACTAGTCTTCATCCTTCGCCAACCGAACGCCTCCCTCTCCCTTTTCCCACGCACGCACGCCGCCCCTTCCTTCCTCTCTCCGATCCTTCTCACCCTCCTCCTCCCACTTCATCACCAGCTCACGTCTTCGCTCCCTCGTCCCTGACTCCGTCGAAACCGCTCACGCACGGCCGTCTGCTCCGGTCAGCCCAAGCCACCACCGACCTCCACCGCTCTTTCCCCTCCACGCCCGTGCACAGCCGGTGCCATCCTCGCCATCTCCGCCGCCGGCCGTTTCCCTCTCCCTTCTCCCGATCCAGAAGCTCGCTACCAAGCTACCATCGCTCCCGACATCCCTCATCCCGTCTCATCTCGTGTTCGATTCCGGCGAGACCCTCGTCGTTGGGGACAGATCTGAGGTGAGACCGCCCAGCCGTCCCTTTTCTCAGGTGAGCTCTCGGTGTACCCGTGAAGCTGGTCGTCGGCGTCTTCGTCGGTGGTCGGCCAGACACAATCCGACATGTTCTTCCTTATTTACCGAGCGTTTTAGACCTGGTTTATGTTAGAACAATTTCTGTCCTGGATCTATTTTGGATGAAATCGAGCTTCTGAAATTGAATAGAAAAGAACCCTAAAACGAAAAATCAGTTTTGTTTAAAAAGGATTTAAATTGGAAAAGGATTTAATTTGAAAAGAAATTGAAATCAGTTTGGTTTTTAAGACGATTTTGGACTGTTGACCGAGGGGCGTGAATCGACTAAGCTGGACGTTTAAAATCGAACTTAGAACGGGGTGAATCGGAACGCTGAATAGGTCACCTCAGGAAGCGTGCCACGAAACCCGTGCCTCGCAACCCGTGCCTTGGGATCCGTGCACCGGGTTCTGTGATCGGGCTCGAGTACTCGAACTCGATTCGCCGTTAATTCCTCTTTTAGCCCGCTCGAGTTTAAAAGACAACTGTCGGATTTAAACTGGACTAATCGTAACCTTTAATTTAACGGCGGAATCGTTATTAATTTGTGGCTTCGTGTTAAATTTAGAGTCTACCTTCGATCAAAGAGAAGACCGGAGGTAGCGAGCCAGGACGTCAGCAGCTAGGAGACGTAGCGGTTGTTCTTCAGTTGAGGTAGGGAAAAGTAGCCGGATCTCGGCCCTGACTAGGGAAAGTTAACAGTAGAAATGCATGTGACACTGGGGTGTCGTGGGTTAAGTAGGTTTATCGAATGTTAGAAAGGCATGATACGGGAACGTAGCGAATATTGGAAATGCATGTGACACTTAGTAGTGTCGTAGGAGCAGAGAACTTAGCGTTAGTAGAATTACTTGAGGCATATGACCATGCCCGGAGGTTGATTGCGAACTTATCGAGATTAGGAGTACTGGAGGCATATGACCATGCCCGGAGGTTGATAGTGAAACTGTTGATATTAGGACTGTTGGAGGCATTGGTTATGCCGGAGGTTGATTGTGTATGTTGTGTTTTGGGTGGCCATGAGAGCCCGTACTTTACTGTGGTGTCTTCGGTGGCCATGAGAGCCCGTACTTTGCTGTTGTGTCTTGGGAGGCCATGAGTGCCCGTGGGGTTGTTGAACCCGTGAGTTACTGTTGGTGTGTCTTGGGAGGCCGTGAGTGCCTGTGGGGTTTTTGAACCCGTGTCTTTACGGTTGTTGTGTCTTGGGTGGCCATGAGTTCCCGTTGGGTTGTCGAACCCGTGTTACTTTAGTGTTGGTGTCTTGGGAGGCCGTGAGTGCCCGTGGGGTTGTTGAGCCTGTGAGTTACTGTTGGTGTGTCTTGGGAGGCCGTGAGTGCCTGTGGGGTTGTTGAACCCGTGTCTTTACGGTTGTTGTGTCTTGGGTGGCCATGAGTGCTCGTTGGGTTGTTGAACCCGTGTTACTTTAGTGTTGGTGTCTTGGGAGGCCGTGAGTGCCCGTGGGGTTGTTGAGCCCGTGAGTTACTGTTGGTGTGTCTTGGGAGGCCGTGAGTGCCTGTGGGGTTGTTGAGCCCGTGAGTTACTGTTGGTGTGTCTTGGGAGGCCGCGAGTGCCCGTGGGGTTGTTGAGCCCGTGAATTACTGTTGGGTGTGTCTTGTGTAGCCATGAGTGCCTGTGGAGTGTTGTTGTTGCTGTTTGTTGAACTTGCTTGTGATTGTGATTGTGGTTACCTGAGTGAGAGAGGTTACTGAGACAGGTCGACCACCTGGCCCGACTTTGTGTCGGGGAAGCGCGTGAGTGAGAGAGGTTACTGAGACAGGTCGACCGCCTGGCTTGAGTGGTTCGGCAAAGCGCGTGAGTGAGAGAGGTTACTGAGACAGGTCGACCGCCTGGCCTGAGTGGTTCGGCGAAGTGCGTGAGTGAGGGAGGTTACTGAGCAGCTGGCGTGCGATCCTTTGTGATCTTGTTTGGTGTGCGATCCTTTGTGATCTTGGGTGTTGCGTGGTTGTTGTCGTGTCTTTGGAGGAGGTCGTCAATCGTTGAGTCGGGTCTACTTTACGTGTTCGAGTGTTGAGTCGCTTGAGGAAAGTAACTGTGGGTGTGTGTCAGTCGGAGTACTTGAGTTGGGGATAGCGATCCCCGGTGTTGAGTTTGTTGTTGGTGTTACCGGCATTGTCTGCTAATTATGCCGTAGTCAGTTTGTTATCCGTGGTGGTGAGCGAACGCTCACCCCTAGCTGCTTTTCCTACAGGTACTGATCACAGGACGGACTGGTGAGCTCTCGAAGCTGGAGGAGCTAGGAACGGGGTCCGGGTTTTATCTTTTGAGTCTAGTGACGGATACCATGTACATTGTCCATTGTGGGACGTTTTTGAGCTGTAAATACTATTTTGTTTAACTAAATGGTAATTTCAAAGTGTTTATTCAAAACCGGTTTCAAATGTTTTAATGTTTTAAATGTTCGCGTCCCGAGTTCGGTTTACTGAAATTGGGGCGTGACAGTATAGATGTAGTTAATATGAATTTCAGATTTTGTAAACATCATCATTGAAATGAAAACGAATGAATGATTGAATTGAATAATCTTATCTTCATTTGCAGCAAATTGTCCCCAATTTTCTAGGGATTTCGAATTACTGTAACAAAATAACCCGATATTGGGGTTTCCGAAAGAACTCGCAGTTTGAAATGAATCGATATTGGATTTTTTCAATGACCACATACTAGATGAAATCACCCGATATTAGATGAAATGAACCAATACTAGGGTTTTATTTTTAATTCCTAGCCTTCTGGGTAGGGTGGGCATTGGGTGGTTAACCACCCAATGGAACCCTTTACGAACTCAACCCGATATTACCGGTTTGACATATCTTGAAACCAGCCCCAACCCATAAACCAATTTTTTTTACAGTGAAACCAACCAGTTCACTAACCGGTGGGTTAGTGGTTTTAACCAACCAACCACTTTACTACATGTAAGTACAAATTTAGATACCAATAACCATACACATATTTTTATTTCAAGGCAAAACATATTACTACAGTCTCCAAAACAAAAGAAAATTACATATAAGTCATCGTGTTCTATGTTAGCAATCCATGTGACACAAAAGAGTGTGCATGGGTCATTCATCTATATCAGATCAGTAGTTATTATGAAGCCACATGTATATGTTGAACAATACCGGTTTGGTTGGTTAACCGATGGTTTGGCGTTTCAAGAACCGACAACCAACCGTTAACTTTCCAGTTCGATCGTCAAGAACCCGTAACCAACCGTTAACTTTCCGGTTACGGGTTTTCAGGTGCGGTTTGCGGTTGGTGGTGGTTGGTTTTAGCAGTTTCGTTTTTTTTGCCCACCCCTACTTCTGGGGGTGGGGACAACTTGCAAGGTGAATGCATTGTTGTAAAGCCAGTTTGGATGATAAATGCCAAAGGAATAAGGGTGCTTCTTTTATATTTAGATATTAAAAGGTAGGGGCACTTTCATGCGTTACCATAGCAAATTTTGTTACTTGTTACCAAAACCTAAGCCATTGGATTTTGAAATCTAATGGCTATAGATTTTTTGGCTCAATTATCCACAAATAAAATTGAAAAATCAACAAAAGGTTATTTTGGTAACTTCTCCATTATTATTTTTTACTACATAAAAAATTTTTTACTGTCCAAATCTGATTTTTTAAAATATTTTAAATTGTCTATTTTTTTATATTTCAATGATACATATTATTATATTCGATATTACAAAAATGTATGTCATATGTTACAGAAAGTTTATGTCGGGTTTCTAGACTTTGAATTGATAATCAAAATTAAAAATTAATGTTACATAAATTTAATACCGATGTTATAGAACTTAAAACCGATATTCCATATTATTAGGCTTAATGTTACAGAAATTTATACCAAAATTACATAATACATACCAAAATTACATAATATCATACAACATGTTATATAATATAGGGATAATTCCATTTTAGTACCCTAAAACTTTCGGATTTCGTTTTTAGTACCCTAAATGTTTTTTGTGCCACTTCAGTACCCTAAATCTTCGTTTATTCCAGTTTAGTACCCAACGTCTGATTTTTTATCTATAAAAAGTCATTTTTATTTTTCAAAAATTCAATTTGTTTAAACTACCGAAGGGTAGTTTTGGTATTATTATAAAACATAGGGTCATGTGCAAGGCACATGACGTTTTTCCATCCAAAAATGGATGAAAAATCAGACATTGGGTACTAAACTGGAATAAACAAAGATTTAGGGTACTGAAGTGGCACAAATAACATTTAGGGTACTAAAAACGAAATCCGAAAGTTTTAGGGTACTAAAATGGAATTATCCCTATAATATAATAGTAAAAATTGCAGATCTGAAAACGTAATTATTAAATCAATTACAAAATACTTTCCAAAATGTTACACAATACTACCTTATCTATTACAAAATGAAAATACAATAGATCAAAAACCTACCCTAACAGTTACAAAAAAATACCCTAAAAATTATACAATACTACCTTATCTATTACAAAATGAAAATACAAAAGATAAAAAACCTACCCTCACAGTTACAGAAACATACCCTAAGAATTACAAAAAAAAATTACTCACCAACTAAAGAGATTACAAAAATCTACCTTCCTAATTCAAAAATATACAGATACGAAATGGCAGAGCTAACCGTGACTCACCACAACGGCCAGAGCAGGTCTAAATGGATTTGGAGCGAAGAACGACGGGGAGCAACTGCGGCGACCACCTGATCCGTGCGACGACGGAGGACAGCTCGGCGTCGGTCCCTGTGGCGGACTCGAACTTCACAGATCCTGAGAACTCTGGTTTCACGGCGGGGAACAGATGGGCGGCAGATCTGACTCAAACTCGGGACGCTCGGATCGACGAAGACGGAGGGCAGCTCGGGACGGTGTCGTAGGTGTGTGTGCGTGCTTCACGGCGGCGGGTCTTCGTCTTGCAGACCCGGCTAAGGAGTGGTTGTCCCTGAACGAAGCGAGCACGGGGTTGGGGGGGACGCTGCCGGCGTCGAAAATTGAAGCAGATTCACTCGAGACTGGAACGTGCAGATCGACGACACGGCTGGAGCTTCAGCAGCGTGGAGCACGGCGTGGATCGATCTTCTTCTCCGGCGAACGAGCGCTGCGACGACGACCCTTTTCTGGTGGTCTGCGTTGCGACGAGGGCCTCTCATCTGGTGCTCGAATTCCAATCTCACACAGAGGATATTGGCCGGCCGGGAACAGAAGAAGAAGAAGTCGGATTTGCAGAGAGGTGTGAGGTCAGAGGTGATGCGTGAGCCGTGAGGTAAATGAGAGATCTGAGGGATTGGTCTAGGGTTAGTAAGAATGGGTATGAAATTACTATAATGTCCTTAACTGATCAAAGTTACAAAAATATCAATAATAATCATGTTAATTACGGCTGTATGCCACTTACACCATAGCCATTGGATCAACTTCATCTAATGGTCTAAAATTCGGTAACAATTAACAAAAACACCTATAGGTAACACGTGAGTGTATACCTTAAAAGGTAAGTTAGTTATTGTTATATTAACTTGACATTTTAGCCTTCAGCAAGCTATTGACTTCAGTCTGTACTAGACAGATTAAAAAAAGGGGAGAAAAACTAATTTCTGTTATAAAAGTAAGAACGATACTTGTGAATGGAAGAACAAAAACTAAAGAGAACAAGAGAATATGGAGAGAGTAGAGAATCGAATATTATTTAAGAATTCATCCTTTACAATGACCTCTATTTATAGGCTCATAATCATAAAGTCATAACCTTAATAAATTACATAAATGATAGAATCCAAATACAAAAGTCTTCTAACTCCCACTCCTATCTAGAATATTCCATGTGGTCATCCAATCAAATATTCATAACACTCCCCCTTTGGATGACATGTACAAATATTATTATGCCTCATTAAAACCTTTCTAGGAAAAACCCATTGGGAAAACCCTAGAAGGAAAAAGAGTACATAATTTGTACAATACGTATATAAGTTACCTCATTAAAAACCTTGTTAGGAAAACTCAATGGGATAAAACCTAAAGCAAGGGAAAAAGAGTGTAACACGTATTTCTCCCCCTGATTACAACATCTCCTCATAAATCAAGGAGTTTTCTCATTCTGATCTTAGCAAGTTGTAGGAAGTGCTTTAGTGAACAAATCTGCAAGATTGTCACAAGAACGAATTTGATAAACATCGATATCTCCTTTTTAATGAAGTTCATGAGTAAACAAAAACTTAGGAGAAATGTGTTTCGTTCTATCTCCTTTCATGTAGTCTCCTTTGATCTAAGCTATACAAGTTGTATTATCTTCGTATAAGACAATTGGACTTACTTTATTTATTGAAAGATCGCATGATTCTCGGATATGATGGATCAAAGACCTTAGCCATATACATTCACGACTTGCTTCATAAAGAGCTATCAACTCAGCGTGCTTTGAAGAAGTGGTTGTAAGGGTCTGTTTTATAGAGCGCCAAGATATAGCGGTGTCACCATATGTAAATACATGCCAAGTTTTTGACCACGCTTTGTGGGGATCAGATAAATATCTGGCATCAACCATATCCAATCAATTCAGACTTCGAGTCTTTTGAATAAAATAACCCCATATATAATGTTCCTCGAAGATATCTTAAAATTTGTTTAACACCAGTCCAGTGTCTTCGAGTCGGAGAAGAACTAAATCTTGCTTGAAAAATAACAGAAAATAGTATATTCCGACGAGTGCAATTAGCAAGATACATTAACGCCCCAATGTCATTAAGATATGGTACTTCGGGACCAAGATATGGTACTTCGGGGCCAAGGAAATCTTCTTCTTCTTCTCGGGGGCGAAATGAATCCTTTTTCACATCAAGTGATCGAACAACCATGGGAGAACTCAAAGGATATGAATTATCCATACTGAATCGTTTAAGGATCTTCTTAATATATGATAACTGGTGAACAAAAATCCTCTTCCACAAATATTCAATCTCAAGGCCAAGACAAAATTTTGTTTTTCCCAAGTATTTCATCTCGAGTTCACTTTTCAAGTATTTCATCATCTCTACATGTTTATCATGTATTCCAATGATGTTCACATCATCAACATAAACCGCGACGATGGAAAATCCGGTTTTCATCCGTTTAATAAAAACACATGGACATATTTTATTGTTGATGTATCCTTCTTTCAAAAGGTATTCACTAAGACGATTATACCACATTCGACCATATTGTTTTAGCCCTTACAAAGATCTTTGGAGCTTTATTGAGTACATTTCTTGAGGTTTTGAGATGCATGCTTCAGGCATTTATAATCCTTCAAGGACTTTTATGTAAGTGTCATTATCAAGTGACTCATACTAAGTAAGTAAAATAAATTAAATAAATAAAACAAAATAATAAATAAATAAAGAAGTAAAATCTGAGTGTGATTGCATCCATAACCGGTGAATATGTCTCTTCATAATCAATTCATGGTCGTTGTGAAAATCCTTGTGCAACGAGTCGAGCTTTGTATCTTACGACCTCGTTTTTATCATTTCTTTTGCGCACAAATACCCATTTATATCCTACGAGTTTGACATCTTCAGGTGTCTGGACTACAAGTCCGAATACTTGACGTTTGTTGAGTGAATTCAATTATGTCTCAATGACATTTTTCCATTTTGGCCAATCATTTCTTCGTCGGTATTCACTGACCGATCTTGGTTCATGATCCTCATTTTCTTTTGAAATATCTAATGCAATTGCATGCGCAAATATATTATCCACAACAATTTCTTTTCTATTCCATCTTTCACATGGAATGACATAGTTAAACGAGATCTCTTCATTGTCATCTTTCTCAGATGTTTCATTATCTTTTGAAGACGTCTCTTCATTTTTATCACATTTATTTCTTCGGGAATTGTAATATAATTTGATGTACGAAGTTGCCGAACTTGTTCCTTTCCTTTTCTTGGGTTTTATAATTGGATCCAATAGGTCTGCCACGCTTCTTGCGTGCTTTAGACTCATTTGCTAGCGCTAGCATATTTCCCATTTCTTCATCAGTAAGAGTAATTCTACAAGGAACATTAGCAACTGGTATCCGTGATTTTATCACAGTCTTAACATCCGTAAATGCATCAGGCAATGTATTTTCAACCTTTTGTAAGTGGATAATTTTCTGAACTTCTAGTTCATATTGATTCGTACGAGGATCAAAGTGAGACAATGTCAATGCATTCCATGAAATTTCTCGTCTTTCTTTTTCATGCGTTTCTTTATCTCCCCCTAATGCAGGGAAATTGTCTCATCAAATTGACAGTTGGAAAATCGTGCCGTAAACATATCACATGTCATGAATTCCAATATATCTATGTGAATTCTTTCTAAAAATGTTGGACATTCAGTCTTAACTTTCATTGGAGACTCTTGTAATAAGTTTTCCTTAAAAACAAGCAACACATGCGTAATCTTTTGACAAAAAGGACATTTTTACTCTTCAGGGTATGTCCATGTGAATTTTCTATAATTCTTTGTATCATTATGAAACCCATATGGCCTAAACGATCATGTCATATCATAAAATTTGATGGGTCCATTGAGTTTTGGTTAATCACCATATTGGATTCAATTGGAATAATAAAAGTATAATACAATCCAAAATTATATAAAGGGAGTTTTTCCACAATTTCTTTTCTCCCCGAGACCATGGACGTGATGTATAAACATTCAACGTCATTTTCATTTGTTGTCTCAATGTGATAACCATTTCGGTGAATAACTTTGACAAGTTTTTCTTTTGATATGGTTGAGAACTTGCATCATTGATAATAAATTGTGTACCATTTGGTAGCATTACATTGGCTCTTCCGGAGCCTTCAATAAGATCCGATGCACCAGATATTTTGTTCATTTTAATCCGTCAAGCAAAATGATTCCCGTTGCTTTTAACATAATTAGAGAAACTTTTTATCCATAGTTCTTCATAAAACAAATAAATAAAATTAAAAACAAGACACTCTAAATGCTTCATTTTGGTATAACAAGGTAACTCTTCCGGAGTCCTTTATCATATTTGCAACACCCATAATATTGTTCACGTTTGCCTCGACCAAGGTCATACATAAAGAATATTTCTTGTCTGTCAAAATTGTATGTGTAGTGGTACTATCAATAATACACATATTTTTATCATTTTTGTAATTAGATATATCACTTCTGGGATTCATATCTTTATTATCTTAGAAAAGCAATGTATTAGTTTACATACTACAAAAGAATATAATAGAATTATGAATACAAATCATCCAAAGATTGGCTCATATGCATGATACTTGTTTTCCCGTCATCAATTACAAATGAGTTAAAGACATTCGATTAGATCTTCAGGATCCATGTTATCCATACAGTTTGTCTCTACCATTTTATTATTTTCCTTCAATCAAATCTTTGATCATACTTCAGGTACGCAACCAACTACATTTACAATATAACTTCTATCATGTTCATGAGTTTTCATTTGATGTACTATATTCTTTCTTGGGCCTTTCATACTCATTCCACTTCTTGTGGTACACCTTATTATTATTATTATTTTTCATGGAATTTAGAAATTATTTGGCTCATAACTATGACTACGACCGCGACCACGTCAGGGGCATCGGTCTTGCTTGGGTCTAGATCTACTCATATCCTATCACATTCTCTTTAGTGAATGGAGTGCTGCCAACATGGCGAGCTTGATTGTTTTCAACAATAATTCATTACTTAATAAATATATTAAGTCTGATTCTTTTCGTTCTCGGTAATGCTACTTCAAGAGCATACTAGATGGAAGTAATGTAGAGGAAAACATTTTCCATCGTTTATAAATAATATGATGATGTGTGGAAATAGTTTCCTTGATTTATCCTACAGGGATACCAATTTAGAACTTCAAGTCTTTATGTAAGCTTCATGTCACATTTTTTTTCTTCCCAGTAATTGCATGTATTTTGTTTACTTGGATGATGATTTCAATAAACTTGTTTCTTGATGATTATAGAACTTCTTGTTCAAAATATCATAACTTGTGTAAACTTCAGGTTACACATATCAAATATACATAATATCCACACAAGTAAGAATAAATATATATTATGATTTACACAATGAACGAACTCGTGGGGTGTATAAATATAGAAATTAGATATGTATATAATCACACACCGAGAAAGCTCGTGGGGTATTCGTACAAAATAAAAATAACTATATATAAAATTTTAGGCTTCAAGCCATGGACACAAGTTACAAGCTTCAGACTTAAGTTTCAAGTTTATATTTTGAACCAAAACTTCAGGTTTTGTCATCATTAGGTACATGTGAACTTCAGGTCACTCTAATTACTTCAGGTTATAAGACCCACGATCTTTAATCAAAACTTCAGGTTCCGTAAATCTTTTCTCGTTAATATTTGAACTTCGGGTTCAAAATGGTTCGACATTGTAAAACTATAAAATCAATATAATCAACTAAGTAAAAATATAAGTAAAGAACGTGTCATTAGTTACATGAACCATCAACTATAATACTCTTATTCATATATGGGAGAGAATACACAACCATTTGTTGTACCATGTATTTGGAACTTCTGATCTAACATACACCAAGTCAATGGTATTATGTATTTGAAAATTCTGATCTAACATATCATCATATTTGTAAACTTCAGGATACAAATATAGACCTCACAAATTTATTCACAAAATGACCATGCGACGAGAGAATACATGGAGTAGCCAAACTACCCATGTAACCATATATAAATTTTTTTCAAGTTTCATGTCATTAAGCCAAGTTGCATGTTATAAGAAACACGGTTCGTATCTTGGAACTTCAGGTCCAAATGATTCGATTTCAACAAATCTCATATTCGAGTATCAAATAAAAATAAAACACAAGTATATAATAAACATCAAGTTTCTGATGTGAAAGATCCAATGTATATTGGCAATCACAGAGCATACTTATCGAAAAACATAAATGAACTTGTATAAATAAACATGAATCGAATTAAAATAAATTCACGATAAAACTTTGATACCTGGATAGTAGAGCAATTCGTGCTGATAACGTGTTATAAAAGTAAGAACGATACTTGTGAATGGAAGAACAAAAACTAGAGAGAACAAGAGAATATGGAGAGAGTAGAGAATCGAATATTATTGATGAATTCATCTTTTACAATGACCTCTATTTATAGGCTCATAATCATAGAGTCATAACCTTAATAAACTACATAAATGATAGAATCCAAAATACAAAAGTCTTCTAACTCTCACTCCTATCTAGAATATTCCATGTGGTCATCCAATCAAATATTCATAACAATTTCCTCCTTTTAGCCTCAAACTTTTAGTCTTAATGAGGCTAAAGGACTATAGATGTTCTTACAAGACAATGTTGTTCTTATACACGAAATTGAAAAGTGGACAGGAACAAAAGAAGAGCAACAATTTTCAGTGCTCTTGTACCTGAAAATAATTATGATACAGAGATTTATCCCGCCCCTATGTTTCAAGTTTTATTTGCTTTCAATCCGTATGAGGAACTCGAAATATGTTTGTTGCTTCCTCATTCCTTGGATTTCTTCAGCAAACTTAGTAGTACCCCGGCGCTCAAACTCGTAGCTACCACACCAAGAGACACCTCTGTTGATACATGGTAACCTGCAAGAACGATTGAGAGGAAGAGTTTCAGTATATTGAGGATGCGGTTGTGGTTTATATGTATAAATGGAATACTTTAAAAAAAATCACTTTTTTACAAGTCAGTAGTCCTTTTATTTTAGGGATAATTGTCAAAACATGCACTTATGTTTCGTCCACAAACGAAATAGTGCACAATGTTTCGTCCACGTCGTCTGGCTACCCTTATGAATCGTCCACGCACTTCTGTCAGTAAAATTAACAGAATATTCGAATCTGTAGCCTCACGTGCTATCATGTGCTTGTGTCTGAAATTTTTTTTGGACGAAATTGCCCTAACAATCCTCAGCCACTCATTTTTTTGGACGAAATTATTATTTTTGAATTTCAAATCAAAAGGGCAAAATTGTCAATTCAGGTTCTGTTGTTACACTTTTCTAGCAAAAGTGCGTGGACGATTCATAAGGGTAGCCAGACGACGTGGACAAAACATTGTGCAATATTTCGTTTGTGGACGAAACATAAGTGCATGTTTTGACAATTATCCCTTTATTTTAATATCGAAAAGGTTCCATGAACCTGCCTTTCTGTTACATTTTGTGTAAAAATAAAAATTTGAAACGACGATTTTAACCTTGAAATTTTATACTTCAGACATAAGTAAAAAAATCCAGAATTTTCACCTACTTAATTTTCTCCCTCTTTAAACAGTGCAAAAATAAGAAAAGTCTGGATATTTTTTACTTATCTTTTAAATTTTCAAAAGTAATATCGCCCTTTTGAAACAAATTAACACAAAATGAAACAAAAAGGCAAGTTCATAGAACTTGTTTGCTATTATCAAACAAAAGGGTTATGACTTGTAAGAAGTGAATACCTCAGTGTAATTTTTTTTTTGCAATTATCCCTACATACTATATTGCTTGTAAAATACTCACCAAAGAAATCCAGGATAATCTTACATCCGATGAATCCAAGAACAGCGCTAATAGAGGGCTGGTAAAGGAATAAAGAAGCTTTTATCAGTATCGAATAAATCGTTCCTCACAGACACAAGTACTGATATTGAGTCTTATAATACATGCATTATATGCTTGTCAATAGTACTAAACGAAGCACAGATAGTCATGTTCTCTCGATCCTGAGTTGATGCAACTTGGGAAGGAAGAAGAGGCGCATTATGGCTTGAGAAAGTTGTATATTCATTTCAGAAGGAGTAAGCAGCATACCTGCAAATACTCCAACTCTGACATTCCCTCAGAGATGACCGTATAAAGTGACCTTAAACCTGTAAGTTTAAAGCGGCAAATAAGTAATTCTTCCTTTCCAACAATGACTAATTTCTTTATATAATAAAGGCTTACCTAAGATAGCGAAGAGATTGGAAGTAAACACTATAAAAGGATCCCGTGTAACACCAAAAACTGCTGGTATTGAGTCAACCTAGGAAAATGAACGGTTGCATCATCAGTATTCTCTGGACAACATCAACCACGAAAACTAAAAGGAGGCTGGGAAATACTTACAGCAAATGCTATATCACTGAGCTCAATAACTGCTACTGTGAGAAGTAAAGGTGTAGCCTGCCCAAAACAGTTACAAGTCAACTACATATTCATTCTACACAAACTACAGGTTTTTCTATTCTTTTGTACTTTAGCATATTTAATTTTTAGCTGAACATGTAATGCAACAACACCATTTCAGGTTCAAGGAATAAATTTTTCAAGTGCTATATACATCATCACGGGCTTACTTTCCACACACCGTCCTGAAAGGTTAGGAATCGGTTGCCATCATACTTCGCTGCAATTTATAAACATGAAGCATTCAGCACTTCAGACCACAAAGACAAAGTGAATTAACTAAGAAAATCCACAATATATTGAACGTAAAGGGTGGATGGTTTTTCATGCTTATGGTCAACACAAAACTACATAGAAGAACGGGAGTGAAAAAAATAGCTTTTTTACTTTGGAGGGAAACAACATATAATCTCACTTTTCTTATAATATATGTCAACGTAACAAGGCCTTATATAACAAATTCTCCAATCCGAAGATCTAAAAGTCCAGTGATGAAAGGAAGCTTTCACTTTTCTTATCAACTTAACAATGCCTTATTTAACCAATTCTCTAATTCGAAGCACTAAAAGTCAAGTGATGGAAGGAACCTTTTTAGATAATGACAAGTGATAAACATGTTCTGCAACTTAACTCTGCAATTGCATGAAAATGTCCCAAGCTTGCTACGACTAAGCCAGTGATTTCCTAATCATGAGCACTTCAGCTTTGCATTATTTGGTTAAGTTGAGTTTACTACATAGGTTCTGGTTTAACTGAAGCAAACTTCAAAGTAAGCTACGCATAGACTCAAAATGATTATAGGATTCTAAATAAAAACCAATATAGAATACAATTATCAGAGCACAAGCTGGAAAGAAAAAAAAACAAATATGATAATGAAAGAGCAGAACGTAACATGTAACAGGGATAAATTTCTGGCACGTCTTCACCAAAAAATTGTCAG
Source organism: Erodium maritimum (assembly GCA_963921825.1). Classification (NCBI taxonomy): domain Eukaryota; kingdom Viridiplantae; phylum Streptophyta; class Magnoliopsida; order Geraniales; family Geraniaceae; genus Erodium; species Erodium maritimum. The sequence goes on from OY997589.1 coordinate 35,530,980, forward strand.
ATAGATCAGTATCATCATCTTCACTGGTAAATAACTGTAATAAATTAGGTAATTACGAGTCAGTAATTGTTACCAGGAAAAAACAAGCATATAAGAACAACTTTCCAAGGAAATATATGAGAGTAAAGACCAAGTTGAGATTGAAAGACCACAAACATCTGAATTGTTAAAGTCCATCTGGTGATGTAGAGAATCCAGAAAAAGAATATGACTCCAAAGTCAATAATATTAACAAACTGGTAAGGACAGTTGAGATACAATAGCACATTCTTAGCAAGTTCTTTAAAGACATTGTCAGGATTGATAACTCTTAGTTACCTATTGAGTACCTAAAAATTGCTAGTTGCATCATTGTTTGAGAGAAATCATACCTTAAATGAAGAGTAGAGGAGTATCACAGCAAATAGTAGGTTGACTGATTCAAATCTCTAAAACAATCATAGAGGAGAATTTCAGAAAGAGCTCAGACAAACTGAGAAGTCATATGAAGCTAGATGTTCACCTGAAGGGTGGCTGTACCAAGCAATATTAATGACAGGCGAAAGACAATTGCACCAGCAATGCCATACGAGAGCACCCGACTCTATATTTCCAACAATATAAACTTTCCATTACTGTCAATTGCCATGCAATATATTCGTTAATGTATAAATACCATTATATTCAACTTGTAACTTCAATGCTTAGGGACTATAAGTGATACATCACCTGATACATGGTTGGCACTTTGAAGTACTTGAAAACCAAAACAAACACAAATAGATTATCTACTGACAAGCTCTGCTCCAATATATACCTGAAAGAATCCGAAGTTCAGTATGATGAGTGTATATAATCCAAGCCAGAAGTACATATACTCAGTTCAATCCAGCAGGAAAACATTAAAGACCACTTATCTAAATAACAACCATGGAAGAAATGATATTTGATGACAAGCTGTTCAAAATTATAATTCATGACGTTCAATAAGGCCTAACAATCTTTTTTGCTTCCTGTTATGAAGACGGTCATATGGCTTATTAGAGACCCAGGACGTAAGGGGAACAGCACAGCTTCAGTAGGCTCCTTAATGACATGCTTCGACTACAAAGTAACTATAAACTTCTATATATATTGGTAAACATAGAAAAGATGAAGTGAAGGAGTTAGAGCTCCTGAAGAGCACACAATTGATGATAAGCATAATTTGCATAACCAGTATGGCAAATACCAACTAACTAGTATTTTGTGCAACCCAAATTTTATATCATGATGAGGTCAACTAATATCTGCAAAAAAAAAGTTTCTCTTTTGTTCGGGGTATTATATAAATACAAATTAATTTCTTTTACAATGCATACCCAGCAAAAAACTCTGACGCCTTGCCCACTCCATCTTTTAAACCTATACCAACACCAAATGCGACAGCTGCACACACCTATAACAACAAAAGTACATTGTTCTTAATTTGGACGATAGAACTCTATATTCATATAGACACCCGAGCAAGTAAAAAATGTACTCACCCATAACGCAACAGTTCTTAGGGACGAGGCATAAGACTCTTGACCCTGACTTCCTTTATCTGTATTTTCTAAAGAGGGGGAAGTATGAGAGCCACCAACAAGGTTAATATCATCATCTGACCGAGAACTAGTCCTTTCTCCTTCTGCAGATTCATTTAAAATAGCATCATATTATACAATCTAATTTTAGATTAAAATTTTAATCACCAGAGTTTTTGGAAGTATGATTATGATATACACCAATGTCATTGCATAGTGAAGATTTCAAGACCCAAGAAACCACTTACATGGAATATCATTGTTACATAATCAATATAGCTTCATTCAAATGTATCACAGCTATATGATTACATTATTCAAAAAAGTTCAATCTGTACAGAAACAACTTCAGTCCAGCCAATGAGTCCATCCCAATTCAAAGGTACTTATGCAAATGGTAAAAGCATAGACGGACCTGAAGTAACAGAAATGACAGAAACACTAATCTAACTATTCCTGCTAACAAAATGTTCCCCTCTTTTGTTAAACTTCAGATTAACAGTTGAGAATGAATCAATTGAACCCAACAACCAGTAGTACCATTACAGCACCATCTTCATAGGAAGATAAAAACAATTTTGCACATGATTGTGTTTCACATAGTCAAGAATCAATCACCTGAGGTAGATAAGCCACCCTCCTGTTCAGTTCCCTTGGAGCATGAAACCGGGAAGTACCTAGCTTTGCGACTTACTGCGATCCAAACCCAATTTCAACGTTATGATTATTGTGGAATCGAATACATATCTCTATCTATGTAAGTACACAAGAAGGAAGATAAACATACCTCCTGCGTGCAATGAATGGATGTGAATTGAAGGAAATTGAACCTTTGCCCATTTCCGGGATCGAAATGAAGGCGATGAAGCGCTGACAGTATACTTGTCAGATTTGAGCGGACATTGCAGCCCATTGTGAATGATGGAAGCTAAACCCATGGCGGAGAAATGGAGGGTCGGTCCGAAACTTTCCAAATATTCTGGGAGGGAGAGGTGCAGGTTCTTATATATCTTATCCTCGAAGCATGGTCGTCAATGGAGACAGAGACAGAGCGTTTGTTAACGGTTAATTTGCTGCGCAGAAGCTAAAGATCCAACACTTCTGCGTAAAAACTAGGAAGAAGACAGACGTTTCTGATACCACGACGACATGTCGTTCCAATTCCGTGGTGCTATTCGGTAGAAACGAATGCTCGTTTAAGTTCCACGATGTACGACATGTCGTTTTAATAATCGAGGCAAATATCTTTTGTTATCGTCCAATTTTGTAGACGACAAGCCGTATCTCTCAAATCGCTCCTCTCGGCTCTCGTCATTTTCAATGGCGACCGAAACCCTAAACCTGAACCTCAACGAAGCTAACCCGCAGGAAGAGAGCCCTACCGATACCCTAGACCTACCTCCGGCCGACGATCAAGAGCTTCTGCTCGACCCTGCCCATCCGCCGCCGTCGACATGTAATGGCGCCGATGATGCGTCTCAGAAGGGAGTAGTTGGATCCTCCGTCGCTCCTGTGGGGCTGGTGGCTGGGAACGCCGCGCCTGATTCCGATGTTCAGAAGAAGATTCGCCGGGCCGAGCGCTTTGGCATGCCCGTCCAGCTCTCTGAAGCTGAGAAACGTAATTCTCGAGCCGAAAGGTATCTACAGCCGTCTTCTTGTCTCGTTCTGGGGTTTAGTTATTTTTTTATTCTAGGGTTAGGTCCTTCTTTATGATCAATATTGCCTGTTCTATTTCATTTTCCAGCTCATTGTGTGTGGTACTGATTATTATCAGGGGTAACAACATTTCGGTACAGTGGACAAATGTCGTTTTTCAAGTAGGTACCGTCGAACTTTCACAATATTATGTCAGTACAGAAAGTCAATTTCCATTTTCAAAAAAAGACAAAAACCGTTAAACTTATCAGTTTTTTTGGATGGAAAATACATGTGCTGCTCACATGTCCAATTTTTTTTGGAAACCCTCATCTAAACCATGTCCTTTCTCTTCTTTTCCGTGAGCTTACCGGAGTTCTCCACATCGGGTGAGGACGTATGGAGCGGCGGTTCTGCCCTTCCCCGAAGCTGCTCCTCTTTGCTCCCTTCTCGTTTCCTCCGCCGTCACATCGGGTTAGGACATATGAATCGCTGAGGTTGATTGACAATTAAAAATGAAGAAGAAAATGTTCACTGTATTTTGGTTTTATTTATTTGTTTTTGTTAATATGTTTTAGTACAAATAAAGATACTGAAAAGAAAAGGTTTAAAAGGGAATGAGATTGTGATTAAAAATAAAAATGCTTTTTAAAAATAAAATGAAATTAATTTTTTATAAATAAACAAAACTGATTTTTTTTAAATTAAGATTAATAAAGAATTATGAAAAGAAATTAATAATTTCAAATAATTAAGGGTAATCAAAAAAATAATATGATTTTTTTCATATTCATGTATCAGAAAATAAAAATAAAAAGGTCAAATTACTGGTAGGACATGCAAGAATAGTTAGGGGTAATTTAGACTTTTCAAATACTATCGTTAGCTCTGTTACATATTTTGTTCTTATTTGATAATATCAAAAAGGTGGACCGTCAGGACATGAAAACAAAGGTGAGGACAGTCTTTACGTGCGAAAAAAGGTCAAATTATCGGACTGATCCGAGGTTTCCCCTTATTATTACTATGGTTGTTTTTGTCATCGTCTTAATTTATTTATGCTTCATTGCAGCTGCTGCAAAAGTTGGTAAAATTATGAATAGTACACTACATGATTTAAATGAGTTCAAAGGAATTATATAACTTCAAAGGTGACATCCAATGCATGCAATAATTGTGGTTGTGTCTGTTAGCCATGTTCATGACCCTTAATCATGACTATCCATTATGACAACGAAATCATGAAGGTTTTACTTGGTTTTTAATTTTTATGTTTATATGCGACGCATTACCAGACATGATTGGTTAAAATAAACATGTATTTTGGTTAGAATCAACAAATTTGTTTTCGATAATCGTATTGTCATCCCGTGTCGCTTTACATGGTTATTAAGTGTGTGTGTAATATTGTAGGGTGATTAATTATTAGATGTGCGTGTTCGTGTTGACCCATGTAGTATGAGCTAAACCTTCAACTTGCCAGCTCTGTTGTAGGCTTGTAGCTAATAGCTATGGAAGTCCCAGCTTCAGCAATTTATCAATTGCCTGACTGAGGTCCAAAGAAAACACTAGTTTAGATGTTGATTTATTTCCCAATGTACATAGCTGTTTGTGTTATTAAGTTTTGGGCTCCTCAAATTTTGGAATTTGCTACTAAGTCAGTCCAGTCTTGGTAAAATTTAATGTACCAATCATGTAAAAAGATAATTTAATTGCTGGAAGCCGTGTGGAAAGTTTGGGATCTGGTAGAATGTTTCAATGTGATTTCTGGTTGGGCACAAATCTTAGTTTTTGTTGAGCGGGTGCCAATCTGACTGCAGGTTTGGCACAGCTTCCACCGCCCATGGATCAGATTCATCCAAGAAAGCAGAAGAGTTGAAAAGAAAAGCCAGAGCAGAAAGGTTTGTTTCCTCACATCACTTCTGTGGGTACTTAGCTTACTGAATTTTAAATTGTGAATTCCTTAGTAAAGCAATTTGCCTTTAAATATGCAAAATATCTGGTGGACCAGATCGCTTTGTGGAACTTTACTGGTTTGTTGGTCCACTGTAACGAACCTTTGGTGTTGGTTCAGGTTTGGGATTACTGTACCGCCCGATGCCACTGATGAAGAGGCTAAGAAGAAAGCTCGACTTGCCAGATTTACTCTACCTCCAAAAACAGATGCCGTGGAAGAAGATAAAAGAAAATCAAGGGCACTCAGGTTTCTTGAACTTCTGAACTCTTTGTCCCATCATGTTCTATTGTAGTTAGTGCTTTGCGTCTATATATGTCTAAGATTCAAATTTGATGAAGTTTTAATTTTCTCATTCCAGGTTCGCAGAAGCTACATCAAGTTCTCTTCAACGGGTAATGCTCTTTTACTTACTGAGCCAACCAACAATGGAAAAATATTTTATATACGCTCATCTCTCTGTTGCTCTAAACCAGGAAAATGCTATTGCGGGAAAGGCCAGTGGCGTGGCCTGACCAGAGACTGCTTACATTAACAGCAACTCCAGTCTTATTTTGGTATGTATTTTGGTTCTGCACATTATTTCCTGTCTAATTGGCATGTCTCCTCCTTACCCATTGAAATGAATCAAAACACATGTATTATGTACATCTTTTGTGGCAGATATCTCGTTCTAACAATCTTTGCTCTCCTCGTGCATTTCTAATCCCCAGCGTAGAATACCTAGATGCAGCACTCTCTTATTGTAAGACGAAAATGCCTCTACAGGCAGCAGGCAAAGGCTTTTTGTTTCTTTAACTCAAGCACAACTTAATCATATGAATTTACCTGGCGAGGGCTAGAGCAATTCTCAAGTTACAGGCTAGGAAAATCTTTTCCGATATTCTAATAGTCATTGTGTGGACTTGTTATGGGTTGTTTTCTATATATTTTCCTACTATCTCAATTCGGACATGATAATTTTCTCATAGCATATGTGTAGTTTCACCTAATTATCGTTCGGAATCATGTCTCTTTCGACAAAGACATTAAGCAGTCACCACTCACCAACACCAAGTTCACTATTTTTGTTTAATGTTAGTGTATCTCTTTGTTTTGGGTACTTCATAGCTTGTATATGTGTTTAAATCTAAAAAAGTCTTTCAAGTTTATAAATAACATTATCTCTTAAAATTTAAGAATAGAAATCTAATACTCTCATCTACTTTTAAGTGGTGAATCTTTTTCATTTGACATCATTAATTTGATCCGTTATCAAGGAAGTTGTCGTCCTCCAAACTCCAATTAATAATATCATGTTGTCAGGAAGTAATATACTGAAAATGGCCCGTCTATTATATTTTAAAAATCTTTGATACGCCCATTATTAGCTGAATAATTAACTTCTGGCCCGTTTACATGAATTGTTATCATCCACTAGCCACGTCGACAATTACGCTGAGTGGGCCCTCGTTGATTGGTCCATACTCCATACAGACATGTTACATAAGATTCCCCTAAGTGGTCCCTACCTTTATCGTATCGATTCGTACGTACGTCCAGTTACTTTCTGTCCACAACACCCAAATCCACTACCATCCAAATTCAGATCCGACCATATTTTTTTTATTTGGATTAATTCTGTTGGAATTAAGTGAGATCAATTGGCGATTAGTAAAGTACATATAAAAAAAAATACACGCTAAACCAACAAAATACTTTGACCATGAACAATAACTAGCTAATTATTAATTGATATTCCATTGTTTATTTTAAATGAACGATTGTGATTCCACACTGTTACTCTTTATTCCTCGAATGGAAACGCCCCCAGGACGTTTCAAAAAAACTAATTTATCTAGGGAAGGTCCTTTCTTGTACTTGTCCTTTATTTTCACAACTACTTTTGTTTGATAGATCATCAATAAATAAAGGCTCTCACAGTTCTGTTAGTTCTGTTAGGAGAACTTTGGAGGGAGTTATGGATCTGCAGTGGCTGCTGGAGTTCCTCAAGGGCATGGTGAAGCCAGTGGCGGCGACGGCAGTAGTGCTGATGGCGGTTCTGTTGTCCCGTTATCAGAAGCTGGGGTTGGAGTGGGAGATGATTTATGCTATTTTAAGAGCTTTTCTTCAGCTTTCCATAATTGGGTTCGTTTTGCAGTTCATTTTCACTCAAGAGAACAAGGGCTGGATCCTCCTCGCTTACCTGTTCATGGTGAATTCAATTTGTTCCATTTCTTGTAATTGAAAGGTCAAGTGTGTATTTGAATCGGTAAAATAGGATCGGTTGATGATGTGCAGGTTTGTACGGCTGGTTATACTGCCGGACAGAGAGCCAAACATGTCCCCCGTGGGAACCTTGTGGCCGGAACTTCCATACTGGTCGGAACAGGGGCAACCATGTTCCTGCTTCTGGTGCTGGACGTGTTTCCTTTCACTCCTCGCTACATCATCCCCGTTTCCGGAATGATGGTCGGGAATTCAATGACGGTCACCGGAGTAACCATGAAAAAGCTCCGGGACGACATCAAGATGCAAACGAACCTGGTAAGTAATCAAACAGAAGCACCCATTGCAATAACAGTAGCACCAAGTATATACGAATTTATATATGTTATATATTTTAGATGATCAACTCAACTAAAAGTTTAAGCTGATAGTTGAAGGTTCAACTATGGTTATATTCTAATACGTGTTTTTACGGATAAGTCCGTTTACGGGTCGAGAGGTGAAATATTTAGGACATGGGATGAGCCCATTTGAGAAAAGAGATAAGGGTTGTCCCATTACGAGCAAAATAAGAAGAAATTAATATTCTTTATAAGAATGGGGTTTGAACTCTTGTCTGTGAGGTACCAAGCTCTGATACTATATTAGAGGATCAACACAACTAAAAGTTTGAAAGAGGTTCAATTATAGTTATATTATAACAATATATATGCAGGTGGAGACGGCATTGGCGCTTGGAGCAACGCCTCGACAAGCGATATTCGAGCAGGTAAAGAGGGCTCTCGTGATAGCCCTTTCTCCTGTGATCGACAACGCAAAGACGGTGGGGCTGATCTCCCTTCCGGGTGCAATGACGGGTCTTATAATGGGAGGAGCCTCCCCTCTAGAGGCCATTCAGCTGCAAATTGTTGTCATGAACATGCTCATTGGTGCTTCTACTCTCAGCAGCATGATGTCAACGTATCTTTGCTGGCCTGCCTTCTTCACCAAAACCTACCAATTGGAACCTAAAGTCTTTAGTTCCTATGATTGAATTCAATTCTCTCTTCCAACCTTGTATTTCACTTTTAATTTAGAGTTAATTTATCATGAATATTTTGTTTATAGTTCATTAATTTCTTCAGACGTAGAAAATGTTGGAATCTCAAATCTCAAACATCAAACCAGTAATGGGAAATTACACAAATAATATAGAATTAGAATGATAAGAAAAGAAGAGAAAACAAGTCATGATTTCTTGGGACCTCCGAAAGGGCTCTCGTCGGGCCAGTTACCGGGAGGCTTGTAATTGCAGACAGTGATCCATCCCTTGTCGGCGTTACACTTGACACGTGCGCATCCGATAAGGTTGGTGTCTCTCCAGACAACCTGCGTGAAGTGGCCGCACATTTTCCCAGGGAAGCACTCCTCTGTCTGCAGGTTGTAATCCTTAACCTCGTCGGCCCACGACTGCACCAGCCTCCCCGGCGGCCACGTGTCCAGGCCGCTCCAGAATATGTTCTCCCCGTACTCGCTGTCCGTCTCCGAATGGACCAATTCGCAATCGCCTTGGCGGTTCTTGGCCCATGTCCGAGCCTTCCTGGCCAGCTCTCGGTCCCATCTCAACGGAGGCACTTTGTAGATTGCTCGAACCGTGTTGTGCGCGTCCACGAACTCGCGAGCCATTGCTTGGTTCCTGAGCTGGTGGGCCAATCTGGCGGGGTCTATGCCCGAGACCAGGGCTGAGCTTGTGATGATGGTGGCTATGGCGGCTAGGATCGATGCCTGAAACATGCTTTTGTTTTGTTTCTCTTTTTTTTTTTTTCTGTTACTTCTGTGGCTTGATCCTCAATTGAGATTTGTAAATAGTGTTTCTAAAATAGAAAGTCTTTTTGAACGATTGTTTCCTCCCTCTCTATTTCTGTGTCTCCTACTCTGTTTTGTTTGGTTGGTGACGAAGTGTATGGTGTTAAATTAGGTCGGTTCTGTATTATTAGGGAGTTGTTGTCTACGCGGTCCAAAATTATCTGCTTTCACTCTAATTACTACAACTAGAATGAGTCCATTTAATGATTGCCCAATTTAACCGTGTATTATTATTTTCTTTTGATATAAACGAGTCATATATTATGTGAAAAACAATTCATGGGAAACACTCTGAATCAGGCTCTCTGACAACATGTACAAATCACAAAACACTAAAATATCATAACTAAAAATAATAATACAAATAGATAAAAAAAAAGAACATAAATTGAAACAACAATTCATGGGACTGACCTAAATTATTGAATAAGAAATAGGTAAAGAATGTGGTTGTTGATACATTGTCTAAGGTTCATCAGAAGCATTAGACTCGAGTTTCTGTGATGCTTTCTGTATGGGTTACTGAAGTATAGCATGATTATGAGGATGAAAAGGATATGATTGCTTATTCCTCCAATTCCCCTCCGGTCCTAATTCTTACCAAACCATAAGGTCAAAAATTGGATGCTCCTAATTAACGGAAATAGGAAGGGAGTTAGAGAGAAGACCATGCAACTCCTATACACTATTGGATTGGGTGGATATTCTGGGACCATTGCTACAACCAAGGCACACTTCACTTAGTCTTACATGAATCAGGATATAGATACTTTGTCAAAGAATGTCATACTTGCCAAATATGCAAGTGTAAAAACCTTCCTTACCTAGATTTACTTCTATGGATTATGACCAACTTATGAAAGTTAGGATAGCATTTGGGTCATTACAAATAGATTTTCTAAGTACTCTTACTTCGTTCCTTTGCATCATCTATATTCTATCACCCCAATTGGCCTAAAAAAATTCAACATTGTGTTTAAACTCTATGGCATGCCCGAGTCTATTGTTTATTAATCATTTTTGGACTGCCTTGTTTAAGAGAGTAGAGGTGGATCTAAAACTCTCCTTTTTTTATCACTCACAATCTGATGGACATGCTTAAAGAATCAATCGATGATTGGAGAATTATTTGAACGCTATGTCCTATCAAGCTCCCAAAAATTGAGCTAGGTGGTTATCCTTATCTGAATTCTAGTATAACACTTATTTGCACTCCTCTCTCTTGATGTCTCTTTTCCAAGCTCTATATGATTATGTCTTTTCTCTCTTATGCCTTTTTGGGGAACCTTTAAAGGTTTGTGTTCTGGAAGAACCGGCATGAATAGTCTAAGATACATCAACATAATTTAAGAAAAGCTCCAGACATAATGAGGTTTTAGGCTAATAAAACAAGTATTGGAAGGAACTTTACCATGGGGATTAGGTCTATTTACAGTTTCAACCATGTAGGCAGAATTCTGTGAATCTTAAAACACACGTCATAGTTACAGCCAGATATTATGGGTCATTTCATATCATTGAAAAGGACGCAATTTCTTACAAGTTAAAACTCCCTGAAGGGTTTAAGATTCATCCCAACTTCCATATCGTCCTTTTGAAGAGAGAAATTGTTCATAAAAATCATCTACTCAACTCCGTCCTCAACCCCATAGTTGATGGACAGCTCAGGCTCTACCCAAAAACTAATTTGGCAACTCGGATCATCAAAAGGTCTAATTCAACTGTGGTCCAATACTTGGTGTACGGGAGAGATCCACGACTAAGGACGTCGCATGGGAAGATACAACCTTGATCAAGGCTGATTTCTTGACTGGATAACCAAAACGTGGCTTGGGACTAGGTTATGCTATCGAGGGTGCTTTGTCAAGATTGCTTCATCGTCAAGCAAGTCATTTATTTGAATTTGAAAAAAAGGATAAATGTTACGTTTTGGTTAGTGAGTTGGTTGTCGAGTTAAATGGGAGATGGGCACGTGTTTTATTTAGATTGGATGGAGGCTAGAGTCGTTGTTGACTCGGCCATCTTCTTCCTTGTGGTTCTATTTTCCGTAGTAGAGGACGCATTTCCTTCCGTTTCCTTACCTACTCGATACTATAAATTGCTAGATACGTCTAGGGTTATAGTTTTATCGATGGAATCCTTACCTAAATGATAGAATAATCGTAGAAAAAAAAACTTGTAGCAGAGCATATCTCCTATGTAACTATTTTCCCTTTAACCCAACGATTCTTCCATTTCTATTCTTAAGAGTATCACACTCTTAACACAATTGCAGTGAAGTTGATCTTTCGAGTTCGTGAGAGAGGTTGACTGAGATTTTTTTTATTAAGAACATGTCGTTAAATGTTTAGAACAGAACGTGAGATAGAGCCTCCTACACTGACATTTATTATTTGTTGAAATTAAAATAACCTTAGGGGGTGCTCGAGAGAAACGAACACCCTCAAGGAAATTAACAAAATAAGATGAAAAGTCTTCTCATCTTCATATTAATATCTTCTTTAGAGAATTTGCAGTCCTTCTGCATAGTTGAGGTTGAAAAGAGAAAACACAATTTCATTTGTAGTCCATTATTTTTATGTCGGATGATAGGTGAGACTGATAGAATAAACATAAAAGGGATAGCATAGTATTATTGCAAAATCGAAAGTGACATTACATTACCAAAACAAAACAAAAAACTAAACATAGATTTGAAGACATGAGAGATCATTCATAAATAAAGTTCGTCAATATACTAGAGCCACCTAGGCTGGTCTTTCACGAGGTTTCACCATTCAAACTCGGTGAATGGTTGACTCGTACGCTCTTTGTACGTCGCCGCGACCAACACTCTGATTTAGGCATCAGTTTGACCGGTTGCCGAGAATGGAGTAGTTCATGGTGGATTGAATTGAACCGTTTCACCTTGAGGGAAGGTCCTTTGTCAAGTGTCCCTTCACTTGCCTTTGGGTTCGTATAGGGGCGAACAATGGACCTTCGGCAACGAAATGGTTATATACCGTCAGCCAATACAGGATGTTAGGCCTGGGTTGCGCATGTTGAAGCCACACTAAGCACAACATTGTTTCTTCTTTGGGGGGCATGGGAAGTTCTGACAAGAGGGATCCATTCGGACGACGATTCGGTGGAGAAATGAGGGGGTGATTGAGGGAGAAGTCAGTATCGATTTATAGGTGGGGATTTGGGGAAAATACCACCGAACCGTCGGCAACAACAAAGTGCATTTTAGTCATTTTATATGTTTGGGAAATAATTTCACTTAACAAGGAGAGTTGAATGAAAGGTAAATTGCAATAAAATTGGACCGAAATGTAACACAATTGTAACGAAAATTCAAAAGAAAGTTTCATTAAATTGCGGAAAACAAACGACGGAACTTAAAAAACAAGGAGGTAACTAACAGAAGAAAAACAACGAGATAACTAGAGAAAGAGAGAGAAGTCACATTCCAAGCTTTTGCTCTAAATTTGTAATTACCTGTTAGTGTGCTACACGCTCCTCAGGGGACATGGTTGAAGTGTCCCAGATCTTTTCTTCTTTAAATATCTTGAAGTACGGATGGAGGTCGGCGAGGAGTTTACGCTTTAATTTGATCAATTGCACAACTGATTCATGTGCCTTCTTCTGAATTGTTGCAATCTCACAGGAACGTGGTGGATTGATGGAGAACCTTGGTTGGTCGTACAATACTCTCTAAGGAACCAAGTAGATGGAGATGGAATCGAAGATGAAGATACTTCAATTGGTCGTACAACTCTCTTTGAGGAATCGAAGTAGCAAGAAAGATAGATGGGTTGATTGAATGACATCATACAGATGATGAAAGATCTATAATAAGTCGGAATACTCAAACTTCAAGAATTCACACGCAAGAAGGTTGAATTGCTTGGGTTCTTTTTAGAAGAAAACTCTCATTTTATTTCATAAAAACTTGATTAATACATGATGAGAACGGACTTTATAAATAGTCCACTAGCTGGTGACCTTATAGGGTCAAAGAAATTTATACAAGAGACTCTAATTAATAACTAAACGACTCTTGATAAACCAAAAATTAGAATTCCTGCAAGACATCGAAATAGATAATTAATCATCTGGATTCAAATATATACCTTGGCTATTCATCTCCCTTGAATGAATTAAGTGGTTGGACTGTCTTTGAAAATGATGAACAAGACACTTTCTTTGATTCATTGAAGGACGGGTAAAAATGGATTTAAATGAACTTTTAATTCTACTTGAACATCTTCTAGCTTTTCCTTCGTGATCACGTCTTCTTGGAGTTCCACATGCTATATGAGTATAATTTAGACTATTCACTTGTTTGTTGAACTCTTCACGTAGGGCCCTAGTTCCTGACCTTGTCTTTGAAGCTTGTCTCATGATAGGAATGGTGTTGTTGATAGCTTCTTCCTCGAGTTCGGATAGACTAGTCTCGATGTCCTCATCAGGTGTGTCTTCCCAGTTCCCATGCTCGATTCGCTTGAAGCTGGTTCGACGGGTTCATCTTTCACATAAACCGTCAATACTTTCAAACGAATGTGTGCCCTTTTTTCCCTCTTATATATCTCCTTAGTGTCACGCCCCAAATCCGGTTTTGACCGGACTCGAGACGTGAATTAAAACAATAACAATTTAGAACAAACTTAAAGCTGAATCAATCTCACAAACAATTTTAAACTTCAAAAATTAACCACGAGTCAACTGCTCGGTAAAACAACCAGTAAAAAGGTTTAATAACAGGAATTAGTACGTCGCTAGACACTAGCTAACCCTCGCCAGCTCCCAAGCTCCGAGAATCCTGCTAGTACAAAAACCGCTCAACACCTGAAATACAACAAAGTAAGGGGGTGAGCTTACGCTCAGTAGGAAAAGTAGTTAAGGTTATAAGCAAGCGCTCACCACCACGGGTAACCATCCAATTAGGGCATACTAGTACAGCTAACAACTAATTTCCAACGGAACTCGTAACCACAATCCTCAACTCAAAACCAAACCACACTCACCAACATACTCAAACGAACAAGCACAACTACAACCACATCACTTAACAGGTCATCAAGCACAAGTAAACAGTAAAAGCACATACGCGTCCCGTACCGCAGTCCCCTACTCCGCCGGCTGTCCACAACCCGACTCTATCATATCGTAACGGAACACACATCGTCGGCCTAGATATCTTCCCAGCAAACACACGGGGCACAATCTCAATACGTCGTACCGGAATCTCCATCGGCCTAGACATCTTCCCGGCACTCTTTCGGGGAACGAACAGACAACACATCTTTCCCGGCACTCCTTCGGGTAAAGCACTGATCACGTAGCCGTCGGCCTAGATATCCCACATCTGACTACCCCCTCGATGTAGGTATCGTACCAGAACCACTACCCGGGGGACCGCGCATACGTGGGACCACACCGTCGGCCTAGGTACTACCCTACACCGGCTTACCCCCTCGGTCGTAGGTACTATACCAGAAACAACTCCTCGGAACACACATCAAGATAATATCACACATCACAATGCCATAATTAAACACGACTTACCAAGCCCAACAATCGTACCACAACACGTCACGTCGATCTATCACTCACCCGAACACATCACATCCAAGGGTTCACATCATAACAAACACGGCACACTCGCCCACACATAGCAACAACATGCTCAGTGGATATACTAATTCTTGACTCTTAAACTTATCGATACTAGGTCGCACAGCATCCATCTCAAACAATAACAGGCAATTCAATCAGCACACAACCTACGGCTCGACATGACCTATCTACCAGCACGGCAATTTCCCAAGTATTGAAAGCGGCTACACTAGTGAATCACATCCTACATGTTACCAAGACTCGTCCGGTTATTATTTGATATAATCGACCGTTCCAGTTTTATTATTACCTAGCATGCATACTAGTAACTTTCCGCAATTAAACCGGTATCCGCTACTTTCCCTACCTCAACCGAAGAACAACAGCTATGTCTCCTAGCTACTGACGTCCTGGCTCGCTACTTCCGGTCTTCTCTTCGATCAAAGTCGGACTCTAAAAACACAGAAAGCTATAAGTAAAACCGATTCCAAAGTTGTATTAAAAGTTACGACGGGTTCGATTTAAGTTCAACCGTTGTCTTTTAAACTCGAGCGGCTAAAAGAGGGATTATACGACGAATCGGGTTCGAGTACTCGAGCCCCGAACACAGAACTCGGTACACGTTTCCCAAGTCACGGTTCCCAATGCACGGATCCCGAGGCACGAGTTTGGAGGCACGATTCAGGGTTTCCACCTTTTTAGTTCCATTCTAAGTCCGATTTATCGTCCAGTTTAAACGTTCGACGTTTCAGATTCGTTCCAGAGTTCAAAAACAAGTATTTTTAATTAAATCTGATTTTTCCCGTTTTAATTTAATTTCCTTTTTAACAGATTAATTTCTTTAATTTTCTGTTTCAATTTCAACTCCAAACGACAGATCCAAAAGTTCTCGTTTCAACACTGCCCAGATCCAACAGAAGTTCGAAAAAAAACGAAAGAGAAGAGGAAGGGTTTCGGTCAGAATCCGACCACCGGCGGAGATACCGACGGCCAAAGCCTCACGGTTTGTGCTCACCGTAGGCAAAAGCCGTCAACTGGCGGCGGTGAAGGTGGTAGCGTTGGGCGCGGCGGTCGTGGAATAGGGAAATTGAGGGCTCAATACGGGATGTGGCCGGCGAGCCTGAGCAGATCTGAGGATGACGGTGGCGGCGGTGGCTATGTCTGGAAGGAGCGGAGGGAGGTGAGGGAAGGAGATGGTGAGTTCGGGACGAGGCCGGCCGGTGACGGCTTGGGTTGAACGGAGAGGATGAGCGAGAGGCGAGAGACGGTCGGGGAGGGAGAGGGAGCTCGGGGTACCGGCGAGGGTCTCGGGCTGGACGCGGCGAGAAGGAGTGGACGGCGGCAAGAAGAAGGAGGGAGAAGGAGGTGGGAGCGTCTGAGAGTGGAGAGAGCTTGGGAGAAAGGGTCGGAGAGGACGACGGCGGCGGCGGGTCTGGACGAAGAGGATGAGACTCGGGTGGGGAGAGAGAAGAGGGAGACGAGAGGGTGAGAGGGTCGGTTGCACATATTAGGGTTTCAGACCCCAATATTTGGCTTTTATACTAAAGTTTCAGGCGGGCTTGGGCCCCCAAAACCGGGCCTGGCTAACGGGCCTCTGGTGAAGTTGGCCGCACGGCCCAAACGATAGGAGAACTGGATCGGGGCGGGCCTGGCCTGGCCGGGTCTGCTGGTCGGGTCTGGTCCGACCCGGTCCGACCTAATACCCTTTTCCTTTTTTTTTTTTTTTTTTTGCAAAAACTCTCAAACTTCGATCTGATTTTCCACCACGACGTTACCAACAACCGACCCGATACTTTTTCAACCTCGATGCTCCGAAGGATTAAATTTAATAAATTAAACATTTTTAACCGGAGCGGTCTTCACACTTAGTCAGCTGCATAACCTGGTCATCAGATCATCTGTTTTTTTATCGTTGGTGATGCGTGTATATCACCCTTGGAACTTCATCACTCGCGGTTGACCGTCTTCTCGTGATCTAAGTAATTCTTACCAAACTGAAGCAGATAGTTTGTTCCCCGCATGAGAGCAACCTCTCTCCCGATGTCGTCACAATAACCCTACTTCCTCTTACTTTTCCTGACTCTTGATTTAAAAGAATTTACCTTCCAAGCACGAACAAGACGTGTTTCCCCTCTCTGCTCCATTTCACGTGCATCATTTTTTTTATCTCAGCTCGTTCGATGGATTTGGAGCTGACGGAGTTGGATTTTTTCAAACTGCTTGAGAATTTGGGGTGGTGTTGAACCTGAAAAACATTTCTACAACGCCGTCACCAAGCTGAGTTTCTTGGGTTGACGGAACGACGTACTCTTATGAACCATAAAAAGGATCGAATTCTAGTGTGGCGAAAAATAATAATTGGAGAAGAGTAGTATTTGAAGTGGTGTGAATTTAAAGAAGATGAGTAGTGTTTAAATAGAAAAAAAATAGGGTTCGGGTTCAGTCGGCGCTGCAACGTGTCTGTCACGCCCCAAATCCGGTATAACCGAACCCGGAACGTGAACGGAAGAACAAGGACAAAGAAAATTAAAATGGCTAAACAACATGATACCCGACTGACCACGGCAGACGAGTAAAAATACCAGTAAAACCAACATAAATTCAGGGAAAATGGTTATAGCTCACACATGATACCAATCCGCCGCACGACTAAGTGTCAAACACACCAACACCTCTACCATCTTTTCACGCAAGGAAAACAAACAACGAGAATTACATCCTAAACAAATCAAATTGCAACGCAAACAACATCACGCAATATCAACACACACAAATCACAGTTTTCGGTAGCAAACCGGCTGGGCCTGGAGTTGCCCCGCAATACTTTTTCCGACCGTCAATCGGAAAGGCGAGCCGACCTCTTCACTAAAAAATCGCAACACTTTACCGATTGCTAGTCGGAAGGTGGGCCCACCTCATCGCGGAACCACGACACCCTTCGTCGATGGCGAATCGACAAACAGGCCATACCTTAACCACCCATCACCACATAGATCAACAATACTCGATCAATTATCACAACACACTATCAATTATCGCATTTAACATATCAAGGCACTACCAACTATCAAGCCACACGAGTCATTCAATACACACGCGAGTTCAACACTCCAAGCGCACACTAGTCAAACATACAAGCACAACAACGCTAATAGGTACAGCACGACAATTTACGGAGTATACCCAACCTACGGGCACAACCAGGTACCCTCATGCATTTCTACAAACATGCCACGTATAATCAACCTACGGGTACAACCAGGTGCCCACATGCATTTTTACTAATAGCTTTCCCTAGTCAAACCGATATCCGGCTACTTTTCCCTACCTCGTAATGCCATCTAAATCCAACCGTAGCTCTAGAAGCGCTCGCGACAAGCCGCCTAAAGCTCCCCTCTTCCGCGATCGGTGGTAAAATCTAAAGTGATGAGACAACACACTTTTTAATACGCAAGCCAACTTCGATTTTTATGAAATTAACGCTCAAATGTAACCCCGACAAGTACCGATCACTCCCAAACTTCCCAATTACTCGACATTATCAAAATGGTCCCGGAATGGCCCATTTCGCCCAGCTTGGCGAATCTGCCCGGGATCGGGAAAACGTCCCTCGGGGCTCCAAAAATTTCCATTTTCGTTTCTATCATTCCTAATTAAATTCACGTGCTCCAACGCACTTGGCAGAATCAATTTCCGATGCCCGAGTGTTCTAATTCCGCAATTAAAGTTTCTAACCACATTTTCCGAATTTTCATGAATCACTTCCATAATTCGTTCCGGGTGTGAATTATTGACTCGAGGGTCACCCAAGACCACCCAAACCCGACAGACCCAAACTCCGGCCAAGTGGGCCCCGCGACCACACTTGGGCCGTGAGTGGCCGGACCGGACCGCCACCGTTGTGGGCGGTCAAGGCTCTGTGACCCTCCCTCCCGCCATGGCCGGGCATGCCACACAGTGGCCAGAGCTCCGGTGAACGGCCGGAGCTCCGACGAACTTCCGGTCGCTGGAAAAATACTTCCTTTTTCCCCCAAAATGTTCCTAACAAGCTCTAGACTCTCATCCACCCATATTTCAACCATTTCTACCAAAACCCACGAAATCAAACTTGTCAGATGGAGAAAAGAAAGAGTGCTTGCCGTAGCAAATATTGAGAGGATCACGAATATGCAAAAAGAAAGACAATCCTCCGGTTGGATCGTCGGGAAATCGCCTCTCTTCTTCTCATCCTTCTCTTCTTCTTCTTCTTCTCTTCCCTAGGCTCTCTCTCTTCTCTAGTGTGGCTGGCCACACATGCCTTATCCCTTTTGTAGATCCAAATTTGAATTAAAAGACCCACATGTCCTTCCTTTTTCGTCTTTTAGCTTTAAAGTCAAGGGTAAGGAGGTCATCTCCCACTCACCTCCACCAACATGGTGACATGTGGCAAGATGGGTCCCAACACTCACCAAAATATCTTTGTAGATATTTTTCAGTCAGATTCGCCAAAATCGGACGTCTTGGGCCCTGTTCGGTCCGTTTTTTGAGATTTTTACGAAATCTCGCGTCTTATAAGGAAATGGCCCAACTAAGACCGCTGCGACGAAGACTAAGCTTTTTGGTCCCCGCTCGGGCCTCAAACGGACCAGACGTCGTTCGGTTGACTTTTTCGGCAAAAAGTCAACTTTTCCCGAATTGGTCACAAGGTTGCCCTGAGTCACCCAGAACTCATTTTGGTCGATATCGGGGTCAACCTATGTACGATATGACTCTCGGGGTCAAGTTTAGGTCTATTAAGGTGGATGCCCAAGATTTAAAATATTTCCCGTTTTTCGCCGGCTTGACCGACGTTGACATGGAGCGGTCCTTACAGTGTCGGTACCGCATTCAATGCCAACGTACGATGCGGCTTTCCACGCGATCAACGTTGGAGACTGCTAATGGTCAAAAACGTCGTCGGTTCTACGTAGCTGTAACATTAACGTTACATAGAAACCACAGGTGCAAAACACCCCCATAACGCCAACACCTAGTCGTTTTTGCCGTTGTTTCAATACTCTTCCCATCAAACGGCATCGTTTGTTGGAGTTGGTTTAGAAAACGATTGTGTCGAATCGTGGATTAGAGAATCCTTGCCTTGGTGCTCATTACGCCATATGTGTATTATAGAACGATGGCGGCGGAGCGCGAAACGGTCAGAGTCAGACCTTCCTCTGTTCTGAAGCAAAACTAAAGTTACCGAAACCGCCGTTAGCTTCTAGGAGGTGCGTATTTGCGCACCTCGACCACCGCCTCTCCGATCATCTCCAATCGCACCTCAACCACCGCCTCTCTGAGCATCTTCTTGGATCCATCGAATCGATCGGGTAGTTCTTTTTAGCAATTTCGCGATGTGGGTTTGGGGGCGTATGTTAGATCGTCGAGTTTACTCTTCGTTTCTTGTCGGCTTGATTTGCCTCAGCTGCTTTCCAGGTAAGGAACTTTCTCGAGAAACAAACACAAGCTATCGGCCTTGTTATTATGTAGTTTCTTAATTCTAGAGAATTCCCATTGAAAGACCTGTGTTGAAGAATATCGTTTACTTTAACTTGAGTTCGAATTGTTGATATTAGTGTGAAGTATGTAGAAATTCGTTTGGAATTGAGCAATGATTTTGGTTAGCAGTGGGGGAAACAACTTTCGAGTTATTAATCAGATATTTGATGGTGGTCTTGTTTTTGAGGACATCAGATTTCATTTGTTATTGAGCTAAGTAATTATTTTTCTTTTAATTTTGTAGTAACCACCACATGAATGTAATTGTAGAAAACATCAGAGTTCTAAGGGGGGAATCATTTTGCAACTGGACTGAATTTTAAGTTACAGCTGAGATTGTGATTGCATTGTGTACTAAGTTTAAGTTTATTGTGAGGGGCTAGTCTTGATTTGGGTTGATATCTTGTCTGCAGGATCTATATTATGTGCTGTTGTTACACTGGACTCCATAACGATATTTAATACCCACGAGTTGTTACTCTCCCCAGTAGTGTATTTTCATTGTAAAGAGGAGAACAGGACAGTGTTGCCGGATGTCAAGAAAGCAAATGACTTGTATACTTTCAAGGGTTTAGAGTCTTGGCAGGTTTGTATTGGTTGCTTTTCTTTTCTCCAAAACTTTTGCTCCTTCTTTCCCCTTCCGTTCTATGACTTATAATTATTAATAAACATAAATCTTGATGCACAGTTAACAAATGTTTCTGTTTTCTTTATGGTTTGTGAAGGAATCTGATGATCCTCTCATGTTGCCAAAAAGTATTTTTCTATTTTGCTGTGCCATGGTTCATTTTTGCCAAATGGTTTCACTTTTTTTTCCAGTAACCTAGATCCTTAATCTGAATGTTTCAACTGGTATGTGTTTGATCATGTGCAAATTTTGTATTGATGAGGTAGATCCTTGCTTTTTTCTTTCCTCTGTTCACAATCCGTGTTTGTTGCACAAATGTGTTTGTGTACAACATGTGAAAGTCAATGCATTCATTATATGACTGTGTTGCGCTGAATATGTAAAAGCATTTTAATCAACTAAAAAGGTTTTGAGAGAATATGAAGCCATTAGTTAGCCATGGCTGCAGATTTTTATGGCATGGTTGACAAGTTCGAAATGTTCAATAATGTCATCGAGTTGAACCTATTGCTAACAAAGGTATGATATTTTGCTGGCTATTTACCTGCTTTTTTTTATGCAACTTCAGTGCTGTAGTAGTAATTCAAAATCACACTAATTGGAATCTGTAGATCCTTATTTCCAACCATGACCACTTAGGTTGCAACGATAAATAATGCTTAAATTGATCCCTGCATTGCCGATAAAAAATACTGATCCTTAGATTTTTCAGCCTCTGACAGAATTTGCAAGTGAGAAGTGTAAGCGATGTGGGATTTATGAGTCTGATTCCATAAAACCAGATGACGTGTATGATGAGTGGGAGTTGTGTCCTTCTGATTTTCCACCTCCTGAAGGGAAGTATACACGTAGCAAGAAAGGCGAATTCAATGCAACATTTTCTTGTCCAGAGTGCCTATCATTAGGAGGTGCTGGTGAGTAATTATCAATATATACTTACTGAGTGCTAAGAGAATATGGTATTGCAGAGCTGATTTTGTTTGTGATGTTGCAGGTCCCAAGCATGATCCTTCTGGCTCTGATAATGGAAAGAAAATGCATGGTGCAACTGTGGCAGCAATAGTCATTATTTGCATTATCGTATCGGCTTTGCTGATGGTTGGAATTGTAAAAGGTATCAACCTCTTGAAAAAGAGGAGGAGGCAACAAGAACAGGCCCGGTTTTTGAAATTGTTTGAAGATGGTGATGACATTGAGGATGAATTGGGTCTTGGCACTATAGTATGATTAATGTTGCTGCCTGAGACGAGAAATCTAGTTTCCTTAGCCTTGTGAAGTTGATGTATTTTTAAGGTGGTGACTTCAAACAAACAACCTGGTAAAATGGCAGAGTTCCATGAACCAATGACCTTGCTGTATTGCAGCTGACTAAAAAAAATAACTGATATAGGACATGGATGTATACTCGGCTTGTAAATACAAGAACGATAGTTGATGAATATAGAGACACAGCTGATGTTATTTTTTATTCTAATTTAGCTTTTACAGTATAGCAACTTGTTTGGAACATAAGTACTTATTCATTACATATGTAGAGCGTTGGACACAGTTTGGATTCACTGGTGTTGAGAAAGTTTTAATATGTTACATTTCCTGAACATGACAACATACTAAATTAGGATGCTTGGACCAAAGCTTATTTATCCAAATAGTTGGGTGTTAGTTTTGTGATTGTGATACGAAGTTCAGGAGTTGGATTAAACGACGGCAAATTGGAAAGATAAAAAGAATAAATGCTACTTTTTTCCATTCCCAACGTCATGAATCAAAATACGACACTGATCTGTAGAAGAATTTCTTTCCCTGTATTTAAATTACTTCAATGTAACATAAGGAATTAGTGTTAATACAAATAAGTAGACTGCATACATAGTTAACTGTAAATTTGACTTGATTATACAGAATCGGAGCTCTTAATGGCACGATTGAATCTATTCAGCTCTTCTGAGTTTGTACCATATATTGCTTTGATGGTATCTGTACAGCAACTGTAAGCAAAGAAGAAGATATTCAGAGATGAGGCAAATAGATCAAAAGACTTGGTTGTTTGGTTATCAATTGATGTGATAAGCATGTGAAAAGATGAGGTGACCTGCATGCTTCTCTGTTGAACTTCTTCTCGTCAATTCCATACAGTGATTCAAATACTTCAGGCTCTACCCGACAAAAATATGGACGATCTGGTGATATTACATGAGGAGAAGAAGAGTTAGCTTGTTTGATTACTGAGAGTATTATGAACAGACGGAAGACAATACTCACCTGAGTAAATAGAGCACGTGCGTGTGCTTTTCTCGTAGTGTATGCACCATCCATCAGGGCCTATCAAGCTTTTATAATACTGAAATAAGGTAAGTCAGGACACATCACGAACAAGAAAAATGAATGAAATTCTAGTACATTGCATACATACGACTGGCTAGAGAAACAAAGCATGTATGTGAAATAAAGCTAGCTCCACTACACCAAAATGTCACATCAGCGATTGATCCTATTAATTCAGTGTTCATCGATACTTGATGCATTGGCGTGGATTACAACTACAGGGTGATATTTAACATCGGCTTGGGTACTACCAGAGGTTCAATTCAACTAAATCATACATACATATATGATCGAAGGGGGTAAACAAAGCACATATATCCAATTAAGATTCTAATGACTAAGCATTCATCAGTACATGGTGCATGAACCAACCATAGTAAATGTGTTTGATTAGGGCACTTAGTCAAGACAACAAAAAGGAATTGTAATTGTAGCTCAAATACTATGAGAGGACCAATTTCACACTTTGCTCACATGAAATACAAATCAATGCTAAGGACCTATTCAACTGTACAACTATGATATGAGTCGACATGAAGAAGGAAATCATAGCTTCACTAGTCTTTGATCCTTGCTAAAAAAGGTAAATAAGATACTCATTGTGGGGAGTACGAAAAAAAGATCGAAAAAGAACAAGCGTGGCATTTCGTCGAACAGATTGAGTGCATACGGAACCAACCTCAACTTCTTGAGGGTTTTGGAAGATTTCCTCAGGGGAGGCAAAAGCAGGGCCTTTGTCAAGCTTGCAGCAAGCGCCGCAACCTTCCACGCACTTCCATGAAACTTGCTTCTTCTCAGAACCGAAACCAACTTTGGCGCTGCCGTTTTGAGTCTTCTGAGAGCCGAACGCAACTTTGGCGCTGCCATTTTGAGTCGTTTTCTTCTTCTCTTTCTGGGTTGGCCTGCGCACTGCTGAAGCAAATGCTACGGCGCTGGCAAAACAGGGTATAGCCATGGATTGGAGCATTTTGAGGTTGAAGGAAATTATGGATTGCTGGTCGTTGAGTTAGTTACAGTTACATTAGTTTTTTTTTCTTCTCTCTTTCTAATTTAAGGTGAGATTGGATTGGGTGATCTTGGGTGTATCATCTAAACCGTCCATATAGCTGAGCGGACCAATTGATAATTTCATCCTAATGTCTTAAATCTTTTAGATTTTATTCAGAATATATTTAATTATTATTTTTATAAGCTAATTTTTGTTTTTTGATAAGTGGAATATTTATTGAACATTTGCTTTCTTAAGATAGGAAAAACAAGACAAGAGATCACCCTCAGAAAGGAATCATCCCAAAAACTGAAACAAACTCGAAATAGCCACAATGCATACAAGCCTGAAGGAACAGATACCACAAAACAAGATAAAAGCAAACTACAAGCCTCCTAACCTACTTTCTACTCGGGTCCAAGTAGGCAAACGAGTTAGAGACCTGGACATGGCTTATACCTTTTTCTGACAATACAGGGGAAACATCGTCCTTGTTACCCTTGTCAACTTCAAGCATAAGATGCGGGTTGATCTGTTCGAGCACAACAGGGCCCAGGTTAACAGCCATTTTCCCAACTTTCGAACGATAACTCCATTCACCCGAGCCAGTTTTTGTTGCAATATCAACCTTAAAGGTTCCACAATTGCCTCCAATGTCGTTAGAGGTCTTGGCTCTTGCTTGGTAGAAAACAGCTGGAGAAACCATTGTCGTTTTTTACTGAGTCTTTTTAGGACGATCTTGTTTCTTTGGTTCACCCTTTGGGGGTTTAGACAAAGCTTCCTTCCACGGACTGCCCTGAGACCCGACAATCGAAACCCAAGGGCCATCCACCAAAGCCATCCCATGGGCTTCCAAGAGTTGTGGACCCGCCCCTCTATTAGGGCCCTCTCGACTTGGGCCTCATAATCGACCTGCCGATCCAAATCAGTCCCAGTTCGGTTGAAAACGTCCACCAAACTAGGGTCTTCACCGGTCGTCAACTGAGGCTTTTCGGGAGGGCTTCAAAAAAGAGAAACACCTTCTGGGCCCAACAACTACGAACATGAGGAAATAAACTGGGCCTGGTCTGTGATAGGTGCAGAACCGCGTTCACGAGCCCTCTGCGCTTCAATCTTCTTTGCCGAAACAGGCTCATGGCTGGAGAAGGCCCTGCATAATGGAGCCCAACAACTAGAAGCCCATCGCTTGCGCAGTCCTTCCTCTCCACGTTCTGCGCAGCAACCGTTTTTGAACTAGGAAACACGACTCCATCAGATTGATTTTGATTTGAAATCAAATCAACTGATTTGAAAATAGATTGCTGAATCTGTGAGTCAACTATTTCCAGCGTCAAGTCTGGTGCAATCCAGGAAAATAAGCGATTATGATTAGTATTGGACTTCCTTTCCCCTTCCGTCGCCGGTGAACCTGTGACAACACTA
This sequence comes from Erodium maritimum, assembly GCA_963921825.1. NCBI lineage: Eukaryota > Viridiplantae > Streptophyta > Magnoliopsida > Geraniales > Geraniaceae > Erodium > Erodium maritimum. The sequence goes on from OY997589.1 coordinate 35,556,644, forward strand.
CCCCGGCGAGCCAGGGCAACAAATAACCATTAACCTTTGAAGATAAACCCATTAAGGGTCTAAATCGCCTGCGCAGCCGAAGCCGGACTTGAGACCTCTGCGAAGCCAAAGTGACTGCCTTTCTTGTTCAGGGATTTAGGGATATTAACGGCCACCACTTCCCCAAACGGCGATAGAGAATTGAGAGCTCATTCTGACGAAGTGTTCCAAGCCAAATTGTAGAGAAATACCTTGTACGGGTCGACGTTGTCGGATTTAGCTTCCAAACTCTCGTCTGATGTAGGCTTACCGGAAACATCGATGCTCTGTTTTTCAATACGAAAAACAGAGGACTTCGCAACCACACATTCAGCCACGCCTAAAGACGTTTCTCATTAAGAAACGTTCAACAAGAATGTAGAACACAATAAGAAAAGATTTACACAGACCTTTTCCTCAGACCAAAACAACTACACGAGCAAAAACAAAAACCAAAGAACCAAAAACACCAAACAGGAAAGCAAATATACACTTGCTTATTTCCTATTCGGGTTCAAACACAAAAAACGATTAGAGACCGGAACACAAGGACTAAAGCTTCTTCTGTAACCGGGTGAAGATGATCCTCGTCCTTCATAACCTCGATGTCCTCCTCTTGAGGTTTGAACTGGTCGAGCGCCAAAGAACCTAGGTCAACTGATTTTTTTCCAACTTTCGTGCAAAAACTCCAATTGCCCAAACTATCTTTGTTCGCAATATCCACAGTAAAGCCTCCCGATTTGCCTCCTTTATCGGCAGAAGACTTGGCCCTTATATTTAATTATTTTTTGTATTATCTTATTATCCTAAAAAGACTGGATCAAAGTAAAGTCTCAGAGACTACGTATTAGGTTTTCCCCCTACTCTCTCACGTTGCGCTCCCTCAGCCTCTATCGCCACCACCACCATCTCTAACATGGTCCCTGCCACCACTCCGTTGAAGTTTTCCATCAGGCGTGCCTCCCTTGTGCCAGTTTCAATCGGTGCAGACCAAGCTATGGAGACAAAGAACGATCTTGATCTCCGAGGATCGTCTTTTCACCATCGTTGATCGTATGGGTTTCACTCGGAGACCTATCGAGCCCCCTCACCCGTTTTCTCTTTAGTCTCCCTGGGATCGTGGCCTCTCCGCCCCGGAAGGCCATCGCCGAGAAGAGTCTGGCATGGCCGAGACTCCACCAGCAACACACAGACCTACATGGGACCCATCCTCCGGCCTGGCCCCGACTCCGCTTGTTACATGCATCGGTGGGAGGCCCCATCTCTACACCAGGATCAATTGTGGAGATCCATTATCACGCAGAGGCGCTCTCTGTCGAAGAATAATTTGACGCCAAGAAGAAAGCGCTGGAGCTTTCGGGTATGCTGTCATCAACCCGTCACTTGATGGATGAGGAGGACAACAAAGATCAACAAGCGAAGGCTCAGCAGCAGCCTCGCCAGGAAAAATGAGAGGACTTGGGGAGGGAGGGAAGGCAAGACGAATGCCTATCCCCCAAGACCCAAGACAGCCAGTGCTGGGAAGTCTTGGGAAAGAACAAGGAGCAACGCAAGATTTCCGTCCTTTTAATTGTTTTAGTTGTTTTTTTTTCAGTCTCAATTTCAGTATTTATTTGCTTTAATGGATATTTAGTTTCAATTTTCATGATCGGTTTGATCGTAGGAACTTTTATCTTTGTCTAGGATGTCAAGTAGACTGTTTCTACGGGTTCAGAGCGTTGGGTGTCCTACGGGAGACCCGGACTTTATTTAGTTCTCAGGACTTTAGTCCGCCACTTATATCGGTTCTCACGCATTAATATAATGCAATCCCTCGGTTTGCCTTTAAAAAAAATCTTATTATCCTAAATTTTTATTTGTGATAATTTAATATCCGACAATTAACTTTTCATCTATTTTTTCATGTAAAACACTTAAAAATCCATAATACACCTCATTAATAGTTAAATTTTCAAAATCATGCAATTAGTTTTCGAAAATCAGTATTTTTATATGAAAAATATATTTAAATTTTTATATTTCAGTTTTTTTTATAAAATCAGTTTTATTCTAAAAATCATATTTTTATTTTAAAATCTATTTTTTAAATCAATTTTATTTTTAAAAATCAGCTTATTTAAAAAAATGAAAATAAATATATTTTTTTAAATTCATTTTTTAATTAAAAATTCATTTTTTATTTTTCAAAAAAATTCAGTTTTTATTTAAAATCATTTTTTATTTTTTTTTATAAAAATATAAGCAAAATTTTAAAAAATAAACTGTTTTTTTTTTAAAAAAATCTTTTAAAAATAAACTGATAAACAAGTAGGGGGTTCCTTATTCACTCGATGAAATGAAAAATAAAACGGTAACAACCATAGTCACAGTGGAAATAAAAACAAGACAAGACAAAGTATTGGCCATGACCGACACGGCCCAAACCAAAATACTATCCCTATAGCTACGGTTCTCGACTAATACATGTAAAAAAGAAGGGGGAGGTTTCTTATTCACTCAGTGATTTGCATAGAGTACCCAAATTTATTTTTCTAGCTCGACTCGGACGAACCTGTGTTGTCTAGATGACATGTTGATCCCTCACAGGGGACCTTTGGGTGGAGGTGGGGATGATTCCATGTTGCAAATGAGGCCCATAGGAAAATAAGGAGATAGGGAGTCGGTGGTTTTCGATCCCGGGGGGTGTAGGAATTCTAGGGAGAAAAAACGCATCAGAAATTAAAAAAATTCCTTAGAAAAGCCTACAGATCCATGTAATTCCGAGTAAACTGACAAACGAAAGGTTCAAGGAAATTACCTCTTGGTTTTAAGCCTGGTTCGAGACAGGGACCAAGAACGTTTATGTTGATTGACTATGTTGAGACGTCTACAAAAGAATCAGTCCTCTATCAATATCCATACCAACAAACATTCCCAAAATTAGTTGTGTGCTAGCACAAGAAAGAACTTTTCTTATTTTCTCTCTCTCATTTTCTACTTCTCAACCCTTTTAGCAAACTTGATCTTCTCCCTAGTTTTGCATGCATTACTTTCCTAACACATGACCACACTCTTATTTGGAAGAACCCAAACACATGGCCTACCAAACTTGACAAGTGGAGAAATTGTATAAGTAGTGGACATGTAAAAATGACCTCTTTGAATTTCGGAAATTCAAGAGTCATTTTTTTAATATAAATTGTCTAACATAATTTCATTCTATTAGCAATTGAAAATGAGTAATGAATATATAAATATTGTATCAAATATAATATTATTATATTCACTTCATGGACTTCCAAAGTCCAATTCGATTTTGGGCTTGTTGTTGTGTGTGACCCTATAGGCTCATACCGCGCTTCACAGTGGGCCCAAAATCCCCGTTTCGTCCACATGTCATAGTTGGCCTCTAGCAAAGCATTATGACTACGCAAACATGTATGATGATCGTCAATCTGACTTAACCTTTTACCGCTAATATATTAATCCCTTTTTCATCGATATCTCGATCGAAATAAGGCATAGGATCGTCATCCTTATTTTATACGCTCACTGTCTCTTGATCTTAAGTAGACTGCAAGTGATAACTCTTTATCAATTCGCATGGTCGTGCATTTTTGCAATCTCACTTATTAAGGGGCCCAAACGATATATGTATCATATTTTCATGAGGGATAAATCCATTATCAGTCAACCACATCCCTCACATAGACAATTATGTATCCAGAAAAAATCTTTACCGTTTCATGGTTAAAGACAATGTTCAACTGTGTAAAGACACACAACCATCTATGTAGAAAACCATGATGACTACAAGGTCAAAGGACTGAAGTCGTATTATGGTACTGAGAAATACTCATGACAATTCTTATGTAGTATTCTCATAGTGGGCCATCCAATGTCATTTCACCAAATGACATCTATGATTGGACTTCATATCCAATATGAATGATCAGTAAAACGTGATCACCAGTCAACATCATATTAGTCTTAGTATATCAACAAGACCATGAATCATTAGAATAATACTCTTTTTCTTCTAAGAATTTTACTATCAAGTCACGTACTTGATGATCTTAGAAAGAGCCGATTATTCACGCTATTAACATTTCACAAATGATAATAGTAGTGTCAATGTATTAATAAGTGATAATGTCGTACAAGATCAAGATTGACCTAGGGCACAAAACTAACATAGTGATAGGGTATGCCTCATTTGAAACACCCTGTATGTCCTTGGTGCCTTCAATGAGCTCGGTGAGGCCGTTGTGCAAGCCTTTCCTCGTGACCCTCAAAGTCATTCTCTCATGCCCTTGATCGTTGGTGGCTCCACATTCTCTTGTCGGGGACCGGGTATTGTCCACCATATTGCATTCCTGGTAGGAGAGTTTGGTGAATATTCTGGCATGCAACACCCTTAGCCCGCCTAGCTCGGGAGAGGGGTCGAGGCCCTTGAACGTCTGGTAGGGGTCCCCTTCGCTCGATAATGGTCAATGAGATGGCTCCTTACTGTTGACGGTGGTACCTCGTCCCGCCGTCGAGGTGTGCTGGATACCTCGAGACCCACCGTAAGGCAACCCGGATGCTGATCTACAGGAGGAGGTCTCGACCCCAGATATCCTGATGGTTCCCATCGGAAGCCGTGCAGTATCGATGGGGGCGTCCACCACGTATTCCCGACGATGGACCAACCTCCACTATCCTCGTTTGGGTAGCATATCCTTGCAACCACATTGATCCACTTGGTGCAACGTTAGAGGCATGTACTCCCCCAATATCTGGTCGCACATTTCCCCCAATAGACGATCGTGGTTCACAACTCACCCAGCCGAGGATGGAAGGCCCGATAGACGATGATGGCATACAATCCAAGTAGCCTTGATAGGAGGGTGGAAATGATTATCGGTCTTGCCTTGAGGTCCCATCGAGTTTACCCATCCCAGATCGCATAGGTCATCCATGGTCCTTCGACGAGGCCTCATCTCCATTGACTCCTTGGAGAGAGCCATCGGAAGAGTAGATTGGAGATCCCGTGCGGGTTATTTCACATCCAGCCAGCGCCATGCGGCGTGTTGGTGGAGCAACAATGGAGTCTTACCGCCGTCATGAGGGTGGGCCCATGGGGACCAGGAAATCCTCCGGGCCATAGTAAGGTGCTGAAATTGATTGCGAGCTAAAAGGAGAGACGTCGGTGGTGGGGTGTCGTCGTCATGAACCCAAGGTAATTGAGAGAAGAGGAGCTGAAATGGGTTGAGAGAGAGAAACTCTGTGTTTTTTTTAATCATTTCCTCTCACTGTTAAGTTAACTATTCATCAACAGAAATGTTTACCACCCCTCCTAAATTTTGTGATAAGTGATGTGTTATTTCTATTATATGATACACGGAATTCTCTCGAGCTCTAAAAAAAACCCCTACCCTAATCAAACAGCCGTCGTCGTCGTCCTAATGCCTCTACTGACGAAGGTTGTGGCTTCAGACCATGACGGACACTGGTGGAGGGTTTCTCTCCCTCCCTTCCTTTCCTATACCCCGTCCCCCTCTTCTTCCTCCCTCATTTCCTCGCTTCTGGCTTTTGCGGACTTTAGTTTGTTTTGCTGTTTCTTGGCCGAGCGGTGTTGATCTCGCCTCTCCGTAGAGCATATGCTCACCAGCCTTGTTCTTTGGCCATGTGTGTTTGCTTGGGGAGCGTCGATGCATCTGTGGCTTGGGAGTTTTGGAGAAGCTTCTTCTTCTTAGGAGTTCGTGGATTTTTCGGACCCGACGAGTGGTTGGATTGTGGTGACTCTGGTTCAGTTATGATTAGTTTTTCAGTTTTTATCGTTTTTGTTTTTAAATAACTGCATTAGTTGCAACTTTGGGTGTACTAGTTGCACTTTTGTATGCACGTTATGTTACACTTTTGATATGCCCGTTATGTTACACTTTTGATATTCCCGTTATGTGGCACTTTTAATGTGCACTTTATTGCACTTTTGGCGTATACGGTATGGTTGCACATTTTAGGCGCATTATGTTGCGCTGTAGGTTCCGATTAAGGGTCGATGATATTATGGTCTAATTTGATAGGAGTATGTAATACTTATTATTGTGTTTGTACGATCAACCGTTATAAATTATGAAAGGTCAATTATATGCTTTTACGGAATGCTTTATAAAATCTAACAACACTTGCTTTCCTCAAAAAAAAAAATATATCTGTTATATGATACAGAAGTGTTCGAAAAAGACAATCACCGGTTGTATAGTTGCATACCAATTTCGTCACGGAGGAGGAATTTAAAATTCAATGTAGGAGTACAAAAATCGACATGTTTAAAGTTCCAAAATCGGTGCTTATTTGCACACAGAAATCAAAAAATAAGTTCTGTGTTGCAAAATCTGGATCTGGCGCTTCTTGATTGGTTGAGCCCAAAACTATACACTGTCATGTCTCACTCAAGAAGCCCTAAGGCTAAGATGCTGGACAGAGCGCGATCCGGTCGCCGGCCTGCACAGCTAGACGACGACGGCGGCGAGGAGCTGAAGCCCAAGAAGCTACACCTCTCCTTGGTGGCAGCCAGAGCGGCCCATTACATGAGCCGATTGCGCAACCACTGGGCCTGGATCATCGTCACCATCATCGCCATCGTCTCTGTCTCCTCTCTCATCTATCACCCTCGCAATTTCGTCTGCGTCACATCCTACAACCCCGTTTCCAGGGTCGGCCTCATCGGCTTTGACGGCCTCGAATCTGATTTTGGGTATCTCGGCGTGCCCTGGTGTAAGCTTCTGATTATTTTCTCGATCATTTTTTTTCTACATATCGAATTTTGGGGTTGAATCGCATTTCGGGTGCTAACTTTTACCTAGAATTGTGGGCTCTGATCTGGGAAATTGTTGATATCTGAGTATGTGATTTGGGGTTTCCTCAGATCTGGAATTGGCAATGGCTTGTATCAGAAATGATGATTTCGTGCTGGTAGTTTGGTAGATACTGCTGAGAATTTGGAGTAATTAGCTTTATTTTCTGGTTATTAAGAAAAGAAACGCTCTTTAAGTGAACTTAAATTCAAGTTAGGTGCTATGCTTGGTTGAGTGTACATGTTGCTTTTGCATTAGATTTTATAACTGGTCTGGTTTATAGATTGTAGGTGAAGTCAAAGATGACATTTATGAGCACAAGATTGGTCTTCTTGGAACAATTTATAACTTGGAAGGATCATAGGCGTGCACGATCGGTATTCTAGTCATATAAATCTCCATGATTTCCTCGGAATTACTAGATTATGGTGCATACCATTCATTATGGTGAGATAGTTCATAAAATCTGTAGTGTTGGCTAAAAGGAAGACACTTTAGTACAATACATGTAGGGGAACCATGGGTCCTAACCTATTTTGAGCTTTGTATTGACGATCCTAACCGGGCTTGACCTTTTTTTGCACTTCCCAACTATGGCCTTTCCATTTTTTGCACGGAATAACATTTCCCGTCTGAACAAACTTTGCCGTTAGTTTTGGATGGGAAAAGCCCAAAATGCCCTCAGCAAAAGTCAATAACCTGAAGTTGAGCTTGACCTTTTTTTGCACTTCCCAACTATGACCTTTCCATTTTTTGCACGGACTAACATTTTTTGCTGAGGGCATTTTGGACTTTTCCTATCCAAAACTAACGACAACGTTTATTCAGACGGAAAATGTTAGTCCGTGCAAAAAATGGAAAGGTCTTAGTTAGGAAGTGCAAAAAAAGGTCAAACCCGGTTAGGATCGCCAAAACAAGGTTCAAAGCAGGTTAGGACCCATGGTTTTCCCATATATGTATTGTTGACAGAATCTGGGATTGCATTCCACCGTTTTAATAATGGAAGTCCATTAAAACATTGGCCTTTTAAACTCATAGCTCATTATGGATCCCAGTAATCAATATTGACTATGATAAATACCTTTATTATGATGGATTTTCTCATGATATTCTCAATTGACCATAACTATGGCAACTTAACAGTTTGACTTGTGCTGAACGTGAAAATGGGAATTGGTTCATGGTTTCGATTTGGTACAATTTATCTGCCTAATATTTCAGTTTTATGCTACAAAATATTTTGGATGAGCATGCATTGATGATATTAGATTCTGACATTAGAAATGTACTCATTTATATTCTTATTCCATATTCCTGGTGATGCGTTTATTAACAGCTATTTTTTTGGTAGAGTGAAGAGAGGGCTGAGTAGAAACTTGGATCGTGGTTGTGAGACTGAAGGAGTTAAGATCCATGTGTGATCAATTTAATGAGATGGCTATAGGATTGGCAATTTTGACCAGTAATTGCATTGATAACCCAGCACATGTAAATCCTTTTGAGGGATGTATATCCAACATAAACAGCTCTTAACTATTTCAGTTTCATGGATGTGTCTGTTAATTTGTCGAATATGGATACATGCGACTTAAAACCTAGCTCAAGTAGATTATGCTATGTGGGCTTGTTCAGCAAGGGGTCTCCGACAGTCATGAATCAACTGCAGCCACTGTCCATGTTGTTGTTTAGTGCTTCATTTTTCTGAACCCTCCCCATTTACTTATTGCCTATTAACACAATTCACAATCGTCTCTGTGTACATTTCACACTCAGCTTATTTGTTTCTACCCTGTACAAATCTGAATTTGAATGCTATCTTTTGTTGACTTTGAGTTTGCAATTGCACAATTGTCACTGCCTGTGCCTATTTAATTCTGGTCTTTGGCAAAAGGCAGATCGAAACATGGCAAAAAAGTGGAATGGACATCCAAAGATTTACGCAAGGCCTTGGTACAATTTGTACCAATATACGAAACAAGGCCAATACAGAACAACATGTATGGGATGGGATTTGACCACAGCTTTGGGCTTTGGTTCATTGCTCGGTGGCTCAAACCAGATCTAATGATTGAAAGTGGTGCTTTTAAGGGTCACTCCACTTGGGTTTTGCGGCAAGCTATGCCAGATACAAAAATTTTGTCAATCACACCTCGGCATCCTGAGAAGTACCTGAAGAAGGGGCCTGCTTATGTTGATGGGAATTGCACTTATTTTGCTGGAAAGGATTTTGTGGATTTTGGGAGTATTGATTGGAAAAGTGTGATGAAGGAACATGGAATTACTGATCATAGTAGGGTTCTTATATTCTTTGACGACCATCAAAATGAACTGAAAAGGTAATTAGTGTTTCTAATTTGAAAATTTTGTTGGCTGTCTGAAGTACTAATTTATGATGGCTTCGGTTTTTGCAGAGTAAAGCAGGCACTTCAAGCTGGCTTCAAGCATATTGTTTTTGAGGATAATTATGACACTGGAACTGGAGACCATTATTCTTTGAGGCAGATATGCGATCAGTTCTATATAAGAGGTCTGTACTCTATATTACTGTTTCTTACCTGAATTCTTTAAGAAGTCCTGGATTGAATCAAGTGAATTTTAATTTATAATAATACTTGTGAAAGCTGTATGTATCAATAATCATCAATGGGTAGGAGCAAGTTTACAAAGCAAAAGGGAAACAGATTGTAGTATAGGAACAGAGTAATAGTGTAGTCTCAACCAGTGTTCTAGAACTCGGGATCGGCCAAAACTTGGCGAGGCTATCCGGAAAGATATCTGCAAAACTCGATTTGTATTAAAATATTAATATATGTATATTGTATTGGTATATAATATATATTTAAGACAAAAATCACACAAATTCTTAAATTCTTTGTTATAAATTTGGAATATCAACAATTTTTATTAGATCTTATCAATGTTCTAAAACTTGGGATCAGCCGAAACTTGGCAAGTTTGATCGAGCTTTTGAACATTCTTCACTTATCGGGCTTGGTGGTTAAGCTCTGTCGAGAACTCGTAGGAGTTCTCAGGGAGTTCACGTCCACTAAAAACTCGGGGAGTTTGCGGAGAGCTTTGCCTATTTTTAGATCACTTCTCAACCATTTTTTTGTACTAGATAATATTTGAGAAAAAAAAAGATGTTGACCTAACTACTTATGAGTACATCCAAGTCCTTTGCTGCACAAGATTAAGGGGAAAGGCCGTATCCGAACTATGGTTCACCTTTGTTTCCATCGTCCACACTGCGACTGACCTTCGTTCTCCATTCCAACCTGCGAACTATTCGCGATTCTTCAAAACTATCAAAATCTGTTATTTTGGATGACACCGTTAGTTTTGCTTGGAAAAAGACGAATTTGCCCTCAAACTTGAAATAGATTTGTTTTAAATCAAATTAATAAATATATTTTTAAATTTATCTATAAATAAACTTTTAAAATTTATTTATAATCTGATATTAACAAATCTGATATTTAAATATTTTTTATATATAATAACAGTGTTCTAAATCTCGCGAGATCTCGGCGAGATCTCGGCGGTATCTCGGCAGAAAGGGGGTAGCCGCGAAAGAGATGCTGTATCGGCTGAAAACTCGGTCAAACCGAGTTGACTCGGTCAACTCGTCGAAAAGGGGTACACTAACCGTGGCGTCCTTCACTCCGAGCAGCACGAGCGGCGAACACGGACTCTGAAATCGTTGGTATATAAATTAAAGCAGAGGTCCAAGCTTCTCTGTCTCACCATCAATGGCAAAGGAAGGGAGAAGAGAGAGCAAAACCAGTAAAATAGAGGAAGAAGACAACACTGAACGATGAAAATGAAAGAGATGGAAGAAAAACTAAAAGAAAGAGAAAAAAATATGATTTTATTTATATTTTTATTGGGAACACAGAAGATTCATTGAGTACTTGTTGGGAACATCAACAGACTGATTTGAATGGTTCAATAAAGTAAAAAGGATAATTAATAATATATAAAGTGGGTAAATAAGAGGTAGGACCTAGAGTAATTATAGTTTTGTAGTTATAATTGTTATTGTTATTAAATATATAATATGAACATAAATATACAATACTAATAGTTAAATTATTAATTCGAAAATCCTTCAATATTTTTTATATAATAATAATAGAAAAATAAAAAATAAAAAAAGTATAATTAAAAATTCTTGAGAGAAAATAATTAAGGTTTATTTAACTAAAAATATATACATTTATGTCTAATATATATATTTAATACAAAACGCGATTTGCCGAGATCTCTCCGAGATCTCCCCGATATATTGAAATATCTTTACCGGTGGCTTCACCGATATTTCACCGCGACCGATATTTAGAACCTTGTATAATAATCATATTTTAATTATAAAAAATAAATTTTTTTAACCAAAATTGAATTTTTTTTGTTGACATTTTCTTCTTCTTCCCCAAATCTCCAACCGATGAACACAGACCCAAATCTTCTTCTTTTTTGTTTTTTTATTTATCATTTTGATATTATTTTTTTCAAACCCAAATATGGACACAAATAGAGTACGATGGTGGTTCTATGTTCATCATCTCAAATCTGCAGAACCGAAGCTCCATCGGAGACGAAGAGCATCGGTGAGTTCGAGATTATGTACTCTGCAGAGCCAAATCCAAGAAGACGAACTCTAAAACCACATCAAATAAAATCCCCAAATCTCCTTATTTGGTTCACGCCCACAGAGGGATGAACTTCTCAAATCTGCAATTCGTGTGGGGCTTTTTTTAAGCATGTTTTTTTTCATGAAAAGAAAGGAAGGAGTTTTTTTAAATCTAGTCCGAGCTTCACCATGGATGCTCACCATGGATGAGTATGGAAGAAGAAGATGATGGGTATGGGAAGAAGGTCATGAGAGATGAGCATGGGAGATGGGTATGGCGTGATGTTGATGGTTGATAGTTTTGAAGAATAGTGAATAGTTCGCAGATGGGAATTGAGATCAAAGGTAAGTCGCAGTTAGGATGGTGGAATCAAAGGTGAAACATAGTTGGGATGTGGCTTTTCCCCTAAGGACAATCTGGCCATTCACGAAAAAATGGAAAGGCACGTGACTGTCACGCGCTGAAAATACTGACGGTGCCGTCAAAACAGACGGTTTCCGTTAGTTTCTGAGAATCGCGAAAAGTTCACCGATGGGAATGGGGAACGAAGGTCAGTCGCAGTGTGGACGATGGAAACAAAGGTGAACCATAGTTGGGAAGCGGCCTTTTCCCCAAGATTAATAGTTTGAGTACAAAGTTTCTTCTTTTGACCACTGATGCCACATTATAAGTCCTTAGTGTATGTCAGTGTTGTAAAAACTCCGAAATTTTTCCCAGGAACTTGGTGTAACTTCTTGGTGTTTAAACTAACGTTTTATGTCATTTCTAACCGAAAATGTTAGTTTGTGTAATTACCTTAAGTCTACCGGCCTGATCTGATCGACTAATAAGTCAACAGTCAGTTCTTGAAATGTACAAATCTGATACTACGTGGAGTTTTTCCTATATATTAATTGCCAACGACAGACAATTATGTGGTATTATTGGTGCAACCTTATTCCAATATGAAGTCAGGTTTTCCTTGTCGTATTAGTTACAGTTATATGACAATTGAATGTGTTATGCAGGAGGTGGGCATTCCTGCTTTGAGGACAGTGATGAAGGCAGGGTTAGATCAAGAAGGAATAAATTATGGGAGAAGGCGGTGGATGTAGAGGAATTGTGTGGGCCGGGAGAAGCCTGGTGGGGGGTTAGGGGGGAGATGCGGGACGACTTCAATCACAACAACACTGCAATTTCCCACACCCAACATTTCCAAAACAGCAGGTTCCTTGAGTCTATTGTTGACGTGTACTGGGAGCTCCCTCCAGTGGCTGGTCCTTCCCTCACGCATCAGACACGATATGATCCTGCCCGTGCCCCTTCTCCCATTGTTGAAGATGGTCGTTATGGCTTGTTCCACCGACTTGGTTTAGGTAGACTCGATGTTTCTGTATTTAATGGATACACTCAAATGGTCTATCTTCAGATATCACAACCATAACCCGGAACTACATTCAAACTAGTGTTTTTTTACTAATGAACCTTGACATTTGTTGATATTTATGCTCTTTTTCTTTATACTGATTAGCTTATGTATAATATAGCTCTCTCCTTTCCATTCCTTCTTTTGCTCATATTCATTTTCCATGTTTTCACATAAATTCATAATTTAATTATGAATATACGCTTTGTTCGGGAATCTTGGCCAATAATGTCCAAGAATGATGTCTAAAGTTTTTGTTTGTCAACTATAATCTTCAGTTTGTGGGATACTGTAATCTTTTTTTTAGTTATACTGATTATAGCAGAAGGACTAAGTTACCCCTTCAAAGATGTTCATTTTGTGGCTTATTGTTTTTGTAGATACTTAATCTTTGGAGTAAAGATTAAACAAAGAGAAAAAACTCTCTAGAGAAAACAAATACAAGAAACCAGAACACCACCTGAGCCAACCAAACAAAATAAAAATAGACCAATTGAGGGGAAAAAAATAAAAAAAGCCATCTTTTCTTTAGGAAAAAAAAGAAGCAAAACCCTACCCCTTTCTTTCGGTGCCGTCACCTTGTTCCTTTATGTCGATGATGACCTTGGTTCCGATCATCGTTGTTGTCGGCGGAGGCCTCTCCTTCCTATCTTCCCCACTCTTCCCTTTTCTTTTTCCTTCTACTCCCCATTTCCTTTAATTCTACTCCGATTTGTGTTCTCTCTATTGTTCGTGTCCGACTACGTGAGATGGTCAAGGCTCTGTCAGATGGTGTGGGTGAAGGCTAGGCTGGCGCGTCTCTGTTACCTGCCGGGGTTGGCGTCTTGGAGGGGGTTTGGATTTTCCATTCTGTTCAGATCTATCGCCTTCGGGCAGCTCCGACGACTTATGCTCCGAGAGGTGCGATGTGGTGTAGGGGTTTGTGCTCGTTCAAGGTCTGATGTTGTTCTCTAGAGATGGGCTCCATTTGTCAGAGTTCGGTGTGCCCTCAGTTCCAGTCTTGGCTCTCCTCGCCGTTCTCGGCCTTGATTGGATCTGGACAGTCGGGTCTGGTCATCTGGTACGGGTTGGGTCTAGATGGGTAGGGGTGTGGACATGTATGGGTCAGGTCTCAGTGGGTTCGGGTCGGGTAAGAATATGTTCAGGTCAAGGCAGATTGTGGACCTCTATATTCAGTGTGCTGTTGCTACTGTTCGTTGGAGCTATGTACGACTTGTCGGATTAGGCCGCTTCTGTTCGTTTTCTTATTATGGCCTCTGTGGCCGACGTTCTCCTCCACCTTTCTCGTAAGATCTGTTAGGCTCTTCAAAAGATTGTTAGGGTTGATCTATGTTCTTCTTGACCGGTGGAGGGGCATGAATTGCTCAACCTCAACGAGGTTAAAAGATTCACCCTTGACGTTTTTTGTAGTACTGTTCATTAATTCGATCTGAAGAGTCTCCTTTTTTTTGATAAGCGAGTAGAAAATTTCATTATACTTGAGGCTAGTACAATGAAAAGCAGAATACCAGACCAAAATGACTGATTCTGATCAACAAAAACAGGAAATAAAACTGAAAAACAATTAAAATAGTCTGCAACAACAATAAACGACAGACTAAACATAAATAGAGGCCAAAATACGATAAGCAAAGATGATCGTCGTCCCAAGCAAAACACTGGACTTCGTTGCCACTCCACAAAAGTTGCTTCCAAACGGATCAAGCCTGCAAACCAGAGATGGCTAAAAGATAAATGTTGTAACTTCAAAAAGACAGCCTCAACAGGATCCGATACGTTAGAGTAAATCAAAACATTCTTTCTTAACCAAAGCACCCAAAGAGTAACATAGGCTACACGAAACGATTTGACCCACCTCCTTCTGAACTATAAACCTTCCCAACCAAGCAGGACTGAGGTAGTAGACTCAGGGTGGACACCCACGACCTTCCAAGAAAACCATAAAAAAAAATTGCTTGATTCACAATCAACCATTTGGGCTTTGGGATGTATTTCTATTGTTTTACTTTATTTTCTGATTGTATTGTTGTGGTTTCAATTCATATCCCATGATCCACTTCATTTTTTTAATACATAAATTTCTCCTTGGTGAAAAAACAATGCTTACAATCAAACTGAACATTTATGTTCTTGTTGTGTTGATACTGAGCCTTTCGGTATTTACTATCTTTAATTAATCTTAAGAGAATTACAAGTAAAAGTCGATATGTCCGAGTGGTTAAGGAGACAGACTCGAAATCTGTTGGGCTTTGCCTGCGCAGGTTCGAATCCTGCTGTCGACGATTTTATTAAAATTTTCGAAGGTCAAACACAGTTAATATCGTGGAGCAGCGTGGAGGTTTAAGTTTAGAGCATAATCAGGAGTCCCTATAATTGAGGGAATGTTTACGAGAGCATCACAGGAACATGATCAGAGGAATCGTGCGGCTGCTGTATTTTAGTGTTTTTTTGTTTATTCTTTTTATTAAATCTGAGTGCTGAGCTGATCCGTGAGCGACAAAAAGTGGTCCCACCATTGATCGTGCATCACATGGTTCGGTTGAGGGTGCACTAGTCTATAGTGAACCGCATGATGGTATACTCTTCCGTTCCTTTGTGGTGGAGTGGAGTTTTTTTTTTTATCAACGAAAACAAATTTAATTAATCCTTTCTGAAGTAGAAAAGATACAAGCAAACAACTAACAGAAAATCAGTTACAGATCTAAAGTTAACAACAAAAGACAAGAAGTAAAAGGTGATGAAAATGCAAAGTGTAGTGAGTGAAGTGTCTTGTGGGTGAAGGCAAAGGGAAGGCGACTTAATCCCCAAGCTTCAGATTTGTAATTTGAATTTGAAAAGGGAAACTTGATCCTCAAGCAAACTTTGTAGCGGGAGTTGTCCTGTGCTCCAAGCAACTGAATGAGTGATGAGCTGAGGATGCGTGTCTTGCGGTTGATGCAGAGCAGATGAGCTAAAGAGTAATAGGCGAGAGTAAGGATCTTTAGGGAGAGAGGATGAAGAGAATGCTGATAGGTGGAGTGGAGTTAATAGTTTAGGACTTGGGTCGAGACTCGTTCGTTGTTTTTTTTATCAACAAAACAAATTTAAATAAAATGATATCTAAAGAGGAGATCAAGAATTAGTACAAGGATGAGCATTTTCGTGAGAACCTCACAACATGACCCTCAACAGACTGAGGGGTTTACAAGGATCTTAACAAGGAAATCAAGGATAACAACACAACCCCAAACAAAAGGGAAAAAAGAACAAACCGAAAAGAAATACATCAGGCCTGAATGCCCCGATTTACCAACCGTGAAGACCAACCTAAAAAAGGTCTCAAACCTAAATTTATCAACCTTGAAGCGCAAAAGAAAAAAACTCAAACCAAAACCAGAGGAAACTAAACCTTAACCTTGTTAGAAAGGATGCCCTAACTTAGAGTGGAGCTACTAGACCAACTCCCTGCTATCTAGAGTGGGTAAACATCACCTAGGGACTTGTCGGCGGCCAACACCATGAACCGGCAAGCTCGACCCAAAAACGGTCGAGAAGGATCGAAGGCAGAGGATCGGAAAAGCAAAAGACAAAAAGGAAAGGGACCCAAACAGACCAAGGAAGGAGAAGAAATACCTCAAAATCATGCTGGCACGACCTGAAATCCACCGTCCAAGGAAGAACTCAATTTAACCCTCGCCGACCAACACCAGACGAGGGTCCAAGGAGTGAATCCTTGGAAAAGGCCGTCTTTTCAGCCGAGATCCAGCCTGGCCGAGGATCAGGTCCAAGAGCCTCCTTCCACTTTGACAGCTCCGACGAAAACAAGCCACAACAGCTACCGGTGAGAGGAGACGAGACCTTGCATGACCCGAGACGAGCTTCACCGGCGGAGCGGAGAGAAGAGATGGCCGGAGCTGCAACAATCACCCCAGAGAGGTAGGGGAAAGTCCTCCCATGAACAGATTTGAACCTTCTCGTCTCCTACCCTTCACCCCACCGAACTAGTAGTTGAGAAAACCCCAGATCCGTGCCGATCTTGACAGAGAGGTCGAAGAAACGGCTCCCACAACAGATTTGAGGCCGGCCTACCAACGAAGGGAGAAGCAACCACCAGATCTGAACAAATCGGCAAAGGAGGTAGGGTTTGAAAAGGGGGAAAGAAGGAAAGGGAGGCTAGAAGAAGAAGAAGACAAGCAGAGAGACAGGGGGAGACAAGGGGCACCGCCGACAACCTCCTGGAGAAAAGATCACCGGCGGTGGAGGATGGGACTGAGCGGCGAGGACGAGACGAAGAAGAAAGAGTTTTCTAGAGAGAGGGAAGAGTCTCTCTCTCTAGAACGGTTGATCCAAGTTATGACTCGTTCGTTGTTACACATTTCAAGTCAATGCAATATCTTTCATTTCCCATTCACCTTATTTAATTAGAAGAAAGACAATGATTTCTATATATAAAATTATCGATTTAGAAGTAAATTTACAAAATTCTTATGTTTTAGGAACGTCGAGGAAACACTGATAAAAATTAAAGTTTAAGAAATCTTACGGAATTACTCTCTCGTCTTAAGAGCCTACCCTAGCCCTAGCCCTAACCTCCTTGTTGCTATGGAGATTTCGTCTGCCGCTGCTGCTGTTGCGCCGCCTGGGGTTGTCGGCTTTGTCGTCCTCATGTTTGCCTGTCTCATCCAGATGACCTCGCAGACCACGTCTGGTGCGGGGTTTACGTACGAGTGGGAGTGGCTGGCTTTTCCCCAACCCTCTGCGCCTCTTCCCTCCTTTGGTGGTTTCGGTGACCCCTATTCCGATCGCCAAGCCTCCTTGTCCTTCTCCTCCGGTTCCATCTGACCTTCCTACCTCGACTGGTCGGCATGTCCTCTCGCATATGGTGCTTTGTCCCTCTCCCTCCGTCGTTGCACCCGCTGTAGTCACCATGCCTGCGATGGAAGTCGTTGTCCCTGCTGGTGGATCTCTCATCCCTCTCAATTCCCTTCGGCTGCTGGGGACAAGGGGTGTCGTCGGCGCAAACCCAAGCCTACCCAGGCTGGGCCACTCTCTGTGATCCCCCCGTCTCTAGGACCGATCCCGGAGGGAGGTTTCTCTCTCGGATCGACTTCTCCGGTACCGAATGCTAAACCGAAGTGGGGGAGGCCTCTGCATCGTCCTAAGGTACCTTCTTCCCCAAGTAATGGCCCTTTCGTCTTACCTCCCCCGAACCCTGGCGAGACGGCTCCTCCACCCAGCCTCCCGTCCTACCCCATCAGCCACGACCTTGCTCTGGCCTTGTTCGCTGAAGGTGAGGATTCTAGGGTTTCATCGACCTTCGGTGTTACCCCAAACCTACCTAGGGTTCCACCAATCCTCGGTGTCACCCCGACCCTGCCTAGGGTTTCTACCCCGACCCTACCTAGGGTTTCTTCGGCATCACGACTGGATCCTGCTCTAGTTCCACCCGGTCCATCGGGAGTGAAAGCGGCCCCTCGGGCCCCCACACTCCCTCGACTGAGGAGAATCCGGCCTCAGTCCTCTGCTTCCCCAGTGCTGCTGATGCCGCTACCGATTTTGAGGAATGGGGACGTGGCCGCGCGTGAAGACTTGGGTGCAAAGGAAGTTTGGAGTTATGAACCTACAGGCGTCGGGGTAAGCCATGGTACTCTGAAACGGGCGGCAGATGGGGTCTCTCGGGAGGATCAATTCAGGGCGGGGAAGCAACCCCGTCAGGAGGAATGAGTGGTACTACGTGCATCAGGGACTGGACCTGGGAGGGGTCCCTACACGATGCGTTACCTCCCCCCATCACTACTACCGTCGAGGACCCTCGGGGATCTCCGGTACTACTTCCCTCTTTCCGCTTCTTTCATTTGCCCATGTGGCATAAAAAAAACCGTTGTGTCGGTTATGATATTAAAAGGCTTAGAAAACCATTGTTCGTCTATTCTGGCCTTCTCTCAGTGGTCGGGGAGCCTTTTCTTCGACGCACACTAATGTAATCCGATTTGATCTTTAAATAATATTGCACCTTTCGCTAAAAAAAAGTAAAATTACAACATAGACATGTATAATTTAAAATTGATTGAATATTGAAACTTATTCAAAATCATAAATACAATACTTTTTTTTAAACGGGAAACAGGTATTGTATTACGGTAACATGTTAAACTTACAAGGGAGGACATAACAGTCCCGGATTCCAGGTTTCTGTCCCAACCGGCCGTAGCCCGTCAGGCACTCATGGATCCATACGTATAGTCTGCTTTGACTCGCAGATCCAAACTCAAGAGTTCCTCGATCCAACGTTACAAAAAGATAATAAAACAGAGTCCTAAACCTATCTGGCCAAAAGATTATTCGACCTAAAACAGTGTAACCAACTAGAGAATTAGCATTTAGTGCGGATTCCCCGAGACCTCCCTGCTGCAAAAGTTTGTTCGGGGTCGAGAGTCCCGATTTTGGGTGTTGGTGAAATAGGCCCCAACCTATCGTCCTCCTCCCAGATCCCAGATCCATCGAGGGAGCGGACCCATGCCGGCGAGGGGTGGCCCTGGGGCGGGAGGCCGCTGCAGATGGAGGACGACGCATGGAGCCCGTATCCCGGAGAACGGCGGCAGGAGGGCCACGGTGGCTACTGCCTCGAGGACGGGACCGATCCAACGATGCAGGATCGGTAGCGCGAGACGAGGAAGAGGTCGTGGGACAGGTTGACGAGCGGCGCGACCTGCGGAGGTGGAACGACGACAAAAAAGGATGTATAAAGAACACCCTAACAAGGGTACTGTTGAACCCATCCATAAGTAAACCAGTAAAGGGTAACCGTCAAGGGTAGCAGAGCGCTTTGAGTCAGGAGCTTCAATAGTGGAGAAAGGGGGGGGGGGGGAGGATGCGTAGAGAGAGCACAACCCCTAGGGTTTTTCTCGACCTCCTTTATTTTATCAATGTCTACTTTGTGATATAAATCCATTACTTTTTTTTTTGAAACGGATAACCGGAGACTTTCATTAATACCAATAGGTAATCAAACAGGATGAGGCGTGACCGCCCCGGGTTCCAGATGTATGTCCGGGCCGACCGAAGCAAGCCCGACGCTCATGGACCCATAATAATATCCCACTTGAAATCGTGGGCACAAACTCAAGACAACTCCTTACCAACGTCTCAAAACAGCGAGACTTGAAATGAAAAGTCCTAATCAACATAAGCAACAGAATGTCTAACCAACAATTTATTCGACCTAAAACAAGATAAAAAATAGCACACGATCAAAAGAGCAAACTACCAAAACTGTGATGTCAGTTCTTCTAGGCCCCGTGCCATTGGAGCGATCTGGTATCGTCAATTCTTCGTCTTGATTCGCCCAGATCTTTCGAAGTAGTGCGGAAGACGAGATCAACGATTCGAACCGCATCGATTTGTTCGAGATCGAGGGTCCCGACTTCGGGTGCCGTGGAGACAGACCCCGACTTATCGTCCTTCCTCCCGGATCCCAGATCCGTCGAGGGAACGGACCCATGCCGGCATTAGGTGGCTCTAGGGCGGGAGGCCGCTGCAGATGGAGGACGGCGCATGGAGCCCGTAACCTGGAGAATGGAAGGAGGGCCACGGTGGCTGAGAGACGGCGATGACGACGGCGACGATGGACTGCGATGACGGCGGCGGCGATGGACGACGATGACGGCCACGACGACTGGTGGGCGGTAGTGGACGGCGGTGATGGCGGCGGCGAAACCTAAGTAGGGTAGAGGGAACCTCACCTGGAGGTAGTGGAGAGCTTGGAAGCCGAGACTTTGACGGTTGAAGCAAGGAGCTGCCATGAAGGAGGGTGGGGAGGGGTTGTACGCAGAGAGAATTAGGTTTCTCTCTGCCGCAGCCACAACTTATAATAATTATTAATGTCCTATAAATCCAGTACTTAAAGTATTAGTTACACGATTCTTAAAAACTAACAACTTAGATGTATAATGACTATCCTTTCGTATTTGAATGAAGTAATTCATATGAATTAAAAGACTCTTTTACTCTTCTTCCTCATTAATTTCTTAAGAATTCATTAATATTTTGATTAATTCTTTACAATATCATTAATTTCTTAATTAATTTATTAATTCTTATTTATTTTATAAATTTCAAGAGGATTATTTTATTTATCATTTATTAATTACTATAATAATTTATTTAAATTTTTATTATTAATTATTTCATTCTTGATTATCAAATTTCAAGAAAATAATTTTCTCTAAATTCTTTACAATTTTCCAAAAATGTTATCAAATAATTATTGATTAATCCTATTTTCCGTAATCATTAAAAATTTGTTTTCTAACATAATCTCTTTCGAGTTTAGAATCTGTGAGAACTGACCAAACCCACTAGAATTGAATGAAAAACAAAGGGAAAAATCTCGTTCCCTTTTGTGTCGCAGCAATGTGTCGGAGATAAAACGAAATCACCAGATTTGTGCTCACTCTCTTCTATGGAACACTTGACCTTTTGGAGGTGAACCTGTAGATCGAGGAAGCTCGTCATGGCAGTGATATTCTTAACAAAACAAAGAACGTGGCGGAGCTCGAGAACACGGAATGGAGCAAGCACGTGTTGGACGCAAATCCTTTGAAAACAAGATATGCAGGTGTTGGAGCGTGAGGCGTGTCCAGATTTGGTTATTTCTGGCGGCGACGACTTGGTAGAGTCTCTAGAGACGAATGAAGACTCGTTAGGGCAGTGGAGGTCGAGCATGTGTTGGAATCCATCCTTTCCCACGCCTGTAGTTATCGGAATCGTTGTCGTGAAACCACACGACCACACCATTGACTCTCGTCCAAGAAGGAGTTGAAATGATGACGTCCTCACGTTCAACGCCAGATGAAAGGGGAAGAGTGACGGTCTCACCGCCCATGGATCTGGTCCCACCGTCCGTAGATCTAGTCTCGTCAAAACTAAATAGAGAAGAGACGAGATGAAGATGAAAAAGGAGCTGCTCGAGACCCAAAAAGAAGGAGAAGAAATAGAAAAGTTGAAATAAGTATATAAATGACGAAATAGATTTGAAGAAGTTCAATAGTTTTGTAATATATAAATCTGGTTTTTTGATTTAATTTATTATTTAATTTAATGTGTTTATTAGTTTTTTTTATTGATTATATAAGTTTAATTTATTATTTTATTAAATGAGGGTAAAATAGTAATTTCCAACATTAAAATCATATGGTTGATATGAGTAAGGGAAAAATCATCATTTTACTTGCCATTAAATGACATATGGTGTCACATGACTAACAAAATGAAATATTCCGTCTATTTTTACTAACAAAATCGCTGACCAATACTTTAGGTACTACATTTGTGATTTTGAAACCATGGGTAGTGCAATGTTCGTGATAAATACTTAAGAGTAGATTTCAATATTTAACCTTATTTTTTTGTATAGGATTACTAAATTTCTAATAGTTGCGGAAATTGGCCTAACAAGATTCCTTTACTTCGCGTCGTTCTTGTGCTTTTCCCCCTCGAAGACTGCCATGCCGAGTTCCAACAACGCTCCAACTAACAACGCCATTGATGTGCACCTCTTAACCACATGTTGTCCTCCTTGAACCATGTTGCTCTAGTCCACGCTACATCACCGTCGCAGACTCCTCTTGTCGTACCACCCCACCAAGGGAGTTTATAAAATCGGCTCAACCAAAAAGGAGGAGGCATCGTCCGCCTCTACCCTGTCCTGGCTCACCGCTAGTGTCTTCCACAATTGTCCCCTCTCCTTGCTCACAGTCGGTGTCGTACACGACTGTCCCCGCCGTAACACAGTTATGTACATCTGAGCTTGAACCCGCGACCTTCATGCTTCCTACACTCGTAGCGATTGTGCTCGGTGCCATGAGGTACACCGATCCATCCCTACTTCCTCCAATAGATACCGTGCTCAGATCCCTCCCTCAGTCACTTCCTATGATCGAAACCCTATTACTAGTGAGGTCAACCACGACCCGACCTACCCTCTTCAGCGACCAAAGCATCCCTCATCTCCTTTGGCCTAATGACAATGACCCCTAAGGATATTAATCCGACCGCCCTACACCATCAACCGAAGTGAAGGCCGAGATCCCCTCTCTAAGGCCCCCACCAAAATCAAAACACCGACGGGATGTAGTGGGATGGGAGAATTTTTCCCCATTTTCCAAGCCAGGATCGAGAAAAGCAGGATACCCCGACTGAAACCTACTGCCTACGCTAGGGAAGGAGAAGAGGGAATCCTGGTTATTCCCTCGGACAACCAACTTGTGGTTCCCTGCTCCACTAGGATGGAGAATCACGCTCACAACTCAATATTTATCGCCTACCACACCAGAATGTCCGCGACGTTAGAAGCACGTGCACCACGGCTCGAACCACCGTCTCGAACCCCAGAGAAAGTAGGACTAAGCGAAGTTGGGACAACACAAGTTCTCCTGCCTAATCAGGAGAATCTTATCGTGGTCTCCGAGACCCTGCATGCCTCAAGGGAAATGGGGCCCCCGCCTCCGCTATGGCATCGACTTACTAGTGGATCTCATAGGTGAGGACTGCATAACAGCCTCACACCGGACAATGAGTGTGAGATTGAGCATCGGGACGCGTATGGGGATGCACGTCTCGCCCTATCAATGTTGGTGCAAGATCAACACCATCTTTCCCCCATTACCTGGTGTTCTGCCTGGATGCCTGTTTTTCCCTCAAATGCCTTAGATCAATCATCACAGTCATTTTCAGGTCGAGTTAGATAATGATCAGTACGAGCTGCAGTTGAGTAGCCATCCGTATGGAGACTATCCACCAATAGATTTTCCCTGGATTAATCGGGTCTATGGTTATAACGTTAGCGTCTGGTACCTACGGGTCCGGACTTATGTCTCAGCCTTTTATTTTCGGTATTATTTTCAATTTTATGATTATGCTTGCATCTGTATCGTCTTTTTTGATAAATAAAATAACTATATGCTAAAAAATTATAATAGTTAAAGATAATAAATAAATAAAACAAAAGTCCACCCCACGCTCTCTTCTCATTTCTCGATGCTTGAAACTAGGGTTTACTTTTTCTTCATCCTTTACGTATCACGATAGCAGCACTGTAACCACTTACAACCGCTCCCATTACCTGCACACTACCACCAACATCTCTCTCGCCCAAACTTACCCTTCCTCCTCTCTGGTTCCTCTTATCGTGCCTTCACCCCTACCTCTTCACACTTTCCTTCTCTTCCACCACCAAAAAATCATGTAAGGCGGGGCCAAGGACAAGAAAGCCAAGAGGCTGACCCAAGACAATAAAGCAAACACCCCCATCGGGATTTGTGACGCCTGATGAAGATGGATGACCCTCTACTTGCACAATCATCCAAAATGCTTCTACAAAGGAGGTTCTGCGAAGCTTTTACGAGACGTTGGGCGGATCGGCCTATGCAACGCCTTTTCAAAGAATGGGACAACTAGATCCGATACTCTCACGGGGAAAATGGTAAATAGCCATGTTGGCACCCTCGCTAACGGCGATGAAGGATGTATTTGGTAATGGAGGGAGGGAAGCACCCCAAACTCGCGAGCGACGACCATATCGGTTGCAGGCATCACCAAGGGCATTAGGCTCCGACCTCGATCATAAGTCGAGTAGGTCCCCAGTCCCCGTCCGTATTTGTTAGTCGTGCCGACCATCCAAGGGGGATCCTCCTAGGTAAGACTATCAACACTTCGACAACAGACACTTCAAAGCTAGAAGAGAATACATCCCTACTAGTGAGTGGGGGGCAAGAGTTTCAAGATAAAGTTCAGAACGTCAAGAGGGAGGACCCCAGAGGTTGTAACCCATGATATGAGAGAATCCATTTACGCCAAATCAACTTCTCAAGGATGGGAAAGCACGCGCTCTTCCATCAGATACTCCTAGAGTGGTCGTCATTCACTTGACATTGTTCGTCTCACACAAGACCTTCTGGATTTCTGTTGGTACATGTTTTGGTCTATATTTCTTTTTTATATATATATTTTTATTGATTTTTTCTTTCTTTGGTTTACTGTTTGGGGTTTCAAGAAGTTATTTTTTAAACTAATCCATTTTACCTTATAAAAAATTTAATTTTGAAAATTATCTACTTAAAATTTGAGATAAAAATCCTAAGTTTAGATACTATATATATTTTTTTGAATGAAAGGTGCAACACTTTATTAATAATAAAAGTGTCAGTACATAGAACAACGCCCCAAAAGGCTCTGATCAACAAAATTGGGACAAATCATCGTAGCCACAAGTGCTTTTTAAGTAAAAGACAGAGAAATGAAAATCTAAATACTGAAAATTAAAATCGAAATGTGGAGAATTGCTCAAGATGGTGCCTAAACGCTGCTTTATCCCATGATGATGACTCTTTTTGTCGTGAGGAGTGCGATCGAGCCTGTTGTTGACAGTCGATAGGGGATGATAGGTATGATTCAAGGATCCCTGTCAGTACAAAACACTAAATCCCTGCTCGCTCATTGATCTTGATGAGGCTGCATAGTAGACCTCGCCTGAGTCGTATGATTTTTCCCGACTATGTTGTAGGCCGTGTACCCGCTCGAGACGTGGGAGGCTAACACGTAGAAGACGAGCACCGCTGAAACATGTAGTCGTGGATCATCGACGATGCACCATCCTTCTAATACAATAACGCTGGATTGTGGGTGCGCATAGAAGAACAATACCTGGAATAAAGATAAGAAAAAGACTTACGAGCAATCTCTTAATTTTTTTTCTCTTAATTTAATTAGTGGGAATATTATCAAAAATATTGATTTGATTTTGATTATAATAAAACATCTACGGGATGAATACTATGTTTTCATTTCAGAAAATACAATATGACATTAGATATGTGGTTCACTTTATTTCATTTCCATATGTTTCCATGTTAATAAGAAGTACAAAAAGATAGGTGATGTGCTTCTCTCTGCGCAGCCTCCTCCCCCTTCCCCCATTTCATCATTGAAGTCTCCTGATTCCAAGCATTCTGAATATTCTTGATGGGTACAACAATACCCTTGATTGGGTGCAACAATACCCTTTCTAGGGTTTTCTTTCAACAACCTTCTTTTTCACCCGTTTCGGTCGACGTCCACCTTCCCTGGTCGCCGCCGCTCGTCCAGCCCGTCCCACGACCTCTTCCCTGTCTCGCGCTATAGATCTTGCGTCTCCGGATCGACCATTTCCGCCGCACACCGTCGAGGCACTCGGTTCTGCATCTCTCCGCCAGCGTTGGTTTCTCCCCCCCTCGTCTCCATCCCCGTTCCGGCTGCCTCGTCTGCATTAGTGCCATGGATTCCGTTCAACCGAACTGTCCCGCCGGTACACAGCCATCCCCATCGGGATTTCTCCCCGACATCACCTCCTCGTCACTGCCTACCGTCATATCCATCCTTCCATCGTCTGAGAATTGGGGTCTCGCCGACATCAAGCCCTCACCTTGGAAGGACAAAACGGGCTCGGCCGAAGAGGGGGAAATCGTCCTCTATGATCCCCAGTCGCCGACGCCCTCGCGCTGGTCTTATGATTAAGTCAGTACAGAGGAGGACCAAATGAAGCAGGCGGAGGCTGGACAACCGCCTGTGCAGGAATGAACCGACCCGGCAGGGGTGGGTTTGGCCGCAGTTGACCTATACCTACAG
The DNA here is from genome assembly GCA_963921825.1 of Erodium maritimum. Classification (NCBI taxonomy): domain Eukaryota; kingdom Viridiplantae; phylum Streptophyta; class Magnoliopsida; order Geraniales; family Geraniaceae; genus Erodium; species Erodium maritimum. The sequence continues at coordinate 35,583,160 of OY997589.1, forward strand.
ACCCGAGACAACCAGTGTTGGGAGGTCTCGGGAAACCTGCATCAACAGCTCATTATTTCTGTTCGCATTTACATTTTTATGTTTGTCGTTGGAACATTTTGTTTTCTGCTTTGGTTAGGACTTTTTACTTTATGTCTCGTTGTTTTGAGACGTTGGTAAGGGGATGTCCTAAGTTTTTGTCTACGATGTCAAGTAGGCTATCTTTACGGGTCCATGAGCGCTGGGCTTACTACGGTCGGCCCGGACAAATATCTAGAACCCTGGGCGGTTACGCCCTACCTTGTTTGGTTACTTATTTGCAGTAATTCACTTCCCCAGTTACCCGTTTAAAAAAAGTATGAAAATATATTTTTTAGATGTGCCAGAATAATATCAACTTTTTTTGATTATGTTTTTATTTAGTATATTAATAGATTTAATTAGTAAACTTTAGAAAAGTTAGATATAAACATATAGGAAAAATAAAGACTGAAGTGAACATATAAGAAAAGTTTAGACATAGTATTGAATCTAATTAACAAGATCCGAGATGTTGAATATGTAACAAAATTACAGCTTTTAATCGCAGTTTTATGAGTGACGTGAGATTCGTTTCCTAACTCAACTTGAAAATGCCCGGGATAACTAATATGGGGCGTTTTAGGGGATAACGGGTATCCAGGAAGAACGCCAGGAAACGGGCAAACCAGGATGTTTGATTTGCATCGACCTTGGCAGGGCGAGGTGTGCGTCCCCACACACACCTCGGGGGGTATCAAAGTCCCGATCCAACAAATGGGGTTGGGGCACCGAATTTTCACCAACTGTTGCCTGTAGAAGCAGTTGCTGATTCCAATCTCCTTGACTCCGAGTGTGGGTGTTAGGGTCCCGATCCAGCGGATGAGGGTGGAACGCCTTTGCGCGGATTCCCCGAATGATCGGGTGAATCACAGTCTTAGGGTCAGACCATCGATGATCTTGGATGATCGACGGGCGGTTGAGAAGGTGTGTGGTCTTAGTCGATCAATACCGGCGAGGTATTAAACAAGCATACGACGAAGGTGGCACAGGAGGTGGAAGCAGCGACTCTTGTGGCAGATGAGGTGATGGCGGTAGCTACTCTAATGGCAGAGGAGGCGAAGACGGTGGCAAATCTAGTAGTAGAGGAGGAGTTGACGACAATGGTGAAAAACGCGAAGACGTCGGGAGAGAGATCCATCATGCTTCATTGCTGGCCACGGTGTGGTAGTGGCGACAACGAGAAGCGTTGTAATGGGGACCGATGGGGACAGTAAAGAGGATGGAGGGGAATATTGTATTGATAAAGGTGACGGACATGACAAGACCAAGAAAATCGTAAACAACAACGAATTAAGATCGCATAAAAGGGAGAAGGAGAAAACGGTAACACCATGCTCTCTTGATTCTTTTACTTTGTTTGACTATGTAAATTTGTGTATAAAGTAGGAAAATTTTACAAGAACTTTTAGTAAGTAAAAGTAATTTGACCTCTTTAAGTTTTAAGGCTTTGTGGCGTCTTGTTAGGCCTTTTGTAGATTAGAAGTTTTTGTTTATTCTGTTTTATTATTTGTTGTACTTTGGTGGATTGAAGTTTCTATTTTAGGATTTCCGCTCCCTTTTTTTAAATGTATTTTTTCTCTATGAAAAAAAAACATGGTCAAAATAATTATATTATATTCTATCAAAATATTAAAACCGATTATTTTAATGTAAAAACAATATTATAATAAAATAATTTAGTTCACTTTAACAATCAAGATATCGTGAGTCCTTTAGGAAAAAACTAAAAAAACGAATTAAGGTTTCGATGTCAGGCCGCCGCCATGGGTCACCCCCTTCCTTCCGGCACAATTCCGGACCTCTCCTGCTGTTCCCGGGTTGGGAGTCTCCTTCCCTATCATCGCCCCTTCTATCTGTCCCTGGTGTGGATGAGATTCCGTCCCAAACAAGCTTTGCCCATGAACGTTTCCGTCGATATAGGCTTCAGTCCGTCTTGGGTGGGTCAACCTCGGGAAGACCTGGTACGCTGTCCCCGTTGTCGCTATCTCCGGATCCGCTGACCGGCTCTGGTTCTTCCTCCTCGGGATCTGTCGAGGGAGGCCCTGTCTGGGTCCTCCGCTGACTCGCCGCCGCCAGATATTTCACCCCAGTCCCTAAGGCTGAGCGGGGGTCTGGACGAGATAGCCTCGCAAGGTATATTATGGTACCAATCCCCGCTCCACCCCTTCACTGTCACCATCCGCGTCCCTGTCGTCGGGTCTTCCATCCGGACAGAGGAATTAAGACCCGGGTCCAGGACCTTCGTCTCCACAGGTCAAACAGGATTTAGTACCATGGCATGAAAATGTCGGGGAATGGGGACGGGCCTCCATAAGCAGCAGCTTAGACACCTTCTGCGCGACCACCGTCCTCACCTACTTTTCATGTCGGAATCGCTGCTGGATATCCAAGGTTGCACTATTATATCGCGTTCCCTGGGATTCCAAGAGCATATATGTGTTCCTTATGTTCGAGGGACTCGGGACACGCCGAGTCAAAGGGGATTGGCCTTGTTTTGGGTCTCTAGCGTCACCGTCGAACTCCGGTCATCTTCAGCCCGGTACATTAATGTGGATCTTTCGGCACCGGGGTATGAGGACATTCGACTCATAGGAATTTACGGGGAACCGCGTTGGGACTGGCGGAACATTACTTGGGACTTGATCCGGAGTCTTCATTCCCCCTTGAGACCCAACTGGATCCTAATTGGAGACTTTAATGGGATTCTGGACCCGAATGAAACATGGGGGGGGGGGGGGGGGGGGGGGCGTTCCCGATGAGTCTCATGAATGACTTTTGTTCTATGGTGAGTGACCTATGCCTTGTGGATGTCCCGATTGCTGTTCATCGGTTCACCTGGTTTAGGGGGAGGCGTCACGATGCGAGGATCCAATCCAGACTGGACAGGGCCTTGGTCTCGGACACCCTATTTTCCACTCTTCCGGATCTACATTTCTGTAACACGGGGTCACTACATCGGACCATTGGCCGGTCCTATTGTCCTTGGCCCAACATGGTCCCCAGAAATTCAGATTCCAGTCTTAATGGATTCATGATCCGGAATGTGGTAACCTGATTCAAGGGGCTTGGGATAAGAACCCGGGGATGCCTATTTGTGATGTGATCCAGACAGTGGGCAAGTCTCTGGATAACTGGGGTCGCCAGCATTTTTCGTCAGAATATCAATCACATCAAATGGTGCTAGAGGCGAATTGCAGAACTGAATGGCCGGACAGATAGACCGGGAGTACATCGACGTGAGGCAATTCAGATGCAGTATGAAAGAGCTTTGGGGGAACAGGAGGCGTTCTGGCGTCAGCGGGCGAAGCAACATTGGTTAGCTGAAGGGGATAGAAATACTAAGTTTTTCCAGGAAGCCTGTTCATTTCGGCGGAAGATTAATACGATCCTATCCTTGAAGAATGACAATGGGGAGTCGGTTACTTGGAACACGGGTATACGACAACTAATTGTGGGGTATTTTACTACTTTATTCTCTTCTTCTCACCCCAATCTGCAATGATTCCCCATAAACTTGCCGCCATGCACTACCCAGACCCAAAATTAGGCTTTGCTATCCCCCTGTGAGGCGGCGGAGGTCCGGTTGGCAGTGTTCCAAATGGGGCCAGATAAATCTTCGCGCCCTGATGGTCTAAACCCTCAGTTTTATCAGCATTACTGGACGGTCGTGGCGGATGAGGTGGTGCGATTTATCCAGGAAGTATTGACGACTCGTACGTTTGATCATACTTTGAACGATACCACAATCGTTCTTATCCCAAAGAAATCGGATCCGGATAAGGTAACTGACCTACGTCCTATCGCATTATGTAATGTTATTTTCCGAATCTTATCGAAGGTGTTAGCCAATAGAATGAGGCCCCTATTGGATACATTTATCTCGGGCACGCCAGGGGCTTTTATCCCCGGTCGTTGTATCCAAGACAACATCCTGATTGCCTTCGAGGTCATACATTTTCTCCTCCAAAAGCGTCAGGGACCGTTCTGTGTTATGGCCCTCAAACTTGACATGAGTAAAGCATATGATAGAGTAGAATGATACTTTCTCCTCCGTATAATGACCCGTCTGGGATTCTCGGCGGAATGGATCGACCTGGTCACGTGTTGTATGAAGTTCGTCCACTATACTGTATCATCTAGGGGACGGGAAACACCGAGGCTCACGCCGTCAAGGGGATTAAGGTAGGGGGATCCTCTATACCCTTATCTGTTTCTTTTCTGTATGGAAGGCCTATCTTATTTATTGCGTCAGGCTTAGTCTGAGGGTCGGTTGGGGGGTGTTAGGGTCGCAAGGGGGCCCCGGGAGATCTTACACATGTTCTTTTCCGACATCTGCTATATTTTCTGTCGTGCTACTCCTGAGGATGCTCAGATGGTGAAGGATATTCTCGGTCTGTTTGGTGGCCTCTCGGGTCAGGTTCTGAACCTGGACAAATCTTCAGTCCTGTTTAGCAGAAATACGACTCTACCTATGAAACAAACTTGTTCTCAGATTCTCGAAATATGGGAGACCTCAGAGGCCTCTATGTATCTGGGGGTGCCAAATATGATCGGGAGAAACAGGAATGCGGACATGACATACTTGGGAGATAGGATTATCCAGCGTATTAGATCTTGGGATGGTAAATTGTTATCCCCGGCAGGACGGGAAGTAATGATCTGGTCTGTCCTCACCTCTCTCCAAGTATATGTCATGTCGGTATTCACTATTCCTACTAAGCTTATCCACATGATCCACGTAGCATTGGCTCGATTCTGGTGGGGGTGGGGGTGGGGGAGGGGGGGGGGGGGGGGGAGACGGGTCGCCCGATCATTTGGCAGGACTGGGATAAACTATGTAAACCAAAGGAGGTGGGGGAATGACATTCCGACACCTCAGTGATGTGAATAAATCTCTGCTGGGGAAACATGCTTGGAGCTTGGTCCACCGACCCCATTCCGTGATGGCCCGGGTCCTCAAAGCTAGATACTTTCCAAGGACCATTTTTTTGGAGACAGGTACGGTGGCGACCCAAAGCCTTACATGGGCGAGTAGCTCCAATATATCGTTACCTCTGATTTGCAATAAAATTTCTTCATCTTTCACTCAAAAAAAAAAACAATCAGGATATTTTGGTGATGAGATAACTTTGCAAATTGATTACTAAGCAACCTGTACACTTGTCTATACATCTTATGAATTATGATAAGTGTAATTTTGTCTTAATGTTGACTCAACTGTTGTAAAATCCAAAAGGAACACCATGTTAGCATGTCCCATGTGGGATCCACCACCGAGACCTACAGTAGCCGGTCAATGTTGTCCGAAGCAATTGCAACAAGCATAATGCCAAGTCGCCCACTTCGCAAAATTTGGGATGGTACCCGCCGCTTAGGATAAATTATTATATAGATAATCCCCAATTTGATCTCTTCTTTGGTAAAAATTTTCGGAAATTTTTTAATAATAATATTATACCAAATATTTATTTGCAAGATAAAACACTAGTATAATTTTATTTGTAATATAATGTTTTATCAAACATATATTTACAGGATAATATCTTGATATAATTTTTTTACAATATAGAACCTGCCAAACATTTAACTACAGTTTGGTACTCAACCGTTAATTTTCTGTTATTTTTCAATCCAAAGAATGTAAAATTTTCAAAATACCCCTCACCATAAAATGTTAAAATTGTTTTTCGTTCATCTTCAAAAATTTAAAATCTACGATAAAAAAATCAAATTTGAAAATTAGAAGATAAATAAAGGGAATTTTTGACATTAAATGTTGATGGGTGTTTTGGATTTTTTTTACTCTCTTTAGATGAAAAAATAACAGAAAACTAACAGTTAGGTATCAAGCTGTAGTTAAATGTTTGGTAGGGTATTGTATTGCAAAAAACTTATACCTAGAGTATTATCTTGCAAATAAATGTTTGGTAGGGTATCATATTACAAAAAAATATATCAAGATATTATCTTGCGAATAAATATTTGACAGGATGTTATATTGAAATTTTCTCAAAAATTTACAAATACTAACTCATTATACTCTAACTTTTACCCTTACTAACAATGTTAATTTTTTTCCATCCATTTCTTTTATGATAAAATGAAAAAATATCTTCAATAAGTTTTCAAAAATATATCGCTCTAACATTTAAACAACAACCCTAATCCTAAAGCCTTCTATCCATTTATAAAAGAAACTTATTAATTATATTATTTTCAATCTAAAATGTATACTTTTATCACATTTTAAATTTTAAAAAAAATATATAAAAAATTTAAGAATAAAATTTCAATTTTTTGTTTTAAATTTAATTTAAATTATTTTTATTGAATACTCATTTTAAATTTATCAATTTTACTTTTTAAAAATAAATATAAATTTTAAAACCTTTTTTTTCAAAATTTAATATATATTTTCTATAATATTTGATTGAAGTTATTTTTTAATTTAAAAAATATATAAATCCATCTTCTAAAAATATTTTTATCATATTTTATTTTTACAAATTACACTAAAAACATATTTCATTTGTACTTTAATTAGGTTTTGCTGTTTGTCTTCTTTCTCGGTTTTGTCTGACCCTAAACCCAATAGCCTTCACCGTCCTTCTTTCTTTACCTTGTTACCTTTGACTTACCTAAAACCAAGATTTCAGGTCTGGAGAAGCCCATATCTGAAAACGATGAGTGAATACATATGTAGTAATCCTATTTATAGGGGACTAAAGAAACGAAACATCGAGTTCCATTTACGCCGAGTCTGTAAACTACAATTAGTAAAGTATGCAAATTATCGTACAAAAAGATTTGCTGCTTCTTCATCATTTTCTTATGTTTTACCGTCATAACGAATTGTGCGGGCAGTAGAAGAAAAGAGGAGGATGACTGATGTGCGACGACAAGAGAAAGAAAGGAGATGTAGAAAGTGATGAAAAATCTTCCTCAGAGGTTTCTCCTTCGGTTCACCGCCACAAATTTGTGTTAAAGCTTTTAGAAACCTAAAATGTAGATCTTGGTTGAAGCTTGAAAGATGAGAGGTTGGAACTTGAAAACACAAATTTTGATTTAATTTTGTTTGTTCTCATTTATTTTTTATTCATGTAATAAGTATTTTGAGAAACTAGTTTATTCATTTAATAAGAAAGGATGGATTTAAGGTTATGGTTTATTCTAGGGTTCTTGTATTAAAGGTAATTTCTTCATTTTCAAGAAAACGAACCGTAAAATTTGACAAAAATTGATTTAAAAGCTAACATTTTTATTAGAAATAAAGGTTAATGTAGTTATATGCAATTTTTAAATGTCACGTGAAAAACGTGTATATGTTAGTATAGGAATCTGTAAATACCCCAACATTTTATCCAAGGGCCTCTTTTTTGTTAATTCTAAAAAACAAATTAGAGGAGGTTAGTTTGTCCACAACGATGAAATTTTTTCTTCTTATTATTAGTATCGGTAAGTTTTATTAGTTAGTTTTATTAATTATATGAATTTGTAGTTTTTTAATTAATTAAATACAACTTTTCAACATTAGATTAATCAATTAAAAATATAAGTTGATTAAAATTAACTTAAAAATATATCTAAATACACAAATTTAACATTAAAGTAATACGTACATCAAAATGTCACTGAATCGTTTAAAAATGTTTTCAACAAAATCAACCTTCAACTACCTATGCGTAACAAATTGTGTATTCAGGAAAAGTTTTAAGAAATTATGTTGCGTTCCAAGTATTAGGGCTTGGTGAATTTCTAATGGTGGTGCCTATAACAACATTTCAACATCCTTCTTATCAACATGATCATGTGTGGCTCTTTATTTTTTGAGTTCGTCCTCAACCATCATGCTATGGAGAATTATACAAGTATTCATGATATTTTCCATGGTTCTTCTATCCCACACACGAGTTGGAAGGATAAAAATATGCCAACAAGTTTGAAGAACTCCGAACGCTTTTTTCACACCCTTTCTTGCACCTTTTTGATGTTAAAAAAGCATTATATACTTTGTAGACAATGAGCATAATATAGTTTCAATAAACCAAGTCCACTAATCATAATGATTACAGGTATGTACTCCCTATTTGGTTATTCGCCTCATATCACTTAGCATACAATGTTGAGTCATTCAGTACGTTGATGTCATTGTTTGACCCGATCGTACTGAAAAAGACATGTCATATCCACATGCCCCATGTGAATCGTCCTTGCCATGTGATGAGAATTTTTTTATACTGTCAATGCATGTAGTCAAAGCTTTAAATCATGCTAGAGAATTCCCGTCTCTTGTCGATACATAATAAGAGCCGCATGTCGTGAGAGTTTGGTTGTCTTAAATACTATTGTTGGATTTTTGCAATCAGGTCATTCCAAAGACTTTGCAGGCAATCCATGATGGTTGATACACTTATTCACATTATTTCATCTAGAAAATCAATCACAACCATAAGATAGTATCCAAAGTGCAATCGTGTATTTCTAGTGGGACTGAACCCTAGCACACCTCGAGTGTCGTTCTTTTGAATGAAGTAGTCATTTTGTTCAACCATTCCTGATAATGTGACGAATTAAATGTTGCTTCAACCGCTTGATAAAATAATCATTCATGACTCATTGGTGACCTTATGCATGATCTCAGAATATACTTTTGGTAACGTTTGCGATGGCTTCAGGACGATATACTTTTTACAGTTCCATACTTTTGGTAACCTTAACTTAATAGTTCCATACTATATGTTGCGCTTCTTCGTCAATGAGCACTTGTATTTGATTGGATCCATTGATTTTGGTGAGAGAAAAGAATTTGAGAATTCCGGAAGAGAGATGTCAATGCGTGTGAAATAAATAATAAAGTTACATGGTATTTGTAGATAATTATTTTATTAAATCTTCCGAAGTTACCGTTGTCAATTGTTTTGGTATAAATTCAGACCGTTTTCTAATTTTAAATGATCATATTTTTCAAAATGATGGTCACGTGTCATATTCTCATTGGTTTATTAAAGAGAGATGGTCGACTCAAATTATCGGTATAGACCCCGTTTATAGAAGCTGCTAAGAGCAACCACAATAAGAAAATCACATCCCGGACCACGAAACGTGAGTCGCGATTTAGTAGTTTGCGGTTCGCGATTCGCATGATGTGGCGTGCATGATTAGCGAACCGCAAATCACTAAATCGCGACTCACAAATGTGAGTTGCTGGTTCGCGAATCGTGATTCGCGGCCGACCAATCACGTCTTGACATGTGGCATTGAGAGGGAAAAAATTCAGACTGTTGCCCCCAACGGTCCGAAAAAGCTAAAAAAAATTTAAATACATTTAAAAACAAAAAAAAATTCCCCTTATAAATACCCCTCACCCCATTCATCAAACACCAATATTTCTCTCCAATTTCTCTCTACTTGTTTTCTCAAATTCTCAAATTTCGATCAAAAATATCCGACGACGAGCCTCAAACGATGGAGGAGTTGGAAGCCGAACTTCATGCAATGGAGCAATGAATCCGGTGAAGGAACGATAGAATGATAGAGAGAGCAATGCCAATGATCAACACATGAAGGAAAAGGATCGAACATAGTGAACCTTCCCGACGACAAATTGACAGAGGTCGTGTTGAAGCCCACAACCGATTGATGCAGGATTTTTCGTCGAGCACCCACCCTACAGCCCCCATATTTCGAGTCCCCTCCAGAAATACCATATTGGACACCACCTGAACGATGGCATCAATGAGCCCCCCTGACCTACCGACAATGGTTGGGTGCTCGACTCAGTGTCACAAATGATCTGACCCACCGAAAACTCCAAGATGACCTTGTTGAGCACAAATGAGGTCGGTTTGGAGCGAACCACCGATCAGACGACGACGAGTGAGATGCGTTAATTAATTTGATGTACTAAAATCATTGTAGTTTGATGTATTATTCGAAGGGTAAAAAAATTTCAAGTTTCTTTATCCATTTTAGCTTATTAATTAATTTTGCATTTTAGTTCATTAATTAATTTTATCAATTTTATTTAGTGATTACTGTTTTAAATCTGAATTTAATAAATTCAACAAAAGAATAATTAATTATCCGGTCAGCGTCTACTCAGTACTCTTGCAAATCATGATCCCCATATGTGATTCCCCCATTGTAAAACTCAGCTCAGTTTTAAGGATGTGCTTCACATATCATCTCAGTCACCATATGATTCATGCATCATGATCCTTATATATGATCCATTTTCCGTACATGCTCTAATATTTATGGAGGAAAAAAAACAAAGGCTCACAAGAAAAATACTAGGATTGTGAATGTTTTAATAACACACTTAATTATCAATATATATTGTACGAGAAGAAATAAAATGGAAACCACCTCTCAACATAAAAACCGTGTGAACTAATCCAAGTCATCCAATTTAAAAATTGATGGATGAGATGCAATTGAGTTGTTGACTGCAAAAACATAATACTTTTTGGTAAGTGGTATGAGCTTTTTAGTAAAACTATCATATTATATATATATTTTTTTATCAATTCACTAATTTAACTTTTCTCGATTCGTTTGAACTCCGATTAACTTCAAACTTGCACCAATATTTTTGTTTTTTCAAGGGATTTCTATCAAGATCAGTGATGAATATGTTTTGAAGCACGAAAAAAACGATTTATATATATATATATAGCACTGGTTTTATCAACACTTTACACTGATTTTATCAACACTGAACACTAATTTTATCACCTCATTTTTCAAAACCAAACATGTTTTTTTTATAAATACTAAGCACTAGTTTTATCAATACTAAACACTATGTTTATCACTAAATTACATATGTTTTATCACTCCATCACATGTTTTTTTTATCAACAATATTTTGGGTCTGATTTGAAAAAAAATTATAGCTGGGTAATTTTCATCAATACTTTACACTGGTTTTATCAACACTGAACACTATTTTTATCACATCATTTTCCAAAACCGAACATGTTTTTTTATCACCTCATCACATGTTTTTTATGAACACTAAGCACTAGTTTTATGAATACTAAACTGTTAGTCTTAGTGCCCGTAGTTCAATCCTAAATGTCCAAATGTATATATAATCGTTAGCAATAAAATTAAAGCGGCTTTATATTACTTATGTGTTGGAGTAATATATCGATGCGTGCTCTAATCTATGCCCACCATGCGAATAGAACCATAGGTTGAGATAGATCACACTCGATGGGTCCCTAGTCAACAAAGCTTCACTAGAAGTGACTAGTATGAAAGATGGCTCTTTATGGCTTACGTTCTGTTAGTCATTGGAATGAGATTCCGGGGTCTGATCATAGATATCATGTGGGACATGATATTGGACGACCCGCCCTAAATATGTGCCATAGATTAAGTCATGAACATATTCAGTGTCGTAGCTTGTCATGTATCCTTAGACAAAGGAGTCTTTGTGATCGCTATGTAGTCAACAACTGAGTTTGACCTGAGCCTAACGTTGTCCGTAACAGGGCTTCCATAACGGCCAGGATTTGCTTGGGGACGGGCTACATGAGTGACACAAAAGGAGGCTAAGGAATTTATCCCTCATACTGAGGTATGGGAAAGATATCGGTTCTCGGCCGCTTGATCGAGAGTGACTGAAAGAATAGCATGGCCATGCACATGATACTGGGTATCATATCTTCAGTCATCTCACATATCAAGGAACGGTGATTGAGAATAATAAGGATGACGGCTCTATGCCTTATCTCAATGAGGATATCGGAGATAAAAGGATAATGACAGGGATGACAGAAAGGTTAGAATCGACAAGGTCGATTCGTTATGCAGTGTCAGGCAATACTAAAGTCTCGTTAGTCGCCACTTAAATAGGATCAAGTAAAATGGGATTTTACGTTGATCTATTGACATGCATAAACCTAAGGGTCACACCGGAGGGTGAAACTCATTGACACATTTATGGAGAATGGCCAAAAGGAAGTTGTCTCGGGACATGACCAAAACTGGGTTTTGGGTCATGTGCTCGTAAGTGAATAGTTATTTACGGATCAAGACAAGGCTTGGAGTCTTGGGATTGATCGCGTCGGGTAATGTTGGACATTTCCGGTTTGGAAGGCTTGGAGGCGATGAGCGAATCACGGGACCTCGTTGGAAATGGCCACGGGCCATGTTCCAAGAGGCCCATGAAAGGCCCATGCAACCAAGACCCATGGAACTAATTAATCAAGTCTTGATTAATTAGTACTAAGTAAGGAAGACAAGGATTAAGGTGTTGGTGATTCACTACCTAACCCAATGATGTCTAGCCATACTTTGTCCTATTTACACTTTACTTGAACCATATTTGTCCCATGCCTTTAGTTGGACAAGTATGGGTTTTGTTATGTTTAAGTCATCCTTTTTCAACATAACAAACACAAGACAAGAATAGGAAACACAACTTCTCTCCCCCTTCCCTTGCAATTTCGGGTTTGGCAAGCTCCCACCTCCATTTTGTGTGTTCTTGAGTCCTCAAAGAGAAGAACTACGTGGCTTTGATTCCCATTTGGATACGTAGGCGTCTTGGAGACTCAAGCCAATCATTCGTTAACCGGTGTTCTTGTTTTGGTACGAAATAGTGCTGAATTTTTCTCTTGTGAATCCATTCTTTGTTAGTTTTTTTTTTGATTAGCAATTTTTTATTATATAAAAACCATACAGCTACAAAGTGTAGCTATAGGTCAAGGGCGAGGCCCTCAAACAAACTTACAAACAAAGAGGCTGGCCACAATGGCTCAACCTCAAACTTGTTCCCAACAATGGGAAATATCAACCAAGGTCTTAGAACCACTTACAGCAATTAGCAACATAAACAACAAGTAAACGGGCCAAGCCCAACCAAAGTAAAAAACAAGCCCAAAGGGCAACAGTAGGCAAAACAGCCCATACAAACACAAACCTAATACAACCAAAGAAACAAAGAAAAGACGACTTCCCCGCCTCGAGCCCCACGCAACACCGAGCCAAACCAAACCTGAACCGAACCCTGCAAGTCTTCGCATCGAACAAGGCAAAGATGCAAAAACGAAGAAGAACCGAAGCAGATCCAGAGAAGCACCCCCAACACGCCACCGAATAGAATCCACACCCGCCAGCTTCGTCCCTCATATCTTCCGGGACCAAGTCTTCAACACCCGATGAAAACCATACTTCCTCCACCCAATAACACCATCCAATACCCAGAATCCAAAAAGGAAACCGGGACAACTGTCCCTAATAAACCAGTCTAATCCCTACCCACCATTCTTCTTCCACACGCCGTTAGGCACAAACTCAACATCGGCCAACACCAATAGTTGAGCCCCATCCACAGAAATGAAAATGAGGAAGGGAAGTAAGAGATGGGGGAAAAGAGGGAAAAACCGGTCGAAAAGAATACGGGAAGAAGTTATGGTCAGATCTGTGACTCTCAGATCTCAACGAGATCTCGATAGTGGCCAGCACCAAACCATCGACCCGTGGGGAGAGCCCCGTTCAGTAGAACGAGGTGAAACAGATCTGACCCGGAAGGAGTAAGGAAGAGCAGAAAGAGATCTTACCGAGGTTGTTACCAGGCCCAAGAGCAAAGGGATGAAGAGGAGTTGCTCCCGCAAACCCAACTCGCCAAGTCGAGGAGGAGAAGAACACACACAGCTCCAAGTCTTCCACACCAGGTCAAACTGACCTAAACCCCTCGCCGCTCCGAAGAGGCCCGGGAACCCCCGAGAAACAAATGAGAAAGAGTTGATCTGGTGCAAATAACCCCAGCCACGAGAGAAGCCAGCCGAGAGAGACGGAGAGCCAAACAAAAACCCAGAATCTCGCCATCTACAAACCGTAGAAGAGCGACTCACACCAGATCTGGAGTAGAAGTCGTCGGTGGAGACAAAACCAGAGGAAATCAAGCTGGAGGAAAGGGATGCGAGAGGCGGGAGAAAGGAAAAGGAAAACGAAGGGGAAGAGAAAAGAAGAGTGGTGGCTCACCTGGCCGGAGCCAGATGAGCCACCGACGGCGGCACGCGAGCGAACCCTAGGTTGAAGACGAAAGAGAGTTCTAGAGAGAGGTCAGAGACCTTCTCTCTAGAAAGTTTAATTTATTGTAGATTCTTTGTTAGTTGTTTCATGGTTTTAATCGTCTCTTGGTTTTCCTTGATTTTCCGTTGCGAGTTGGTTCATCTCCAACCCTACCTAGAGACCCAACAGTGGTATCAGAGCCGTGCTACCTTCGGGATTCACAAGACGGTGTTCAAAGTTTCGATTTTGCTTGAAAGTTTCGTTTTTGGCATGTTGTTTTGCTAAATGGTTTGATAACATGTTTTAAATTCTTGTTTATGGATTTAATGCATGTAAAATGAATTTTTGAAAATTATTTCAAATCTGGAAATTTTGAATTTTTTTTTATTTTTTGGGTCTCGGGAGCGGGACTCTCGGGGAGCCGAAACCGGGACCGAACAGGGCTCCGTTGGACGGAGCTAGGCCAAGCATGACCATTGGATGGTTGATATGCCAAGGCTAATTCGTTTTGTTAGTTATGATGAGTTTGGAACCGTCATGACTAACTCGAAGATCAAATGTTCAAAAGTTTCATTTTTGAACGGTTTCGATAAACCGAGCATCAAAATTTTTCGAAACTTGGCAATAATTAAAACCGGAAATTTACATAATAGCCCCGAGCTCGATTTAATTATTTATCGCTTTTCACGGCCTGCGAGCCGTTAGTGTTAATAAGTAATTATTCTTTCAAGGTGTGGTCGTCGAACCACTTGTTTGTAATATTTATTTATTCCCGACCTGCGAGTCGTGTATTAAATTGTAATAGTTTACTCAAGACGAAGAAAGGGCGAAAAGGTCATTTGGTGGCTTTTCGGGTGTTGGCATCAGCTTGGAGTCGGTGGAGCTCAAGAAGCTAGTGGGAGTTAGTTTAGGGGGCTATTATGTGCACATTTATCGCTTAATGCTTGGTTTAGTTTATGCATGATTAATTCTATGTGTTTTTTAGAATTGCATGCTTAACTTTATTTACCGAGCATATCACCTCACATGCAAAGATAAAATTGGAATTTTAATCCTTGTTTGTGAGCCCTTAGAACCGTCATTACATTGGATGTAGTTGACGGGTTTGAAAGAAGAATTACATTGTATATAATTTGAGGCATCATTGCATTTGGAATGTAGTTGATGTGCTCATCGCATCTAGGATGTGCAAAAGTTTTAAACACAACCGGACAAGTAAAAACGGGTCATGTCCGATACCTCCCAATTATCAACACCTTACTACCTCCCCGTCCTATGGGTGTCGTGCGCATTAGCGGAGCATCCATGAGAAAGCGGGGTAGTAGGTTTGGACGACATATGTGGGTGTCGTGCGCATTAGCGGAGCACCTACATAGTGACGGGCCATAGTTGAAAATTGGTGGACCCGACTACGATTCTCAGCCTGAGGTTGAGCTAGTGTAACAAATAGGGTAAGTCGTGTACATAAGTACATACCCTAGCCAAGAGTCACATCTGATGTGATTGGATGGAGTCCTACCTACATAGCTCGATTAAGTGGTGAGCATTAGTTCAGCATAATCGAGTGAATCAAGGATCTTGGTTTCAGATTCTAAAGGTTTAGAATCGATTGTTGGTGTTTAAGCTTGATCTTCATAAAATTTATTCAGTTTACTGATTGAATTTTATCTGTTGTAGATCAAATGGCAAATTCAGCGAACATTAATAGTTTGTCATTAAAAACCATTCTTGATAGGGTCAAGCTAAATGGGACAAACTATTTGGACTGGTAGAAATTTTGAGGATAGTCCTCAAGTCTGAACGCAAAGAATATGTCCTTGACAAGGCTGTCTCTAAGACCATATCAGAGTTACATGAAGTGTCATTAACTGCTGAGAAGAATATATCAGGGATATGGGATCCAAGGATATTTTGTTGGTTAACAAGGAATTGGAAGTGGCAAGGGCGGGGCCCATGCACACTTGGCAGGAAAGATGAGACACCTGAGAATGTCTGCTTCTACTGCCAACATCCTGGTCATTGGAACTTGGATTACAGGAAGTTCACGGCTGATCTGAAGAAGGGCAGTGGGACTGCGCCTTCATCAGATAGCCTGGATGATTTGAGGAAGGGCAGTAGGACTGCGCCTTCATCAGGAAACCTGGATGATTTAAGGAAGGGCGGTGGGACCGTGCCTTCATCCGGTATTAACTCTATAGAGCTACATCTCTCTACTTCCAAAGATTCATGGGTATTAGATACCATGACTGAATCTCACATATGCACTAACGAATAGTGGCTGAAAGTAGAAGAGGTTTGGAAAGCACGAAGTGGACCTCAGAGTTGTGGCAACTGCTGTAGGATCCATGAGTCTTGCTTTGCCAAGTGGACTTGTCTTAGTATTGTATAATTTATATTGCATACCTACTTTTAGTAGGAAAAATATATATGTATCCTTGTTTGACAAGGAAGGATATAATGTTAATATTGGAAATGGAGTTTTCAATGTTCTATGCAATGATATGTTTTATACCAGTACTAACTTTGTTGGAGGATTGTACATATTAGATATGGATAACAATGTCTCAAGTTCTATATATTACGTTAATATCAAGAGGTCTAAATCCAACGATTTAAACCTAACTCTGTTATGGCACTGTCATTTGGGTCGCATAAACAAGAAGTGCCTATCAGCACTTCAAAAGTGCGGGCTTTCAGGTTCATTCGAATTCCATTCGATCGATAGGTGGAAGGTTTGTTTGATGGGCAAAATGACTAAAGGGCCCTTTATCGATCGCGATGAAAGGGCGGGTGAATTATTGAGGCTGATACACTCGAATGTGTGTAGACCAATAAGTTCACTTGCCAAGAGGGGTTTTAGCTACTTTATCACATTTACTGATGATTACAATAAATATGGTTTTGTCTATTCGGTGAGACATAAGTTTGAAGCTTTTGATAAGTTCAAAGAGTTTAAGACTAAAGTAGAAAACCAGCTCGACAAAGGTATTAAGACACTTCGATTGGATCGAGGTGGAAAATACTTGACCACAGAGTTATTAGATCATCTAAAAGAGAATGGGAACCTTTTGGAATGGACTCCTCCTGGGACACTGTAGTTGAAATGTGTAGCCAAATGGAGAAATCGGACATTGTTGGACAATGGTCCGTTCCATGATTAGTTGGACTGATCTCCCAATCTCTTTCTGGGGTTATGCTCTAGAGACGACCGCATTCATAGTGAATCGGGCTTCGACGAAGGGTGTGGAAGGGACACCATTTTAAAAATGGTACGGGATGATGCCCGCTTTGTCCTTCCTAAAGATTTGTTGTTGCGAGGCTTATGTGAAACATTTGGTTTCGACTAAGCTTGAACCAAGATCTGAGATATGCACCTTCGTGTGGTATCCCAAAGCAACAAGGGGATACTACTTCTACAATCCCAGTGAGAACATGGTGTTTGTCGCTTGGGGTGGGGCCTTTATGGAAAAGGAGTTTTGTTTCCAAAGACGTCACTGGGAGGACTGTGCATCTCGAAGAAATTCAGGATGGTACATATCTGTCTAAACCAATTGACAACCCAGTAGAAAGAAGCCAGAGATTGTCGTAGAGTAAGAACCAATTCCCGTTACAATTCCGGAAGGTCCAAGGCGATTTGAAATGATCAATCTTCCACCTCCAATATATGGTATCCGGAGGTGACAATGAAGTCATGGTGGATCACGATGATCCAGCCACCTTTCAAGAAGTCGTGGATGGGCCCGACTCCGAGTTATGGCTGGGAGCCATGAGGGAGGAAATGCAATCCATGTTGGACAACCGAGTCTGGGAACCGATTGATCCCATCAATGGTGTGACGACCATCGAATGCAAATGGATCTTCAAGGTGAAGATGGACATGGACGACAACCCTCTGACCTACAAAGCTCAACTGGTGGCGAAAGGTTATAGGCAGATCCAATGGATTGACTATGAGGAAACCTTCTCCCTAGTGGCTATGGTCAAAATCGATCCAAATTCTTCTTGACATAACTGCGTATCATAATTACGAGATATGACAAGTGGATGTCAAAACCGCTTTCCTAAATGGAAATTTGACTGAGTACGTTTGTATGTCTCGGCCCAAAGGTTTTGATGATCCGAAGAATAAGGGAAAGATGTATAAGTTGTTGAAATCCATTTATGGATTGAAACGAACTTCTCAGAGTTGGATCCTTTGTTTTGATGAAGCTGTAATTGGATTTGGCTTAATCAAGAACGAGGATGAATCTTGCGTTTATAAGAAGGCTAGTGGGAGCAAGATTACCATTCTGGTTCTCACTGAAAACGACATCCCAACCTTGCACGAGGCTTAAGCTTGGTTGAGGAAGTGTTTTTCAATAAATGACTTAGGCGATGCTTCTTATATCTTAGGGTTTAAGATATGTAGAGATCGCACCAAGAGGGTCTTGGAATTAAGTCAGGGAACCTATGTGAACAAGGCATTGAGTAGATTCTGAATGCTCGATTCAAAGAAATTATTCTAACCCACTAGTCATGGCATTTATCTCAGCACGACTCGGTGCCTTAAGACAGCTGATGAGCTGAAAAGGATGATGAGAATCCTATGCGCCTGGGGGCATGATCGATCATATATGCCATGACATGTATGAGACCGGACGTCTCGTAAGCCTTATGTTGTACCAGTAGACATCATTTTAACCCGGGGGAAAGATGATGCTGAACTAGTCATCGAAGGATGAGTAGACGCTAGTTTTCCAAGACAAATCCAGATGACTTTAGAAGTCAGTCAGGATATGTGTTTACGCTGAATGACAGAGCTTTAGCTGGGAAAGCGTAAAGCAAGATACCATTGCCGAATTTACGATAGAGGCCAAGTACATGGATGCTGTAGAGGCAGCTAAGGTGGCTATGTGGATTTGGAAATTCATGGCAGGGCTGGGTGTAATTAAAAACCCATCCAGCCCGGTGAATCCATTTTGCGACAACACAAGGGCCATTGCGCAAGCTAAAAGCCCAGATCGCATAACAAATCCAAACATGTACTGCGGCGTATCCACCTCATCAGAGAGATACTGAACTGAGGTGAAGTGAAGATAACCTATATTGCAACAGATGATAACATAGCCAACCCTTTGACTAAGGCAGTGTCACTGCTTGAACATGTCACACATGTATAGTTGATGGGGACATATTAGAGTTTAGATTGGAACTAGGGCAAGTGGGAGATTGTTAGACTTAGTGCCCGTAGTTCAATCATAAATGTCCAAATGTATATATCATCGTTAGCAATAAAATTAAAGCGGCTTTATATTACTTATGTGTTGGAGTAATATATCGATGTGTGCTCTAATATATGCCCACCATGCGAATAGAACCATAGATCGAGATAGATCACACTCGATGGGTCCCTAGTCAACAAAGCTTCACTAGAAGCGACTAGTATGAAAGATGGCTCTTTATGGCTTACGTTCCGTTAGTCATTGGAATGAGATTCAGGGGTCTGATCATAGATATCATGTGGGACATGATATTGGACGACCCGCCCTGAATATGTGTCATAGATTAAGTCATGAACATATTCAGTGTCGTAGCTTGTCATGTATCCTTAGACCAAGGAGTCTTTGTGATCGCTACGTAGTCAACAACTGAGTTTGACCTGAGCCTAACGTTGTCCGTAACAGGGCTTCCATAACGGCTAGGATTTGCTTGGGGACGGGCTACATGAGTGACACGAAAGGCGGCTAAGGAATTTATCCCTCATACTGAGGTATGGGAAAGATATCGGTTCTCAGCCGCTTGATCGAGAGTGACTGAAAGAATAGCATGACCATGCACATGATACTGGGTATCATATCTTCAGTCATCTCACATATCAAGGAACGGTGATTGAGAATAATAAGGATGACGGCTCTATGCCTTATCTCAATGAGGATATCGGAGATAAAAGGATAATGACAGGGATGACAGAATGGTTACAATCGACAAGGTCGATTCGTTATGCAGTGTCAGGCAATACTAAAGTCTCGTTAGTCGCCAGTTAAATAGGATCAAGTAAAATGGGATTTTACATTGATCTATTGACATGCATAAACCTAAGGGTCACACCGGAGGGTGGAACTCATTGACACATTTATGGAGAATGGCCAAAAGGAAGTTGTCTCGGAACATGACCAAAACTGGGTTTTGGGTCATGTGCTTGTAAGTGAATAGTTATTTACGGATCAAGACAAGGCTTGGAGTCTTGGGATTGATCGCGTCGGATAATGTTGGACATTTCCAGTTTGGAAGGCTTGGAGGCGATGAGCGAATCACGGGACCTCGTTGGAAATGGCCACGAGCCATGTTCCAAGAGGCCCATGAAAGGCCCATGCAACCAAGACTCATGGAACTAATTAATCAAGTCTTGATTAATTAGTACTAAGTAAGGAAGACAAGGATTAAGGTGTTGGTGATTCACCACCTAACCCAATGATGACTAGCCATACTTTGTCCTATTTACACTTTACTTGAACCATATTTGTCCCATGCCTTTAGTTGGACAAGTATGGGTTTTGTTGTGTTTAAGTCATCCTTTTTCAACATAACAAACACAAGACAAGAATAGGAAACACAACTTCTCTCCCCCTTCCCTTGCAATTTCGGGTTTAGCAAGCTCCCACCTCCATTTTTTGTGTTCTTGAGTCCTCAAAGAGAAGAACTACGTGGCTGTGATTCCCATGTGGATACGTAGGCGTCTTGGAGACTCAAGTCAATCATTCGTTAACCGGTGTTCTTGTTTTGGTAAGAAATAGTGCTGAAGTTTTCTCTTGTGAATCCATTCTTTGTTAGCTGTTTCAGGTTTTTAATCGTCTCTTGGTTTTCCTTGATTTTCCGCTGCGAGTTGGTTCATGTCCAACCCTACCTAGAGACCCAACATAAACACTATGTTTATCACTAAATTACATGTGTTTTATCACCCTGTCACATGTTTTTTATCAACACTAAACTCTAGTTTATCATTCTGATTATCAAAATTGAACATGATTTTTATCACCTCATTACTTGTTTTTTATCAACATTTTAGTAGTAGTTTGATCACCCTAGATATAAAACAATTATTAGTGAAGATTTATCAACACTCAACATTATTTTTATTACCTCAATATAAATTTTTATTTTCGTGCTTCAAAATGTATTCAATATGCTACTTGATAGATAACCTTTGGAAAAATAAAAGTATTGACGCATGAAGTTAATCGAAGTTCAAACGAATCGGGAAATATTAAATTAGTGAATTGGTGAAAAAAATGGAAAATTATCCACATGACACCATGCTATTACAATTATTATTATTTTGATCAAAACGAGGTAGTATAATAAATTAAAGGTGTTTACAAGACAAGCAAACACTGGAACAATGAAACTGAAAAGACATGAAACATAAGAGTAAAAGTAAAAGCGCTCCAGGTATTCTTTGTCTGGAGGGAAATACTGTGGTAGCGTCTGATGACACCGATAGAGCGAATCCAAACGAGGGGGTAAGGGTTGAGCAGACCATTGTCAAAGATTTGTTGTGGTGGATTGGGTACTCCCCCGGGGTGTCACCGTGCGTCGCCCTCCCTTGACTGATAGTGGTAGGGCTCTTAAACGCGAGATTGTTAACCTCCGAGCTGGTAGGGAAGCACTATGTCGACTTTTGGTGGAACCGCTGCCACCTTAAGTTTGGAGGGGCGGTACAGCCGACCGACCCCCCTCTAGACCTCTTCGGACTCATTCCGCGAGACGAGGGTGCTTTGGAGCCCCCCGTCGCTATAAATGATGCACCATCTGAGCATTAACCCGACCCGACCAAGCCCCAAAAGCAATTGGCCGCTCCAGTACCTAATCAGGCTGCAAATCCTAGCCCCGGTCCAAACCACGACCCAACTAGAAAACGTGTACCGTCCCCATCGTAGCCTCCGACCCGCCCCCCATCTGGATCCGCAACCGGGTCTAAGAGAGCTCTTGGTCGGATCCGGGTACCAAACCGACCCGATACCCCAACCCACCCACCCGCCGGACCTGAGGTGCCCGACCCATCAACATGCCTTCTCTCCCTCGGCCTAGGTCGTCTGATCCGTTCCCTTGAGCTGGCCCTCTCTGCCCTGAACCCATCAGCCCAGCCCGTATATCGACCTCACCCCTTCCACCTAGGTCGTCCCTTGGCCCAGCCCAGGCCCGCCTTGCGTCCACCAGCAAGCCCGACACAACAGGCCCAGACGGCCTGTCATCCTCGAAACCCTCGTAGGTTCCTTACAAGGTCGCCGCCTCCATGTGGTCGGCACGTTCTACGACGACTCCTGTCTGACCGTTTGTTGCGACGATATGTTGACCACGTTGATCGGAGTCGGAGTGAAGAGGTTATCCTCTTCATCTACCGCCTCCACTTGCCGTGTCGTGAGAGTTCCCAGTGAAAATGCCTCGACGACGATCCCATCCTCCTCCACAATTCCCTAGGCTTATCTAAACCGGCATGACGGGGTCTAGGCCCTATCACCATCGTCCTTCTCAATATCCCCCTCCTATACGCTGGGTGATGCTCCTGGAAACGACACCCAGACCCTCGCATCACCTCCGACCGATCACCTTCTTCCCGGATAGCAGAAAAACACATCTGGTCCCTCTCCTCCGGCGCCCTCGGCGAACCAGAGCGGGACAGACCATACACCGGAGATTGGGACATCACCGGCGACCCGTTGCTCTCCTTCTCCGTCTCCATCGAAGGTTTCGACGGTGATTGGACTTCCCTCAGCAGCTCCACGCCGAAACCTCCACTATCGCAAAACTCTTGACTTCTCTAGGGTTTGAGAGAAAACAAAAGCAGCGTAATTTTTTTTGCCTACTCTTGTTATGCTATTACAATTATGTTTTTGCTTATGTGAGAAAGAATGAAAGTGGCATGAATTTTAGGTGGGATTGGGATGATGATGTGCCATCATGGTGAATGTTGGATCTTAAGAGTTTTTTTATCAGCGAAAGCAAATTGAAATTATCTTTTGAGGCAAAAGAAACAAACAATAAATCCCAACCTAGCTACAGTTAGAGAAATATCGCCATAAAAAGAGAAACAACAGCCAAGTGAAAGAACTAAGTCCAATACAAGAGTAATCAAGAAGTGAAACGAGCCAGTGTGATCGGCAAGTGTGAATGAATGTAGGCCCACAGAGGATTGTCCTTGTAAACTGAGATGGAATTGCTGAGATGTGAAAGTGAAAGAAACAAAGTTTGTCCTTGCTGAGTAGAGGACATGTGAGTGAGCCAAATGAGCCAAATCTTCAAGCTTTACTGTGATGAAATTGAAAGAACAAGTGTTTGTCCTAATGTAATGAGCTGAAAGGTAAATGAATTGGAGATGTGTATGTGCCAAAACCTTGCAACATTGTTGTAAAGAAGCGATCCGTAACAAGAGACGAGCAGAACCAAAAATCCAGAACCCCTAGCAGCAAAGAACTCAACTAGTCTCAAGCACTCTGAACCCACATCGGCGAATAACGCACATCTACCAAATCCTAACGATCAACCAGCCAGGGGTGTGAAACGCGTCCCATAGCAGAACGAGGAAGAGATGGCGTGACTCACCGGAGGAAAGGTCGGAGGAAGCAATAAGACCCGAAGTTTGGGCGGTCCCTTGGAACAGGGGTCTAAAGGAGCAAGCGCCAAGAGGACCATCAGAACCAGATAGAAGATAACTTCAAAACCAGAGGCCAACTACCAGAACGACCTCGAAGAAGAGACACCCGAGACCAAGCCGGACTAACAGAGAGTCTCTAATCCTTAGCCTGAAGGGACATAACTATTCCATGCTCATTAGTGCCGGCGGCAGGACCGCCTCGGCTGAGCAAACCCAAATACCAAGTGAATCCAAACTGAAGACTTCAGAGCAGAGCTAACAAAGCCCTAAGAAACTCGCCGGCGACCAACCCCTTGACCGGCGAGCTCGACCAACACCTATGGTCGAGAAGAAGCGAAGTCAAGTAAAGTGGATAAGATGGAAAAGGAAGGAGGAGTTTAACCCAACAAGAACAGGGAGAAGATCAAACCTTCAAAGTAGACCTTCATCAAGACCCAAAAAATGAGCATGAACCCAGTCCTCCTCACGTTCCGGCCAACCCCGAGCAACGATGAAATGGAGGACTCTGAAATTTCTTCCGGGCACAAGGTAGAGTTGAAGGAAATTCCGATCAGAACTCTGGAACACGAACAACAGGAAAGAGACAAAACTGAATCGTAACCTCGGAGAAGAAGATCCTACGAGCGGCGGGGAACGAGGCTAAGAACAACCGAGGAAAGGAAGAAGTAGTTTTGACCCCCTCGGGACAGATCTACAACGGATCCACCATATACGAACCGACAACCCCCACAACGGCGAGAACTCTCCAAAAACGCAACGATCCAGACCGAAATCGACGAGTAAACGCCTCCTACGGCCAATTAAGGAGAGAAAACCCATAAGCGCAGCCTACCAGTGAGAACAGTGACGCTGAGAAGACGAAGCCGACCACAAAAACCGCGCCAACGAACCCCGATCTTCAACGATCCTAGTCTGAGAAGGATTGGAAGGTAGTCCCACGGCCATATCTGAGTCAAGATGTCGCAGAAGAGGAGAGGCAGTAATCGAAAGAGGGTGGAGGAGGAGAGAGGAGGAAGGGTAAGAAGGATTGGGAGAGGGGAAGGGGGCTTGAAGAAAATGAACGACCGTGACCTCGTGGCCGAAGCCACGAGGCCACCGTCGTGGGCGGCGGTGGATCTGGAAAGGTTTAGAGAGAGGTAGGAGGGAAATTTCTGGAGGGGTTGGAAGTTAATGTACCATTTTTGGATCTTAAGAGTGTGTGGGTTAGATGAGTTCACATAGTTTTTAAGATAAGAGAGATTTCTATTAGATTTATCCTCTATACATACAGTACTATTGTTTTTCTTTTTGACGTTGTTCTTAAAATATTAGGTGTGTATTTTTTTTTTGAACAAAGGGTGCAATTTTATTACTTAAAATCGATTACATTAACCTGCATCAGGGAACAGGCTCCCCGACCAGAGAGAAGGTCAGAAAGATGAACAATAGTTCTCTGATCCTCATAGTACCATAACTGTCATAGACGGTATTGTGATGCCTCATGGGCAAAGACAGACTACGGAGAGGGAGAAGAGGGTACTGGAGATCCTGAGGGACCTCAATAGTAATAGTGATGGTGGGAGGCAAAGCATCGTCTTGGTCAGGCCAGTCCCTGATGCTCCCCTCCCTAGAGAAGTCCTTGATTCTCTGATCGATATGCATTGATCCTGCAAAGACAAACTCAAACAAAATAAACGAAACCCTTTCGATTAGCTAGAGTCATAATCGTGAAAGGGGATAAGGGGGTTGCGGCGGTGGAGGCCAGGGAGAAGGACGCGCCGGCTGCGACAGAGTCGGCTGCTGCAACTTCAGGGACGCCTCTAGGGACGGCGGCGACATCAGAGACGACGGCTGCATCCGAGGCGGCGACAACAGCAGGGGCGACGGCGTCAAGGACGGAAACGACAACATCAGGGATGACGACTGTAGAGACGGTAACCCCTGGGACAAAGGAGGGACCGAAACAGATCGGGAGATGCTCCGTTGGTGGCGGGAGGCGACCAACGTCGCGGTGGCTAGGGATGACTTGAAAGAAGCCCTAGTAGAGAATTTTTTTGCAAGATACAAGGAGAAATTGTAGAAAGAAGATTTAGCAGAAGAGAGAAAAAGAGTCATGGCATAAACTATGGCCATTGGCATAACCATAGCCATGGGGTATAGACGGCGACATGACTCTCAAAACCCTAACAGAGATAGTCTTTTAATTCTATTCTTTTTCTTTGTTGACCATATTTTCATCAGGTATATGTTATTTTTAAATTTTCTGAGTAATGAAATTTTGTTTTCGTTCTTTTCTTTATTATTTAAAGCTGAATGAAAAAGATTTTTCGATAACATTTATTTGAGATGATATATATATTGACATTGACCAGCCAATTTACACCGTCCATAATATTGTACACAAAACTATTTTTTAAGACCGTATATATAACTCTTTTGTTAGGTCTATTTTGATTATAAAAATTAAAAAATTAAGAAAAGTCAACACTTCTACATAAGTTCATAGAGTGTCCAAGTTGCAATTCAATTTTCAACCACTAGTGATGATTTGGATATTTATGACATAGTCGGAAAGGTTGACGTCAATCGTAATAAGAGAAAGTACCTAACAAGCAAAAATCATCATTTTTATTTTGAATCAGGTTGAATCATGAAAAAGATAGATCATAGTCATCCCATTTTAACACACATACTTCCAAAGACTAAAATACAAGTTTAATGATAAACATAACAGAAAACAACCTAATTTTTGTCAAGGGTTCGGTATAAAGTCGTTATTTGCAAAACAACCATATGCTATGATAGAACTACAAATGGCGTCTATTAGGGTTTTTTCGCGCCGCCTCTCTTCACAACAACGTCGTTCTCCTTCTTTCCGACGGTGTTCCAGTCTTACTTTCTCACCGTCAGGGCGTGCGTCATCAAACCCCTCTTCTCCAACCTCGCCTACCACATGCCTGAATGCGATCTGCTCGCAAGGTTTCGTGGGGGAGCCAATTTTGGGATTACAATCGTCCGGCCAGGCTTCGAACATGGTTTAACTCCTAGCTTCCCAGTTTCCGTTAAAAAGTCCATCACATATTTTCTCTAAGACTTGTTTCCGTTAATGATATCTTCATTAATAGGATAGTTGGGAAGCCTTAATCCTTATGTATAGGTAGTTGTATCTTGTGCATAACCTAATCAAGTTGAATGAGAACAATTTCTCATTTCTACATGATATTAAAGCAAGTTTCAATCATTGGTTAGATTGGAGTGAGTTGTTGCTTTACTCACTCGTTAAATTATGATTTAACGGGTGGGTAAGGCATTACATAATGAGCATCACCTCTTCCTTTATCAGCACACATGGCGACAAGCCTTTTTCCATAACTTGTTTTTGCTCAGCCGCACATGAACAGTACCCTTGTCGTGAACAGTACCTCCTACCTTGAACAATACACACCACCGCTGCCAATCACGTGCCGAGACCACCCTAGTGTATTCTCCTACTAGTTATTATTCTCCCATTTTTTTCAGCTGTACCACTTTTGGTTTTGAGTTTTTTGTTAAGTAATGCTACCTATATGTGTAATGGTTGTTGTTAGAGACGTGCTACCCAAGTGTGTAGCAGTTGGTCAGCCTCAGTGTGTAGTCCACTAGTCTCTGTTCCAAGATGCCCATGTATGCATCGGTAAAACTCAACTCCAATGATGTTTCCAAGTGTGTATGTTAAGCTTATATGGGAATGATGTTTATTTTTTGTCACGTGCAAGACTTGTTATGTTATTGACTTGCACGCGAGGGGGATTGTTAGAATATGAATTAATTATGAGTAGTTAAAGAGTCTACCATTAGCTAGATAGCTTGGAGGTGAAGAGTCTACCGTTAATGAGGTAGTTAGATGTTAGTGTTATTCTTTATAAATAGAGAGCTATTCTTGTTCTTTGTATAAAGTTATCATCAATATATTATCTACATTTCCTAGTTTTACAGCGACGAATACATGAATTGTTGGAAATGTTGTTTAGGGTTTATGGTTTAGGTTTAGGTTTAGGTTTTTACAACCTCTTGGCAAACGATATGAGGTATCTTCCGTCCTAATTGTAGTTGACCAACCTTTAGCGGACGTTTGGCCGCCTTGATCGATTACTTACTTCTTTTAAATGAACCCTATGTTTCGTATGAATATTATAAACAACATTTTAGATATATTAAACAATTTTGATTTCCTAACGACGATAAACTATAAATCTTTGGCTTCTAAATCTCTAGTTTCCCCATCGCCGTTTGTGCTTTCGGGGATCCTTATAGCTTACCATTTCATCAAAGCATGCATGTTTGATGTACTTCGTCAAATAAGTTTGCATGTCTCAACTCATTTTTGTCCAACACTATTTCCTCCTTTCACCGCGGAACATGATATGATCTATCATCTTCCATCATATGAAAAAGAGGAAGGGTACGAGCCACATAATGAATTTCATGGTTTCGAAACAGAAGATGATGGTATAAATAATGTGTAAAGATTTCATTCATTTTAGAAGACCACAATTTTCTAAATATGTGTTGATCTTCTATGAATGTTCTTTAATATATATTGTATTTTCAATGTTTGATTTCTAAATAGTTGTAATGGATAATAGAGGAAATAAGATAAATCGGTTAGAAACTCCTCTTATCCTAAAAATTGTGAGAACCATTTTAGCCATACATACCTAAGATCCAACATTTACCATGATGCCACATCATCACACATAATTCACCAAAACACATACATAATTATTCTCTTTCACATAAGCAATGACATGGTGTCATCTGGACAATTTTCTATTTTTTTCTTGACCAATTATGCTTCATTTGAACTTCGATTAACTTCAAACTTGGGCCAATATTTTTTTATTTTTCTAAGGTTTATCTATCAAGTAGCATATTAAATAGGGTAAACTACAAATACCTACCCCAAACTTGTAGCGTTTAACTGATATCTACACTAAAGTTTTTTTTAACTAATACCTACTGAAATGTTTAGTTATCTAACTGATACCTACCATAAAGTTTTTTTCAACCGATAGCTACTCAGATGTTTAGCTAAAATGATGAAAATACCCTCAACTACATTTCAGTAAGTATTTAAAAAAATATTTAAAAAATCACTTTTGATAGGTATATATATGTACTTATTAAATCACTTCAGTTTTATTTTTTAAAAATCATTTAAAAAATCATTGAGGGTATTTTCGTCATTTTAGCTGTCTGCTTGGGCTATCAGTAAATAACTAAACATCTGAGTAGGTATCAGTTACAAAAAAAAACTTTAGGGTAGGTATCAGTTAAACGCTATAAGTTTGGGGTAGGTATTTGTAGTTTACCCTATTAAATATAGGGAAAATTACACATAACCTACCTTACTATCACATTTTTTTCCACATCACCCCCTTAACTATTTTTTTTTGACATTTAACACCCTTAACTTCTTATTTTTTTTCACTTTACTCCAGCATTGTTAACTTTCCATCCAATGGATGTCAAAATCTAAAATACCCCTCACTTACCATTAAATTTTCAAAATCATACTATCAGTTCAACAAAACCTAAACAGTATGAAATGTCCATACTAACCTTTAATATCTTTCAAATTTACAAAATCTACCATCATTTTTTTAACTTTTCATTCAATCTTGTTTTATTCTTTTATTTTATATAATTATTTTTTTTCTTTATTTCACTATTTCATTAGGTCATTAAAAATCATATTTTTTTCATTATTTTTCTTTTCTTATTTCAATATTTATTGTATTAATTAATTTTTAATAATTCTTTTTCTTTAATTTTTTTCTTATTTTTTTCAAGAACAAGATTTTTGTTCCAATATTTTTATTTTTTATTTTAAATGATTTTTATCTAAAATAAATAAAAATATTATTTCTTATTCACATACTTCCACAAACATGTTCTCATCAGATAGGATACCCTGAATCATGTAAGCAAAGGTTTACAAGAGAAGGTAAAGATTGATCTTGTAATAACCACTCCCGGTCAACGCCAGTCAAACCTGCGAAAAACAGGAAAATTTAAAAAATTTAAGACAGACACTTAATTGAACCTAAAATGACCCCGAGAGTCATACCAGACTTAAGTTGACCCCGTTATCGACCAAAGTGTGTTCCGGGGGACTCAGGGCAACTTTCTGATCAATTTGGGAAATGTTGACTTTTCGCTGGAAAAGTCAACCGAGCGACGTTTTGGTCCATTCAAGGACCGTTTTGGATCCAAAAAGCTTAGCCGTCGTCGCAGCGGTCTTAGTTGAGCCGTTTCCTTGTAGCCCGTCAAGTTTCGTAGTTTCTTGGAAAAAGTGCCCGTTCGGGGCCCGAAACGTCCGATTTTCGTGAATCTGATTGGAAAATACCTAGTAGATATTTTTTCAAAAGGTGTGGGACCCACCTTGCCAATTGTCAACCAGGTGGTGGTGTTAGGTTTTGGGGAGAAAATGAGAGGTGATTGGTTAATAGGGTTCAACCAAGACAAAAAAGAAAAGAAAAAAATAGAAAAAGAAGAGAGTGGTTTAGAGAGAGAAGGAGAAGGAGAAGAAGAGAGAAAGGAGAGAAAGTTAGGGTTTGGAGGCACTATTCACGTCATCTAACCCTTGGATCGTCTCAAAGTTCGAAGAATCAAACTCTTCTCGTCTTCCTCTACGGTATACAACAAACCGATCTTCGATTTGTCATTTTCTAAATTTAGGTTTTGGTTTGAAACTATTAGTTTAACGTTGTTTTGATGTTGGGGGAGTGTTGGAGACGTTTTGGAGGTGTTTGGAGGTGAAATTTGACATTTTCCGGTGACCGGAAGCTCGGGAGGAGCTCCGGCCACCGTGGGTGGTGGCCGGCCGGCCATGGGGTGGCTGGCCGGAGCTGGGACCAGCCACCACCATGGTGGTCGGGCCCCAATTTAAACCCTAGGGCCCACGGCCAAGTTGGGCCGGGTGGGGCCCACGTGCTCGGGTGATCGGGTTTTGTGTTCGGGTAGTTTAAAACGTTCCCCGGACCATTTATCCATAACCGAATCGAAATTTGGAATTAAAATGCGAAAGTTGTAATTATCGGGTTTAGAAACTTTAAACATCAATTAATTGACTCGGAAGTCGGAATTTGATTCCGTTGAGTGCCTAGGAACCCTTGAATTATTCTAAGACCGTAGAAACGAAAACGGGAATTTTCGGAGCCCCGGAAGGGCATTTTCAAAACCCGGGCAGATTCGCCATGTCGGGCGAATCGGGCCTTTCCGGGTCCAATATCGACAATGTCGAGTAATTGAGGAGTTTGGGAGTGATCGACATTGTCGGGGTTACTTTTGGGCGTCAGGTTTATTAAAATTCAGCATTATGCCTGCAAGCTTAAAAGCGTTTAAAAATTGTGTTCTTTTAGATCGTGCTGCGAATCGAGGCAAAGGAAAGCTAGGCGAGTGACGGAGATCACGCCGGGGCTTATTTGGGCACTTCTGGAGAACACGCACGAGGTAGGGAAAAGTAGTCGGATCTCGGCTCTGACTAGGGAAAGTTAACAGTAGAATTGCATGTGACACCGGGGTGTCGTGGGTTAAGTAGGTTTATCGAATATTAGAAAGGCATGATACGGGAACGTAGCGAATATTAGAAAAGCATGTGACACTTAGTAGTGTCGTAGGAGCAGAGAACTTATCGATGTTAGAATTACTGGAGGCATATGACCATGCCCGGAGGTTGATTGTGAACTTATCGATATTAGGAGTACTGGAGGCATATGACCATGCCCGGAAGTTGATTGTGAAACTGTTGATATTAGGACTGTTGGAGGCATTGGTTATGTCGGAGGTTGATTGTG
Organism: Erodium maritimum; assembly: GCA_963921825.1. Classification (NCBI taxonomy): domain Eukaryota; kingdom Viridiplantae; phylum Streptophyta; class Magnoliopsida; order Geraniales; family Geraniaceae; genus Erodium; species Erodium maritimum. The sequence continues at coordinate 35,614,693 of OY997589.1, forward strand.
TATGTTGTGTCTTGGGTGGCCATGAGAGCTCGTGGTTTACTGTTGTGTCTTGGGTGGCCATGAGTGCCCGTGGGTTTGTTGAGAGCCCGTGTTTTACTGTTGGTGTCTTGGGTGGCCATGAGTGCCCGTGGGGTTGTTGAATCCGTGTCTTTACTGTTGGTGTGTCTTGGGAGGCCGTGAGTGCCTATGGGGTTGTTGAGCCCGTGAGTTACTGTTGGTGGTTTTGGGAGGCCGTGAGTGCCCATGGGGTTGTTGAGCCCGTAACTTACTGTTGGTAGTTTTGAGTGGCCGTGAGTGCTCGTGGGGTTGTTGAGCCCGTAAGTTACTGTTGGTGGTTTTGAGTGGCCGTGAGTGCCCGTGGGGTTGTTGAGCCCGTGAGTTACTGTTGGTGTATCTTGGGAGGCCGTGAGTGCCTGTGGGGTTGTTGAGACTGTGTTTTATGGTTGGTGTCTTGGGTGGCCATAAGTGCCTGTGGAGTGTTGAACTTGTGTTGTTGCTGTTTGTTGAACTTTGTTTGTGATTGTGATTGTGGTTAAATGAGGTTGTGGGCCCGCTTCATGAAACGGGGGTCCTCGATCACACGCGTCTGCATGTTCAGACGGGGTAGGGGGCCCGCCCGTCAGTAAAGGGGTCCTGGCCGCGCGTGTGTGGTTCGGGGTTGTGAGTGTGACAGGTCGACCGCCTGGCCCGACTTTATGTCGCGAAAGCGCGTGAGAGAGAGAGGTTACTGATACAGGTCGACCTCCTGGCCTGAGTGGTTCGGCAAAGCGCGTGATTGAGAGAGGTTATTGAGCAGCTGGTATGCGATCTTTTGTGATCTTGTTTGGTGTGCGATCCTTTGTGATCTTGGGTGTTGCGTGGTGTTCTGTCGTGTCCTTGGAAGAGGTCACGATCGTTGTGTCGGGTCTACTTTACGTGTCAGAGTGTTGAGTTGGTCAAGGAAGGTAACGGTGGGTGTGTGTCAGTCGGAGTACTTGGGTTGGGGATAGTGTTCCCTGGTGTTGAGTTTATTTTTGGTGTTACCGACATTGTCTGCTAATTATGCCGTAGTCAGTCTGTTATTCGTGGTGGTGAGCGAACGCTCACCCCTAGCTGCTTTTCCTACAGGTACCGGTCGCATGTTGGACTAGGTGAGCTTCTGAAGCTTGAAGAGCTAGGAGCGGGATTCTGGGTTTTACTTTTGAGTCTAGTGACGGATACCTTGTTTTGTCCACTTGTTGGGACTTATTTTGTGTTGTAAATATTATTTTGATGAACAAATGGTGATTTTAAAGTGATGTATGGAAAATGTTTTCAAATGGTTTATTGTTTCAAAACGTTCGCGTCCCGAGTTCGGTTTACTGAAATTGGGGCGTGACAGCTTGGTATCAGAGCTCGAGGTTTCACACCTCGGACTGTACGTCAATTAGGTGGGGAGAGTCGAGTCAGTTAAGTCTCGTCGTGCGTTGGGTACGCAAGTCGGAACCGTGTGTAGACCCGTAGTGGTTGGAGTCCTGTTTGTGATTGTGCGTATGTGCAGTGTTTGATTGTTGGTGTGCCGATTGTTTGTTGCTGCGTGAAACGTTTTTTAAGCTGTCGCGACTCGACACAGGAGCTCCTGTAGCCGAACGTGACGGTGCTGATATCAAGTCGGTACAACGTAGTTCGGGGACGCCTGGACCGGGTTGTAACCACCTGATGTCAAGAAATGAGGTTTTTAATGAAGTGGAGAAAGTTTTGAAAAAATTGGTTGTTCCAGTGGACGCGTTTTAAAATTTGATTGGCCCGGTGGGCGTGTTTTGATGTTGGTTGGCCCGGTGGGCGTGTTTGATTTTTATTGTCCCTGAGGGCGTGTTTGATTTTGATTGGCCCGGTGGGCGTGTTTTGATGTTGGTTGGCCCGGTGGGCGTGGTTCGGTGTTGGTTGACTCGGTGGGCGTGGTTCGGTGTTGGTTGGCCCGGTGGGCGAGTGTTGTTGTGTTGTTGTTTGGCCGTGTCGGCTTGTTTTTGGTTGAGGTTGAATGACTTGATTGGTCTGTGAGTCGTGGCGCGTGGGTTTGCGGAATTGGTAGTCAAGCGTGTGTGTCGTTTAAGGCTAATTTTAGGGTTGAAACGGGTTAAGATTCGAGTTGGAACCGAGTTTGGAAAACAGGTGTGCGCGAGCGTCACGGATCCTATCGCGGATCCGTGACGGACCAAAGCGATTTGGCGAATTTTAGGTCTTTGTCACGGCACCGTGACCCCAACCGTGACGGGGTCTGTCACGGGTCCGTGACCCCTGTCGTTTTCACCGTCTTGTTTACGCAGTTGTTGCGGTGTGGTTGCGTGACTTGGTGCACGTCTGTGCGGTCTATTTGAGGTCTCTTTACGTATTATTATAATTAAGGTATTAATAGCGTGAGCAGTAGTGATTTACTGAATTGAGGACGTGTTTCCCGTGTTGAGGTTTATCTTACTTGAGCGAGTACTTGAGGTGTTGTTAGCATGGGCGGTGTGACGTTTGGCATCAGGTTTTGAGGTAGTGGTTTGCCCCGGTTAGATCGGTAAGTCTTTGGTGCGTTACTAGTATGCCATAATCGAACGGGTGTCCGTGGAGGTGAGCGCAACGCTCATCCCCTTTACTACTTTTCCCGCAAGAGACGAGTAGCGAACACTGGTTTGATTGCGGAAAGTTACAAGTAAATGCATAGAGGGCCGTGTGAGGGTTGCACAGACCTAGAGCGTGTGAGCGCTAGTGTATTGGAGCTTGTCGTTGTTATTTAAATTCGCAAACTAAACGTTTGCGTGTATCCGTGCAGAGGGTACTGAGACATGGCTCTTGGCAGACGAGGAAGATCAGTTGGGACACGGGGACAGGCGCCCGTGCGAGGCAGGCGAGGACGGTCAGTGGGGATATCAGGACGGGTACCCACCGTTGAGCCCGTGGAGTATGCGGAGGCCCAGGGTACTCCTGTCGGAGAAGACAGGAGAAGCGACCCGGGACCGTCTACGGGCTCACCCAGCGTCCCGCCGGTCGCGGACCCTCCCGTTATGACTGCCCTGGATGAGTTGACTAGGACAGTCCAGAGTTTAGTGGCGATCATCGCCAGTCGAGAGTCAGCGTCGCCAGCTCCGAAGGCAGCAGCTGTCCCAGTGAGGCCTGTTCAGGCAGAGGACCACATGGCCCGGACAATACTAGACTTCCTGAAGCTAGGAATACCCACTTTCGTCGGGGAGCCGAACCCCGACCTAGCCGAGAGGTGGCTAGAGCAGGTCACGCGGGACCTGGATACATCAGGTATGGAAGATGGCCGCCGCAGGGTATCCTTCGCAGCTCACCAGCTGAGGGACAGCGCCTACCACTAGTGGGGGCGTGTGAAGAACAGTGTCGGGCACGATTACGACATCTTCCAAACGGCCTTCCTGGCACAGTACTTCCCCGAGTCGGCTCGGTTGGAGCGACATCGGCAGTTTCTGGACCTGGAGCAGGAGGGGATGACAGTGGCAGAATACGAGGCCAGATTCACGGCCTTGACCAGATTTGCGCCGGAGATGGTGATGACAGACCAAAACCGTTGCCTGCGGTTCGAGAGGGGACTGAGGCCAGTGATTCGGGATAAGGTTCTCGCCTTGAGGTTGAGGAAGTACTCCGAACTCGTGGACACCGCAGCGACGGTGGAGCAGGGTATCCGAAATGCGGCCAGGACCCGTGAGGTTCGACAGCGGATGACCAACTTTGTAGGGCCGTCTGAGTCACGAGACCCGAGGAGACAGAGGACCACAAAGTTCTTCCGACCACATGCTCATCAGGGTGGAGCGAGACAACTGGGGTGGGTGGCATCGGTGGGGCCAGTCGCTTCAGAGAGACAACCGAGATGCTTTAGCTGCGGGCAGCTAGGCCACATGTATCGAGAGTGTCCGTCGGGCACGGGGTCGAGAGCCGACGAGACCAGGTGTCACCGGTGCGGACGGTTTGGGCACACTATGTCAGCGAGACGACCGCAGCAGTCGTATACCGCGCAGTCGCCCCGAGGCCACCCTCGTCAGAGTCAACAGTCGAGGTTTTCGCAGCCGTCGACGAGCGCGCCGGCTACGAGACAGCAGCAGAGCTATGGGTATCCAGCAGTCAGTGCGCCGGGTCAGAGACAGCAGGAGTCGGAGGGAAGAGTGTACGCAGTTACCGAATCCCGGACCCCAGGATCGCCTACCTACCGCGAGACCTATCAGGGTACGTAAATTATTGTATCTTATATGGGCGTTGTTCTAAATTTCACGGACGAAATTCCTTTAAGGGGGGTAGATTGTGATAACCACTCCCGGTCAACGCCAGTCAAACCTGCGAAAAACAGGAAAATTTAAAATTTGTAAGACAGACACTTAATTGAACCTAAAATGACCCCGAGAGTCATACCGGACTTAAGTTGACCCCGTTATCGACCAAAGTGAGTTCCGGGGGACTCAGGGAAACTTTCTGATCAATTTGGGAAATGTTGACTTTTCATTGTAAAGTCAACCGAGCGACGTTTTGGTCCATTCGAGGACCTTTTTGGATCCAAAAAGCTTAGTCGTCGTCGCAGCGATCTTAGTTGGGCCGTTTGCTTGTAACCCGTCAAGTTTCGTAGTTTCTTGGAAAAAGTGCCCGTTCGGGGCCCGAAACGTCCGATTTTCGCGAATCTGATTGGAAAATATCTAGTAGATATTTCTTCAAAAGGTGTGGGACCCACCTTGCCAATTGTCAACCAGGTGGTGGTGTTAGGTTTTGGGGAGAAAATGAGAGGTGATTGGTTAATAGGGTTCCGCCAAGACAAAAAAGAAAAGAAAAAAATAGAAAAAGAAGAGAGTGGTTTAAAGAGAGAAGGAGAAGGAGAAGAAGAGAGAAGGGAGAGAAAGTTAGGGTTTGGAGGCACTATTCACGTCATCTAACCCTTGGATCGTCTCAAAGTTCGAAGAATCAAACTCTTCTCGTCTTCCTCTACGGTATACAACAAACCGATCTTCGATTTGTCATTTTCTAAATTTAGGTTTTGGTTTGAAACTATTAGTTTAACATTGTTTTGATGTTGGGGGAGTGTTGGAGACGTTTTGGAGGTGTTTGGAGGTGAAATTTGACGTTTTCCGGTGACCGGAAGCTCGGGAGGAGCTCCGGCCACCGTGGGTGGTGGCCGGCCGGCCATGGGGTGGCTGGCCGGAGCTGGGACCAGCCACCACCATGGTGGCCGGGCCCCAATTTAAACCCTAGGGCCCACGGCCAAGTTGGGCCGGGTGGGGCCCACGTGCTCGGGTGATCGGGTTTTGTGTTCGGGTAGTTTAAAACGTTCCCCGGACCATTTATCCATAACCGAATCGAAATTTGGAATTAAAATGCGAAAGTTGTAATTATCGGGTTTAGAAACTTTAAACGTCAATTAATTGACTCGGAAGTCGGAATTTGATTCCGTCAAGTGCCTAGGAACCCTTGAATTATTCTAAGACCGTAGAAACGAAAACGGGAATTTTCGGAGCCCCGGAAGGGCGTTTTCAAAACCCGGGCAGATTCGCCATGTCGGGCGAATCGGGCCTTTCCGGGTCCAATATCGACAATGTCGAGTAATTGGGGAGTTTGGGAGTGATCGACATTGTCGGGGTTACTTTTGGGCGTCAGGTTTATTAAAATTCAGCATTATGCCTACAAGCTTAAAAGCGTTTAAAAATTGTGTTCTTTTAGATCGTGCTGCGGACCGAGGCAAAAGAAAGCTAGGCGAGTGACGGAGATCACGTCGGGGCTTATTTGGGCACTTTTGGAGAACACGCACGAGGTAGGGAAAAGTAGCCGGATCTCGGCCCTGACTAGGGAAAGTTAACAGTAGAATTGCATGTGACACCGAGGTGTCGTGGGTTAAGTAGGTTTATGGAATATTAGAAAGGCATGATACGAGAACGTAGCGAATATTAGAAAAGCATGTGACACTTAGTAGTGTCGTAGGAGCAGAGAACTTATCGATGTTAGAATTACTGGAGGCATATGACCATGCCCGGAGGTTGATTGTGAACTTATCGATATTAGGAGTACTGGAGGCATATGACCATGCCCGGAAGTTGATTGTGAAAATGCTGATATTAGGACTGTTGGAGGCATTGGTTATGCCGGAGGTTGATTGTGTATGTTGTGTCTTGGGTGGCCATGAGAGCCCGTGGTTTACTGTTGTGTCTTGGGTGGCCATGAGAGCATGTGTTTTACTGTTGGTGTCTTGGGTGGCCATGAGTGCCCGTGGGGTTGTTGAGAGCCCGTGTTTTATTGTTGGTGTCTTGGGTGGCCATGAGTGCCCGTGGGGTTGTTGAATCCGTGTCTTTACTGTTGATGTGTCTTGGGAGGCCGTGAGTGCCTGTGGGGTTGTTGAGCCCGTGAGTTACTGTTGGTGGTTTTGGGAGGCCGTGAGTGTCCGTGGGGTTGTTGAGCCCGTAAGTTATTGTTGGTGGTTTTGAGTGGCCGTGAGTGCCCGTGGGGTTGTTGAGCCCGTAAGTTAATATTGGTGGTTTTGAGTGGCCGTGAGTGGTTGTGATGTTGTTGAGCCCGTGAGTTACTGTTGGTGTATCTTGGGAGGCCGTGAGTGCTTGTGGGGTTGTTGAGTCCGTGTTTTATGGTTGGTGTCTTGGGTGGCCATGAGTGCATGTGGAGTGTTGAACTTGTGTTGTTGCTGTTTGTTGAACTTTGTTTGTGATTGTGATTGTGGTTACCTGAGGTTGTGGGCCCGCTTCATGAAACGGGGTTCCTCGATCACACGCGTCTGCATGTTCAGACGGGGTAGGGGGCCCGCCCGTCAGTAAAGGGGTCATGGTCGCGCGTGTGTGGTTCGGGGTTGTGAGTGTGACAGGTCTGTCGCTTGGCCCGACTTTGTGTCGGGGAAGCGCGTGAGAGAGAGAGGTTACTGATACAAGTCGACCGCCTGGCCTGAGTTGTTTGGCAAAACGCATGATTGAGGGAGGTTACTGAGCAGCTGGTACCTCCCGAAACGTAATATCAGGCCATGACGTAAAACCTCTGCACGGATAACGCACACGCTCAGGTCTTTAACTCGAAAAGACCGACGCGGTTTAAAAACAAAACTAACGTCACAAACTGTCCTCACAACTCTTAAAGGTAAACCACTCAGAACAAAACGTCCACACGTGATCAGCAAAGCTCTGAATAGTTCTTTAAAGCTTCAGCTTACTCAAAACAGTAGTAGTAGTAGTAGTAGTAGTAGTAGTAGTAGTAGTAGTAGTAGTAGTAGTAGTAGTAGTAGTAGTAGTAGTAGTAGTAGTAGTAGTAGTAGTAGTAGTAGTAGTAGTACTAGTATTACAAACACCGCACCCTAGTGCGTCACACAAAGCCTACCATAAAATCACACGAGGAATTAACATGCTTCACCAAGCAATCAAATAAATACTTAAGTACAACCAACAGTGTAACAAGTTTACACGCGCACAAACCGAACCACAGATTCACATCACAGCTCAAATTTTCACAATCTCAAGTCTACTCAGTAACACGGGTTGAAAAAGCTTATTCTTGTAGCAAAATAACACATGTGGATATCATCTCGTTACAACTCGGTCCAGGCGTCCCCGAACTACGTTGTAACCAACTGATATCCCCACTATCATGATCTGCTACAGTCAAATCATAATAGGATATACATTCAAATTTTACAGAAATTTCGGCATGACTCGTTGGAAAACTTAAGCAACCATCCGCGCACGCGGGCCAACATTTCACAAATCAACATCCAAAATGAGCCCTTTAGCACTTGGCTCACACACATCAATCACAACAAACTTAGAAATCCACAAGTTCATCAATACACACAACAAGGAATCCATACAAACAATTACACTTAATCATTCAAGCATTCATTCAATCGTTCAATCATTCAAGCATTCATTCAATCATTCAATCATTCAAGCATGCAATTTATCTAGTTTCGTTAGACTCTTAATTTATCCTAAAGACTAGCAAACAATGCATGTGAGGCAACCACAACCAATCCTATGGCTCATCTCGACCTTTCTACCCTCTACTCAATTAACACCCCTTTCGGGTCAATCTTTCAACTTTAATCCTTAAATAACGGTCAACATTTTAAACAAGTCAACACTTCAACTTTATCAATCATGGAGCGGCCAACCAAGGGGGCATCACCCTTAACAAATGATTTACTCAACAACCAATTTATAACGGCTCGATCATTGCTTGTTAGCCCAATCCCGATCTCAACCGTTCGGCTTCACCGATCACTGTAACTTACAGCCAATAGGGCAAGGATACCAATCGAGCAATGCAACCATCGTAATATAAAAGATCCAAACTTAAAAAAATATTGAAACAATCAAGACTTGTGTCGTTCCAACTCTACGCATCGGATGTTTCCTTCTTGTGTCACTGAGTACTACGACTTAGACCACCTAACTCTACCCACCTAATTGACGTTCGGTCCGAGGTTTTGAAAACAAGTTCATAATGAAACCAGGCTCTGATACCAAATTGTCACGCCCCAAATCCGGTATTGACGGACTCGAGACGTGAACTACAATAATAAATAAATAAAGCGATTTAAAAGAAATAATCTCTGATATAATAATCTGAAAGTAATAAATCTGATACGATGAGTCAACAGCTCATAAAACCAACAATAAACGTTAAGTTCAAAAGAGGGTACGCCTCTAGACCAGACTAGCCTAAGATCCTCACTAGCTCCCTAGCTTTGACAATCCCGCTAGACCACAACCCGCTCAACCTGTAAAACAATAGAGTAAGGGGGTGAGCTTGACGCTCAGTAGGGAAAACCATGAAAACGCCCTTATATCGGGTTTACCAAAACGCGTTTCCACAATTTGAAATATAATTAAAGGTTTGACACACGATACGACACTTAAGCTAATTAAACGTCAACACTTCTCTTCATAACACACAAGATCCGACTATAGCATCACCATTCCTCACTAACGCCTACCCGGAGGCCACGCCAAGGAACCACTAACACTCAGTTTCCACAGCACATAGTCAACACCACTCACTGGCACAATTCACAACAATCAAAGTAAGGCATTCTCAGCCACACACAACTCATATCAAGGAAAACACCCATAATCACTACACATCAATACTCATTCAAATTCAAAGCAATCTCAAACGCACAACTCGTAACCATCGCACGGTCTAGGGAGCAACCCTCTCGGCCCGGCGTAACCGCACGCAACTTCCCTAACACAAAGTCAGGATAGGCGGTCGACCTCATCGCGGATGCAGCGTTTTACCGAGTCACGGTCGGAAGGTAGGGAAACCACCTTTCTCGTGTACCATCGTACACCAAGCCTCACACTTTACCGTTCACGCTCCGGAAGGTACGATACACCTTGCGGAAGTACTTCTCTCACACTTTACCGGCGGCATGACGGAAGGTACGATACACCTCTCGGGCACAACTCATAACCAATGTCACCAGGACAATCACAACCACATTCACAATCACAATCACGTCGGTCTATAACTCACCCGACCATTTCACAACCAAGGATTCACATTTCCACAAAACACGACACACTTGCCCACGCGCATTCACAACATGCAACACCGAGCATAATAGGCTTGCCCCTTAATTACACTCACAACTATTCCGCACTTACCATCACTTACCGACACCACAATCCACGTGGTAACCCCACCGGCTTAACCGGTATCCAATCCCCGACAATCCCAGTTCAACATATCAACGAGACAGGAAGTAATCACTCAAGTCCTCAACATATATCACTAGCTCAAATCTACTCGTTTTCATGTTCGTTATTTATTAACTGTTCAAGCATCAAAGGCATACACAGATACATTCAGCACACAAGTCCTACGGGCGCGACATTGCCCGATTCTACCAGCACAACAATTCCCAAGACAGAAATCGTAAATGTTCACAGTTTGATACGTCTACGCTAGTTGTTCGTTTCGTATATGCATACTAGTTCTTTAGCCGGTTTATTAGGTTTCCCTATATGCATTCTAGTAAAACCGTAATAAAGCGGGTTCGAGGTAATCCCTACCTCTTGAAGAGCCGACCGTTGCGTCTCGTAGCTGTTGACGTCCGGGCCACACCGGTCTTCTCTGCTCTCGGGGTAACGGCCTGGTTTAACACAAAGGGACGGTATCAGTCCCGGTCCAACCCGTAACGGTTCTCAAATTTTATAATTAAGTCCAGTAGATAGATTTGTCCAACAATCATTTAGAATCCGATAATTTGTCCGATGTCCAGGTATTGATCTGATTTTAAATCCCAAACTATTAACTAATTTAGTTTAATTAATATGTCATAACCCGGCCCGAGTCCCGGATCCAAGACCGACCCGGACCTGTGTTCGGACCCGAGCAGACCCGAGCCCGACCCAGACCCGGATCCAGATCCGAGTCAGGAACAGACCCGAACCCGATCCTCGTCCAGGCCGAGGCCCAGATCAGCTCAGGCCCAGATCCATGTCAGACTAGGCCCGGGCCCAAACCAAGACTCAGGCTCGAGCCCGAGTCCACGTCTTGGCCTGAGCCGGGAATGGAGACGGTGGGCGGCGCTAGGGTTCCGGCGAGGGCGGAGGAGGCGGCGTCCGTAGGGTTCGAGGAGGGGGTTTCTGACGGTGGTGATGACGGCAAGAGTCTCGGAACTGCGAGGGAGTGGTGGTCGAGTGAGCTCCGAGCCCCCAACTCCAGATCTAACGCCGTGCGTCTCAGATCTGAAGCCCGAGACTCCGGCGAGCCCTTTTCTCGCTAAGCGCGGCCACCACGTGCTCGTGAGGGGCGATTTCCAGGGAAGACAGAGATGGGAAGACGATTCGAGGTCAAGGAAGTGACTCACCGTCACTGGCTTCGCGTTAGTGGTCCGGTGAGACTCGGGTGAGGTCGGCGGTGCTGATTTCTTGTCGATTCGAAGAGGAAAAAGGAGGAGGACGAGCGAGTTCCTGAGCTTCGAGGTGTCTGGAGGTGAGGGTTTGAAGGAGGAAGAAGCAGGGACGGAGAGGAGAAGAAGGGAGTCGGGAAAATGTCACCAGCGACGACTGGTTCGAAAGAGAACGAAGGAGACGAGTAAGGAGGGTCTCGGTTTTCGTGCGCGAATCTGGAACTGAAGCGTCGCGTTGGTGATTTTAAGGCTAGGGTTGAAGCGTGAGCCTGCGTCGTGGGCCGCGAGTACGCGTATTGGATCGAGTTTGGCTCAGCCCAAACGGGTTGGGTCTGACCTGGCCCAAATCTACCCTTCTCTTATTTTTTTTTTTGATTTCTTTTCTTTCCCCCCCTTTTTTGAATTCGATTCCAACAGTAAACCCGTTCTCCAACCCGCGACGTTTTAAAACCTTAATTTACACTTATTAAATTATCAGGTCTTTACATTTTTGTTTTCCTCCACCAAAAGAAATGAACTTGAAGTCTAGGTCTATATAAAGTTCATATCTGAGTAGTTTTCTTTCAAATGATGTTGAGGATTAAATTTTAACGGTTCATCCCAAATTCAACCATGATATCAAAAGACAAAATCAAAAGACGAAGGATAACTCGAATCAAAATCAAAATCCTTATTTTGCATTGTCAAAGGCCAGATCTGAAGCATATGATGAAGGAGAATGAAAAAAAAAAAGAAATAGATATGTGATTCAGAGGGCACAGGAGATGGAGGACTCGACGGAGAACACACGAACCCACTGGCCACGGAAATGCTCGTTGATCCACGCCCATTTCTTTGTTGGAGGTTTTGTGGTGGGAGGAGGTAAGAGAAAATGAGAGCTTGAAGGTGAGAGTTTGAAGGTAAAAGTGTTGTGCGCCTGAGAGGAAATGAGAGGGAGAAGAGAAAATAAGGGTTAAGTTTAAGTTAGTATATACAGAAGGGTAGTTATGTCATTTAATAAAAAAACATGTGCTTTGCGCATGGTTGTTTTCATCCAAAATTTAACAGCGTTGGACTAAAGTGAAAAATAAATAAATGAAGTTAAGGATGTTAAATGTAAAAAAAATAGTTAAGAGGTGATATGAAAAAAAGGCGATAGCAAGGTAGGTTATGTGTAATTTTCCCTTAAATATATTTTGAAGCACGATTTTTTTTATCGGCATGATAAAACTAGTGTTAAATATTGATAAATCTTCACCAATAAATGTTTCATATCAGGGTGATAAAACTAGTGTTCAATGTCGATAAAAATAGTGTTTAGTGTTGATAGAAAACACATGTTGGGGTGATAAAACACGTGTGCTGAGGTGATAAAAAACAAGTGATGAGGTGATAAAAAAACATGTAATGTGGCGATAAACCTAGTATTTTTTTGTGTTGATAAAACTAGTGTTCATTGTTGATAAAAGACATGTGATAAGTGATAAAACAAATGCTTTGAGGTGATAAAAATCATGTTCAGATTTGGTAAAATGAGGTGATAAAACTAGTGTTTCATGTTGATAAAATTAGTATTCAGTGTTAATAAAACTAGTGTTTAGTGTTGATAAAAATCACCAAGATATATAATTTTTTTTAAAATTAGCCCAATTTTTTTGCGCTTCAAAATATATTCATCAATGGTCATGATAGAAAGTCCTTGAAAAAAAATAAAAACATCGGCACAAGTTTAAAGGCAACCGGAGGTCAAACGAAAAGGAATGATTAGATTAGTGAATTGGTAAAAAAAGTTAACATGATAGTTTTACTAAAAAGCCACAACCATTTACCAAAAAGTGTTGTGTTTTTATAGTAATAATTAAATGGGAAAATTTCATTTTACCACGCTGGCAAACATTTAATTTCAGTTTAATACCCTGACATAAATTTTTTTCACTTTCATACCAAACCGGGTAAAATGTCCATAATACCCCTAACTATTACTCAAATTTTCAAACTCATGTCATTGGTTCAGAATTTGAAAATAAGTGAAATGACAATAATACCCTTCATTGTTAGGGTGTTAAACTGAAAATTTCACTACTTTAAAAATAAAATCAGTTTTTTTTTATAAATTCAGTTTTTATTTATGAAAATTATTTTTATTTTTCAAAAATTCATATTTTAGTTTAAAAATATATAAAAAAATTCAGTTTTTTTTTTAAAATTTTTTTCATTGTTTTACCTAAAAAAATCTGATTTCTTTTTTAAATCAGATCCAAATGTAGATTGTTCTTCGTCTTCACTTCGTCTTCCCCAACCCCATCTCCAGTACCCTCCAACCTGCTCACCCATCGCCGCTGGGAGGGAGGCATCACGGACGGAAGGAGGCTTCACGGAAGAAGAAGTCGTCGCCGCCGCCTCAAGGAAGCTATAGATCTGGAGACCCAAGCCCTAGATTCGATTCTCCTCCGTTTCCATTCTCCAATCTACTCTGTCACAGCTCCATTTTGGAAGCCTCTAGGAAGGTTTGAGGGACAGATCCGGAGAGGGGGTTTCTGGGCGGCAGCGTACCGGAGAGGGGGTCGGAGAGTGAGTCGGAGGGGATGAGCTTCCATGGCAGCGACGACTTCTGTGTCTCCCTGGGTGTTGTTCGGTTGGGCTTCAATGGGTGAAAATTGGAACTGAGATTTGGGGTTAGGGTTATGGTTCTAGAGGAAATGAAGGCTGCCGAAACTCAACGAAATCACTAAAGGGGATCTGAATTTGTTGATTTTAGACGTAGAATTTTGTAGTTTATGTTTTGTTGATTTTAATTTTGAGATTGGATTGTTGTAAAGATATCAATTTTTGATATACTGTTGTAAAGAACTGATTCCCCAGTGATGTTTTTGTGTGGAGATTTGGGACTTGCTAATGAAATCAATCTGAAATGGTGAGGACGAAAGAGAAAAGAAAAATGAACCCAGTAGAGAGAGAGAAGAAGAAGATGCACAATAGAGAGAGGGTAGAAAAAAAAATATATTAATTAAATTTAAAAAATTGATTTTATGATTTTTTAAAAAAAATGATTTTTATGTATTTTTTTAAATTAAAAACTGAACTTTTGAAAAAAAAAATATTTTTTATAAATAAACACAGAATTTATAAAAAATAAAATGAATTTTTGAAAATAAAAATAATTTTCTTAAATTAAAATTGAATTTATATAAAAAAAACTGATTTTATTTTAAAAGTAGTGAAATTTTCATTTTAACACCCTAACGATGAAGGGTACTATTGTCATTTCACTTTTTTCAAATTCTGAACCAATGACATGAGTTTGAAAATTTGAGTAATAGTTAGGGGTATTTTGGACATTTTACCCGGCTGGGTATGAAAGTGAATTAAAAGTTTGGTTAGGGTATGAAAGTGATAAAAATTTATGTCAGGGTATCAAACTGAAATTAAATGTTTGCCAGGGTGGTAAAATGAAATTTTCCCTAATTAATGGATGACTTGAATGAGTTCTCACAGTTTTTGGGAGAATGACCTGTTTCTAGTGGATTTCTTTTCATGAATAGTATGCTTTTTTAGCAAAAGAAACATTTTATTCATAAAAGCATATTAAATAATACGAAGAATAAGGGGAGAGTAGCATATCTGAAGACGAACTACCATTAATCCTCCAAAAATATCTGATATATAGGTAGGTTTTTGAGTGACCAAGCACTTTAGTTTACCATATAAAAGAGTAAAGCAAATCAAAACTAAGAATTGGACGACAAGTCTTAAAATTGCTGGTAATACTAAATCCAAAAACTATATCTAGCTCGACTGGAGCCCACCCATCATAGTCTGGGAACTTGTGGATCCGTCCAGTGGCGGAGCTAGCTTTTTTGGTGAGGAGGGGCACCAAAAAATTTCAATAGTAATTCACAACGTTAAAAAAATTTGAGGAGAGGCACAACTAAAAAATTATAAGAATTTAAGGGGTGTTTTTCAAAATATTCAAAAATTAGTAGCAAAATTTCAAAAAATAAATATTTGGGGGGGTGGGGGGGGCTCGTGCCCCCCTGGGCCCAATGATTAATAAATCTTACAAACCGAAACAAACACACCGAACGACATAAACGTTGCATCCGTCGGTCGTTCTCGAGAACCCAAGGGATGACTAGCGAGATAAATAGCTCTCGACAAGGGCAGCACAACGCCTAAAAAAACAACAACTACTGAATCGGGTTTTCTTATCAACTCTCCAGAGAGATCTATCGAAAGAAAGACCCGATTGGGCATGCCACTAGAGGTAGCAGCCACACCAACCAGAGATCCGAGATTCCGATAAGGAGAACAAAAAAAAACTAATAACATAGGCAAAATTAATAACAAAAACAACAACGACAAAAAACTACTCACAAAAATCGGCCTTCGAAGTCGACGTCGTCGGGTTTAGATCTGATCCGCTTGAGGCTGGTGCACGGATCTGGCCGGGTAAACACGATATGTAGGAGCACGGCTGAACGGCTCAGACTGCGGTGTTCCAACGAAAGGTGGGTGTGGATATGACCGGAAAAGGGGCGTGACATAGAGACTCGGTCGGAGGAGGAGTCGTTGTCGGGAGATGAGGCCAGAGAAGTGGGGGCTTTCCGTCGGACTTGGTGGTTATCGGGATGCTCGTGGCCGTGACCAGCCGCCGCTGACAGGAGATCGGGGCGTGGTGGAGAAAAATGAGCCATATCTGACCGACTTGTGAGACGGAGCAACAGGCCGTCGGTAAAGGACCACGAGACGGAAAGCGGATGACGAAAAAAGGGGATTACATATTTTTCAAATCAAGAAGACATCAGTATCGATATCTCAACGCCGTACGGGTTCTAAACGTCCAGCACCATTGGAAATTCTCGTCAAAAGCCAATAGCTCACCAAAAAACGATACTCCAAACCAAAGTACACACCATCGATGAAAAGAGGCGTATATAATTTGATCACCACAGGCTGTGATCTGATGGTGATAACGTGTCATAAATCCAGAGGTTTTAGTGTGTAGAGGACTGGACTGGGGTCTACCGCGGCAAATAATACAAAATGGACATGTTAATTTCTTGCAAGCCTTTGGCTCTGTTACCTGCCACTAGCCATTAAGCTTCATCGAATTGTGCCTCTCTCTCTCTCTCACGCCTTCTCTTCTCTACCGCTTCTCTTTCAGGTCGATCTTGTCACCATCTACTTTTTCATAAAGTTTCCACCTTTCTCTCTGTGCTCCACTCAAGTCTCAACCCTGCGTTTTCAATTTTCAATCCTTCTTCCAAGTTTTCACACTCTGTTTCACCATTCAAGGC
Organism: Erodium maritimum; assembly: GCA_963921825.1. Classification (NCBI taxonomy): domain Eukaryota; kingdom Viridiplantae; phylum Streptophyta; class Magnoliopsida; order Geraniales; family Geraniaceae; genus Erodium; species Erodium maritimum. The sequence continues at coordinate 35,630,818 of OY997589.1, forward strand.
CCTGTTCAATTAGAAACCTCACCCGAACCATTGTAAGATGCGATTCATCAGCTTCCCAGGTACTTGATCTTATCTTACTTCGTTTATTGAATCATACCCATATCATGATTTTCCATTTTTTTTTTATGAATTTGTGAGCTTCTGGGCAGAGAGGGTTTGGATATCTAAATATTTATGCTATTGGGATTTGTTTCATTTCTCCTTCTTCTTTGCTATGGTGATAACAATGATTGATGAAGGAGAAAATAAGAATATTGTGATTGAGTGAAAAGTGGGTGATGGGTATTAATTTAATTTCATATAATTTCGATTGTGCAGAAGATGTCGGAGTATGATATGGAAATGGGTATCGGAGGAATCAAGCTGCTAAGCTTCCCACGTGCTCATCTTCAATCATTTTTGTCTGTAATGGTTCCCGAAATTGATTTTTCTATTTGTGTGTGCCATGACCCATGAGTGAGTTTTTATTCGGTTCTATCCTGATTCTTCTGACCAAGCAATACGAATGGAGTCTTGAGGGTTTAAATATCACAACTTTGAAGCAAAAGGGCAGCTTGTGCTTTTGGTTTTAATTGGGGGAATTGGCTCAATGGAGGCTCCTAAGAGGCAGGTGAGTTTCCAGGAGAAGAAGATGACCAAGCAGCTGACGGGGAAGAGGGATGATAGTCCCTTGCACTCCGCTGCCAGGGACGGGAATCTGGGTCTGGCTTTGGAGATCATATCTGGTTGTGGTGGAGATGAAGAGTTGTTGAAGAAACTGTTATTGAAGCAGAATCTATCTGGTGAAACAGCTTTGTATGTTGCTGCTGAATCTGGTTCTGTTGATCTGGTTGAGCATATGATTAAGTACTATGATCTCAATTCCGCCGGGATCAAAGCTAGAAACGGTTACGATGCCTTCCACATTGCTTCCAAGCAAGGGAAATTAGGTCAGGCTCTCTCAAAGTTTAAGTTTTTAGTTGACCCTTATTGGTAATGTTTGTTTCAGAATCTTATGTGACTGTCTTGTACGAATGATTCAGTACAACTCTTTGCAAGTTCTGTGAACATTCTTAGCGAAACGCATAATTGGATTGCCTTTAAAATATTTCCCAAATTATGATATCAAGGTTGAATGTCTTTGTTTTGGTGCTATGTTCTAGAGGTTGTGAAGGTCCAAATGGGGTTATCTTGTATAGTTGGTTCACTTATAAGCAATTCCTTGCAACATTTCTTAAGATTCATAGCAAAACTCACAACTGAATTGCCTTTTTAAAATCCTGTCCATTCCATGATAGTGAGACTGAATTATCTTTGTTCTGGTGCTATGCTGCAGAGGTAGTGAAGGTCCTATATGGGGCTATTCCAGAACTTTCATTGACTGTTGACTCAGCAAACACCACAGCGTTGCATAGTGCTGCAGCACAAGGGCATGGTGAAGTAGTGAATTTCCTGTTGGAGAGTGGGAGCAACCTCGCCACCATAGCAAAAAGCAACGGGAAGACCGCCTTGCATTCAGCAGCAAGAAATGGACATTTGGAGGTTGTCAAGGCCCTTTTGAGTAAAGAACCTGTGATTGCAACAAGAAGTGACAAGAAGGGGCAAACAGCTCTTCATATGGCAGTTAAGGGACAGAAAATTGAGATTGTGGATGCGCTGATGAAGTCCGATCCTTCTTTGACGAATGTAGTTGATACCAAAGGCAACATTGCTTTGCATATAGCTACTCGCAAGGGTCGAGTTCAGGTAACTAAGCGTTATCTTGCTTTTGTGCTTACGATCTTTCTTGTTCAAATACAATCCCAACTCCGAATCGAAACACAAAGTAACATGCTCTCTGCTCCCCAACTTCTAAAGTTGCATGCCTTGTGGAGATTGAATGGCAATCCATAATATGTAGGGAAAATCTCACTCAACTGTCCTTGAGTATGCATCATTCTCAACTTGCTACCCTTAAGTTTATAAAGTTTGTGACAACCCCTTGAGTTTTTTTTAACTGGGGGTATTATCATCTAGTAAAATTATTACAATTGAATTCTTTTTTCAGTTACTCAACAATCTTGCTTTTCTTGCAGATTGTGCAGAAACTACTCAGTCACGAGGGAATAGAAGCAGTAGCAATTAACAAATCCGGAGAAACTGCTCTTGACACTGCTGAAAAAACTGGGAACTCTGAGATCTCCACAATCTTGAAACAACATGGAGTTCCTAGTGCTAAATCCATGAAGCCCCAAGCATCAAACACGGCGAGGGAATTAAAACAAACAGTGAGTGACATAAAGCATGGGGTTCACGACCAGCTAGATTACACACGTAAGACAAGAAAGCGCGTCCAAGGCATAGCCAAGGGTATCAAGAAACTGCATCTAGAGGGACTCAACAATGCCATCAATTCCACCACAGTTGTCGCAGTTCTCATTGCTACAGTGGCCTTTGCTGCCATATTCACTGTGCCAGGCCAATACGCTGATGATCCCAAAAATGTCCCTCCTGGGTTTTCTCTTGGACAAGCAAACATTGCTCCCAAACCCCAGTTCATAATCTTCTTCATCTTTGACTCTTTTGCACTCTTCATTTCATTGGCTGTTGTGGTCGTTCAAACTTCAGTGGTAGTGATAGAGAGCAAGGCGAAAAGGCAGATGATGGCGATCATCAACAAGTTAATGTGGACGGCTTGTGTGATGATCTCAGTTGCTTTTATTGCTCTATCCTATATTGTTGTGGGAGATGATGAGAAGTGGCTGGCTGTTTGGGTGACGGTTATAGGAACTGTTATAATGGCAACAACTCTGGGAACAATGTCTTACTGGGTTATTGCACATCATGTTGAAGCTTCGAAATTGAGGAGGAAGAGATCTTCGTTGAGCAGGTCACGGTCGAGGTCACAGTCATGGTCAGTGTCTGTGAATTCAGATTCAGAGAAGGAATATAAGACTGTGTATGCTATCTGATAGCCAAGATGATCTTCAATTGTACATATATTTGATGTAACATAGTGTATAACCTTTTTGCATATCCAAATGGTGATGTATGATCAGCCAGGATGAGCTGTTTGAGAATGTAAAAGAAAAGAAGCTGAGAACGGAAATATTCATGAATATAGAAATAAGAGACAATTTATATCTGGTTTCTGCTTCTCAGTATTGTCCATGCCATTATAATTTGAGTAATGGTTTCTCCACAGTTCAGTACTGAAATGATTCAATAACTTTGGAATTGAATAGAACAAAGTGCATGTGGATTCAGTGCACCGGCAGGGGAAGGAAGGATCTGACCCGGCACGATCCTCCACTCCACCGGTGATTCCGACTGATGGGGAGGTGGCTTTACAGGTTTGGGCTCCTATTGTGTCTGGTGAGAAAAGTTCTGGTGAAGATGGTATTAAACCTAGTAATCGTCGGTCGAAGATCAGAAAGTTTCATCTGTAGAGGGATGATGTTTTCGTCTGTAATTTACCGTACGACACCAAGGTTGAATGGTTTTCGGAGAATTTGGTGAAATTCAACACTCCTTTTTTTTTGTTCCAGCCTAATCACAAAGGGAATTTTTTCGGGTTTATTCTCTTCGGTTCACAGGATGAGGCGAAGTAGGCCGTCTCCAACCTAAACGGCTTCAAGATCAATAGCTTTACTCTTTTTATAACCATTTCTCGGGGTTAGAAGGTCTCACCGGTGATTGAAAACCTGAAACAGAGCATTGGTGTGGTTATGCAGAGTAGCCAAGAGATCGTCAGGGGTGATGATAGAGTCTCCACGAGTGAAAGGGTGATTCAAACAGGTGGTTTCCTTGCCAAAGACTCGCCGGAGAATGCTGATCGGGGAGATGTTGGTTCACAGGTCTCGGGTGAGATTCGTGATCTCGTAATTCATGGTATTTCAAATTCTGAAATATCATTCTGATCCGGTCGGTATGGGTGAGAATCGAGATGCGTTTGAAAATCGTGATTTGCGTGGTGTGATCGTACCAGATTCGGTTGGATTCTCAGCTTCAGAGTCACGCGTTTTGTATGGGGAAGAAGACGAAGTCTTGAAGTTGGTGGATAGTGGGTGAAGGCGGGGTTTTTGTACACCCTCTTTAACGTGCTTCCGTACACGGTCGTTCAAGCAATATATTTATAACAGTAAGAAACCGATCGAATACAAGGGAGCAATCGGGCCAATGATGACGAAATGTATTAAAAATTGATAAAAATGACGAAAAGTGTACAAACATCAATAAATACACTTCTCTAAAAGTAAGCAAATGGTTCAAACAGTGAAAATGAAAAAAGTAAATGTTCATGAGAATTTTGGACGAGAAATAAGAAAAGACAAAACTGGAAATAAAAAAATGAAACTTTGTATAAGAGATAACAACAATGGGTGTCGTACCCATACATAAAGTCAATCAATGCATAATGTAATCAATGTGATAATGATGCTGATGAAAAGAGTGTTCCCGTCATGGCTCAAAAACCAATCATAAGAGTAAATGTGAAAATATGAATTTTTTATGGTTCAAGTCAAACCAATTGTAAAGACCGAGAAATTTAACGGTGAAATAATTTATTGGAATGTCGAGGGTTGGAAACGGATTTATTTTTATAGCGAGTTCAAACAAAGGGAGAAAAAGAAAATTTCAAAAAAAAGAGGAAGGATTTAGGCCTGGGCCAACCAGACCTCATTTTTGGGCCGGCCAGAACAGGCCCAAACCACAGGTGCGCCAGCCTAATGCGAGCCTGCCCAAGACCACCATGCTAACCCTAGACGCGCCCTTTAAGCTCCTCAGAAAAACGCACACGGATCGAGACAACCTCGTCTCTCTCTCACGCGTCCTCTCTCGCTCGACCTCCACCATCGTCTCCTCCCTCTCGAGCCAAGCTCGCCGGAGACCGTCCGCCACCACCAGAGCTCGTCTTCTCCAGCCTCGACTTCCCCTCGACAGAAACCCCATCAGAAAAGCCCCCCTATCTCTTCTTCTTCCTCGATTCGCTTCGAACTAGTGTCACCAACTTCGCCTCAAACTCGTCGGACCGGTAATAGAGAAGAACTGCAACGGTGAGCTTCCTTCTAACTCGAATCGTGCTCCCCATCTTCTTCTTCCCCTAAAATCGACCCTCACGAGTTCTTGGTGGCCGAATTTGAGGTGTTATGGGTCGCCGGAGCTCGCTCGCACCAGATCTGACCTTTACCAACGCCGGTGAGCTCTCACAGCCGTCAGATCTGGACGGAGAGACTCGATTCCTACCCTGGCGACCTCCCCGCAACCCTCCGATCTCCTGACGCCACCCTCCGTCATCGTGAAGCCTAGCTCGCCTCTGCCGCCGCCTTCCTCCGAGAAACCCTGGCGTCGCCGGCCGCCGCTGTCAGAACCGACCCCCAAACTCTAGTCCTCGAACGAACTTGGGCCTGAACCGAGAAACGGGCCTTGGGCTTGGATACGTCCTCGTGTGGGCCTTGGGCCCAAGACAGGCCTCGGACCGGGCCAGGTCGGGTCTGGGCCTCGGACTGGATCTGGTCTGGGCTTCGGGCTCGGACCGGGTTTGAGTCCGGGTCTAGACTCGGGTTCGGGCCGGTTCTGGGTCAGGTCCGGGCTCTGGGTCGGGTTCGGACTCGGATCCGGGTCAGGCCTGTTGGGTCTCGAGGTAGGGTTGGAGATGAACCAACTCGCAGCGGAAAATCAATGAAAACCAAGAGACGATTAAAACCATGAAACAACTAACAAAGAATGGATTCACAAGAGAAAAATTCAGCACTAGTTCTTACCAAAACAAGAACACCGGTTAACGAAGGATTGGCTTGAGTCTCCAAGACGCCTACGTATCCACATGGGAATCAAAGCCACGTAGTTCTTCTATTTGAGGACACAAGAACACAAACATGGAGGTGGAAACTAGCCAAACCCGAAATGGCCATGGAAGAGGGAGAGAAAATGTGTTTCCCATTCTTGTCTTGTGTTTGTTATGTTGAAAAAAGATGACTTAAACATAACAAAACCCATACTTGTCCAACTAAAGGCATGTGACAAGTATGGTGTCAAGTAAGGTGTAAATAGGACAAAGTATGGCAAGACAAGATTGGGTTAGGTGGTGAATCACCAACACCTTAATCCTTGTCTTGCTTACTTAGTACTAATTAATCAAGACTTGATTAATTAGTTCTATGGGCCTTGGTTGCATGGGCCTTTCATGGGCCTCTTGGAACATGGACCGTGGCCATTTCTAACGAGGTCCCGTGATTCGCTCATCGCCTCCAAGCCTTCCATACCGGAAATGTCCAACATTATCCGACGCGATCAATCCCAAGACTCCAAGCCTTGTCTCGATCCGTAAAGTCCTATTCACGTACGGGCACATGACCCAAAACCCAGTTTTGGTCATGTCCCGAGACAACTCCCTTTTGGCCATTCTCCATAAATGTGTCAATGAGTTTCATCCTCCGGTGTGACCCTTAGGTTTATGCATGTCAATAGATCAACGTAAAATCCCATTTTACTTGATCCTATTTAAGTGGCAACTAACGAGACTTTAGTATTGCCTGACACTACATAACGAATCGACCCTGTCGATTCTAACCTTTCCGTCGTCCCTGTCATTATCCTTTTATCTCCGATATCCTGATTGAGATAAGGCATAGAGCCGTCATCCTTATTATTCTCAATCACCGTTCCTTGATATGTGAGATGACTGAAGATATGATACCCAATATCATGTGCATGGCCATGCTATTCTTCCAGTCACTCTCGATCAAGTGGCCGAGAACCGATATCTTTCCCATACCTTAGTATGAGGGATAAATCCCTTAGCCGTCTTTCGTGTCACTCATGTAGCCCGTCCCCAAGCCAATCCTGGCCGTTATGGAAGCCCTGTTACGGACAACGTTAGGCTCAGGTCAAACTCAGTTGTTGACTACATAGCGATCACAAAGACTCCTTGGTCTAAGGATACATGACAAGCTACAACACTGAATATGTTCATGACTTAATCTATGGCACATATTCAGGGCGGGTCGTCCAATATCATGTCCCACATGATATCTATGATCAGACTCCGGAATCCCATTCCAATGACTAACAGAACGTAAGCCATAAAGAGCCATCTTTCATACTAGTCGCTTCTAGTGAAGCTTTGTTGACTAGGGACCCATCGAGTGTGATCTATCTCGATCTATGGTTCTATTCGCATGGTGGGCATAGATCAGAGCACACATCGATATATTACTCCAACACATAAGTAATATAAAGCCGCTTTAATTTTATTGCTAACGATGATATATACATTTGGACATTTAGGATTGAACTACGGGCACTAAGACTAACAATCTCCCACTTGCTCTAGTTCCAATCTAAACTCCAATATGTCCCCATCGACTTTACATGTCTAACATGTTCAGGCAGTGACACTGCCTTAGTCAAAGGGTTGGCTATGTTATCATCTGTTGCAATATCGGTTATCTTCACTTCACCTCAGTTCAGTATTTATCTGATGAGGTGGATACGCCGCAGTACATGTTTGGATTTGTTATGCGATCTAGGCGTTTAGCTTGCGCAATGGCCCTTGTGTTGTCACAAAATGGATTCACCGGACTGGATGGGTTTTTAATTACACCCAGCCCTGCCATGAATTTCCAAATCCACATAGCCTCCTTAGCTGCCTCTGCAGCATCCATGTACTTGGCCTCTGTCGTAGATTCGGCAATGGTATCTTGCTTTACGCTTTCCCAGCTAAAGCTCTGCCATTCAGCGTAAACACATATCCTGATTGACTTCTAAATTCATCTGGATTTGTCTTGGAAAACTAGCGTCTACTCATCCTTCGACGACTAGTTCAGCATCATCTTTCCCCGGGTTAGAATGATGTCTACTGGTACAACATAAGGCTTACGAGACGTCTGGTCTCATACATGTCATGGCATATATGATCGATCCTGCCCCCAGGCGCATAGGATTCTCATCATCCTTTTCAGCTCATCAGGTGTCTTAGGACACTGATTCTTGCTGAGATGAATGCCATGACTAGTGGGTAAGAGTCCTTTCTTTGAATCGAGCATTAAGAACCTACTCAATGCCTTGTTCACATAGGTTCCCTGACTTAAATCCAAGACCCTCTTGGTGCGATCTCTACATATCTTAATCCTTAAGATATGAGAAGCATCACCTAATTCCTTTATTGAAAAACACTTCCTCAACCAAGCTTTAGTCTCGTGCAAGGTTGGGATGTCGTTTTCAATGAGAACCAGAAAGGTAATATTGCTCCCACTAGCCTTCTTATAAACGCAAGATTCATCCTCGTTCTTGATTAAGCCAAATCCAATTACAGCTTCATCAAAACGAAGGATCCAACTCCGAGAAGTTCGTTTCAATCCATAAATGGATTTCAACAACTTATAAATCTTTCCTTTATTCTTCGGATCGTCAAAACCTTTGGGCCGAGACATACAAACGTACTCAGTCAAATTTCCATTTAGGAAAGCGGTTTTGACATCCACTTGCCATATCTCGTAATTATGATACGCAGTTATGTCAAGAAGAATTTGGATCGATTTTGACCATAGCCACTAAGGAGAAGGTTTCCTCATAGTCAATCCATTGGATCTGCCTATAACCTTTCGCCACCAGTTGAGCTTTGTAGGTCAGAGGGTTGCCGTCCATGTCCATCTTCACCTTGAAGATCCATTTGCATCCTATGGTCCTCACACCATTGATGGGATCAACCGGTTCCCAGACTCGGTTGTCCGACATGGATTGCATTTCCTCCCTCATGGCTCCCAGCCATAACTCGGAGTTGGGCCCATCCTCGACTTCCTGAAAGGTGGCTGGATCATCGTGATCCACCATGACTTCATTGTCACCTCCGGATACCATATCTTGGAGGTGGAAGATTGATCCTTTCAAATCGCCTTGGACCTTCCGGAATTGTAACAGGAATTGGTTCTTACTCTACGACAATCTCTGGCTCCTTTCTACTGGGTTGCCAATTGGTTTAGACAGATATGTACCATCCTGAATTTCTTCGAGATGCACAGTCCTCCCAATGACGTCTTTGGAAACAAAACTTCTTTTCCATAAAGACCCCACCCCAAGCGACGAACACCATGTTCTCACTGGGATTGTAGAAATAGTATCCCCTTGTTGCTTTGGGATACCACACGAAGGTGCATATCTCAGATCTTGGTTCGAGCTTAGTCGAAACCAAATGTTTCACATAAGCCTCGCAACCACAAATCTTTAGGAAGGACAAAGCGGGCATCATCCCGTACCATTTTTAAAATGGTGTCCCTTCCACACCATTCGTCGAAGCCCGATTCACTATGAATGCGGTCGTCTCTAGAGCAAAACCCCTAAAAGAGATTGGGAGATCAGTCCAACTAATCATGGAACAGACCATTGTCTAACAATGTCCGATTTCTCCGTTTGGCTACACCTTTCAACTACAGTGACCTAGGAGGAGTCCATTCCAAAAGGATCTCATTCTGTCTTAGATGATCTAATAACTCTGTGGTCAAGTATTTTCCACCTCGATCCAATCGAAGTGCCTTAATACGTTTGTCGAGCTGGTTTTCTACTATAGTCTTAAACTCTTTGAATTTATCAAAAGCTTCAGACTTATGTCTCACCGAATAGACATAACCATATTTACTGTAATCATCAGTAAATGTGATAAAGTAGCTAAAACCCCTCCTGGCAAGTGAACTTTTTGGTCTAAACACATTCGAGTGTATCAGCCCCAATAATTCACCCGCCCTTTCATCGCGATCGATAAATGGCACTTTAGTCATTTTTCCCATCAAACAAACCTTGCACCTATCGATCGAATGGAATTCGAATGAACCTGAAAGCCTGCACTTCTGAAGTGCTGATAGGCGCTTCTTGTTTATGCGACCCAAATGACAGTGCCATAACAGAGTTAGGTTTAAATCGTTGGATTTAGACCTCTTGGTATTAACGGAATATATAGAACTTGAGGCATTGTTACCCATATCTAATATGTACAATCCTCCAACCATGTCAGTACTGGTATAAAACATATCATTGCATAGAACATTGAAAACTCCATTTCCAATATTAACATTATATCCTTCCTTGTCAAACACGGATACAAATATAATATTCCTACTAAAAGTAGGTATGCAATATACATTATACAATACTAAGACAAGGCCTCTTGGCAAAGCAAGACTCATGGATCCTACAGTAGTTGCCACAACTCCGAGGTCCATTTCGTGCTTTCCAAATCTCTCCTACTTTCAGCCACCATATATTAGTGCATGTGTGAGATTCAGTCATGGTATCTAATACCCATGAATCTTTGGAAGTAGAGAGATGTAGCTCTATAGAGTTAATACCGATTGAAGGCACGGTCCCACCGCCCTTCCTTAGATCATCCAGGTTTCCTGATGAAGGCGCAGTCTTACTGCCCTTCTTCAGATCATCCAGGCTATTTGATGAAGGCGCAGTCCCACTGCCCTTCTTCAGATCAGCCGTGAACTTCCTGTAATCCCGGTTCCAATGACCAGGCTGTTGGCAGTAGAAGCAGACATTCTCAGGTGTCTCATCTTTCCTGCCAAGTGCGCATGGGCCTAGCCCATGCCACTTCCAATTCCCTTGTTGACCATCAGAATATCCTTGGATCCCAGATCCCTGAGATATTCTTCTCAGCAGTTAATGACACTTCATGTAACTCTGATATGGTCTTAGAGACAGCCTTGTCAAGGACATATTCTTTGCGTTCAGACTTGAGGACTATCCTCAAAATTCTGTACCAGTCCAAATAGTTTGTCCCATTTAGCTTGACCCTGTCAAGAATGGTTTTTAATGACAAACTATTAATGTTCGCTGAATTTGCCATTTGATCTACAACAGATGAAATTCAATCAGTAAACTGAATAAATTTTATGAAGATCAAGCTTAAACACCAACAATCGATTCTAAACCTTTAGAATCTGAAACCAAGATCCTTGATTCACTCGATTAAGCTGAACTAATGCTCACCACTTAATCGAGCTATGTAGGTAGGACTCCATCCAATCACATCCAATGTGACTCTTGGCTAGGGTATGCACTTATGTACACGGCTTACCCTATCTGTTACCCTAGCTCAACCTCAGGCTGAGAACCGTAGTCGGGTCCACCAATTCTCAACTATGGCCCGTCACTATGTAGGTGCTCCGCTAATGCGCACGACACCCACATATGTCGTCCAAACCTACTACCCCGCTTTCCCATGGATGCTCCGCTAATGCGCACGACACCCATAGGACGGGGAGGTAGTAAGGTGTTGATGATTGGGAGGTATCGGACATGACCCGCTTTTACTTGTCCAGTTGTGTTCAAAACTTTGGCACATCCTAGATGCGATGAGCACATCAACTACATTCCAAATGCAATGATGCCTCAAATTACATCCAATGTAATTCTTCCTTTGAACCCGTCAACTACATCCAATGCAATGACGGTTCTAAGGGTTCACACACAAGGATTAAAATTCCAATTTTATCTTTGCATGTGAGGTGATATGCTCGGTAAATAAAGTTAAGCATGCAATTCTAAAACACATAGAATTAATCATGCATAAACTAAACCAAGCATAAAGCGATAAATGTGCACATAATAGCCCCCTAAACTAACTCCCACTAGCTTCTTGAGCTCCACCGACTCCAAGCCGATGCCAACACCCGAAAAGCCACCAAATGACCTTTTCGCCCTTTCTTCGTCTTGAGTAAAATATTACAATTTAATACACGACTCGCAGGTCGGGAATAAATAAATATTACAAACAAGTGGTTCGACGACCACACCTTGAAAGAATAATTACACGTTAACTCTAACGGCTCGCAGGCCGTGAAAAGCGATAAATAATTAAATTGAGCTCGGGGCTATTATGTACACCATGCCAACATCACATCACACATCGTGTTATCAAACAAGAATGTTATCAAACATCATGTGATTTTCCGGTTTTAATTAATAGCCAAGTTTCGATTTTTTTTTGATGCTCGGTTTATCGAAACCGTTCAAAAATGAAACTTTTGAACATTTGATCTTCGAGTTCGTCATGACGGTTCCAAACTCGTCATAACTTACAAAACGGTTTAGCCTTGGCATATCAACCATCCAATGGTCATGCTTGGCCTAGCTCCGTCCAACGGATCCCCGTTCGGTCTCGGTTTCGGCTCCCCGAGAGTCCCGCTCCCGAGACCCGAAAAATCAAACTTTTTTCAAAATTTCCAGATTTGAAATAATTTTCAAAAATTCATTTTACATGCATTAAATCCATAAACAATAATTTAACACATGTTATCAATCAATTTAGCAAAACAACATGCCAAAAACGAAACTTTCAAGCAAAACCGAAACTTTGAACACCGTCTTGTGAATCCCGAAGGTAGCACGGCTCTGATACCACTGTTGGGTCTCGAGGTAGGGTTGGAGATGAACCAACTCGCAGCGGAAAATCAATGAAAACCAAGAGACGATTAAAACCATGAAACAACTAACAAAGAATGGATTCACAAGAGAAAAATTCAGCACTAGTTCTTACCAAAACAAGAACACCGGTTAACGAAGGATTGGCTTGAGTCTCCAAGACGCCTACGTATCCACATGGGAATCAAAGCCACGTAGTTCTTCTCTTTGAGGACTCAAGAACACAAACATGGAGGTGGAAACTAGCCAAACCCGAAATGGCCATGGAAGAGGGAGAGAAAATGTGTTTCCCATTCTTGTCTTGTGTTTGTTATGTTGAAAAAAGATGACTTAAACATAACAAAACCCATACTTGTCCAACTAAAGGCATGTGACAAGTATGGTGTCAAGTAAGGTGTAAATAGGACAAAGTATGGCAAGACAAGATTGGGTTAGGTGGTGAATCACCAACACCTTAATCCTTGTCTTGCTTACTTAGTACTAATTAATCAAGACTTGATTAATTAGTTCTATGGGCCTTGGTTGCATGGGCCTTTCATGGGCCTCTTGGAACATGGCCCGTGGCCATTTCTAACGAGGTCCCGTGATTCGCTCATCGCCTCCAAGCCTTCCATACCGGAAATGTCCAACATTATCCGACGCGATCAATCCCAAGACTCCAAGCCTTGTCTCGATCCGTAAAGTCCTATTCACGTACGGGCACATGACCCAAAACCCAGTTTTGGTCATGTCCCGAGACAACTCCCTTTTGGCCATTCTCCATAAATGTGTCAATGAGTTTCATCCTCCGGTGTGACCCTTAAGTTTATGCATGTCAATAGATCAACGTAAAATCCCATTTTACTTGATCCTATTTAAGTGGCAACTAACGAGACTTTAGTATTGCCTGACACTACATAACGAATCGACCCTGTCGATTCTAACCTTTCCGTCGTACCTGTCATTATCCTTTTATCTCCGATATCCTGATTGAGATAAGGCATAGAGCCGTCATCCTTATTATTCTCAATCACCGTTCCTTGATATGTGAGATGACTGAAGATATGATACCCAATATCATGTGCATGGCCATGCTATTCTTCCAGTCACTCTCGATCAAGTGGCCGAGAACCGATATCTTTCCCATACCTTAGTATGAGGGATAAATCCCTTAGCCGTCTTTCGTGTCACTCATGTAGCCCGTCCCCAAGCCAATCCTGGCCGTTATGGAAGCCCTGTTACGGACAACGTTAGGCTCAGGTCAAACTCAGTTGTTGACTACATAGCGATCACAAAGACTCCTTGGTCTAAGGATACATGACAAGCTACAACACTGAATATGTTCATGACTTAATCTATGGCACATATTCAGGGCGGGTCGTCCAATATCATGTCCCACATGATATCTATGATCAGACTCCGGAATCCCATTCCAATGACTAACAGAACGTAAGCCATAAAGAGCCATCTTTCATACTAGTCGCTTCTAGTGAAGCTTTGTTGACTAGGGACCCATCGAGTGTGATCTATCTCGATCTATGGTTCTATTCGCATGGTGGGCATAGATCAGAGCACACATCGATATATTACTCCAACACATAAGTAATATAAAGCCGCTTTAATTTTATTGCTAACGATGATATATACATTTGGACATTTAGGATTGAACTACGGGCACTAAGACTAACAATCTCCCACTTGCTCTAGTTCCAATCTAAACTCCAATATGTCCCCATCGACTTTACATGTCTAACATGTTCAGGCAGTGACACTGCCTTAGTCAAAGGGTTGGCTATGTTATCATCTGTTGCAATATCGGTTATCTTCACTTCACCTCAGTTCAGTATTTATCTGATGAGGTGGATACGCCGCAGTACATGTTTGGATTTGTTATGCGATCTAGGCGTTTAGCTTGCGCAATGGCCCTTGTGTTGTCACAAAATGGATTCACCGGACTGGATGGGTTTTTAATTACACCCAGCCCTGCCATGAATTTCCAAATCCACATAGCCTCCTTAGCTGCCTCTGCAGCATCCATGTACTTGGCCTCTGTCGTAGATTCGGCAATGGTATCTTGCTTTACGCTTTCCCAGCTAAAGCTCTGCCATTCAGCGTAAACACATATCCTGATTGACTTCTAAATTCATCTGGATTTGTCTTGGAAAACTAGCGTCTACTCATCCTTCGACGACTAGTTCAGCATCATCTTTCCCCCGGGTTAGAATGATGTCTACTGGTACAACATAAGGCTTACGAGACGTCTGGTCTCATACATGTCATGGCATATATGATCGATCCTGCCCCCAGGCGCATAGGATTCTCATCATCCTTTTCAGCTCATCAGGTGTCTTAGGACACTGATTCTTGCTGAGATGAATGCCATGACTAGTGGGTAAGAGTCCTTTCTTTGAATCGAGCATTAAGAACCTACTCAATGCCTTGTTCACATAGGTTCCCTGACTTAAATCCAAGACCCTCTTGGTGCGATCTCTACATATCTTAATCCTTAAGATATGAGAAGCATCACCTAATTCCTTTATTGAAAAACACTTCCTCAACCAAGCTTTAGTCTCGTGCAAGGTTGGGATGTCGTTTTCAATGAGAACCAGAAAGGTAATATTGCTCCCACTAGCCTTCTTATAAACGCAAGATTCATCCTCGTTCTTGATTAAGCCAAATCCAATTACAGCTTCATCAAAACGAAGGATCCAACTCCGAGAAGTTCGTTTCAATCCATAAATGGATTTCAACAACTTATAAATCTTTCCTTTATTCTTCGGATCGTCAAAACCTTTGGGCCGAGACATACAAACGTACTCAGTCAAATTTCCATTTAGGAAAGCGGTTTTGACATCCACTTGCCATATCTCGTAATTATGATACGCAGTTATGTCAAGAAGAATTTGGATCGATTTTGACCATAGCCACTAAGGAGAAGGTTTCCTCATAGTCAATCCATTGGATCTGCCTATAACCTTTCGCCACCAGTTGAGCTTTGTAGGTCAGAGGGTTGCCGTCCATGTCCATCTTCACCTTGAAGATCCATTTGCATCCTATGGTCCTCACACCATTGATGGGATCAACCGGTTCCCAGACTCGGTTGTCCGACATGGATTGCATTTCCTCCCTCATGGCTCCCAGCCATAACTCGGAGTTGGGCCCATCCTCGACTTCCTGAAAGGTGGCTGGATCATCGTGATCCACCATGACTTCATTGTCACCTCCGGATACCATATCTTGGAGGTGGAAGATTGATCCTTTCAAATCGCCTTGGACCTTCCGGAATTGTAACAGGAATTGGTTCTTACTCTACGACAATCTCTGGCTCCTTTCTACTGGGTTGCCAATTGGTTTAGACAGATATGTACCATCCTGAATTTCTTCGAGATGCACAGTCCTCCCAATGACGTCTTTGGAAACAAAACTTCTTTTCCATAAAGACCCCACCCCAAGCGACGAACACCATGTTCTCACTGGGATTGTAGAAATAGTATCCCCTTGTTGCTTTGGGATACCACACGAAGGTGCATATCTCAGATCTTGGTTCGAGCTTAGTCGAAACCAAATGTTTCACATAAGCCTCGCAACCACAAATCTTTAGGAAGGACAAAGCGGGCATCATCCCGTACCATTTTTAAAATGGTGTCCCTTCCACACCATTCGTCGAAGCCCGATTCACTATGAATGCGGTCGTCTCTAGAGCAAAACCCCTAAAAGAGATTGGGAGATCAGTCCAACTAATCATGGAACAGACCATTGTCTAACAATGTCCGATTTCTCCGTTTGGCTACACCTTTCAACTACAGTGACCTAGGAGGAGTCCATTCCAAAAGGATCTCATTCTGTCTTAGATGATCTAATAACTCTGTGGTCAAGTATTTTCCACCTCGATCCAATCGAAGTGCCTTAATACGTTTGTCGAGCTGGTTTTCTACTATAGTCTTAAACTCTTTGAATTTATCAAAAGCTTCAGACTTATGTCTCACCGAATAGACATAACCATATTTACTGTAATCATCAGTAAATGTGATAAAGTAGCTAAAACCCCTCCTGGCAAGTGAACTTTTTGGTCTAAACACATTCGAGTGTATCAGCCCCAATAATTCACCCGCCCTTTCATCGCGATCGATAAAGGGCACTTTAGTCATTTTTCCCATCAAACAAACCTTGCACCTATCGATCGAATGGAATTCGAATGAACCTGAAAGCCTGCACTTCTGAAGTGCTGATAGGCGCTTCTTGTTTATGCGACCCAAATGACAGTGCCATAACAGAGTTAGGTTTAAATCGTTGGATTTAGACCTCTTGGTATTAACGGAATATATAGAACTTGAGGCATTGTTACCCATATCTAATATGTACAATCCTCCAACCATGTCAGTATTGGTATAAAACATATCATTGCATAGAACATTGAAAACTCCATTTCCAATATTAACATTATATCCTTCCTTGTCAAACACGGATACAAATATAATATTCCTACTAAAAGTAGGTATGCAATATACATTATACAATACTAAGACAAGGCCTCTTGGCAAAGCAAGACTCATGGATCCTACAGTAGTTGCCACAACTCCGAGGTCCATTTCGTGCTTTCCAAATCTCTCCTACTTTCAGCCACCATATATTAGTGCATGTGTGAGATTCAGTCATGGTATCTAATACCCATGAATCTTTGGAAGTAGAGAGATGTAGCTCTATAGAGTTAATACCGATTGAAGGCACGGTCCCACCGCCCTTCCTTAGATCATCCAGGTTTCCTGATGAAGGCGCAGTCTTACTGCCCTTCTTCAGATCATCCAGGCTATTTGATGAAGGCGCAGTCCCACTGCCCTTCTTCAGATCAGCCGTGAACTTCCTGTAATCCCGGTTCCAATGACCAGGCTGTTGGCAGTAGAAGCAGACATTCTCAGGTGTCTCATCTTTCCTGCCAAGTGCGCATGGGCCTAGCCCATGCCACTTCCAATTCCCTTGTTGACCATCAGAATATCCTTGGATCCCAGATCCCTGAGATATTCTTCTCAGCAGTTAATGACACTTCATGTAACTCTGATATGGTCTTAGAGACAGCCTTGTCAAGGACATATTCTTTGCGTTCAGACTTGAGGACTATCCTCAAAATTCTGTACCAGTCCAAATAGTTTGTCCCATTTAGCTTGACCCTGTCAAGAATGGTTTTTAATGACAAACTATTAATGTTCGCTGAATTTGCCATTTGATCTACAACAGATGAAATTCAATCAGTAAACTGAATAAATTTTATGAAGATCAAGCTTAAACACCAACAATCGATTCTAAACCTTTAGAATCTGAAACCAAGATCCTTGATTCACTCGATTAAGCTGAACTAATGCTCACCACTTAATCGAGCTATGTAGGTAGGACTCCATCCAATCACATCCAATGTGACTCTTGGCTAGGGTATGCACTTATGTACACGGCTTACCCTATCTGTTACCCTAGCTCAACCTCAGGCTGAGAACCGTAGTCGGGTCCACCAATTTTCAACTATGGCCCGTCACTATGTAGGTGCTCCGCTAATGCGCACGACACCCACATATGTCGTCCAAACCTACTACCCCGCTTTCCCATGGATGCTCCGCTAATGCGCACGACACCCATAGGACGGGGAGGTAGTAAGGTGTTGATGATTGGGAGGTATCGGACATGACCCGCTTTTACTTGTCCAGTTGTGTTCAAAACTTTGGCACATCCTAGATGCGATGAGCACATCAACTACATTCCAAATGCAATGATGCCTCAAATTACATCCAATGTAATTCTTCCTTTGAACCCGTCAACTACATCCAATGCAATGACGGTTCTAAGGGTTCACACACAAGGATTAAAATTCCAATTTTATCTTTGCATGTGAGGTGATATGCTCGGTAAATAAAGTTAAGCATGCAATTCTAAAACACATAGAATTAATCATGCATAAACTAAACCAAGCATAAAGCGATAAATGTGCACATAATAGCCCCCTAAACTAACTCCCACTAGCTTCTTGAGCTCCACCGACTCCAAGCCGATGCCAACACCCGAAAAGCCACCAAATGACCTTTTCGCCCTTTCTTCGTCTTGAGTAAAATATTACAATTTAATACACGACTCGCAGGTCGGGAATAAATAAATATTACAAACAAGTGGTTCGACGACCACACCTTGAAAGAATAATTACACGTTAACTCTAACGGCTCGCAGGCCGTGAAAAGCGATAAATAATTAAATTGAGCTCGGGGCTATTATGTACACCATGCCAACATCACATCACACATCGTGTTATCAAACAAGAATGTTATCAAACATCATGTGATTTTCCGGTTTTAATTAATAGCCAAGTTTCGATTTTTTTTTGATGCTCGGTTTATCGAAACCGTTCAAAAATGAAACTTTTGAACATTTGATCTTCGAGTTCGTCATGACGGTTCCAAACTCGTCATAACTTACAAAACGGTTTAGCCTTGGCATATCAACCATCCAATGGTCATGCTTGGCCTAGCTCCGTCCAACGGATCCCCGTTCGGTCTCGGTTTCGGCTCCCCGAGAGTCCCGCTCCCGAGACCCGAAAAATCAAACTTTTTTCAAAATTTCCAGATTTGAAATAATTTTCAAAAATTCATTTTACATGCATTAAATCCATAAACAATAATTTAACACATGTTATCAATCAATTTAGCAAAACAACATGCCAAAAACGAAACTTTCAAGCAAAACCGAAACTTTGAACACCGTCTTGTGAATCCCGAAGGTAGCACGGCTCTGATACCACTGTTGGGTCTCGAGGTAGGGTTGGAGATGAACCAACTCGCAGCGGAAAATCAATGAAAACCAAGAGACGATTAAAACCATGAAACAACTAACAAAGAATGGATTCACAAGAGAAAAATTCAGCACTAGTTCTTACCAAAACAAGAACACCGGTTAACGAAGGATTGGCTTGAGTCTCCAAGACGCCTACGTATCCACATGGGAATCAAAGCCACGTAGTTCTTCTCTTTGAGGACTCAAGAACACAAACATGGAGGTGGAAACTAGCCAAACCCGAAATGGCCATGGAAGAGGGAGAGAAAATGTGTTTCCCATTCTTGTCTTGTGTTTGTTATGTTGAAAAAAGATGACTTAAACATAACAAAACCCATACTTGTCCAACTAAAGGCATGTGACAAGTATGGTGTCAAGTAAGGTGTAAATAGGACAAAGTATGGCAAGACAAGATTGGGTTAGGTGGTGAATCACCAACACCTTAATCCTTGTCTTGCTTACTTAGTACTAATTAATCAAGACTTGATTAATTAGTTCTATGGGCCTTGGTTGCATGGGCCTTTCATGGGCCTCTTGGAACATGGCCCGTGGCCATTTCTAACGAGGTCCCGTGATTCGCTCATCGCCTCCAAGCCTTCCATACCGGAAATGTCCAACATTATCCGACGCGATCAATCCCAAGACTCCAAGCCTTGTCTCGATCCGTAAAGTCCTATTCACGTACGGGCACATGACCCAAAACCCAGTTTTGGTCATGTCCCGAGACAACTCCCTTTTGGCCATTCTCCATAAATGTGTCAATGAGTTTCATCCTCCGGTGTGACCCTTAGGTTTATGCATGTCAATAGATCAACGTAAAATCCCATTTTACTTGATCCTATTTAAGTGGCAACTAACGAGACTTTAGTATTGCCTGACACTACATAACGAATCGACCTTGTCGATTCTAACCTTTCCGTCGTCCCTGTCATTATCCTTTTATCTCCGATATCCTGATTGAGATAAGGCATAGAGCCGTCATCCTTATTATTCTCAATCACCGTTCCTTGATATGTGAGATGACTGAAGATATGATACCCAATATCATGTGCATGGCCATGCTATTCTTCCAGTCACTCTCAATCAAGTGGCCGAGAACCGATATCTTTCCCATACCTTAGTATGAGGGATAAATCCCTTAGCCGTCTTTCGTGTCACTCATGTAGCCCGTCCCCAAGCCAATCCTGGCCGTTATGGAAGCCCTGTTACGGACAACGTTAGGCTCAGGTCAAACTCAGTTGTTGACTACATAGCGATCACAAAGACTCCTTGGTCTAAGGATACATGACAAGCTACAACACTGAATATGTTCATGACTTAATCTATGGCACATATTCAGGGCGGGTCGTCCAATATCATGTCCCACATGATATCTATGATCAGACTCCGGAATCTCATTCCAATGACTAACAGAACGTAAGCCATAAAGAGCCATCTTTCATACTAGTCGCTTCTAGTGAAGCTTTGTTGACTAGGGACCCATCGAGTGTGATCTATCTCGATCTATGGTTCTATTCGCATGGTGGGCATAGATCAGAGCACACATCGATATATTACTCCAACACATAAGTAATATAAAGCCGTTTTAATTTTATTGCTAACGATGATATATACATTTGGACATTTAGGATTGAACTACGGGCACTAAGACTAACAAGGCCAGCTTTTAAAATTAATTTATAATTGGGTTTTAAAATCAGATTAACACCTGGACTTATCGGACAACTAAACAGAATTTTGGACATCGAACTTTGGTCTAATTATTAAATTGTAGAACCGTTATGGGTTGGACCGGGACTGATACGACCCTTTTTGTTAAACCAGGCCGTTACCCCGAGAGCAGAGAAGACCGGTGTGGCCAGGACTTCAGCAGCTAGGAGACGCCGCTGCTGGTTCTTCAAGAGGTAGGGATTACCTCGAAACTCGCTTATTACGTTTTACTAGAATGCATATAGGGAAACCTAATAACCGGATAACGAACTAGTACACATATAGGATGTGAATAACTAGCTAGATATACAAACTGCGAACATTTACGATTATCGTCTTGGGAACTGCCGTGCTGGTAGAATCCGGCCATGTCGTGCCCGTAAGGTTGATTGTTGATTGTTTGTTGTGTGTATTTGCTTGATGTTGTGTTGATTGGACGGATAATAATTAACGAACATGAAAATGAGTAGAATTGAACTAGTGATGTATGTGGATGACTTGAGTGGTTATTTCCTGTTTCTTTGATCTGTTGATTTGGGAATGTTGGGGATCGAATACCGGTACGCCGGTGGGGTTACCACGTGGAGTGTGGTGTCGGTAAGTGATGGTAAGTGTGGAACAGTCGTGAGTGTAACTAAGGGTTAAAGTATATTATATTCGGTGCAACATGTCGTTGTTAGGTGTGGGCAAATGTGTTGTGATTGTATGATGTGAATCATTGTCTGTGATATGGTCGGGTGAGTGATAGACCGACGTGACATGATATGTGACATTCGGTGAAGCATGTGTTGCTATGTTTGGTAAGTTGAGAAGCATGTGTTGCTATGTTTGGTAAGTTGAGAAGCATGTGTTGCTATATTTGGTAAGTTGAGAAGCATGTGTTGCTATGTTTGGTAAATTGAGAAGCATGTGTTGCTATGTTTGGTAAATTGAGAAGCATGTGTTGCTATGATTGAGAAGCATGTGTTGCTATTATGTTTGGGAAATTGAGAAGCATGTGTTGCTACGATTGAGAAGCATGTGTTGCTATGATTGAGAAGCATGTGTTGCTATGTTTGGGAAATTGAGAAGCATGTGTTGCTACGTTGTGGGCAAGTGTGTCAAGTATGAGTATGATTGTGATTGTGCCTGTGGTAGTCTCTTGGGCCGAGCGAGTTGCTCTCGAGACCGTTCATGGGTTACGAGTTGTGTGTTCTGATAATGTTTGGATTAAATGAGTGTGGCGGTGTTTGTGACTATGGGTGTGTCCTTGTTATGAGTCGTGGGTAACCGCGAATGACTTGATTTGATTGGTTGATGATGAAATCATGTGTGTAGCTTCCGTGTAAGTTATAGAGTCGTATTTGTGGTTGTTCGTAAGTCGGTTGTGAAGGGGCTTCCAATGTGGAATCTCGGGACACTTTGTTGTCGGGTAAAGTGAAGTTGTTTTAGTTGGATTATTTGTCCTTGTTGTCGCCTTCCCCCTTTAATTGTTAACAAGTTAGTTCAGAAACGTAATTTGGTGTCTTACTGGTTTGTAACCTTATGGTCCTATGCCTTAGTCGATTGGATGTTGTTGAGCTGAAGTTAGTGTGGTTGGACTGGTAAACATCAGGTTAAAAAAGGGTTTTTGTCTTTTATTTGGCTTAAGTGTCGTATCGTTGTTTTAACCTTTTTGGATGTAACTTAAAATTGTGAAAAAGACTTTCTGGTAAATCTGTTGAGGTGGTTTTTGGGGTTTTCCCTACTGAGCGTCAAGCTCACCCCTTACCGTGTTTTCTATAGGTGATAGTTATACTTTGGACTAAAGGGTTGCGCAGAACTTGGAGCTAGCGGAGACCCGGGGTTTATTTGTATTTCGTAAAGACGTACTTTTCTTTTTGAGTTTTTGTATTTGACCGAGCTTAAGACTCAGGGTTTGAAACTCTCGTTGATTTATATTATTTTATACTTACCAGTTATTCGTTACTTTTAAATTGTTTTATTTAAATTCACTAAGTCACGTCACGGGTCCGGTCATTATCGGATTTGGGGCGTGACAATTTGGTATCAGAGCCTGGTTTCATTTTGAACTTGTTTTCAAAACCTCGGACCGAACGTCAATTAGGTGGGTAGAGTTAGGTGGTCTAAGTCGTGGTACTCAGTGACGCAAGTTGGAAACATCTGATGCGTAGAGTTGGAACGACACAAGTCTTGATTGTTTCAATGTTTATTTAAGTTTGGATCTTTTATATTATGATGGTTGCATTGCTCGACTAGTATCCTTGCCCTATTGGCTGCAAGTTACAGTGATCGGTGAAGCCGAACGGTTGAGATCGGAATTGGACTAACGAGCAATGATCGAGCCGTTATGAACTGGTTGTTGAGTAAATCATTTGTTAAGTGTGATGCCACCTTGGTTGGTCGTTCCATGATTGATAAAGTTGAAGTGTTGACTTGTTTAAATTGTTGACCGTTATTTAAGGATTAGAGTTGAAGGAGTTACCCGAAAGGGATGTTAATTGAGTAAAGGGTAGAAACTCGAGTGGTATTGGCATCACCTTACTGTTATGTGTACTTTTGTTGTGATTGATGTGTGTGAACCTCGTGTTAAAGGGCTCAATTTGGATGTTGATTTATGAAATGTTGGCCCGCGGGTGCGGATGGTTGTTTAAGTTTTTCGACGAGTCATGCCGAAATTTCTGTAAAAATTGGAATGTATATCCTATTATGATTTGACTGCAGCAAATCATGATAGGGGGGATATCAATTGGTTACAACGTAGTTCGGGGACGCCTGAACCGAGTTGTAACGAGATGATATCCACATGTATTATTTTGCTACAGGAATAAGCTTTTTCAACCCGTGTTACCGAGTAGACCTGAGATTGTGAAAATTTGAGCTGTGATGTGAATCTGTGATTCGGTTTGTTCGCGTGTGAACTTGTTACACTGCTGGTTGTGCTTGAGTGTTGATTTGATTGCTTGTGAAGCATGTTAATTCCTCGTGTGATGTTGGTAAACCGATTGATTGCGTGTAAGTTTGAAATGTTGCGTGTTATACTTGAGCTTGGGTGTGTGATTAAATGGCGAGACTTGTTGTTCTTCTATGCGATGGTGTGGTAGGTTGTGTGTGACGCACTAGGGTGCGGTGTTTGTACTAGTATTATTACTACTACTATTACTACGACTTTTAAGAGTAAACTATAGGGTTTAAAAAAAACGTTTACGTGGTTGCGGATCTTGTGTAAACGTTAGCTTTTAAGAGGGTTACCTTTAAGAGTTGTTAAAAAACTGAACTTGGGTGTGGACCCGTGCGGGGGATAATTACGACGTGACCTCTCAACGCAGAAGAGGTAAGCCGTTGGGGCACAGGTGCCCAGAGTACTTCCACTGGAACAGTTCGGAGGAACAACACCAGCAGGTCCTAGGCTGCGAAGGGACGGAATATCAGAGTTGAAGTATGAGACCAGAGTTACGGCATGGGCCAGATGTAACCGTTTTGGTAACAATCGAGGCGAACCGATGCAAGAGATTCGAGCGAGGGCCGAGCCCAGAGTTTGGATCGATTTCTCACCCTGGTGACTCAGTTGTAGCTTGAGATAGTGGATACGACAACAACCGTGGAACGAGGTCGCAGAAAGACCGCTAGAGTCCGAAAGACTCGGCAGCGACAGAGCAATGTTGCGAGACCGCACGAGACTCGAGAACTGAAGGAACGAAGAACCGCAGGGTTCTCCCGGCCCCAGGCTTCGCTTGACGTTTGAAGCAGACAGATTAAGGAACATCAGTAGTTTACGTCGCGTTCGAACGGAGGCCAATGCTTTCACATTGCCGGCATCCAGAACATCGGGCACGAGTGCCGAGCGACAGAGGGCCGCAACAGTACCAGTAAACCGACAGACCGGTCAGGGAAGGTGGACGGTTGACGATAAGATCAGAGTGACGCAGCGGAAGCGTGGTGGGCCCAGAACCCACAGACAACGCACAATTCCGTTTTCTTCTGCCCTTGCTGAGAAGTTGGGCTTAAGAGCAAAGTCTCTAGGCGACCCTTGTGTCGTGGCACCCCAGTTACGAGAGAAGTGGTTGACACGTACGAGCCTTACATCCGAGATTAGAGTGGTTGACCGTTCTTGATGGTCTTTTCGCGTTGAACTATACCCGTGTGAATGGTTGAGACCAGTAGGATACCCACCCCGAGGGGGATTTTGGTATGGGACCTTTTAGACCGAGGATTTGAGTTTCTGTGATTGTTTATGCCTGTTAAACGACTTAAGTGATTTGAGGTACGGCAGTACGTGAGTTACAGGTGGTGCTGTGGAAGTTCGCATGTGCGGTCGAATATGAGATTTTTGTGATGGATTGATACCTATACCGACTGACGATTCCGGTATAGGATATCTCGACCAAGCCGCGCGTGTCAGTGCGATGGGCTTAAGCGACAATGGACCGGAGGATTTAAGCGGACGTTCCCTGAGATAGGGTCAAGTGAACGCGTTCGTTTTAAATTTCGAGCACGAAATTATTTTAAGGGGGGTAGACTGTAAAGACCGGGAAATTTAACGGTTAAATAATTTATTGGAATGTCGAGGGTTGGAAACGTATTTATTTTTAGAGCGAGTTCAAAAAAAAAGGGAGAAAAAGAAAATTTCAAAAAAAAAGGAAGGATTTAGGCATGGGCCAACCAGACCTCATTTTTGGGTCGGCCAGACCAGGCCCAAACCACAGGTGCGCCAGCCCAACGCGAGCCAGCCCAAGACGACCATGCTAACCCTAGACGCGCCCTTTCAGCTCCTCAGAAACACGCACGCGGATCGAGACGGCCTCGTCTCTCTCACGCGTCCTCTCTCGCTCGACCTCCACCATGTCTCCTCCATCTCGACCCAAGCTCGCCGGAGACCGTCCGCCACCACCAGAGTTCGTCTTCTCCAGCCTCGACTTCCCCTCGGCAGAAACCCCATCAGAAAAGCCCACCTCTCTCTTCTTCTTCCTCGATTCGCTTCAAACGAGTGTCACCGACTTCGCCTCAAACTCGTAGGACCGGTACCAGAGAAGAACTGCAACAGTGAGCTTCCTTATAACTCGAATCGTGCTCCCCATCTTCTTCTTCCCCTAAAATCGACCCTCACGAGTTCTTGGTGGCTGGATTAGAGGTGTTATGGGTCGCCGGAGCTCGCTCGCACCAGATCTGACCTTTACCAACGCCGGTGAGCTCTCACAACCGTCAGATCTGGATGGCGAGACCCGATTCCTGCCTTGGCGACCTCCCCGCAACCCTCCGATCTCCTGACGCCGTCCTCCGCCGTCGTGAAACCTAGCTCGCCTCTGCTGCCGCCTTCTTCCGAGCAGCCCTGGCATCGCCGGCCGCCGCTGTCAGAACCGACCCCCAAACCCTAGTCCTCTAACGTACTTGGGCCTGAACCGAGAAACGGGCCTTGGGCCTGGATACGTCCTCGTGTGGGCTTTGGGCCGAAGACAGGCCTCAGACCGGGCCAGGTCGGGTCTGGGCCTCAGACTGGATCTTGTCTGGGCTTCGGTCTCGGACCGGGTCTGAGTCCGGGTCTAGACTCGGGTTTGGGCCGGTTCCGGGTCAGGTCCGGGTTCTGGGTCAGGGCCGGGTTCGGACTCGGATCAGGGCCGGGTTCAGACTCGGATCCGGGTCGGATCCGGGTCAGGTCAGCTTTTAAAATTAATTTATAATTGGGTTTTAAAATCAGATAAACACCTTGACTTATCGGATAACTAAATGGACTTTTGGACATCGAACTTTGGTCTAATTATTAAATTGTAGAACCGTTACGGGTTGGACCGGGACTGATACGACCTTTTTGTGTTAAATCAGGCCGTTACCCCGAGAGCAGAGTAGACCGGTATGGCCAGGAGTTCAGCAGCTAGGAGACGCCGCTGCTGTTTCTTCAAGAGGTAGGGATTACCTCGAAACTCGCTTATTACGATTTTACTAGAATGCATATAGGGAAACCTAATAACCGGATAACGAACTAGTACGCATATAGAATGTGAATAACTAGCTAGATATATAAACTGCGAACATTTACGATTATCGTCTTGGGAACTACCGTGCTGGTAGAATCCGGCCATGTCGTGCCCGTAAGGTTGATTGCTGATTGTTTGTTGTGTGTATTTGCTTGATGTTGTGTTGATTGGACGGATAATAATTAACGAACATGAAAATGAGTAGAATTGAACTAGTGATGTATGTGGATGACTTGAGGGGTTATTTCCTGTTTCGTTGATCTGTTGATTTGGGAATGTTGGGGATCGAATACAGGTACGTCGGTGGGGTTGCCACGTGGAGTGTGGTGTCGGTAAGTTATGGTAAGTGTGGAACAGTCGTGAGTGTAACTAAGGGTTAAAGTATATTATATTCGGTGCAACATGTCGTTGTTAGGTGTGGGCAAGTGTGCTGTGATTGTATGATGTGAATCATTGTCTGTGATATGGTCGGGTGAGTGATAGACCGACTAGACATGATATGTGACATTCGGTGAAGCATGTGTTGCTATGTTTGGTAAGTTGAGAAGCATGTGTTGCTATGTTTGGTAAGTTGAGAAGCATGTGTTGCTATGTTTGGTAAATTGAGAAGCATGTGTTGCTATGTTTGGTAAATTGAGAAGCATGTGTTGTTATGATTGAGAAGCATGTGTTGTTATGATTGAGAAGCATGTGTTGCTATGATTGAGAAGCATGTGTTGCTATTATGTTTGGGAAATTGAGAAGCATGTGTTGCTACGATTGAGAAGCATGTGTTGTTATGATTGAGAAGCATGTGTTGCTATGTTTGGGAAATTGAGAAGCATGTGTTGCTACGTTGTGGGCAAGTGTGTCAAGTATGAGTATGATTGTGATTGTGGCTGTGGTAGTCTCTTGGGCCGAGCGAGTTGCTCTCGAGACCGTGCATGGGTTACGAGTTGTGTGTTTTGATAATGTTTGGATTAAATGAGTGTTGCGGTGTTTGTGACTATGGGTGTTTCCTTGTTATGAGTCGTGGGTAACCGCGAATGACTTGATTTGATTGGTTGATGATGAAATCATGTGTGTAGCTTCCGTGTAAGTTATAGTGTCGTATTTTTGGTTGTCCGTAAGTCGGTTGTGAAGGGGCTTTGGATGTGGAATCTCGGGACACTTTGTGGTCGGGTAAAGTGAAGTTGTTTTAGTTGGATTATTTGTCCTTGTTGTCGCCTTCTCCTTTTAATTGTTAACAAGTTAGTTCAGAAACGTAATTTGGTGTCTTACTGGTTTGTAACCTTATGGTCGTGTGCCTTAGTCGATTGGATGTTGTTGAGCTGAAGTTAGTGTGGTTGGACTGGAAAACATCAGGTTAAAAAGGGGTTTTTGTCTTTTATTTGGCTTAAGTGTCGTATCGTTGTTTTTTTTATAAGCGAAAATTTATTAGGCAAATGTTCTACAAGAAAGTAAAATGATGCAAGAAAAACGATCCTTAAAGGGACCTTTTCCCCAAACCGAAACAAGCGTATAGCAAAACTAAAAACAAAGAATAGGAAAGCAAACTAAACAGAACACCGCCTCCTTGCCTACTTCCTATCCGGATTCAAACAGAGAAATCGGTTAGAAACCAAAACAGGAGTTGAATTTCCTGAAAACGTTTCCGGAAAAACCTCAATCTCGGTATTCTCGGTTTCCTCCTCCGACTCAACATGCTGTGGGGATTCAAAAATTGTGGACTTGGCAACAACCTTCTTCACAAATCGCTTGCTAAAGCTCTACGTTCCTTCTTTTCTTTGTTTAGAAATATCGATAGTGAAACCGCCCGCCAGACCCCCTGTGTCAGCTAATGTTTTGGCTCTTGTCTGATAAAAGACGGTTGGA
Organism: Erodium maritimum; assembly: GCA_963921825.1. Taxonomy (NCBI): domain Eukaryota; kingdom Viridiplantae; phylum Streptophyta; class Magnoliopsida; order Geraniales; family Geraniaceae; genus Erodium; species Erodium maritimum. The sequence goes on from OY997589.1 coordinate 35,659,500, forward strand.
GGAGCCATCTTTTTTGGCTGTCCTTTATTTGGACGACCACGTTTCCTTGGAACCTCTATGGGAATATTTGGTTTACTCAGAAGGATGTCTTTCCACGGACTTCCATCTTGTTCCACAAGGGTTCCTCCGTCACCTATTGTCGCAGGGGTTGCATCCCCAGACATCTCGTGATCTTGATTATCAGTCAGGCCAGGCTGGACTTGAGTGGTATTATCCACCTCGAGCCCTATCGGAGGAATACCCTTACCTGAAGACAAATCAGTGCCAATGCGTTTAAAAACATCAACCAAGCTCGGATCGCTGACTGGTTTCTGAGCACTTGGGTTTGGGCCAATTGGCTCGTCAAATGCAACAATTCCATCAGTTGGATCGGTATTTGGATCAGAAACAAACTTATGGGAAGCTGATCCATGAAAAGGCCCAAGAACATCAGAATCTGGGCCTGCAACGAATCCAGTTACCAACTGTGTAGTCCAGTTAGCCCTAAACCGTGAAAGCCGTCTTCCTCGCGCGATTCCTTATGCGAACGCGTTTCATTTGGAAACAGAGAATCGTGATTTACCAAAGGATCGCTATCTGCAAATGAATTCACGGGATTTGAATTTGAAATGCCACCATCAACGCGACGACGATCCTACTCGTGATCCCCGCTGACTGGAACCCCTTCCTTCGCCGTCAAGCTTTGTGAGCTTCGTGACAGACGAACCTCCTCCTTCGCCGGTAATGTTGTTGAGCTTCGGGACACACGATCCGGGGCAACCAAAAGTTTATAGCCATTGAACTTAAACCCATTCAATACTTGAATTGCTTGCGAAGCCGAGGACGAATTGGTGAACTCTGCGAACCCGAACCAACGCCCTTTCCGATTTGGTTTTGAGACAACCTGAACATCAACAACCTCACCAAATGAAGATAAAGAGTTACGCGCCCACTCCGTCGTAGTCCCCTAAGACAGGTTGTAGATGAATATCCTGCAACTCTTGGATCTGTCCTCCTCTGTTTGCGTTTCCTGAAACAGAGGCTGAGGAATTGCCCCAACCGGAGCTACATGAACCACCGGGGAAGTCGCCAGACGCTCCTCAGTCATGCCCCTGTTTTCCTTGACCTTTACTTTAACACCTTTACCGGCTACCTTTGCTTTGCCGGCCATCCTCGCTTTACCGGCCACCTTCACTGTACCGGCATCCATACCAGCAGACTTTTCCTTGTGCCCATCGTCCATAACAGGGGCAATGGATAGGAACTCACGAAACAATGATATCAAGGTTGTACCGAAAGAAGAGAAGGAAGTTATGGACTGATAAATACTTTGCCGGTGATGCTGAAGGCGAAACCGAGTGCTCTGCCTCTTCATTTTTTTAGAAGAGGATTTATATCGTTGTTTTAACCTTTTTGGATGTAACTTAAAATTGTGAAAAAGACTTTCTGGTAAATCTGTTGAGGTGGTTTTCGGGGTTTTCCCTACTGAGCGTCAAGCTCACCCCTTACCGTGTTTGCTACAGGTGATAGTTATACTTTGGACTAGAGGGTTACGCAGAACTGGGAGCTAGCAGAGACTTGGGGTTTATTTGTATTTCGTAAAGACGTACCTTTCTTTTTGAGTTTTTGTATTTGACCGAGCTTAAGACTCGGGGTTTGAAACTCTCGTTGATTTATATTATTTTATACTTACCAGTTATTCGTTACTTTAAAATTGTTTTATTTAAATTCACTAAGTCACGTCACGGGTCTGGTCATTATCGGATTTGGGGTGTGACACCAATCATCGAACTTTCATACATATATTTTGCATTCTCTTAAGTTGCTTCTCGGCTTGATAATATATCATATCAATAAATAACCAAAGCGAGTCAGCTTACATAAGATAAGCAGTGCTTACCCTACTAACACACAAATACTAAAATAAATAAGCACAAATAAGGAATTGTGTATCACTCTCCTAATTCACTCCTCGAATATCGAACACCAACAATCAAGATGGTACCAATAATCAAATTGAACTGAATTGTTTCTCGTTCTAATAATACTCAAACGTAGAACGCAATCTCTAGGAAAAGTGAATTATCTAGCTACACATAAATCAACTTCTCCAACCCAACCATTCCGAATTTAACGTGAATGTCTTGGTTAGAGTATGATCTACATAAGTCCATTAATAAGGGACTTGGTATCACTCAAACTAGATAACTCACCGAGAAAAGCAATGATACAATTTAATGACTCAAATAATCTCAAAGTGCACAAATAAATCATACACCGATCCTAGATAGCTACAACTAACAATTTACGGGGCAACCCACACCCAAAACAATAAATCACTCAAGGGCAATCCACGCCCGAAATCATCAATTTATCTTAAAACAAACATGACATAAATAACAATCATCGAAAAATAATCAATCTCATATAGATAGCAACGATCAAATCAAGCATCCAAAATAAGCACTAAACATATTAAGTAACTAATGCTACGAAAATATGAATCTAGCATTTGATATTCAAGAGATCAAAACTTCTTCTAATCAAGTTTATACCCAAAATCTCTAATTTAGCATGCAATTAATACATACAAATTATTTACGTACATAAACCAACAAAAATCAATCAAATCGGGTAATGAACACAAATGGGTATCGAACTCAATATCGCAAAAATAATCATCTAACAACACAAATGAATTGCCTTGTGCATTAATTACACTAAAACGTATTTACAACGACATTCATGGCTAGGAGCGACTACTCGCTAGCCATAGAACTAAAAACGATGAAATCTGTGTTGAAAATCGACATCAAACTAAGAAAAATAATGGTATAAGATAAACTTGTGCTAGGTTTGACGATTCCTAGCTCAAATCCACGAAAAACTCCAAAATAAATCTTGAACCCGAAATGAGATTTGGCCTTTTTTGGAGCTCGATTTCTTGAATCGATGTGTAGATGGGAGTGGGAGCTTCGAGTCGGTACCCGGAACTTCACCGAAGGTTTCCAGACAAGGGAGCTCTGCCGTCCCAAAAATCGCTCGTCTAATTCGTGTTCTGCTCCTCAAAAAATGGCTGAAATTTGTAGGGACAAATGAAATTGGAAAAAAAAAATGATGCTCAACATTTTATCTAGGTGATTTCTCCACTTGTTTAATGCTCAATATTCTCTAAAATTCTTTGATCTACGGAGCCAATCTCTATTTCTCCGTTGTAGATATTTGTGGTTCCAAACCATCCATGCTCTGTTGGAGTAAAATTTCATCTAGAATTTAAACCACAACATGACGGTCCCTAAACTCTCTTTCTAGGTACTTACATTTTTTTTTTTATTTTCTTCAATAGATTTAGACTCCTGTTTTGAGGATAACCTGAAAAAGTTGCCAAGAGAAGAAAAAAATTAGGTTATGAAATGGTTACATGCAGGAATGTAAATATTAATAAACTATTAATAAATACGATCGAAACTATTGCCCATTTCTATTATAATTTTTATAATTCATGAATCTCTTTAACAAAATCGTAATGATTCACTATGTACTCTGTTTGTTTATCCTCCGAGTTTCAATGATCTCATATTAACTTTCATTTTTATCTCCGTGATTTGATTCGCAATGATTCAATCTGTACTATGTGTGTTTCGACTTTGATCGTGGTAGAGAATTTCAGTGTCAAATGTTTGAGTTGCTTTTCCATTCTCAATCTCAAAGTGTCTTTGTTTGATTTGTAAGTGAATGGAATAACGGGCATTGATTGACTAAGACAGTGAGTCTAGTTTTCGGTTTTTGTAATATCGGTAGTGATTTTCAGTAACACCGTTTGTAATTTTTCAATGACTGTTTTTATAGAGTTCTAAAACCTGTAATAATTGTTGGTAAAAATTATAACATAATGTCAAATATTATTATTACATTTTTTGTCAAACATTATTACAGTTACAAACATTATTACAGTTTCATGAACATAAAACTACAGTTTTTGTCAAATATTATTATAGTTCTTGTTCTAAGTTTTTTCAAGCATTATTACCGCTTATAGAACATTTTGTTACTTTTTTTTCCAACCATAATATTTTACAAACTGTAATAATGTTTGACAAAAATGATAACATAATGTTCTGAAAACTATGATAAAATGTTTAACAAAAATTGTAATAATGGTTGTCAAACATTCTAATATAATGTTATAAAAATTGTAACAAAGATTGACAAAAACTGTAACATAATGTTATAGAAACTATAATAATGTTTCACGAAAATTGTAGTAATGGTTGTCAGAGGAGAAATCTAATAGAAACTCCTCTTATCCTAAAAACTGTGTGAACCAATCCTAGCCATACATCCTTAATATCCGACATTCACCATAATGCCACATCATCACCCCATTCCCACCATAAACTAACGCCATTTTCTTCCTTTCTCACACTAGCAAGAGCATAATTGTAATAGCATGGTGCCATGTGGACAAGTGTCCATTATTGTTTTCAACAATTCACTAATTTAATCATTCCCGCTTCGTTTCAACTCCGATTAGTTTCAAACTTGCGCCAATATTTTTCTTTTTCCAAGGGCTTTAAATCAAGATCAGTCATAAATATATTTTGAAGCACGAAAATAAAAAGTTATATTGGGGTGATAAAAACAAGGGATAATTCCACCTCAGTACCCTAAATCTTTCATATTTCATTTAGAGTACCCTAAATCTTTTTTGTGTCACCTCAGTACCCTAAACATTCATTAATTCATTTAGAGTACTCTAAATTTATTTTGTGTCACCTCGGTACCCTAAACTTTCATTAATTCTATTTTAGTACCCACCGTTAACTTTACATATGATTTTCCATCCAAAACATGTAAAATGACCATATGACCCCTCACCAACAACCAAAATTATGGTAAAGTTAATGGTGGGTACTAAAATGAAATTAATGAAAGTTTAGGGGTACTAAAACGAAATTAATAAAAGTTTAGGGTACTGAGGTGACACAAAAAAGATTTAGGGTACTCTAAATGAAATATGAAAGATTTAGGGTACTGAGATGACACAAAAAAGATTTACGGTACTCTAAATGAAATATGAAAGATTTAGGGTACTGAAGTGGAATTAACCCTAAAAACAATGTTGAGTGTTGATAAATATTCACTAATAAATTTTTTATATCGGGGTATCAAACTAGTGCTAAATGTTGATAAAAAAACATGTACTGGGGTGATAAAATACAGATAATGAGGTGATAAAAATCATGTTCAATTAAAAATAAGGGTGATAAACTAGAAATTAGTGTTGATAAAAAAAACATGTGATGAGATGATAAAAACACATGTAATTTAATGATAAACATAGCGTTTAGTGTTGATAAAACTAGTGCTTAGTGTTCATAAAAAAACCATTTGCGAATTTAGTGTGTTTTGCAAATTTAGTGTATATGGTTTGCGGATTTAGTGTATATGGTTTGCGGATTTAGTGTATATGGTTTGCGAATTTAGTGTAATTTTCACACTTTTGTATGCAATATCACTTGCGAATTTAGTGCTAGATCACATCTTTCTTGGAGAACAAGGATTTTGTAGGTTGATTAAGTAAACACGGTTGGGTTATAACAATAATATCAAATAAGTTTTTATTTCAAAAATGAGTTAGAGGTGCATGTATGTCAAGGCACTTTGTAAACTTACGATGTTGACCAATCACGTGTTTAAATTGAACATTTGGCTTCTTGAATTTATATTTCACACTTCCAGATGGTCAAATTGGATTAATAGATATGTATATAATATATGTAATTCCTCACAGATTAGTTAAATAAACATGACAAGTGTATTTTGGTATCTTTAAAAAAAACTACATGGCATGGTCCAAGTAGGTTGTTGCAACTTGCAAGAGGAAACATAGTGAACCAGTTTCAGACATGAGTTGAGCAATGTTAAGTTACATGAGATATGTTTTTTCCCATACTAAATTCGCAAACCATATACACTAAATTCGCAAACCATATACACTAAATCCACAAACCATATACACTACATCCGCAAACCATATACACTAAATTTGCCAAACACACTAAATTCGCAAACCATATACACTAAATCCGCAAACCATATACACTAAATCCGCAAACCATATACACTAAATTTGCAAAAACACATCACACTTTTCGCACACATATTCACACATCCACACACGTATTCAAGAACACATCAAAATATATGCAATCCACTACTTGTTAGAAAGCTCTTGAAAAAATAAGAATATTGGCGCAAGAAAAAATGAAATCGGAGTTGAAACGAAACGGGAAAAATCGAATTAGTAAACTTGATTATAACAAAAAGGGGGCATTTTCTGAGCGCGACACCTGGCGCAATCTGGTTGAGTTCGCATGTTCGCACCGTAATTCATGGTTTGCACCTGATTGCTCTCCTATATATATATATATATATATATATATATATATGAGAACAATCAAGTACAAACCTTATTTCGGGTCAGAACTTAGAACTAATCTGGGCCATTGATTAACTTGATCGGATGGCCACCGAAATTCAGGGGGGGTGGGGGTTGATTGATTACGAAATCAATTACAAGATATGCATTAATTAAAAAGATATTAAAAGATATGCATTAAATCTGGGCCTTTAATTCTATGATTCAAGGGCCCAGATTGAAAGTTTTTACGTTCTGACGAAAGTTGTAAGTTTGTACCTGATTGTTATCCTATATATATATATATATATAGGGAGGCTTTCAGGTGCGAACCCCTCTTAAAATGCGAACATGCGAACTCAACAACAACATGACACGTGTCGCGCTTAGAAATGCTCATCTTTTTTCCCCCACCAAGTTCATTAATTTAATTTTTCCCGCTTCGTTTCAACTCCGATTTAATTTTTTTTTGCGCCAATATTCTTATTTTTTCAAGAGCTTTCTAACGAGTAGTGGATTGTATATATTTTGATGTGTTTTTGAATACGTGTGTGGATGTGTGAATATGAGTGCGAAAAGTGTGATGTGTTTTTGCAAATTTAGTGTATATGGTTTGCGGATTTAGTGTATATGTTTTGCGGATTTAGTGTATATGTTTTGCGGATTTAGTGTATATGGTTTGCGAATTTAGTGTGTTTTGCAAATTTAGTGTATATGGTTTGCGGATTTAGTGTATATGGTTTGCGGATTTAGTGTATATGGTTTGCGAATTTAGTGTAATTTTCACACTTTTGTATGCAATAACCTTGGTCTTGGCCACCTGAATGTATCCAACATTATAGATTGAGCAATAATGGGCAAAATGGGATATGGAGTCTAAATCAATAATCCAGAAGTGTTAGATGATATAATGTAGTGTAATACCTTGTCATATAATGACACAGAGGATGTATATTTATATATATTAGCAATTATACAATGCTTCAACATAACTACATCATAACTACAATTATAACTTACAATAACTATAATATAACTGCTAATAATAAGGATCACTGCATGAAACTAAAATAGAACCAAACATAATTTCTTAATGCAAACACTGAAACTTATTAATAAACTTTCTTGTGCAAACAGTAATCAAAATTGAGAGATAACTTACTGAATTATCAAGTACCAGAAATTGAAAAGTGAAGAAGCTCTTCATCATTCATGGAAGAACCAAATTCTGAATATGTAATACATTATGTGGGTATGCATCAATTCACTTACATTCTCCATGGTTGATAATAATTGAACCCTTGTCACCCAAAGAAATACTTAACAGTATACAATATATAAAGCAAGCAAATTTAATGTGAAAATTACACTAAATTCGCAAACCATATACACTAAATTCGCAAACCATATACACTAAATCCGCAAACCATATACGCTACATCCGCAAACCATATACACTAAATTTGCAAAACACACTAAATTCGCAAACCATATACACTAAATCCGCAGACCATATACACTAAATCCGCAAACCATATACACTAAATTTGCAAAACACATCACACTTTTTCGCACTCATATTCACACATCCACACACGTATTCAAGAACACATCAAAATATATGCAATCCACTACTTGTTAGAAAGCTCTTGAAAAAAATAAGAATATTGGCGCAAGAAAAAATGAAATCGGAGTTGAAACGAAACGGGAAAAATCGAATTAATAAACTTGATTATAAAAAAAGGGGGGCATTTTCTGAGCGCGACACATGGCGCAATCTGGTTGAGTTCGCATGTTCGCACCGTAACTCATGGTTCGCACCTGATTGCTCTCCTATATATATATATATATATGATAACAATCAGGTACAAACTTATATCTTTCGTCAGAACGTAGAACTATCAATCTGGGCCCTTGGATCGTAAAATTAATGACCCAGATGTAATGCATATCTTTTAGTATCTTTTTAATTAATCCATATCTTGTAATTGATTTCGTAATCAATCACCCCCCCAAAATTCCGCTGACCATTTGATCTGGGTAATCAACGGTCCTGATTAGTTCTACGTTCTGATCCGAAATAAGTTTTGTACCCGAAAGCTCCCCTATAATTGAATTCACCGGCCAAGTTTTGTCAGTTAGTTGTGCTCTAAACAGAGACTTGGCTAGCAATATTTTTTTCTGGTAAAACGACCAATTTGATCGACGAAAAAAACTTTGGCCAAGTCAAAACTATACTATACCTATCTGACAAAACTTGGCTGAGAACGGCGTCGCCGACCACAAATTGTCCCGAAAAATATTCCACTTAAGCAACGTATGAAGTTTGTCGGCCAAGAGCCTTTTTACCGTAATGTTTGGCAGCAATTAATTGAACAAATTTCAACTGTTGAAAATGTGTTCCATTTTAATCTGTTCGTACGTGTTCTAAGGTAGTTACAAATTACATAGTACCAAAAACTGGTCTTGTTCCACGGACTCCCCACGAATTTGTAAACAAAAAGTTGATTGGGTTGTCTTTCTAAGAAAACAAGATTGATTGAATCGTAATTGTATTGTTTTTGTTAGTTCCAGATATATGTAGAACGATCTCGGAAAAAATGTATGTTAAAAGCTATTCCACCAAAGTTACGAAACAAAACAATTTAGAAAAGAAAACATATTCATCGTTAATGGATCTTCAATAGAAAAATTAAAAGTGTTAAGATTGTTAGACTTGTTTGTCTATAAACATGAATACCACATGTGAATGGAAACATGGAGAAAAAAATACTCGAAACAAACTGAACGGAAAATTTGAGTAGGGAGAGAAGTCTGTTGGGGCTTGGTGTCTTTTCTATGTGAGACTTTTGAAAAGATGCACAATTATATTTGTATATTTTTCAACAATTTAGTTCAATATATGATGCTTTTTTAGAAAAGAATTCAATAGGTGATGTTTGAGATTTGATTTATCATTCTTTTTTTATAAGTGATGTTTTTATTAAATCCTTGAAATCTTATAGAAATTACAAGATTACAGGTGATCAAAATTCATAAGATGAGGATTAAACCTAAGAGAACTAGAACAATAAAAACAAAACGAGTTGCTAATGTTTCAAGCCGCCACCACAACAAAACATGAAGGGAAGAAACAACTCTAAAATCACTAAGGAACTAGGTCAAAATAAATACCCATGAAGCCCAACAACCTTGACGCAATAACTGAGAAAACACCTAAAAAGGCCTCTCGCCAAACAATGGGCCAGTACACTGACTCAAAAGAAGATAGCAAACTGAAACCCTAAATCCTACCCAGAACTAGCAGTTGTCGCACTCTGCACCTCTATTTTCGTCGACGACAACACCAGAAAAACAACCCCACAATACCGTGAACTTTCCACCGCTCCAAAATGCCTGACGTCATCGCACTATTCTCAAAACACCAAAATGGTACTCCTCGAGGCCAGCACCATCGATATAGAGACAAAGCCTTCATAACTTCAAATCGTCACCGAAGAACAATGACGAAGTCGGACACCAACAATAACACTTGGGCAAAGAGGAAAAGCAAAGCTCATCGGGAACCACTGTTAGAAACGCCCGACACCGCCACATAGCTCTCAACACTAAGCCGCATCATCGAGAAAGAGACAATTAAAACTCGACACAGGAGTACCAAAGACGAAGCCAGACAAAACTCCAAGCACGACAGCCCGCCACGATAGATAGAGGACAAGGTCAAAGTCAGTCGGTCAAAGATGAAAAGGAGGGGAAGGAGCACGGATCTGATCTCCGATGAGCAGATCAAGAGAAGGAAAAGGGGAAAGAGGATGACAAGAAGGAGGAGGTAAAGAGAGGTCACCATCGACGACGTCCATGACTGGATGCCATGGCGTCACCGATGGAGAAGCGGGCAAAGATAGGCGGCGAGAACTAGGATTTCACAAAGAGGTTTTGAATGTACCGAATATACGACTCACATCTTACTTTTTTGGAACTCATAATATCTCGTTAAAAAGATCTTAAATCCGAAAACATATATTTATATTTAATATTATTCAAATACAATCTTTATGTTTCAAATTGATACATTTTTACACCTAAACTCCATCTATCTCGACTAAAGAGACATCGAGTATTGAGTAGACAAAGCAATTTGTTTTCCCATAAGTTTTATTTTTTTTGATCAAAACGAGGTACATTATTTAAAGGCCGATAATAAGAATACGGTGAAATCGCTCCGGGATATACTCTCCTATCCATTCTCAGAAAGGGGAGGAACAGGCCGCCCTGGCAAGCCAGTGAGCTGCTCTGTTCAATGTCCGCTTAACAAAATTGAGTTGCACATACTCGAGTCTAGATAAAAGGGAAATACAATCGCTAACGACTATCCCTAGAGGAGAAGAGGATTTTCTCCTTGTATTGATCATATCCTCTATGATCTTACAATCACTTATGATATTGGCTCTCTGAGTGGCTCCTGCAGTAGCCACCGTAATGGATCTCTGATGGCATAAGCCTCTATCAGACCCGGATTTTTGGGTCCATGGAACGAGGCCGGTTGGGCCCGAGTGAGTTGGCCTATGTCGTCCCTACACCCCAACCTATTCCCACTTGACCGATTGACGCAAATAAAGCTCCATCAATGTTAATGGCCCATGTTCCTTGAGCCGGGTAGGTCCATGTCACTTCTGCTTCGCTAACTGTCCATTATGGGTGTGGTGTTACCCTCCCCTTCCGTTTTTTTTGCCTCCACCAATCCTACATTTAGTAAAGCAACCGTTTGGTGGATGGTCGTTGCTGTAAGGGAAGTGTTCTCCTAATCCTTCTTGTTCTTGGCTTTCTTAATTTCCCATAGGAGGAAACCAACAACACCTCCACTCGTTTGAGGGTTAAGAAGTAGTATGACTCGCAACCATTATGTGATATCTCCACTTGCTGGTGGGAGCCTTAAACCGCTCCGTTGCCAACATTCTGCCGCTACTAGACATGTGACTGGTATGTGAAATTCCGATTCCTCCTCCCCCTAACTTACAGGACATACTACTTCTATTGTCACCTCACATGACCGAAGCCTTGTCGCTACTTGAAGAGATCCCGCACATGTACGCCATAAGAAAGTACTCACCTTTTGGATAACTGTCACGCCCCAAATCCGGTTTTGACCGGACTCGAGACGTGAACTAAAAAGTACTTAATTAATAAAGGTAAGAAGACAGTAAATGAAACAAACTTCATAATTTTAGTTTCAAGAAAAAAATTCCGATAAATATAACATGAGTCAACCGCTCAAATCCGAACTATTTAAAACATAGTTTAGTAAAATAAAAGGGGTACGTCTCTAACACAGAACACCACTCGGACCCTCAACGAGCTCCCGAGCCCTGAGACGCCCTCTAGGCCTACTCATCAGTGATACCTGTCACGCCCCAATTTCAGTAAACCGAACTAGGGACGCGAACGTTTTAAAAACATAAAAACACTTGAAACCTGTTTTCATTAAACACTTTAAAATACCAGTTTAGTTCAACAAAATAATAATTTCAGCTTAAAACACGTTCCAACAAGTGGACAAAAGTACAAGGTATCCGTCACTAGACTCAAAAGACAAAACCCGGACTCCGCTCCTAGCTCCACAAGCTTCGAGAGCTCACCTAGTCCGTCCCACGAACAGTACCTGTAGGAAAAGCAGCTAGGGGTGAGCGTTCGCTCACCACCACGGATAACAGACTGACTACGGCATAATTAGCAGACAAAGCAAATAACACCACCAACAACTCAACACCGGGGAAACCATCCCCAACCCAAGTACTCTAACTGAACATACACCCACGATGACCTTCCTCGAACGACTCAACACTCTGAAACGTAAAGTAGACCTGACCCAGCAATTGACGACCTCTTCCAAGGACTCAAACGAAAGTTACGCAACACCAAACAGCATCACAAGGGATCACACACCGACCAAGATCACAAAGGATCACACACCAAAACAAGATCACAAAGGATCGCAAACCAGCTGCCAAGAACGCCCTCCCGGGACTCTAACCCGATCAGGCCAACCCAAGAATGCTGCAACTTACCGGGACTCTAACCCATAAGCCAGCCGGAAAATGCTGCAACTTACTGGGACTCTAACCCATAAGCCAGCCGGAAAACGCTGCAACTTACTGGGACTCTAACCCATAAGCCAGCCGGAAAATGCTGCAACTTACTGGGACTCTAACCCATAAGCCAGCCAAGGTATGCTCACAAACCCAAACCACACACACGCGGCCAGGACCCCTTTATTGGCGGGCGGGCCCTCTACCCCGTCTGAACATGCAGACGCGTGTGCTCGTGGACCCCCGTTTCAGGAAGCGGGCCCCCAACCTCCGGTAACCACAATCACAATCACAAACACAATCACAAGCAAAATCAACAACCAGTAACAACACAAGTTCAACACTCATAGGCACTCATGGCCACCAAGACACCAACCGTAAAACTCGGACTCAACAGCCCCACAGGCACTCACGGCCTCCCAAGACACACCGACAGTAAGACACGGACTCAACAGCCCCACAGGCACTCACGACCTCTCAAGACACCAACCATAAAACACGCTTGCAACTTACCGAGACTCTAACTCGTAAGCCAGCTAAAGAAAGCTTGCAACCCCCCGAGACTCTAACTCGGTAGGCCAGCCAAGACACCAACCTTAGTACACGGGCTCTCAAGGCCACCCAAAACACCAAAGGTAAAGACACGGGTTCAACAACCCCACGGGCACTCATGGCCACCCAAAACTCAACGATAAAACACGCTTGCAACTTACCGAGACTCTAACTCGTAAGCCAGCTAAAATACCAACAGTAAAGTACGGGCTCTCATGGCCACCCAAACACGAATAATAACACGAGCTCTCATGGCCACCCAAGACACCAAATAAACAATCAACCTCCGGCTTAACCCAAGCCTCCAACAGTCCTAAAATCAACAGTTTCACAAACAACCTCTGGGCATGGTCATATGCCTCCAGTAAATCAATTACGCTAAGTTCTCTGCTCCTACGACACTACTAAGTGTCACATGCATTTCCAGTATTCGCTACATTCCCGTATCATGCATTTATAATATTTGATAACCTACTTAACCCACGACACCCCGGTGTCACATGCAATTCTACAGTTAACTTTCCCTAGTCAGGGCCGAGATCCGGCTACTTTTCCCTACCTCAACTGAAGAGCAACCGCTACGCTTCCTAGCTCCTGACGTTCTGGCTCGCTACCTCCGAGCTTCACTTCGATCGAAGCCGGACTCTAAAGGTAACACGAAAGCCATAAATTAAAGACGGTTCCACCGTTAAGTTAAAGATTACGATTTGTCCAGTCTAAATCCGACATTTGTCCTTTGAACTTGAGGGGGATAAAAGCGGGGTCACGGCGAATCGGGTTTGGGTACCCGAGCACCGAAACCGGTACATGCGAGGCACGGTCCCAATGCACGAATCCCGAGGTCCAATTCAGCGGTCCGCTTTTGTTCCTTTTTAAACCCGAAAAGCAGTCCATTTTACCCAGAGTTCCACATTCGTTCCTAATTCCGATTACCAACCGTTTATTCAAAACAGAACGGTTTTTGCTTCAAATCTAATTCCCCTTTTATTTCAAATCTATTTCTATTCCGAACCCCTGAGCCCAAAATGAATTAAGTTCGGTTTTTGAACAACCGTCCCTAAATCCCGTTTACAACTTAGGTTCACGACTCCTCGATTTAAAACCGTTTTTAAACCGAATCGATTTTAGTTCCTTTTCATTTTAAAACCTTTTTCCTTAAATTTGATTTTCCGTTTTACAACTATTTTCTTTCCAAAACCGTGATTTCGATTTAAACCAAAACAGATCTAAAAGTCACCCTTTTTCTCCCATCTGATTTTCGATTCAACACTTCCCTTTTTAATGTAAAAACCGATTCCAAATTAATCAGTTTCTTTAACAAGTTTAACAGATAAAATTTCGTTAGTTTTACTTCAACAAAACGATGCCCTAGTTGTCCAGATCCAGGTTCAAATAAATAAGGGACGGAATATAGAAGGGAAAGACGTTAAGGAACGGAACCGGCCACCGGCGAAGCCATCGCCGGCGACCAAAATCTGTGGCGAGGTTTCTCACCGTAGGAAAAACCCGATGACGGCTCGGGACGAGGGAGAGGGTGGTCGGGAAGGACGAGCTCGGGCTCGGGACGGCGGCGTGGTGGCTGGACGGAGAGGGAAAGGGAGGGGCTCGGTGGCGTGGTCGTGGGGAGGGGGAACGGTGGCGATGAGAGGGCCGGAGGCTCCGTTTCCGGCGAGATGGGAGGGACAGGGTCGGAAGGGGATCGGAGAAGACGAAGCAGAAGGAGTGGGGGAGGGCGAGAGGGGAGTGGCCGGACTCGGGAGCGGTGGCCGGCGACCGGAGTTGAGAGGATGGAGGGAGCTCGGGTGAGGGTTCTGCAGAGAGGGAGAGGGCTGCGCGAAGAAGAAGGGGTCGGAATTAGGGTTTCCAACCCTGATTCGCCCTTAAATACCACGCCGGGACTGGGCTTAAGGAGGTTGGGCCTCTGGTTGGCCACGGGCCTCACGGCCCAAGGTTGGAAGAGGAGGGCTCGGTTCAAGCCGGGCCTGGCCGGGTCTGGCCTGCTCTGCTCGGGCCGGGTCGCTGGTCTGGCCGGGTTGCTGGTCGGGTCCGGTCCGACCCGGTCCGACCCAATAGTTTTTTTTTTAAACGGGTTTTACAATGATACCTGTAAAAACAGTAAACACGAAGGGGGTGATCTTATGCTCAGTAGGAAAAAGTAGTAAAGTAAAAGAACCCCCGCTTTGACAACAAAAATCCGATCAGTACGATTATCCAAAAGATACCACAATTAAAGATCAACAAGAATTGCAACACTTAATAAAATAGTAACTCAAAGGAGATCAATGGGGAGACATCTTATTCACCAATAGCATCAACTAAGGAAACACACGAGTACTGAAATATAGATAATCAAAACCACAAGACTCCGCTCCACACACAACCAACACATCATACCGGAATGCCCCTCAGTCCAGAGGAGGCACATATCATCGGGGCTCTCGGAAATGTCCCTAAAGGAACACATACCATCGGGGTGAAGCAAGATGTCCTCCCGGAAATTTCCCCAAGGGAACACATATCATCGGGGTGAAGCAAATATTATATCATACCGGAAACGCACATCGGCCTAGGTATCTTCCCGGAAACACACCTCGGGGTAAACAACCACACATCATACCGGAAACGCACATCGGGGCAAACAACGTACATCATACCGGAAACGCACATCGGCCTAGATGTCTTCCCGGAGTTACCCCCTCGGGGTACACAATCATACACCATACCGGAAACGCACCTCGGCCTAAGTATCTTCCCGGAAACACACCTCGAGGCACACAAACAAAACCACATAATATGTCACGCCCCAATTTCCGTAAACCGAACTCGGGACGCGAACGTTTAAAAATAGGAAAAACACCTTGAAACCATTTCCATTAAAACACTTTACAATACCAGCTTAGTTCAACAAAATAATTACAATTCAAATAAAACGTCCCACAAGCGGACAAAAAGGCGAGGTATCCGTCGCTAGACCAAAAGTAAAAACCCGGACTCCGCTCCTAGCTCCACAAGCTTCGAGAGCTCACCTAGTCCGTCCCACGAACAGTACCTGTAGGAAAAGCAGCTAGGGGTGAGCGTTCGCTCACCACCACGGATAACAGACTGACTACGGCATAATTAGCAGACAATGCCGGTAACACCAACAACAAACTCAACCCCCGGGGATCACTGTCCCCAACCCAAGTACTCTGACTGACAAACCCCCACGGTGACCTTCCTCGAACGACTCGACACTCAAACACGTAAGTAGACACGACACAACGATCACGACCTCTTCCAAGGACTCAAAGGAACTACGCAACACCAAACAAGATCACAAAGGATCGCACACAAAACAAGATCACAAAGGATCGCAAACCAGCTGCTCAGTAACCTCCCTCACGCCCTTTACCGATCATAGACGTGGTCAGGCGGTCGACCTGTCGCATTTCCTCGACACAAAGTCGGATCAGACTGTCAACCTATCACACTCACAACCACCGAACCACACACGCGCGGCCAGGACCCCTTTACTGACAGGCGGGCCCCCTACCTCGTCTGAACGTGCAGACGCGTGTGATCGAGGACCCCCGTTTAATGAAGCGGGCCCACAACCTCAGGTAACCACAATCACAATCACAATCACAGTTCAACAAACAACAATAACACAGGTTCAACACTCCACAGGCACTCATGGCCCCCAAGACACCAACCCTAAAACACGGACTCAACAGCCCCCACAGGCACTCACGGCCTCCCAAAATACACCAACAGTGACTCACGGGTCAACGACCTCACGGGCACTCGCGGCCACTCAAAACCACCAATAGTCAAGACTCGGGTTCAACAACCCCACAGCACTCACTGCCATTCAAGACACACCAACGGTCAAGACTCGGGTTCAACAACCCCACGGCACTCACTGCCACTCAAGACATCAACAGTAAGACACGGGCTCTCATGGCCACCCAAGACACCAACAATTAAATACGGGCTCTCAAGGCCACCCAAACTTAATAATAAATACGGGCTCTCAAGGCCACCCAAGCTCAACAATAAATACGGGCTCTCAGGGCCACCCAAACTCAACAATAATTAACACGGGCACTCAAGGCCACCCAAAACACCAACAATTAACGCACAACAACCTCCGGCATAAACGATGCCTCCAACAGTCCTAAGATCGCTAGTTTCACAAACAACCTCCGGGCATGGTCATATGCCTCCAGTAAACAGTTAACGCTAAGTCCTTTGTTCCTACGACACTACTAAGTGTCACATGCTTTTCCACTAATTGCCAAGTTCCCGTAACATGCATTTCCAATAAACGCTACAATCCCGTATCATGCTTTTCTAATATTCGATAACCTAAACGAACCCACGACACCCCAGTGTCACGTGCATTTCTACAGTTAACTTTCCCTAGTCAGGGCCGAGATCCGGCTACTTTTCCCTACCTCAACTGAAGAGCAACCGCTACGCTTCCTAGCTGCTGACGTTCTGGCTCGCTACCTCCGAGCTTCACTTCGATCGAAGCCGGACGCTAAAGGAAACACGAAAGCCATAGATTAATAACGGTTCCGCCGTTAAGTTAAAGGTTACGATTAGTCCAGTTTAAATCCGACAGTTGTCTTTCACACTCGAGCGGGATAAAAGCGGGATTACAACGGATCGAGTTCGAGCACCCGTGCACCGAACTCAAGTTGACCCAAAACCCAGTTAAAACCAATTTTAACTCAAACTGTCTCTGAAACTCCTTTGTTTTATCTAATTCCGACCTTGATTTTAAAACAGAACGATTCTCTCAGTTCTTTTCCAAACTCGATATTTTGGTCCAAACCTTTCTAAATCCGATCTGATATGAGTTCGTTTTCCTTTTCGACTTAACTCAAGTTTAAACTTAAAAAAACGACATTCGTTTTAAAACCCGCTTAAATTAATCAGATTTAGTTTTATCAATTTTCTTAAGAATTCAAAACTGATTTTCCCCTTTTTTTCCTTTTACAAATAATTTTCGTTTCAAAAAACAAACCTCTTTAATTAACTCTGATTTTGTTCAATTATTTCCCCTTTTCAATTCAAAATCAGTTCCAAAAATTAATCAAATTTATTACACGTTTAACATATACAGATTTTCTCAACAGATCCAAATGGCTCGAATTTAACAACACGGGAAACCGAAATTGAGGGGCTCGGGTTTGAAACCGGCCGGCCACCGACGGAGACGCCGCCGGCGACCAAACCTCGTGGTGAGAACCTCACCGTGGAAGATGAGGTGGTGGAGCACGGCGGAGGGAGTGGCGGTGGTGGCCGGATCTGGACGGAGGCGAGCGTGAGGGGCGGAGTAGGGCGGCGGCTCGGTGGTGGCGCGGTGAGGACGAGCTCGGGCTCGGGCTCGGGACGGCGGCGTGGTCGTGGGGAGGGGGGTCTCGAACCAGAGGAGGGAGAGGGTCGGGAACGGGAGAGGAGAGGGAGGTCGGAGATGCGAGGTGTGGCCGGTGATGGCGACCGGAACGACGAAGCAGAGAGGACGGGGTCGGGAGGAGATCGGCCGTTGTTTGGCTTGAAGAAGGAAGAGGCGGGGCTGAGCGTGGCGAGAGGAGGCGGAGACGGTGTGGAGGAGGAGGAACGAGGTGAGGGAGGACGGGTGGTGGCCGGACGGAGGTGAGGGAGCCGGAGCTGGTGCGTTGGTCGGAGATGGAGGCGGCGTGGTCGGGGCTGCGTGGAGAGAAGGAGAGAGGGAGAGAGGTTGAAGAAAGGGAGGCAGAGGATTAGGGTTCAGCACCCTTTGCTTCGGTTTTATACCGAAGCCTTAAGTGGGCTTGGCACAATTGGGCCTCAGGCGGGCCTGAGCACGGGTCAGGCTTGGTCTGGCCGGATCTGCAGCTTGGGCCGGGTCCGATCCGACCCGGTCCGACCCAATTTTTATTTTTTTTGAAGCGGGTTTTACATAATATCATAT
Organism: Erodium maritimum; assembly: GCA_963921825.1. Taxonomy (NCBI): domain Eukaryota; kingdom Viridiplantae; phylum Streptophyta; class Magnoliopsida; order Geraniales; family Geraniaceae; genus Erodium; species Erodium maritimum. The sequence continues at coordinate 35,678,479 of OY997589.1, forward strand.
CCACCACAATACAACCACACACGTTGTCAAACCAAGCTTACCGGCATGACTTACCAACCACGTCCCATCGGTCTATCACTCACCCGATCATATCACAAGACACCAATTCAATATGCATTCATTCAATCATATCGCGAAACAACAATCCATATCACATTCATTCAACCAATAATATTACGAGACAACCATTCATATCATGCTTATCATAATTCATCTAGTTTAATAAGACTCTTATATTAATCAAAGAATGGAACATGCATCGACAATTGAGGACACTCAACCATCATCAATACAAGCAATCACGCAATCCTAAGGCTCGATATGACCATTCTACCAGCACGACAATTTCCCAATAAATGAAAGCGGTTAAGCTAGTGAATCACATCCTATATGCATACTAAGACTCTTCCGGTTATTATCGTAATTGAAAGCGGTTATTCTAGTGAATCACATCCAATATGCAAACTAGGACCTTTCCGGTTATTATTATCCTATAGGCATACTATTAACATTCAATAATTAAAAGCGGAAATTTACTACTCTTCCCTACCTCGAAAGCTATCAAAACTTGCGCTGACGACCTTGGCTAATCACCTCTTCCGTGGACGAAGCCGGACTCTAAATTAACATGGAACACGATAAATTAATAACGAGTCCAACATTGATTTAAAGTGACAAAAACCGAAATTAAACCAACAATTCGCCCTTTTTCAATTTAAACGGTTTTAAGCACGAAATTCACGAACAACCGGGCTTCGAACACCCGAGCCCCGAGTGCACGGTTCCCGGTGCACGGCCCCCGAGGCATGGGTCCCCATGAACGAGTCCCGAGGCATGGTTCCCGCGGTGCCCACCCGTGTTCCCAAAATTCCGGCATCCGTGGCCGAGCCTCCGGTCGTCGGAAAATTTTCCTTTTTCTCCAAATTCGTCCAAATGTGTTTTAGGTCCTTAATCCAACAAGTTTCATCAAAAGCCCCTTAATAATAGTCCCAAATTTACATTTTCCCCAAATCTACAAGTTAGGGTTTCAACTCCAATCTTCAACTCCAACGTTTTCTTTACATCTCCTTACAAATCCAACCTTCTTTTCTTGTTTCCAACCACACCCAGTCCAAAATAAGCTGATTCTTCCAAGACCCACGGATTTTAGTTACTCAAAAACGAAAATAAAAGAGTTCCTACCGTAGGGAATGAAGAGAGGAGAAGGAATATGGAAGAAAAATGGAATTACGATGGAGAAATGGAGCTTGGATGAGCTTTCTTCTTCTTCTTCCTTGAGCAACAATGGGGTTCAAACCCTTTTCTCTCTCTATGGTGTTCGGCCACAATGGTGAGAAATGAGCTGAATTTTGTGTCCACGTGCTCTTTAACCTAAACTGGAAAAACCATAAATCCCCTTTTGTCTTGTTTCATCTTTTTGGGAAAAAACAAGGTCACATGGGTCTTTTCTCACCTCTTTTCTCCCTTTTCATTAAATAATGCCAAGTGTCCAAGTGAGGTCATATCCAATTAAAATAATCTCAGCCCAATTTGAAATCACCCGAAAAAGTCTCGTTTTGACCCCGTTTGACCGAAATTGACTTTTTCCGCGAAGACCCTTTTTTGAATGGAAACGACCCAACTAAGCTAACTGTAACGATAGCTAGACTTTTCGGGTCCCGAAAGGGTCCCGAATGACTCCTGGAGTCATCGGTTGACTCTTCCGGCCGAAAGTCAAACTTTGCCAAAAAAATCACCGGTTCGACCAGGATCGATCGGGGGCGGTTCTTACAATAACATCCAAAGCACATATTGACGTCCAGATCTTCAATTGACTGTTGGTGGTGGGTTGGGCATGAACATGATTAATCATCCCATAGGCTGATTTGACTGAATACTGACCAAGATGTTCCCTGGCCCAGTACCACGAGTCTGATGCTGCCAAGCTGCTTGTAGGGCTGAGCAAAAATCCGACCATCACCGTAAATCGACCGTCTCCGACCGTTCCCGTCACCGGAGAACCCAGAACCGGCCTAACCACAGGCGGACATGTGTTGGAAATCCCTGAACCGGTGTAGTCAACGGGTTTGACTGGTTTTCATACTAGAAAACCGATTATACCCGAACCGGCCGGCACTGTAGTTTGAATCTGATTTTTTTTTTTGTAATGGGTCGATTTCAGTTTAGTTAAAACTTATTTTTTTCTTCAACTTTTTGTGTTGTACAACAAAAACGGTTTCTTAGACAGTGTTGTGTAAGACGATGTTTTATATGATTATGAGGTATTAGTTCTAGGAATTGTTGTGTTTTGTTTGAATGTTTGAAGTCTCTAAACTGAAATCAGTTTTATAATAGGCAGGTTTATGAAATTAAGTTAAATTGTGTGAAATTAAGTTTGAATTATAGGAATTAAGTTGAATGTTTGAATGTTTATTTCAGTAGGCCCAATAAGAAGCCCATTGGGCATGGGTTGGTTGGTTATAACCGTCCCCGGCCGGTAGTGAGGGCGGACGGTTATCGATCTTTCCTTTAGCGACCGGTGATGGGGATGGGTACGAGTTTTATGTAACCGGGAAAAACAGTTTGGGTAATGGGTTTGGGATTTTAGGCGGGTACCGACCGATGCTCACCCCTAGCTGCTTGTAGGCACTACGAGGATGGCTAAACTGTTCGTCTCGTTGAAGAGATTTTGGACTACCCCTTCTTTCCATTGTCTCGTGCCTTGCGTCATGAGCCCTGATACATTCTGATACTCTAGTTCCGGATTAACGGTTGTTATCCAGGGTTCCATCCCTATAAGCAGGGATGACGCATGACTGAAGTTGTCGTTCCTGGTCCTACCGATCTTCTTGCTCCTTGCTTAACTAGGTCTTGGGTCAACAGTAGACTCTACCACACAAAACTCTGCTATAGTCCTCTTTTTGCCTCCAGCGCCGAGGAATCTGGGAAGTATCTTGCCTTCACAATCTTTCATAGCTGCTTGCCCAAAAAGGCGGTCTTAAAATCCTGAAGATTTCTGAATCCCAATCCTCCCACTTCTTTCGGTCAAGCCATATTCGATCAAGACTGCCAGATTATCGGTTTCGCATTGCCTCCCAAATATTTCCACTAGAACCGCGCCAGCGCCACATTCATCCTCTCCAAAATACCTTGCGGAAGGCGCATGACACTCATTACATACGTTGGGATGGATTGGAGAACTGATTTAACCAATAGTTCCTTTCCTTCTCCATTAAGAAGTTTGTGGTCCCATCTCTGAATCATCCTCAATACCCGATCCAAAATATATTGTAGTCCTTGCTTCCTGCTCTGGCCCATCATGTTTGGGATTCCAAGGTAGGGGAAGGATGTTGGAGTTGTGGGATTCCTAGTAGACGCACCCCCTCCCCCCGAACATCCTCATGCGTATTTGTGCTGAAAAAAAGTGACGATTTCTAGAGGTTCACAATTTGTCCCGAGGTTTCCTCAAACATCTTGAGATAGTTTCAGACTCTTCCCATTTCAATGTGGGAAGCCTTGCAGTACACGTAATAGTCATCTGCAAAGAAGAGATGAGTAAGCAATGGAACCAACGGTGCTATTCTTACCCCATGGATGTCGCCCCGATTTTTTGCTGCATGTAGAAGACGGGCCAATCCTTTCATACAAAAAAGAAATAAGTACGGGGGATAAAGGGTCTCTCTGACAAATACCCCTTTCATGTTGTACAAACCCGACTTGGCGACCTCCTGCCACTGTATTGTATGTGACCGAGTAGGTACATCTTCTTAATAGCGATATCCACTCCTTCCTGAAGTTGAACGCTCGCATGATATCTCATAAGAAACACCACTCTACTATATAATAGGCCTTGCTCATGTCCAAATTTAGAGCGACCCACCCCTCCCGCCCTTTTTTCTTGTTCTTCATGAAATTGAGAGTTTCGAAAGAGAGAATGATGTTGTCTTGAATCGACCTTCCTGGGACAAAAGCACCATGTGACGAAGACATGATTCCATCCAAAATACCCTTGAGTATGTTTGCTGCAACATTTGACACGATTTTGAATAAAACATTGTATAGGGCAATGGGCCGAAGATCGTTGACAGACATTGGGTCTCCAGCTTCGAAATTAGGACCAACGTAGTTTCGTTGTGGGAGGGTGAGATCTCTCCCCCTTCGAATATCCTACGCACACAGGAAGTGACATCCTCCCCTACAGTAGCTCAATATTTATGGTAAAAGAACGGGTTAAGGTCGTCTGGGCCCGGGGATTAATTGGGACCCATGGAGAATTTGGCATCCCGTACCTCCTCTGAAGTTATCGACGCCATCAAGGATGTATTCTGTACCGTAGAGACTTGTTGCGGAAAATAAGGAAGCCAGGAAGCATTCGCTCGCTCCGACCTTGTTGAAAGTGCTTTGTAGAACGAGAGGATGTGGTTGTTGGGTCTCGAGGTAGGGTTGGAGATGAACCAACTCGTAGCGGAAAATCAATGAAAACCAAGAGACGATTAAAACCATGAAACATCTAACAAAGAATGGATTCATAAGAGAAAAATTCAGCACTAGTTCTTACCAAAACAAGAACACCGGTTAACGAATGATTGGCTTGAGTCTCCAAGACACCTACGTATCCACATGGGAATCAAAGCCACGTAGTTCTTCTCTTTGAGGACTCAAGAACACAAAAATGGAGGTGAGAGATTGCCAAACCCGAAATTGCAAGGGAAGGGAGAGAGAAGTTGTGTTTCCTATTCTTGTCTTGTGTTTGTTATGTTGAAAAAATATGACTTAAACATAACAAAACCCATACTTGTCCAACTAAAGGCATGGGACAAGTATGGTGTCAAGTAAGGTGTAAATAGGACAAAGTATGGCTAGACAAGATTGGGTTAGGTGGTGAATCACCAACACCTTAATCCTTGTCTTCCTTACTTAGTACTAATTAATCAAGACTTGATTAATTAGTTCCATGGGCCTTGGTTGCATGGGCCTTTCATGGGCCTCTTGGAACATGGCCCGTGGCCATTTCCAACGAGGTCCCGTGATTCGCTCATCGCCTCCAAGTCTTCCATACTGGAAATGTCCAACATTATCCAACGCGATCAATCCCAAGACTCCAAGACTTGTCTCGATCCGTAAAGTCCTATTCACTTACGGGCACATGACCCAAAACCCAGTTTTGGTCATGTCCCGAGACAACTCCCTTTTGGCCATTCTCCATAAATGTGTCAATGAGTTTCATCCTCCGGTGTGACCCTTAGGTTTATGCATGTCAATAGATCAACGTAAAATCCCATTTTACTTGATCCTATTTAAGTGGCAACTAACTAGAATTTAGTATTGCATGACTGCATAACGAATCGACCCTGTCGATTCTAACCTTTCCGTCGTCCCTGTCATTATCCTTTTATCTCCGATATCCTGATTGAGATAAGGCATAGAGCCGTCATCCTTATTATTATCAATCACTGTTCCTTGATATGTGAGATGACTGAAGATATGATACCCAGTATCATGTGCATGGCCATGCTATTCTTTCAGTCACTCTCGATCAAGCGGCCGAGAACCGATACATTTCCCATACCTCAGTATGAGGGATAAATCCCTTAGCCGCCTTTCGTGTCACTCATGTAGCCCGTCCCCAAGCCAATCCTGGCCGTTATGGAAGCCCTGTTACGGACAACGTTAGGCTCAGGTCAAACTCAGTTGTTGACTACATAGCGATCACAAAGACTCCTTGGTCTAAGGATACATGACAAGCTACGACACTGAATATGTTCATGACTTAATCTATGGCACATATTCAGGGCGGGTCGTCCAATATCATGTCCTACATGATATCTATGATCAGACTCCGTAATCCCATTCCAATGACTAACAGAACGTAAGCCATAAAGAGTCATCTTTCATACTAGTCGCTTCTAGTGAAACTTTGTTGACTAGGGACCCATCGAGTGTGATCTATCTCGATCTATGGTTCTATTCGCATGGTGGGCATAGATCAGAGCACACATCGATATATTACTCCAACACATAAGTAATATAAAGTTGCTTTAATTTTATTGCTAACGATGATATATACATTTGGACATTTAGGATTGAACTACGGGCACTAAGACTAACAATCTCCCACTTTCCCTAGTTCCAATCTAAATTCCAATATGTCCCCATCGACTTTACATGTCTAACATGTTCAGGAAGTGACACTGCCTTAGTCAAAGGGTTGGCTATGTTATCATTTGTTGCAATATAGGTTATCTTCACTTCACCTCAGTTCAATATTTCTCTGATGAGGTGGATACGCCGCAGTACATGTTTGGATTTGTTATGGGATATGGGCCTTTAGCTTGCGCAATGGCCCTTGTGTTGTCGCAAAATGGATTCACCGAGCTGGATGGGTTTTTAATTACACCCAGCCCTGCCATGAATTTCCAAATCCACATAGCCTCCTTAGCTGCCTCTGCAGCATCCATGTACTTGGCCTCCGTCGTAGATTCGGAAATGGTATCTTGCTTTACGCTCTCCCAGCTAAAGCTCTTCCATTCAGAGTAAACACATATCCTGACTGACTTCTAAAGTCATTTGGATTTGTCTTGGAAAACTAGCGTCTACTCATCCTTTGACGACTAGCTCAGCACCATCTTTCCCCCGGGTTAGAATGATGTCTACTGGTACAACATAAGGCTTACGAGACGTCCGGTCTCATACATGTCATGGCATATATGATCGATCCTGCCCCCAGGCGCATAGGATTCTCATCATCCTTTTCAGCTCATCAGGTGTCTTAGGACAGCGAGTCTTGCTGAGATAAATGTCATGACTAGTGGGTAAGAGTACTTTCTTTGAATCGAGCATTAAGAACCTACTCAATGCCTTGTTCACATAGGTTCCCTGACTTAAATCCAAGACCCTCTTGGTGCGATCTCTACATATCTTAATCCCTAAGATATAAGAAGCATCGCCTAAGTCATTTATTGAAAAACACTTCCTCAACCAAGCTTAAGTCTCGTGCAAGGTTGGGATGTCATTTTCAATGAGAACCAGAAAGGTAATCTTGCTCCCACTAGCCTTCTTATAAACGCAAGATTCATCCTCGTTCTTGATTAAGCCAAATCCAGTTACAGCTTCATCAAAACGAAGGATCCAATTCCGAGAAGTTCGTTTCAATCCATAAATGGATTTCAACAACTTATAAATCTTTCCCTTATTCTTCGGATCATCAAAACCTTTGGGCCGAGACATACAAACGTACTCAGTCAAATTTCCATTTAGGAAAGCGGTTTTGACATCCACTTGCCATATCTCGTAATTATGATACGCAGTTATGTCAAGAAGAATTTGGATCGATTTTGACCATAGCCACTAGGGAGAAGGTTTCCTCATAGTCAATCCATTGGATCTTCCTATAACCTTTCGCACCAGTTGAGCTTTGTAGGTCAGAGGGTTGCCGTCCATGTCCATCTTCACCTTGAAGATCCATTTGCATCCGATGGTCCTCACACCATTGATGGGATCAACCTGTTCCCAGACTCGGTTGTCCGACATGGATTGCATTTCCTCCCTCATGGCTCCCAGTCATAACTTGGAGTCGGGCCCATTCACGACTTCTTGAAAGGTAGCTGGATCATCGTGATCCACCATGACTTCATTGTCACCTCCAGATAACATATCTTGGAGGTAGAAGATTGATCCTTTCAAATCGCCTTGGACCTTCCAGAATTGTAACAGGAATTGGTTCTTACTCTACGACAATCTCTAGCTCCTTTCTACTGGGTTGTCAATTGGTTTAGACAGATATGTACCATCCTGAATTTCTTCGAGATGCACAGTCCTCCCAATGACGTCTTTGGAAACAAAACTTCTTTTCCATAAATACCCCACCCCAAGCGACGAACACCATGTTCTAACTGGGATTGTAGAAATAGTATCCCCTTGTTGCTTTGGGATACCACACGAAGGTGCATATCTCAGATCTTGGTTCGAGCTTAGTCGAAACCAAATGTTTCACATAAGCCTGACAACCACAAATCTTTAGGAAGGACAAAGCGGGCATCATCCCGTACCATTTTAAAATGGTGTCCCTTCCACACCCTTCATCGAAGCCCGATTCACTATGAATGCGGTCGTCTCTAGAGCATAACCCCAGAAAGAGATTGAGAGATCAGTCCAACTAATCATGGAACGGACCATTGTCTAACAATGTCCGATTTCTTCGTTTGGCTACACCTTTCAACTACAGTGTCCCAGGAGGAGTCCATTCCAAAAGGATCTCATTCTCTTTTAGATGATCTAATAACTCTGTGGTCAAGTATTTTCCACCTCGATCCAATCGAAGTGCCTTAATACCTTTGTCGAGCTGGTTTTCTACTTTAGTCTTAAACTCTTTAAATTTATCAAAAACTTCAGACTTATGTCTCAACGAATAGACATAATCATATTTACTGTAATCATAAGTAAATGTGATAAAGTAGCTAAAACCCCTCCTGGCAAGTGAAGATATTGGTCTACACACATTCGAGTGTATCAGCCCCAATAATTCACCCGCCCTTTCATCGTGATCGATAAAGGGCACTTTAGTCATTTTTCCCATCAAACAAACCTTGCACCTATCGATCGAATGGAATTCGAATAAACCTGAAAGCCCGCACTTCTGAAGTGTTGATAGGCGCTTCTTGTTTATGCGGCCCAAATGACAGTGCCATAACAGAGTTAGGTTTAAATCGTTGGAATTAGACCTCTTGGTATTAACGTAATATATAGAACTTGAGGCATTGTTACCCATATCTAATATGTACAATCCTCCAACCAAGTCAGTACTGGTATAAAACATATCATTGCATAGAACATTGAAAACTCCATTTCCAATATTAACATTATATCCTTCCTTGTCAAACACGGATACAGATATAATATTCCTACTAAAAGTAGGTATGTAATATACATTATACAATACTAAGACAAGGCCACTTGGCAAAGCAAGACTCATGGATCCTACAGCAGTTGCCACAACTCTGAGATCCACTTCATGCTTTCCAAACCTCTCCTACTTTCACCCACCATATATTAGTGCATGTGTGAGATTCAGTCCTGGTATCTAATACCCATGAATCTTTGAAAGTAGAGAGATGTAGCTCTATAGAGTTAATACCGGATGAAGGCACGGTCCCACCGCCCTTCCTTAGATCATCCACGTTTCCTGATGAAGGCGCAGTCCTACTGCCCTTCTTCAGATCATCCAGGCTATTTGATGAAGGCGCAGTTTCACTACCCTTCTTCAGATCAGCCGTGAACTTCCTGTAATCCCGGTTCCACTGACCAGGCTGTTGGCAGTAGAAGCAGACATTCTCAAGTGTCTCATCTTTCCTGCCAAATGCGCATGGGCCCCACCCTTGCCACTTCCAATTCCCTTGTTGACCATCAGAATATCCTTGGATCCCAGATCCTTGATATATTCTTCTCAGCAGTTATTGACACTTCATGTAACTCTTATATGGTCTTAGAGACAGCCTTGTCAAGGACATATTCTTTGCGTTCAGACTTGAGGACTATCCTCAAAATTCTGTACCAGTCCAAATAGTTTGTCCCATTTACCTTGACCCTGTCAAGAATGGTTTTAATGACAAACTATTAATGTTCGCTGAATTTTCCATTTGATCTACAACAGATAAAATTCAATCAGTAAGCTGAATAAATTTTATGAAGATCAAGCTTAAACACCAACAATCGATTCTAAACCTTTAGAATCTGAAACCAAGATCCTTGATTCACTGGATTAAGCTGAACTAATGCTCACCACTTAATCGAGCTATGTAGGTAGGACTCCATCCAATCACATCCAATGTGACTCTTGGCTAGGGTATGTACTTATGTACACGACTTACCCGATCTGTTACCTTAGCTCAACCTCAGGCTGAGAATTGTAGTCGGGTCCACCAATTCTCAACTATGGCTCGTCACTATGTAGGTGCTCCGCTAATGCGCACGACACCCACATATGTCGTCCAAACCTACTACCCCGCTTTCCCATGTATGCTCTGCTAATGCGCACGACACCCATAGGACTGGGAGGTAGTAAGGTGTTGATAATTGGGAGGTATCGGACATGACCCGTTTTTACTTGTCCGGTTGTGTTTAAAACTTTGACACATCCTAGATGCGATGAGCACATCAACTACATTCCAGATGCAATGATGCCTCAAATTACATCCAATGTAATTTTTCCTTCGAACCCGTCAACTACATCCAATGTAATGACGATTCTAAGGGCTCACACACAAGGATTAAAATTCCAATTTTATCTTTGCATGTGAGGTGATATGCTCGGTAAATAAAGTTAAGCATGCAATTCTAAAACACATAGAATTAGTCATGCATAAACTAAACCAAGCATAAAGCGATAAATGTGCACATAATAGCCCCCTAAACTAACTCCCACTAGCTTCTTGAGCTCCACCGACTCCAAGCCGATGCCAACACCCAAAAAGCCACCAAATGACCTTTTCGCCCTTTCTTCGTCTTGAGTAAAAAATTACAATTTAATACACGACTCGCAGGTCGGGAATAAATAAATATTACAAACAAGTGGTTCGACAACCACACCTTGAAAGAATAATTACACACTAACTCTAACGGCTCACAGTCCGTGAAAAGCGATAAATAATTAAATCGAGCTCGGGGCTATTATGTACACCATGCCAACATCACATCATACATCGTGTTATCAAACAATCATGTTATCAAACATCATGTGATTTTCCGGTTTTATTTAAGAGCAAAGTTTCGAAAATTTTTGATGCTCGGTTTATCGAAACCGTTCAAAAATGAAACTTTTGAACATTTGATCTTCGAGTTCGTCATGATGGTTCCAAACTCGTCATAACTAACAAAACGGTTTAGCCTTGGCATATCAACCATCCAATGGTCATGCTTGGCCTAGCTCCGTCCAACGGAGCCCCGTTTGGTCCCGGTTTCGGCTCCCCGGGAGTCCCGCTCCCGAGACCCGAAAAATCAATTTTTTTTTCAAAATTTCCAGATTTGAAATAATTTTCAAAAATTCATTTTACATGCATTAAATCCATAAACAAGAATTTAAAACATGTTATCAAACAATTTAGCAAAACAACATGCCAAAAACAAAATTTTCAAGCAAAACCGAAACTTTGAACACCGTCTTGTGAATCCCGAAGGTAGCACGGCTCTGATACCACTGTTGGGTCTCGAGGTAGGGTTGGAGATGAACCAACTCGCAGCGGAAAATCAATGAAAACCAAGAGACGATTAAAACCATGAAACAACTAACAAAGAATGGATTCATAAGAGAAAAATTCAGCACTAGTTCTTACCAAAACAAGAACACCGGTTAACGAATGATTGGCTTGAGTCTCCAAGACGCCTACGTATCCACATGAGAATCAAAGCCACGTAGTTCTTCTCTTTGAGGACTCAAGAACACAAAAATGGAGGTGGGAGCTTGCTAAACCCGAAATTGCAAGGGAAGGGAGAGAGAAGTTGTGTTTCCTATTCTTGTCTTGTGTTTGTTATGTTGAAAAAATATGACTTAAACATTACAAAACCCATACTTGTCCAACTAAAGGCATGGGACAAGTATGGTGTCAAGTAAGGTGTAAATAGGACAAAGTATGGCTAGACAAGATTGGGTTAGGTGGTGAATCACGAACACCTTAATCCTTGTCTTCCTTACTTAGTACTAATTAATCAAGACTTGATTAATTAGTTCCATGGGCCTTGGTTGCATGGGCCTTTCATGGGCCTCTTGGAACATGGCCCGTGGCCATTTCCAACGAGGTCCCGTGATTCGCTCATCGCCTCCAAGTCTTCCATACTGGAAATGTCCAACATTATCCGACGCGATCAATCCCAAGACTCCAAGCCTTGTCTCGATCCGTAAAGTCCTATTCACTTACGGGCACATGACCCAAAACCCAGTTTTGGTCATGTCTCGAGACAACTCCCTTTTGGCCATTCTCCATAAATGTGTCAATGAGTTTCATCCTCCGGTGTGACCCTTAGGTTTATGCATGTCAATAGATCAACGTAAAATCCCATTTTACTTGATCCTATTTAAGTGGCAACTAACTAGAATTTAGTATTGCATGACACTGCATAACGAATCGACCCTTTCGATTCTAACCTTTCCGTCGTCCCTGTCATTATCCTTTTATCTCCGATATCCTGATTGAGATAAGGCATAGAGCCGTCATCCTTATTATTATCAATCACTGTTCCTTGATATGTGAGATGACTGAAGATATGATACCCAGTATCATGTGCATGGCCATGCTATTCTTTCAGTCACTCTCGATCAAGCGGCCGAGAACCGATACATTTCCCATACCTCAGTATGAGGGATAAATCCCTTAGCCGCCTTTCGTGTCACTCATGTAGCCCGTCCCCAAGCCAATCCTGGCCGTTATGGAAGCCCTATTACGGACAACATTAGGCTCAGGTCAAACTCAGTTGTTGACTACATAACGATCACAAAGACTCCTTGGTCTAAGGATACATGACAAGCTACGACACTGAATATGTTCTTGACTTAATCTATGGCACATATTCAGGGCGGGTCGTCCAATATCATGTCCCACATGATATCTATAATCAGACTCCGGAATCCCATTCCAATGACTAACAGAACGTAAGCCATAAAGAGTCATCTTTCATACTAGTCGCTTCTAGTGAAGCTTTGTTGACTAGGGACCCATCGAGTGTGATCTATCTCGATCTATGGTTCTATTCGCATGGTGGGCATAGATCAGAGCACACATCGATATATTACTCCAACACATAAGTAATATAAAGCCTCTTTAATTTTATTGCTAACGATGATATATACATTTGGACATTTAGGATTGAACTACGGGCACTAAGACTAACAGTGGTGGCCTAGCCCTGTTTCCTAGGTCAGTACCGTGCCCTCAGCGTCTTTTAGCTCTGTCACGTTAATAATATTTTGCCTTTGGGACGTTGAGGCCAAATAAAATTTCGTACTTCGGTCTCCTTCTGCTAACCAGTGTTGTTTCGTTATCTGTCTCCAGAACTCCCCTTTCCTGTCTAATGTTGTCTCATACAACAGTTGTAGAGCCCTGCATATTCAGATATTGTCATTCAACCAAAAAATGTCCCTTTCATAATGGGCTATCTTCCTAAAGAGCTCGTTGTAAACTTCCTTACCCCATTTCTCTGGTGCTTCTCCTGTTTCTTTTGTCTTATCCAAGATAGAATGATCGTCTGGATCACCCTACTACGTCTAAATAATATGACCACATTTCCGATCTTCCGCATACATATCTTGGAAACAAAAGTGATTCCCATAAGTTGTATGATTAGCTCTGCTTCTGTCATGGCTTCTTCGATGTCAATCTACTCCCTCAGTATGTCCATATATAGATGACGAAAGAGGCCTGGTGGGTTATGGCTTCGGGCTGGCCCAATAGGCTTAATTTTTGGGGCTTTACTTGGGTATAGGATTAGAGAGAAGCGCAATTGGGTTTTTGGATAGTAGTCAGGACTTTTCTATAATAATTTTAATCTTAAATTCATTCAGAATAGTTTATTACACGGCAATAATTGAGGGGGAATTCCGAGGCCCTAATTAAAGCCATGCATTAAGGAAATAGTCCAGTGAGTGAGAGTGAGTGTGCCAAGCACGTGAGCACCCTTGCACGTGCTGGCATGTTACGTAGTACCGGAGCACAAGCACGTCCGAACGAAGCATCAACGAACGAATGTGGAACAATCAATCGAATCGGGCCACGTGGAATTTTAAAAATCGAACCTAATTGCTCACATGATAGCTGACACCTCCACCATCTTTGTCACGTGCTTCTTGGACCCATTTTAGCCCTTATTAATAAAAAAGTGATTGATTAATAAATAAAACAGAAAAGAATCCAGCAACTCTTATCTTCTTCTTCTTCTTTTACTTGTCAATAGCAAAAATTCAAAATACAGGAGCGTGGTATTTTAATGAAAATAAAACAACTCATCATACAAAAATAAATTACCGCATAGTGATAGTTATGGTGGCTCGGACTCTGATTATTTATTTTAGCTCTCTACAAGGCTCAATCATATGAATACAAATAATTAAAAAATTCAGGATAAAAAAACTCCAACATTATTTGTAAGTTACTAAAACCTGATGTAACAAAATCAAAATTTTCACAATTATGAATTACAAAATTATATGAACAGCCTCACAGTTAAAAAAAACTTATTGCCTATAATCCAAAAGATATAAAAAGGAGTTATAGAAACAAAAGAAATAGAAAAAAGAAAAAAAGCGAAAGTAAAAATATGTCATTTTAACAACTTTAGTCACCAAAAAACGGGAAATGACTAATATAATCACTAAGTAAGTAGACTTTACAGAAGTTTCATGTTACTTTAAATATTTAAATATTACCCCTCTGCATGTAAAAAGATGCTGAAACTTTGACATAATTGCAGTTTGGCCCCTGAGGCCTGTCCTCAAAACCCAACCGTCACTCTTCCTCCCAGACACACTGCAATGCCAATTTAACTTTCCCTACCTAGAAACTAGCACATTTTCTCTCCGTACGTACACATTTATTCACAAGGCCTACGGATCCGTACTTATGGAGGTACCGGGATTGTTCATGGGCGGCGGTTGCTTCGGCGGCAAATTCTCGCCGGAGAAGAGACTCGCCGAGCAGAAGTCTATCGAACACTTCACCGTCGACGACCTTCTCGACTTCCCTAACGACGATGATGTAATGGCGGACGGATTTCTGGATAACGTCACCGGTTCTTCCACCATCACCCCCGTCGACAGCTGCAACTCCTCCGTCTCAGGCGGCGACAACCATTTTGCCGGCAACATTTCTCAGTTCGCCAACGAACTCTGCGTTCCGGTAATTTCTCACTCCCAGAAATATTTAATTATTATCGCCATTTTTTCCGTTTACAGTTCGCAACCGAACAGAATCGGTTCCGTTTCTTCCTTGAATGTAGCACAATCCACCAAAAGCTAACGTAATTAACTCGAATTTTTTAGAATTTGAGTCGAATTCGTTTCGGAAAATTTGAATATCTGGGAGCTAAATATGGGTATTTTCGAATTTTTCACAGTACGAGGAGTTGGCGGAGCTGGAATGGCTCTCGAATTTCGTCGATGACTCGTTCTCCACCGAAGAAGACCTAAAAACGCTCCAATTGGTGACCGGGGCAAAGCCTCCGACTCCGGAGTCCTCCTCATCCGAAACCCGACCCGACTCTGCGGTCCGAAACCCTCCCATTTTCCACCGAGAGACCCCGCTTCCAGGGAAGGCCCGCAGCAAGCGCTCACGCGCCGCCCCCTGCGACTGGTCCACACGCATCCTACAGATCCCCTCCGATCCTAAACAACCACACGCTCCGTCGACGAAGAAGCGCGAAAGCGGCGGTGCGAACTCGGACTCGTCGGGCCGGAAGTGCCTGCACTGCGCGACTGAGAAGACGCCGCAGTGGCGGACCGGTCCGATGGGGCCGAAGACGCTTTGCAATGCCTGTGGGGTCCGGTTCAAGTCGGGGCGGCTGGTGCCGGAGTACCGGCCGGCGGCGAGCCCGACGTTCATGTCGACGAAGCACTCGAACTCGCACAGGAAGGTGGTGGAGCTGAGGAGGCAGAAGGAGATGCAGAAAGCACAGCACCATCAACAGTTCCTCACTCAAAGTACAATTTTCAACGGCATAGATGACTACTTGATTCATCATCACAACGGCCCTGACTTTAGAAACTTGATATGATGATTAGGAGTTATTCATTCTGTGGAAGCTTTTGCTAATTTTTCTATTTTGCTTTTCCCAAATTTGAATTCCTAGTTTTTAGTTATACTTTTCTCAGGAAAAAAAAGGAAAATGTAGAATTTGAAGGAGAGAAACAGTAGGAGATGAAAGAGCAAAATTGATTAAGATTCTACAATGTTTATCTGAAATTTTGGGGATCAAATTCTTGGAATTAATTAAATTCAAAATATAGAAATAATTTTCTTATATAATTGTCTTGATTTTTATCTTGTTTGTATGTAGTGGACATCCATAGATTCAAATTTGTACATTCCTGACTATAAAGAACAAATCATCTCTTCAAGCTCCCATGCGAGCGGCTTTGAGTTCGATTTAATTTGAACAAATTGTTATATTTAATATAGGTTTATATATATTTATTAATTTTATTATTTTGAATGTTTATCGGTTTATTACATATCTTCGTATTGGTATATAAAATAATGTATGATACAATCATATTATGAAGGTTAGGAAAACAAACATGAAATTCCGAATAATTAATGCTATAATTTTAACAAGGATTAGTGTATTGGGAGGATCGTTGACCATTTTAGTTAAACTAAAGGGGTATGAAAAAGCAAGGTGCGGTTAGTTGTTGTATTTATTATGGTATAGTTGAATGGTGAGTTGGCCAATGAAATGATTCATGGAATTGCCAAAAACGCAGTGCAAGCGAAGCAATGGGATATGGAGTGATTGTTATTGGGGGCCAAAATGGGTATGGGGGTTTGTATTATTACATGGTGACTATTGGGACAAGAGAAGCATGGGTTTCAGTGATGAAATCAAATGGGATTAGTGATACATCGTTTAGTGTACGTACCATGTTATAAAATGTTCATGGGGATGAGGGGCATGTGAGCAATCAAACACAAGCACATGCAACAGATGTATCATATATACTTAAATATATGGACCTCTCCTCTTGCTCTTGACAGTGTTACTAGTATAGTATGTCTAGGGATCTTTGCATGTTACTAGTATTCATGTTGTGATTTTTGTCTCCTCTCTTGCTTCCTATATTACCTATCGATCTTCACTCCTTGTTATTTATTAATAATCATTTTTTTCTTTCTTCAGATAAGCGAAAAATTTATTAAGCAATTGTTTTACAAGGCTATAGAACAAAGTAAGAAAAGATCCTCAAAAATACCTTTTTTTTCTTCAGACCATTACAGTTACACAGAGCAAAATCAAGAACAAAATAAACCCAAACAAGATGCAAACAAAAGCATCTTGCCTACTTCCTATCCAGGTTCAAATAATTGAACCGGTTAGAGACCGGAGCAGGGGTTAAAGCTTTTTCTGTAATCGGTTCAAGGTAATCCTCGTCCTTCCTACCCTCGAAGTCATTCTTGTATTGTTCGAGCGCCAAAGAACAAAGATCAGCTGCGTTTTTCCCAACTTTCTTGCTATAATTCCAATTACCCGAGCTATCTTTTTTCGCAACGTCCACAATAAAACGTCCCCGAATTGTACCCTTTATCAATAGAAGTCCTGACTCTTGTCTGATATAAAACAATTGGTGGGGCAATCATCTTCGACTGTCCCTTCTTTGGGCGTCCACGTCTCTTTGGCTCAACCCCATGAAATCGGAAGTTTTGACAAGACTTCCCTCCAAGGACTACCTTGAATCCCAACAACCGGGTTCGGTTCACCACCCCGAGGATGATCCTCTCCTCAGATGGACCGTTTTTGTCCTGGGCTACTAAACCCGAGCCCATAACAGAACCCACCAGGCCCAAATCAGTCCCAATCTGTTTAAATACACCAACCAAACCTAGGTCCTGTGCGTTCTCGGATGGGCTTGGCACAAAAGCCTCTTTTTTGAATAACCGGGATCTGGGCTTGTGACCACCAACTCTTGGGCTTCACTTTAGCCCATCACTGAAGCGACTGGATCAAAACCTATAAATGAGACAACGTCGCACCCAGCTTCGTTCTCGCGAGACAAAACCGGACAATCAGTCGCAGTCATCAATTCAGTAACGCCTTGGACGGGATCGATTGCATCTTTTTCAACGGAAGCCTCTCGAGGATTAAGGGGAATTTGAAAATCAAAACTAAAGCCAGCGGGATCTCTGGGATATAGAGATTAACGGATCTCTGGAGAAGACTGCACAGCGCGCCAAATGTTCGTTCTCTAATCCGGCGAGAACACGGCCATACTCCCATACATCTGAACTGCAGTAGCCATGGCACCATCACCCGTCTCAACCACACCAAGAACAACCTTCTGAATTGCAAGAACAAAGGCAATCGACATGCTCTGTTTTGCAGTGCTGAAACAAGGGCACACACACGTCTAGAAGCTTGCAAATAAGATCGAACTTTCCTGTTCCCAGGCCTTGCAGAAGCTACAAATAACCTATAATCATTGAGTATAAACCCATTGAGAACCTCGATCGCCTGGTCAGCCGAATCCTTAAGCTTAAACTCCGCAAACCCCAAAAAGGGACCTGTCTAGCTTGGTCTCTTGAGAACAATGGCTGAAGTTACCTCACCAAACGTCCCCAGCGAAATCCGGACCCAATCCGATGAGGTATCAAACGAGAGGCTGTAAAGAAAAACCTCACGACCTTACTTCCTCGCCTCACTCTCAACTCCGGTGGGTACAACATCCTCTAAGGCCTGCGCAGAAGACTCCACATGGTGTGTTGTGTCCCCCGCCCCCACCTTCGGAAGCTCGACAGATCCGACCTTTATAGTAGAAGCGTTGTTGCAATGAGTTTTGGATGTAACTGATCCATTAGAAACTTCATGAGATTTCGTAGTCTTCGTCGTAGGCCAGACATGATTCTTACCTGCTACACGCTTCTCCTTGAACTACTTCACGGATCGGGAAGCGATTTGACAATAAGAGTCGTAAGAAGAGAGAAGGAAGGAACAAAAAGAGGGGAAGGACAAGAGAGGCTCGCTCCTCCTCTGCATTTCCTTCCTCCTCTTCACAGCCATCTCTACAGTCGGATAACTGTTTGAAACATCGAATCGGAAAAAGTAAAAATCTGTTACTTTTTAATGAAAATGTTTTGATAGAATAATGGATCATACTTTATTTCAAACCTAATCAAACGAAAATATTGGACTTCTAATTTTGAAATTAAATCTTAATATTGGTTGAGCCCAATTTTGATCTCGATTCAAATTTATTTTTGAAAAAAAAATTCTCATCCGAAAGGAAGACATTTTTTATATTAATTATTGAAAACTCTAACAACCCAATGAATTTTTATTTAGTAGTGATAATATTCTTAACGAAATATAACATATAGGTTCAATTTACCAATGGTCAGTAAATTAAAAGAGGGATCAAACCAAATAAAAGAAGTGTGACTATATATCCACGATATAGTTTGAGTAATAACAAACAGTTTATCATCTTCATCAGGAAATACTCAAACCAATATAATCTGAGAAAGGTAGTTGTCTAAACTGGAAAAAAAATTCAACATTTATATACACTGTATTCTAACAAAGGCAGTTGTCATTATTAAATCTTGGAGGTACTAATACTCACTATAAACTATAAAGGTTATGTACGAAATTAATACTAACCTGACCAAAGTACAACTCAAAAGAAAGAGAAACTCTTCCAAAATTATTGTAATAGCAAGAAGTATTACAAAAGTTACAATTCATGGTTAAACAAGATAATCAGTAGAGTTGATTTTATATACATATCATATAGAGTTGTATTAAAGGGAAAATATTCACTCATAGGATATGAAGATGCATCCCAATTATTGACACGAGGATGCTTAACAGAGAAGAAATATCATAAACCATGAGCATGAATGATTATTTGTTTATGATTTCTTAGCGTAAAAAAAAGAATTAATACACACGAGTTTGTTTATAAGCTCCTTTAATCTTTAGAAAACAACAACAATTAAATGAACTTGACCATATATCCTGATGTAATGAGGAGAATGTGTTAAGTTTGTCCTACTTTTTTTGTCCCTTTGTTCTTGAAAATTCTCACGTAACTATTACCTTGTAATGTTAGTGTCGATTCCGATAGTTTTCTTATTTTTTGTTATATTTGATTGCTCCTAGTCAAATCCCATTTTTTTTATAAGCTCAGTTATTTATACTCCATCTAGAAATCGGACAGTGAATGCAGGCCCAAGACCTAGCAAACGATTATAGGAAAGCTAGAAAGGGAGCTCCAAAATGGTAAAAACCCAATCAAATACAACCAAAACCAAAAAGCCTTAAAAGATCAATCCTCCTCCTCGTACCATTCTTCATCTTCAGAAGTCTAAAGGGGATCATCAAAGGCTTTTTGAGATGCCTCCATGTCTAGATTATGCAATTGCTCAGAAACTGAGGCACAAGACTTTAGGGCCTTTTTGGTGACCTGACAGACGTAACCCCATACATCTAGAACCTTAGCTAGCACTAATCTTTCTTGACTCAAGGACTGAGTCTTGGATCTAGTTTGAATAGTGTAATGGGGAATTAAAGCCGGCACTACTTGAGATTTCGGAGGTCGTCCCCTATGAGCCTTAGGCTTGAGGATGGGCTCTTTCTACCCACCCGATGAGTGCACCTACAAAGTTACCATTGGTTCAGGTAACACTATGGCTGTGGTAGAAACAAAAGCTATCTATGAAAGACCAGAAGTTGTAACTAACGATACGCTAGTGGGTTCTGACATCTCTGAATCCAACCCAAGAGCCGATGAACCCGACGACAACCCATCCATAAGGTGGTTAGGTGCAATGACAAGATGTCTCTCATAATGTTCAGACTTGGTGATAGACACATTGCTTAAAACAATATGGAATCAACATTAATGAAAAAAAAACAAGAACAAAAAGGACACACAAGTTTGTTACCTATTTTGGTGTAACATACCTACATCTGGAGGCACTTTACCAATGGAAAAGTTTCACTATTTTGTAATCAATCGGAACATACAAGTTTCTTAAATCATCTAGATCAAACCTTATGCTATTATTACAAGTGCAAACCTATCGTAGGGACTCCCCCTGAATCCGAGACCTCTCTTGATTCCACTCTTCGAGCACTCGCCTGTCTCGGTTCATCATTTTGTTCTTCAGAGATCTGTCACGCCCCAATTTCAGCGAATCGAACTCGGGACGCGAACATTTAAAAAGATACAATACTTGAAACCTGTTTTCATTAAATCACTTTAAAAAGCCAGTTTAGTTCAACACAATAATATTTACATCTCAAAAATAAGTCCCAACAATTGGACAAAAACGAGGTACACGTCACTAGACTCAAAAACACCCAGAAACCCGCTTCAAGCTCTTCAAGCTTCAGAAGCTCACCTAGTCCAGCCTACGAACGGTACCTGTAGGAAAAGCAGTTAGGGGTGAGCGTTTTCTCACCACCACGGATAACAGACTGACTACGACATAATTAGCAGACAATGCCGGTAACACCCACAACAAACTCAACTCCGGGGATCACTGTCCCCAACTCAAGTACTCCAACTGAACACGCACCCACTATTACCTTCCTTGACCAACTCAACACCCTGACACGTAAAGTAGACCCGACACAACGATCACGACCTCTTCCAAAGACTCAAAAGACCACCACGCAACACTCAAGATCACGAAGGATCGCACACCAATCAAGATCACAAAGGATCGCATACCAAACAAGATCACAAAGGGTCGCATACCAGCTGCTCAGTAACCTCCCTCACCCACGCGAACACGATTCAGGCTAGCCAACGAATGCTTACAACCTGTTGATACTCGAACTCAAATCAGGCCAGCCGAAGAATGCTTGCAACCTATTGATACTCAAACACGGATCAGGCTAGCCCACGAATGCTTACAACCCGTTGATACTCAAACACGGATCAGGCTAGCCCAAGAATGCTTACAACCTGTTGATACTCAAACTTGGTCAGGCCAGCCAACGAATGCTTGCAACCTATCGGGATCCACAATCACAATCATAAGCAAAGTTCAACACACAGCAACAACACAGGTTCAACACTCCACAGGCACTCATGGCCACCCAAGACACCCACAGTAACTCACGGGCTCAACAACCCCACGACACTCACGGCCACCAAAGACCTCCAACAGTAACTCACGGGCTCAACAACCCCACGGCACTCACGGTCACCCAAGACACCAACAATAAAGCAACACGAGTTCAACAACCCAACGGCACTCACGGCCACCCAAGACACCAATAAAAAGTAACACGGGTTCAACAGCCCAACGACACTCACGGCCACCCATGACACCAATAATAAAGTAACACGGGTTCAACAACCGAACGGGCACTCATGGCCTCCCAAGACATACTAATAAGGTAACACGGGTTCAACAACCCAACGGGCACTCATGGCCACCCAAGACACCAACAATAATACACGGGCTCTCATGGCCACCCAAGACATCAACAATAATACACGGGCTCTCATGGCCACTCAAGACATCGACAATAATACACGGGCTCTCATGGCCACCCAAGACATCAATTAAACAGTCAACCTCCGGGCATGGTCATATGCCTCCAGTAATTCTAATATCGCTAAGTTCTCTGCTCCTACAACACTGCTAAGTGTCACATGTTTTTCTCATAAACGCTACGTTCCCGTATCATGCTTTTCTAATATTCGATAAACCTAATTAACCCACGACACCCTGGTGTCACATGCAATTCTACTGTTAACTTTCCCTAGTTAGGGCCGAGATCCAGCTACTTTTCCCTACCTTGTGCGTGTTTTCCAAAAGTGCTCAACTAAGCCCCGGCGTGATCACAGTCACTCGCCTAGCTTCCCTTTGCCTCGGTCCGCAGCACGATCTAAAAGAACACAATTTTCAATGCACTTTAAACTCGCAGGAAAAAGCTGAAATTCATTAAATTTAACGCCCAAACGTAACCCCGTCAATGTCGATCACTCCCACACTTCCCAATTACTCGACATTGTCAATAAAGGACTCGTAAAGGCCCGATTCGCCCGACGTGGCGAATCTGCCCGGGTTTTATAAATGCCCTTCCGGGGCTCCAAAAATTCCCGTTTTCGTTTCTACGGTCTTAGAATAAATCAAGGGTCCCAATGTACTTGACCGAATCGAATTCCGACTCCCGAGTCAATTAATTACCGTTTCAAGTTTCTAAAACCCGTTAATTACAACTTTTCCAAATTAATTCCAATTTTCGATTCGGTTATGGATAAATGGTCCGGGGAACGTTTTAAACCACCCGAACATAAAAACCGATCACCCGAGCACGTGGGCCCCACCCGGCCAAGCTAGGCCGTGGGCCCTAGGGTTCATGTGGGGCTCGGCCACCATGGTGGTGGCCGGCCCTAGCTCCGGCCAGCCACCTCCTATGGTGGCCGGCCACCCCCTAAGGTGGCCGGAGCTCCTCCCGAGCTCCTGGTCGCCGAAAAACGTTCAATCAAACCTCCAAACACCTCTAAAACGTCTCCAACAATTACCCCAACATCAAAACCACCTTAAACTAATAGTTTTACAAAAACCTAACTTCCCAAAATTAATCAAAACGAGAATCGGTTCGGTGTATACCGTAGAGGAGAACGAGGGGAGTGCACTTTCTTCTTGCCTTGAGACGATCCAAGGGTTGGATGACGTGAATAGTGGCAAACCCTAACTCCAAGCTCTCTTCTTCTTCTTCTTCTCATTCTCTCCCTTTCTTCTCTCTTCTTTCTCTTTCTAAAACAACTAACTCATTTTCTATATTTTTTTCTTTTTCTAAGTGTGACCGGCCACCTATAGGTTTCATCACTCATTTTCCCCCCAAAACTAACACCACCACTTGTTGGACAAGTGGCAAGGTGGGCCCCACACCTTTTGAAAGATATCTACTAGATATTTTCCAATCAGATTCGCGAAAAACGGACGTTTCGGGCCCCGAACGGGCACTTTTCCCAAGAAATTACGAAACTTGACGGGCTACAAGGAAACGGCTCAACTAAGACCGCTGCGATGAAGGCTAAGCTTTTTGGATCCAAAACGGTCCTCGAATGGACCAAAACGTCGCTCGGTTAACTTTTCCAGCGAAAAGTCAACATTTCCCAAATTGATCAGAAAGTTGCCTTGAGTCCCCTGGAACTCACTTTGGTCGATAACGGGGTCAACTTAATTTCGGTATGACACTCGGGGTCATTTTAGGTTCAATTAAGTGTCAGTCTTAAAAATTTTAAATTTTCCTGTTTTTCGCAGGTTTGACTGGCGTTGACCGGGAGTGGTTATTACAATCTACCCCCCTTAAAGGAATTTCGTCCGCGAAATTTAGAATAACGCTCATATAAGGTACAATAAACACGTACCCTGATAGGTCTCGCGGTAGGTAGGGGATCCTGGGGTCCGGGAGTCGGTAACCGCGTACACTCTTCCCTCTGACTCCTGCTGTCTCCGACCCGGCGCACTGACCGCTGGATACCCATAGCTCTGCTGCTGTCTCGGAGCCGGGGCGCTCGTCGACGGCTGCGAAAACCTCGACTGCTGACTCTGACGAGGGCGATCCCTGGGTGACTGTACTGTCCGCGACTGTTGCGGTCGCTGCGCTGATGTCGCTCCCAACGGCTCACGACACCATGCCGTCGTGTGTCCCACCCGGCCGCACCGGAGACAGCTGGTCTCGTCGGCTCTCGATCCCGAGCCCTTGCCTGCCCGGCAACCCGATCAACCCAATCAATCATTATGTGAAGAATAGTGTTTGAGAAAAATTATGTTATTCTATGTTAAACACATGCAACCTCCCAACAGGCTAGTCCAACATGACTTTGCTGATGATATGAGTGAATAGCCGAGTAGATCGGGGTCGGCCGGAGCTCACACGAGCCAGAGAACGCTTTTGAGAGGAAATATTGAGGGGCGCAGGCTCGACGGTGGTGAAGGCGGCACAACGGTGCATAATGAAGACTCTACCAGACCCGTGTGGCTCCATGGACGGACCTCCATGGACGAGGACCTCTATGGCCGGACCACCGTGGACAAGGACCTCTATGACCGAAAGCTTTTTGGAATACCCAAAAGGGGTTGATGACAAATCAAGCTTCGAGAGCTGTCTCGCGAGATAGGTTTGGGGATCTTGTACCCAAATTGCCAAAATGGGAATTGGACATGTGTACTAAAAAAGAGAGTTTGAAGGTGTTGGGAGGTTGAAGAAGGAACTGATGAAGATGGAGGCATGTTGGAGAAGGAGAAGGAGATGAGTAGAGTTTGGAGGGATAAGGGGTAGGAGATACGAAGGGTTAGGGTTAGTTTAAGGCTATATTAATAATTGGCAATTTAGGAATTCTAAAAAAACTAACAGCATGCGCTTTGCACATGGTAATATCCGTATGATTTTGGATGGAAAAAGAGCGAAATGAAAACACCCAGAAGTTAGGGGGGTGAAATGTAAAAAAAATAGCTAAGGGGTGATGTGAAAAAAAAGACAATAGTAGGGTATGTTATGTGTAAATTTCCCATTAGAATATGGAAATAAATTGCTCTAGAATGTCTAGACACAAAAAGAGAGTTCTAGTTTGAGTAGGATTAAAGAAACAAAAGATCTCCTTTTGTTGGGTTTTCTATTCTAATTGGGATTGGTTTAGGGAAAACCTAACCCTATAAATAAAGGACTTATGGGGTCGAAATTTACAAGTTTTATAGTTGAAAATTTCGGCTACCCTTAGAGAGAGCAACAGTGAATTTTGTTCAAGGCTATTAGCAAGCTCAAGTTAAGGATTCATCTTTCTCGTGTAGATATCAATAGAGGGAAAAAATCGGATGCCCCGACTTGTCTATCCAATGGTCCCATTGTTCGAACCAAGAAGCTCAAGTATCAATCGATGCTCGTCATCGAGGTAAACGATTAAATATATGTTGTAGATTAGTTTTCATGATGCATGTGAATCTAAGTTATAGGATTACTTGAAAAATAAATTTTTTGCTTGCCGTCATGATTACGAACCGTGTAATCTTACACAACCTTCGTCTTTTCAGCTCATACATGTCAACTTTCCTCTTCTCGTTACTATGACCTCTAAGTTTTTCGTTGATCAAAGAGAAATAAATTTATAGGCAAAATAAAAGACACAAAAAGGAAGAATCGATAACTTAAAGGAGAGCGAAAACAACAACAAAAGCCAAAAAACTACACAGTTAAAGGAATAGAATCATGTGACCTCAATGGTGCTTGGAGGCCCGCTACTATAGTGACTACTCAAGATCGCTCGATCTTTCTGAAATCCTCATCCGCCAAACTTCTATAGCATACCCCAAAACCCTCATCAAATTCCTCGCCAAAGTATGGGTAATGCTTTCCTTTATATGTCCATCGACTAACGATGAGGAGAACCCCAAATAGATATCCGGCTCGATAAGAACATCACCAAAGTCAACCTGGAGAGACGACGGTGATCGATTGAGAAGAATAACGAGAGCCCAATCTAGTCCATGGTAAAAGTTCATAACGGAAGCCGTGTCCGACTCAACACCATCCAAAATCATGCATGCCCACCTGTCCTACTTGGTGCTTAGAGAACCCGGAGATCTATCAACAATTATAGTTCAAAGGTCAAGGGGCCTCATGCTCTCCCGAGGAAAGGGTTCGAGCAATTACTCTAGTAGGAATCCGAAGGATGTTAAGGCTTCGTGGAGGGCAGGGGCCGATGGGCTATTCAAACTAGTATTCCTGGACCATGACCCAATCACCGAAGTTTGAGCAAGATAAGGTATGTATCCACCAACGATACCTCGAGAAGCACATTAGTGTAGAAACCCGGACCATTTGTCGTAGTAACTCGCCTACCCACCGAAAAATCTTGGACGTGGACAAGTGACAAGGTCCTCAACAAGCGAGACGGAAACAAGGAGCACGTATGGATGGTAATGAGCATACCGAGCTTCTCAACTATTTCAGCTATAGAGCCGTGATTACAGCACACGACAGGGAGACTTGTAAGAACCACGTCCGGTCAACGTCAGTCAAACCAGCAATAAACGGAATTAAAGTCAAATTTTGTTATTTATTCAAATAAGCACAGGCTTGACCCCGAGGGTCATTTCGGACCTTAAGAGAACTCTAAAGCGATCAAGTTAGGTTCGGGAAAGCTTAGGGCAACTTTGGGACGAATCTGGGAAAGTTTGACTTTTCGTCGAAAAGGTCAACCGGTGACGTTTGGGTCGCCTGGGACTTATTCGGGACCCAAAAAGCTTATCCGTCGTTACGGCTAGCTTAATTGGGTCATTTCCTTGCAAGAAAGGGTTTTCGGGAAAAAGTAAATTTCGTGCTGAAGGGTTCAAAATTGGAGTTTATCGGATTTTAAATTATTGGGCTGAGATATTTATGAGTGGAGGTGGACCCCACTTGGACACTTGTCCCTAACTCCTTGGAAGAGAGAAAAGTGTGTGAGAAATGACACTTTTGATCTTACTTTATCACTAGAAGACGAAATAGGGAAAAAGGAGCCTTTAAACCTACTTTTGAACCCAAATTTTAGCACTTTTCATTGGTGGACGAAAATTTGAGGTTAGAGAGAGAGAAGGAGAGCCTTCATTGTTGAAGAAGAAGAAGAAGAGGAAAAAGGGTCATCTTCCATGAATTCTACCACCAAAACCTTCCAATTTCTTCGTATTCTTCATCCTCTTCTCATTCCAAAAGGTAAGAACCCAACCTTTTTCCATTTTGATGAACTTTAGTTTATGGGTCTTGTAGGATTTAGATGAATTTGGATTGGGTCTTGTTGGAAATGAGAAATCTGTGGTGGAATTGAGTAGTAAGGGAAAGAAATGGGTGAAATTAGAAGAATTTGATGAAACCCTAATTTTGGAATTGGGGGAAATGTGAAATTGGAGCTAATCTTGAATGTTTTTAGTTGAAACATGATGGATTAAGGACCTAGAGCTCGTTTGGGACGTTTTTGGGAGAAAAGGTGAAATTTTCCAACGACCGGAGGCTCGCCGGAGCTCCGGAGGTCCGACCACGGTGGGCCGATGGTGAGGACATCGAGATCCGAGCCTTTCCTCGGGATTCAGACTGTGCCTCGGGTTCCAAACCGTGCCTTGGGATTCGATTCGTGCCTCGGGTTTCGTTGTGTGTGGTGCCCGGTTGGGTGTCCTACCGCTTTGATCGACTTTGGACTAGTATTGAGTTTTTTGTGTTACGTTGTTAACTTAGAGTCCAGCTTGTTTGTTGAGAAGGAGGAAGCTAGCCAGGTCGTCACTGCTGGACTGAATTGCTTTTGAGGTAGGGAAAAGTAGCGGTTATTGGTTAAACTAAGGAAAGTTGCTAGTAAACGCATATAGGATGTGAATAACTAGAATCACATGTTGGATGTGGATAACTAGTGTATTCGTTTTAAACTGTAGAATCGCATGTGGGCCATGTCGTGCTCGTAGGTTTGTGGACTTGTCGTGTTGTAGAATCGCATGTGGGCCATGTCGTGTTCATAGGTTTGTGGACTTGTCGTGCTGTAGAATCGCATGTGGGCCATGTCGTGCTCGTAGGTTTGTGGACTTTTCATGCTGTAGAATTGCATGTGGGCCATGTCGCGTCCGTAGGTTGTGTGATGTTGTGCATTGCCTCTTGATGAGTGCTTTGATTGGAATGATCGTTTGTTGTTATGCTTGAGGCATCGATTATGCTTAGTTACTGAGTAATTCATGATATATTTGATTGAGTATTGAATTAATGTGGTGATATTGAGTAAGTGACTTATGAATTGATGTGATTGGTGGTATGTGAGTAAGTATTGACGGTAAGTGCGGTATTATTGGTTGGGTGACATTTTGATGATCGTTCATGACTGTGTGTTACCTCTTGTTGAGTGTTGTCATGGTAATGTCTGACTTGTTGTATGTTCGAGGCACGCCTGCCTTCCAACTAGGTGTCGGTAAAATGTGTTATCGTTTCGTGATGAGGCACGCCTGCCTTCCGACTAGGTGTCGGTAAAATGTGCTATTGTTCCGTGATAAGGTGCGCCTGCCTTTCGACTCGGTGTCGGTAAAATGTGCCATTGTCCCAGACCGTGCAGTAGGTATGTGATTCAATGTGATACTGGATGCATTTGGGTGTTGTTTCTTTGTATTATTGAGTGTTTGCAAGTATGATTTATTGGGTTATATTTGTATTACGTGTTTTCCTGTGTGGGAAGATTAGTGATGCTATAGTCGTGGAGGATTGTCTGTGTGACGGTTTGGTATCAAGTGCATGTATGATGTTTGCCCTGAATGGGATGAGTGTTGATAGGTGTCTTTGTGATTAGAAATTTGTCTGTGGGACGGATGGGTTCCAGGTTTGAGTTATGGTTTTCTTGTTTTGGCTTAAGTGTTGGCATTGGGTTACTTTGTTTAAACTGTCTTTGTTATTGCTTTGCTAGCATGCCATAGTCGGATGGATATCCGTGGCGGTGAGCGAAAATGCTCATCCCCTTTACTACTTTTCCTACAGGTTTTGTCAGCGAGTTGGACTAGAGGACGTCTCGAAGCTAGGGAGCTTAGCGAGAGTCCGGGAGTTGGATGTTATAGAGACGTACTCTTGTGTACCAAACTCATTGTCTATTTTCTCATTTGAGCGTTGACTCTTATTATATGATTTACTTGTTTAAAGGATATTTGAATTGATCTATTGTTTTAAAAGCGGTTTTCATCGTTACTTTTCGGTTAACGTCTCTAGTCCGGTCAAAACCGGATTTGGGGTGTGACAATTTGGTATCAAAGCCTGGTTTTTCAAAACTTCGGACCGTACGTCAGTTAGGTGGGTAGTGGGTCACTAAGTTTTTGTAGTGTGTCGGTTACGCAAGTCGGAAATGTCCTCATTAAGTTTCCGTAGTGTGTCGGTTATTGCTTTGTTTGTGATTTGCCTTTTCCTGTGTTGTGCTGTGTGCCTTGGTTGAGCTGTTATGCCGATCGATTGAGATTGATGTTGACTTAGCGAGTGATGCTCGAGCTGTGTGATGACTTGCTTGTCTTGGTTGAATGATCGTTTTAGTGGGTTTACTGCCTTGTTCGGCCGTTGATCGATAGGTTAAGTTTGAAGTGTTGACTTGTTCGGGTGGTGCTCGTGTATTTACCGAGACCCCGAGGGGTGTTGATGTGATGACTTGCTGTGTGCTATGATTGTGTACTAAGTGTTGTGCTGGGTGTGAATTAAATGTCCCGCAGTTGCAGATGGTTTGTAAGTTTTTCAAACGGGGCATGCCCAAACTTTTTCAAAACTGAAGTTTTTGTGCTATCACGATTCGACTCAGGGGCGCCACTGCAGTCGAACGTGACGGTGGGATGTCGGGTGGTTACAACGTAGTTCGGGGATGCCTGAACCAGGTTGTAATGACATGATGTCGACATGGAATGTTATGTTAGAAAGAGAAAAGTGTTAAGAGCCTTTGAAATTAAGTTGATGTTGAGACCTTGTGGAATTGCTGTGTGATGTGTATTGTGTACTGTGTGGCTTTTGTTTGCAATTGTTGAACTGTGTGGTTGACTTTGTGTGCCGCACAAGTGTGCGGGTTTCCCTGGTTGTGTTAAAACTAGTTATGACTGTGCTAAAATTAGGCATGTTGTTTTGTTCAAGTGCGGCCTGACGCCCTGCGTTATTAACACAGAAAAGGACACGGCAAGCGTACCGGTCGTCAAGTAGTATTTTTGGAATTTAAGTTCCGGATTATCGTACCCAAGGGAGCACGAGTCAAGCACGTTCTATCTCAAAGTTGTTGTCAAGCTATCTCGATTAAAAGATGGTTTTGTTTTAAAACATGAAAAGTAAACAGTAATCGAAATGACAATGAACCAGTAATCACAAAGCTTAGAAGAATTTTAATTCAGAGAAAAAGTAATCTAAGGTTGTGGGTTCATAGAGACCGTTTCCAATGCATTTAACTGACGATGAACATTGTGAAGTTGTTCTGATTTTAGGGGCAACGAATTATCTCTCAAACTAGTCCTAACTCCTCACGTTGTTTCGGACCCTAATGGAATCTAACCACCCAGCTCTCACGAATCAGGATGTAGGGAGACCCAAAGCATTACGTTCTTTAATAATTTCTAACTTTCGGTTTGAACCCTATGGTTATTGCAATCGTGCTAACCTAGCTATCACTAGTCTAGATTTAAACCCAATTTGTATAAGATCTCTGACCTAATTGCAACCCACCTCTCACGAGTGTCAGATTGCAATTCCCACCTTCTATCAGGCCTACCCGGGAGATAGAGCATTAAGTTCAAATCTAATACAAACCCTAAATCAAATCATTCTACACAATCCTCATTCATACAATCAACACATTGGAAAACAAATCTCTAATCCCCCATAACCCTAGATTATGGGGTTTTAGTTACTCATGAGCAAAGAAGAAGAAAACACCATTGATGAACATAGACAAAGCTTCATAGTTGAACAAAGTAGAGAAATACAATACCCAATATTTGATTACAATGATGTTCTTCAAGTGGAAATCCTCTCCTCAAGCTTGCTCTCAACTCTCCTCTCTTCTTAGCTCTCAAAATTACAAGTTCCCTCTATTGGAGGCTGATTTTTAGGTTTAAAAAGTCTAAAACTCGAAACTGAAGCGATTTGGGAAACAGCTCTACGCGCGCGTCACGGCTCCGTGATGGCATCCGTCATGGACACCGTCACGGATCCGTGACGGAGTAGAACGATTTGGCTAATTCTGGGTCCACGTCACGGCTCCGTGACCATACCCGTGACGGGTTCGGTCACGGATCCGTGATGGTTGTCCTTCAGCTGCTCCTCAATTTTACAACTGCGAATTTGTCCCCTTTTTGACTTCTTTTGCTCGTATTCCATGCTATAACCTGTGAAACATGAGAAGTGCTGGAAACGAGTAAAATACGAGAGAATGAGACACTAATGGGCTAAAATCAATGATAAAATCCCTCTAAATGTGGCATTTTTAATGCTAAGATGCGTCCGCATCAACACCCCACACTTAGACTTTTTCTCGCCCCGAGAAAATCAACACAAGAAGACATCATTACTAAGATAGAACCGGTTAAACCCCGAGGTTCACCCCGATAGGAGGAGTCCGGTACTCCTTTATTCAAAACATTAAATATAAAGATGCACGTGCAATGCATGAATCCTAACTCTAATGCATTCCTATAACACTCTATATGATGCATGCAAAAGACACGAAAAGTAGGTGATATTCAAAACCGTGCATAGAGGTTCACATGGTTTTTCTCAGAGTCGCCACATGCTAAAAATCTTACACTCATCAAAGAAGCATATGAACTAATGAATACAGTTAAGCAGGACGCTACTCACATTAAAGACTTAACCCTTTCCTTTTAAACTTGCATTCACTCATTCACCATAACTGTGTGTTTCCTTATTTCCATATACATGGAGTTTAGAGATTCATACGCTATCATGCTAGACCCATCTCCACTAATTGTAAGGAATCATGGTTATTCAAGAATCAGAAAGGTCTTTAATTCAGCTTGTAACGTAAGGCTAGGCAAAGGGTAGGGAAGGACAATCAAAAGAAGCTCACATAAATACCTCAAGACAAAGCTGCTTCATTCTCACACCCACAAAGTATTTCACACATCCCGAACCCCATGTTTACCATCCAACTCTTGCACTCTCTAATACCATTTTTTCTTTTCATTGAATAACTAATAACAACAATGATTTGTCATAGCTACCCATAAGTTAGCCATCTTTCTAAACCACTATCAAGCCTTACCCCACACTTATTCTTTTCTTAGGGATTTTTTTCTCCTTTTTTTTTCTTTTCTTTTTCTATCCCTTTCTCTTTTCCTTTTCCTTTGGGGTAAGGCTATATAAAATTTGTTCTCAATACAAACCAATGGCAAATTATCTTTTCATCACTTTTTCTCTATTTTGCTCACTCATTTTCCCAAAAATAACCACTCTCAATGAAGCAACTAAGCCTAGAGATATGGGTTCAACCAATACTGGGGGTATATAAATGAAACAAAAAGGCACATAGGATTGTAATGTTGGGTTTAGAAATGAAAGGCTTAGGCTCAAATGGGTGACTAAGAGATTCAATCATGCAAGGGTAGGCAATTTTTAGCTCAAACGATCCATAGATGGCCTAAAATCATTTTCCTAAACAACCATGTTCCTTATTCTTATTTCGCCTCGAATGGGTTGCACATGTAGTTCTAGACTCAAATTACCATGCATGAGAATCAAAGGCAAACAACACGGGTTATAGCGAACACTCAAAAGCAAGTGGAAGGGTTAATCCTAATGCATGTGCTTTCACTACTTATTTGATTCACTCATGCTCATATACAACCTTGATTTATGCAAGAAATAAGCAATATCGACAATTCAATCATCGAGTCCTTAGGAACATAAACACTAGACTTGCATATCACCAGAAAATATTTTTTTGATTTTTCAAATTTTTTCAATTTTTTTGGATTTTGCAAAAAGTTTATAACACGAAATGCTGCATGAGCACACAAAAGAAAACACAATGTAATGCAATGCAAGGCATACCCCACCCCACACTTTAAAACTAAGCACTGTCCCCAGTGCGACTCTAAACACATATTTACAATCTAAACACATATCTTCGCATGCACAAGATAAATGATAACAATGACGCACCCCACACTTAAATTCAGCAGGTATACAGTTCACACAACCCTATATGCATAGTCTATCAGCACGGCAATTCGGGCACTCATGGCCCACCAAATAGCATAGAGGCAGTAAATAGCGATAACAATGTAAAATAGGAAGGGTAGAGATACTGCCCCTCGAAGAACCGCTACGTGAACTCTAGTGATTGTGGAGATCCTCGTGCATGTATGGATGGAAAGCTCTTCGCCCGAGAGAACCTCCAGGAGGTTCGGCGCCATAATCTGCTCCGCTGAACTCATCTCGCTCCCCATGCCATGTGTTGGGTTGCCTCCCAACCAGCGCCTTTGTTTAACGTCGTTAGCTCGACGAAAGGGGTGACCACAGAAGCCACCCCAAGCACTGCTCCAGAAGCCACTGATCGACAGAGCTAATGCTGACACAGACTCAAACAAAAACATAAAATGCATGGGAAGTAAAAACACAAATTACGCTTTCCCAAACCCATCAAGCCCTAGCGATGCTGAAATCAGATAATGATCAGAAAACACGCAACATGCATACAATAAATGATGAGAAAGCGTAAAACACATATATACAAAATGCAAATGCACCCGCTCACTGCGAGTGATCAGGAGGGAGGTCAGAGGGCTGGCCAGACTGCTCAGACCGGCCACTACCCCACCAGTCAGACCTCATGCGGGTCTGGATTCAGTCAACAGTCATAGGCACGGTGGACAAGGGATCAAGAGCAGAGTCCACCGTGTCGAACCGGGTGTGAACCCTGTCAAAATGAGTATCCATCCCACCAAATCGGGTTTCGACCCCGTCGAACCGAGTAGATATACCCCGAAATTGGGTAGTATACTCAACATGGCGGGTTTCCTGTCTTTGGGAACCCGCGCGCATCTCCTCTCGGAGAGCAGTGATTTGGGCCGACAGGGCCGCAAACCTAGGATCTTCCTCCCTCTCTTGGTTCGGGGCCCGCTGTGCACATGTCAGTACCCTTAAAAACTTCCCGGCCGACATAGATAGATTTAAACATCGTGTGGGCTTCCTGCGGGTTGTCCCAAACACCAAAATATTGGGCTAATTGTGTGGCGATCGCCGCACAACTAATCCTCCCAGTAGCCCTTGTAGCATGCTGTTCCAAGTGTTCCATAAGAAGCTTCTCAAAGGGGGCTTGAATTCCCTTTTCGAAACAATGAAGAAGCCGAACCTCCCTATGGTTCACGGTGTGTAAGTTATCACTCCGTGTAAAAAGAGTGTAACTCAACACCCTATGCATGTACTTAAGCATAACGGATTTGAGGTTCTTAGCTAGGGGGCTCGAAGTCAGAGGTGTGTTGGGCTCACTAATCTCAGCCCAAGCATCCTCAATTAGACAATAGTCAGGATAACCCCCTTCAATAGGAGCGAACCCACAGGCTTCTCGAAATTCAGACCTGGTGAGTGTAAATACTCGCCCACACAATCTAAATTTCACATCTTTGTCAATAAAAATTGGCCGACCAAATGATGTGAGAAACTCAATTGTGAGTTTCTCGTAATGCCGGGGATCCCAACCCCATAGCCTCGGCCATCCAAAGGAATTCAGGCGTGCCCTGAGCTCATCAGCAAGACCCAACGTTCCTGTGACGAACTTGGTATCCAAGAAACGATTTTGCATCGTTCCTCGTCTTAGGTTTTGTTCAAGGGCCTTAATCTCCAATTCATCAGCAAAAATGAGGCACGGGTTATTGGGAGTACCTATATCCGAGTCCGGAGGAATCCGAGGTTGTTGGTCCGCCCTGTTCGAAGTAGAGCTCGTGCCCGGATGAAGAATTTGCAACGGTTGAGGCTGCGATCTCGATGCTTCTCCTTTCCGCTTCTTAGTAGGCGCCATCTGAAATAGAACAAACCAGAAAAGATCAAAGAGAACAATCAATTATATAATTTTTTATCAAAATGGAAACTTCACTGTTCGGCTACAGAGGTGATCACGGATCCGTGAGTCGGTCCGTGACGGCGAGATGGTCGGAACCGTGAGAAGGCCCGCGACGGAGCACAGGACGGAGCCGTGACTCTGTTCGTGACGGCTTACAGGCCGGAGCCGTGGCCGTGTCTGCTACGGTCTTCAGGTCGGAGCCGTGACGGGTTTCAGACCGGAGCTCCGTGGATGTCTCACGACCAATCTCCGCAACAGAACGCCGGCGACGAGGTAGGTCTTCCGTCCGAAGCTCGTGGTTAGGAGGGTAGGGAGGGTTCGAGGGAGAAGATGATGAGAGGCAAGGAGCGGGTTGTTTGAAGGTGTACGGTGTGGAGATTGAAGGTAATGGAGGAATGGAGATCGAGAATATGGACGATGAGAGGTTGAAGACGAAGTGAGAGGGTGGAGGCGTGAAAGAGGAACAGAAATTGAAGACGAAGAAGAAGATAGGGTTTGGAGGGAGAAAGTGGGTCGGACGGGCTGGGATTCGGGTTAGGCCTGCTTGAGTGGGCCGCCCGACCTGATCCTTCATTTTTTTTTCTCCTTGCTCGATCACGGACCCGTGACCATTACCGTGACGTCTTCTCTCACAGAGTCGTGATGAAGCTCCAGCTTTTAATTTCCGCCTCTGCTTCGTCACGGATCCGTGACTGACTCCGTGACGGAGTTCCTCACGGATCCGACCCTCTATAGCTCCCCTTTTTGATTGTTCTGATCCCCCCTTTCTTCCTATGACAATCCTGCACACAAATGCATCTATTAGTTCACGAAAAACAAAGAAAATAAACACAAAATAACCTCGGGTTGCCTCCCGAGAAGCGTTTTTGTTTAACGTCGTTAGCTCGACTCAAAGGCGGCTGTAGGCCGCCTCTTCATCCTCATAGTCTGGCTCCTCCAGGTATAGTCACTCCTCTGGTCCCAACGGTCCCCCATAATAATGCTTAATTCGATGTCCATTGACTAAGAATGGGGGCCGTGTTCCATCACAAATTTCTACTGCCCCTTTTGACAAGACTCGAGTAACTTTATAGGGCCCGCTCCACTTCGAAACAAGCTTTCCAGAGAAGATCTTCAACCGAGAGTTATAGAGAAGGACCCTATCTCCCTCCCTAAACTCTCTTTGCACAATTTTCTTATCATGGGTGATCTTGGTGCGCTCCTTGTATAGCTCAGTGCTGAAGTAAGAAAGGGACCTAAACTCGTCCAGCTCATTAATATGCATCAACCTCTTTTCAGCACACAGATTAGCATCAAAATTTAAAAACTTAAGCGCCCAATATGCTTTATGTTGTAACTCTAACGGTAAGTGACATGACTTCCCATATACCATCTTATACGGTGACATTCCAATAGGGGTTTTATATGCTGTTCTATATGCCCAAAGTGCATCATCTAACTTTTGTGCCCAATTTTTCCTAGACATATCAACAGTCTTTTCTAAAATACTTTTTAATTCCCTATTGGTAACTTCCACCTGCCCGCTAGTTTGGGGATGGTAGGGTGTAGCTAAGCGATGGGTGACTCCATATTGATTTAGAAGTTTCCAAAATATTTTATTGCAAAAGTGTTTCCCACCATCGCTTACTATTGCCCTGGGTGTGCCAAACCGGGAAAAAATGTGCTTCTTAAGGAAAGCAACTACCGGCTTGGCATCATTAGTGGGTAAGGCTATCGCCTCTACCCATTTAGACACATAATCTACTGCAACTAGTACATATTCCATACCGTTAGATCTAGGGAATGGACCCATGAAATCGATGTTCCACACATCGAACAACTCTACCTCTATGGTCACATTCAAAGGCATCTCATGCTTCTTTGATATATTTCCCGTTCTTTGGCACCTGTCACATTGCTCAACAAACCGAATAGCATGATGAAATAAGCTAGGCCAATAAAAACCTGATTGAAGTACCTTTTGAGCTGTCCTCTGTGGTCCAAAATGACCTCCTACATCACCCCCGTGGCATTGATGCAAAATAGCTTCTTGCTCCTCTTCGGGGACACATCTTCTCACCATTTGATCTGCACAAATTTTAAACAGAAAAGGGTCATCCCAAAAATAATTTTTCATATCATGTAAGAATTTGTTCTTCTGGTAGGGTTTCATGTCAGGAATTAGAGCACCAGTTGCCAAGTAGTTTGCAAAACTTGCAAACCACGGGGCTTCGATGTGCTTTGCCTAGAATAGGTGCTCATCTGGAAACTCCTCATTTATAGGCTTACTAAGTTCTTCATATGGATTCTCAATCCTAGACAGGTGGTCTGCTATCACATTCTCTACTCCTTTCTTATCCCGTATTTCCAAATCAAATTCTTGTAGAAGTAAGATCCACCTTAGCAATCTAGGCTTAACATCCTTCTTGCTAAACAGGTACTTAAGAGCTGCATGATCAGTGTATACTATAACCTTGGATAAAACAAGATAGGAGTGAAATTTCTCACATGCAAATACCACAGCTAAAAGTTCTTTTTCAGTAGTAGCATAATTTAATTGAGCCTCATTAAGAACTCTACTAGCATAGTATATGGTATGAAAAAACTTATCTTTCCTTTGTCCTAAAACTGCTCCTACCGCTATATCACTAGCATCACACATCAATTCAAAGGGTAGAGACCAGTCGGGACTGACCATTACAGGTGCATTTACCAATTTTTCTTTTAAGGTTAAGAAGCTTTTCAAACATGCGTCATCAAAATTAAAAGGGACATCTTTTACTAGCAAATTGCATAATGGTTTAGAGATTTCAGAAAATCCCTTTATAAATCTCCTATAAAACCCTGCATGTCCTAAGAAACTTCTAATTCCTTTTATATTAATAGGTGGAGGTAATTTACCTATTACATCTACTTTGGCCTTATCTACCTCAATCCCTTTAGATGAGATTTTATGGCCTAAAACAATTCCCTGTTGTACCATCAGATGACATTTTTCCCAATTAAGAACAAGGTTTGTTTCTTCACATCTAGTCAACACTTTATGCAGATTATTTAAACAATCATCAAACGAAGAACCAAACATAGAGAAATCATCCATAAATACTTCAAGGTAATCACCAATCATATCATGAAAAATAGCAGTCATGCATCTTTGAAATGTAGCAGGTGCATTACACAAACCAAACGGCATTCTCCTATATGCAAATGTTCCATAAGGGCAAGTTAAAGTTGTTTTCTCTTGATCCTCGGGAGCTATAGCTATTTGATTATACCCACTATATCCATCTAGAAAGCAATAATATTCATGACCAGCTAATTTTTCTAACATTTGATCAATAAAAGGTAAGGGAAAATGGTCTTTTCGGGTGGCATCATTTAATTTTCTATAGTCTATACATACTCTCCACCCTGTAACAGTTCTAGTAGGAATTAGTTCATTCTTATCATTTGTTACTACCGTCATCCCCCTTTCTTAGGCACACATTGAATAGGACTAACCCAAGCACTATCAGAGATGGGATAGATAATACCTGCATCGAGTAGCTTAATAATTTCCTTTTTTACTACCTCTTGCATTAATGGGTTGAGCCTCCTTTGTGGTTGCACAGTTGGTTTGTAGGTATCTTCCATTAAAATCTTGTGCATACATGTTGACGGGCTGATTCCTCTAATGTCAGCTACTGTCCATCCAAAGGCCTTTTTATGTTCCTTGAGCACCCTCATTAGCTTTTCCTCCTGTAGAGAAGACAATTCAGAAGAAATTATTACAGGTAAAGTATTGTCTTCATTTAAAAACATGTATTTTAAATTATCTGGGAGGGGTTTTAATTCAAGCTCCGGGGCTTGCTCAACAGAGGGTTTTAGCATAGGCCCTTGCCTCGCCTCCAAGGTGAGACGAGTGTGGGGCCTATCCCTCTTTCTTGGAGGGCATGCCTCCAAGAGATTGACCATCTCTGCTTCCTTATCCTGCACAAGATCGCAAGTGGTTGTGTCCTCATTAATTAAACATGCCAGTAAAGGATCATCAAGAATAAAATTTTCCTGCACTACAGAATCAATCCTATAACAAGTATCATCAATTATAGCATGTTTAAGGGATCTAAAAACATTAAAAACCACTTCGTCTTTGCCATATCGGATGGTCAATTTCCCTTGCTCTACATCAATAAGAGCTCGGGCTGTGGCCAAGAATGGTCTTCCTAGGATTAGGGGAATTTCATAATCTTCCTGCATGTCCAAGATAACAAAGTTAGCAGGGAAAATAAATTTGTCAACTTTTACCAACACATCTTCCACAATCCCTCTAGGGTACTTAATAGATCTATCAGCTAGCTGTAGGGACATAGAAGTTGGTTTTAATTGCTCTTTCAATCCTAACTGCTTAAAAATATTTAAAGGCATCAAATTTATACTAGCCCCTAAATCACACAAAGCTTTTGCAAATGAAAGGGAACCCATTTCACATGGTATAGTGAAGCTACCTGGGTCTTTCAATTTAGGAGGCAGTTTATTCTGCAAGATAGCAGAACACTCCTCACTTAAATTCACCCTTTCATGCTCTTGGTATTTTCTTTTATTAGATATAATATCCTTCAAGAATTTTGCATAAATAGGCATGTTTTTAATTGCATCAAGAAAAGGAATACTAATCTCAAGCTTCCTAAACACATTCAAGAATTTAGCATACTGATCATCATGTTTAGATTTCTTAACAATAGAGGGGAAAGGAAGATGTGGAGTCTGGGTTTCTGAATCAACCACGGGCTCCCTTACCTTCTTACCTGTGGAGTGCTCTCTGCTTACTACCTCTATTAAATCTTCTTGCTCTTGATCTTGAACTTGTTCTGTAGAGATTTCTGAGGGTAGATCTTTCTCATTCGCCTTCTCTTCTGGTTCCACCACCTTACCACTCCTTGTAGTAATTGCATGTGCATTTTCTCTAGGATTCCTCTCGGTGTCACTAGGTAGGGATCCTGGAGGTCTATAGTTTGCTGCTGTGGCAACCTGTCCTAGCTGAGTATGTACGAATTTATAGTTGTTATCTGCTTCAGCTTGTTTCCTAAGCAGCTCCCTTATCCGCTGATCTTTTTCCTCCAGCCGCTTATGGATTTTCCTATTCTCCTCGTCTTGTATCCTATTCTTCTCCTCCTGTATCTGCAGCATTTTTAAAATTAAAGAAGTCGGGTCAGAAGAAGATTGTTGGTTACCTGAATTTTGCTGAGGTTGAGGATTTCTCTGCTGGTTGCCTTGATTTTGAGGTCTCTGATTGAATCCGGGAGGTGTTGGATTTTGGCTTCTTTGATTCTGATCTCCTCCCCATTTGAGCTCAGGGCGATCTTTCCAACCCTCATTATAAGTATTTGAATAAGGGTCATACTTCCTCCCTTGGTTGCCATTATGATTCACCCAGTTAGCCTCCTGATAATCCATTGGACTATGCTGTGGTGGTTGTCCCTGCATGCCTGCCATCATCAGCTTCATTTCTTTCAATTGCTCCATGACTTGATTTATTTCTGCTGCTGAATTGACTGTATTGACTGTAGGCCCTCCAGGTGCTCTTTCCGAATGCCAAGCATCATTGGCCATTATATTATCTAGAATCTCTTGGCATTCCTGTAGAGTGTGTTTGGTGAACGAACCACCAGATGTGGCGTTCAGCTCTGCTTGACTTGGTCTGTTTAACCCTTGGTAGAATGTCTGCAGCTGCAACCACAACTCTTGTCCATGGTGAGGACACTTCCTTATGAGTCCTTGATATCTCGCCCAAGCTTCTGCTAGTGATTCAAAGTTCGATTGAGCAAAATTCTAGATCTTGGCTCTGAGCTCCTTAGTCTTCCTTGGTGAGTAGAATCTAGCTAGAAACTTCTGTGATAGATCAACCCATGTTGTGATTGCGTGGTTAGGCAGGCTTGCAATCCAGTCTGCTGCCTCATCTCTTAGAGTAAACTTGAAGACCCGCAGTTTAATTGCTTCGTCTGTCACTCCATTATACCTGAAAGTAGCACAAATCTCATTAAATTTAGTCAGATGTGCGGCAGGATCGGGATCCGTGTTTGGATTCCCGCTAAATGTATGTTGTAGGAGTAATTGGATGGTAGAGGTTTTAATCTCGAAGGTGTGAGCTTCCACTGGTGGGTGGAGAATGCTCTGATGTAGGTTATTGGTATGAGGTGTTCCATAATCACAGAGATATCTTGGTGGCTCCGCGACAGTTATAGGTTCCTCTTGTTGATTTCTATGGACCACCTGGTTATTCTGTTGTCCACCTCCTTCATTTTGCCTAGTGGCATCAGTGCCCACATTTTCCATTGTGTCTGAATTGACACTTCCCTCACCAAGTTTCTTCTTTAAAGCTCTTATCTTCAATTGTCCTGCTTCTCGGAAATCTGTATCACTAAGAAAATCACTTGGAGTGGATTTAGATCTTGTGAGCATAAATTAAAAAGCAAAAATTAAAAGGTGAAATAGTCAAGTTAATGGCGCCGTTTCCGGGGAGCAATTGAGCCAACCATTTCTATAAAAGTTGTGTTTCGACGCCCTGCGTTTTTAACACAGAAAAGGACACGGCAAGCGTACCGGTCGTCAAGTAGTATTTTTGGAATTTAAGTTCCGGATTATCGTACCCAAGGGAGCACGAGTCAAGCACGTTCTATCTCAAAGTTGTTGTCAAGCTATCTCGATTAAAAGATGGTTTTGTTTTAAAACATGAAAAGTAAACAGTAATCGAAATGACAATGAACCAGTAATCACAAAGCTTAAAAGAATTTTAATTCAGTGAGAAAGTAATCTAAGGTTGTGGGTTCATAGAGACCGTTTCCAATGCATTTAACTGACGATGAACATTGTGAAGTTGTTCTGATTTTAGGGGCAACGAATTATCTCTCAAACTAGTCCTAACTCCTCACGTTGTTTCGGACCCTAATGGAATCTAACCACCCAGCTCTCACGAATCAGGATGTAGGGAGACCCAAAGCATTACGTTCTTTGATAATTTCTAACTTTCGGTTTGAACCCTATGGTTATTGCAATCGTGCTAACCTAGCTATCACTAGTCTAGATTTAAACCCAATTTGTATAAGATCTCTGACCTAATTGCAACCCACCTCTCACGAGTGTCAGATTGCAATTCCCACCTTCTATCAGGCCTACCCGGGAGATAGAGCATTAAGTTCAAATCTAATACAAGCCCTAAATCAAATCATTCTACACAATCCTCATTCATACAATCAACACATTGGAAAACAAATCTCTAATCCCCCATAACCCTAGATTATGGGGTTTTAGTTACTCATGAGCAAAGAAGAAGAAAACACCATTGATGAACATAGACAAAGCTTCATAGTTGAACAAAGTAGAGAAATACAATACCCAATATTTGATTACAATGATGTTCTTCAAGTGGAAATCCTCTCCTCAAGCTTGCTCTCAACTCTCCTCTCTTCTTAGCTCTCAAAATTACAAGTTCCCTCTATTGGAGGCTGATTTTTAGGTTTAAAAAGTCTAAAGCTCGAAACTGAAGCGATTTGGGAAACAACTGCGCGCGCGTCACGGACACCGTCACGGATCCGTGACGGAGCAGAACGATTTGGCTAATTCGTGGTCCACGTCACGGCTCCGTGACCATACCCGTGACGGGTTCGGTCACGGATCCGTGATGGTTGTCCTTCAGCTGCTCCTCACTTTTACAACTGCGAATTTGTCCCCTTTTTGACTTCTTTTGCTCGTATTCCATGCTATAACCTGTGAAACATGAGAAGTGCTGGAAACGAGTAAAATACGAGAGAATGAGACACTAATGGGCTAAAATCAACGATAAAATCCCTCTAAATGTGGCATTTTTAATGCTAAGATGCGTCCGCATCACGACCTTTGTGAAACGTGTGTGAACGCTAGTGACTTAAGAGCGTCGCTTTATGCGAACTTAAGAGCTGAGCGTGTGCGTGTACCCGCGCGAAGGGTACTTACGACGTGGCACCTCGAGGAAGGAGAGGTAAGCCGTTGGGGCACAGGTGCCCAGGG
Organism: Erodium maritimum; assembly: GCA_963921825.1. NCBI lineage: Eukaryota > Viridiplantae > Streptophyta > Magnoliopsida > Geraniales > Geraniaceae > Erodium > Erodium maritimum. The sequence continues at coordinate 35,721,716 of OY997589.1, forward strand.
TACTCCCACTAAGGAGGATAGGAGTAGCGACACCAGCAGGTCCCGGAGTTGCGACGGGACGGGGTATCAGAGATGAAGTACGAGGCCAGGGTTATGGCGTTGGCCCGTTTGCACCAGTTTTGGTGGCGGTCGAGGCGAACCGATGCAGGAGGTTCGAGAGAGGGCTCCAAGCCCAAATTTTGGATCGAGTCCTCACCCTGGGGATTCGGGTGTAGTCTGAGCTAGTTGATACGACGACGACAGTGGAGAGAGGTCGCAGAGAGGCCGCGAGGGTCCGTGAGATTCGGCAGCGACCGAGCAGTGTTGCAGGACCGTACGAGACTTGAGAACCGAGGAGGCAGAGAACCGCATGGTTCTCTCGGCCACAGGCTATGTCCGACGGTTTGAGGCAGACAAGATCAGTATTATCAGTAGGGGTCGTCGCGTTAGAACAGGGGCCAGTGTGTTACACTGTCGGTAGCCAGGACATCGGAGACGAGTGCCCGAGCGGCGGAGGGCAGCAGCATTACCAGTAAGCAGTCAGACCGGTCAGGGGAGGTGGCCAAGTGGCGATGGGATCAGAGTGGCGCAGCAGAAGCGTGGTGGGCCCATAACCCACAGGCGTCGCACTCTTCCGTTTTCTTCTACCCTTGCTGAGAAGTTAGGCCTAAGAGTAGAGCTTATGAGGCGACCTTTATGTCTTGACACCCCGGTTACGGGTAATGTGGTTTGACGAGTGTGTGTCGTTTGTTTGAGATTAGAGTAGTTGACCATCCTTTTCTTGGTGATCTTCTTGTGTTGAACATGACGACTTTCGATGTCATCTTGGGGACGGACTGGCTCTCGAGACACGAGGCCTCGATCGATTGTTACCGGCGACCGATGGCAGTGCGATCGGCCAACACGACCGTCACGTACGTACTGGGCAGTAGGAGCAGAGTTCTCCTGTCAGCGTTTTCCATAGAGGAGGAGGTGGCGGTCGTACCGGGCCGACAGTTGCCACGATTACTGTGCGTTTTCCCTAAAGATCTTTCCTGAGGAGTTGATCGGATTGCCGCCAATTCGCGAGGTCGAGTTCCGAATTGACCTGATGTCAAGGACGACGCCGACATCCATGGCCCGTACAGGTTCGCGCCAGCAAAGTTGACCGAGCTGAAGCGTCAGTTCGAAGAGCTTCGGGAGAAGGGGTTATCCGTCCGAGCATGTCGTCGTGGGGAGCGCCAGCACTCTTCGTGAAGAAGAAGAGTGGAGCGCTGAGGATGTGCATAGACTACCGAAAGTTGAACCAAGTAACGGTGAAGAACCGATACCCTACACCGAGGATCGACGACTTGTTTGACCGGTTGAGAGGGGCGAAGTGCTTCTCAAAGATCGATCCGCGATCCGGCTTCTATCAGTTCCGAAGTCGGGAGGAGGACGTTGCGAAGAATGCATTTCGGACGCGGTTTTATATTATGAGTTTTTGTGAGGCCGTTGGGCTCGAGCTAGTTGAGGTTGCTGACGATGTGGCCTTGTGTTCATTGGGGGCTCAGTCCACGTTACTTGCGCGAGTGATAGAGGCGCAGTCTGAGGATGCCGAGACGACACAGATCCGGGAGAGGATTTTCAGTGGAGTCGATGCAGAAGGCTGGGAGTACGGTGCTAATTGGGGTTTACGGTAGCGAGGTGCCGCGTAGTGGTACAGACGATGTTTTGCGAGAGTCACATAATTCACTTCTTACAGTACACCCGGGTGGCAGTAAGAAGTATCGAGATATCAGGCGATAGTTTTGGTGGAACAGGATGCGGAGAGCGGTTGCAATGTTTGTATCGAGGTGCCTCACTTGTCAGCAAGTGAAGGCCGAGCATCAGCGTTCCCCTTGGATTTGTGCAACCACTACCGATTGCACAGTGGAAATGGGAGCACGTCACGATGGATTTCGTGAGCGGCTTGCCGAGATCACCGAGGGGACACGATGTCGTGTGGGTGGTATTTGATCGGTTCACAAAGTCGGCTCACTTCCTAGCCATGAGGATGACCGACACCGTGGATGCATTGAGAAGCATGTACGTCCGCGAGATCGTTCGCCTCCACGGAGTTCCAGTGTCGGTGGTATCCGACAGAGATCCCCGTTTTTACTTCCAGGTTTTGGGAGAGCCTGCAGACAGCATTGGGGACCATGTCGTGCTCGTAGGTTTGTGGACTTGCCGTGTTGTAGAATTGCATGTGGTCCATGTCGCGTCCGTAGGTTGTGTGATGTTGTGCATTGCCTCTTGATGAGTGCTTTGATTGGAATGATCGTTTGTTGTTATGATTGAGGCATCGATTATGCTTAGCTACTGAGTAATTCAGGATTTGATGGATATATTTGATTGAGTATTGAATTAATGTGGTGATATTGATTAAGGGACTTATGAATTGATGAGATTGGTGGTATGTGAGTAAGTATTGACAGTAAGTGCAATATTATTGGTTGGGTGACATTTTGATGATCGATCATGAATGTGTGTTACCTCTTGTTAAGTGTTGTCATGGTAATGTCTGACTTGTTGTATGTTCGAGGCGCGCCTGCCTTCCGAATAGGTATCGGTAAAATGTGTTATCGTTTCGTGATGAGGCATGCCTGCCTTCCGACTAGGTGTCGGTAAAATGTGCTATTATTCCGTGATAAGGTGCGTCTGCCTTCCGACTCGGTGTCGGTAAAACGTGCTATTGTCCCAGACCGTGCAGTAGGTATGTGATCCAGTGTGATACTAGATGCATTTGGGTGTTGTTTCTTTGTATTATTGAGTGTGTTTGCAAGTATGATCTGTTGGGTTATATCCGTATTACGTGTTTTCCTGTGTGGGAAGATTAGTGATGCTATAGTCGTGGAGGATTGTCTGTGTGATGGTTTGGTATCAAGTGCAGGTATGATGTTTGTCCTGAATGGGATGAGTGTTGATAGGTGTCTTTGTGATTAGAAATTTGTCTGTGGGACGGATGGATTCCAGGTTTGAGTTATGGTTTTCTTGTTTTGGCTTAAGTGTTGGCATTGGGTTACTCTGTTTAAACTGTCTTTGTTGTTGCTTTGCTAGCATGCCATAGTCGGACGGATATCCGTGGCGGTGAGCAAAAATGCTCATCCCCTTTACTACTTTTCCTACAGGTTTTGTCAGCGAGTTGGACTAGAGGACGTCTCGAAGCTAGGGAGCTTAACGAGAGTCCGGGAGTTGGGTGTTATATACTCTTGTGTACCAAACTCATTGTCTATTTTCGCATTTGAGCGTTGACTCTTATTATGTGATTTACTTGTTTAAAGGATATTTGAATCGATCTATTGTTTTAAAAGCGCTTTTCATCGTTACTTTTCGGTTCACGTCTCGAGTCTGGTCAAAATCGGATTTGGGGTGTGACAAGACTGATGACATTTACAAATAGAAGTCATACTCCAAACAAAAAAAATCAATGAGCATGGTCAAAGAAGGAGAAATACCAAGGGCAAACCACCTTCCAATCATCAGCCGAAAGAGATGCTCAAACATATCAATTCTTCGAGGAAAATAGATAAACTCGAGATCCCAAGTCAAAGAGATCCACTCTGAGATCCCTGCCAACCAGAGATCAGTGCTAATGGTGCGAACTTTGATCAAGGTACAAGAGACACCAATCACGTTGAAAATTGGTACCACCTCAAACTTAGCAGATAAGTAAGGTATACTTGTCTGCTCGAGGATGATAAGAGCAAGGACAACGGGTCGCGCCCGCTCCGCGCCCCGCGCGCGCCGGGAATGCTCCCCGCTGGCCGGTCCGCTACAAACGCGAAAAATCGCGTTCCCGCTCCCCATTTCCGCACTCCCGCTCCCCGATGCCTGGCCGAGCGCGCTGGACGCGCCCTCGCGCCCTGGCCTGCGCTGGCAGCTCGTGGTGGCGCCACGTGTCCCGACCGTTGGCAACGGTCCTCCAACGGCTATTTTTTTTTAATTCAAAAATCAGATAAAATTATCCCTATAAATACCCAACCCCATTTCTCATTTTTGTCACACCATTCTCTATTTTCACTCTTTCATTCTCACTTCCTACTCGTTATTTTCGAAAATGTCCGACGACGAGGTTATGTCCGACGCTGAGGAGATGACGTACGAGGAGCTGGCTCCCCGGATGCCGACGCATGCGGAGATGGCAGCCCAACTGCCGACATATGAGGAGATGAGGGCCCAAATGCAGCCAGCTGTGCGACGTTTCCGGCGGATGATGGAGAGGCAGATGCATACAGTAATGCCAAGGGTCCAGAGGGCCATGCGTGGGGAACCAATGCGCGAGAGATTAACAGAAATCGTGTGGAAGCCCACATGCAGTTGATGGCGAACTATTTTGTCGAACAACCCCTTTATGGCCCTGAAATGTTCAGGCGTCGGTTCCGTATGTGCAGACCACTTTTCCAACAGATTATGAACGCGGTGAAGGCTCACGACCCTTACTTCATTGGATGGAGGCCCGACGCTGCCTCACGACCGGGCTTATCAACGGAGCAGAAGTGCACCGCCGCTATACGAATGCTTGCGTATGGGTCCTCGGCCGATTCATTGGACGAAACTCTGCGCATTGGGGTAAGCACCATACTTAAATGTTTACGTAGGTTTTGCAAGGCCGACATTAAGGTATTCGGAGCCGAGTATGAGCGTACACCGACACCGACGGACATGGACCGCTTACTCCGAGAAGGGTACAGCCGAGGGTTTCCCGGAATGGCGGGGAGTCTTGACTGTATGCATTGGAAGTGGAAGAACTGCCCAACCGAATCGCAGGGAGCCCATGGACGGGGAAGTCACCACGGGGAGAAGACGATTATGCTTGAAGCTGTAGCGTCCCGTGATTTATGGATTTGGCATGCATTTTCCGGGATGGCTGGATCGAACAACGACATCAACGTCCTCAACCACAGCCACTTATTCCAAGACGCTTACTACGGCCAAGAACTTGCTGTTGAGTACGAGATCAACGGTCATCGGTACGACCGACCTTATTACTTGGTGGACGGCATTTACCCAGCATGGGCACGGTTCGTGAAGACTATTCGGCATCCCTACGAGCCCAAAGAGAAGTTGTTTGCTAGATGCCAAGAAGGTGCTCGGAAAGATATTGAAAGGGCTTTTGGAGTACTTCAAGCAAGGTGGCACATCATCTCCCGTCCCGCTCGTAGTTGGAGCAAACACACTTTGGCTGATATCATGCACACTTGCATAATTCTACACAACATGATTGTAGAGGATGAGCGCGAGCGGTACGAAGTATGGGGAGGAGGAGTTGTTGTGGGCGCAACCTCCAGAAATGCCGAATTGGTCACCACCGGAACGATGACACCACGGACCAGGGCCATTGCCATACCAGCTACGAGTGGATGCTCAACAAAGTGTCATAAATCCTGAGATCCACCATCAACTACAACAAGATCTTATGGAGCACTTATGGGATCGCTTTGGAGCTGGTTTCCATGACGACGACGAGTAGTCGTTTGTGCTCTTGGAACTGGTTTGTTTTGGGTTGTATGAAAAGGGGTTGAATAAAATTAGAAGTTCATTTATATTCGTGTTGAATTTATTTATTAATTATTGATTGTCCTTAATTATTTATTTCCAAAATTGTTTAAATTATAAACAATTTAACGAAAGTGGTCCATTTTTATAAACAATTATTGATTGTCCTTAATTATTTATTTCCCATAATCGTTAAATTTGTAGCGAAGAGGTCGCGAACGGCCATGGTAGAGGAAGAGAGACGCGCATAATTTAACGAAAGTGGTCCATTTTTACTATGACCACCAAGTCACTATTGTTATACCGAATCCAAAATTTAACGAAAATGAGCCCATTCCGGTCCAATGAGATTTCAGTTTGATGAACAGTTTTCTTCCCAATTTTACAGTTGACAAACACATAATCGCCATCCATATCTCTAACAACAAAAAATACTAAAAATCTCGGATAAAACAAGCGGACAGCAACAAAAGATGAAGTAATCTTCAGAAAGTAAGGAAAAGGAAAGGTGAAGCTGTTCTTGCCCATAACACGCGTATTTAAGACATTCACGAGGTCCATGTACATAACTTGATTACCCTACCTTGTTTAGTGTCGAATAAGGTTAGTGTAGTCTGACCACAAAACCCCATCTTGTTTGTGTAGATGCAATTAATTCAGGAGTGCTTCGTTATAAGATCAAATCACATCAATCCGTGATCCTAACCAACCAGAAATACAGTTGGGTTACTATAAATAGACAAGAACTCAGACAACTGTACAAGGATCCATGAGAGATCTAACCATATTACTTCATCACATTCAATATGGCCAAGATCTGTTGCGCCATTGAAACAGAGCCCAAGACCTTGAGGGAGGGCCAGCTCAGCCATGCTAGAGTATGCATCAATGTTTACATATTCGTCTTTTCTAGCGTCCATCTCTAAATTATAGATGTTGTCATGCAGGAAGTGGCAGCAGATGTAGCTCAGAATTTGGAACCCAGTGATGCCTCTTCAGTATTCACTGAGGTATGTATCTATGTATGTATAAATATATCATATATGTTAATATGTGTGTGTGTCATTCATGGGTTTTGTTGTGTTATTGTGATCAAGGGACTAGTGAGACCAGTTACTGAAGCAACAGGGGTGAGATTAGAAATACTAGTAGAGGAGGAGGAGAAGAAGAAGAAGAAAGAAGATGTATTGGCATTATCCATAGGGAGGGTGGTTGTTAAAGGCAAGAATGAAAAAGGGGAAATGGTAGAAGGGCCATGCCAATGCTCACTTGCTACAATTGGAGAGTCACCACAAGATGTAATTAGAGAGCCTCTCTCTGCCCCATTTTGATCCATACTCTTTATCTCTTTTCTTACTTTGGGAGGACTAATAGTAGCTCATTTGAGACATGTAATTTGTTTTCTCATTTTCATTATCCCGTTGTTGCTTATGATGATCAAGTATAAACCAATGGTTGCAATAAAAAGGTGTTCAATGTTTGGTTTACAAATTTTCAAGTAATTAACCCTAGGTGATTTGTAACACAATATTTAGAGAATCAAGAAAGATGTATCAACCGTTAGAGGAGGAACATGATCAAAACTTAATTTGGCCAACATTGCTCTGGTCTCCTATTGTCCCTCCTAAAATGGCTGCATTTGCTTGGCTAATGTGTATGCAAGTAGTCCCCACCAAATGCTTTTTATTGAGTAGGGGTATTTATCATACTAATATTCGGTGTAGTTTTTGTCAAGAGGATCCAGAGGAGATAGATCATCTCTTCATTGGTTGTCCAGTGGCATGGAACATTTGGTGCTTATGCTTAAAATGGTGGGGGATCAAAACAGCTTGCACCGATTCTATAAGGGACTGGTTTATAGCTTGGAACCAGTTAGGGGGGAAGAAGAAGAAGTTACAGTGGAAGATGCTTTTCTCCATAGTACTTTGGAGAATATGGCTTTGCAGGAACAAACTGATTTCCAAGAACATCTTTGATCACCCACAAGAAGTACTCGAAGCCATTCAAAGTGTTTCCTTTCTTATACTGTGGGCCAGATTTAAAGGGGATCAATCCTTTTCATTCCTGTCCTGGATCAATACTCCACAATTGTGTGGGAGAAGTGTAGGGAAGTAATGTGTGTACACTTGAGGAATTTTGGGGGGGTTGGGATGAGATGGGAGGGTTTTGGGGAGTGATGTGAGTATGATCATCTCTGGGTTTATTTTGGTAACCTTGTTGTCCTGAGAGTGGGAGTTCATTCTTGTTTAGGACAGTGAGAGGGTAGCAGTTCTTCATTTTAGGAAATGAGGAGTGGTGTAGATTAGCTCTGGTTTTGTACTCTTGTATCCACAGGTACTGTTGTTGATCAAGAAGACATCAACAGGTTTTGCGGCATCTTTTGATTGTTTGGGACTGAAGTTATCTATGTGCATACTACATGTGGTAGGATGGAGATACTTGCTGCAGTTCTTTGGGATACTTGAAGCTGCAGAAGTTTCAACAATTGGGTGGTACTTTGACATGGTAAAGGGTGGGATGGATATGACACTTTTGTTTGTAAATTCTGATTTTGTTGGGGTAGTAACATAAGAGTTGGATTCTGTGATCACAGCTCACAGCGCTGGGGTTAGATGTCACAACTGGTGTAGGGCTGTGGGGGGGGGGGGGGGGGGGGGGGGAATTAGTTAAGGTTTAAAAGTTAGTTTGGAAACTTGACAAACAAGCAACGGTTAGTTAGGCAAGCTCCATTTTTGTTGAGAAGCTTGAAGTGCAAGTAACCGGGTGTAGGTTGGTTGGATTTGTTGGACTGTAATTATTTTGGAGGGACAATCCCTTGGACTTTTCTTTCATTTCGAAAGCTAGGTTTTAATAAAATACAAAAAATTTGCTGATCTAAAAAAAAATGAACTCTGCGTCTCCTAAGTGACACGTAGGAGACTCTATGTTGTATCATGTCAGATGTTGATTATGTTGTCCAAATTGTTCTATCTAGGCGACATGTATCTCTACGTCGTTCAAGTAGATTTTCTTGTAGGTGATGGGCCCTATCAAATTGTTATTGGATATGACAGGGTCAGCTCAATCTTTAAGCTAATTAAGCAACTGTTTAGGCATGCAATCGAAAAGGTCTCGTAAAATTAAATAAGCAGCCGCTTATTGTTCTGATTTGAAGCTTGGGTTGGTTATGGTTCTCTCGGAACTTCTCTGTGAACGCTTTTTTTGTGCTTAATGTTGGGTGGATCTAGGTTTTCAATACCTGTTGCTTTTTGGGGCTTAATGGTGGATAAATCTAGGTAGTTTAGACATGTTTTCTACTACTTACTCGGTTTTCTGGCTTCTTTAAACCTTGTTTTGGGTTGTTTGAGTTTCCTGTTTTGTGTCTTACCCCTTATTGGGTTTACTTGATGTAGTTTATATTCCAGTTCTTAGACCTATTGTTGTGTACTTCGCTTGTTGGTATTTTTTTGATTTGAGGCTGAGCTATGAATGCCACTGCTCTCGGTTGTAATGTGGGTAACGTTTCCCATGTCCTTTACTTTTACTTCAAAGCAGCCGCTTATGGCTTTGGATCGAAAAAGCCCCAATAAAATTAAAGATCTGTTACTATTTAAATAAACATAATCAAGCGAAAATATAGGACTTTTAATTTTGAAATTAAATTTTGATACTATTTGGGTCCAATTTTGATCTTGATTCAATTTTGTCTTTCAGAAGAAAAGAAAACAATTCTCATCCCAAAGGAAGACAAATTTTATTTATTGTTAAACACTTTATCAACTACATGGATCTTTATTTAACAATGAAAAATTATCGTTAACGTAATAGAGTAAAAAAGTTCGATTTACCATTAATGATTAGTGAACTAAATAGGAGGGATCAAATAAAATAATAGGGCAAAGCAAAGAAAACAAGTATGGATCTTTATGTACACACTATAATATTTGTTTGAGGAATGACAAATGATTTAAAAACTTCATTACGAAAATGCTCAGAATAAAATAATCTAGGAAAGTAATTAGCTGTCGAAATTGAAAAAAAAATCCAATATTGAATACATATTTCTTATCAAAGGAAAAAATGTGACGCAAACATATGATAAATCCACTATGTGTTGATTTGATATATCCTACTTGTCATGCCCCAATTTCAGCGAACCGAACTCGGGACGCGAACATTTAAAAAGATATAATACTTGAACCCTGTTTTCATTAAATCACTTTAAAAACATCATTTGTTCAACAAAATAATATTTACAATTTAAAACACGTCCCAACAGGAGGACAAAAGTAGGTATCCGTCACTAGACTCAAGACAACCCGGACTCCGCTCCTATCTCCACAGCTTCGAGAGCTCACTTAGTCCGTCCTGTGATCAGTACCTATAGGAAAAGCAGCTAGGGGTGAGCGTTCGCTCACCACCACGGATAACAGACTGACTACGGCATAATTAGCAGACAATGCCGGTAACACCAATAATAAAGTCAACACCGGGGGACACTGTCCCCAACCCAAGTACTCTGACTGAACATACACCCACTGTTACCTTCCTTGACCAACTCAACACTCTGACACGTAAAGTAGACCCGACACAACGATCACGACCTCTTCCAAAGACTCAAAAGAAACTACGCAACTCCAAACAAGATCACAAAGGATCGCAAACCAGCTGCCCAGTAACCTCCCTCACCAGACTCGACCTCAAACTCGTAAAGTAAAACCGACACAACAAACAATGACGACCTTCCCCAAAGACACAAACACGGATCAGGCTAGCCGAAGAATGCTCAGAACCTGCCGAGCCTCGTACACGGATCAGGCCAGCCGAAGAATGCTCGTAACCTGCCGGGACCCGGTCACGGATCACGCTAGCCAAAGAATGCTCATAACCTTTCGGGATCCGGACACGGAACAAGCTAGCCAAAGAATGCTCAGAACCTGTCGAGACTCGAGTTTGGTCAGGCCAGCCAAAGAATGCTCGTAACCTGCCAAAATCCACACCACTCCCCGACACACAGTCGGGTCACTAACCTCGGGCAAACACCACCACAAACACAAGCAAGTTCAACAAACAGGCACTCAAGACCACTCAAGACACCTCAACAGTCAAGACTCGGGTTCAACAACCCCACGGGCCATCATGGCCTCCCAAGACACAACCACTTAACTCACGGCTCAACAACCCCAAGACACCAACGATAACACACGGGCTCTCAAGGCCACCCAAACTCAACAATAAATAACACGGGCCTCAAGGCCACCCAAACTCAACAATAAATAACACGGGCTCTCAAGGCCACCCAAACTCAACAATAAATAACACGGGCTCTCAAGGCCACCCAAACTCAACAATAAATAACACGGGATCTCAAGGCCACCCAAACTCAACCATAAATAACACGGGCTCTCAAGGCCACCCAAACTCAACAATAAATAACGCACAACAACCTCCGGCATACTCGATGCCTCCAACAGTCCTAAGATCACTAGTTTCACAAACAACCTCCGGGCATGGTCATATGCCTCCAGGAATTCAATTATCGCTAAGTTCTCTGCTCCTACGACACTACTAAGTGTCACATGCATTTCCAATATTCGTTACGTTCCCGTATCATGCAATTCTAATATTCGATAACCTACTCAACCCACGACACCCCGGTGTCACAGGCTGTCACGCCCCAATTTCAGAGAACCGAACTCGGGACGCGAACATTTTAAAACATAAACACTTGAAACCTGTTTTCAATAAAAGCTTTGACATTTCCATTTACTTCTCAAAATAATAGTATTTACAATACAAAAACGTCCCAACAAGTGGACAAGGTACAACATCCGTCACTAGACTCAACAAAAGTAAAGACCAGACTCCGCTCCAAGCTCCATGAACTTCAAGAGCTAACCTAGTCCGTCCGGTGATCAGTACCTGTAGGAAAAGCAGCTAGGGGTGAGCGTTCGCTCACCTCCACGGATAACAGACTGACTATGGCATAATTAGCAGAAAAAGCCAGTAACACTAGAACCAAACCCAACGCCGGGACTACAGTCCCCAACTCAAGTACTCAACTGACCCACAACCCGTCACCTTCCTCAACAGACTCGACACTCGATAAAAACAGTGTAAACCCGACACAACTATCGACGACCTCCTCAAGGACACGACAGAAAGACTACACAACGCCAAACAAGATCACAAAGGATCGCACAACAGCTGCTCAGTAACCAATCTCAATCAGGTCAGGGTTCGACCTATCGCAATTCCTCGACACGAAGTCGGATCAGGCTGTCGACCTTTAGAACTCGCAATTCATCGACACTAAGTCGGATCAGGCTGTCGACCTTTAGAACTCGCAATTCATCGACACTAAGTCGGATCAGGCTGTCGACCTTTAGAACTCACCACCCCAGGTAACCACAATCACAATCACAGGCAAGTTCAATCACACAGGCACTCAAGACCACTCAAGACACCTCAACAGTCAAGACTCGGGTTCAACAACCTCACGGGCACTCGCTGCCACTCAAGACACTTCAACAGTCAAGACTCGGGTTCAACAACCCCACGGGCACTCACTGCCACTCAAGACACCAATTTAAATACACGGCTCTCATGGCCACCCAGACTCAACAATAAATAACACGGGCTCTCAAGGCCACCCAAACTCAACAATTAAATACGGGCTCTCAAGGCCACCCAAACTCAACAATTAAATACGGGCTCTCAAGGCCACCCAAACTCAACAATTAAATACGGCTCTCAAGGCCACCCAAACTCAACAATTAAATACGGGCTCTCAAGGCCACCCAAACTCAACAATTAAATAAAACGCACGCCAACCTCCGGCATACTCGATGCCTCCAACGGTCCTAAAATCACTAGTTTCACAAACAACCTCCGGGCATGGTCATATGCCTCCAGTAATTCAATTATCGCTAAGTTCTCTGTTCCTACGACACTACTAAGTGTCACATGCTTTTCTCTTAAACGCTACAATCCCGTATCATGCTTTTCTAATAATTAAATAAATCTACTCAACCCACGACACCCCGGTGTCACATGCAATTCTACTATTAACTTTCCCTAATCAGGGCCGAGATCCGGCTACTTTTCCCTACCTCGTAGATAAATCCAAAAGCGCTCCAACAACACCCGAAGTACACCCACTCACTCGCCGAGCTTCCCTTTGCCTCGGTCCGTAGCACGATCTAAAAGAACACAAATTCAAAGTACTTTTAAACTAGTACGAATAAACCGAAAATTAATAAGCTTAACGCCCAAACGTAACCCCGACAATGCCGATCACTCCCAAACTTCCCAATTACTCGATATTGCCGATAAAGGACCCGTAAGGGCCAGATTCGCCCGACATGGCGAATCTGCCCGGTTTTGGTTAATTGCCTTCCGGGGCTCCAAAAGCCCCCGTTTTCGTTTCTACGGTCTTAGAATATTTCAAGGAACCCAACGCACTTGACGGAATTGAATTCCGACTTCTAAGTCAATTAATTAACGTTTAAAGTTTCCCGAAACCCGTTAATTACAACTTCTCCAAATTAATTCCAAATTTCGATTCGATTAGGAAAAAGTGGTCCGGGGAACGTTTTAAACTACCCGAGTAATTAAAACACGAACAACCGAGCACGTGGGCCCCACCCAAAGGGCTTGGCCGTGCCCTAGGGTTTGAGGGAGGGGCTCGGCCACCAAGTGGTGGCTGCTGCCACCTCCGGCCAGCCACCACATGGCCGGCCGGCCACCACCCACGGTGGCCGGAGCTCCTCCCGAGCCTCCGGTCACCGGAAAACGTGCCCTTACACCCCCAAACACCTCTAAAACGTCTCCAACACCTCCCAAACTCTACACAACCCTAAGTATTAGTTTAAAACTCAAACCCTAGCTTTCAAGAAAATAAACGAAACGAGAATCGAGTTAGTGCTTACTCGAGAGGAAGACGAGGGGAAAAGATTTGCTCCTTGCTTCGAATCGATCCAAGGGTTGAAAATCAAACCTTAACTCCACTTCCTTTCTTCTCTCTTCTTCTCCTTCTTCTTCTCTCTCTAAAACCTCTCTTCTTCTTTCTAATTTAATTAAAACTAACAACTAACTCCAAAAACTCCCCCCTTTTACCCATGTTCGGCCAACACACCACAACCACCCATTTTCCCCCCAAAACTAACACCACCACATTTAGGACATGTGTCAAGGTGGGTCCCACACCTTTTGGAAAATATCTAGTTGATATTTTCCAATCAGATTCGCGAAAAACGGACGTTTCGGGCCCCGAACGGGCACTTTTCCCAAGAAATTTTTAAACTGGACGGGCTTCAAGGAAACGGCCCAACTAAGACCGCTACGGCGACGACTAAGCTTTTCGGGTCCAAAACGGTCCTCGAATGGACCAAAACGTCGCTCGGGTGACTTTTCCAGCGAAGAATCAATCTTTCCCAAATTGACCAGAAAGTTGCCCTGAGTCCCCCGTAACTCATTTTAGTCGATAACAGGGTCAACTTAAGTCCGGCATGACCCTCGGGGTCAATTTAAGTTAAGTTGAGTGTCTGTCTTAAAAATTTTAAATTTTCCTGTTTTTCGCAGGTTTGACTGACGTTGACCAGAAGTGGTTATTACACATGCAATTCTACTGTTAACTTTCCCTAGTCAGGGCCGAGATCCGGCTACTTTTCCCTACCTCAACCGAAGAACACTCGCTACGCTTCCTAGCTGCTGACGTTCTGGCTCGCTACCTCCGGGCTTCACTTCGATCGAAGCCAGACGCTAAAGGTAACACGAAAGCCATAATTAGAGGCGGTTCCCAGGTTAATTCAAAGGTCACGATTTGTCCAGTTTAAAACCGACAATTTTCCTTTAAACTCGAGCGGGATAAAAGCGGGATCACGACGAATCGGGTTCGAGCCCCGAGCACAAAACTCGGTGCACGTTTCTCGAGGCATAGGTCCCGAGGCACGAGTCCTAAGTTCCGATCCGACGCTCCCGTTTTTGTCTCGTTCACAGTCCGATTAAATGTCCAGTTCCAAACCGTCTTAAATTAAAACTGACGTCAAAATTCTTTTATTTCAATTCCTTTTCCATTTAAATCTGATTTTTAAACCCCTTTTCTATTTAAATTAGGTTTTGTTATACTTTCCCTTTGAAAATTGTTTCTTTTCACACTTATGTTCCAACTTCGATTCCACACGCCCAAAATCAGTTCTTTTGATCAAAACAGATCTTAACCCCTTTTGCATAAATCTGATTTTCGTTTTAAATTCAGTTTTCCTTTCATTTTCTTTTAATAAAAACGTTCTCCTTAATTTTCAGTTCCGAAATAATCTTTACCTCTTCCGATCAACAGAACAACCCAGATCCAGAAAAGCTCGAACCACTCAAGGCACGGAAACAGAAACAGCGTAAAAGGGAGAGAAAGCTCGGTTTTTAGACCGGCCGGCCACCGGCGAAGACGCCGGCGACCCAAACCCCGTGGGTGAGAATCTCACCGTAGGAAACGCAGAAGACGACGGTGGGGTGGGTCGTTGTCGTCTCGTGAGCTGCTGGGTACGGCGAACTTGCTTCAGATCCGGACCGAGAGGCGAAGGTCTCGGCCGAGCAGCGATGGTCCGAAACGCCAACGGCGGTTTGGTTCCATCTTCGCCGGAGAGCCGAACGCCACGGGGAAGATGGACGGTGGAGTGAGAGAACGGGAGATAGAGGAAGACGGCGGCCGGAACCGAGAGAAGAGAGGGAGGAGATCGGTGCTGCTCGGCGTGGTGGTCGTAGAGGGTGAGAGGGGGTTATCGGCGTTGTTCACTGGAAGAGAGATGAGAGGAGATGGAGGGTTGTGGGGGAGATGGCCGGCGAAACGAATCGAAGGGGAATACGGAGAAGCAGGTTCGGGTACGCGTGAGGGAGAGAAGAAACGATCTGGGAGGAGAATGGGTTCGAAACCCTAAATCCTCCCCTCTTAAACTCGACGCCGCAACTGGGCTTAGGCCCAGAACCGGGCTCTGGTGTAAGTTGGGCCGTAAGGTCCAAAACGAAGGCAGATCTGGATCGGGCGGCTGGCCTGGCCGGGTCTCTGGTCAGGTCTGGTCCGACCCGGTCTGACTTTTTTTTTTACCACTTGTTTCAAAAACCTACCCTAAGGTTTTCAGATTGCAATTTAAAACCCTTTTGAAAGCGAAGCGGGTTTTACAGTCTACCCCCCATTAAATGAATTTCGCCCACGAAATTTAAAACAGACGTACCTCAGGAGTCGGACAGATTGGGGTACGTCGCGCGAACCTCGTCCTCGCATTCCCAAGTCGACTCACCCTCGTGGGGTCGACATAACACCAGTTCTAAGCGAATAACCCTTCCGCGCCGGACCTGCTCTCGTGGATCCGTTTCCAACCCGGTTTCTCCTCATACGAGACATCACCCGTTACCTCGACATCTGCCCACTCAATGACGTACTCAAAACCTCGAAAGGCCCGATACACCGCGGGGCTAACCTGCCTCCGACGCGGTTGAAACGTATTAGTCCATCCTTCGGACTCACCTCCAGGAATACATGATCACTGATTGTTGACTCGAGAGGTCGGCGTCGTCTGTCAGCATAGCTCCTGCTGACTCTGTGCGGTCTCCAACCGCTCCCGTTTCGGCACGACCGACTCAGCTGTCTCTCGGTCCAGTTCTAGACCCATTGAACTCTTATTCCTCACTTCCGCCCCGCACACGGGCGACCGTCACGGCCTACCATACAACGTTCCGAATGGTGCCATCCTAATACTGGCCTGAAAGCTGTTGTTGTAGGCGAACTCGGCTAACCGCTCACGACACCTATCGTGACGTGCTCCCATTTCCACTGTGCAACCCGTAGTGGTTGCAATAATCCCGCGGGACGCTGTTGTTCGGCTCTCACCTGCCGATGAGTGAGGCACCGCGATACCAATTTCGCCACCGCTCTCCGCATCCCGCTCCACTAGACATGCCACCTGATGTCGCGCTCCTCTTAGTGCTACCCATGGTGCACTATCAGACGCGAATGCTGCGACACTCGCAGCTCGTCGTCAGTAACAGTCGGTATTGGCTCGGCACTTCGCCAGCCGATCCACTCCCAAGATTACGTTTAAAGGTTGTCATTTGGTAAGTATCCTTCCCCCGGATACACGCACCATCTCAGGCGCTGCCGATCCTCACGGATCCTCGCAGTCCCTCTAAGACCTTGCTCCAATACCGTCGTCGTGCCTACCAACTCCGAACATACCCGATCCTCGGGGTGAGGACTCGATCCAGCATCGGGGTTTTTGTGCCCTCTCTCGAACCTCCTGTACCGGTTCGCTTCTCTAACTCCGCAGGCATGACAGACCTTCGTCAACACCACACTACCACCAACCGGCGTGTCCCGACGCAGGGGTGGACTCAGCGGCTCTAACTCAGCACAACTCGACGAAGCAGAAGAGTGTGACGCCCCTTTACCCATTAAAATTGACGCCCAAAACGGAGACCGAACACCCACTCCCTTAGTCACCCCGGTAAGGTCCAGTGCAACCCTCGCACGGTCCTCTATGCATTTACTTATAACTTTCCGCAACCAAACCAGTGTTCGCTACTCGTCCCTTGCGGGAAAAGTAGTAAAGGGGATGAGCGTTATGCTCACCTCCACGGACACCCGTTCGATTATGGCATACTAGTAACGCACTAAAGACTTACCGATCTAACCAGGGCAACCACTACCTCAAAACCTGATGCCAAACGTCACATTGCTCAAGTCATTAACACCTCAAATACTCTCTCATGTAAGGGAAACCTCGAAACGGGGATTATGTTCTCAAATCAGCAACTACTGTTGCTTACAACCTCAATACCCCAATTACCCGATCACGTAGAGAAATCTCAACGGGGATCCTACTTTCAACTCAGCAACCCATTATTACTCACACCCTTGATACCCTAGTTACTCGATCATGTAGGGAACCTCAAACAACCCACTCACGTGTAGGAAACCTCCAACCGCCCGTTCACGCAAGGGAAAACCTAGTTCGTATGGCGCCGCAGCGCACCAACCCTAACCTCTCTCCGTTGTGAGACTCTCACACCGAGGCGCTGTATTTCTATCGTACGTTATTGATGAGTCTCAAACCCAAGACCTCATCCCTTAACACCGAACTTACGACCTTTACACCCAACCCAAAACGTGAACACCGCCATTAATACTTTAATTATAGCAATACGTAAAGAGACCTCAAATAGACTGCACAAACGCGCACCAAGTTACTCAACAACAACACGAAAACTGCGTAAACAAGACGGTGGTAACGATAGGGGTCACGGATCCGTGGCAGACCCCGTCACGGTTGGGGTCACGGAGCCGTGACAAAAATCTAAACTTCGCCAAATCGCTCTGGTCCGTCACGGATCCGTGACAGGATCCGTGACACTCGCGCAGACCTGTTTTCCAAACTCGGTTCCAACTCGAATCTTAACCCGTTTCAACCCTAAAATTGGCCTTAAACGACACACACGTTTGACCACCAACTCAGCAAACACACGCGCCACGACTCACAGACAAATCAAGTCATTCAACCTCACCCAAAACACAAGACGACACGGCCAAACAACAACACACACGCCCACCGGGCCAAACAAAGTCACACACGCCCACCGGGCCAAACAAAGTCACACACGCCCACGGGGCCAACCAATTTTAAAACTTTCTGCATTTCATTTTTAAAACCTCATACTTGACATCACGCAGTTACAACCCGGTCCAGGCGTCCCCGAACTACGTTGTACCGACTTGATATCAGCACCGTCACGTTCGACTACAGGAGCGCTCCTGAGTCGACCCGCGACAGCTTAAAAAACGTTTCAGGCAGCAACAACAATCAGCAAGCCAGCAAGAAAACACTGTACGTACACAAAAATCAACCATGACTCATAACACTACGGGTCTACACTGACTCGACCCTCCCCACCTAATTGACGGACAGTCCGAGGTGTGAAACCTCGAGCTCTGATACCAAGCTGTCACGCCCCAATTTCAGCGAACCGAACTCGGGACGCGAACATTTAAAAAGATACAATACTTGAACCCTGTTTTCATTAAATCACTTTAAAAACATCATTTGTTCAACAAAATAATATTTACAATTTAAAACACGTCCCAACAGGAGGACAAAAGTAGGTATCCGTCACTAGACTCAAGACAACCCGGACTCCGCTCCTAGCTCCACAGCTTCGAGAGCTCACCTAGTCCGTCCTGTGATCAGTACCTGTAGGAAAAGCAGCTAGGGGTGAGCGTTCGCTCACCACCACGGATAACAGACTGACTACGGCATAATTAGCAGACAATGCCGGTAACACCAATAATAAAGTCAACACCGGGGGACACTGTCCCCAACCCAAGTACTCTGACTGAACATACACCCACTGTTACCTTCCTTGACCAACTCAACACTCTGACACGTAAAGTAGACCCGACACAACGATCACGACCTCTTCCAAAGACTCAAAAGAAACTACGCAACTCCAAACAAGATCACAAAGGATCGCAAACCAGCTGCCCAGTAACCTCCCTCACCAGACTCGACCTCAAACTCGTAAAGTAAAACCGACACAACAAACAATGACGACCTTCCCCAAAGACACAAACACGGATCAGGCTAGCCGAAGAATGCTCAGAACCTGCCGAGCCTCGTACACGGATCAGGCCAGCCGAAGAATGCTCGTAACCTGCCGGGACCCGGTCACGGATCAGGCTAGCCAAAGAATGTTCAGAACCTGTCGAGACTCGAGTTTGGTCAGGCCAGCCAAAGAATGCTCGTAACCTGCCAAAATCCACACCACTCCCCGACACACAGTCGTGTCACTAACCTCAGGCGAACACCACCACAAACACAAGCAAGTTCAACAAACAGGCACTCAAGGCCACTCAAGACACCTCAACAGTCAAGACTCGGGTTCAACAACCCCACGGGCCATCATGGCCTCCCAAGACACAACCACTTCACTCACGGCTCAACAACCCCAAGACACCAACGAAAACACACGGGCTCTAAAGGCCACCCAAACTCAACAATAAATAACACGGGCTCTCAAGGCCACCCAAACTCAACAATAAATAACACGGGCTCTCAAGGCCACCCAAACTCAACAATAAATAACACGGGCTCTCAAGGCCACCCAAACTCAACAATAAATAACACGGGCTCTCAAGGCCACCCAAACTCAACCATAAATAACACGGGCTCTCAAGGCCACCCAAACTCAACCATAAATAACACGGGCTCTCAAGGCCACCCAAACTCAACAATAAATAACGCACAACAACCTCCGGCATACTCGATGCCTCCAACAGTCCTAAGATCACTAGTTTCACAAACAACCTCCGGGCGTGGTCATATGCCTCCAGGAATTCAATTATCGCTAAGTTCTCTGCTCCTACGACACTACTAAGTGTCACATGCATTTCCAATATTCGTTACGTTCCCGTATCATGCAATTCTAATATTCGATAACCTACTCAACCCACGACACCCCGGTGTCACATGCAATTCTACTTTTAACTTTCCCTAGTCAGGGCCGAGATCCGGCTACTTTTCCCTACCTCAACCGAAGAACACCCGCTACGCTTCCTAGCTGCTGACGTTCTGGCTCGCTACCTCCGGGCTTCACTTCGATCGAAGCCAGACGCTAAAGGTAACACGAAAGCCATAATTAGAGGCGGTTCCCAGGTTAATTCAAAGGTCACGATTTGTCCAGTTTAAAACCGACAGTTTTCCTTTAAACTCGAGCGGGATAAAACCGGGATCACGACGAATCGGGTTCGAGCCCCGAGCACAGAACTCGGTGCACGTTTCTCGAGGCATAGGTCCCGAGGCACGAGTCCCAAGTTCCGATCCGATGCTCCCGTTTTTGTCTCGTTCACAGTCCGATTAAACGTCCAGTTCCAAACCGTCTTAAATTAAAACTGACATCAAAATTCTTTTATTTCAATTCCTTTTCCATATTAATCTGATTTTTAAACCCCTTTTCTATTTAAATTAGGTTTTGTTATACTTTCCCTTTGAAAATTGTTTCTTTTCACACTTATGTTCCAACTTCGATTCCACACGCCCAAAATCAGTTCTTTTGATCAAAACAGATCTTAACCCCTTTTGAATAAATCTGATTTTCGTTTTAAATTCAGTTTTCCTTTCATTTTCTTTTAATAAAAACGTTCTCCTTAATTTTCAGTTCCGAAATCATCTTTACCACTTCCGATCAACAAAACAACCCAGATCCAGAAAAGCTCGAACCACTCAAGGCACGGAAACAGAAACAGCGTAAAAGGGAGAGAAAGCTCGGTTTTTAGACCGGTCGGCCACCGGCGAAGACGCCGACGACCCAAACCCCGTGGGTGAGAATCTCACCGTAGGAAACGCAGAAGACGACGGTGGGGTGGGTCGTTGCCGTCTCGTGAGCTGCTGGGTACGGCGAACTTGCTTCTGATCCGGACCGAGAGGCGAAGGTCTCGGCCGAGCAGCGATGGTCTAAAACGCCAGCGGCGGTTTGGTTCCATCTTCGCCGGCGAGCCAGACGCCACGGGGAAGATGGACGGTGGAGTGAGAGAACGGGAGATAGAGGAAGACGGCGGCCGGAACCGAGAGAAGAGAGGGAGGAGATCGGTACTGCTCGGCGTGGTGGTCGTAGAGGGTGAGAGGGGGTTGTCGGCGTTGTTGACTGGAAGAGAGATGAGAGGAGATGGAGGGTTGTGGGGGAGATGGCCGGTGATGGAGACGTGAGGGCGGCGGCGAATCGAAGGGGAAGAGGGAGAAGCAGGTTCGGGTACGCGTGAGGGAGAGAAGAAACGATCTGGGAGGAGAACGGGTTCGAAACCCTAAATTCTCCCCTCTTAAACTCGACGCCACAACTGGGCTTGGGCCCAGAACCAGGCTCTGGTGTAAGTTGGGCCGTAAGGCCCAAAACGAAGGCAGATCTAGATCGGGCGGCTGGCCTAGCCGGGTCTCTGGTCGGGTCTGGTCCGACCCGGTCCGACTTTTTTTTTTTTACCACTTGTTTCAAAAACCTACCTTAAGGTTTTCAGATTGCAATTTAAAACCCTTTTGAAAGCGAAGCGGGTTTTACACTACTTCTTTGATACTTTATAAATCAACTTCTTAGACATTCAAATGAAGCTATACATCTAAAAATGAATATTCAAGAATATTAGTATATATTGTCTTATCGGAAGAGAAACATTACTTATACCAATAATTGGTGCTATATTGTCTTGTCTTTGTACTAACATGTTTAATAAAAAAATAGGGTCAATTATCAAAAAATAATTCATGGAGTTCAAGCATTGGAAGCATGAGTCTCATTGGGTTCGTCTGTTTTGAAACACCGGGGGGATACCGACAATCCCGAACCGGACCCAAAGTGAGAAAGATAAGGAGCTCACTCACCCGGAGCACCCGTGGTGCCCTACGTGCTCTCCAGTCTGCACGGATAAAATGGTCCACATTAAGACCCATGCACCCGTAAGGAGTCATAAAACAGGATCTCCCCTCTTCCCACTCCTTGGATGTGTGCTTGACAAGCCCCTATTCGGTGGTTAAGTCGTCCGCACCGAGCTCAAAAAAAGGTAAATGCTCATATTGCAGCTTCATAGTGGATGAATCTCGATGCCCCGAGAACCGGAGTTGCACCCTCCAACGCAAAGGTCTGTCCACATGAAGGCTTACTCGGAACCACAAAAAAAATCATTTAATCAATGCTGAGTCGGAATAGGAGCAGATATTACCTCGGTACCTAAGGCGTTGACAAGGATCGATAGAACTGCAGCGTTCCGAGAATCCCTTGGAATATTGAAAGCATGAACCCCTATCTCCATGAACCAAAATATGATAGTGCTCGGGTGCATGAAAGGTAGGAGAGGGACCAGCAACACCGGATATCCGCTAAAGAACCACGGTCCTCTAAGCTAGATCTTCTCCAATGACTCACTGGATGGGAAGTGGAAGGCTACTACTTCTTTGTACAAACACTCCACGGCCAAACCCTGAACCTTCTAGTTTTTTAATCATAAGGCCGCAAAGAATAAAGACGTTGCACTTGACATCACCCACAATCCGACCAGCTAATGAGTGATGATACCGACCGTCTATGACTGCCGGAACCGCTTCCACCGAGACAATAAGCACCTCGTCGTCCTCATCCGGATCCTCCTCAGTCAGCAACTCCAACCGGGCATGTGGATCTCCCTTGGTGGTTTTAGGACAACGGGCGAGGAGGGCTCACCGGTGACCGATTGGGAGAGGAGAGTCGACGTCGTGGTTGTAGCTCCGCCCCCTTTCGAAGTTGCAGATGGGAGTTGCAATCGTGGCAAGGATGGACACGACGGTAGAGCGGAGGATAGACCCAAGTTCGACTTCGTGTTCGCACCCATAATGGTCGAAACCACCACGGATTTCGATTGCATCTATAGTGGAGAATTGGGGAGGATGACCTGCAC
Source organism: Erodium maritimum (assembly GCA_963921825.1). Lineage (NCBI taxonomy): Eukaryota > Viridiplantae > Streptophyta > Magnoliopsida > Geraniales > Geraniaceae > Erodium > Erodium maritimum. The sequence continues at coordinate 35,744,631 of OY997589.1, forward strand.
CTTCATTCCGGCCGATTCCCCGCTTGCATGAGGTTGCAACGATGGATCTGAAAGGCTTCAGATCCATTTTGGGGGAGGGGGAAACGGACAATCTTGTTATTTCTGGGCAAGGATGTGTGGATTTGGTATGCACCATGGAGGATATAGAGGAAATATGGGTAGAGTTAGACGGAGAAGAAGATAAAAGAGGCGGAAAGAAGAGGGTTCAAAACCTTAGTAGTCTCTCATACTCTACAAAAAAAAAAGTATAGCTAGTTCTCTGACTACTCAAAAACTTGGATTCTAGTTTTTATAATGTAATTTTATATACTTTATTTTAAAATGTAACATGTTTCAGCTTAGAAAATAAATGGCCTTAATGTACCTTGAGAAGAAGAGGTAGCAGATTATCACTGAGTTGGTACTTAACAAAAAAAACAGTCTTGCATCGCCCAAACACACGCTTTTTAATTTTTGAAATGCCCAAACACATGTTCTAATACGTTTGTTTACCTATATAAGAGAGTCGTTTTTTTAACAAATGGTGCAATATCATTAATCAAAGGCGAATTACATTAATTGTGCATCGAGGAACAGGCTTCACGACCACTGAGAGAAGGTCAGAATGGATGAACAATAGTTCATTGATCCTTTTAGTATCATAACCGTCACATACAGTATCGTGATGCCTCATGGGCAAAGACAGACTACAAGGAGGGGGAAGGGGATACTGAAAATCCTGAGGGACCTCAACCATAACAGTGATGGTAGGAGGCAAAGCATCGTCTTGGTCGGGCCAGTCCCTAATGCTTCCCTCCCTGGAGAAATGCTTGATTCTCTAATCGATAGGCATTAATCCTACAAAGACAAACTTAAACAAAATAAACGAGACCCTTCACTACTGCAGAAATGGACTTGGCACACGGATAGAAAAGATCTGCCACTAAAGTTATAGAACCTTAGCCACAGATAGGGACATCTGTCAGCCAGGTTATGACTTGCTTGACGGATAAGGCATCCGTAGCTGAGGTTTTCTCACCTGGCTGGCGGATAAAATATCCGTGGAAAAGGTCTCCCGTATCCGTCAGCCAGGTGAACACTTGACTGACGGATAAATCATCCGTAGGTAAGGTTTTCTCACCTGGCTGACGGATAAAATATCTGTGGAAAAGGTCACCCGTATCCGTCAGGCAGGTGACAAAACCTTACCTACGGATTTTGTATCCGTCAGTCAAGTGTTAAAAGCTTAGCCACAGATAGTGTATCCGTCAAGCAAGTGAAAAACCTTACCCATGGACGGCTTATCTGTCAGTCAAGTTACTTGTATCCGTTGGTAAAGTGAGTTAATGTACAAACTATTAACGAAATCATTTATAGTCATCCCGATGAAAATATCGACATAATACATGAACCTGTATGATACAATCGGTATATAAGCACAACAACAGTTCATAGATAATGTGTTTTGTAAAAGTACATTGTTTTAACAACCGATTAATCATCTGAAAACTTCAACAACATAACACATAGACGCATAATGATATAGTTACGAAGCAAGCAGATTTATGAAAACACGCTCTTGCATTGCTATCAAATCTTCCATCCATTCAACAAAACGTCTAAACCAAACAGGCTCATTTATAGCTTCAAGGTCATTCTCTTGAACCTCGTCCAACAATGGAGGCCTCTGCAGCGGGCCTACACCATCAGGGGGTGGAGGAAGGTCATCACCTTTCTCACGCATCAGGCGTTGAATATAGTCGAAGCGTTGATGTCCTTCCTTCACTAGTCGGTCATACTGTCGCAGCCACGCTGGGCCAGTTGTAGTGTTGGCTCTTTGTGGATCAGGTATTGGTACTACTGCATCCTGCATTTTCATGATGACGCCACCTACGCTCGAGTCGCGAATTAAAGTTTGGTTCCATCTTGAATCAAACAACAAACTACAATTATAACTAATCCCAAATAATTAAGCCAAAGCATACGGAAGTAATATTCATAAAAACTAACACTTAATTAATAAAGTAAAGAAAAAGTAAAATATTCGTTAAAACATTAAAACACAGTCATATAAAGTGATATTTAAACAAAAGTTATCCTTAATTAACACAACAGTTAAGTACTAATACAATAATATTCTAGCTAGGGCGTCTAGTCTTCGAACTCGCGCTCCGCGTTGTCTTTCGGCCACTGCACGTACACCCTTACGTCATTCTTCGAGTCGTGCATGGAGGTGGCTCCATAAGATGGCGAGACCCCGAGATACCAGCAACCCTTGCAGAAACACGCCTAGCTCTTTCCTCAAGCCTAGCTCTTGCAGTAGCTCGTTCAGCGGCTCTTTCAGCAGCAAGCATTTCTCTTTCAGCAGCTCTTTCAGCAGCAATCCTTTGTCCCTCTCGGTTAATGAGGCCCCGTAACCTCATCCGAGCAGCTGCTACCGCTCTCGTGCGTGGAAAAGACTCTTTTGGAATGTCGTTGAACAATCGCGTCATCTCACCATGCAAATCAAGTTCCACGTGTTATGGTCCATCATATTCGTCCTCTGATACTATGTTCTCCCCTACGCTACTTCTGTCATCCATGACTAAATGAAAGCAAACCTTAGTACTATATAACGAATATACCAGAAACAAATTTAAATCAACCCCAGCCACTCAAAACATAATAAGTATACTTATATTAGCATTCATAAAATGTATTAGCATGTGATATTAATTAACGAGTCATACAATTCAAACTTAAATATAACCTAATTTAAACAGCGTTCATATACTAACTAGTAAACTAGTCTCGGAACGGGCGCTTGGAATTCGATCCCACAGACGGAGTCCGTCTGGCGCTTTCAGCAGACTGTCTCTCAGCGGCGAGCCTATCTCGTTCTGCCCTTTGCTTTCTAAGTCTAGCTCCTTCTGCTGAAATCAGATGTCTAATATACATGCGAGTCTCAGCCTCGCGAAGCGAAGAAAGTCGCCTAGGTAATTTGTTCATGACTAAATTCATTGATTTCTCCCAATCTACATCCCTCACTACTGACACTTCTTCAGTAATGGGATCTGGCTCAGTTAGGCTATTCTCCCTAGCACTACTGCTATTGGTTTCATCCATCGAAATGAAAACCTAATACATGCAGTCATGAACTTGTTTCTAGAATGTTACTCTAATAATTGTAGGTTTTGCAGAATACATACCTAATACTGGCAGAATTCCTTATGGATGCTAAGTTTACGATGCATGTTCGAACCAAAATAATTATTGCATAAATTTCCGAAGTTCAAACCCTAAAGATTTGAATTTATATTACACCATAAACATATCGTATTATATTAAACCTAAACCCTAATTCCGATTAGCAATTTATCTGGACCTTTAGGAGCAATCCCTCAAACTCAAATTTAAAACCCTAATGGAGGATACGTTTCTAAATTTCTGAAACTATTCTAAATTTCTGAAACTATTTCTAAACCTTCAATAATTTTTGAAATTATTTCTAAATTTCTGAAACTATTCTAAATTTCTAAAACTATTCTATTTCTAAATTTTTGAAACTATTCTAAAATTTTGAAACTATTTCTAAATGTTTGATTAAATACTAAATTTCTACAACATTATGTACATGAACAAACCCATAAAAATGAATAACAAACTAATTGAATAATTTCTACAACATTATTGAAGTGATTAAACCCTAAATTACTTGATGTAATGAAGTGAAAGGGGGAGCACGACGGAGCAGAGGGAGCACGCCTGAGCAGAGGGAGCACGCCGGAGCAGCGGGAGAAGGTTTGGGGAACGGTCTGAAAGAGAGGGAGGCGCAGAAATGAGGGAAATTAGGGTTCGGGGGTTATATATAGCTTTATGCTTACCGACGGATGAGTATCCGTCGGTAAAGGGTATTAAAGGGAACGACATCGTTTTGCCCACAACACTTAGCGAGCATTCGAGAAAGTTTCGGGCTTACCGACGGATACATATACGTCCGTAAACACCCGTTGACTGCTTTGACCAACTAACCGTCATCCTTCCCGACCCTCGTTTTTTTCGTAATGGAACGTATACTTAAGGGGTCATGTATGCCACACATATTTTGTAACTATCCATAATAATATGAAAATCTCCTAGTTGGACTACACACGTTCGTATTTCATAGTACAATATCTAATCATTGAACATTGTAAAAATGACCATTTCAATCAGTACGTCTGTGTTTCATTGTAATATTATGTAATTAACACCGTTCATGTTGTATGTAATGTGATAAACATTATCCTTATGCCCAAAATCATGTGATAGAACGGTTCAAACCTCCCGAACTTTGTGGTCAATGAGGTTGATGAAGTTTGGTCAAACAGCTCTACCTACGGATACAGGAACCTTCAGCTACGGATGTAGTATCCATAGTGTTGGTTTAACTATGCCTACGGATCTAACCTTATCCGTAGGTAAATAATTTAATAACTATCAAATTGAAACATATGATATCAATAATTAAATTATTCATCACAAATATGTTTTTGATATTATAAAATAATTATTGATCTACTTAAGTTTCCAAAAACATGTTTTTTTGATGTATTTATCGAATATTTTGTAATCAAAACAGGGGAATTGTTCTCTGTTCTTGGGGGTTTTATCCGTCGGTAAGGTGGTAATCCTGAACGACAGATGTAACCCTATCCGTAGGGTTAATGGACTAATAGTTTTCAAACAAATTTCTTTTTTCAAATTTATTTAATCGATATTAATCCTCACCGACGGATGTCTTTATCCGTCGGGGTACCCATACAGCTGTATTAATCTCAGCCACGCAAATTGCTTTCCCTTTATCTATTTTTCCATTCCTAAACTCCTTCTTCCTCCCCCAACTCATTCTTTCTTTCTCAACTCATTCTAAACACCTATGTCCTCTAAATTTGTTCACAAAACTCTTCCTCACATGTCAGTATAGGTGTTGCTTGCTTCAAACACGAGAATGATACGTAAGCAAATTTTCAATATTTCGATTCATGACTATTTATATTATTTTTGTGTTTGTATTGTGTCCAATATTATTACGTATTATTGAATGTTTATCAGGAATATATTGATAAGAGTTGGATGGGTTTGAGTAAGTACGACTCACGTTATATAGAAGGGGTAGGGTTGTTTATTGAATATATACAAAGAAATTTACCGAATATTGAACGACATAGGTGTCCGTGTGGTTGTTGTCTTAATGCATACTATCAATGTGTGCCCGATATATATATAAGAATGGGATGATGAGGGGTTATATATATAGGAATGGGATGATGAGGGGTTACGACGTGTGGATTTTTCACGGTGAAAAAATGCATATGCCTTCGATGACGGACATAAGGAATATGTGTAGAAGTAGTAACTGGGAAACTAGAGGGACATCAAGTAACAATAATGTGGTAGTAAATGAAGAGCACGTCTAAAATGATCCAGTAATTATGGAGTATATGCAAGATGTGTTCACATTTCGTTACGGCGGACCGATGGATGAACTCGTGGAGGGTGACGATGAAATTGATGATGTTCAAAGAACGGTTGCACAGGAAGCGGCAGACAACTACACTAAAATGTTGGAAGAGCATAAAAAACAGTTGTATAAAGACGCGCCAACAGATAGGTTGACGGTGATCATGGAGTTGATGGCGCATAAGGAGAAATATCAGTTGTCTAATGAAGCTTTCACAGCGTCTTGTGTGTTGCGTAAAGCAATGTTCCCAAAAGACAACCACTACCCTGAGTCATTCAAAGAGGCGAAAAAGGTTTTGAAGAGTGTGGGGATGGGTTATAAAACTTACCATGCTTGTGAAAATGGTTGTACCTTATTTGACGGACCTCATGCGGAAGATGATATGTGTTACATATGTGATTCACCTCGCTACGAGAAAACTGTTGGCATGCGAAAACCTAAGGCTAAGAAAACTATGAGATACTTCCCCATTATTCCACAGTTGCAGAAATTGTACAGTTCGCCAGATATTGCAAAGAAAATGCAGTGGCATCGTAGTAAGGACAGAATAGTTGACCTGGATAAGTTGAAGCATCCAACTGACGAGATAGGCTGGTTGGATTTCGACAAGACCTGGCCGCGCTTTGCAGATGAACCTGCCAATGTGCGTCTTGCATTGACAATAGACGGATTTAGTCCATTTGGTCCCAATGATGTCCCTTACAGTGTGTGGCCCGTTGTAGTGATGCCTTATAACCTACCGCCGGAGTCGTGCATGAAGAAAGATTTTAACATCTTAACGCTATTGGTATCTAGGCCTAAATCGCCAGGTAAGTGCCTGAATCAGTTAATGAGACCTTTGATTGATGATTTACAAAAGTTGTGGGCACACGGTGTTGTGACCTATGATGTCTTCCATAATCGAACTTTCAAGATGCGAGCGGCAATATTATGGACTATCAGTGACTTCCCCGGGTTAGGAATGTTGGGAGGCATATAGAAAAAGGGGTACAATGCATGTCCAATTTGCTTGGATGACCTTGAATCGCCTCACAATCGCAACAAGACTTACTACGTTGGAGCAAGGAATGACTTGTCAGCTAATCACGCTCTTCGTAAGAATAAAAAAATCAACGGGAAACAAGAGAAAAGGAAATCCCATCCCCAAAAGAATGGCTATGAAATATATGAAGAAATATCGGGCATTCAGTTTCCCATAATGTCATTACATCCAAAGTTTGTAAAGAAGAACAAGGGCGGCGAAGATAGGTTGCGTTGGACACATGAGTCGATATTTTGGGAACTCCCATACTGTACATCTTTGAGGACAGGGCACGCATTAGACGTGATGCATATTGAGAAAAATATTTGCGACAATCTTGTTGGAACCCTGTTCCACTTACCAGGAAAAACGAAAGATGATTTGAAAGCCAGACAAATGTGGCAGGATATAGGTGTGCACAATGATCTATGGCCCCAAACAAGAGGTAGGACGACTTGTTTACCTTATGCCAACTACACGATCAAGCCTAAGAAGTGTGGGAAAGTGCTTGAAAAGGTTGCGAATATACAGTATCCGTCAGGTTATGCAGGATGCTTGAAAAACAAAATCAGCTTGAAGGATAAGAAGTTTTTTGGCTTAAAGACTCACGACAATCATGTGTTGCTATAACGTATACTTCCTATCGTTATACACCCTTATGTGGCACCTCACGTAGCGACCGTTATCTGTGAGCTGGCAAATTTCTTTCAGTCTCTCTGTGCAAGGGAGATTTCAAAAAAGAAACTGAAGCAGATACAAGAAGATATTTACTTGATTCTCGGTAAGTTGGAGATGATATTTCCTCCGGCATTCCGAACTATCATGGTACATTTATGTAAACACCTTCCATCTCAAGTTCTACAAACCGGTCCAGTCCACTATACTTGGATGTTCTCTATGGAACGTGAATTGGGGTATTACAAAAAATGGGTGCGCAACCACCGTTCTCCAGAGGGTTGCATCGTAGAATCATACATTAATCACCAATGTGCGACCTTCATCAATTTATACCTCGATAAACGAACCATCGAACCCGAGAAGCCAGATAGATGGGGTATTTCAATTGTCTCCAAACATGTAATCCCATCAATTCAGGTGTGGGAGCCAACATTAACCACGGGGAAAAAAGTTGCTCATTGGACAGTGATGCAGAATTGTGACGATTTCCGCAGCACGATGACATATTTTATAGCGGATTACGAAAGTGAATACCCTCAACCAACCAGTTTACATCATCGAATCGATACATTCTGCAGAATGTTCAAGGAAACTGTAAGTGCAAAACGACTTAAATGGTGTATTTAGGTTTAACCATTCTCTTGCACATGCGTTTCTAGTGATTACTCTTTCTTTAAATTACCATATGGATCCTTGTTCCAACCAAGATCAACAATATGCGGCGGCGAAGGCGTTGAGTCAGAGAGTCAATTTTTATGCACAATGCCACGTACACGGTGTGAAATTCCTATCCGAAGAACGGGATAAGGGAAGAACCACACAGAGTTATAGAGTGATGCTCGAAGCAGAGGGCGATGTAGTGTATTACGGTGTGTTGTTATACGTAGTCGAGCTTATCTACATGGGAAGGATGCATGTAGTTTTGTTCAAATGCCGATGGTATGATTTGAATACCGTGACAGTAGATAATGGTTTGATATCGATAAATACCAACACAAATGCTTATAAGGATGATGCTTTCTGCCTCGCAACCATGGCCAAACAGGAAAGTTCTAATTCGCATTAACATATATTTGTTGGTATGTCAACTTTCGAACTTGACTTATAATTAATATTCTACGTTTGTGTGCATGTAACATATATTCTACGTCGATGACCCAAAAAAAGGTGGAGGGTATAAGATCGTGAACAAGGTCGCACATAGAGGATTATTCATCTCCGAAAAGGTTGTGACCGCAATTTCATATGAAGTAGACACCCCTTACCAAAAGATCCAGCCTGAAACTTCCCAAGTTGTTGCCGAACTAAATGAAATCCCTCCTTCTATTGAGGAACTGCAAGAGGTTGAAGATGTTGCGGATAACGACGATGTCGACGAAGATACTGAAGATGATTGTGATGGGCATGGATACAAAAATGACGAGAGGAACGACTCAGATTAAATCTGTACCAGAACAACTTAGCATATTGTACAACAATCTACTATTACTAGAGTTTTTTGTCACACTGTTAATTGTGTGTCACATATTTAGGTGCTGCAGGTGGCTTTTGAAAGACAAAAAGGCAAGTAGTTGACAAAATATCTGTCCAGCTACCCGACGGATATGGTTACATCCGTCGGTAAGGATTACCACCTTACCGACGGATATAACCCCCAAGAACAGAGAGCAATTCCCCTGTTTTGATTACAAATTATTGGATCAATACATCAAAAAAACATGTTTTTGGAAACTTAAGTACATCAATAATTGTTTTATCATATTAAAAACATATTTGCGATGAATAATTTAATTATTGATACCATATGTTCCAATTTGATATTTATTAAATTCTTTACGTACGGATAAGGTTAGATCCGTAGGTATAGTGAAACATACACTAGGGATACTCTATCCGTAGTTGAGGTTAACGTATCCGTAGGTAAAGCTGTTTGACCAAACTTCATCGACCTCATTGACCACAAAGTTCGGGAGGTTTGAACCGTTCGATCAAAGGATTGTGGGCATACGAATAATGTTTATCACATTACATACAACATGAACGGTGTTGATTACATAATATTACAATGAAACACGGACGTACTAATTGAAATGATCATTTTTACAATGTTCAATGCATAGATACTGTACTATGAAATACAAACGTGTTTAGTCCAACTAGGAGATTTTCATATTACTACCTATCGTTTCAAAATATGTGTAGCATACATGACCCGTGAACATAATGTTCCATTACGAATACAACGAGGGTCGGGAAGGATGACGGGTAGTTGGTCAAACCAGTCAATGGGTGTCTACAGACGGATGTGTATTCGTCGGTAGGCCCACAACTTTCTCAAATTTTCGCTAAGTGTTGTAGGCAAAACGACGTCGTGTCATGTAATAAGGTTTACAGACGGATATGTATCCGTCGACAAGAATTTAAGTAGATAATGCCCTCGAACCCTAATTTCCTCTCATTTATGCCTCACTCGATCTCTCTCCTCTCTCCCTCATTCACGCGATCTCTCTCTCTTCCTCATCGCCGGCCTCAACTCCGACTCCGACCTCATCGCCGACCTCACTCCGTCTCCGACCATCGTCGACCTCTACTCCGACTCCGACCTCACCTCCGACTCCAACCTCATCTCCGACTCCTGACATCTCTGACCTCATCGCCCACCCCATCTCCGACTCCGACCTCATCGACATCGCCGACCTCACACCGTCTCCGAGCTCATCTCCGTCTCCGACCTCTACTCCGACTCCGACCTCATCTCCGACTCCGACCTCATCTCCGACTCCGACCTCATCTCCGACTCCGACCTCATCTCCGACTCCTGACATCTACGAGGCTACACTGACATGTTCGTTTTCTCTTCATTTTTAGGGATTTAGGGTTTGAATTGATTTAGAGTTTGAATTGATTTAGGGTTAGAATTGATATAGGGTTTGAATTGATTTAGGATTTAAATTGATTTAAGGTTTGAATTGATTTCGTTTTCTACCTTGGGATTGTTCTTCTGCTTTTTGTTTTTAGATATTTAGACTGCAAGTCTTGTCTAGATCTCTGTTTTTTGTTTTTATTTTTGCGATGCTCTTATGAGCTGAATCTCCTAGCTTATCTTTATGATATGCTGTACTTACCTTAAGATCTTCATTCCCTGAGATCTCCTAGCCTATCAAAATTTTACCCTGAGATCTTCATTCTTTAACAACTCTCCCTCCGGTCAGATATCTAGTGACCTCCTCCATACCCTTCAAATGTAAGAGTAGTGTTTTGTGAATGAAATTGTGTATTTGACATTTGATCACGTCCTGGTATATATACAAGAGAGAAGATAAGTACATTAGAGATAATAGTCAACATGACCTCAAATATCTCTAACTAATAACAAAAAGATGACATGATAGATAGAGGGAATAATAGATCATAAGTTGTGGCTGAGTAAGTCACAAGTTGTTGCTAATATTCCCCCTCAAGTTGATCAACCGGTTAGTGAAATTCAACTTGCTAAGTAGAATATCAAATTGTTGGCGTAGTAATGGTTTGGTAAGAATGTCCCAAATTGATCATTAGTAGATACTATCTTTCTTAGATAATGATTTTAGATACAATGTTTCTTAGATAATGATTTTATATACAATGTTTCTCTAACTGATATACCTATAAATTGTTTCTTATTTATGCCACCTTTATTTGTTATGTGAGTTTGCATGATGGGAAGGAAAAATAGCACCCGTTTCTTCTCCCGTCTCCATTTCTTGTTCAACACTCATACCCTTCAACAGCCAACAGAATCGGGAGGCAATACCATCGCCTCTTCAAACTCTACTGCTTGCGCTCCTTTTGATCGGCAAAGCAAGTTTAAATTTAAACCTCTCACGAGCCGAAATAGGAGTTACACTAGTCTGACTACAGACTTCAAAAGCCCTAGAAAATCGCAGCCTTCATCTTCGGGTAGAACCAAGAATCAGATGAATGAAACCTTACAACCAGCAACAGATAAACCAAGACATACAACAACAAAGACAACACCAAAGACAAAAAACAATTGAAGGTCTAATAACCAAATTTGAGTAACATGAAGCCCTAATTTGAAAACAGTTTTAGAGACCAAATTTATCAAACATTAAGCGCTTAAAGGCCTAAGACTCCAACAACCTTGATCGCCCCTACACTTATTCAAATCCGGATTTACAGCAACCCCATGATCTCAAACCAACAACCCTAGGAGATTGCGAGGTTTTGCCTACGCCAACACGCCTGACCGAGAACCAAGACCCAAACATCTAAATAAAAAAGGAGAAAACAGAGAGCAAAAGCCCGATGTCCTCGCCGACGGCCAACACCGAGATCCGACTAGGCCGGTCCATCGAGGTGGCCGGAAACACCAATTTTTCCTTTATAATATGAAGATGAGGGAGGTGGGGAAGAAACCAAAAATAAATCATGAAGGGATAAGAAGCAAACCACCTCAACCCAGCCCTAGATCGGACAACCCTACCTAACAACGAACTAAGCTGCTTCCTCACGGCCTCACGCGTCCCAACTTTCGTCGGAGAGCCCCTGAGCAGAGCGACTCGAACCCTTGCCACTCTGACATGTTGCAGGTGTAAGACAGCTCTGAACCTCGCGCGATGACAGCTTCAGACGATTTTGAACTCTCGGCGGGTCCTCGAAACCCTCCGGCCAGCACCAAGAACGCAGGAAGAGAACCGGGATTTCTCCATGCCTGAGCCGAGAGAGGGGAGCCACAGATCTGTCCTTGGGAAGCTCCAACGGGCAGGGGAAACCTGAGGAGCCACCAAGGAGAGCCGGGACTGGCGAGCGGCGAACCAAGGCGACGGAGCATAGTCGGAAGTCGTAGATCTAGCATGGTGAGCCCAGATTTACGAGCAGAGCCCCTCATGGACTCCGATCTGCTGAGAGACGAGCCAGATCTGAAGGCAACCAAAGAGATCCAGCGAAGAGCGGAGAGAAAACGGTAGAAGGACAGAGAAAAAGAAGGGGTAACGGCCCAGAACGGCGAAGATGCCCTTAGATTTGGGGCTATCAACCCTCAAACGGAGAAGAACCACCTCCTACACCCAGATCTGAGGTCAAAACTTCGGCGAGCCTGAAACGAAGGGAAGAGGAGAGGGGTTAGAAGAGATGGAGCGAGGGGGAGCGGGTGAAGAGGGGGGGTGGAGGAAGGTAAAGGGAAGAGGGGTGCGGCCGTGACCTCAGAGGCCGGAGCCAGAAAGGCCACAGCCGCGAGAGACAACATCGGAGCGAATGTTTCTTGAGCTAGTTCTAGAGAGAGAGTAGAAGATGGGTTTTAGAGAGAGTTTTTCCTTATTGGGAAAGTTCAATTATGTTTTTAGTGTCCACCTTAAATTTAGGAGATTTAGTGATATAAACTTTTCATTAAAGATTAAATGTAACTTTCTAAGTAGAATAGAAGTGAAGATTAGGGATTGAAAATTGATTTTGTTTGGAGATAAAAATAAAAAATTCTCACTGCTCTAACCTGATCAATTTGAAAGGAAAATCCAGAAACTCGGAAGCTCGAGATGCTGACGCTTAGCAAATCCGATTCCGATGAGCACCTGAGCTCAGCTCCAGGTACCTTCGTTCTTCTTTGTGTTTTTGATGGTCGCATGGGAAACTTTTAGCTGTAATATTAATCATTGTTTGGTTGCTGAGAGAAAGGGGTAAGAAACGGTAGATAATTCAATTAAAGCTGGTTTATATAGTTTGGGTATATTGGGTCCTTTGTCAAGAGCGTGTGACTTGAATGTTTGGGGGATATGAGTGTGTCAGCTTGGTGATTTAAAGATCTAACTTGTGAAACCCTTGTAATCTCTGTTTCCAGAATTGTCATTTTTATGATGAACACAACATCAAAGGGAAGTTGCATGTAAATCCTGGACAAAATCTAGCAGCTGTTAGGAAAAATAATGAAGTGGCACCATCAACATCCTAGTGTTGCGCCTTTGAAAAGTTCAGTACACATGATATCCAAGTCCCCTTGAAGTGGCACTATCAACATCAGAGTTACTGGATTCTGACATTGTTACATCTTTCTTCTTAGTAGCATTAGCCCCCTTCTCATTCTCGCTCCCTCTTTCTTTCCTCCACTTTAGCTTTGTCAACCAGTGTTTTGCCAAAACCACTCCTAGATAGAGAAAAACGATTCCCATTGTCCCTGCAGAGATTGATAGTATTGCCTCAAGCATCCAAATTTCCTCTCGTCCTTGTGGTAGAGTGACCCACATTGCTGCAACAAAAGCAGTAGCCATGAACGAAACAGCCACCCACATGATCTTGTGGGCAACCACAAGTAGTCTCACCAGTGGTTTTCTCCGGAAGGGGATGATGCTGACTAGAACAATAACGAGGCAGAGAGACGTGAACAATGCGACGGTGTTGCTTATTGTGAAGACCTTGAAGGCTATTGTTCTTCCCACTGTGGATTTTCCTTTTAGAGGCCCTTCCTGGTAGACACCACCAGGAGGGCTTGTGCCTGCAGTGAATGCAACTGTGGCTATCAGAATTGCCACCAGTATGATTGTGTTCCTGGCATTTTGTAATGCTTCTATGTACATCTCGCCTTGCTTTTTGCGACGAGCTTTGTATAGCTCGCCCAGTTCTTCCATGCGCCTTTCGCTCAGAAGCTTGTGTCGATGCAATCTAGTTGGGGAGTTGTTTGTTGTTTCATCCTCACTCTCTGCTACCTCTTCGACTTGATGTTGTGATGCATTGGCTTCTGCATTTGAGTCTTTATCTGATGTGTCCAAGGACTCAAGTGGGATGTTCGTCGTCAGCTCATTATTAGTCTGCAATCTGATTACAGCTATGTGGTTATCAAGGAAACCGTTTTTCTCACTTTTCTCTGCAAGAGGTGATTCATCTGCGATCTCTCTACCACTGGCTTTCTGCAGCATTTCTTTGATGCCTAGCATCTCAGAAGTGGTTCTTGTAGCCGTCTCCAGTATGTCAAGCGCGGTAAATCCTATTTCGTTCCTATAATTGATGTCCACTCTTACCTTGATGATGTAATCTGCAAACTGAGTGAATTTAATTGATTTGCAGGTCTAAGTATTAATTTTCATCTACAGCTGTGTGTGTGTGTGTGTGTGTGTGTGAGAGAGAGAGAGAGAGAGAGAGAGAAGATCATTACACTCGAGAGGCCTGCAGAGACTGCAAGATGCAACACAGTGTTGCCAGATTGGTCTGGAAAGTGTAGGACAGAAGTGTCATGGAAAACCCCTGCTGCGTACACAAAGGCTTCATACCGGTTGTATCTGACAGCAAGATGGAACACAGTTTCTTTATCTTTGGTTAGTAATTGAAAACTCGAGGGAGCATGCTGCAAGATTTCCTTAAGGATTTTGACAGTGCCCTTCATTGCCGCTAAGTGCAAGGGTGTGTAACCAGTGGCATCATATTCCATGGCAAGACCCGGGTCAAGCTTTAGAAGCATTCTTGTTATCTCCAAGTGCTCTTTTGTGCAAGCACAGTGCAATGGCAAAGAACCATTCTGGTCTGCCTTATAAGCCAAGTTTGGCCCAACTTTCAATAGCCTTCTAACAATCTCTGCAACATCAGAATATTTTGGCCATCAGGATATATTTTGGGAGAAGGGTTAGTGGTTGTCAGGTTACACCTGTATGACCTCTCGATATGGAAGCTTGAAGAGAGGATAAATTTTCTGCATCTTCTTCAAATTCTATTAACCATTGTTGGTTCAAAAGGAGCTTCACTATGCTTAGCTGACCAGAGCTGCAAGCCATAAACAAGGCGCTCTGGTTGTCGGAGTTGAGCAAGCAAGCAGCCCAGGGATTTGTCTCTAAAAGCAGCATTACAACCTTGGTGTGCCCGCGGCGACAGGCTTCGTGCAAAGGAGTGTCCCTGTTCTTGTTCTCTGAATCCACCAACTCAGGACGCAACTTAACTATCTCAGACACCAGCTCTAAGTGTCCAAACCTTTAAGCAAGGTGTAAAACTGAGTTCCTAGATTTAGCAGTGGTGGTATTGAGGTGTTGGGGAAATTCTTGAATGAGGGACAGAAACTCATCTTTATCATTACTTGCAACTGCTTTGAAAAGTGAAGGAAACATTCCTTGAGATTGAGATCTTGGTAGCAAAATAATTGCAGTGCTTAAGTTCAATAATTGTGAAGAGCTATATACAATACAGCTAGAATGTTTTTCTTCGAAGGTTCCATCTTCTTTCTTTGTTGACTTGGTATTAAAGTATCTCTTTTATAGTCATTCTCCAGTTCAAATGTTTTTTCTAGGAATTTTCTGTTTTGCTTCCTTTGACATTTCTGTACCAATATATTTGACTTTTCTAGGATAGCGCTATGAGTTCTTTCATCTCACCTTACCAATATATTTGTCTTGCCGAGTCAAGAATTTCTGACTAGGATCTCACTAATAGTTGGATTTGGTTTTGGTCATTGCAGATGCTTTTGGTTGACAACAAAATGGATGCTTTAGGGACTCTTGTCTTGAACGATCTTAGAGAGGCACTTAAGCTTGTAGGTCACAATACCCCAACTGTGACATACGACAATCTGGTCCCTGCTGGCATAATTGATCCATTAAGGTAACTTTTCTGAGGTGGTATAGAGCTTACGACACTTATACGATGCATGAGTTTCAATACAAATGATAACAAACAAATTGCTGCCTTGTGATATGAATCCTTTGGGTCGATCAATCACAAGTTTCAGAATCAATTACTTGTTACGATCTCTGCAACGTGAACTCCTATACTTGTTTTTACTTGGAAGGATATATTGATGGTATATCTTCTGTGGATCACAATGTGTCCACATGTTGGTGATGTGCTAAAGTGATATTTGGCATTCCTTTGCCTAACGTGATACACAAGTGGCTCCCCAATAGTTTTGGTTTCCCTTTTGGTCTTAGTTTTAGTTCCAAAAGCTCCTCCAATTCTTTCTTGAAAAAAGCATTCTCCTGCAATTATCATCACTATTGTTCAGAGAAATTACTGTAATTGCATATACTTGTAGCACAGCACAGCACAGCATGTTCCTTTTCAAACCATGTCATATTGTTAGATAAAGAGGATAAGTTTCTCATTTGTATTTTGTAATTAAGTGAGAATTTAAATCATGTATTTGAATCATGATTATCCACTGTATTTATACTCTTACACTTGATGAGAAAATTAGGAATTACATTCCAACATGGTATCAGATTAACCTAGTCGATCCATTCCTTCCCTCTTTTGTGTTTCCGCCGCAAATATTTCTCTATTTCCGTTTTTATTTTTTTTCTGCAGCACCGTACGTCTACAGTGTGCGATTCCAAGCCAGAAGACGTGCGACCAGGTCTCCTTCTGCAGCTTCAGTTCTCGTTTTCACTTCTGCAGCAGCAGTTCTCGTTTTCACTTCTGCAGCAGCGTTTCTCCTCTTCACTTGCTCGGTTTCTCTCCCTTTGTCCATGGCCGATCCCCGTCTTCATCCTGCTATCATGGTTGCTAACATACGGAGTACTATTCCTATTATTCTAGAGATGGAAAAAGGGGCAATACACGACGTGGTCTGAGCTTTTTAAGATCCATTGTCGTGTCCACGATGTGCTGCACCATATCATCCCTGAAGCTGCCATGGAAGCCGATACCGAGCTGCCTGCACCACCGGTTGCTCTCTCCTCCGATGATCCTGCTGATATTGAGACAGAGGATGCAGCCGTCACTCCCCAAACCAGCCAATCCGTGGCTGTTGACAAGGGCACCGCCAGTGCCTCTTCGTCCCGTGCGCTGGTAAGCCCTGCTCTTTGGCATCGTTTGGATGCTGCAGTGCTCCAGTGGATTTATGGTACGATCTCTTCTGATTTGTTGCAAACTATCATTTCTCCTGACACCACTACTGCATGTGCTTGGTCTGCTTTGAGTAATATTTTTCAAGACAACAAGCACTCACGTGCTGTTCATCTTGAGCAACAATTTTCTGCTACTCGATTAGATGATTTTTCGAATGTTTCTACATACTGTCAAGCACTTAAGAATTTTTCTAATCAACTCTCAAATGTTGAAGCCCCTGTCTCCAATAGTAGACTCGTTCTTCAACTTGTTATAGGGCTTTCTGAGGCATATGATGGCATAGCTACGCTTCTCCAACAATGCAACCCATTGCCATCATTTTATGATGCTCGTTCTTGAGTGATTATGGAAGAGACAAGGAAGCAAAAACAAGCGGCGTCCGGGGCTTTATCTTCGTCCTTGGCCCTCTTGACTACCTCTTCGGGTAATGATGATTCAAATTCTCATTCTAACCCGTCTAATGCTTCTGCTGGTAATATGTCTCGAGGGTCACGAGGTCGCAAGGGGCGTGGTCGTGGCAATTTCCGGAACAATGGTGGCCGGCCCAATTCTCAACACCGGACCGGGTCCGGCCCAGCCAGTCACTCCTCTGGCCCATCTTCCGCCTGGGCCCATTGGCAGCTGCAGCCTGTCTACTGGAACGGGTCCAGTTGGAGCAGCCCGCCCGACCCACCATGCCCGTATCCATCTCAGCCTCTGCCCAGCCCGGTCTCCCGTTCACAGCCCAGGCCCAACTCGGGCTACTCTGCTTATCCGAACAGTTCGGGTGTCTTGGGCCAGCATCCTCAGGCCCACACGGTTTCATCTATCCAACAAACATCGCTCAGGCTATGCACACGATAACCCTGCAGCAGCCGGATCCCAATTGGTATATGGACTCTGGCGCTTCTTCTCATATGACTTCCACCTCAGGTAGTCTAAAACCTTATTTTAATTCTAGTGTTGCTCGTCAAGTTGTAGTTGGTGACGGTACCCTTATTCCTATCACTGAATCTGGTCATGCTCCTTTAATTCCGTCTCACCCTAAATTACGTTTGAATAATGTCTTGCATACCCTGAACATTATCAAGAATTTAGTGTCAGTTCGTCGTTTTGTCACAGATAATAATGCTACAGTAGAATTTGATCCTTTTGGTTTTTCTGTGAAGGACTTTCGGACGGGCACACCGGTTTTGAGATGCAACAGTTCCAGTGACCTCTATCTAGTTACTTCATCCATGTCTGCAGGCTCACCAGTGGCTCTTGTTGCGTTGTCTCCACAACTTTGGCATTCTCGGTTAGGTCATCCTGGTGATCCTGTTTTTTCATCTCCTCGGAATCAACAGTTAATTTCTTGTTCTTCAAACATTAAATCTCATATTTGTCACTCTTGTGTTTTTGGCAAACATGTTAAGTTTCCTTTTCATACTTCTTTCAATTCTACTTCATTTTCTTTTGATATTATACATGCTGATTTATAGACCTCTTCTGTCTTGAGTTCTGCTGGACATCGTTACTATTTATTGCTGCTTGATGATTACACGAATTTTTTATGGACATTTCCTTTGGGTGCTAAACCTCAAGTATTTTCTATATTTACTATGTTTGGCAATTATGTTCGTACTCAATTTGGTCGTCAAATTAAAAGTTTACAATGCGATAATGGTAAAGAATTTGACAACTCTTCTTTTCGTCAGTTTTGCTTGTCCATGGGGATGATTTTTCATTTTTCATGTCCTTATACTTCTTCACAGAACGGACGTGCTGAACGAAAAATTAGGTCCGTTAACAATATGGTTAGAACAATGCTTATTCATGCTTCTCTTCCTCCCTCATTTTGGCATCATGCGCTTCACATATCCACCTATCTTTTTAACATTCTTCCATCTAAAAATCTTCAATTTCCTTCTCCCACTCAATTTCTTTTTCATCGCACTCCAACTTATGGTCATTTACGTACGTTTGGGTGTCTTTTCTATCCCCTTGTCCCCTCCACCGCTCGGAACAGGTTGCAATCTCGATCATCGGCCTGTGTCTCTCTCGTATTTCCTTCGCAGCACTGGGGATACAAATGCTTCGACCTGCAAAACAGTAAGGTTATTATATGTAGACATGTTATTTTTGATGAAACGGCGTTTCCCTTCTCTACTTCTTCCGTTCCCCCTGCAGCTTACTCTTTTTTGGACGACGGGCCATCTCCTCTCCTCACACTACCCTTGCTTGGTCATTCTTCACCCCGGCCTTCTCCTGCGCATTCTCCTGTTTCGCCAGAGCCCAGCCCACTGGTCCAGTCATGTCCGCCAGTCTCACCCGGCCCAGTTCACTCGCCCGGACCAACGATCTCACCTGCCTCATCCTCTCCGGTCTCGCACACTACCTCACCCATCTCGCCAAGCCCGCCCGTCTCTGGCCCAATCAACCCGGCCCAATCCTCCTCCCCTACTTCTGTACCGGCCCCACAACCTCATCCTATGGTCACTCGGGCCCGAGCAGGTATATCTAAGCCCAAAGCTATATTCAACCTTCTTTCCTCTATTGATCCATCACGTATACCTAAAACCCATTCTCAAGCTTTGTCCGATCCCAACTGGAAACTAGCTATGTGATCTGGGAATTAAATGTAATGTGAATTAAATGTAATTAAATGTAAGACCTGGGAATTAGTTCCTCGTCCTGATAATACTAATGTGATCCGTTCAATGTGGGTTTTTCGTCATAAACGGCGTTCTGATGGTTCTTTTGAGCGATATAAGGCTCGTCTTGTAGGTTATGGGCGATCTCAACAGGTTGGAGTCGATTGCGATGAAACATTCAGCCCGGTAGTTAAGCCGGATACTATTCGGATTGTGCTCAGTTTGGCGGTCTCTCAGTCTTGGCCGATTCATCAACTGGATGTCAAGAGTGCGCTTTTGCATGGCAATCTCAGCGAGACAGTGTATATGCATCAGCCCATGGGATTTCGCAGCTCCTCTCATCCTGATTATGTTTGCTTGCTGAACCGCTCTCTCTATGGTCTCAACCAAGCACCGAGGGCTTGGTATCAGCGCTTTACAGATTTTGTCGGTACCATTGCTTTTTCACATAGCCAATCTGATCATTCTTTGTTTATCAACCGGCAAGGCACTGATACTGCTTTTCTTCTGTTATATGTGAATGACATTATTCTGACCACTTCTAGTCATGCATTACGCCTATCTATTATGTCTCAGCTGGATTCGGAGTTTGCTATGAAGAATCTTGGGCCCATGTCCTTTTTTCTAGGAGTTGCAGTTACTCGACACTCAGTTGGCATGTTTTTGTCCAGACGAAAATATGATGAGGAGATCATTCATCGGGCTGGCATGAGTTCTTGTTCCCCGTCTGCCACTCCAGTTAATACTAAGGCAAAGGTGAGTGGGGTGTCTGGCGCTCCTTATGCCAACCCCAGTCTTTATCGCAGTCTTGCTGGCGCCTTACAGTATCTCACTTTCACCCGGCTAGATATCTCCTATGCAGTACAACAGATTTGCCTTCACATGTATGACCCTCGTGATACTCATATGGGTGCGTTCAAACGCATCATCCGTTATATTCAGGGGACACTCCACTTGGGCCTTCACCTCTATGCGTCCAAGATCTCGGACCTGGTTGCCTACACTGATGCTATTGGGCTGGTTGTCCTGACACTCACCGATCCACCTCGGGTTATTGCGTGTTTCTAGGTGACAACCTTATTTCTTGGTCCTCCAAGCGACAACCTACTATCTCTCGCTCTAGCACGGAGGCCGACTGTAGAGGAGTTGCCAATGTCGTCTCCGAATCTTGCTGGCTCCGGAACTTGCTTTTGGAGCTCCATTTTCCCTTGTCTCGGGCTACCCTGGTGTATTGTGATAATGTTAGTGCTATTTATCTGTCAGACAATCTGGTTCAACATCAGCGCACGAAGCATATCGAGCTGGATATTCACTTTGTCAGAGAAAAGGTTGCTAAGGGACAAGTTCGGGTTCTCCATGTCCCCTCTCGGTCTCAGATCGCCGATATCTTTACCAAAGGGCTCCCGCAAGTGCTGTTATCAGATTTCAGGGCCAGTCTGAACGTTCTACCTCCTCCCGTTCAAACTGAGGGGGTGTGTTAGATAAAGAGGATAAGTTCCTCATTTGTATTTTGTAATTAAGTGATAATGTAAATCATGTATTTGAATCATGATTAACCACTGTATTTATACCCTTACACTTAATGAGAAAATCGGAAATTACATTCCAACACATATGTCTCAATTATATACAAGGTATTATGTTTGGATTGTATTACGCAGCTTGAACGTAATGAAGAAAAAAAAACAAATACTCGTTCACATGATAGTTTGCGTTAATTTGTAAATTTAATTGATGTTGATGGAACCATATTTTTTTGACTAAAAAAGTGCAATTTTATTAAATAGATTTAAATCG
This sequence comes from Erodium maritimum, assembly GCA_963921825.1. Lineage (NCBI taxonomy): Eukaryota > Viridiplantae > Streptophyta > Magnoliopsida > Geraniales > Geraniaceae > Erodium > Erodium maritimum. The sequence continues at coordinate 35,766,019 of OY997589.1, forward strand.
ACAATAGAAGTGCAGCAGGGAAACCCTTGAGCACAGTAAAAGAGTTATTACATGGTATTGAGCCTTTAAGGTTTGTCTACGCATAACTCTGTGACAAATGAACTGACACATGCGGTTTTTTGAAGTGCCATAAAGGCGAAAAAAAAGTAAATAACAATGAAACCGATGTCTGTTTTTAAAGGTATTGCCCAGCTACTGCATATTCTATAATATGCGACCGAACCTGTTGACACCGACTTTCAAGGGAGGTGAGCGACGATGGTAGATATGATTCAGGGATCCCTCTCGGTAAAAGTCCCTGAATCCTTGGGTCTGAATATTCGCTCACTAATTATTAACCTTGCAAAAAAGAACAAAACAGGTAAAGTAAAACAAATCCAGTCGATCATCTCGACCCAGATCCGGGATAGAGATCGAGAAGAAGGCCTCGGTGGAGGCCAAGAAGGTGGATACACCGATGGCGGTTTCAATTGTGGTTGCAGGGGCGGTGAGGGCTGCTCAGAAGAAGGGATCCGGACTGACAAAGGTGGTGATCGTGGGGATGCTGTGGGAAAAATTGGGGGTGGGCGATTCATGGGAACCGCAGGCGGCGGAGTAGAAGAGGAGGATGAGGGACGCCATAAAAACAAAGGTGGATTGTTGAACCGATGTCGTGAGGGTCGAAATCTTCTCAAATGAGAAGCCTTTATTGATACTAGCGACTGCGAAACCCTAACAGAACATCAGACGACCATACAATAGTTAATTATGGACCTAACCTTTATTTATGTCGATGGAACCATATTGTTCGGCTATTTTAGACTAGTTCTGTAGTTCATACAATAATTGACGTTCAAGTGTGCAAATAATTTGATGAAAAAGAAAATTATTCATGTTTAATGTTTTGCTGGTGTTGGATTCCAACAACTACCGCTTACTAACTAATCAAACTGATTTGACTGAAAACGAGCTATGTAATATAATGTTTCCACAAAATTAAGATGATGAAATTTACTCATGGTGAAAAAATGACTCCGGGCACAAAATTCATGTGGAAAAAAGTATTAATCATTGTGACACTGAAGTGGAGAACCATTATGCCGGTCTCGTGAAAAACAATTATCATGGTAATATTATTAGCTTTTCTTCTTTTATTTTAGGGGTTACTTCATGTCCTAACGTCTAACTTTCAGAAATTGTTAAATTCAAACCTTGTTCTGCTTTCTTCTGACTGGGTTTGCTACACCCTTTTGTTGTTCCTTGTTTGTTGTCTTGTGTTTATGTTAGTTTGTTGGTTTATCTCCTGGGCTTAGTTGGTGTCTTAGGGCTGCCTCTACTTGTTGAGGGCAGTTGCCTCTTCTTGTTCAGTATCCTGGTAATCCTTTGTTGTCTTAGCTTGTAACACCTTGCTGTGTATTCTGGTAATCCTTGGTTGATCTTGCTTGTAACCCCTCAGGTTGTTGAGGGTTGGTTTGAGGTTCCCTGAGGGAATGCTCGGTTCCTTGTATCCAAAAACTTGCTCTATACTTCATAGAGCATTTATTTTAAATATGTTTCGCCGATAAAAAAAAAACCCTATTCTGTTTGAATTGTCATGTAGTAACGGTCAATTAACTAAAATTGCCAACTATTTCCAATTCTAAACGGACGTTGTCACGCCCCAATTTCAGCGAACCGAACTCGGGACGCGAACTTTTAAAAACATGAACACTTGAAACCTGTTTTCAATAAAAGCTTTGACATTTCCATTTACTTCTCAAAATAATAGTATTTACCATACAAAAACGTCCCAACAAGTGGACAAGGTACAACATCCGTCACTAGACTCAACAAAAGTAGAGACCAGACTCCGCTCCAAGCTCCATGAACTTCAAGAGCTAACCTAGTCCGTCCGGTGATCAGTACCTGTAGGAAAAGCAGCTAGGGGTGAGCGTTCGCTCACCTCCACGGATAACAGACTGACTATGGCATAATTAGCAGAAAAGCCAGTAACACTAAAACCAAACCCAACGCCGGGACTACGGTCCCCAACTCAAGTACTCAACTGACCCACAACCCGTCACCTTCCTCAACAGACTCGACACTCGATAAAAACAGTGTAGACCCGACACAACTATCGACGACCTCCTCAAGGACTCGAACGAAACGACACAACACCAAACAAGATCACAAAGGATCGCACACCAGCTGCTCAGTAACCAATCTCAATCAGGTCAGGGTTCGACCTATCGCAATTCCTCGACACGAAGTCAGATCAGGCTGTCGACCTTTCAAACTCGCAATTCCTCGACACTAAGTCGGATCAGGCTGTCGACCTTTAAAACTCGCAATTCATCGACACTAAGTCGGATCAGGCTGTCGACCTTTAAAACTCGCAATTCATCGACACTAAGTCGGATCAGGCTGTCGACCTTTAGAACTCGCAATTCATCGACACTAAGTCGGATCAGGCTGTCGACCTTTAGAACTCGCAATTCATCGACACTAAGTCGGATCAGGCTGTCGACCTTTAGAACTCACCACCCCAGGTAACCACAATCACAATCACAGGCAAGTTCAATCACACAGGCACTCAAGGCCACTCAAGACACCTCAACAGTCAAGACTCGGGTTCAACAACCTCACGGGCACTCGCTGCCACTCAAGACACTTCAACAGTCAAGACTCGGGTTCAACAACCCCACGGGCACTCACTGCCACTCAAGACACCAAATTAAATACACGGCTCTCATGGCCACCCAGACTCAACAATAAATAACACGGGCTCTCAAGGCCACCCAAACTCAACAATTAAATACGGGCTCTCAAGGCCACCCAAACTCAACAATTAAATATAGGCTCTCAAGGCCACCCAAACTCAACAATTAAATAAAACGCACGCCAACCTCCGGCATACTCGATGCCTCCAACGGTCCTAAAATCACTAGTTTCACAAACAACCTCCGGGCATGGTCATATGCCTCCAGTAATTCAATTATCGCTAAGTTCTCTGTTCCTACGACACTACTAAGTGTCACATGCTTTTCTCTTGAACGCTACAATCCCGTATCATGCTTTTCTAATAATTAAATAAATCTACTCAACCCACGACACCCCGGTGTCACATGCAATTCTACTATTAACTTTCCCTAATCAGGGCCGAGATCCGGCTACTTTTCCCTACCTCGTATACAATCCCAAAAGCGCTCCAACAACACCCGAAGCACACTCAGTCACTCGCCGAGCTTCCCCTTGCCTCGGTCCGTAGCACGATCTAAAAGAACACAAATTTAAAGTACTTTTAAACTAGTACGAATAAACCAAAAATTTACATACTTAACGCCCAAACGTAACCCCGACAATGTCGGTCACTCCCAAACTTCCCAATTATTCGATATTGCCGAAAAAGGACCCGTAAGGGCCAGATTCGCCCGACATGGCGAATCTGCCCGGTTTTGGTTAATTGCCTTCCGGGGCTCCAAAAGCCCCCGTTTTCGTTTCTACGGTCTTAGAATAAATCAAGGAACTCAACGCACTTGACGGAATCGAATTCCGACTTCTAAATCAATTAATTAACGTTTAAAGTTTCCCAAAACCCGTTAATTACAACTTCTCCAATTTAATTCCAAATTTCGATTCGATTAGGAAAAAGTGGTCCGGGGAACGTTTTAAACTACCCGAGTAATTAAAACACGAACAACCGAGCACGTGGGCCACACCCAAAGGGCTTGGCCGTGCCCTAGGGTTTGAGGGAGGGGCTCGGCCACCAAGTGGTGGCTGCTGCCACCTCCGGCCAGCCACCACATGGCCGGCCGGCCACCACCCACGGTGGCCGGAGCTCCTCCCGAGCCTCCGGTCACCGGAAAACGTGAAATTTCTCTCCCAAACACCTCTAAAACGTCTCCAACACCTCTCTAATCTCTACACAACCCTAAACCAAATTTTATAACCAAACCCTAGCTCTTGAAAATAATCGAAACGAGAATCGGTTCGGGTATTACCGTAGAGGAGAATGAGGGGAACGGGATTGCTCTTTGCTTTGACTCGATCCAAGGGCTCGATCACCAACCCTAGCTCAACCTTCCTTCTTCTCTCTTCTTCTCCTTCTCCTTCTCTCTCTAAAACCTCTCTTCTAATTTCTAATTTAATTAAACTAACAACAAAACTAATTTTCCTCCTTTAAAACCTCATACTCGGCCAACTATTCTCCTCCACACCTTTTCCCTCCAAAAAGTACACCACCATATACTTGACAAGTGTCAAGGTGGGTCCCATACCTTTTGAAAAATATCTAGTTGATATTTTCCAATCAGATTCGCGAAAAACGGACGTTTCAGGCCCCGAACGGGCACTTTTCCCAATAAATTTTTAAACTGAACGGGCTTCAAGGAAACGGCCCAACTAAGACCGCTACAATGACGGCTAAGCTTTTCGGGTCCAAAACGGTCCTCGAATGGACCAAAACGTCGCTCGGGTGACTTTTCCAGCGAAAAATCAATCTTTCCCAAAATGACCAGAAAGTTGCCCTGAGTCCCCCGTAACTCATTTTAGTCGATAACGGGGTCAACTTAAGTCCGGCATGACCCTCGGGGTCAATTTAAGTTAAGTTAAGTGTCTGTCTTAAAATTTTTAAATTTTCCTGTTTTTCGCAGGTTTGACTGACGTTGACAAGAAGTGGTTATTACAGACGTTAACTTGATGAAGTGAAAAGTCGATTTTACCCTCAAATATGTTCTTTCGGACGTTAACTTGGCCTAACTTCATCTCTTCGTGACCTCATCTCTTCATCTCAGCTCTTCAAACTTCATCTCTTTGTGTTCGAGCTTCGAATTTCATCTCTTCGTGACCTCAGCTCGCTCAAGCTCCATTATAAAATGAGTCACGAGAGACGCACGTGATTCACTGTTCACAGAAACAGTCAATTTAAACAATACTTTTTAGTTTTTAATAATTCAGTTTTGAAATTCGTTACAATTTGACTATTTTCCAAAGATTGGGTGCGGATTTGACAATTAAGTGTAGTAAGGGGTTAGGACATGGAGTAACCTCTTTATTTTATTTGGATGTAATTACTATATAGTTAATCTAGAATTGTTATGTGATGATAAGAGAGTTATATATTGACAAATAATACGAGTTTGACTGTATTAGGAAGGAGTGTCAATGAAAATTTTGGGAGTATATAGGGGTTGAAATGCTATTTTCGAAAAAAGAAAAAGGGGTAGGTAAAGAAAAGGGGAGGAAGATGGATGCTATTTCGAAAACTTTATTTTGTACCAAAAAAGTACAAACTCCATTTTGGTAATGTGGAGGGGTGTACGAGAAATAGTTGAATATAAATGCATAATGGAATTGTCGATTTCAAGTTCCAAGTTCCAACCGCAGCTTAGCTCATTAATGTCACTGATTTATCCATCATAACCACTCAATCAGGTGAGCTCATATTGGGTATAAGCTCGTTGATTATGATTGTATGTCAACAATCAAGCTACTCATCTACAATACGTTAGTTAATTTACGTGTAAATTGTCATCAAGATTCACGTCCATGCATTAAATCTTTTTCAATCTCTAGTCTTCATTTGAATTGTCTGATTTACAACGTTCATGTGCGGGAGATTTGAATACCGAAATACATACGGTTTTATTTCATTTGCACGATTTTGAAAACAAAATTATAATAACAAAATTGAAATTGCAATGAAATAAAAAAATATAAACTAAATATAAATTACTCTCCATATGCTTTGAACTCGAGACTATCTTTTGGTTATTTGGACACTAAAGGTGGTGTGAAAGAGGAGCTTGTCCGAACGGGAGTTATGAGACTCCCCATGTCGGAGGTGCTCCAGGAGGCAGAGGAGTAAAAGGAGGGAATGATGATGAATATGACTTTTAGCTTCGCTCATTCTTGCTTCCTTAGCAAGTGCTTGAGGACGTTGTCCATTGTTGTTGCTCCGGTTAATGGCACTCGAGCCGGCTCTCCCTTGGCCTCACCTTCTGGTCCTCGTCGGCAGGAAGATCCGTGCAAGCTATTCGTTTCAAATCTCCCCCCCCCCTCGCCAGAGAACCATGGATTCACAAGATCTTCTCCGCTCACGGTGCAATGACTGGTATTTATCTCAGCAGGCGCTCGATCTCCAAAGGTCGCCCCTTTTGCTTCATCCATGGAGCGTCTTCTGAAGATTGCCACAACATGGCATTGGCCCTTAATGGTAAGCGCTTTGGTGGAAAGAAATTGCTTGTTGTTTAGGCTTGGTTAAAATCCACTCGTACCTCGCGATCGACGTGGACACCTTCCTCGGTTCCAGCCAAAGAACAAATTCCACAAGAGACCTCTCCGATAGCTTCAGGCGTTGCTGTAGATGATCTGTTTGCCAAAGCCAATTCCAGTTCTATTCGTATTTCACACGCAGCCCTTTCCTCTGCTCAATTGTTGGAAGCGCTTTCTGCTGCAGGTCTATCTCATTTTGAACTGAAGAGCTTTGGTAATAGACTTTTCATGATTACCTCGCTTGATCCGGAGCCCGACTGGAATTCTCTCTCGCCTTGGTTCGACATTGTTCGTTCCAGTGGTGAGATTTTAACTCAACCCGGTTTTGTACGTTGGGTTCAAATCTCAGGCCTCCCAATCCAGGGATGGAGCTCTGATAATTTTCTGAAGATCGGGGCCAGTCTGGGGACGGTTTTACAAGTTATCTGGTTGGAATTTGAGAGTTTGTTCGTTCTGATTCACTCCAGGACCCGTCTTGTACCAATGGTGACGCCCTTTCAGTTGAACGACTTGATTTTGGACCTTTTGGCAGAACCGGTCCCGGCCAATGTTGTCCCTTCGCCTAGACCTCACCCTCAATCTCCTATTTTAGATAGCTCGGTCTCTTCTCCGGTGAGCTCTTCTCCGGAGACTCCAACGGACTCCCTCTCACGAGATAAGGGCATTCAAAATTCAAATCATGATCCGATTGTAGATGAGGATCGTTCGCCTCTATCCAATCAGGGCCTGGACTACGAAAACTCCTTCTTGGGCCCGGGCTCCTTGGAGATTGTCCCAGATTCAGTAGGACTCGTAGTTGTTCCCATCGCGCAGCGACCATTTGAGTGCGGTTCAACTTTGCGTGCGACGCACGCTTCCTCCTCTGCTTCGGGCAGGAGACGTCATCGCTCCTCTCCAAAGCCTTTTCAGGTTACGGGACCTTCCAAGCTTCCTTCCCCAGCTCCGACTACTTGGAATCACATTAAGAAGATTGGCTTCAAAGCCTTGGCTGTGGGAGGCGATGTGAGGGAGCAGTTCGAAAATATTGAAGCTGAATTGACAGGGTACCTTCAGTTGGTGCTCCTGTTAGAGACAACCCTGTTGTCTCGACCTGCCCTCCCTCTTGTTAATTGGCATGAAACTCCTCTCCTGCAACGTGAGAGGAGCGAACTCTCCTCACAAGAGGAGAGATATTAGACGCGTCATCCTTGCACACCGTTCTGATTTTGTTCTGCTGCAGGAGACGAAGATCATCGATGTCAATGCTGGCTTTCTCTGATATTGTGGGTTGTTTCATGGTTGGGACTTCTGTTTCATCCCTTCTGATGGCGCTTCCGGTGGGGTTCTATCAGCCTGGAAGCTCTCCTCCTTCACCATAGCTTCATCTCGTCCGATTGGGACAACTCTGTTTTGGTCGGGCAGCCTTGTTGGTTCAGGTTCTTCAGTCTCTGTTTTAAATGTTTATGGCCCTTCATCTTCCTCTGCTCGTCGTACTCTCTCGAACTTGTTAATAGTTGATCGTATTTCTTTTGGGGATGTTCTTATAGCTGGTGGCGATTTTAATTCAGTGTTGCCTTTGTGGCTCTGTTTTTTAGGACGCCCCACTCCTCTTATTGCATTGCAAGTTTGCTTGGACTTTGTGGTCCAAAGTCTACCTTTGGTGGTCTATTATCTGGGTTGTGCCGGGTGATTGTTTGGCCTTGATTTCTGCTTGGAGAGGCTTGAGTAGGAGACGGTGGTGGAAGATTTGGGTCAAGATTGGTTACCTAGTTGTTTGGCATATCTGGCTACAGAGGAATGCAGGAGTCTTTCGGCGTCAATCTGAGCCCGTGGAGGACGTTTTCAGCAAGCTCCAGCATCACACTTCAGCATTTGTAGGATGTCGGGCGATATTTTGGAGGAAGCCAACCTCACTCTGTGGTTGACTTCCCCCTCTTCTTGCTTTCATTTTCCTGTTAGGAGTTAAGCTCCTTTTATCTTTGTGTTTTTCTCTCAAGTAGGTTATTTTGGGGTATTATACCTCGTGCTTTGTAATACATTATTCCAAAGCCATGAAATAAAACCATCATTTATCAAAAAAAATATATTACGGTGTAAGGTTGTCTAACCACTCTTTGTATGGGTGGTCTTTTATTATATTCCACCATTGTTTCTTTGTGAAATATCTCATGTTGGCTCTGGAAATACATTTCGCCTTTTTCATCACTTGTTCATCCGACTCACTTTGTCGATCTGATCGACCTTTAAATAAGTATTGTTGAATTTGATGGTCTTTGTATTCCACTTTAAGTAGTCTTTATTTTGAATTTTTGGTACGACGTGGAACAACAATTGGATCGGGTTGGTTGCATCGGATTCATAATAGACGACACCCTGATACTTATTGGACTTCTTTAGTGTAGGATCGATTGAATTGTTGATCCATTCAGTTGCAAGTCGATACTCTTCCTCATCAGAACGAAGGATGTTACAATAAAGAGTACTAGAATAAACACACACGCAACAACCAACAAAAACTAACATAATGGAAAAAATCCCAACCAACAAACTCAACAAAGGGGTTACAACCACAAGCCCAAGAGTCAAAATCTAAATAAAACTTAAAGTAACAAAACGATAAAGAATGAAAGAAAAAAAAAAGCAACTCACTGCCCCTCGAATCCTAGACACGCGTGCACCTCAAACCACTCACCTTGAGCACCTCGCCAGCACACGAATGGCTCCGGGAACACCTACAAGAGGACATAGAAAAATGAGAAACCAAACTATCACGTCGAGAAGACACGTCCAAAGACACCAAAACAAGACAACAAACCACTGAGGCTAACACCCAGAACGACAAACCACTCACCAATAGTGACGCGGAAAGGAAGACGATGGGAGGGACCCTCAGAGAGCCACCAGAAGAACCGGTCACTAGGCTAGACTCTAAATCCTACTTAGACTAAATAGGGCAAGATGAATTGCTATCGGCCAACACAAGATCAGCGAGAACCCACAACCGACTCCACAGACGGAGCATACAGGTAGAAGCAGGAAAAGGAATCAGTCTCCTAGCAGATTTGGATGGATATGAGATCTCAAGAGAGAAGGAAGCTCGAGATATCTGAGATGTCAAGTGAGAAAGAAGGTCGGTAGAGACAACAAAGGACTAGAGATTCAGAAGAATGGGATGAGGGGGAGGGAAGCATCAATGGTCAAACGTCATGCATGTCGCCGTCGATGACAACTGAAAAGAACGATTAAGTTTCTAGATTAGGGTTACTAGAGAAAAAGAGAGAGAGAGGTGATAACGCATATAATGTGGAGGAGAAATCAAATATAAACTCATCCTTAACCTAAAACTGTGAGAACCCATCCAATCCATCCATTTCATAAATGGATGGATGAAATGCAATTGAGTTGTTGACTGCAAAAAAAACAGTACTTTTTGGTAAGTGGTAGTTTTTTTATAGTAAAACTATCATATTATCTTTTTTTACCAATTCACTAATTTAATGATTCTCGCTTCGTTTGAACTCCGATTGACTTCAAACTTGGGCCTATAATTTTGTTTTTTAAAGGGCTTTATATCAAGATCAGTGAAGAATATATTTTTAAGCACAAAAAAAAAACTTATTTCGAGGCTGATTACAAAAAAAATTACATCTGGGTAATTATTATCAAAACTTTACACTGATTTTATCAACACTTTACACTGGTTTTATCAACACTTTGCACTAGATTTTTCACCTTATTTTCCAAAATTGAACATGATTTTTATCACCTCATCACATGTTTTTATGAACATTGAACACTAGTTTTATCAACATTAAACAATCGATTTATCACTAAATTACATGTGTTTATCACCCCATTTCATGTTTTGTATCAACATTAAACTCTATTTTACGACCCTTATCATCAAAATTGAACATGATTTTTATCACCTTATTACTTGTTTTTTATCACTTCATTGCATGTTTTTTTATCACCATTTAGCACTAAATTGATCATCTGATATAAACATTTATTAGTGAAGATTTATCAACACTCAATATTATTTTTATCACCCCAATATAACTTTTTATTTTCGTGCTTCAAAATATGTTCAATATGCTACTTGATAGATGACCCTTGGAAAAATAAAAATATTGGCGCAAGTTTGAAGCTAATTGAAGTTCAAACGAATTGGGAATAATTAAATTAGTGAATTGGACAATAAAAAAAATGTACACTTGCCCACTTGACACCATGCTATTACAATTATGCTCTTGCTTGTGTGAGAAAGGATGAAAGTGGCATGTAGTTTAGATGGGATTGAGGTGATGATGTGATATCATGGTGAATGTTGGATCTTAAGTATGTGTGACTAAGATGAGATCTCATAGTTTTTAAGATAAGAAGGATTTTTATTAGATTTGTCCTATATAATGTGAGTTCCTTATTACTTAACCCACTTTATGTTATTCAGCTTGTACTTATTTTTTTAGCATGAACGATTGGTATTATAAATAATAAAAAGTGTTTACATAGCAGGGAAGCCATAAAACACCAGAAACTAAATAACATAAGTAAGGCGAGTTCTCACAATGGAGGATACTCAGACAGAAAATGAAGGCGAGTTCTCACAATGGAGGATAATTGCCTTAAATAACATAAATAAGGCGAGTTCTAACCCCCCTAGACCACTTCGAACTCATTCCGCGAGGCGGGGATGCTGAAAGCCTCCCGCCGCTACAAATGAATCTCCATCCGAACTAGTAGAGGCTTCTGATTCCACCTCATCCTCCCTTTCCATTCGGTTCTCGCCCATGTGACCCGACCCGGCCCTGGTCCGGTGACCCTGACCCGAACCGAGTTTCTTGACCCAGACCATCCCAGACCCGCGAGCCATCTCTGTTCCTTAGCCCAACTTCCTGGGCCCATGCTGCAGCTTCTTTGGACTCTGGACACCTAGGCCCATTGTGAAAGCCCAAATCCCTCTTGTCCTTCGCCGAAACCCTACCGGTTTCCTTGTCAAGCCGTCGCCTCCCCGTCGTCGGTTCTCCATGCCCTACCGGCAGGAGAGTTCCTTTGTCCAAGGAAACCACCACCGGTGTGACCTGCCCCACCGTGAGACGACCACCACTGTTTGTCACCAGGTCACACCTGTAATCCCGAATATGTCCTTGAGGTTTCCGGTCGTCTGTTCCTTTGGGTTTCGTCGGGAGTTCTCCAACCTTCCTACGGGTAGAGAAGGTCTTTTTTTCCTCCCCTATCGCCGACCCAGTAGGGCTAACCGGTAGAGGTCGGGGAGAGCCACGAGGTTGTGAGGGAGGGGAGGCCGGGCAAACAAGATCTGTCGCCTCACTGCTCTTGTCTCCAACTCTCGAGTGGTGAGGATGGTTGGATTTTCCGGAATACACCATTGTCACCGCCGCAAAAATCTTAGGGTTTTCAGGAGGAAAAGGTGAGAATTGCGCAACTAATGAAAGGAATTCTAGCTTGTACTTGTTATTAATCTAACATTTGCACACTATTCCAAATTGATCAATCTACTAGCCATCAACAATTATCCATCCTTCTCTGAAAAAATCTGATCATTGGATTAATTAGTATTACAACCAAAATCAAGCCATATTTCGTGTAAACAAGTTGAAAAAAAATAAACGAATTAAACTCAAACACACTCAACTAACGGGACATAAGTAAGGTAGCCCATTTATTTGATTATTATGTTATGACCCCATTTCCTAAAAGAAAGGACCAAATCAAAATAGACCCACATCAACTAGGTTTAATCAAATAATAAAACCCCACCAATTCATATTCAATTTTTTGGTATCAAGTGTGGTCCATTTTCAAAAGAAATGTCCATATCACCTTCCCCTCTAACTGTGTAATTAAACCCATGTCCCCAAGAAAGAAAATAAGAGAGAAAAACAATACAGGACTCATTTGTGTGCTCCTTATATTTGTAGACACATCATCACCTCACTTCATTAATGTGCATTAACTTGACATGTAATCTCCCCAACTACTTGACAGACCCAAATCAAATTGGTCCCTAAGGCTTAGGGAAAGTTTATCCACAAGGAAGAATTGCTAAATATGTAAGTTTTAGTAGAAGATCAATATACTATCATTAAAAACATCTTCGGTTGCGACGGGGCTTAGTTTTTCCAAACTTTTAAATAAAAACCGTTAAAGAGAAAAGAACACAAAAAGATCCCAAATTTTATCCGGGCTTAGATTGACGATCTTGTTTTTACGATTTGAAGTTTTAAAACGTACATTATATCAATTTGTAGATATTCATTCATCATACAAATAAAAAAACGTATGAAATTAGAGAAAAAGAAGAGAGACATGCATGGCCACTGCCGGTCTTGCAAATCACATGGTCACTTGTCATATACAAATACCCACACAGCTAAGAATTGCATTTATAATTATAATCAATATTTGGGTAGTTTTGACTTATAACAAATCCCGAGAAAAATAATTGTATTAGTGGTGCTATTGGTGCTAAATGTCTCTTAGAATGTTCAATACTTCAACACATCAATGTTTTGTTAGGTAGAAATAAATTATTTTGATAAACAATGACTTGTTACTTAAGACAGTCATGAATCTCACTGTAAACAATTGAATATCTAACTCTATATGAATAAAAACCAATTTATTTGATTGGTTAAAAATTCCAGGGATACATTTGATTAAAAAAAACTAAATAAGATCATTGACCATCCAATATGAAATTCAAAATAATATACATTCATATCAAAACATTTGTTTGCTATCTACTAATAAGCATCAAAATAGATCTACGAGCGTTTTCATATATTACAATTTGAAGGACTAAATTAATATAATAATTAAGGGAGTGATTTAGACATGTAGCCATGTTCTTTTTCTCATACCCTTTCAAATGTTGTCTCACGCAATGTCATTCGGTGAAAGCTCCATTCAAAGCATTGCAACGGTAAATTTGGAGTCATTTTCCAAACATATCTCTTTCTTCCCCCAACGGTACATTTTTTTTGTGTGTACTTGAATTTCGAAATCATTCTATCTTGTCATCTAAGCCTCTTTTCTGATAAATGTTGACAAATTTTTTGTGTGTGGCGTGGTCAGCAAGACTAAACGTACCTCCTTTCCATTTTACCCTTTTTGTTACCGTGATTAATTACTGTTGATATCCGTACAGTTACCGGTGACCGGAACATGATATGGAATTTGAAAGATAAGTTACGATTACTACAGAATGATAGAATCAAGGAATTGCAACGTCTCTTTCATTTAATAGATAATTATACATAAATTACAGTCGATTTAATTATGTCAATTCCAAGCTATTAAATCTTCCAAGCTGCTCGGAACCAAACACTCGCCGGAGAGGAACTGGTCCCAAGACGGCTCATCTGCTACCAGCTCCGGCGGGTACACCCAGTCCTCCAACGGGATAAACAAATTGCAAACCCTCCCGGACTCGGGCGAGTCATAGCTCTTGTCTATATTGGGCAACTCGGTGATCTCGCCGAGTTCTTCCGGCTCGTCGGAGTCGGAGGAAAGGGAATCGAATTGCACCATGGCGGCGGCTTGGGCGGCGGCGGCCTGAATGTGGTGGGGGGTCAAGGAGGCGGGTCGGGGCAAGGACTGGACCAGTTCGGGGAAATTGAGGACGGCGGATTTGCCTTTGATGCTGAACGCAGCGACGTCGTGGGCTCGCGCCGCCATTTCGGGGGTGCGGAATGTTCCGAGCCAGATACGAGATTTCTTCCGAGGTTGCCGGATTTCCGACACCCATTTGCCCCAGCTCCGCTTCCGCACTCCCCGGAACACCGGGTGGTCGCTGTCTCTCGCTGTCTTGCTTTCTGGGCTGCTCTGTTTCCTGCGCTTTTTGGTGGAAGATGAAATGGATTCGGAGTTGTTAAGGTTTGGACCAGCCATTGGAAGCGGAAATGAAATTGTCACAGGAAATAAGAGAGGGAGTGTGTTTATAAGTAGTAACGGTTAGATTTGAGGAGCAGACAACTGAGACAAGGAAGGTCAGACAAAGCGACTCGGTACCAACCAACCAATTTGGGTTCAGAACGGCAAAAACATGGGAATTAAAGAAGGAACTAAAAGGGAGAGGAGGAGGACGCGCCATGTCCACACTTAGATGAGTCACCTTCTAGTGGGCCCTTCTTTTGGCCCTCTTCTAAATTAATATAAATAATAACTTTGTCACGTTTGTTTAGGAGAAATATCAAGGTACCATTTTCCTTCCACCACTTGCTTTTCAAGACTCAACTTAGTGTCCATTGATTTTTCTTTTGGGAAAATTTCATTTTACCACTCTGTTAAACATTTAACTTCAGTTTGATACCTTAGCATAAATTTTTATCAGTTTCATACCCTAACCAAACTTTTAATTTTACTTTCATACCCAGTCGGGTAAAATGTCCAAAATACCCCTAACTATTGCTCAAATTTTCATCTCATGCCATTGCCTCAAATTTTAAAAAGAAGGGAAATGACAATAATACCCTTCATTGTTTAGGGTGTTAAACTGAAAATTTCAATAATTTTAAAACAAAATCAGTTTTTTTTTATAAATTCAATTTTTAATTTCAAAAAAATCAGATTTTAATTTTAAAAATACATAAAAAAAATTTATATAATTTTTTTTTATTAAAAACAGTTTTTTTATATAAAAATCATATTTATTTTTTAAAAAATTAATTTTATTAAAAAAAAACTGGAGATCGCGAGTTGTCTTCTCCGGCGTGGTCTCCGGCCACCCCTCCGCCGCCGTCGTCGTCCCCGGCCAGCCCACCTCCTCCCTCTTCCACGTCCTCCCCCTCCCACTCCCACGCCCCTCACCAGATTTGGTTCAGATCTGAACCAAATCCAAAATAAACTCGAGGTCGGCTCGTGGAGCACCTTCACCACCATGAACACGCTCGTGGAGTCCAGGCCGGAGGTCGGCTCGTCGAGGAAGAGCATGATCGGGTCGTGGATGATATCGATTCCGATCGACACACGCCGCCTCTCACCGCAGGTTCGAGCAGTCAAGGTTTTCTATTTGGTTCAGATCTGAACCAAATCAGATCTGAACCAAATCAGTGATTTGGTCGACGCCGGCGATGCTTGAGGGAGGAGGGAAGAGGCCGGGGACGACGCCGGCGAAGTGGGGCTGGCCGGGGACGACGACGACGGCGGAGGGGTGGCCGGAGACCACGCCGGAGAAGACAACTCGTGATCTCCAGTTTTTTTTTAATAAAATTAATTTTTTAAAAAAATAAATATGATTTTTATATAAAAAACTGTTTTTAATAAAAAAAATTATATAATTTTTTTTATGTATTTTTAAAATTAAAATCTGATTTTTTTGAAATTAAAAATTGAATTTATAAAAAAACTGATTTTGTTTTAAAATTATTGAAATTTTCAGTTTAACACCCTAAACAATGAAGGGTATTATTGTCATTTCCCTTCTTTTCAAAATCTGAGGCAATGGCATGAGATGAAAATTTGAGTAATAGTTAGGGGTATTTTGGACATTTTACCCGGCTGGGTATGAAAGTAAAATTAAAAGTTTGGTTAGGGTATGAAACTGATAAAAATTTATGCTAAGGTATCAACCTGAAGTTAAATGTTTGACATGATGGTAAAATGAAATTTTCCCTTTTCTTTTTGAATCTAACGACACACTCGTAACAAAAAATTCTCAAAAAGTTTCAACCAAACAGGAAATAAAAACAACAAAACTAAAAATAGAATCTTAATATCATATTGATGACTCAAACTACATCCAATTTTTTGTAGATGTGTGATATATATGAAATGTAAGATTTTAGTACAAACAACATGATATATATAACAATTAAAACCTAATTTAATAATGAAGAGATCCATTGGTTCGTATCCTCATAATTTCGGAATAGGTTTGAGAGGACGAAAAGCATACCTTTCATTGATCTCCACTTGTATGGGAATTGTTCAAGGAAATTGCTAAATAGAGGAAGAGATCGAAATGGAAAGATGTGGCTCAAGTGTTATGCTTTCATTTTGTTTGGATTTTACCAATCATATTTTATATAGCACGTGTAGTTTTTAAGGCTATGGTCCCCCTACGGCTCAACCTCACTTTTGCTGTGTAACCATGCTCTCTTTCTTACCGTATATACTATATACCTCTTTTTGTTCCGTTACAAGCCGGACGGATTTAATTGATTATTTCATTTGTTTTTATTTGATTCTTAATCACGACCAAAATAATCTGATTTCATTTTGAAGTAGGTATATACATAATATCGTAGTTGGGCTTGATTTTTAATGTATTTATTTTTCATGGACGAAGGTTCAAAACAACGTAGAAAAAATAGAATAACAAAAACAAATTGGAGGAAGACGACGACTCTTTGCCGCTTGATCGCATCGTGAATCCGTGATCAAGTCTAGGAAACAAAGATGACTGATGTGGGGCCTCTTAGTTAACTGTCTATTATTTGACTTATTTTTCTTACATAATCCAGACAACCTGATATTTTGTCTCTTCAGATAATGACCCTTCCGCAATTTATTGAAGCATGTGCAATGGGAGGAAGAAACATGGTGGCCTGAACTGAGAAGATTTGGTGGCCGAAATGGTGGTTGAAAGAGACCAACGTCGCAAACAGTATCACAATATGGCTCGCAAGCTTCGTGGTCGTTCTTAAAGCATTTACATCAAAAAGATCATATATAAAGATCATGAACCATAATCTATAGGGATAATTCCATTTTAGTACCCTAAAACTTTCAGATTTCGTTTTTAGTACCCTAAATGTTTTTTGTGCCACTTCAGTACCCTAAATCTTTGTTTATTCCAGTTTAGTACCCAATGTCTGATTTTCCATCCATTTTTGGATGGAAAAACGTCATGTGCCTTGCACATGACCCTATCTTTTATAATAATACCAAAACTACCCTTCGGTAGTTTAAACAAATTGAATTTTTGAAAAATAAAAATGATTTTTTATAAATAAAAAATCAGACGTTAGGTACTAAACTGGAATAAACAAAGATTTAGGGTACTGAAGTGACACAAAAAACATTTAGGGTACTAAAAACGAAATCCGAAAGTTTTAGGGTACTAAAATGGAATTATCCCTATAATCTATATGGTGACTAAAATGATTTGTCATGCGAACTTAGAGGTCACATCAAAAGAATGATACAGGGAGATCATGGTTTGCATAATACTAAGTAGATGTTGACTGAATAATTAATTATGTTTTTGCTGAATCATTTTTTTGACTAAAAGGTCCAATTTCATTAATTAGATTTCAATCCGACAAAAATTACATCAGAGAAACCCTTAACCACAGTAGAAGAGTTATTACATGGTATCAAGCTCCTAAGGTCTGTCTACGCATAACTCTGTGACAAAAGAACTAACAAAAGCGGTTTGTTGGGGAGCCATAAAGGCGAACAAAAAGTAAATAATAATGCAACTGGTGTCTGCTGCTTAAAGTATTACCCAACTGCTGCATATTCTGTAAAATGCGACCGAACCTGCTGACACCAGCTTCCAAGGGAGGCTGAACTCTTCCCAGGGACCCCTCCTAGGGCCAGTCCCTAAAGCATTGTATACCTTTCATTCCTCCATACGGTCCTGCTTCTCGGTCCCGTCTTGATCTTCCCGGGTTTCCCTGTAAAACCCCGTTAATTAAATTCATATTTAAAATAGTAAATACTAAATAAAAGTGAAAAAATGATAAAATTAATTAACAAACAAATTAATTAACTAAAATGTAATTAAACAAGGACTTGTAATTAATTTTAAAAAACTCAATAATATATTCATTCATAATTAAAAGTATTACAATTTTAATATTGAAGCTCGTCAATTTGTTTCTGTAGCTTCTCAATTTGTGCGGTGTATACAGACAATATTTTCACGTGCAAGACCTGTTGCTCCTCGGTCAAGTCCACCACGTCCACGTTATGTATTTCTTCAATTTTTAGACAATATTTCGCGATTTTCTCGTCGAGAACGCACACAAGCTTGGCCTTCTCACACCTTGCGTTGTCTATTTGGGCGATGACAACTGCTCGGTCTACGACACCCTTCCTTTTCCTCTTCGCGGTGTTGCCAATTTGGCGCTCTTGTTCACACGGAGTGACAATTGGGGCAATTGGTGCACTTGGGTCAATTGGGGCGCTTGGGTCCTCGATCGGATCGTTGGATCCCCCACCAGGTTGGGGCTCACCACCGAGAGCTGTAACACTGTCATCATTGGTGGGAAGTGAATGAGGTGGTGTTGTGCGGTAACTACCGACCTCGTTCAATTGTCGTCATTGAGCCCTGGTCGTGCCTTCCTTTACCCATAACTTCTCATCGTTTTCCAACGGCTCGATCTAATGGAAGAGGTTGAATTTATTCGGATCATCCTTCCGTCACCCGAGTCAATAGAGTTCGGCTACCCGCTCCCTGTACTTTGTTTCGTCCCAACCGCTATGGGGATCATTCTCCTTCTCCTTCCTCATGAGGGTGATCCACCTCCACACTCTAGGAGCATATCGGTTCCAATGGCTCTTGACAGGTTGCCACGACCACTCTTCGGGCTGGAATTTCCAATCTTTAACGAATCTTTTGGTCATAGTGACCCAAAATCTTTTGGGAGTTTCCCTTGATGGGGTTTTTGATTGTGCGGAGCCATGCTTTAATCATGAGTTTTTCCACCTCGGGGTGTCATTTGATTCACTTTTCTGCGACCACCTTCCTCTATTGTCTCGGGCCAACAGAGGACGACGTGGAGGACATTTAAGTCCTGTTGCTGCCACCGACGTGTTGTTGGTGGTACTCACTATTACCTATGTACCAGTAATAGTTGATGGCGAGATTGTACGACGGGGGGTTGAAAGTCGCTGACCGAAATTGAACGGTTAATAGATTGGAGGGTTGTTGGACTGAACATATGTTCAAATGATTAATTAACATACATGATAAAAAAAATTAATGCAATTAAATGCATTTAACGACATTTATAACTAAAAAATAATAAATGAAACTAAATACATTTAAATATATGTATAACTAAAAAAAATAATTAATGAAACTAAATGCATTAACGACATTTATAACTAAAATTTAAGTAATGAAACTAAATGCATTTAACGACTTTTTAACTAAAAATTTAATTAATGAAACTAAATGTATTTAAAAAAAATTGTAATAAAAATATTAAAAACGAGAAGTTCAAAGTACCGGTGTTGCAATGTTGCAATGCAAATTGTGTCACGCCCCAAATCCGGTTTTGACCGGACTCGAGATGTGACCAGAATTAAAAGTAGAAAAGCAATAAATGACTAACAAAAACCTTTATAATATCAAGATAAACTGTCTCAAATCAACATCGGTAAATAGTTCCAAAACTTCCAATGAGTCACAGCTTAACATAAAGAGTCAAATAAATAATGTTTAGTACACACGACCAACATAACTCTAAGAGCAGGCACAACGGGTCGTTCCTGCTCCCCGCTCCGCGCGCGTCGGGACCGAGGGCCGTTGGCCGGTCCGCTGTAGACGCGAAAAATCGCGGTCCCGCTCTTCAAACACGCGGTCCCGCTCCCCGTTCGTCGCGCCTCGCTCCCCTGACGCTGGCCGGTCCTCGCGCCGTCGCTCCCTCGCGCCCTCGCTGCGCTGGCAGCCTCCTGTGCCGCCACGTGGCGGCGCCGAGTCTGCCCCTTCCAACGGCTATTTTTCAACGACTATTTTTTTTAATTCAAAAATCAGATAATTTAAACCCTATAAATACCCAACCCCATTCCTCATTTTTCTCACACCATTCTCTACTTTCACTCTTTCATAATCACTTCCTACTCGCTATTTTTGAAAATGTCTGACGACGAGGTTATGTTCGACGCTGAGGAGATGAAGTACGAGGAGCTAGCACCCCGAATGCCAAAGCATGAGGAGATGGCAGCCCAACTGCCGACATATGAGGAGATGGCAGCCCAAATGCGGCCAGTTGAGCGACGATTCCGGTGGATGATGGACAGGCACATGCAGAGAGTAATGCCAAGGGTCCAGAGGGCCATCCGTGGGGAACCAATGCGCTGAGAGATTAACAGAGGTCGTTCAGAAGCCCACATCCAATTGATGGCGAACTATTTTGACGAACAACCCCTATATGGCCCTGAAATGTTCAGGTGTCGGTTCCGTATGTGCAGACCACTTTTCCAACGGATTATGAACGCGGTGAAGGCTCACGACAGCTACTTCGAACAGAGGCCCGACGCTGCCTTACGGCCGGGTTTATCAACGGAGCAGAAGTGCACCGCCGCTATACGGATGCTTGCGTATGGGTCCGCGGCCGATTCATTGGACGAAACTCTGCGCATGGGGGTAAGCACCATACTTGAATGTTTACGTAAGTTTTGCAAGGCCGTCATTGAGGTATTCGGAGCCGAGTATCAGCGTACACCCACACCGGCTGACATGGACCGCTTACTCCAAGAAGGGTACAGCCGAGGGTTTCCCGGAATGGCAGGGAGTCTTGACTGCATGCATTGGAAGTGGAAGAACTGCCCAACCGAAGACCAGGGAGCCCATGGACGGGGAGGTCACCACGGGGAAAAGATGATTATGCTTGAAGCTGTAGCGTCCCGTGATTTATGGATTTGGCATGCATTTTTCGGGATGGCTAGATCGAACAACGACATCAACGTCCTCAACAACATCCACCTATTCCAAGACGCTTACTACGGCCGTGAGCTAGCTGTGGAGTACTATATCAACGGGCATCGGTACGACCGACCTTATTACTTGGTGGAAGACATTTACCCAACATGGGCACGGTTCGTGAAGACTATTCGACATCCCTTCGAGCCCAAAGAGAAGTTGTTTGCTAAATGCCAAGAAGGTGCTCGAAAAGATATTGAACAGGCTTTTGGAGTACTTCAAGCAAGGTGGCACATCATTTCCCGTCCCGCTCGCTCTTGGAGCCCACACCTTTTGGCTGATATCATGCACACTTGCATAATTCTACACAACATGATTGTAGAGGATGAGCGCGACCGGTACGAGTATGGGGATGAGGAGTTGTTGTACGCGCAACCTCCAGAAATGCCGAATTGGACACCACCGGAACGATGGCACCACGGAGGGCCATTGGAATACCAGCAACTTGTGGATGCTCAACAAAGTGTCCTAAATCCTGAGACCCACCATCAACTACAAAATGATCTTGTGGAACACTTATGGGGTCTATATGGAGCTGGTTTCCGTGACGACGAGTAGTCGTTTGTGCTCTTGGAGCTGGTTTTTTGTGGGTTGTATTAAAAGGGGTTTAATAAAATTAGAAGTTCATTCATATTAGTGTTCAATTTATTTATTAATTATTGATTGTCATTACTTATTTTATTTCCATTTTTTTTTAAATTATACATAATTTAAACGGTTTCTGATAACAAATTAAATAAAACAACAAAATATCAAATAATAATCCAGTCAGCACTGTTATGCACTCCCAGGATCTCAGAGGTCCTTTCTGTTGCAAAACAGCCACTTTTCTGCACTCTCACTCCCTCACTTTTGTCCAGTCAGCACAAGTTTTGCACTCCCACTCCCTGACCAAGGTCCTTTCTGTTGTACATGCTCTAAGATAAACCCCAAGATGTCCAAAAGGTCTCGAGCCTCGAACCCACTAGACATCAGCTACGACTGTAAAACAGTAAGAAACCAAAGGGGGTGAGCTTACGCTCAGTAGGAAAAATCTTAACAACTCAACCCTTAGATCAAAATTGTACTGCTTAAACAGATAACTCAAATAATCATATAATACGATTAACAATGAAACATTAAATAAACAGGATAGAACAAGATAAGCATCGTACTCTTAAAGATAACAGTAACTTGAAAGGTTCCATAGAAATATTATAACGTAACATAACGATTAAAATGGGAGTAATTGATATCACGCCAACCACTTGCTTTCTCAAGCCTCCGATCCATGGATAGATTCTGGGATCACCTCGGTTCCCATAATTCTGATCCACCAGAGTACCCATATCATATCATATTTTCCCTCGGTCCAGAGGAGGCACATGCGTCGGGGCACCGGAAACAATCCCAAATGGGCGCTTATCGTCGGAATTCTCGAAAATGCCTCTAAAGGACCATAAGTCATAGGGAACCAAGTAGTGCTCCTGTAGGACGCACACACTTGGGTGAAACTGCAGTAACCATCTCTCTCGAAGTAATCCAACCAACTGCCCCGTAGGGTCCAATAACCAATGCCCTCAGGCTCTAATAATCAATCCTCATAATATCCAGTAACCAATGCCCTCATGCTCCAATAATCAATCCTCATAATATCCAATAACCAATGCCCTCAGGCTCCAATACTCAACCAACATCTCACAGTATCTGTCAAACTCCAACCACCACAACGGCACCGGATTACCCCCCCCCCCCGGTGTATTACCGAACCGAACAACAAAACATTTCAAGAATAAGAATAAGGCAAAATGCACTATAATTCACCCATCAATGAACACTTCTCAAATCACACTTCCATCACAGCAAAGACATCCAATAACACTCCACACTTACCGTATACTTACCTGTCACGAACCGTCGGTACATCGATCACCTAATTGTGCCCCCTTGGCACAACTAGTCATACTCGATCATCCGTTCAATCAACAAGTAATTCAACAAGTAATCACTCAACCAAGCAAGTAAGCATTCAACTAATCAAACATAAAGTAAACTAGTTCCATTAGACTCTTGATTATCCTAATAACTAGCAACCAAGCATGTGAACCTAGCACACAACTAATCTGAGAGCTCAACACAGCCTCTCTACCAGTAAATCAATTCCCAAGTATTGAAAGCGAGTTACACTAGTCATCTTCATCCTAAGCATGCATTCTAGACACTTCCGGTTATTAATAATTGAAAGACGATTATTCTAGTTATTCGCATCCTATAGGCAATTCTAGGACCTTTCCGATTTTATTAACCTAACATGCATACTAAGCGTTTAAAATAAGAAGTTAAGACTTTCCCTACCTCTTGGTAATCCTCTAAAACTCTGTTGTCAAACTCGGTAGTCACAACTCCGTTCTTCACACGGGTTCCGACGTGATCTTCGTTCTTCTAGCTCGAGTCCAAGTTCTTCCTTCCTTCCTTGCTCGGTACCACGGTCTTAGACCACAATAAGACCAAAAATGAGTAACTCAACGATGCTCTTCTCCCAAAAAATACAGAACAATACTCAAGTAATGGAAATAAGGTTTGAAGAAATGATTTAGGAATCAAAATGGGCTAAAAGGAAGGGTTTTGGATCTGGAGGTCTGATCCGGAATGCCATACGGACCGTGTGGCTAGCCATGCCAGAACCTGGCACGGACCGTATCACAGTCCGGCCTGAGAGCCAGCACAGACCGCGTCACAGACCGGCCCGGAGTGCGACACGGACCGTGTGAGGTACCATGCTGGACTCCCGTCTGTTTCGTGCCGTGTGCCGTGCCGGTACCAGGCCTGTTCCGTGCGGCCTTCCGTGCCGGCACCTGGCCCGGTCCGGGTCACATTCCGCGCCAAACCTGACCAGTTCCTTCCCCTTTTTCCCCAACTCGAGTTTCACAAAAATCACAACAAAACCCCCATTTCCAAGTCCTCTTAACTCCAAAATGTTCAACCAAAGTTACCCAACATCAACACCCTCAATGGGTTCATCAAAACTTCAACCAAAACACAATCCAAACATCCTACTTCACTACTTCTTCTCCAAGTAACAACCACAAAGCTAGTTCTTCAACTTTAAGCCAAAACCCACAAAACCCATAGATTGAAAGTGGATGGAATGAGAAATTTAGAGCATCCATACCTTGAGGATGTGTAGGAGATGAAGCTAGCAAGCTTGGGAAGGAGAAATGGTGGAAAGATGAGCCAAAAACCTCCTCTTTGCTCTCGTTCTTCTTGCTCAAGCCAAGAGCCCATCTCTTCTCTCCCTTTAGAATTTCTCTGCAGCAAATATGAGGGGAAATGCTGAATTTGTGTCCAACAATTGCCTTTAATGACCTACAAACTAAATGACCCAAAAGCCCTTTGCTAGTTTTATCCTTTTAGAGCTTTTAGGGAGGGTCAAGAGGTCATTTCAACTCATTTTCTTCTCATCCAAGCCTCCAATGCCATGTGGCATTATGGGAGCCACTTTATTTTAATAGAATTCCAGCAGTCCAATTTTAGTCGTGAAAGTCGATATAAAGTCCAAGTTTGACCAAAAATTGACCGTTACAAAATTACAGTCAAACTGAAGGAAATGGCCCAACTAAGCTAATTGTGATGACGGCTAAGCTTTTTGGGCCCCGGAAATGTCCCGAATGACTTCCTGAGTCTTCGGTTGACTTTTCCGGCCAAAAGTCAAACTTGGTTAGAATTCGCCGGTTCTACCGGGATCGACCGGGGGCGGTTCTTACAAATTGGTTAAAAGCCTGCTCGTTCCAAGCATTGGTAGGGTTCAAACCAGTGTTCAACATTTGTTGGTAGCCCCATCCTAGAGGTATGTTGACCTCAGCAGTCGGATTGATGTCATCTGGCGAGTACTCTTGTTGCTCCGGTGAGGTCAACGGTCGAGTCGAATCGTCGTACATTTTCGATCGGATTTTATAGAGATGAAGTGGATAATTTGAGAGTGAATGTTGAGAGAATATTGAGAGAAGTGTTGTGGGTTGGATGAATGGGAGAAGGGGTATTTATAAGGGGATTTTTTTGTATTAAATTTAATTAAAAAATACAATCGTTGTTTGGACCGTTGCCAACGGTCCGATTTTTTTTACCGTTACCGTGCCACATGGCACCCTCCCATTGGACGTCAGCGACTCATGAACAACGCACACACGAAACCACAAATGTGGTTCGCGGTCCGCACCGCGACTGGTTCACGAACCATGCATGCTACACCGTGCGACTCACGAACCACGAACCATATCTACGCGAATCGCGATTCGTGGTGTGCGTACTTGGTTCGCTCGATGTACATGCTCTTACCGTTGGGTCGAGCACACAACCTCGACGATGATAACGAATCCACAGACCATCACCGTTAGTTTCTCGGGAAACGTTGCAACCGAACTAAAACGATAAAAAAAATTGAAAGCCAACAATAGTAGTAAAGAATATATAATAATTTTGTTTTCTTATAAACACTTATCATCGTTCATTTCTACCTTACACCTCATATCTTCTTTTTTCAAACATATTTGTTAGCATATAATTATAATTGATCTTTCAATTATCCGTTTGTGTTTTTAGTTGAGTTGGTCAATATAATATCAGAGCTCGATATTTCAGGAGCATTTCATGGACAGAGAATCAAACCCTATTGTCTACAAAAAAAATGACATTTCTCTCTATTTATCGGATACCGTGTATAAAGAAGAGGACCCCAACAACTCAAACTTAAGAAAAAGTAAAAAAAAACAAAAAAAACAAAAAACTAAAGAAACGAGATCATGTGACTTCAGAAAGTTTAGGAGTGTTGCTACGATAGTGAGTGCTCAAGTTTATGAGTGTTGCTACGATAGTGAGTGCTCAGGACCACCTTCCTGAAATCTTCCTCAGCCAAACCTTTGTAGTGGACACCAATACCTTTAGCAAACATCGCCATAGTGTGGGTAATGCACTTCTTTGTACACTCATTGCTGATGACATAAATTGTATCAATTTAAGATATTTTTAGCCCATATTCTTGAGATTTTTAGTCCTGGGGTTGGATTATTTGGCCGACTTTTCTCTTTTTAATAGTATTGTGTCTCTCGTTGTGTTTTGTATATACTTTGATCGGAAAAAATGGTTAAAATAGAGGTAAAATCGGTTAAGGAGCTTTTTAGTCTGGTTAATCTTGCGAAGGGCATAACTCCCTCATACGAACTCCGATTTGGCTCATAAAATATATCAAATCGAAGGGAATTCAAAGATCTACAACTTTTTGTGCAGGGGTCGTCACTGTCTGGATACGGGAAAATACCCGGAACCGTGAACTAGTCCGGCATGGGTTCCCATACGGAACCATGTCCAAAACCGGCGCAAGACATCAACCAGTACCATGAGCGTGCCCGTGACGCGCATAGACCTAGCTTTCCAGATCCGATTTTAAGATGAAAAAGAGACAAATTTTCCCTTTTCAATTCCGATTTTAAGGAGAAAAAAGCCACCTAAAGTATTGAACCATCCACAATGGGATTAGACCGAGAATCGGTCTAACTCCGATCTAATTGAACGATTCTGAGTGAAAAGGTTGAAATTAGACCATGAATAGACCAGGAAAAGACCCTGATACGTTCTCTAATCTTTTTTGTGTCCTAGTGGAAATTAGACCCTGAAGAGACCATGTATAGATCCGTATAGCGTGGTTTGTGTTTTTATTCAAATGTTGACGGGGAAAATGTAAGAAAGTTTGAAGACTATAAAATTGTTCGACTTACATATAAATTATTGCTGGAAAAAAATTATTCGACTAAGAAAGCTTCGTTAATTCCTCTTCCGCTTCCCTAATATAGTCGTTATTTGTTGGTACAAATCAGGTGAATTGTCATATGTGTTGTTGTAATTCTTAGGTAGAATGTTGTTAGAGTTGTGCGGTAAAATGATAAATCTCCTCAACATCCGGAAACATAAATAGTAACGCGTATTAATATTAAAAGGGTTGAGTACAAAGATCACATTTGTGTATTCACAAAATCCACTGAATTGACTATCAAACCAACCCTGAAATCTTCTCGGCCATGCGTTGGAGAAAAGGCCGATGGGTTTCCAAATCCTCGAGGTACATGCTGGAGGTATCCTTCTCATGGAGTAACCGGAACTCCACATAAGGAACTCCTAGGCCAGTACTTGCATCGTCCACTCCTTCTCAATGTCCCTCAAGGTCTCGACCAATGTGGCATGGTCTGGACTAGCGGCCCTCTCCTTGCCCTTCCACTTTTTAGCCTTTGCGGTATTCAAGCCCGTAGGGCGGAGGCCGTAGAATGGTCCTGGGTGTGCACCATCAACATCTTCAGTAGCAAAAAAGAGCATGTCCATATGAGACATTGGGGTGCTCAGACCAGAAGTCCTGGGTGTGCGCCGACCCTTAGTCCCGATGAAATTACTGGTTTTCATCGCTAACTCGTTCTCGAACCGATGTTCCCAGTATGGCTTGTTTTACACGAGCTGTCACTAGTGCTTCCAAGCGAAGACGTGGTTGTATCTCTCCAGGTAATACCTCTCTGCATCATCCGTGATATGTTCATCGGATCTACCCGATCGGTAGATGTGCTTGAATTTGGACCAACAACCTTGGAACATCTTGACCTTTTGGTTAGCGACGCTCCAATGCTGCTTGCATTTCTTCGGCGTCCGATCTTGTGTATGTGTTAGGGTCGTCGCTTGGACGAACTCACGATGGATGACGTCCCAAAATGTAACCGTCTACTGATCAGCCCCATGCTTTGAGTTCTCTGAGTTGTTCAGTCATGGAGAGACCAGTGCCTTTTACTCCCTCTCGAGTCCATTTCCGATAAACACGGGAAGCAGTCGGTTGGTCGGCCTCCGGCTGTGATGGTGGAGGTGGTGGAACACGGACAAGGTATCTGGGTCTTGGACGTTGTACCGTGGGGACTTCCATCCTGGTATAGCCCAAGCCTGTCCCGGTATACTCCGAGCCTATCTCGTTATAGCCCAATCCCGTCTGGGCTTGCCAAGTTTTTCGGACATCGTACGTCATCCCCCTTAGGAATGGCGATGATGAAACGAAGTTATCATTGTAGTAGTTGAACATAGGGCTGGCCGGAAATGTCCGTTGCTCCGGCGGTGAAGGGACGTACTCATCCGAATCTTAGGTACAATGCTTCCCCTCCTCCTCGTCAGAGTAATAATGCGAATCGGGCACATAGTCCTACTCCCGGTTTCCCCTACGGCGGTAGTTGTTAAGGACATCCTCGTCACGACTTTGGGGTGGCACTGCGTCGCTGGCCACGTTGAATCCTGGCAGGCATCTCAAGTTCTTAGAGCCGACCATTACCCCCACCTGGTACGAAGGAGACGGAGAAGCGGTGATGCAACAATAACTCGGAGAATCGTCGGCGACGCTTGAAATGGACGGTGAAACAACACCTGGAGTAAACAATCGGAGAAGCGTCGCAGGCTAAAGATTTAGTCGGAGAAACGGGTGGTTCAGGTTTGTTGGGTGGCTGGTTCGTTGGTAAGTGGAGGAAGGAGCTCGAAGAAACGGAGGTGTAGAAGTTGCAGAGGAATCGTGAAGAACAAGCTTCGGTGGTTGGTTATTTAAGCTGAAATTCAATTTTGTGCGACAGTTTTGCTGTCACGCGTTGGTTAGGGATTCGTTGAAGCCGATTCATCTGGACCAAATCCGTTGAATTGATCGTACATCAGAGTCTTCGGATTCTTCAACGTCGAATCTTTGGTTTCGAAGATTCAACGGTAGCTCTACTTTACGCAATAGATTCGACGTTAGGATTCTGCAGTCTGTGCGATTCGACGGTGCATTTTGACGTCGTTTCAACGCTACTATGGGTGGTCTTATATATGTGGGAGAGCTAATTTAGAGAAGGGGAACTTGTTTTGGGGGAAATCCTATAGAGCTAAAAGGTTGAGAGTGGAGATCTTTGAAGTTTGAAGAAAGAGAACCAACTTGAGCAATAAATTTGTGAGAAGATAGTGTTAGAATAGAAAGTTAGAGCTTCAATTAATCCTTTTTAATCTTACACTGGTATTATTTCTCCAACTATTCAAATATAATGATTGTTCATTGGTGCTTTTCTTCATCTTCTTCTTTCTCCATGAGTAGCCAAACTCCATAATCTAGGGTTATGGGGGATTAGAGGATTTAATTTCCATGTATTGAATGCATAATGTTGTGAAAGTTTAATCTACGTTAGGGTTTATTATTGGTTTGCTCTTAATTCTCTATCTCTCGTGTAGGCTTGATAGATGATGTGAATTAGGATACAACACTTAAGAGATGAGGATCGTAATTAGTCTAAAATCAATAATAAGTTCTATTTAAATCTAGACTAGGGATAGCTAGGTTAATACAATTGCAATAACCATATATTTGTATCGAAATTTAGATATTATCAAAAAGCATCGTGCTTTGGGTCTTCCTACACCTTTGATTCGGGAGAACTAGGCAGTCAGATTCCATTAGGGTTTGAAATATTCGGGAAAAGTTAGGACTATCTTAAAGATAATTCATTTCCCTTATAATAGTCAAACTTCACAATAATAATCATGATTCAATATGTGGAAATGATCTCTATGAGCCCCTACCATAGATTGTCTTTTCTCTGATTCTAATCTCTTCTGATTTACCTGAATACTTGTTCATATTTTTGTTATTGTTAACTTTTTTAAAACCAAAACAATCTTTTTAACAAAACAACTTGATAACAACTTCAAATAAGAATTTCTTGTCTTGTGCTCCTTTGGGTACGATAATCCGGAACTTAAATGTCCATCAACCAAAGAGGAAGAATATCCCGAATTGATATCAGGCTCAGGAAGGGCATCGCCTAAGTCAATCTGAAGAGGTGGTGGTGACTGCTCATGAAAAGGAACAAGAGGTTCGTGGATGAGGACATGTTCGACTCATGACCATCCAAAGCCATATCTGCACACATATCCCACTTCCTGCTAAGAGAACCAAAAGACATAGCAGGAACAGCAGTACCAACAGGACGAAGCCATCCTTCCCCACCGGGGTGGAGGAATGAGCCACAACCCTAGTATGTAGTCGAAGGGTTGACGGACTCACTATAACAGCAGAAACCGAAGGGCTATTCTTCCTAGTGGCCCTGGAATACGACGCTAGCACCCAGACTAGGGGAAGAAAAGGATGGTATCTAAGGAGACTAACTCAAGAAGCACGTCAACACAGAAACCTGGACCACTATTTGCAACTAGTTGCCTACCTACCGATACATCCAAGACATTTCCAAGCATCACGCTCTAGAAGAGTGAGACGAATTCAATGGATAAGGATGGACAATGATGACACACCAAGCTTCCCAACTATATCAGAAATGGGTTGTGATTCCAACACACGATATGAGGCCAATCATGTCAGCCAAAAGAAGACGTCCTCCAAACAGAACCCTCTGAGTACAGTTAGAGAAAGAGAAGAACCAAGGGTGTAAAGCTATCCAATGATTAGCTGATAAGAACGGTGAAACATCATGTTCCTCAAACGGCAACTAGGAAAAACCTGAGATCTAAGATCAAGAAAATATACTTCTGAGATCCCTTCCCAGTAGAAACTAGTGATAATGATGCGAGATATGACCAAAGTACTAGTGATATCAATCACATTGAAAGTCGGTGGAACCCCATACGTAGGATTGAACGATAATGTCCATGTATCTGGTTGGAGCTAAAAAGCAGGATACCTCTGGGGATAGATCTGGAGCCTCTTGTTGTAGACGAAAAAAGTGCCAACACTCTACGAATATCGAGTGCAGAAGAAGCTTGAGGATTCTCTAACACAATTCTCGCGGCATCCCAATGCGCCTATGAGACACTATAAGTATTTTACCTAGCTTGAACCGAATCTTACGCTCCCCAAAATGGTTGTCGTTTAAAGAGAAAATAACACATACCAGGTCGTCATGTCAAGTGAAATAAAAAAAATGGGTCACCTTAGAAGCGAATTTTGATCCAACGCCAATGATAGTCACAACACCAAATTGGTTAAAAAGGGATCGAAGCCATTCAATAGTGGTGGAGTTATGGAAGTTGGCTATAAAGGTTAGAAAATCCTGATTCGATAGTTCAATCCGAGGTTTTGAACTGGATCGTTTATGATCAGCGATAGTATAATTCCCCTTTCAAGGTGATTCAGCAATTGCCATAACAACAAAAGTTGAAGAGAGAGTCGTACCTGGGGCGGATAAAGAAGTTGTTAAAACATTGCATACTATAGGGAGAGCAACCATGAGTTGGAGAAATAGGGGTGTTCGAAAAATGTGTAATACTCCATTCATTCTCTAATTCATCCAATCTTGTACTTATTCAACATCCTTTTGTACAAAGTCAGGTGAATTGTGGATCGATTTTTTGTGAACCTGCCTCACTACGAGTGGATGAACAATTCCGCGAAGGAGTTCCACGAATCACACGCTCCTCGTTTCCCTTAATAAATCCCCGTGTATAGGGCCGTGGTTAAGCCTAAATTAGCAAGATCAACTCACGAACCTACACAACAAGCCCATTACCTCATCTCTTGTATGTACTCTTACTCAGAAAATCATGCATATGCTCTTACTACGATGCTCTCCTTTTCCTACTCTTGATCCGAGCTAATTTCCTTCTATGGTGAGTACTATAATATATTCGAAGAGAATAGTGAGGGTTCATTTTTCGCCATCAAGGTTGGCTCAGGTCAAGCGTCTAAGAAGGCTCGCAAAGGAATGACAAAAGATTCCGACATGTCTCTCCATGTTGCGATGTAGAAGAAGAGAGAGCATGTTGTTGGTGATGGGTCCTCTAAGACTGATTGGGCTGCTCAGGTGAAAGGAAATGGAACAGTGGACAAGTCTTTGGAATAGGGGGTCGCGGCGACGATAGTCAAGAGAAGGGAACAACGTCGGTTTCGGTCCGGGAAGAAGTGAAAGTAATTGATTTCCCTTGAGGGATTTGTTATTGATTGAATTATATACAGACACGTACAGATAGATGATAGAACTCTCCTAGTACAATTGTGAAACTAATAGTACAATCCTAATACAAATGAACTATGGATCTGGACATTAATACATGATAAGAATGAATATGGACACTGATACAATACAATGTTCTAACACGCCCCCGCAGTCGAAGCAGGGTTAGGAAATATGCTGAGACTGGACCTGAAATCCTCGAAAAGTGTCGACGGGAGACCCTTTGTAAATATGTCTGCAAACTGGTACATGGAGCACACGAACCTGTCCTGCAGAAACTTTCTCACGTAGAAAATATAAGTCTAACTCGACATGTTTGGAACGTTAATGTTGCACTGGATTACTGGTCATGTATACGGAACTAATGTTATCACAGAAGACAATGGTGGTAGTGGAAAGGGGACAATGTAACTCAAGAAGAAGGTTGCACAACCAACAAGATTCAACAACGGCATTGGCAACACCACGATACTCGGCCTCAGCACTAGAGCGGGATACAACGTGTTGCCGTTTTGACGACCAAGAGATAAGGTTAGGACCAAGAAAAACACAATATCCAGATGTGGAACGATGAGTGTCAGGACAACCAGCCCAATCAGCATCAGAGTAAGCAACGAGAGAGAAGGTAGGGGAAGGGCGGAGATGGAGACCATGAGAGAGTGTGTCGTGTATATAACGAAGAATACGTTTAAGAGTAGAGAAGTGAGACTCACGGGGATCATGCATAAACAAACAAATTTGCTGAACAGCATATGATATATCCGGGCGAGTGAAGGTGAGGTATTGGAGGGCGCCCGCTAGACTACGATGGAGTGAAGGGTCAGAAACTTGGGGACATGAGGAGGAGGATAGTTTTGATTTTGTGTCAACAGGAGTGCGACACGGATTTCAAGAGGACATGTTTGCACGAGCAAGAATCTCACGAGAGAAAGAGACCAGCGGAAGAACGAGTGACAGAAACGCCCAAAAAATAATGTAAGGGACCAAGGTTAGTAATAGAGAATTCTGAGCTAAGGCGAGAAGTGATGGTCGTAAGGAGAGGAGCCGAAGATGCAGTGAGGATAATATCATCAACATAGAGGAGGAGAAAGGCAGTGTGGGGACCATTCTTGTAGATAAAAAGAGAAGTGTCGGCTTTGCTGCTGACGAAGCCGATGGGCAGAAGATAAGAAGAAAATCGTTGATACCAAGCTCGAGGAGCCTGTTTGAGACCATATAGGGCCTTCTTGAGGCGACAAACGTGGTCGGGAAAGGAGGGATCGTGGAAGCTAGGGGGTTGTTTCATATAAACTGTCTCACATAGGTCACCATGAAGAAAGCGTTTTTAACATCGAGTTGGTGAACAGGCCAAGAACGAGAAATAGAGATACTGAGGATTGTCTGGATGGTAGCAGGTTTGACGACAGGTCTGAAAGTGTCATCATAGTCAATCCCAGGTTGTTGAGTGTAACCTTGGGCGACGAGGCGAGCTTTGTATCGCTCAAGAGAACCATCAGAACGAAATGTATGACGAAAAATCCATTTGGAGCCAACAATATTGACAACAGATGGACATGGTACTAAGTCCCAAGTGTTGTTAGAATGAAGGGCAGAGAGCTCGTCTTCCATAGCTCGTTTCCAATGCGGATCACAAAGAGCTTGTGTAGAAGAACGAGGGATAGGAGACGGAGTGGATGCAGAGAGATGAAGATCAAGGATGCGACGAGTTTTAATAGTTTCGACCTTACTGCGAGTGGTCATGGGGAAGGAGGGACGCTGCGGCGGATCAGGTATAGATGGCGGGGCAGGGGAGGAACGTGGAGTAACGATAGGTAAAGACAAAGGGGCAGAAGAAGATTGCAGAGTGGCATCAGGTGGTATAGATGAAAATGAAGGTGATGGAAGAGTTAATGGAGCGGGCGACTCTGTAGTGTTGCGAGAATGAATCGGTGGAGAGAGATCACTGGAAGGTGAGTGCAGGAAGTCATGAATCAGTGGGGAGAGATCATCAGTGGGTGAGTGCGGGAAGTCATAAGAGGTGGACGGTTCATGGGAAGAAGAGTACGGGAATGTGCATTCATCAAAAATAACATGCCAAGAGATGATAATTCTTCCGGAGGAGGGGTCAAGGCAACGGTAACCGCGATGATTGGGCGGATAACCAAGAAAAATGCAAGCACGGGAGCGAGGAGCAAGTTTGTGAGGGCTCGTAGAAGAAAGATTGGGATAACAGAGACAACCAAAGACACGAAGATGTGTGTATGTGGGAAGTTTTTGGTAGAGAACTTCGAAGGGGATGCGAAAGGAGAGAGCCTTTGTCGGAAGAAGGTTGAGAATGTGAACAGTCATGTTAAGGCCTTCGACCCAAAATGAGGGCGGAAGGTGAGCTTGAAAGAGAAGAGAACGAACAACGTTATTTGTAGTACGAATCATCCGTTCCGCCTTGCCATTTTGTTGGGACGTGTGAGGACAAGAAAACCGAAAGAGAATGTTATGAGAGAGAAAGAAATCACGAAAAGGTTTGTTATCAAATTCATGACCATTATCACATTGAAAAGATTTAACATTAAGACCAAATTGCGTGTGAACATAGGTGTGAAAATGAACAAAAAACATGAAAGCCTCGGATTTTGCTCGTAAAGAAAAAACCCATAAGAAGTGAGAAAAATCATCCAAGAATAGAAAATAATACTTAAAACCACTAAGACTAACAATGGGCGAAGTCCAAAGATCAGAATGAATTATTTCAAATAATTGAGTAGTGCGAGAAAGGGAAGGAGAAAATGGGAGGCGCGAGTGTTTGCCTAATTGACATGCATCACAAATGTTGTCCAAAAAATTCCTATTACATGAAATAAAATTCTTAGAACAAAGAAATCTAAACGTGTGACGACCGGGGTGTCCAAGTCGACGATGCCAGGTGGTAGGGGAAGCTTCAACAGAAAGCAGCAGGGAGGATGATGATGATGATGGAGTGGAGGTGTAGATGGGATACAGATCGCCATTGCTATCACATCGGAGAAGAGAAATCCCGGTCTGAAGGTCCTTCACACAAAATCCGTAGGGGTCAAACTTAACGGAACAGTTGTTATCACGAGTAAATTTTCGAACCGAAACGAGATTTTTAACAATGTGAGGACTAACCAAAATATCATGCAATTTTAAATTTTTGAGGGATGCGGGAAAAGTATAATGACCAGTAGAATGCACAGGTATAACATCACTGTTACCAAAAATTATCGAGGTAGAATTAGTGCATGGAGTAACGTGAGAAAGGATACCTGAGCGCGCAGCGGTGTGAGACGTGCCGCCTGTGTCCATATACCAACCATCGTCCGGCTGTTGGAGTGTCATTGTCGAGAAGAGATGATTGAGGTCCGTAAGTTGATGATCTTGTGCTGATATGCAGCTGGGAGAGGGACTGAAAGGAGTTGGGATCTGTTGGGCCGACTGGGAGTGGGCATGTACGGGCTGGACTGGTGTAGGAAGTGGTTGCTGGGCTGGAGCCATTAGCCGTTGCTGATTCTGTGTGGGCTTCAGTGACACATGTTGAGAAGTTGGGCCTGTTAAGTTCGGCCCGATGGAGAGTAAGGCCTGGTGCGATTGTCCATGTGCATCTGTAGAAGAATCGAAGACCTGTTGTCACGCCCCAATTTCAGTAAAACCGAACTCGGAACGCGAACGTTTAAAACAATAAAACCTTTCAGACATTTTAAATAAAACGCTTTAAAACCACCAATTACTTAAACAAAATAATTATTTACAACTCAAAATTACGTCCCACAAGCGGACAAAATACAAGTGTACGTCGCTAGACTCAAAAGTAAACCCAGACCCCCGCTCCTAGCTCTTCAAGCTTCGAGAGCTCACCTAGTCCGTCCCGCGAACAGTACCTGTAGGAAAAGCAGCTAGGGGTGAGCGTTCGCTCACCACCACGGATAACAGACTGACTACGACATACTTAGCAGACAATGCCGGTAACACCAACAACAACCCAAACACCGGGGATCACTATCCCCAACTCAAGTAACCCAACCGACACACACACACTGTTACTTTCCTCAACCGACTCAACACTCGTACACGTAATGTAGACCCGACACAACGATTGACGACCTCCTCCAAAGACACGACAGACAACCACGCAACACCCAAGATCACAAAGGATCGCACACCAAACAAGATCACAAAGGATCGCACTCCAGCTGCTCAGTAACCCCCTCTCTCTCGCCCTTTACCGATCCCTGTCAGGTCAGGCGGTCGACCTGTCGCGCAACTTCTCCCAATCTTTGTCGGGAGGCTAGCCCACAACCTCGCCACTTCCCCCGATCCTTGTCGGGAGGCTAGCCACACCCACGCGCACCTTCTCCCGATCCCTTTCGGGAGGCTAGCCCACAACCTCGCCACTTCCCCCGATCCCTGTCGGGAGGCTAGCCACACCACGCAACGTCCCCGACACAAAGTCGGGTCACCAACATCAGGTAACCACAATCACAATCACAAGAAAAGTTCAACAAACAGAAACAACACCAATTTGACACTCCACAGGCACTCATGACCACCCGAGACACCAACGGTAAAACACGGACTCAACAACCCCACGGGCACTCATGGCCACCCAAGACACACCGACAATAACTCACGGGCTCAACGACCCCACGGGCACTCACGGCCTCCCAAGACACACCAACAGTAACTCACGGCTCAACAACCCCACGGGCACTCATGGCCACCCAAGACACCAACAGTAAAACACAGGCTCTCATGGCCACCCAAGACACCAACAGTAAAACACGGGCTCTCATGGCCACCCAAGACACAAACAGCAAAGTACGGGCTCTCAGGGCCACCAAAGACACAACTACACAATCAACCTCCGGGCATAACCAATGCCTCCAGCAGTTCTAATATCAACAGACTCACAATCAACCTCCGGGCATGGTCATATGCCTCCAGTAATTCTAATATCGAAAGTTCACTGCTCCTACGACACTACTAAGTGTCACATGCAATTCTAATGTTCGATACGTTCCCGTATCATACGACACCACCCAGTGTCGCCTGCCTTTCTAATATTCGATAAACTTACTAAACCCACGACACCCAAGTGTCACATGCATTTCTACTGTTAACTTTCCCTAGTAAGGGCCGAGATCCGGCTACTTTTCCCTACCTCGTATGCTTTCTGCAAAAGCGCACAAATAAGCTCTGGCGTGATCTCGGCCAGTCGCCCAGCTTTCCCTTGCCTCTGTCTGCGGCACGATCTAATAAGAACACAATTTAAATACCTTTAAATTCGCAGACATAAACCGGAATTTAATAAACTTGACGCCCAAAAGTAACCCTGACAATGTCGATCACTCCCAAACTTCCCAATTACTCGACATTGTCGATAATGGACCCGGAAAAGCCCGATTCGCCCGACATGGCGAATCTGCCCGGGTTTTGGAAACGCCCTTCCGGGGCTCCGAAAACTCCCGTTTTCGTTTCTACGGTCTTAGAATAATTCAAGGGTTCCTAGGCACTCGACGGAATCACTTTCCGACTTCCGAGTAATTTAATTAGCGTTTCAAGTTTCCAAACCCGTCAATTACAACTTATACAATTTAATTCCAAATTTCGATCCGGGTGTGGATTACTTGCTTGGGGAACGTTCTAAACCACCCGAACACGAAACCCGAGCACGTGGGCCCCACCCGGCCAAACTTGGTTGTGGGTGGTTAGGGCTAAAATGGGCCCGGCTCACCATGGTGGTGGCCGGCCCTAGCTCCGACCAGCCACCCCATGGCCGGCCGGCCACCCTACATG
Organism: Erodium maritimum; assembly: GCA_963921825.1. Taxonomy (NCBI): domain Eukaryota; kingdom Viridiplantae; phylum Streptophyta; class Magnoliopsida; order Geraniales; family Geraniaceae; genus Erodium; species Erodium maritimum. The sequence continues at coordinate 35,803,675 of OY997589.1, forward strand.
GTGGCCGGAGCTCCCCCCGAGCTCCCGATCACCGGAAAACGTCCCTCTTCTCTCCAAAACGTCTCCAACGATCCCAAATCCTCAATACAACCCTAAACTACTAGATTTAAACCAAAACCTAATTTTAGAATTTAACAAAACGAAGATCGATTAGGTGCTCACCGTAGAGAATATCGATGGGAGTTCGATTCTTGGAACGTTGAGACGATCCAATGGTTGAAGCTCATGAATAGTGGCAAGAACCCTAGCAACCTCTCTCTTTTCTCCCCTTTTCTCCTTCTCCTTCTCTCTCTAAACTCTCTTGTCTTTTTTCTATATTTTTTTCTCTTTCTACAAGGCATGGCCGAACCCCCCTTATGTCCTCATCTTGTTTTGCCCCAAAAACCTAACACCGCCACTTTTTTGACAAGTGGCCAAATGGGTCCCACACCTTTATGGAAAATATCTTCTCTAATCAGATTCGCAAAATTCGGACGTTTCGGTCCCCGAACGGGCACTTTTTCCAAGAAATTACGAAACTTCACGGGCTACAAGGAAACGGCTCAACTAAGACCGCTGCGATGAAGGCTAAGCTTTTTGGATCCAAAACGGTCCTCGAATGGACCAAAACGTCGCTCGGTTGACTTTTCCAGCGAAAAGTCAACATTTCCCAAATTGGTCTGAAAGTTGCCCTGAGTCCCCCGGAACTCACTTTGGTCGATATCGGGGTCAACTTAAGTCCGGTATGACCCTCGGGGTCAATTTTAGGTTTAATTAAGTGTCTGCTTAAATTTTTTAAATTTTCCTGTTTTTCGCAGATTTGACTGGCGTTGACCGGGAGTGGTTATTACACGTGTTGCTGAAGTTCGGCGAGCTGTTGTTGGAGATACGCGATCTGCTGCTGCTGGTTGTAGCGAATCGAGTCCGTGGCCGTGTAGGCCAATGCTGGTGGCTGAGCATTTGATTGCTGGTGACGTGAACCTGAAGAAGGAATGGGACCGAGAACTCCAGGTGAGTGAGATGGTGAATTGACAGTACCTGACCTGCGAAAATTAGGGCTGGAACCTCGACCATAGTTGTCGGAGCTGCGACCACCGTAGGTACATCCTCTTCCACGAAACTTGCCTCTACTTTGGGTGGAAAATTGATTGGATACTGTTGGGTAAGCATGGGGATTGTGGGCATTGTAGAGCACAAATGTGGAATCAGGAATCTGGGATTGTCGATTCTCTGCAAGGAGGAGCATGGAACGAACCCTTAAAAAAATCTGGAAAGGGAACTTGGTGTTGAATTACCTCAATGGTGTTGTTGAACGAATCAGGTAGGCCATGTAAGGTTTGCAATAAAAGGTCTTGATCAGATATGGGCTGATCGACATCAGCAAGCGAATCCGAGAAAGTTTTAAGCTTCTGGCAGTATTCTGAAATTGTAAGTGTGCCTTTCCGGAAAGTTTGTAGCTGCTATTGGAGATGGAGAGCACGAGGCATCTTGTTGTCTCGAAAAAGAGCCTCGATAGAATTCCACATACCAAGTGCAGTGGCTTCGGGCTTGAAAACGTCCGAGAGCAAGTCCGGATGCACTGTAGCATAGAGCCATGTAACTACAAGGGCATCAAGCCGTAACCACAAGGATTCGGGTTAGCCGGAGGCAGCTCAGTGATGTGGTGCAACGTTAGGTGGCTTGCACACAATTTCCGGAACATCTCCCTCCACTGTTTGTAGTAGGGATCATTCATTTTGAGCTTGAGAGGAACGAAATATGCTGCATTGGTAACACTGTAAGCAGGGTGAAATGTGGTGGTTGATGGTGTAGTTGTGGGAGGTTGAGTAGTTGTAGTAGGTGGAGGGATTGTTGAAGAATTTGCAGATGAATCCTAAAGAGACATAATTGCTGGTATGATGTCTGTGTAGTGTTGGGAAGATTAGAAATGGAGCAGCAGAGACAGGTTTGGAGGATGCTTAGAAATGGTGCAGCAGAGACAAGTATGCTTAGAAATGGTGCAGCAGAGACAAGTTTGGACGAGGAGAACAATGGCCCTGCAAGCAAAAAAAAAAAAAAGAGGTCAAATTCAGCTTTGATACCATAAAAGTAATTGATTTCCCTTGAGGGATTTGTTATTGATTGAATTATATATAGACATGTACAGATAGATGATAGAACTCTCCTAGTACAATTGTGAAACTAATAGTACAATCCTAATACAAATGAACTATGGATCTGGACATTAATACATGATAAGAATGAATATGGACACTGATACAATACAATGTTCTAACAAGAAGGTCACTATGGGTACATGTAAATCATTAAGTTTTGAGGAGCAGGAGGATGAGATATTTGTATGCAATCTACCGTTTGGGTGTACATGACGAGGAAAGGAAGGTGGGTAGCATTGTTTTGGGCTCGGACTGTGTTTTACAATCGGAACCGGTTGGTTCTAATGAGACTGTGTAAGCGAATCGTGAGACCATGGAGCTTGTCGTAGCTAGTAGAGTCGGTTTCATATCTTGACCGAGGGTGGTGGTCCTTCTAGGGAACAGGTGAACAGTCCGTGGAAGGATGCCCTTCGCAAACCACATAAACGGAAAAGTCGACCCTCTAAGTATTTATCGGATTTTTATATCGCTAAAACTAGAGCACGTTCTCTGGGTTGCGAAAGGATCGTTAATCCCGTTGACGTTTGGAAACAGGTCGCTCAAGCTCGTAACGATTTTTGAAGGCTTTTGACGATACAAATTTAACTTCGGAAGGTAAGAAGTGGGTCACCGATGAGGATTAATTTTTTTTTCGTTCGTGCTCTTTTGTTTAGGACTTCTAGTCCTGTTTTCCAGGCTCAGGCCCTTTTAACTCCTTTCGAGAACTCATTTATAAACGTTAACTTTTGGACCTGGTATTTCTCGGACCAGGTCATTTTGGACCTTGTTCTTTACTTGGAATAGGTCTTTTAATAAATTATTGAGCTTATAAGAAAACATGCATAAAATTTATCCCCTCGACTTCTTTGCTCTCACGCCGTTGTAATTGTACATGGACCAGGTGGATTGGACCCGATCCACCTACAAGCTTGAGCGAATAAATCCTTCAAATATATATTTTTTTCATGGGTAATTTGTGGATCTAAGAAATACTAGGTGAATGTCTATTTTATAGCCGAGTCATCCGTCTATGAACACCCCTAAGGACAAGTATCATTGTTAAAAATAAAATTATAATTGAATCTTCAACTACCACTTGAGTTTTCAGCTGAATTGGCATTCTACTATGCTATTAGAGTTTGATACGTCACTTCATAGACACGGATTTAAACCTCATTCTCTATAAAAAAAAATATCAATTTCCCTCAAATGTATCAAATTTGTCGCTGCTAATTTTTAGTTGAACTATTATTTTTTTTTGTTAAATAGTTAAAGACGTTGTTTTTTCAAAAGGAAAATATATTACTAATACCCCGAAAATCTAAGGCAGATTCAAGGGAAAGAGGAAAAAAATCCCCCAATACAACCCAGGCCCTCTCTAAAAGAGACACACCAAAACACAAAGAAATCTTAGACCCCAAGAAACCACAACCAACCAAGCAATATGCAAAACCTAGCCAAGACATAGGATAACTAGTACCCTAAGTAACATAAACCGATCAACAAAGCACACTACCAAACCAAAAAAAAACTCATAATAACAACTACCCATAAAAGATAATGGAAAGAAATCATCAATACCAGCCACAGAGAGCAACAAACCCAAAACAAGACCACACAAACACTAGGATCAATCAAAAACCTGCCAAAAATACCACTTGCTGTAAACCAGACCAATAAAAACAGAATTCCCACGGCCCACACAAGAAACGATCTCCTAACAGCTGAAACACAATAATATACTCTCTTGTAGTAATAAGAAATTCAGAGATTGTTTGTTGGCCACGAATTGATCATCCTCTGCTTCTATCTCAAGGATGCTCCTCTCACATTCCATGAGAGGAATCTCATTACATCAAAATTTTGTGAGACGAGGGCTGGAGTGAAGTTCTTCCAAGCCACCCTACAAATCTTCTTCTAGATCCTCAAAGTCATTATGCTTTTAGATTAACCCTCTGCTGTAGACTTGTAATGTGTACTTTGTTTCTTGGGTAACGACATTTCAGTGCTGTGGACAAAGGTGGTTTTTTTTAAATATGTACAGTCCTCTACATTTGGTATTATGTCATAACTAAAAGTCAGTTTTCATTTTCAAAAAGAGACAAAAACTATTAAACATAACATTTTTTCGGATGGAAAATACATGTGCAGCTCATATGTCCAATTTTTTTCTTCAGAAATACCAATTTTACCCTCATACTCTTATACAAGACACAAACCCTAAATTTTTATTCTTCCTCTTCACCAGCCATGGTCTCTTCTTGTCCGTGCACTGCGCTACAAGGCTGGCCGGATCTAGCAAGTTCGAGAAGGTCTCAAACCAACTACTTTAGCTCCACCTCTTCTTCGTTTACTTCGTTTGCTTGTCAAATCCACGAGTATCAATTTCACAACGGAAGAGATGGTACAACCACAAATTTAGGGCGAGCTGGTTCGATTTCGATTTGGGATTCGATATCGGATTTCGGGCGAGCTCGTGGTTTCGAGATTGGGTCGAAGAATCCTTGCCAAAGAACATATATTATTGGAACTCGAGGTTCATCGCCGGCCCCAAAATCACCTCGTCGTCCCAACACCCCATCATCCATTGAATTAGAAATTTGGAACTCCAACAGATTTGAAACCCGTTCACTGAATCTAGAACTCCAACAACAATGAAATAGAAATTTGGTTGTGATATGGTGTTTTGTGGTACTTGAGCAGAAATTTTCAAACAAAGGGATTGGTGGTCATGAGAAGAAGAAGGTCGGATACAAAGGAAATGATGAACAGATACAGAGGGAAGAAGAATGTAAAGTTGAACATATTTTTGTTTTTATTTTATTTTTTTAAATCAATATAAAAATATATGATAAAATTAATTAAAAATATATTTTTACAGTGATTTTAAAAAATCAAATATAAAAAATGGTTGTTAAAAATTAAATCTGATATATAAAATCAAATATAAAAATATATTTTACAATATTAATGAAAAAAATGAAATTTATAAAATAAAGAAAATTAAAAAATAATATGAATATCTTCATATTCATGTATCAAAAAATAAAAATAAATCATAAAGTTAATGTTAAGACGTGCAAAAATAGTTAGGGTAATTTAGATTTTTTTCAGTGCTACCGTTTAGCTCCACTACAGATTTCATCTCTATTTGATTATATGAAAAAGGTGACTGACAGGACATAATTTCAAAGGTGGCATACAATCGTTACGTGCAAAAAAAAAATCAAAATAGAAAACGGATCCAAGGCTTTCCCTAGTTTCTTTTGACATAAACAGTGTATGTATAGGGTAAAACACAGTGCAAAGTAATAACATACTTAACAAGAAAAAGAATGGTTTCAAATTTCAATGAGCATGGGACTTGTAAAATATAATCATTAATAATATCACAGTAAAACACATGAATATTACATAAAATCACATTCAAAGTAAGCGTTTGAAGCCTTTCCTTTTGCTTAAGGTGAGGTTGATCTTTCTTTTGCAGCGCACTCTAATCATAATAATACATACAACCCTTGACTATGTATCAGTGAATTGTACAGCAAATGGTTTGTTTCAATGAAAAAATTATAATAATAACCCTTTAATTCTAAATTAGAACAACTCTCCCTAATTTTCCCAAACCTAAAGCCTCGTCGCCGCTCTTCTTCTTCGTTGGCTCCACCGGCGACGGCCATGACCTTCGATCATGGTTGTCGCCCGGGGAAACTCTTCTCCTTTCCACTCCTACTTGCACTTTAAGCTACCTCTCTTCCTGGTTTTCCTATCTTCTCTTCCTCCCTTTCCTTTCGGTGGGCTCTTCAGATTTATCAGTGGGAGGTTTTCTTCAACATTCTAGTGGAGATTACCGTAGATCCGAACTTCTTCACCTCGTTTCCACCTTCTCCTCCCTCGATTTTCGTCTCGACTAAGCCTTCAAACCTGTTTCCTCTGGTCGGCATTCGACCCTCCTTGGCTTCTGGTTGGGGTGGCGTCGAGGGCCCAGGTTTGGTGTTCTTTCTTCTCTCCCTTCCTCTTCTTTCCCTTCTCTCCCTGACCTGAACCGGCCTCTTCTCTCCGACCCGTTCTCTCTCCCTAGATTTAGGGTTTCTCTTTAATCTGGTCGCCTCTTTCATCTCCAAACCCTTTCGATTCCTGCTTCGTCTCTTTACCCTCGCGGATCTTGTTCGGTCGAGATCCGTGATTTCTAAGACAAACTCTCCTCCAGGATCGTCGCGTGTGCTGGATCCGGCGGGTTATCACTTGAGTAACCGAGCGGTGCAGGTGGTGTTTAGGGTCTCGCTAGTGGTGGGGGCGTATTCGCTGTGGGTAATTGCTGTTCGTCAGGCCTGGCAACTTAACCCGTCTTTCTGGTGACGAGTTAGGATGCCTTGCTTCTTCTCTTTCTGGTTGGTGTTGGCCACATGGTACATTTCGGTGCTGAGATCGGTGCGGCGGTGGCGTCTCCTCATGCGAGTTCGGGAAGGGTCGGATGAGTTGCGGTTCCTCGGGTGAGGCTTGTCTGCTAGGGGTTTTTGTTTTTTTTTTTCTCTTGTTGGGTTTTTTCTCTGGCCCATTGGGCCAGGGGCCCTGGGTCTGTTGGTTTCTTTTTTTCTTGCTTTAGGCCTTCTTCTGGTTGTCTGTGTGTGTTTGTTTTGGTTTGCTCGGTTGTTGTTTCTTAGTTCTTTTGGTCTTCATGTTTGGTAAATTTTGATTTTAGACTTGTCTTTGGGTTCCTTGTTTAGGAATGCTTGTGTCTGTAAGACTTGTTGCTTCTTCGTTTGAGAGGTTTCCCGATCTTGTACTTCTATATTCAAGAATCTAATCTATTTGCTGATAAAAAAACTGAGTTAAAAATAATAACTTATAAATAACAATCGGGTCCTCTAGTAATCACCTTTAATAGATCTAACTTCTGTAAACTAACTAAAAGTAGGAAATCTAATAATTCAGTCGTAATATCAAGGTATCTACGACTACAACATTCCACGCTGGAAAGTAAGATGTCAGAAGAAGAAGCAAGCTTCGCCTAAAACGATACCGTTTACTTTTCGTAATCAATAAGTCAGAGTAAGGAAGGGAAGTGCCAACTAAGAACATGTACAACAGAAAGGACCTTGGTGAGGTCCTGCGAGTGCAGAACTTGTGCTGACTGAACAAAAGTGAGGTCCTGGGAGTGCAGAAAAGTAGGGTGTTTTGCAACAGAAAGGGTCTCTGAGGTCCTGGGAGTGCAGAACAGTGCTGACTGGATTATTAATTGATATTTTGCTGTTTTAGTTAATTCTTTATCAGAAACCGTTGAAATTATATATAATTTAAACAATTTTGGAATAAAATAAGTAATAACAACCAATAATTAATAAATAAATTCAACACGAATATAAATGAACTTCTAATTTTATTCAACCCCTTTTAATACAACCCACAAAAAACCAGCTCGAAGAGCACAAACGACTACGCGTCGTCATGGAAACCAGCTCCATATAGACCCCATAAGTGCTCCATAAGATCATTTTGTAGTTGATGGTGGGTCTCAGGATTTAGGACTTATAGACCCCACTCTCTGCATGTGCCTCTCCATCATCCGCCGGAATCATCGCTCAACTGGCCGCATTTAGGCTGCCATGTCCTCATATGTCGGTAGTTGGGCTGCCATCTCCTCATACGTCGGCATCCGGGGAGCCAGCTCCTCGTACGTCATCTCCTCAACGTCGGACATAACCTCGTCGTCGGACATTTTTGAAAATAGCGAGTAGGAAGTGAGAATGAAAGAGTGAAAGTAGAGAATGGTGTGAGAAAAATGAGGAATGGGGTTGGGTATTTATAGGGTTCCATTTATCTGATTTTTGAATTAAAAAAAATGAGTCGTTACCCGACCGTTGCAAACGGTCAGATTCGGCGAAGCCACGTGGCGGCACAGGAGAGGACCACGGCAGCAGAGGGACTGAGGATCGGCCAGCGAGAGGGGAGCGAGGAGCGAGGATCAGGGAGCGGGAGCGCGTGTTTGGGGAGCGGGAGCGCGTTTTTTTGACCCTACAGCGGACGGCCTGCGGTCCTCAGACCGTGCGCGCGCGGAGCGGGGCGCGGGTGTGTTCCGTTTTTCGTGCTCTAACAAGCCGTTACGGGTGCAATAGAAAAATGTTACAAATAATGGAATACGTGTCCAGGTGGTTACGGCTAGTAGGACATGTGGTTGGGACGAGCTGAGCTGGAGCTGACCGAGACATTGATCGGACCCATATATAAATAGTCGTTGTTTTCTCCTTTGTTTCGGGTTGATTATACTCTGTAATTAGAAACAGAAGGAGCTCTAGTGCCTATGAGAGGATCGAGAAGCTTGTATGTGTAATCCATTTCTTCAATAAAAACTCTATTTCTCCCCAAATTCTCCATTTCTCAGTCTTGATCCTGATCAATTGGTATTAGAGCGAACATCAACGGACATGACGAGAGCTTCCGACCCCAATGATGTAGCCTGACGTACAACAGAAGCAAGCCTTCAACATATCAGCACATCAGTTCAGGACCTCTCCGAGCAACTCAACACCTTGACACTGAGAGTAGAGGTCAAAGCGGGAAGGACAAATAGCCAACTGAGCCAGATCTTGATGTTGTTATAGAATCTCACAGGACGCGTCGAGAACATCGAGCACCTGAACAGTTCGGGAGATCGCGCACTAGCAACGCCAGCGGAGATTCCACCAGTCAACGAACCACTGCAAAGGATCCCTCTGAGGCTGGAATCACAAGGAGGCTCCTGTTTTGGTGATGATCAACCTCTGATGCATCAAGAGGATAACACCCGCAAACCATGACGGACAAGAGAGCAGTACCGAGACCATGAGGTCCATCACTATGGACAGCCTCAAGATCAAGGAGTGTTGTAGTTCAAAACTCCTTAGACCTGATTCCTAGTGTTCGACGACGAAGGCGTGCAAGCGTGGATCAGGAAGTGCAGCAACTACTTTTTCCTCTACGTCGTACCCGAGGAGCAGAAGGTTAGACTGGCCGGAATACACTTTACCGGTAGGGCAGAGGTCTGGTTTCAAGACTACCAACATGGCCACACACCAGTGTCATGGAATCAACTCATTCGCGACCTCGTTTGGAGGTTCGAAGAAAGACGGTATGGCGAGGTAATTTCGAATTTCAAACAACTCCGATAAGAATAAACGGTGCAAGAATATGAAGACAAGTTTGAGACGATGAAAGGCATGATGATCACTAAGAATCCACTACTCACTTAGGAGTTCTTCATTGCGAACTTCGTTAGTGAGCTAAAGAACCATCTGAGAGTGGGAGTACTAATGATGGAGCCAGACATGTTGGGAAGAGTGATGTTCTTGGCCAGAATGGAGGAACAACGTGCAGCATCACAATGGAACTTTGGCAGCAATCGACCACCAGATCCAGGATCCACTGCAATGTCCAGAGCTAAACCGATACAAGCTCCGACACAGACAGTCTGGCCAAGAGGACCTCCGCGACATCCGTTGCCCACGGCTAGAGATAGTCTTCCTCCCACACAACCAAGCAACAATGTCAGAAAAAATCCACTGGTGTGGACTGTGAACTCTGACTATTGTAACGAGAGACGAAGGTTGGGCCTCTACTACACATGTCCAACACCATACACCCGATCGCATGAATGTTTGAACAAGAGGCAGATATCTCGGTTTGAAAGAGAGTTAGAGGAAGACCAAGAGTGTAAAGAAATTGAATGGCTCGAGGAAGAAAGAGCACCCGTTGTAGAGGAAGTGGATTGGGTGGGAGTCCGTGAAGAGACGCTCAAGGCGGTCGATGTTGGTCGGACGTCGTCATTGAAATTAGTGGCACTATACTCATGGAGCCATCTCTAAGTAATCATCGACACCAAAGTTATGGAATGTTTCCTTGATGAAGGGACATCTAAGAAGGTTGGCATCATGGAGCAACTGGCCCCAACCGCGCTCATCAAGTTTGGGGACGGCAACAAGTTCATTTGTACCAGCCAAAGCACGATAACATAAAGGTTCGGAGAAAACAAGTTAACGTGGAAGATATTGGTGATTGCGAGATGGTTTTGGGCACCGATTGGATGCGCTCAATTAACCCAATCACGTTTGATTTTGAGGCACGATCAATTACCATCCGAGCGTACGACAAGAACAAGGAACTCTGAGAGCAACAGAACATCGGCACAATGAAGTTAATATCTTAGAAGAGTTTGAGGAATGAGCTCAAGGGAGGCAATTCTTGTAGGAATTTTAAGATCAATTCTATGAACTTTGATGCGGAATTGAAGACGAACGAATAACTCAGTTTAATTCAACCAAATGCAATCTATACTTCTATAAGACGAACGAGAAGAATCAATTAAATATATCGCATACCCGGTTCCATGCTTTCCTATTTGCTATTGAATCTTGAGTGTTTTTCTTCTCTCTCTCCTTTCTCTTTTCTCTTCTCTGTAATGGTTTAGAGAGTGGTTTCTGTAACTTGTTCAATTAGGGAGAGAGAAGGGAATTAAAAACCCCAATAACCAACTCATCCTTTAGGCTCAACCACCATAACATTGGGCTTCCTTAATTGAATGGTTATTTAGTACATGGGCCACTAATTCAGAAATTAATTAACAATCTCCCACTTGACCCATGATATGACTTGATGATTCAACATTAATCAACCCATACGTGCACATATTGACTATGTAGAATCATTTAGTCATCTTTAATTGAATTAATTAATAGGGATCATGGTGGTTTCAAGTTATTTTATCAACGAGATCCCTCCCATGTATCACACTGTTAATATAATCCAAGTAAACAATAATTAAGGAACACAGTAATCCTTAAATTTTCACATACCAATCAATGTATACACCATGATGTGAAAATTAGCGAATAAGCAAAACACGACTTTAATTGAATTCACATAGATTTATGTCATGATTCTAAAATGAGCAATATATCAATCATTGTATATATATACATCACAATTATGTTAACAAGGACTTATCTATGACACCCATTCTCTCTACATGGCCATTAAAAACCTTGGGTGGTAATCCTTTAGTCAACGGATCCGCTACCATCAATTCTGTACCGATATGCTCGATCGACACCCTTTGATTTTGCACTTCTTATTTCACTGCCAAGTACTTTATATCCATATGTTTTGCACCTTTAGAGTACTTATCATTTTTAGAGAAGAAGAAAGTTGTGGAGTTATCACAATAAATTCTCAACGGCTTAGCAATACTATCAACAATGCTAAGGCGTGAGACAAAATTCCGCAACCACGATGATTGGATAGTGGCCTCAAAACACGCCACAAATTCCGCCTCCATGGTGGAAGTAGCAATAACAGACCGCTTCCCACTCCTCCAAGAAACTGATCCTCCAGCTAACAGAAACACATACCCAAATGTAGATCTCCTCGAATCTACACATCCTGCGTAATCTGAATCTGTATAGCCGACCAGCTCCAAGTCATTTGATCTTCTGTATGTGAGCATGTAGTCTTTGGTGCCTTGTAAGTACCTAAGAACTTTCTTTGCAGCTTTCCAGTGATCCATTCCTGGATTACTTTGATATCGGCCTAACATACCAACATCGAAACTGATATCTGGCTGAGTACATGTCTGAGCATACATCAGACTTCCAACAACTGAAGCATATGGAATACTTTCCATTTCTTTACGTTCCAAATCATGTTGAAGACATTGTTTTTCATTAAATTTATCCCCTTTTTGAATCGGAACTATTCCAGCTGAGCATTTGTCCATTCTGAATCTCTCAAATACTTTGTTGATATAAACGTTTTGAGACAATCCTAACAATCCTTGTGATCTATCCCGGAATATTTCTATTCCAATCACATAGGATGTCTCACCCATATCCTTCATTTCAAAGTTCTTGGAGAGAAAAGCTTTCACATCATGTAATAACCCTTTGTCATTTGCAGCAAGTAGTATATCATCAACATATAGGATTACTATTATGAACTTGCTCCCACTGGTTTTCATATAGATACACCGATCCACGATGTTCTCTACAAAACCATACGACAAGATGATACTATTAAATTTAATGTGCCATTGTCTAGAAGCTTGCTTCAATTCATATATTGACTTCTTTAACTTACACACTAAATTTTCTCTACTTGAAGATAAGAAACCCCCAGGTTGGTCTATATAAACTTCTTCTTCCAAGTCACCATTAAGGAAGGCGGTTTTCACATCCATTTGATGAAGTTCTAGAGCATAATGAGCCGTTAAAGCCAAAACAATTCGTAAGGAGTCTTTCTTTGACACTGGAGAAAATGTCTCTTTATCATCAATGCCATCTTTTTGAGTATAACCTTTTGCAACAAGTCTGGCTTTATACCTTTCGATATTGCCTTGTGAGTCTCGTGTGGTTTTGAAAACCCATTTACAACCCACTTGCTTTGCATTTTCAGGCAATTCTACAAGTTCCCAAACTTTGTTGTCATCCATTGATTTCAACTCTTCTTTCATGGCATCAAACCATTTTCCAGAATTGTCACATTTCATGGCTTGTACAAATGAGACTGGATCTTCATCAACACTCAAGTCACATTCATGTTCAAGTGAGTATATCAAGTAATCACTTGAAATAGCTGGTCTTTTCTGCCTTACAGACCTTCGTGGTGTTATTTCTTGTTGTGTCACTTGCTCATTTTCGACTTGTGTATTGTCAACCGGTTCATCATTTTCATGTTCATTCTATGGATTCGGAATATCATGTTGTTGTTCCATTGAATTGTGTTTCTTTGATGTAACACAAGGAACAACAACTTGAGAAGAACTACTAGGTATAGTAGGTTCCATTTGGATTTCTTGAATATCCACTCTTCTTAATTCCGAACTCCCACTGAACTCGTCATTCTCAATGAACCGAGCATTACCAGAAATAATCCTCGTACTATGGTTAGGACAGTAAAATCTATACCCTTTCGATTTTTCTGGATAGCCGATGAAATAACCACTAATGGTTCTTGCATCAAGCTTCTTTTCATGTGGATTAACTACTCTTATTTCTGCTTGGCAACCCCAAACATGTAAGTGCCTCAAGCTAGGTTTCCTTCCTGCCCATAGTTCATAAGGAGTCTTAGGAACTGCTTTACTAGGAACCATATTCAACAAATATATTGTTGTTCTTAAGGCATGTGTCCACAAAAAAGAGGTATAGTAGTATAACTCATCATACTTCTAACCATATCCATTAAAGTACGATTTCGTCTCTCAGCAACACCATTTTTTTGTGGCGTCTTAGGCATTGTGTATTGTGCACATATGCCCCGACTCTCTAGAAATTTGGCAAAAGGCCCCGGACATTGTCCATTTTCATCAAATTTTCCATAATATTCACCACCTCTATCTGATCTTATTATCGTAACTTTTCTATCTAATTGCCTTTCCACCTCATTCACGAACACCTCTACGATATTCACTGATTGAGATTTTTCATGCAATAGATAAAGATAGCAGTACCTTGAATAATCATCAATAAAGGTGATAAAATATGTCCCACCGATCCAACTTGGTGCATCAAAAGGACCACAAATATCAGTGTGTATTAATTCAAGAGGTTCACTACTTCTTGTGCCAGGATATTTGGATATGTGTCTAGTTTGCTTGCCTTTAATTCATTCTAGACACACACCCCAGTCAGTAAAATCCAATTGAGGTAAGATTTCATTTTTCACTAGCCTCATTACCCTTTCTTTGGATATATGACATAATCTTTGATGCCACAAGAAACCAGAATCCTCTTTACATATACTACATTTACTGCATGTACCATGTTCAACATTAAATAGGGATTCAGCAAAATCAACATCAAGATTGAAACGAAACAAATCATCCATCAAAGTACCACTACCATAATAATAATTATGTTTGTACAATGAAAAAGTACCATTGCCAATCTTAAAGTTGAAGTTAACTTTGTCTAATTTGGAAACAGAAATTAAGTTTCTAGCACAATCAGGAACGTAAAGACATTTCTCTAAATCTAGACGACATCATGTGTCTAATATTAATCTGTACGTTCCAATTCCTTCAATGTGTGCCTTCATTCTGTTTCCCATATACAAAAATCGATCAGCTCCGCTTATGGGCTGGATCGAAAGGAATCCCTGTGTAATATGTGACACATGAGTAGTAGCACCAGTATCTAACCACCAAGTATTATGAGGTACTTCTATAAGATTTGATTCATAACATACAGAAACAAAATATGTACCTTTCTTTTCAAACCATGCCTTTCTTTTCGGGCAGTCCTTCTTGAAGTGACCATTCTTGTTGCAGAAGTAACACCTTTGCTCCTTTCGAATGTGTCCCTCATTTACTTTCAAAGGATTCTTGCCTTTCCTCTTCTTTTCAAATTTTCCCGGTTTAGCCTTGCTGCTACTGGCACCATCATGCATTGTGAAATGAACAGAGTGACCCTTAATCTTTTTCAGTCTTCCTTCCTCTTGAATGAGCATAGCCTTAATTTCCCGAAGATTCCACTTCTCTTTAATGGTGTTATAATTCACCTGGAATTGGCCAAACTCAATAGGAAGTGAGTTGATGATGAACTGAACAAGAAATGATTCACTCACATCAATACCCATCGCTTTCAGTTTTGCTGCTAAGTTTGACATACATGTCACATGATCATGAATGGGTTACGACCAATCAGATTTCTTGGTCGTCAGCTCGCTCATAAGACTTCCCACAATTGACTTATCAGTAATGTTCGATTGAGAAAGTTCCTTAATTTTCAGCATGAATTCCCTTGCATTATTAGTCTTCGGCATCGATGGTTTGACGTTATCATCCATCGTCATCTTCATTAAATTCAAGCTCAGCCTATTAGACCTTTCCCAGGCATCAAATATTGATTTGTCAACCTCTGTACTAGTCTCAGTAATGGTTGCAGGCACTTCATCGGTAATTATTGCCAGGTCTAAATCCATAACGCTCAGCTGAAACTGGACATGTTCTGACCAATCTGAATAATTTAATCCGTTGAATTTAACAACACCATTCGCCGAAGCAAACATATTCATGGAAGCTGCAAAACATTACATACATCTCACACGTTAATATTTTGAGTTATCTATAAATTAATAATCGTTACTATATACTCTTAAGTTTACATTTGGGTTAAACTTAAAAGTATAAACTTTCAATGATGTTAAACAAAACAATAATGTAATAGACAACTAACTACATTCTAATTGACATGGATGCTATCTTTGGATATACAAACATGTCCATTGAAAGAGTCAGTTAGTCTCCATTAGTATTACTAATTATAAACAATGGTCCACCTTTGGGTGACCTCATAGTTTTATAATTAATAATTAAATCGTTAAAGTTTAGCCTCTTTTATGTTATCTACTAGCATCTCTAAACTTAAACAATTCTTAATGAAAGACTTTAATGTTTGATTAACTTTAAAATAAGATCACTTTGGTGATTAACAAACCTTAAAGTTTTTTTTGAAACGGGTAACCAGAGACTTTCATTAATACCAAATGGTAATCAAACAGGGTGAGGCGTGACCGCCTTGGGTTCCAGATGTATGTTCGGGCCGACCGTAGCAAGCCCGGCGCTCATGGACCCATAATAATAGCCCACTTGAAATCGTGGGCACAAACTCAAGACAACTCCTTACCATCGTCCCAATAGATCGAGACATAAAAGAAATAGTCCTAAAGCAAACAAGGGAAAAAGTGTTCCAAACATAAAACAGATAATCAGAAAACAGGGAAATAATCTTTGTTGAATATGCAGGCTGCCCGGGACCTCCCAGCATTGGTTGCCCCGGGCCTGTAGGTATAGTCTGAAGACGACTCCACCCACCCCTGCTGGGTCGGTTCATTCATGCATCGGAGACACATGTGCCTCCGACTGCTCTGCCCCCTCCGTCTTCTGGTAGGTCTGGTCTGGTGTGTGATGTTGGGGAGGCAAGTCATCCAGCAGCTTCCTCAACTCCTGTAGGCGATCATACAGAGACCCGCTCCTTGTCTTCCTGGTGGGCATCGTACCCTTACCTCGGCTAGGCCCTCCTTTCCCCAGTCCAGCCTGAGGATCTATCTGGATCTTTCTGTTGCCCCTAGGGATCCTTCTCCTTCCCCTCTCGGGTCATTTCATCATCAACGGATCCAGCTCGGGCCAGAGATTCATCAGCAGAGTGGACATTAGCCAGATTATCAGGCTTCGTAAAGCACGGTGGCGGTCCAGAGACTCGGTGCCCTCCCTCTTTCAAGTTTTTGGTTGCCCCTCCTAGGATAACCTTAGCCAGATTATCAAACTTCGAATAGTCTGTGTCGGGTAAATGTTCACCCATAGTGATCTCCTTAGAGCGACTCATCGGGTTCAGGGACAAATCAATCAGAAGGTACGTGATAGACGGGTGGGTCACCGGGGGGTGTATTCCAGACCGTCCCCAGCAGCCTATCCACGTTCATCTGATTTGGGGCCAGTATAGACCGGTCGTACCGAACCTCCTCCCGGCCAATCCCTGGCAGCTGGGTCGTGCATCCCGAAATTCTGTGGGTCAACATTCCACACCTGCGACAGAAATCTACTACCCTTTCATATTGTAAGTCAATTACCGCAGTTGTTGTGGTACCTGGAAATCGGAGACGAAGTCTCCGCTGTAGAGGTCGTTGGAGCTCCATCTGAACCCTTAGCCACAAAAACATGTCCTCCTTACGAGCAAACGGGATTAAGGCCGACGGGACCTGGGTACCAATGCTGGCAGCGATAAGGCCGCGGACGTAGTCGTTTCTGGCATTTCCTGGTATGTTGAGCGCCCGGACCCCGAGCTCCACATGGTGAAAACTAATATCATTGGCCCGAACAAATTGCTTGAGGGGCTCCAGTATGAGGGGATATCCCTTGAAGCTCCAGAGGCCCCTGTGGCGGATGTTTTCCATCGTCTCAGCAGATGGGAAATGGTAGCTTGTGACTTCCGGGGACATGAATTCCACCTGGATGCCCGTCACTTTCCATTTCTGGAGCATCATTGCGCAGACGGTGTTCTGGTTGTGGACCCAGTCTCCTACAACCCTAGCTGCAAGGGAAAACTGATACGTTCCCTTGGTGAAGAGTGGAACCTCCTCCTCCGAGACAACGATCTCATCATCATCGTCCTCCCAGTCCGGAACCGGGGTGATGCGGGTCGGTTGGACCTCCGTTGGCCTGCCAGTCGGCCCTCGTCCGCCGGGACGTCGAGGGTTCGTGTCCGACGGCTGGTCTGTCAGGTGGCTGGATCTGTCCACCTCCGTCGGAGCTGGAGGTTGGGAGAGGGAGAGCCATTCCCGAGGAGTTTCATACGCCACCATGTGGCGTCCGCCCTGGTCCAGGTCGATCGCTGGTGACTCAACACCCCCGGACTCAACCTGGCTCGAACCAGGTTTATCCTTCAGAGCCAGGGGATCTGTCAATTTCCGGGGGTCTGACAGGGAAGGGGCCTGCACCTCAGACAACCCGGGGAGGTCGCCGGCAAGAGATCCTAGCCCGTCAAGTGGACCGTGCTGTTGAGGCGTGTCGGGAACTGGTTGGTTCTGGCCGAGTAGTGTCATTTCTGATGAGAAATAGACGTGTAGCAATAGATCTGAATTTGGCTAGCCGGAAATGGGTGGAGAACAGGTGGTAGAGGACGACGGGGCGGCAAAGAACAGATGAGCACGAGGGGGGCGGACGGCTAGACGGCTGAGAAGGGCGAGGCAACGTCTGCTGTGTTGCCGAGGCGATGGTGGCGCAATGGTCGGGAGCGAGGATGGCGAGAAGGCCGGAGAAGTCGACGGAAGCGACGGTGGCGGTGATTAGACTATGGTGGCTAGGGTAGAAGGGACCCTGGTGACTTGGGTAGACGAATGTATTTTTGCTATCTATTATAGATACATAAAACATAACAAACCTTAAAATTAAGGTCTGATTCATGTGTACTTTAATATTTGGAGTTTAATATAAATATATATAGGTAATGTTTCAAAGTACACATATACACACTTTAATATGTAAATTACATATACATGTACGGAATCAATTATTCCATTAATTCTCATGTTTATACATGTTCAATTACCATAAATGTCAAAGCAACAACACACATGTATATAGCTTCAAAAATAAATTACGGTAGAACCCAAAACAATCACACACACATGTTCACTGTTCATATATATATTACCATAAATACCATATGTATATGATTACAATTCATACATACTTGTTCATGATTCACACGTAAATCACCACTATACCAAGTAACAATCAAATCAACTTATATAGCTTCAAATACATATTACGGTGTAAGTAATAAATAAAAAAATCAGAACCAAATGAACAAACATTCAAGTAAAGTATCAAATGCTTTCGGGAACCCATCTATAATCAATTAGAGAGGGTAATTTTCAGATTATCAGTTAAGGTGAATTAAAGAGTTATTAACCATGCTCTGATACCACTGTAGGAATTTTAAGATCAATTCTATGAACTTTGATGTGGAATTGAAGACGAACGAATAACTCAGTTTAATTCAACCAAATGCAATCTATACTTCTATAAGACGAACGAGAAGAATCAATTAATTATATCACATACCCGGTTCCATGCTTTCCTATTTGCTCTTGAATCTTGAGTGTTTTTCTTCTCTCTCTCCTTTCTCTTTTCTCTTCTCTGTAATGGTTCAGAGAGTGGTTTCTGTAACTTGTTCAATTAGAGAGAGAGAAGGGAATTAAAACCCCCAATAACCAACTCATCCTTTGGGCTCAACCACCATTACATTGGGCTTCCTTAATTGAATGGTTATTTAGTACATGGGCCACTAATTCAGAAATTAATTAACAATTCTCTGTTCATCGCAAGGTTTCATAAGGTTACCGAGAAATAGATTAAAGATGAGCTAGAGGATCAAGGAATCATGAGTATCCTAGACGAGTTCGGGGACATGTTCCAGACGCTGACATAGTTGTCGACAAGGCGAGAGCATGATCACCTTATTCCTTTAGTGTTGGGATCGAAACCTCCGGTGGTACGTCCCTATCGTTACAGCAGGGAACAGAAATATATCATTCAAGCGCTGCTCGAGGAGATGTTGAGTGCCATAATTATTTAGAAAAGCTCTAGTACCTACTCGTTTCCGATACTATTAAAGAAGAAGTGTAAGAACCGCCCCCGGTCGATCCCGGTCGAACCGGTAAATTCTAGCCAAGTTTGACTTTCGGCCGGAAAAGTCAACCGATGACTCCGGACATCATTCAGGACCTTTCCGGGACCCAAAAAGCTTAGCTACAATCGCGGTTAGCTTAGTTGGGTCATTTCCTTCAGTTTGACTGTAATATTGTAACAGTCAACTTTTGGTCAAACTCGGGCTTTTTATCGACTTTTCCGACTAAGTTTTGGACTGCTGGATTTTTATTAAAATAAAGTGGCTCCCACAATGCCACATGGCATTAGAGACTTGGATGAGAAGAAAATGAGTTAAAATGACATTTTACCCCTTCTTAAAGCCTTTAAGTGGATAGAACTTGAAAGGGGCTTTTGGTCATTTAGCCTTTTAGGTCATTTAAGGCAATTGTTGGAGACAATTCAGCCATTTACTCATTGTTGCAGCTGAGTATTGCTAGAAGGAGAGAAAGGGAGAAGCTACTTGGCTTGAGCAAGAAGAAAGAGAGAAAAGGGAGGGTTTTTGGCTCATCTCTTCACCATTTCTCCTCCTAAAGCTTGCTAGCTTCATCATCTCCTCATCCTAAAGGTATGGATGCTCTTAACTTCTCATTCCATCCACTTTCTAGTTTGAGTTTTTGTGGGTTTTGGCTTGAACTTGAAGAACTAGCTTCCTTGGTTGTTGATTGGAGAAGAATTAGTGAAGTTAGGTTGTTTTGATTGTGTTGGTTGAAGTTTTGATGAAACCCATTGAGGGTGTTGAGGTTTGGAGGTTTTTAGTGGTTATTTTGGAGTTGGGAGAAGCTAGAAATGGAGGTTTTGGTCTGATTTTCGTGGAATCCGAGTTGGGGAAGAAAGGGGAAGGCTATGGACTGGTTCAGTACGGAATGGGACCCGGAACGGGCCATGTGCCGGCACGGCAGGCGGCACGGAACGGGCCAGGTACGGGCACGGTACGCGGCGCGGAACGGTCCTGACTCCGGCACGGTACCTCACACGGTCCGTGTCTGATACCGGGCCGATCTGTGACGCGGTCCGTGTCTGGTTCCGCCACGGTCCGTGACACGTTCCGGATCGGATTCCGGGCCGGACGGTGATACGGGACGGGCCATATTCTGGGCCTGAGCTCCATAACCAAAACCCTTCCTTTTTTAGTCTAATTCGATTCCAAGCTCATTCCTTTGGCTCTATTTCTGTTCTGTAATTTAAGTTGAGGAATGCTCCGTTGAGTTACTAATTTTGGTATTGTTGTGATCCAAGACCGTGAGACTGAGCTCGAAGGAAGACGAGGACTTGGACCCGTGAGGAGACGAAGAGGACATTAGTTCGTACGTCGGAAGCAAGGAGTTTTGTTAGAGGAAGACCTTGAGGTAGGGAAAGTACTAACTCCTCGTTTAATTTAAAGAAAGCTTAGTATGCCTATAGGATAATAATAATCGGAAAGGTCCTAGTATGCATATAGGAACCACTAGAATAATCGTCTTTCAATTACTAATGACCGGACGTGTCAAGTATGCATGCCTAGGATGTGAATAACTAGTTTAACTCGCTTTCAATACTTGGGAATTGTCGTGCTGGTAGATGGTCGTGATGAGCCTTAGGATTGTTTGTGTTTGCCTCACATGTCGTGTTTGCCTAATCTTTAGGATAAGATAAGAGTCTAATTCAACTAGACGATCCGAATGTTTGAATTATGAATGCTTGAATGATTATTTGATCGAACGCTTGGATGAATGACTGTATGAATGGTTGAGTGCAATTGATTGTGCTAAATGGTACATGATCGGGTGAATGATAGACCGATGGAATGCGATTGGTAAGTATATCGGTAAATGTAAAGTTATATTGATTCTTGTGGTGTGTATCGTTAGAATTGTGAATTGTTAAGCTTTGGTTGTTCCATGATTGTTTAGTATGTTAATCTCTTGTGGGTCTTTAAGTTGGGTTGTATACCGGTATGGCACCCACGCTGCGGTGTGGGGTAGTGCCTGTAAGGTACCTACACCGAGGGGAATACCGGTGTGGGGTAGTACCTAAGCCGATGACTTGTGATCCGGTATGGTACCTACACCGAAGGGAATACCGGTGTGGGGTAGTATCATAGCCAGTGGAGTGTTTGTTAGTCTTAGTGCCCGTAGTTCAATCCTAAATGTCCGAATGTATATATCATCGTTAGCAATAAAATTAAAGCGGCTTTATATTACTTATGTGTTGGAGTAATATATCGATGTGTGCTCTGATCTATGCCCACCATGCGAATAGAACCATAGATCGAGATAGATCACACTCGATGGGTCCCTAGTCAACAAAGCTTCACTAGAAGCGACTAGTATGAAAGATGGCTCTTTATGGCTTACGTTCTATTAGTCATTGGAATGGGATTCCGGAGTCTGATCATAGATATCATGTGGGACATGATATTGGACGACCCGCCCTGAATATGTGCCATAGATTAAGTCATGAACATATTCAGTGTTGTAGCTTGTTATGTATCCTTAGACCAAGGAGTCTTTGTGATCGTTATGTAGTCAACAACTGAGTTTGACCTGAGCCTAACGTTGTCCGTAACAGGGCTTCCATAACGGCCAGGATTGGCTTGGGGACGGGCTACATGAGTGACACGAAAGACGGCTAAGGGATTTATCCCTCGTACTAAGGTATGGGAAAGATATCGGTTCTCGGCCGCTTGATCGAGAGTGACTGGAAGAATAGCATGGCCATGCACATGATAATGGGTATCAAATCTTCAGTCATCTCACATATCAAGGAACGGTGATTGAGAATAATAACGATGACGGCTCTATGCCTTATCTCAATCAGGATATCGGAGATAAAAGGATAATGACAGGGACGACGGAAAGGTTAGAATCGACAGGGTCGATTCGTTATGTAGTGTCAGGCAATACTAAAGTCTCGTTAGTTGCCACTTAAATAGGATCAAGTAAAATGGGATTTTACGTTGATCTATTGACATGCATAAACCTAAGGGTCACACCAGAGGATGAAACTCATTGACACATTTATGGAGAATGGCCAAAAGGGAGTTGTCTCGGAACATGACCAAAACTGGGTTTTGGGTCATGTGCCCGTAAGTGAATAGGACTTTACGGATTGAGACAAGGCTTGGAGTCTTGGGATCGATCGCGTCGGATAATGTTGGACATTTCCGGTATGGAAGGCATGGAGGCGATGAGCGAATCACGGGACCTCGTTGGAAATGGCCACAGGCCATGTTCCAAGAGGCCCATGAAAGGCCCATGCAACCAAGGCCCATGGAACTAATTAATCAAGTCTTGATTAATTAGTACTAAGTAAGCAAGACAAGGATTAAGGTGTTGGTGATTCACCACCTAACCCAATCTTGTCTTGCCATACTTTGTCCTATTTACACCTTACTTGACACCATACTTGTCCCATGCCTTTAGTTGGACAAGTATGGGTTTTGTTATGTTTAAGTCATCTTTTTTCAACATAACAAAGACAAGACAAGAATAGGAAACACATTTTCTCTCCCTCTTCCATGGCCATTTCGGGTTTGGCTAGTTTCCTCCTCCATTTTTGTGTTCTTGAGTCCTCAAAGAGAAGAACTACGTGGCTTTGATTCCCATGTGGATACGTAGGCGTCTTGGAGACTCAAGCCAATCATTCGTTAACCGGTGTTCTTGTTTTGGTAAGAGATAGTGCTGAATTTTTCTCTTGTGAATCCATTCTTTGTTAGTTGTTTCATGGTTTTAATCGTCTCTTGGTTTTTATTGATTTTCCGCTGCGAGTTGGTTCATCTCCAACCCTACCTCGAGACCCAACAGTGTTTACCCTGCGGGGATGATTATTCGTGGTTAGGCATGATACCTACACCGAAGGGAATACCGGTGTGGGGTAGTATCATAGCCGAGAGATTGTTCGCCCTACGGGGAAGATTATGGTTACTTATGGCTTCACCCGAGTGTATGCGTTCTGCGGGAGCATTCTCGGAGATTTATTCTGTTTTGTCCCGATGATCTATGGTCCTTTGGGGACGCTTCCGGAAATCCCGATGTTATGTGTCCTTTGAGGGATACTCCCGGTAGTCTGATGTATGTGCCTCCTCTGGACCGAGGGAAAATCCGACATGACACAGGGAATATTGTGGATCGGAGTGTGGTGACTTCATGTTCCACTGTGGCATTTAAACGTTCTATCTTTAACTGTTTGTCAAGAAGTATATCCCTTCCCTTACTTTCTAGAATTATTGCTATCTTCTTAAAGCATTAAAGACCATTTTTGTTCCCTTATTTCAGCACCTTCTTGGTTCTTCCTATTATTGAAACTCGAACGAAATTGTGAATTTCTAATTGCTAAGCTTAAAGGTTGCCTTTCGTTATTTATTTTCCCTACTGAGTGAAAGCTCACCCTTGTTTGTTCATTTACTGTTTGTAACAGGCTTGCTTGATGAGTAGTGCACTTGAGGCTCGGGAGCTTCTGTGGGTCCGGGTGCTTTTATCATTAGATACGTTTATGGTCATAGTTTTATTATGAACCTTATGTTGAAAGGATTTATTGTGGAACTTATTTACTGAGATTTGTCGTGTTTGAACTAAACTTGGAGATTTATATTTATCTGCTTCATCTTTATTGTTATGTTTCTTTATTGTTCTTAAGTCACGTCTCGGGTCCGGTCAGTACCGGATTTGGGCGTGACAAGAAGAATAGCGGTAGCTGGCATTTCTACGTCAACTACAAGGCCCTCAACGAGATCACCATCAAGGATCGATTTTTGATACCTACCTTGCACAAACTCCTAGAAGAGTTGGCTGGAATTCAATGGTTTTCTAGAATCGACTTACGAGTCTGGTAACGTCAGATCAGAATAGGAGAAGGAGAAGAGCACAAAACGGCCTTCCAGACGCATGAGGGGCACTACGAGTTCAAAGTAATTCCCTTCAACCTTACCAATGCGCCAGTGAGCTTTCAGAGCTTGATGAACTGCGTCTTCAAGGATTATATCCAGCGATTAGTCTTAGTCTTCTCCAACGACATCCTGATTTACAACAAAGACACGGCCACCCACATTCAACACCTGCAACTAGTGTTTCAAAAGATCATAGTGCATCAATTGTTCGCCAAGAAGTCCAAATATTCCTTCGGAGTGAGGAGGGTTGAGTACTTGGGGCACTTCATCTCTGGCGAGGAAGTGTCAACAGACCCGAGAAAGGTCCAAGCCTTGGCCTATACCTGAAAACGTAAGGGAAGTGAGGGGGTTCCTAGGGTGGTCAGGCTTCTACAGGCGCTTCGTGTGCGACTATGGGAGGATTGCAAGACCATTAACGAACTTGCTGAGGAAGGATAAGTTGTTCGAGTGGTCGGGTAGAGAGGAACAAAGCTTTTTAGAGCATAAGGAGGCCTTATGTTCAACACCAGTATTAGCATTGTCGGACTTTAAGAAGACCTTCATGGTCGAGACGGATGCTTCTGATACCGGAGTTGGGGCAGTATTGATGCAGTAAGGAGGAAAAAAAGGCTCTTGAGGTCCTATAAAGAGAAGAGCATGAAATTGGAGTAACCTGTTTTTGGCATAATCATAGAGTGCAAGAAGGTTGAGAGTGGAGATCCTTGAAGTTTGAAAGAGGAGGACCAATTTGGGCAAGAATATTGTGAGGAGAGAGTGTAAGAATAGAAAATTAAAGCTTCAATTCATCCATTGTAATCCTACATTGGTATTTATTTCTAGGGGTTACTCCGTGTCCTAATCCCTACCTTTCGTTTATTACTAAATCATAACCCAAGCAAACGTAAATTGTCATGTAGCAACACTGTCCGCAACTTTGGCATTTTCCGTCCAAAAATTTAACAGTCGTTTAGTGAGTAATAGGAAAAGTTGATAGTTCAGAGTAATGACTTGAAAATAAACGAAAGGTTTACGTTATGATTTGAGAATAAACAAAAAGTTGACGTTTTTATTCTAGGAAAGTTTTAGAGCACGTGACAAGCATGTGACTGGTATTTCATGGTGTTAGTCACACTTAACAGATTTTGATACATTTTGACAATTAATTATGATTTGATGTTTGACCTTAGTACAATGAGGTGACATGAAGTTTCCTCTTATTTCTACAACTCTTCAGTATAATGATTGTTCGTTGTTGTTTTTCTCTCATATTTTTCTTCCTCTTTCTCCATGAGTAACTAAAACTCCACAATTTAGGGTTATGGGGATTAGAAGTTTGAATTGTCATGTATTGAATGCATAATGTTGTGAATGATGACTACAATCGTCATATAATAATCATGATTGCATCAACTATCATTAACATTGTACTGTACTGCATGTGAAGATGCTTGTCTTGCAAAACGTTTATGAAAATTGCCACTGTTGCACAACGTTGTGATCATTGTTGGCCCCGACCACACCGAATTAGGCATGTCATATGCACATGTAATGAGATGTGACCGCTTTGAACATCAACGTCGGGCCGTCATGATCACTATATTTATATTGCGCTTGCCATGCCACCGGTCACTTTTTCCCTCTAATGCATAAAGTCGATGCTTCCCAATATGTCGGGGAAGCCACGATGCTCGACTACCTTCAACAGTCCACTCATATCCTATTCGTTCAAACATATTAGATATTATTGAATAAAAATCTTGATGTCACGTTTGTAGAATCCCTTTACACACTCCAATACAGTCTTTCGTCATTTACAATTTCATCAACAGAGTTGTCGCATGCTAGCATTTGAATAATTGTAGATCATTTCTAGTATGAAGAAAGTTTTAACTTTGAGTGTATTCATGACGTGTAAAAAAAATCTACCTGCTACCAAAAGTATGAGTCACACGCGGGGAATTTATGCCAAAAAACGGTTGCCAGTCATCGATAACTCTATAAAATAGTCGGCCATGAGACATGTGCCTCCTTCACGCCCTCTGGGGTGGATTGTTATCAGCACTGTGAAAAACTACAATTTGTTCCACATTGTTTGAGTTCTTATGTCAATTGATCATCCAAATACTAAGCTATCTCGATGGCATCCATGTTATTTTGAATGAAATTGAAATCCATTAGTTCGCTTATATAGATTAAAGAAAATAAATGTTCAGGAGAATTGATCCATAATTGGTAGTTACCGTCAGCGATTTCAACACATTGAAATTGCCAGGCGCTTATATTGCCCAATTGAAGGACGATTTAGCCAACAGACTCTTCTTTGATTCAGATCATTGGGCAATGTAGATGCTCTATGAGTCCCACGTTACAAAATTTTCGATTATAATAAATGTAAGAGACGAGAAATGAAACATGCAAAACAAAAGAAACAAGTTCCTTTATTAGCTTCTTTGTCCAAATACATGTAGCCATCGAGGGAAGCAAACAAAAATATATGGGCAAGTATTTAACTTAAAACAGAATGAATAGAAAGGAGATAAGGTATTGACTACATTTCCATTACAAGTCTACATTATACATAAAAAAACAAAACAAAAAACTAACAAACTATCTTTCTCACCCCTGGTGCATCTGAAACACCCGCAAAGCTATAAGAACTTTCGACCTCTTTTCTGGAATCACCCGTTCTCATCCGAGGAACACATGTCACTACTCCATGTGTCCCATAATTGTGCATAGAGTAACCTCCTTCAATATACTTGCCTCAACATAGATGCGCAAGGGATTCAGGCCACCCTCTTTGGATCACGAGCCGAAGCAATATGGTCCTACATGGCAGTCACAATGAAAGAGGCATGCATCAGGACTCAAAGCCAGAAACTGAAATATCTTATTAACTAAAAGCGCAGAAAGATGACAATCTGTATAGGCCACTCATTAAAGACTAAGTAAATAATTTCAAGTGCATTTGAAACACCTGTTAAGACCAGTTTTGCATTAGCAAGCATGAGTAATTGGAAAAAGCACTTTGCACAGCTTGGAAAATACTCTTACATTCTTTCTAAGTGACAGACTGCCTACTCAACTAACGATTTTGAATATATTTGTTACTTTAAACGAGAACGAGTATTAACATTTAGGTCAAACTTACGGAGATGAAGTCAAATGCCTTCGTATCCTCTTTCTTCAAATTGTTCATCCCTGCACCAGGGACTTGAGTCACAACATTTGGTTGGAAAATATCAGGAAGAGCTGAGGAATATCCTCCATTAGTTCCAGAGACATGACTGATTCCCACATTTTGATTGTTTAGATTCCCCAGCTGCTGGAAGTTAGACATCGTTGCTAGTAATTGCTGCTGAGCCAAGAAATTTCCCATACTGCTGTAATTTATCGGTTGAGTGGGAAATACTGGAGTGTACATAAGCCCAGGAGGAGCATTATAAGGTAAAGTACCCGTAGGAAACATAACATTTCCATTACTTCCAGCCACCTGAGAACCAGGAATGCCGTTCATACCATTGTCAGAAACCAGGTGATTGGGATCAGTACTTGAAGGTGCAAAGATGGTGTCAGATAGTGCCCCAGAAGAAATTCCTTTCTGTGTAATCTTTGAGGCATCTTCATTAACAGACAAATTACCCATTAAGTCATTCAGATCTTGTTTACGAGTGTCATGGTCCTGGAGAAGAGTAGAATTAGACCCGAGCATATCCAATAGCTCAGGTCCACTTTTATTTATAGCCATGTGATTTTTGTCCACACCCTGTTTGTCAACACTCATTCCAGCAAAGATATCATCTGCTTGATCCCCATTGGGAGGAAGAAATGAAACATCTGCAAAGGGATCATCATTTTTCTGCTCATCGATGCCTACACTAGTACCAAGACCATCTCCAAACAAATCATCAATTAGAGGCGTTGTAGGTGTTTTTAGATTAGCAATGTTTTGATCGGTCTGCCTCTCCATGTATAAATCTTCCCCACTGTAATCATCTGGACCATCAGTGTCTATTAGATCGGGTAACTGAACAGTAGTACTACTGACATTAACAGGCTTTTCTTGAGTGTTCATCGAGCTATTACCCTGTTCTGTACCCAGAAGGCTTAAAACCTATCCACCAAAGCCCAATTAGAAGAGAATTTTTAACCAAGTGGTATAACCACCATAGATAGGTATCATACACCATCAAAATACATCACTTCAAAACTCAACATAAATAATATAATACGGCATACAAAAGAAGAGTTTGTTACAAGTACATTTTAATCCCAGAACTATCTCGTTTGATCCAATTTGGTCCACGAACTTTGTTTAGATCCAATTTGACCTAAAAATCCCCAAACCTAATCCAATTAGGTTAACTTCTACGCTAGTCAATGTTGACATGACAAAGTCAAAGTTAATGTGGAAAAATCTCACAATTTAAAATAGTTACTCACATGTCATGTCAGCGCTGACTTTGTCAAGCAACATGACTTTATAACGTTGCCATTGAGTAACAGAGAAGTTAAATTAATTCGCACATCGTCCTAAACTGGATCAATTTTGAGGATCTTTTGGTCAAATCTCAAATCGGATAAAAACAAAGATGAGGGACCAAAACGGAACAAACAAGAAATGCATGAATTAAATAAGACTTTTTTCCCAAAATAGTAATAACTTGCCTCCAGATTTCTCACCATAGTTTCCTTTCAAATAAAACAATTTGATACTGAGGTACAACAATGGGAATGATACTCAAGAAAGAAGCTTATTATAGTTCAGGTGCTTTTTATTATAGTCAAATTGTAAGTTCAAGAAGTTCCTCCTAAAAAAAATTACTGCAATGAAGTCATTCCTGAGAAAGATGAATATATGTTAAAACCTATGACCCTCAGCCATAACCATATTGCACTTTCCTACATCATAGAATTTATAATACACCATAACTTGCTATGATTAAGTTACTGCTAACCCGGGATGCAAGGCAAGGATGAACCAGTTTGGTTAAGAGCATAACAAATACAAAAGTCAAATCAT
Source organism: Erodium maritimum (assembly GCA_963921825.1). Classification (NCBI taxonomy): domain Eukaryota; kingdom Viridiplantae; phylum Streptophyta; class Magnoliopsida; order Geraniales; family Geraniaceae; genus Erodium; species Erodium maritimum. Next base: position 35,832,834 of record OY997589.1, read on the forward strand.
ACCATCAAATATACAAGGAATATGGTACTTATCATTCCTTTTGAATAATAATGCGAAAAATAGCATAGAAGGAAGAACCTGCAGTTGCACAAATCAGTATATGTAGAAGAAAGGTACCTTGTTAGCCTTTTCCCTCAAAGAAGCTTGGGGAGACTCTGAACACCTCACCAGCTCATCTATGTTTTCACTAAAGTAAGTTGCAACAATTGAAAAATGTTCATGATCTTTTTTTCTCAAAATTGACTCAAGAACACAGGCAGCTTTCATCCGAACCTGAAAGACAATATTTCCCATAAAAAATGAAGAAAGACTACTAATATGCACATAACAACAGAATATAGAGGGTGATTATTGTGACGTTGAGATGAAGTACATTGATTAAAATTTAAAAACCAGTGCATGTAGTTTTAGAGAGTAAAACATGCCTGCCACATTGGAGACTGGAGCTTTGATTCGAGTGCAAGACTTAATGCCACTGCATCTAACTTAGCAGCTTCCACAAGAAAAATCTGAATGGCATCTCGAGTTGGTTGCAAGCGTACACCACCAGATGTTACAATTGTCTCCAACAATCTCTCTTCGCGAGTCTTGTTCTTGGTCTCTGTGTAACTTGCACTGGTACCCCCATTTGTTGTTTCAGTCTTATTTGTTCTTGAATCCTGGTTCCAAGGTACATTGGCAACATTCTTGGAGCTTCCATAAGTACCTTGATTTTCATTAGCATGTTCATATCTATCTTGGTACTCAGTTTCCATGGTCAATGACCGTCGAAGATGTGGACTCTTGTAACTTCCATTATCATTCTTTTTTACAGAATTGCCCTGTGTAAAGCTACTAAGTCCGTTCTTGATAGATGCACTAAGAAATGACTTCTTATCTTCTGATGGCATTTCGTAAGTTGTACTCCCAAAGCCTTGAATTCGTTTGTTGATATCTTCTGCAGGAGCTTGCTTGCTATCCTCATCAGAAAAAATTGTGGAGATGGTCTCCTGAGCAGTGTCCCGCACAGCCTTGTTAAGGGCATCCCCCTTGAGGGGATCCAACTTCCCCTTGTAATGAAATAACTGCCGTACAGCCACCGAATGTCGTTGCATTTCCCTCCTGAACTCCACGCCAGACTTTCCTACTGCATACTTCACCAGTCTTAGAGCCTGCACAAAGTCTGAGAATATGACTATGAACAAGCCAAAGCATCAACAATTTCAAGACTCAAAAACATAGGCTTTTATAATATTCTGAAAAGCATTAGTCTTTTACAGTCTCACAAGGTATCATTATTGTATCCAATAAAAATGTGAAGATATCAAAAACCCAATTGGTTTTATTCACTCAACTTCGGACTATTCTTCAAAATAATTGAACTTTGGCAATAGAGAATTTACTACACACATTGCTGGGATTTTATGACATGTGTGTTTTGGTTTTGACAATCTGACTGCATCAAAAACACACATAAATAGGTGTAAGGATTTTCTTGAGAAAACGCATAAATGCAAATTTGGATGTAACGTCAAAGGACATTTGATCAAAACATAATTAATTACAATGCCAGCATCCCAGAAAGCAATCAATACCTTCTGTTTAACAATGGGGCTCTTATGCTCAAGCCGCTTCAGTATAAACTCAGAGACCTCCTTCACGATACTAATATGTGAAGATCGCAACAGCTCACAAACCTCTTCTAATTTGTAAACAGGTGCGACTTTGTCTTCGTCCGAGGTCACCGCATCGATCATCCGCGACCGCCAATACGATTCCACCGCTCTTCTGCTCGAATCCATGTCTTAGATTCTTCTCGAAAAACAACCAGAACCTTTGATTTCAAGCTTCGAACTAATTCAATTCAATCCAAAGACAAGCCCTAGAACTGAAATGGACCCAATTTGATAAGTAAAACAACTCGGATCGATCCAAAAAGAAAAAAGGAGACACGGAAACTGGATATCAACAGATAGATTGATCCGCCCAAGAAAGAAAATCAATCAGGAGGGTAAGGAAAGAAATTTTGCTGATCTTATAAAAACAGGAAATTAACACTTAGAAAATTTGGTTTTCGAGATTGAGCAGCTCAGATAAGGGTTTTCAGAACGAGGAAATTGCGTAGAGAGAGGGATTGATGAGAGACTATGAAGAAGAAGAAGAAGAAGAAGGGAAGGGACAATTTTGGGAAGCAAACAATCACCTGTTGCGTGGGTGGAGTCACCGACAGGTGTGTGGTTACCCCTCTGAAGGTTCAGGTTACGCGTAGCGCGCACGATAGCAGTCACCTTGGAGCGATCGGGGTCTGATCTGAAAGTTAGATTTGACCGGTCCGGATCTGCAAGTCCACTGTCAATGGTGACGGACATAGGTAGTTATGCATTTAATTCTATACCATCTGTCCATACAACTGGGGGCCCATTAAACGGTTGAGTCCAGACCAAGTTGAGGCCCATATGGCAAAAGCCCTCATTGATCAATAACACTAACAAAAGCCTCATTCAGAGTTATTAATATTTCGAAAGAATTGTCTTGCTATTTTTTTAAAGAAAAAACTCTGAAAACTAACTATAATCCATTTGTATTTTTTAAAAGACTGATGGTAGATTTATTAGTCGATCAATTTGATAGTGTAGACTTGAGGTAATTACACAAACTAACATTTTCCGTTAGAAATGACGGAAAACGTTAGGAAAAACTCTAAGAACTAACTGTCGTTCGTCTGTTGAACTCAAAAAATAACTGTAGACTTGTTAGTTTTTTGAGTTTTTCCTAACGTTTTCTGTCATTTCTAACGGAAAAATGTTAGATTATCTTACGTCTACAGTGTCAAATTGATTGACTAATAAGTCAACAGTCAGTTTTTGAATGGTACAAGTAGATGATAGTTATTTCACGATGTTATCATTTTTTTAATCCCAAAAATAAAAAGGCTTAACCTCAAGTTTTATACATGAAAGATAACTCGTACTTGCGAGGGAAAATGGTTCTATGTGCAGTTGGTCCTAACCGACCTCACTACCAATGGTGTCCCTCCTTTTTCGGTGATTCTGCTCGGCCCTCCCTCTATCATGTATCTCGTGTAACAGCCACATCACTTTCTCCGCCCACCCATTGATCTCTTCTGGCTTCCCAAACAGGTCTCGCCCACGGTACTAAGGATCGAGGAATCCACCAAATCCCCAACCTGCGACAACGTCTTGGTCTCCCCCTGGTTGTCGTCGTTGTCGCCACCTCTACACCAGCTATTGTCTGACTTCTCGCAACTGCATCAACCATCCCTAGAACCCCAGTCCAGATCGCCTCGATCCCGTCCTTCCATCGATTCTCTACATGCGTCTAACCCTCAGTCTTTACCCCCCCCCCCCCCATCTTCTTTTCATTTCCAAAACTATGCAACAGAGGCTGGTGGACACAATTGTTTTACTTCGAAATTTGTGCTTTCAAGGGGGTATATGGGCCCCGACCGATGATTACCGTGGTGGCCTTGCTTTATTTTGGGACCAAAGCTACTAGTTACATAGTATGACAAGGACGAGGATCGCAGTGTGAGGATGCCAAGATTATGGGAAAAGAGAAATTCAGGTTCAAAGGAGTGTATGGGGAAGCAAGCCGAGAGGATCGCCACCACTTGGTCCATGCTACGGAGGCTTGCTCAGCGCAATACGGATCAGTGGATTCTTATGAGGGATTCTTACACAAATTGAGACCTAGGGAGGTAATCGATATTCATCTCGTCTTAAACTGAGTTCCATGATGTGCTAGAGGATATAGAGTTTGTTGATATTCCGATGTCTGGCCATCCTTTTGCCTGGTTTTAAGGTCGACAAGTTGGTCAACCGGTGGAATCCCGCTTGGACCGAGCCTTGGTTTCAGGCACCATGCACCGGGATGTCCCTTTGACTTTTCATAACATGGGTACGACCAATTATGATCGTTACCTGATCATATTGACCTTGGAGGTGACATGACGAACAACAAGGGCTCACCCATTTAGGTTTGAGTCTGTGTGGACCTAGGAACCTGAGTGCAGACATATAGATCAAAAGACCTAAAATGGGTCAAGATTGGACATTGTAGGAGTGTGTATAGCTCAATTGGGCATCATTCTGGAACCCTGAGGTAAAAATTTGTACAAGGCCCTTCTGTGGTAAAACAGATGGTGTCAACGATAAATAGCTCTACTAAATGGTCACACAGATAGATAAATACGGGAATGCTATTTAGATAGAGTATGAAGGGGATTTGTCTCGTAGTGCGGCCCTTTGTAGGCAGCGAGCGAAGCACCACTGGCTAACAGTCGAGTAGGGTCAATAGATCACCTAGGATAAAGGGATGGATGAGATGTTCCAGCGGTACTTCACCCATTTATTCACCACCTCCCACTCGGACTTATAGAGCATGGGCCTAATTCTGACATCGGTTATCACAAAGTCCCAAAATAGAGCCCTCTTTGTGCATGTTACGAGGTTGGAAGTCATTAGACCGTTTTTATCAATTCTACTAACCTAACCTAGAACCCACCATTACCACTTTCATACAACATATCCTCGTAAGAGGCCCTCTGGAAAAAGTTCTAAACCATTCTACCTTAGTCCTTCTTCCCAAGAAGTCGAGTCTGAAGTTGGTCATAGACCTTAGGCCTATTACGCTTTGTAATGTGGTTTCCGTAATCTTTCGAAGCTATTGGTTAATCGATTGAATAATTTTCTTCCAGCATTCATATCCCCACCCAAGTTGCTTTCGTCGTAGGGAAATCCATCTAGGACAGTACCTTCATCTCGTTCGAGGTCATCTATTACTAGATATGGAAAAAAACTAATCGTGTCGGTTACCCGAAATTTTGACCTTATCGAATTATGGCCAGATTGAGTAATGTTTGGAACAGGTCGGATTATGGGTTGCTTTCCGGGTATTGGGTCATATATGTTTTGGCTCGGGTTGGGTACGGATACCCATGTTGTACCCATTATATATAATATATATATAGGTATATTTGAAAGGGGTAATTCAACCTCAGCACTCTACATCTTTTATATTTCATTTAGAGTGTCTTAAATCTCTTCTTTTTTTGTCAGCTCAATACCCTAAACTTCCATTAATTTATTTAGAGTACCCTAAATTATTTTTATGTCACCTCAATACCCTAACCTTTAATAATTCCATTTTAGTACCCACTGTTAACTTTTCATATGATTTTCCATCTAAAATAGATAAAATGACCATAATACTCTTCACTAACAACCAAATTTAGGATAAAGTTAATTGTGGGTACTAATATGGAATTAATGAAAGTTTAGGGTATTGAGATGACACAAAAAAGATTTAGGGTACTCTAAATAAATTAAATAAATTTTAGGGTATTAAAATGATACAAAAATATTTAGGGTATTCTAAATAAAATATAAAAAAATTTAAGGTATTAAGATGGAATTATCCTTATTTAAAATGACAAGGTTACTCCTAAATATTCTCGAAATAACCCCCTTATTCTACTCTAACCTATCCCGCCTCCATCGTGTACCCTTTTCTCGCCATCGACGTCATGGTCGTTGCTGGTGATGATTTCCCCTTTCTCCCCTTATTTTCCTTTTCTTCCTTCCCCCTCCCATCCTTCTTCTAATGCCATCCCTTCCTTCTTACAGCTTGCTCCATCTCACCAAGTCCTCGTCGTGTTGTTTCTTCTCGTCTTTCGGTGGTCGGGCCTCTTGCATTGCTCCTCTGGCCTTTCGACTTTACTGTCCTTTTTTGGACGGAGTTCTCGTCAAGTTTCCAGAGAACTAGATATGGATTTTTTCTTCAAATCTGCTTCCTTTGGGGCCCCAGATCTCAGGCTTCACTGGTGCCCCTTTTCGGAGTTGCGTTTGTGGGCTTCTATCAGGGAAGTTCGTACTGAATCTGTCGGAACTTCTCATTGATCCATTCCTTCTCCTACTTGCTGTTTGGACGGGAAGATCTAGAGCTTTGGTCCTGCAAGTCGGAGTTGTGGTGATGTTTGGAGTTGTGACTCCGTCTCCACCTCGGGGTGGGCCAGGTATTCAGGGTGCTTTTGGTGGCCGTCCTTTGCCACCAGTCCGGACTACGATCTACGGGATCTATTGTTTCTCAACTGGTCCTTTGGAGCTGTTTGGCTTTTGAGTTTGGGTGTGGTGGTTCGGTCCCGAATCGGTTATGGTTGCAGTCCGAAGAGGGTTGTCTGTTACCCTATGTATGGCTGGCGTTAGTGTGCTCTGGGCGGATCGATGTCTTACAATCACTTTGGAGGTCCCGTGGTTTGGTCGTGGCAGGTATTACTCGGGTGTCTCCGATCGATTTGGGGCTTTCCTGTCCGCGGGTGTCACGCCCCAAATCCGGTTTTGACCGGACTCGAGACGTGACCTGAGTTAAAATAAAATAGAAAGCAAAAACAATTGATAAAACTCTAAAACCTTATAAAAACTCCATCAAATCGATGTACAATCAAATAGTTCAAAATCCTCGTGAGTCACAGCTCAACGTAAATAGTAAGATAAAGTATGTTCAATATGCAAGACCAACATAACTCTACTAAAATATCCCAAGAAGTCCAAAAGCTCCCAAGCCTCGAACTCCTTAGACATCAGGTACGCCTGTAAAACAATCAGAAACCACAGGGGGTGAGCTTACGCTCAGTAGGAAAAACCTTAATAACTCAACCCTTAGATCAATAGTAAACTGTTTACAAGGGTAACTCGAACAATAAATTAATACGATTAACAAGGAGATAATAAAGAATCAGAAACGATTATAATAACACAATAGCCTTAAGGTAACCGTAATGTAAAGAAATTTATAATAAATACTGTAAAGGATCAATAAGAGTAACATGAGAGAAATCAATATCTTGCCAACCACTTGCTTTCTCAAGCCTCCAATCCATGGATAGATTCTGGGATCACCTCGGTTCCCATATTCCGATCCACCAGAGTATACATATCATATCAGATTTTCCCTCGGTCCAAAGGAGGTACATGCATCGGGGCACCGAAGACAATTCGGATATGCCTCCAAAGGACCATATATCATAGGGAACCAAGTAGTGCTCCCGTAGGACACACCCACTTGGGTGAAACCTCAGTAACCATCTCTCATGAAGTAATTCCACTCAACATCCCGTAGGATCTGCCGAGCCCTTAGGCCCCTCACATCACTCAATATCCCGTAGGATCTGCCGAGCCATAGGCTCCTCAAATCACTCAATATATCCTGCAGGATCTGCCGAGCCATGGGCTCCTCACATCACTCAATATATCCCGCAGGATCTGCCGAGCCATAGGCTCCTCACATCACTCCCTGTATCTGTCCAACTCCAACCACCACAACGGCACCGGATTACCCCCCCCCCCCCCCCCCGGGTGTAGTACCGAACCAAGCAAACAACCAGAAAAACAAACAAACGAGCATACATTTCAAGAATAAGAATAAGGGGAACAAGCATTATCATTCAAGAATGAGAATAAGGGAAACATACAATAACACGTCCATCAACCAACATTCATCGAATCACACTTTCACCACAATACACCCAAGACATTCACTTAATCCTCAATCTTAGAAGTACACACGTTCATCAATACACACCACACAGGATTCATACCCACAATTACCCTTACCGTCATACTTACCTGTCACGAACCATCGGTACATCGATCACCTGATTGTACCCCTTGGCACAACCAGTCATACTCGATCATCCGTTCAACCAACAATTATATCAACACAAACACTCCATCAACCAAGTACGCAGTCAACCAATCAACCATCATGTGAACGATCAATTAAGTATTCAATCATACAAGCTAATCTAGTTTCATTAGACTCTTATGTTAACCTAATAGCTAGCAACCAAGCATGTGAACCTAGCACACAACTAATCCGAGAGCTCTTCACAGCCTCTCTACCAGTAAATCAATTTCCCAAGTATTGAAAGCAAACTTCACTAATCGTCCTCATCCTAAGCATGCATACTAGACTCATCCAATTATTAGTAATTGAAATACGATTATTCTAGTTATTCGCATCCTATAGGCAATTCTAAGACCTTTCCGATTTTATTATCCTAATCATGCATACTAAGCGTTAATTAAGAAATTAAGATTTTCCCTACCTCGTGGTCTTCCTCTAATAAAACTCTGATGAAACGCTCGAGTGGTCACAACTCCGTTCTTCACACGGGTTCCGGCGTGATCTTCGTTCTTCTAGCTCGGGTCCAAGCCCTTGCGCTCGGGCAAAGTCCCGTCTAGGTTTGACAAAGAAAAAGTCCAATCAAAACCCGGAAAAGTCCAAAGTCCTCAGAAGGTCCAAAACGTCTTTTAAATAATCAATTTTAAGTCAAAATAATTATTAAATTAATTAATAATTTCAGCCGACCCGGATCCGACCCAACCCGGGTCCAGACCCGGTCTAAACCCGGATCCAGACCCGGATCCAAGCCTAACCCGGACCCGGTCCCAGACCCGACCTGGATCCGAGTCAGACCAGGCCCGGATCAGGACCCAGTCCGAAGACTTGGGCCTGACCAACGTCCGACCCAGGTTCTTGCCCGAGCCCGAGTTCTGGTCCAGGACCAACCGCCCCACAACGTGACCTGGCCCAAATCCCGGTTCAGGCCCATCTCCGATCTCGTGCAACTCCGGTGAGGCTCGACGCTCCGGCCACCATTTCCGGCAACGATGAAGTCCAGAACTCAGTCCACGAGCGCTGGCGAAGCTCGAGACGAGGCGATGGAGTTCAGGCCGTTGCTGGCGAGGTCGTGGAGGTCAAGCACGACGAGAACATCAGAACTCCGGCCAGATCTAGGGATTTCGAGGTCACCGGTGGTGAAACCTCTCGAATCCGGGGTAAACGGACTCGTCCCGAAGGGTTTCAGACCAAGAGAGAGAGAGGGAACACGATTTTGGGCTCAGAAGAGCTCGAAACGAGCTGGAATCGAGAGGAGCCCGACCTTCAACTCCGGCGTCCCTTCGAATCTCGCGCGGCGCCTCCGGCGAGCTGCCCATGTGAAGGAGAAGAGGAAGAAGAAGTTGAAAAGGGCGGAGGAGTTGACTAGAAGGAGAGAGCGTGGTGGGGAATTGCTCGGCGACGCGATCTGAGACGAGGGGAGATGGTGCTCTTCGTGCGTCTGGTACGCGAGGATCGAGTGAGAGAAGAGGAGGAAAAACGAAGGTGAACATTACCCACGTCTAGGGTTTTGCCCCTCTTATAGCCTGGACCGCGCGTCGCGTGGGTTGGGCTCGCGTAGTGGGCCGCGCGTGACACGTGTATGGGCCCGAGCTGGCCCAAACCCGAGCTCGGCCCATACTGCTGTTTTCCCTCTTTTTTTTTCTCTTCAAAATATTACTCGTTGCAAAAGTCCACCTCGACGTCTCCTATTTCAAATAAAACCCTTTTGAAAGAGCGGGATTTTATAGTGGGAAGCTTTTCTTCTTCCTTGTGGAGGCGATGGCTGCAGGGTAACCCTATCTTTGGTCACCGACACTGGACCGTCGGAAACCCTAGCTCGTCGCACTTTTCTTCGTCTTCCAGTAGGCGTCTCGGTCAGAGAAATCGTGGGACGTCTTTTCAGCTTTTTTTATGGTCGCTGATTTGGTCGAGCTTCGCTTTCGGGCCTCCGTGGAAGGCGTGTTGTTCCTCCTCCAATTCTACCTCTACTTTCTCCGGTTCTCGCCTCCTCAGGATTTGCATCTCTTGCGGTCTCGGATATCAATTCCTAGTTCGTAGCTTCTCCCTCATTGATCTTCCATTATAGGTGACGACGTGTTTGGGTCGGTTGTGACCCCGGGTGGAGCAGAGCTGCGAGTATGGACTTCATTTTGGTGAGTTCTTTTCCCCTCCTCCTCTCTGTTTCAGCATTTTCCTAGATTTGCTATATTTGTGATTGCTTCACTGGTCCTTGGTCCTTTGGGGTATACGGCATCTTCGTTCTCTTGGTCTTGGCCAGCGAAGATGTTTTGATCTTCGGATCTCCGGTTTTAGCTTGGGTCACTTTTCTGGGGTTTTGCTGGTTCGGTGGTGGTTTCGACATCTTTGGATTTGTTTGAATACGATGTTGGCCACCAACCAATTGATTCCCACGCTTAGGGGGAGTCAATAGCTTGGAATTGTTGAAGCAGGGTAGGGTGGGGGGGGGGGGGGGTTGTGATGCTGGTTTAGTTAGCTCTGGTTGGGTCGGGCCATTGTCCTTTTTCTTCACTGCTCTTCATGGTCGGTAAATTCGTGTTTTTAGATACTTTTTTTTCTTGGGTGTTGGTTCCCTTTGTGGGTTTAGTTGTTGTTTTCGTTAGGATGATTCTCTGTACATCCAATTTATTGTTCTTGTGTTCTTCATGGTAACAAAATTTGGGTAGATAGACCTTTGGTTCGGATGTTTCTGTTTCCATCCAGTTTTAGTTTGCTTAATGGTCGTGAAATCAAGGTATAGGATGTGTTAGACCCATCCCGGTTTTGTGGCTTGTACCCATTTGTTGTTGTGGTGGGAGATCATTATTTGGTCTCTCATGTTTGTAAGATTTTTGAGGTCATTGCCCTTGACCTCGCCCTTAACCTTTAAGACTTGATTTTTATATTAAAAAAGTTACTGATAAAAAAGAGATTACTCCTAAAGTCGAAACTTAGTGGAGCTATACTTGTCTTGTACTTATATGTTTCTTTTATTTATTATATAGAAATGCACTTTTATATTCCTTCTTTTAATATAAACACTTATATATTAAAAATATCCTTAATCATATAAAACAGAAACCTAACTTCTACCAGTACGCAGCCGCTCTCTAGTCTTTGCTAAGGTTTGCTATGAGTGCAGGTTTTGCGATGACACAGCCGATTTCCATGGAGCCTTCGAAGACGGTGACGAGTAGAGAGGAGGGTGTGGCGGACGCCGTCCACTGGGGACCGCGTCTGATGGTGTCCGGCGAGTAGGGTGGTTCCCCGTTGGTGGGGGATGTCCTCGGGCACGGGTGGGTAGAGCCGGAGGAGGACTCGGAGCGGGGCTCTGAGGCTTCGACGGAGGGGACGCCGGTGGAGGAGATGACGCCGGTGGAGGAGGTCACGCCGGTGATTTCGGTTGGGGCTTGGTCGGGGAGGGAGTCGGGCCAACCGGTGATGCAGTTCTCGGCTGCACCGGTGGCGGAGGAAGGCTGGGTGGTGGGTGGTCGGCTTCGTGCTGGACCGCCCACACTCCGTCGTACGGTGGCGAGGGGACCCAGGCCGCGCCGGCTGGGCGGTGGCGGGAACCGAAGCGGGACGGGGCTGGGCGGCGTTGATGCCGTGGAGGGGGTGCTGCATGGTACGGGAGACGATCCAGTGGTGGTCTCATCGGATTCTGTGTCCGGTTTGGGGGCACGGCTGGGGTCACCGGAGTCGGAGGCGGAGCTGGCAGCGAGGGAGATGCCGGAGGAGATGCCGTGGCGGCGAAGGCAGGGAAAGGAGCCCATGGCGGCTAGGGTTTCGCCAGGCCGGGTCAGGGAGGAAGCGGGCTTGGGCCGAGGGTTCATGTCTGATGCCCGTAGGCCTGTTCGTCCGCGAACTGGGCTGGGCCTTCATCCGGGCTGGACTCGGGGCGGTGTGGGTGACGTCGCGAAGTGGGCCGCCCGATATGGGGCGGGTCGGGGTGCACATGGTGGGTCGGGCGGGGCGGACCCGAGGGCCGGGACGGTTCGGGTGCCTGACTCGTCTTTCGGGGGCGAGGCAGTGGGGGTCAATGGAGTTGATAGGGGGGCACAGGTGGAGCTGGACCATCAGATGGGGGCTATGCGGATCAGGGAAATCGTGGTCCCCGTTCAGGAGGTTACGGGAAGGGGCAACTTGTATAAGTACGCGATGGCAGCAAAGGTCCTGACCTCCAAGACCGTATTATGGAAGTCAGTGGTGACGCGTATGGAGGACGTCTGGGGGATGAAGGTCGAGGCAAAGCCACTGGAAGGGGGTCTTGTGGCCTTCTTTTTCAGGACGGCCAAGGAAAGGGAGAGGGTTCTGCTGGGAGAGCCCTGGTCCTTTAGAGACTCTTTGGTCCTGTTTACGGATCTGAGAGCGCATATGAAGGTTAGTGACCGGCAATTCCACCATTTCTCGGTTTGGGCGCGGGTCTCAAATCTGCCGGTAGGGGCCTGGACGAGGGATGTGGGCTTCAGGGTTGGCAACGCGCTGGGCGTCTGTCAAGGTGTCGATGTTGATAAGGACGGGCTCTGTTGGGGGGACTTCATGAAGGTTCGGATCCGGGCTGATATCAGGATTCCTCTGCAGAGCCAGCTTTGGTTCCGCCTCTCTGTCTCGCAGGTACGGACCCGTTTGTTAATTTCCTATGAATTTCTACCTGAACATTGCTTCGGGTGCTGCTGTGCGGGTCACCTCTTTCCGGTCTGCCCGGTTGTGGGCAGCTCGAGGGGTGTATCCCTGAGAGCACTTGGGGACCCGCGATCAGCCTTGGAGAAGGCGAAGCATGGGAAGGCCACCCCGGGAACGAACTGGACCTACTTAGGTGGGTCGGACAGAGGTGTAGGGGGGTCGGACAGAGGTGTCCGTGCTAAGGAGGCCCCACGAACACCAGGGCGAACGGAGGGGCCGGGTGGTGGGGGCGCAGTCAAGCAGGGCTCGAGGAGGACCGGGCCGCCTGGATGGCAAGGGATGTGGCCCCGTCACTATCTGCGAATAAGAGACTAGTGCGGGAGGAGGAGCCGGAGGAGGAAGAGGACTCGGCGGCGTCCAATGAGGTTTCACTTACAGTGGCGGGGGGCTCCAAGCACCCTCGCCTCCAGGAATGAGTCTGACAGGGGCCAGGGAGGGGTTGGTTGGTTGTACCTTCTCCCTGGTGTACAGGTGGCATTGGTACCACCAACAGCTGACATGTTACTACCCTACCACTTCGGGGTCAGCATTCCCGCGTTCAGGAGCCCTACCACTATCACGCAAGGGAGGACGACGCACGCTGACATACCGGGGGAGTAATTGGTCCACCATTGTTTACCTATCGTCTGGTCTGCTCGATCAGTTCCTTTGGTTGGCGTACACTGTATCGGTATCTCCGGATGCTACCGCAGTCCCAAATCCCCGACCTCAAATTATGCTACAGAGCACATTTACTCTTTATGCACTTGTTTTTTCAGTTATTCCAGTTTGGTTTATGTACGGCGACTTCCCATTGTGGGGTCCCCGAGTTACTTTATAATTAATGAATATTACCATTTCCTCTTAAAAAAACACTTATATATTTTGTTTGAACCAAACAGTTTTCCTACTTCTGTTTTCTGAAAACTATCTTATTAATAAATTAATTAATAAAAAAATAAAACCAAATATAATAGCGGGTATGAGTAAAATTTGATTGATTGTGTATTTGAAAATTGAATCAATTGATAATATACTTAATGAGATATAGATGAAAAGTTATCAGTGATGGGAGAGAAAAAGAAACGGATTACCCAATAGGTACGGGGAAAACGGGGCGGGAGAAAACGGATACAGGGATTAAGATGGTAAACGGAGCGAAAATAGGGATCATGATCCCCGCCCTATTGCCATCCCTATCTATTACTTACATTGGAAGACCTACGATAGAGTCGAATGACCTTTCATTCTAACTATAATGAGACGGTTCGGTTTCTCTTATGAGTGGGTCGATCTTATGGCAGGCTGCATGGACACGGTCTCATACCAGGTTACCTCGGGAGGGAGGGGAACATAGCCTTTGCCTTTCTCACTTAAGAGGGGTTTCCAATAGGAGGATCCCCATTTATTTTCTGTATGGAAGCCCTATCGGTGCTCATCGAGAGGGCCAATGGCCTAAGACTATTGCATGGATGCTCAATGGCATAGGGCTCCGCGGTTATTACCCATATATTTTGTGCGGATGATGGATACATCTTTTGCAGGGCGACGTCGAAGAGGCCTGACAGGTTAGGGACATCATTCAAATCTTCTACATTTGGTTAGGTCATACGATTAACACATAGAAATCGTCTATGTTTTTCAGCTCCAACACCACAAAGGGGATTCAACGTGAGTGCTGCCAGATTCTTTCTATCCTAGGGACATCACAGGCTTTGATGTATCCGGGTATCCCTAACATGATAGGGCTAAATCAGAGTAACAATTTAGCATATCTGGCGGATAGGGCCCTGAACAGGGTCCGATCTTGGGATGGGAAATTACTTACCCCAGCTGGTTGTGAAGTGATGATTCGTTCCGTACTTACCTCTGCACCTACTTATGTGGTGTCTATTTTCAGGGTTCCCAGATCTATCACTAACAATATCCATGTGGCCTTAACCCAGTTTTGGTTGGGGTGCTCCAACAAAGTATCGATTGTTGATTATATGGAAAGATTGGGCTAATTTATGTTGGCCAAAGGCCTAATGAGGAAAAGGATACAGGGACCTCCAGGACATTAACCTAACTCTCCTGGTTTAGCAAGCTTCGGTCTAATCACAAAACCCGACTCTTTGGTAGCACGTTTGGTCAAGGTTCGGTATTACTCGAATGACGACTTCCAAATTACAGGCAGGTGGAAAAATCCAAATACATCTGGACGAGTGTTCAGGCAACTCAATATTTCATCGTCCGGGGTCTCCGTCGGGCAATAGAGGATGGGAAGGCTTCTACAATTCTAGGTACCCTATGGGTCAATATAGAGGATTCCTACATCCATAACGCTGATCCGAATCTTATATGAGCATCGATTTCCATCATTATTTTGATAGGCCCTCGATGATGGGATGTGGCTCGCATTCAACAGCTCTTTTACCATGGGATCAGGAAGCCATCCTGTCTATCCCCATCTCGGTGAGTCGCCCGACAAAATTATGGTACTGGGCGGATGATCGAAGAGGAAGATACTCGTCTAAGGCGGGGCACCAGGTTGTACGCCTATGGGGATCATCGGTCTCTGGGGTCATGTCATCATAAGACTCTTTATAGAGAATTAAAACCCAACCCAGGATCAGGATATTTTTATAACGTGCTCTGAATGGTAGTTTACAAGTGGCCGCAAATCTCTGCGTGTATTTTGTGCATATGTCTCCTTTTTGTCCGGCCTTCCTTTCACATAAAGAGACGGTAGACCATCTATTCTTGCACTGCAGGTTCACTAAGGATTGCTGGCAACGAGGGGGGGGGGTATCTTTTCATGTCTCCACAAAATCATGTCTACTTCCTAGACTGGTGTAGGCAGTACATGGTAGGCCTCTTGCCCAAGAGGATCATAGAGATCTCCCTCTAATTATGGGAAATCTAGAAGGTGCGAAATGCCTTACTCTAGAATGTGACCACCCCATCACCAATCAGATAGTGGCGACTAGTTAGATTCGATCTTGGACAGAGGCCTTGGCTCAACCTCCTCACTTCACACTAAGCACCCGCCCCTTAGGAGCCACTATATGGGTTCTTCCCTCAGTAAGGTCTACAATCATCAATATGGATGGAGATGTCATTCAGTAATCATCCCAATAAGATTGGGGAGTTATATGTAGATCAGACATCGGGGTGGTCTTGGCTGTAGGGAATGGAACTGTGTAGGGGGTCTGGGAACCAACCATGATTGAGGCCCATGCGATTTTTGTGACCCTAACAACAACTTGAAATCGGGGATGGATCAAGATCATTATTCGTAATGAGGCACAAGGGTTACTGTCATGCCCCAAATCCGGTTTTGACCGGACTCGAGACGTGAACTGAAAACGACGAATAAATATATAAAAGAAACGAATTAATAGTGTAAACTCCATAAATAAGATTTACATAAAACCAATTCAAGAGTCAACAGTTCTGAAATTAACAGGAAATAAAGTCAAAATAAGCCAATACGTCTCTAGAATAAAACCCCGATTCCCAAGGAGCTCCCGAGCCTTGATATCACCTCTAGGACTACTCAAAAAGGAAACCTGTACAAACAGTAAACAAGAAGAGGGGTGATGTTACGCTCAGTAGGAAAAAGCAGTAAAGTAAAATAACCCCGTTAAAGTATAAAATCAATTAGTACAAGTAATCAGAGTTTAACAATTAGAACGATTAATCGAAAGGTGTTGTAAATATAGATCACAGAAAGTTCCAATGCCTTAAAGAAAGTAACCTTCAAGGGAATCAACGGAAAATAACGATGTAATGCTTTAGAGAAGATACTACTCAAGGATATCGAAGGAAAAAGAATAAATTTATCAAAGGATTAATTAAAGAAGCACACAAATACTGAAATATTCTAACATCAAATTCCACGACTCTGACCCGTACACTGACTGGTACATCATGTCAGGATGCCCCTCGATCCGGAGGAAACACTATCATCGGGCTTTCCAGAAAAGTTCCCTAGGAACGCACGTTCTCGGAAGTCCCTGAAAATGTCCCCAAAGGACCATAATTCATCGGGATAAAGTGAGTCTCTCCGGAACACGTAGCATCGAAATGAGACAAAAAGTACCGTGCCGGAACATCCGTCAGCCTCGGTTTTCCCGGGACACGAAGCATCGGGGTGGAACTAGTCTTTCCGGAACACGTAGCATCGGATAAGACAATAATCTACCCAACCGGAATATCTCTCGGTCTAGGTCTTCCCGGAACACGTAGCATCGGGGTGGAACCAGTCTTTCCGGATCACGTAGCATCGGATAAGACGATAATATACCAGACTGGAATGTCCCTCGGTCTAGGTCTTCCCGGAACACGTAGCATCGAGGTAAAACAACAACGTAACCATCGGATCAGGTTACCCCCTCGACCGGATATCATCCCAAAACACCCTCGGCAAGTAAAACAACAAAGGCACGCAATTCCTGATAAGGCACAACACAACACTCATACTATCAACCAAGCTTACCGGCGTGACTTACCAACCACGTATCATCGGTCTATCACTCACCCGATCATATCCTTAGGCACAACCAATTCACATTCAAACAACCATTCAACCCATCACATCACATTCATTTCATTCATTCAACCAATCACATCACATTCATTACATTCGCATTACAATCATCAAGGTTCAGTTAATCTAGTTCGACTCTTGTCGTATCCTAAGAACGGAACATGCATCGGCTTTAAGGGTGAACAATCATCAGTGAAAACAATCAAAGAGCAAGTCCTAAGGCTCGACATGGCCATTCTACCAGCACGTCAATTTCCCAAGATATTGAAAGCGATTAACTAGTGAGTCACATCCTATATGCATACTAGACTCTTCCGGTTATTAGTATAATTGAAAAGTGGTTATTCTAGTGAATCACATCCTGCATGTATACTAGGACCTTTTCGGTTTTTTATTATCCTAATGGCATACTATTAATGTTCTTAAAATACTCGAGGAGTTTAGTACTTATCCCTACCTCAAGACGATAACAACAGCTGCGTCTCCTAGCTGCTGGCGTCCTGGCCTAACTCCGGTCTTCTCGGGCGAAGTCCGCGAAGTCCAAGTCTGGGTTTTAACAGTTAAAAAGTTCAATCAGTCTCGGTAAGTCCAAAGTCCTCGGATTTGTCCAAAACGTCCTTTAAATAACCAATTTTAAGTCAAATAAAAAAATAAATTAATTAGTTAGTTCTGTCCGACCCGGATCCGAGAACCAGACCCGGATCCGACCCGGTCCGGAACCCAAACCCGACCGAGCCCAGATCCGACCCAGACCCGGCTCTAGACCCGACCCAGACCCGAGTCCAGACCCGATCCAAACCCGGTCCTTAGATCTGGGCCTGGCCTAAAGTCCGTCCTGATCTAGGCCCGTGTCCTGGTCGTCCTGTCCCAGCTCCTCCAGGCCATGCCCTGGCCCAAAGGCCCGTCTGGCTCGTGTCCGAGCTGGTAGAGAGCTCCGGCGAGCTAGAGTTGCTCCGACCGTCGCCCACGGTGTCATAACGCGCGAAGGAGGAAAAGAAGGAGGCGGAGAGGGAGTCAGGGACACCGGCGAGGCCGTAGCCATGTCGGCGTTGGCTGGAACGTAACCCAGCTTCGCCACCGCCTCAGATCTGGCGAGCCCGAGCTTCGCCAGCGAGGGTTCCGTCTGGATCTGACCCAAACGAGCTCAACTCAAGGTTTTTCAGGCACGACGAGCTCGGGGAAGAAAGGGAGAGGTGCGAGGAACACGAACCATGCCTTTCCCGTCGCTGGAACGCACGAATCGAGCTCGGAGAGGGAGATCTCGACTGAGGAAACTCCGGCGAGGGTTCGATTTCGTGCGCGGTGGGTGGCTCGGTGCGTGGACGGAGATGAAGGTGAAGGTGAAGGTGAAGTAGCAGAAGAAGATGAAGGGGGAGGAGGTCGAAGGAGATCGGAGAAGGAGGGACGGCGGCGAGGTTTTGCTCGGGTTCACGAGAGAGACGAGGGAGAGGTTGAAGACGCCTTTAAACGCGTGCGCAAAAATGAGACGCGAACGGTCGCGTTCTAGGGTTAGGTCTGAAAGGCTTGGGCCTCGCGCGTTATTGGGCTCGGTCTTCGCGTGCGGGCCTGGGGCGCGTCTCTGATTGGGCCCAAGCTTGGCCCAATCTCCAGCTCAGTCCAAAACTCCCATTTCCCCCTTTTTTTATTTTTCTTTTCAAAAAACACTCGTTGCAAATTCTCACACCGACGTTTCAAATTGCGAAAGATTAACCTTTTAAAATAAGTCGGGCTTTACAGCTACTAGGACATCTTTCGGCATCCCCTCTCTTGTTATCCCATATATTGGCCATATTGCAGGACACTAGAGTCCTTATCTCTTGAATCGAGGATGTCAAAATCGAGTTCGTGAAAAGTTCAGCGATCAAAACTTCTAATTGATTAGTCAGAGAGGCTCGTTTTATACCTATTCTTATGGAGTTCGGGATGATCCCGGTTGCTCTTTCTTGTATCTTACGTTTAGGAAATTAATAAATTTTCTATTCAAATTATACAAAAAAAACTTTTAAGTTTTCTTTATACAAAAATAGGCTTTCTTATCACTCAATTTATTTTGTCGAGAAATCTGCTAACAATGTGCCATATCTAAAATCATTCCGGTGTAAATATAAAAAGATTTTTATTTATCAAGTGAAATTTCATTTTAATCTCTTTTTTTAAAACGAGTAAACTGAGGAAGTGCGTTACTGTCAATCAAAAATTACATAGTAGGGCCAAAGGTCCTAGGTTCCAGAATATTGTCTGGGTGTGTCGTAACGGATTCAATCAAAGAGCGTTTATGTTTCGGGACGACCGTCCTTCGGGAGGTACGATCCCATCTTTGTAATTTATCTTAAATTTTAAAGATTAATAATATCCCTTGCTTATAAGAAATGATCTTATAAACCCGTAGAAATAGTCTATTTTTTTCGTATAAACAAACTGAGGACATCTACTTACCAGCATTCCAAATAACCTAAACCAACAAACTAAAACAACTAAAACCAAACAACCAAAACCATGGAAGCCGCCAATAACGATTAAGGTTTGGGGGTACGTGGGTTCTTGCAAAGCTAAAGAGGTAGTGTTGGTTAATGCTTTTTAATTTTAATCTTTGATTTACACTCACATGTACTAATATGGTGTCTCTTGTTTCATGTGAAAATGATCCGACATATATATAACTAAATAGTGGTAATCATACGGGAATTTCCACTACTAATTTGAGTATTGAGAACATAACTACTTCTCCTCGGATTTAAATCTAAATTCATATGTATCAACATCAAAAAATTTAGGTCACACGAATAACCTGATATCAAAGCGTATATTTGACCCATTATTTGTGTGCGTAAAATATCACGTACTGTGGATGATTAGAAGAAAATGGTTGGGGAGCATATCCTCGGAACAGTGAGTTGGTACAGTAGTATCATGTATCATTCTACTATGTTGGGTCAAAACGACAAAAGGCCACAGGCAAAAGGACAGCATGCTCAGCGTTTCACGGCACGCCACTCACTTTACTTGCAATTATTTGCACGCGTCCAAAACTTACCGGACCCTACCAATTTGGTACCAACCATTTGTTTAATCATTATCCACAAAACAAAACCCAAATCCGTCCATTTTCTTCATAATAATTAATTCAACACACAAAAATAAAACTCATAAACAAACTAAAAAAAGAAAGAAAGAAAAGCAGCCTTTCTTACTTTTTCTTATTACAAAAGAGAAGGGAGATTAATCGAAAAATGACAACAATGCTTAGAAGTCAGTGGCGAGGGGTGCATGGTCATCGTTCATGAACACATTACCGTAGACGAGGCCGGCCAAGCCACCGCCGACGAGTGGGCCCACCCAGTAGATCCAGTTGCCGGAGAAGTCTCCGCTGGCCACAGCCGGGCCGAAGGAGCGGGCAGGGTTCATGGAGCCGCCGGAGAAGGGGCCGGCGGCGAGGATGTTGGCTCCCACAATAAAGCCGATGGCCATGGGTGCAATGGTGCCCAACGACCCCTTCTTAGGGTCGGCAGCGGTTGCGTACACAGTGTACACCAAAGCAAATGTGATTATGATCTCCATCACCACTCCTTCTATTGCTCCAACTCCCGCTGCTACACTGTGGATTGGGATCGCCTGAATCAACCACAACAAAGATATATATTAATTAAAGACTAATCAATTATTTATAAATGAATAAAAATAGATCCTATTACCACTTTTGTCACTCAATTATTGAGCTTCTAAGAATAGTAATATATATATATATATATATATATATATATATATATATATATATATATATATATATATATATATATATTTTAAATATAATATCACTTTTGAATTTGGTGTTCTAAAATCTCGATTAGACTCTGTCTAGGTGCTCGTTTAAGCCCTATTTTTCTGTTGGCTCATCTGATTAATTCCCGATTAATTGAGTTTATTCCCGTTTAATTTTGGGTTAATACCCAAAAAGCCATAACCGTCCGACCAACACCTAACGACTTTTAGAATCTTGTTTTTGATGACGTACCAGGCCTCCGGTGACGACCTTGAGGAGGTAGCAAGCAACAATGGAGCCAAGAAGCTGGGCGATCCAGTAGAAGACGCCGGTGAGGACGGTGATCTGTCCGCCGAGGGCGAGGCCGAAGGTGACGGCAGGGTTGACGTGGCCGCCGGAGATGTTGGCGCCCACAGCAACAGCCACAAACAGCGCGAAACCATGGCAGATTGCTATGGCCACAAGACCCGACGGATCCAGAGCCGCATCAGCCGTCAACTTACCTGTCAATTATATATATATGTCACTCACGCCTCAATATTCGTTTATATATATGTATATGGAGTTTAGTTTGTGATGTGTTGTGTTGTGTGTCTAATTAATCAGGAACTAATTACCGTAGGCGATGGCGGAGCCGACGCCGGCGAAAACGAAGAGCAAGGTGGAGATGAACTCGGCGAGATAGGCCTTGAGAGAGCCTAAGCTGAATGAGTCATCGAACCGTCCAAAGGCAATGCATGCCATTCTCTTAATTTCTTCTTGACTTGTAGAAGAGAGAAGGGTTGAAGAAGAGTGATTTAGATGGCTGAATATGGCATGTCCCAGTCTTCTTTATATACAACACTTCACTATATTAACTCTCTTTCTTTACACATACTTTATGTCATCCAAAATAATTAACCAAGCCCATAACAATGACATGAGTTAGATTTCGAGTTATCTGGAGTTTTTATAAAATTAGTGACAAAGAGTATCGTCTATGTATATATATACATACATAGGGAGACAATCACGTGCGACCCTCCCTTACGGTACGAACCTGCGAACCTCAAATCTGGTTTGCAGAAATAGCGAACATGGTTTGCGGAAATAAGCATCCCAGTTTGCGGAAAAAAAGTTTGAAAAAACAGCATTTTATCTTGAGAAAAATATGGTTTGCGAAAATAGTGTTTCTGTTTGCAAACCGAGAACACTATTTCCGCAAACCAGATACACTACACAAGCAGGTTCGCACCGTAACCCCTGGTTCGCACATGAGTGCACCCGTATGTATATATATATAAAGTGTATGTATATCTAATTGCTCACAAATACAACTTGTAAACTATGAATTATTAAGAGTTAATTGGATTTGCGGATTTACGAATCTGATGGTCGAAGTGTTGTCTATATGCGATAATAATTTTGTAAATAATGCGACTATTCTATCACGTTGACCGTTTTGTAGCCAATGTTTTTTTTTGTCACAAAAGAAAAATACGTAAATACTCATCTTTAAGAGAACGAAAGATGAGAAATTGGGCATAGCCTAAACAACAACAGCATCAAACCAAACCGGCCTTAAAAAAAAAACTAGAGGACTGAACACGTTTCAACCTCAACCTAAACCAGAGATCTCACACATATCAGACCAGTACAACAACCGATCCTAGACGGATCAAACCAGTACAAGAAGGTCTAAATACCAGATTTTACAATCATTAAGCACAAACATCTAAACATAAAAAGCTCTAGAACCCGGATTTTAAAACCATGAAGCACACAACACGCAAGAAAAGGTCTAAAACCCCAGATTTTCCAACCAGTAAACCATAACGAGACTTCGAAACACCCACTACTAGAGATGCAAGAACAACCTGTCTCAATAGAACCATCAACCTTTCACACAACACGATTGATGGCTACTAAGTAGTCAACGACAAACACCGCAAACGATAGAGACCTATACGGTGGGAAAACCATCTCGGAACTCACAAAATCCTAAAATCGATTCGGTAGGAAATCAGTCAAAAGGCACAAGTGTTCATACCACTCGCTGGCGATCAACACCTAAAACCGACGAGCCCTATCCACCAAAGTGGAAGCAATTGGAGAAAATCCTACAAAAAAGATAAAGGGACATGTAGGAAGACACAACTCTAAGAAGAACATAGGGAGAACAAGTCGACCTCATTCCGATGAGCACATGTCGAGCAGGAGAGATGAACGTCGAACCCACGCTTGCACACCAAAGAATCCCAAAACCAGCCGATCTCTAATTGAAGCCAACACTTGCTGAAACTCTCACCTGAGGGCTGAGGCCAACACCTCAAAACAGATGAGTCCTCGACCACTTTCTCGGTCTGGAAAAGGAGTAAATCTGAGGGAATGGAACCGGTCCGAGCAAGCAGTAAGGACATTGATAATGGTCCACATCTTCAATGCGGTAGATTTGAATATAGGCAGTAAACACGACCTGGAGAGACCACATGACCACCGAACAGCCACCACCAAGGGTGGTCTGACCACACGCCAGACTGATCAAGAGCATCACCTCTGGCCAAGACGAGACCAACAAAGGTCCACGACCTGGAGAGTAGTAGATCTGAGAAGAACCGCGACATGGAGAGTACCGTATGGCCACTAGACAACCGTTACCGAGGATGGACCGACCACGCACTAGAAGGATGATCGGGAGGACACCAGATTTGACATCCATAGAGCAACCACCACAGGCCAAGTCGAGAAAGACGACGCGAAATTGAGATCCGACAAATAGATGGTAGATTCTAGGGGTGGTTGCAAGTGGCCGAAAGTAGAAGAGTGGTGGACGAACGGACCGTGGCCTCGATGCCTGATCGAGAACCCCGTAGTTGGCCGAACTGAGCAGCAACATCAAGCTAAGGAAGGAGAGTGTGCAAGGGGGGAGAATAATAATGTATGGGAGAGGAAGTTACCACCAGCAATGTTCATGGTTGGAGGTCATGACATCGTTGGTGGGGAGAAGAGCAAAAATGGAGGGGTATTGTTAACGCGACTATGTCTTGGTAGAGAGAAAAGGGGAAAATTTCAAGTTTTAGAGATGATTCGCTTTGTAGCCAATGTTGACTACGCTTGTAGCCCATGAATAAGCACCATTTTTGTATGTAAGATATCAACATTCTTGCATATAAGATATCACTACCCTTGTATGTAAGGATGTAAGGTACCAATATTTTTGTATGTTAGGTACCAGTATTATTGTATGAATACGCTACAACCATGGTCAACAAGCGTTACGATAGTGTGAAAGGTGAAAAATCCACCTTTTGATCTACTCTATCTATTTTTCATTTCCGACGGTTTACAGTATTTCGTAGTTTGCACAATAAAATAAATCTATACTGGATATTATCCCCATAATTTATATCATATTCAAAATTAAAACCTACATTTTAAAAAATAAAAATTGTTTATCATTTGATAATTATTCGAGGACATTCACCTATCGATTTTCGTACAAATAAAAGGTTTGACATATTAATAAATTTGGTCCTTTCTGAACTTATACAGTCACGATTCAGTATTCATATACAGTTTTATATATAAGTTAGGGTGTAATTACTGACTACTTTAACTTATTTATGAATTTCAGATGACTACTCCCATCTATGAAAATTACACATAATTACTTTAACATTTACAATTTTCAACATGTTTATCTTTCCATGCATTTTCAAAAAAAATCTTTTGAATGACGAAACTACCCACATATTCAGACCCTGAAATTACCCTTCTACTCAAAACCTAAAACCACATCAACCCTAAACCCAAACCTAAGAGCAGCTACATCGCTACGACCCGTGTTGCGAACCGCGAATCGAATCGCGTTTTTGTGGTTTGCATGACGATGCACTATGGAGCGTCGTTTTTGCGGCCCGCGAACCGCAAATATGCAGTTCGGTCCGCGGCTCGCAACTTGCGCCGCATGAACACGGGCCGTGGGTCGAGCGACCCGGGTCGCAGCGCCAGCCAATCCTGGCGTGACACGTGGCATATCGAAGGGAAAAAATTCCGACCGTTGGAAACGGTCGAAAATCAAAGATAATTTTTTTAATTAATATAAACCCTAAATTCTAACCCTATAAATACCCACAACCTCATTCTCAAACCACCAACACTTCTACAACTTCCCTACACTTTTTTCTACCAAATTTCTCTCCTCAATCTCGCTACAAAATGTTTGACGATGACGGTCCATCATATGAGGAGTTGGCTGCGGAAATGCGTTTAGTTGAAGAACGACTCTAGCGAAGGGTTGAGAGAGGCATATAGAGAGTAATGCCAAGGATCAGCGCCCTGAGGGAGAGGATCAAACGTGGGGAACCTTCCCGACGAGTGATTCCCAGAGGTCGTCTCGAAGCCAACGACCAACTATTGAAGGATTTTTTTTCGATCAGCCCCTATATGGGCCCACTATGTTTAGGCGTCAGTTCCGTATGTGTTGACCACTTTTTGAACGGGTGATGGATAAGGTAGCGGAGCATGACGATTACTTCATTCAGAAGCGGGACGTTGTGGGATAGTTGGGGTTATCAATGCACCAGAAGTGTACTGTCGCGATGCGGATGCTTGCGTATGGGTGCTCGGCCGATTCGTTGGACAAAACCTTACGAATTGGGGTAAGTAAAATACTCGAATG
The DNA here is from genome assembly GCA_963921825.1 of Erodium maritimum. Classification (NCBI taxonomy): domain Eukaryota; kingdom Viridiplantae; phylum Streptophyta; class Magnoliopsida; order Geraniales; family Geraniaceae; genus Erodium; species Erodium maritimum. Next base: position 35,858,103 of record OY997589.1, read on the forward strand.
TTTATGCAGATTTTGCAAGGTCATTATTGAGGTATTTAGGGCTGAGTACGAGCGTACACCCACACCGGAGGACTTGGACCGATTACTCAGAGAGGGGTACAACCGAGCGTTCCCCAACATGATTGGGAGTGGAAGAATTTCCCAACCACATCGCAAGGAGCCAATAGCCGGGGAGATCACCATGGGGTAAGTACCATTATGCAGGAAGCTGTAGCGTCCCGTGATTTATGGATTTGGCATGCTTTTTTTGGGATGACTAGGTCGAACAACGACATCAACACCCTTAACAACAACCATTTTTTCCACGATGCTTTCTTGGGACGTGAGCTTGCCGTGGAGTACGAGATCAACGACCATTGGTACGACCGACCTTATTATTTGGTTGACGGCATTTACCCATCATGGAGTCGGTTCGTGAAGTCTATTCGGCATCTCTATACTAACAAACATAAATTGTTTGCTAAGGTCCAAGAAGGTGCTTAGAAAGATATTGAACGGGCATTGGGAGTTCCTCAAGCACGGTGGCACATCATTTCCCGTCCCGCTCGTGTTTGGAGCAAGTTTGTTATGACTGATATCATGCACACTTGTATCATTTTACACAGCATGATTATAGAGGATGAACGCGTCCGGTACGAATATGGATATGACGAATTGTTGTTCGACCCTCCTCTAGAAATGCCACAATGAACACCACCGAAACGATTGCACCGAGGAGGGCCCTTACAATATCAAGCACGCGTGGACGCTCGACTCAGTGCTACAAATAATTTCACCCACCGGAAACTACAAAATGACCTTATTGAGCACATATGGGGTCGATTTGGAGCGCATTTCAATCCCAACGATGAGTGAAGAAATCTTTTTATATGCAACAATTGTGTACTTGATGTTATTATTCAAGGATGAATAAAATTTATTTTAAGTTATGTTGTTATCAATTATTTTTACCAAATTTATTTCAATTTTATATAACGCTTACTATTCTAATAAAGCATTTAATTAAATCAACAAAATATCAATTTAGCATCCAGTCAGCATCCACTCACAATTCAGGCTCCTATCCGGTTTGTACCACTGTGGAGCACAGTTTAGTCCAGTACCTCATCATCTACTTCCTCTTGAACATGAATGTGCTCATTCTTAGGTGGTTACAAATGGACATCCATACCATCCTTTAACGGGTCGTCAAAAACATTATCACATCCCTATTTGATGACCCTTTCCTCATCACTATCAAACTCCATGCCTTTCCACCAATTAGGGAAATCACTTTACTCCAGGACAAGTCGTTCACCATCTTCAGTATATTCATCAATCATTGGAGAATTCCTTTTCCGCATACGTGTTTGCCTCACCATCACCATCATCATCTTCTTGTTCACCTACATTCAAGAAAATACAAGAAAATAATGTGTTACAAAGTTAGAAATAATTCTAAAATGTGATACAAAGTCAGATATAATTGTATGAATAACAAATACATACACGAATATTTTCTTCTTCTTCTTCGTGCTTTGTTTCTTCTTGTGTCATCCTCTTTGGCCGCATGACCTAACTCCATATGATTTGTATCGGCTTCCTCATGATCTATTTTGGCAACCTCATTATCTGTTCCGTTGATTTCATTATAAGTGGTTGCTTAATCTTACTCCACATCATATGCATGTCCAATTGATACAATTGTAAGTCATCTGTTTTAAAACAACTTCACAAGAGTTTTGCATTTCCAATAATTTTAAAAGAGTGGAAGTTACATATCTCTTCGGTGTTCCACATCTTCACTGTCACTTGGAACTATTTTAATAATCCTCTTATCATCCAAACATGATAATTTGTCCAGTTTATAATCAGATTCTTTCAAAGTCAACATCTTATCCTACTTGAAGTACTCTACCTTATTTCAAACAAAAAAATCACTTTATCATTCTTCCATTTGTATAGACCACCATTCTCCATCTTCTTCCACTTGTATAGACCAATAGTCCCCATCTTCTTCGTCTCTACGCCTCCAAAAATCTTCCCCCATGGAGACAATATTTAGTGTTGTATTGCCCTCGATTATGTAAAGAACTTCCTCCTTACATTTATGCTACTTCAACAAACTTCCTACTCAATCATCGTTGCTTATATCCAACACTAACTCCTTATTCCTATAATGCAAGGTGCATGTAGCCTCACACCCTAATTAATGAACGATATCCATAATCTTGAAATAGCCAAAGTTGTCTTCACTGATGACAATGAGGTTTACAATACTCCCTTTATACTCATTTTCATCTCTGAAAAACTTCTTCCGTTGAAAAATTTGAAAACAAACCCTAGATTCAGGAGTGGGGACAAACACAACTCTTGGTTCTCCTTGTCCGCCACTACGATTGATTTGCACAGAAAATAAAAAAAATCAACCTTTACTCTATAGAAAATAACACTCAAAATATCTAAATAAGTAAACCTAAACCCTAGCCTAAATTTCCTCAACAGAAATAACAATCAAAGTTCGAATACTTATTCGAGCCATTTTTCTGACACTGGTTGCACAAACCGTGTCATCTCCGACGAAACATGCGACCTTCGTTCTTCTCTGGCAACAAATCTATCTTCTGTGCTTCTTTCGTTTAGACTTCTATGATAAGTTTTTTTATTAGCATACATACATATTTGTATTGATATAGAAATAGAGAGGTCACAGATCGTACAAAAGCAAAAATGAACTAACATGATGAGGAACAGTTTCGGTGATAGCCGAAACAATGATCCTATTCTTAAATACCCGACATATACTAGGGAAATACTAAGGGGTGGTTCCCTATTCCTATCGTGCTTGGCGCAATTTATCCATGAGGTTTTCCTTGTCTCGACTTGATCGGACCTATTATGTCGTAATAGACGATCAAGAAGTATGGTAGAGAAATGAGGAGGATGAGAATCAATAGAGTACTAATTCACGAAGGCCGGGATGTAACTTCTCAACGGAATCCCATGAGCCCCTAGCCAATTCATGGCGACCCACGAGGCAAGCCAGCTTGCCTCGCTACATTCCCATCTGGATGGACATCCTCTGTGTTGTTCGTGGAGTCCATGTTGCTATGGGTAGAGTTATTGGATTCATCCGTTCATGGGGAGGAGAAATACCAATGGGGCTCTGAGTCCCGATGGATATCTTTAGGAGAGCCGCTCGACCCTGAAGGGGATGGGTACTAGCGGGGCTCTTTATTATGGTGATCAGGGGGTGATGGGGTACCGATTGGGGCAATAGCCCGCATCCCGTCGACTATCCGACGAACGATTTCGGTCCTCTCTCGGGGGGTCCGTAATCTTGCATATGTCCACTACCACACAAATACTCAACAATGTTTCATCCCTTTGTGGTGGTCGAGTGGGCTTCTCCTCCTCTTGTGGGACAGTACGAAATGGATCAGAGGGGAATTGCTCGTGGTGGTGGATCAGAGTCAATGGGTAGGTTTCATTGGATCGAAGCCATCGGTCTGGTGGGGGTCACGCCTATGGGTTTGGGTTGTCCTCCTTAGAACCTATTGGACTCTTGGTTTCTTAGTTTCCTTGGGAATCAGATGCAGACCTCGGTGATATGGGTGGGGAGGGATAAAAGCCAGCAGCCGTGCCATAATGGGTCCCTAGATACCTTCTCCCATTGACAAATTAAACGGGAGCCATTGAAGGTCAGACTCGAGTTCATCACCTTTATCTGGTTGCTTGTGTGGAGGTAGGCGACGAGAATCAGCCACGGTTGGCCGATCCCTACCACGGTTGTACAACATTTCAAGTGAGAGCTTTGTGGTGGTATTTGGGGATGGCTTTTGGGGTCTTCCCTCGGCAGGATCCATAGTCCCTATCGTATTGGACTAATCGAGAACAGACGACAAGTAAGTAGGCGGGAGGCAGTAGGGGTCAACGGGCCTTGTGGATGGGGTTCTGTCGTGTGTTGCGGTGGAAGGTGACGGTAATAGGCGAGGAAGGAGACAAGATCAGTAGCAGCAATACTCCGGTCGAGAAAAAGGAGGAGAGAGAAAAGAAAAACCTTAGGTTTCAAAAGTTTTTTTTGTTCTTCTAAAATAAGTTAATGTAAGAGAGAGTCACAAATAAAAACCTTAATAATCAATAGTTTTCAACATTTTATTCAGGTATAGATGGCTTTTTCATCTCTAAAATTAATTAAGAAGATTAAAGGAAAATGATTAAATTAAAAATAAAAATGTGTAAGACAGAAAAAAAGTTAGGATATTTATTAAAATAATTTTTTTCGGAGCTGAATATTTTTTAGTATAATATCTCTATTTGATTTGTTTGTCTTTATAAACTTGGGGTTACTCCATGTCCTAACCCCCACCTTTCGTTTATTACTAAATCCTAACCCAAGCAAATGTAAATTGTCATATAGTAACGTTGACCGCATTTTCCATCCAAAAGTTTAACGGCCATTTAGTAAGTAACAAGAAAAGTTGATAGTTCAGAGTTATGATTTGAAAATAACGAAAAATTTTACGTTAGGATTTAAGAATAAACAAAATGTGTACGTTATGATTTGAGAATAAACGAAAAGTTGAAGTTTCCATTTTAGGAAAATTTTAGAGCATGTAACTGGTATTTCACGGCGTTAGTCACACTTAACAGATTTTGATACTTTTTGAGAATTAATAAGATAAAAACCGTTACTATCTGATACGTTTCATATATATGGGTTATGATTTGATGTTTGACTTTAGTACAACGAGGTGACATAGAGTTCTTTCTATAAACTTTTATAGTTGATACATGTAACAAATGGGCTGATCTTAAAAAAAGATTAAGTCTAGGCGGATTTGAATGTAATAAAACGGTTTAAAAATAACATACACATACACTTGCCCGGTTTGCTTAAAGTGAGGATAGGGTAAAAATAAAAGGAACAGAATTGGGGCACAGGAAGTCCATGCATATCCAATGAGATAAGCTATTAGTATTATTTCTGGCAAACATTGCATAGCTGTCAAAAAATGTCCAGCTTTAATGGAGTTGTCTCGAAGCTCATCAATGAGGAATCTTGCATGTGACTTGTGGTTTTTGATGGGGTCGTTTGTGACTACAATCCCTACCAATTTCTCAAGATAAAATAAAATAATAAAATAAATAATGTTGGTGATCTGATGAGGTTAGGTTCACATATTTGCGCCGACCATTTAAATTCAGCCATAACTTAGCACTTGAGAAAGAAGTGTTTGTATTTTGGATTGTTATATCCGAGTATATATGTTTGGGTTTGATGTGATCATATGTGTTTAAATTTTTATTTATTAATAATCACAGAAGAATCTTCAACACTCCAGGAGGCTAGTTTGATATTGTTTTGGCATTACACGACCATGCACAACTCGTATCATGTGTATGAGCTTGATGGTCGGTAATGGTAGGCTAATCTGACGTTGTTCCTATCTTGTTCTTATGAACACATGTACATATCCTTAGTGCGATTCTCTGTCTTTTGGGCCCTCCCTCCCCTTTTCCTTCCCCTTTCTTCTCCTTCCCGTCTGTTCGTGTTCTGTTCTGGACTTTGTGTTTGTTGGCTCGAGTTCATCCCCTCCTCGCCGCTGCTGGTTTAGAGGTCCGGCACCCCCTCACCACTACTGGTTTAGAGGTCCGGCGTCGTGGCTGCTTGGACGGGGTTCGTTGCTACTGCTGGGGCGCGACTCTGTTCCAGATCTGCTCCTCTTCCGGTTCTGAGGTTCGTGGTCGACCTGCTGCTGCCTCCTCGAGCGTGGATGCTGCTGCTCTTTCTGAGGTGGGTTGCTGCTCAACTGGTCGGGCTTGCTCGCCGGTTTCTCGTCGGATCTGCGTTCGCGTGCTCAGGTTCAGGGTAGGTTGGGGCGCGCGTATTGGGCTTTGGTGGTGTTGGTGTCGTGACGCTCTACTGGCTGGTCGCGTTGGGTCGGTCGCCGGAGTTCCTGGACTAGATCTGTTGCCTTCGCCTCAAGCTCGCCTCAGGGGTTTTGGCTGGCCGGTTTGTGGAGGGTCTCGGCGGGTGGTGTGCCGTTAAGTCCTCGCCGGAGGTCAGGTTCATCGGAGTTCGACGGCCGGTTTGGTGTTCAGGTCAGTGCCTCGTGTGGCTGTTCGTCGGGTAGGGTTTGGGCAGCACCGGGTTTAGGGGTTTTGGGCCGGGTTGTGCAGGCCTCGGGCTGGACTGGGCTCGGCCCGGGCTGGGCTTAGTTTGGGCTTCAGCTCGGGTTCGGGTCGGGCCTTTCGGGTCACCCTTTCCGGTTCGGTCCATCCGGTCCGGTCAAACCCGTCCGGTTCGGTCCAACCCGTCCTTTTAGCCCGGTTCGGTCCGGTCCATCCGTCCGGTTCAGGTCGGTTACTCCCTGCAGATCTGCTTTTTTTCTCTTCCTTCCTTCGTGGTTTTCGAGAGTTTGGGTTGTTCGGTTTGGTGGTTGCTGCTGGAGTGTGTGGATACTGTCTCTTCTCAGCTTCGGAAGTTGGTGTTGTTTCTGACTTGAGTGGGAAGTCTTTCTGTTGATTGGCTTGGTTGGTTCTTCTTCGCTCTCCTGTTTTGCTGTCGTGATTGGAGCTGGTTGGTAGAGTTTTGGTTGCTCGTGGGAGGCTTTCTTTTTTCGGGATTGTTGCGGCTCTACTCTACCTTTTGCTTGCTGGCTTTGCACTCGGCCTAGTAGTGGTTCTTTCCTTTCCACGACATCTCCTGGCACCTTGAGGTAATTCCGGACGGATATTTAGTTCATATTTATGCTCGGTAGAAATACTGGTCCTCTCCTTCAAGTGTCTTGGTGTTGGCCAGAACTTAGGAAGGACTGAGCGTTTTATCTGTTCTTCGGTATCTGGTATGATGGGTCACCATTGAGGTTGACTTTTTTGCCTCGCTTAGTCTGGTTAGAATGCTCCCCCTATTTTTCCTTGCACTCCTTTGCGTTTTGGTTTCGCTTCCTCTCGACCCGGCCGTGGGTCGAGCTCGTCGGTTCTTAGGTGTTGGCCGCCGGCGAGTTCATCGGGCTTGGTGTGCCCTCTTCAGAAGCCAAACGCTTGGTTTTGTAAGGCCAATAGGGTTTGTCTCTAGGCTTCCTCTAGCTGAGAGTTTCGAGCCTAGTGATGGGAGGTTGATTTCTTCTCCTGCTGGATTTGGTTTCAAGAGCTTCGCTGGTGGTTGTCGTTGGCTGCTGTTCTTCCTTTCCTCTCGACTCCCTTGGTGGTTGTTTTCGGTTTTTGGGTCTGCGTACCCATCTACTTCAGGGTCTGCGTACCCATTCTTTGCAGGGTCTGTGTATCCTCTCACTTTGACTGTTATGCTCCTTCATGTTTGTTGCTCCACTTTCTGTAAAGTCTCTGTAGCTAGAGGCTTTTGTCCTCCCATTTCAATTTTTGGAATGGGAGAGATATATATACTGCTTTGCTTATCAAAAAAAAAAAAAAGACCAGGGTTTGAAGGATTATTCTCTTCTAGTGATTTGTGACTGATTTTGATTATTTGTGGTTCTGGGGTTGAGAACATCCACACAGCGGAGTAAATCGAGAGGGTCTTTTACTTTAATTATGTCGTTTCCAAATCATTCAAAAAAATTAAAATCGTCTGTAGCTTTGCACTACCGATTTCAGATATAAAATAGCTTGGCACTGTAGAGCAATATGACAATTTGGATGAAAAAATTAAAGATTTCAAGAATATATAGTAGAATTTAGTGATAAAATACATATAATCTGATAAGCAAATGCTCTAATATGGATCTTAATCCCATCCTCCCCATATCAATCTTCATAATGTTTAGTATTGTCTTTGTTGATCAGATTCAAATCAAGGTGACAGAAAACCACATGAGGTGACAAAAATATTCATGGCTGGGACCTGGGAGGGCTCACCAGGCTTCATTAAATGCATTTGGATTATGCATATCCAGTTTTCTCCTTTAAAAAAATCAACATTGGTACAGAAACTTTAGAGAATAACTGCAACCAAATGAGCTTATATCGTTTTTTTATAGAGAATTTCGAAGTAAAAGTCAACTGATTCGAGCAAAATACATGACATGGAAGAACCTTAAACATAAGAGTTCAAGAGTGTGCAGGTTCTACAAAAGTCAAAACTTATGGAGTAAGTACTAGTTACTACTTGGTAGTTTGGTGTGGATCAATCTATCTCCTGAGTATCTTTGGGGAAGGGAATGGAAGAACAACAATGGTAATAACCATTTTCATCAAACACAAACCTCTTGGAGAGATGAGCTTCGCTTATTAGGTATTCCCCCCATTCCTCAGATCCATACTGTTTGAATATGCCTCTTGCATCAAAGGAATCGACCTTTCGTGTCCTCTTCTTCCTGCAAAATAACCATGCTTGTCAAAAAGTGAAAAGGATTTTCCACAAACTATTACAATCCTCACCCTTTTCTATGCCTTGCATTCATCACTGTGGCATGCAACTGCAACACAACAGAGAAAATTACCAGTTATAAACAGCAAAACACAGAGAAATAGGCCATAGAGTTGAGGTTTGAGCATTCCTATCTTGTTGCAAAACTACACTGACCAAATATTTGAGTATATTAATATGCACTTCGCTTCTTAGCATCCTAGATTTGGGTATCAACATCTAATGCCAATATAATAAACTGAAATAAGAGTTAATATTCCTAAGGAAGAGAATTTTTTTGATGTTTCATGAGTTATATTTGCAGAACCATGATTAATCATTTTCCAGGAACTTCATCTTTTACTCTCATTTAGTTGTTTGTGTAAAACAGTGAAGATTCAAGTGGGCAAGCTTATGCACACCTTGGAAGTACCTGACATGCAGATAAGATCAACACAAACAATGTAGCTCGTTTGGATGGACGCAATTGGGTAAAAAGAATCCAATGAGACCGAGTAAAAGTCCAGCATTAAATTTTGTTAAAACGGGCCACTTATATTGGATCGGGCTTCCACAACTAAAAGGTCAACCTTACTAGTTGGGTGAGGCCCTAACCTTTATAAATAGGATTTTATTCTTATTTCTTTTCAATGTGGGTTCAATATATAACAAAAACAAAGTAATAGACAAGTATAGTTATGTTAGAGGACTAAAAAAGAGGGAAATGCATACCTTCAACTTCTGCTTAGCGTCCTTCTCTAGAACAAGTCCGGCTTCGACATACGCATCAATAATAACCTCTAATAAAGTTCAAGAAATTCAAAAGATTTGATTGATATATAATGGGACTGTAGAATTAATTCATTTTTATGTCATAGAACAATTTTTCTTGGAAAGAAAGGGCATAGGAGTTAGGATACGGCAGGCACGCAAAAGCCGGTCCTCATTGCCAATTTCTTCCACGGGAGCATAAAGAACTCGAGCTTTTGCCAAAGAACCTCTCATGTTATCCTGCAATGATATATATGGCATATTTAACTCAATAACTCTTTACTCACAACTCAAATGTCATATTGCGTCTCGGGGTTTAAATAACTAGTGTCCAATTCTTGATAAAATCTGATGACTTCTCCTTATCAGCATGATGTGGAATCAGAATAAAATCTTACCAACCCCTTAAGTCTTATTGAGATCGGCCGATTATCCAAGGCATACATCACCTTAGAGGAGATACTCTGTACAGGAGCATAACACATTTCATCATTAGTTGGTTTCACTTTCAGCAAATAAATACTTGATTTGGCATAAACATACTTGCAAAACCTCAGTGGCTGCCTTTACACGATCCTTATTCCATAATTTCAGCATAAGCACAGTTAAGTGAAACGTTTTGGGTTTAATGAAAATGGATTTGTCAATTCCCAAATCTGCGGAGCATACACGCATCATTAGAACTTTATCCAGTATAAAGAAGAGTAATGACATTTGTACCCGACTACAGATACCTAGTTAAGTAACAGAACTGTTCCAGAAACTTTTAAGATGATGTTTGTAGTCATACCGGAAACAGAAGAACTCTTTGACACTTTGGGTGGGTAACTAACAGTTTGTATCTCGCTCATCTTTACTTCAACATTTTTGTTGTCATCTTGAACTTTAAGCTCAACGGCAATCTCAAGTTGCTTGTCAGTCTTTTGGTCCTTATCTTCATTGTCAGCATAATCTTCATCTGAAGCACTTTCCTGATTTTCCACTTCAGTAGAGCTGTCCATTCTCAGAATGGATTTTTGGAAATTGAAAAGCTTATCAACCAATTCTGGGTGTATAGCCAATGGGAGGGACACAAAGTGAGAGTAGTCAAGGTTTGGGCTTCTAACTGCCTGTTATTGAGCCCGAAAATGACACAAGTTAAACATAGTGTATGCAGACCATTTTATGTTTAGAGGAGGAGAAAGTAATGAGTAACTTCTAAAAGAGTTGATAGCAATAACATAATGATCCTTTTCATACCAAAAAATAACATTCAATCTTGTAGCCACATTGATAACCAACTGACCTCATCAATTACATCTTTTATCTTTTCTGAAGCTTTTGTTATACTGTCGATCGAGAAACCTTCAACCACTGCAGCCAATAACCAGATTTCAACTACAAAATCATTCCATACCGAAACCATATGCAATTTTCTTGTTTCTTTCAAAATGGTAGGAAAATGCCAAATAAATGATCACATGTTTGTTCAACATAGTTCACACAGTTCTATTGAAACTAAATATGTAACTAAATTTACAATTTGATCAAAACAACTACACCATAAACCACAACTTAAGAACTTAGTGATATAATTATAAAAACAAAAAGAGATCACTTACAAACATAATCCTCCTCCTTAGATGACGGAATCATAATTTTAACACCCATCTCCTCTTCAATTTGTTTCTGTGTAGACCCTCTGAGAGAGGAAAAGGAAGGGATAAATAATTATCATATCAACATTAATTAGACATAAATGTAGTTGCATGCTGAAAGTTGTACCCTTTCCCTTTAACAAAGCGAAAGAGAGAGGCACCAACCTGCAAGCCAAATTCAGTAAGTGAGATCAGAAATAATAATAGGGAGAAACACCAAAGTAAAAGACAAGATAGCTGGAACTTAGAGATAACAGACTGTTACTGGAGCATTAGGATATTGGGTTAGTGTTTAAGAGGAATATAATGGACTGGGATTTTAGATTATATACAATAAGAGTCGATTTTCCCTTCTATATGATTGACAGGAAGCAGTTCAAACGTAGTTGACATATCATACACAACATGTTTAAAGGTTAAAGAACGGGGATAGAGTGGGAAAATCTTCAACCAAATATAAAGTTGCCATGAAACACAAGGAATGCCACTAAAGACACTTTACGATTAACAACCAAAATTTGTCAACTGATCCATCAAAATACATGGCAAGGGTACAGAACAAGACTTGTTACACAAGCATATACCAGAACACTATAATTGATAAAGAGAATTGCGGAAACAATTGATACTATTTGAAAAGAACTCCCAAGTTATATCACCTTCTATTAATTTAAAAGCTTCAAGAAAGGCCAACTGATCTCAAAAGCAATTTCACATCCAATTTCCTTATACCTCAAAGTTCACTACAAATTAGTCTTAGTATATATGGTGATGCTTATAGGATCTCTTTTAAGCCATCAAAATATGGAGAAGTAGGTAATGATTAATAATACTGAGAATAAGTTATTAAAGCAAGCACAGAGGGATAAAGAACAACTTCCATAAAAGTCCAGCATTCATAAAATGTGAGTCTACGACTCTTCTGGCAGCACGAATGAAGGTCAACCGCTAAAATTGAACAAGTCAATCAAAGTACAAATTTTGGAGCTAAGGGTACACCTTTCTCTTCCAACCCAAGTAGACATGTTGCAATAAAGGCTCCCTATTGTCCTGCCGGTGTTAATGGTAATCACTCCCCTGCCAAGATTCAAGTTCCACCGCCACCATCACATTTTATGAAAAGGGATGAGTTATTAAGTCAGCCACTTAAGCTGAATCAACCAGGGTACATTCTTTAGTATCTATTGAAGCAGCAGTGAATGCTGTTATCGGTCTCAGGGATAATCTGAATGAATGGGACAGTAAAGTAGGTGATGGTGATTGTGGGTCAACGATGAATAGAGGAGCAACAGCGATTCTTTGTGACGAACTGTTGACAAGGAAATCGCCACGGCAAGAACCTGAACCACCACCAATAGATTTATGTACCATCCTAACTGGGCGCTCGCGGTCAAGCACCATTTTGAAGGGGAGGGTGATGTTATGAGCTCGATATTATTTTCCTGCATTAGTTAATAATTCACATTATTCCATTAGGGTTAGGTTTATAATGAGCCATTTGGTTTAGGATTTCCTATTCATCTCTATAAATAGAGAGCTGTGTAATTCAGAATCAATACGAAGAAAATTATCAAACAAAGTCAAAAGGTTTATCAAGGGATATTGGGTTCTCCAACGAATCCTAAACGAGATCTGTGAGTTTTCTCATTAATCCACTTCTCTAACCTATACCATAACAAGATCCAAAATCCGGCACCGTAAGAAAAACACACAATATTACAACGGCAAATAGTTGTTAACATGAAGCTAGTGATTCCTAAACAAATGAAGCATTCACCACGAAAAGGGAAAAATGACCGGTTCATATGACATATTTGGTGGAAGGCAGAGCCTGTACACTTTTGCATAGGACCCTGATAGAATAAAGAAAAAATATATATCCTAGATTGGTTAAGTTTCACAAATTTCCTTAAATTAAGCTCACCTCAAGTTTTACTGAATGTTTTTTGGAGGAGTGTCCTGTTTCTCCTTCTGAAGTTCTAGTTTCATTAGCTGCTTCACCCTTGTCTACTCCAGGTTGAGCACTGGAAGTGATACCAGACATGCTATAAGTCATTCCATCTCCCGACTCAACCATCAAGTCATTCCCGACATGTTGGGCAGTTGAAATGCCACCGGACAGGCTACACTCCACATCTTGAGTGTGCCTTCCATTTCCAGTGTCAAAAGGCACATTCTTCCCCAAATCTGTAGATTCACATCCAATGCAGCTAAGACATCAAATCCTCACAGGCCCCACCAAAAATAACAACCAAACCAATTAAGAATCTAATAAGCAATTGCATCATAGAGTATTTTAAAACCACAAGTTGTGCCAAGGAAACTACTGAACCTCAACAACGTAAATAAGAAAGAAGTAAAGGATTCCAGGATGACATGACACCTCAAATAGGTCTATTAACACAAGTTGTTTGGTGAACCCATGTTGACATAACGATAAACTAACCTTCTTTAGCACTAGCCTGAGTAGCAACCGGTCTCCACACAGCACTTACAGTTCTCTGCTGCTTGTTCGGGTTCACAATGGTTCGAAAATCCTTCTTACCACCCATTTTCTTAACAGTACAATTTAAATCACACCATTCCTGCTGATAGAGAAATTTAGCTAAGGAGCTAATTCTTCACAACTACCAGTAAACAGAATACAGAATTTCATGAACCCAGATAAGCAACTCACAAGGTTCGATACAAAATTCCTGTTCGTAAACCTCAGAACACGATCAAATCTGCAAACGTTATACAATTAAAAAAGGAACATTATGATAAAACCTAAACGATCAAATTAGCAGAATTTAGGAATTACGTTTCTCTATTTGCACCGAACATAAACAAGATCAGAGAAAATATAATTACACGGCCACGGAAGAGAAATTAAAGAGAGATCGTACCTCAACACTGGCCTGCAAGTTATCATTCGGTAGCTTGAAGAAGACAGTCCAACTTAAACTGTTGTAGCGATGACACAGTCAGGCTTACTCGCCGAGCCGACTCTATCTCACTAGGGCTGGGTATCGGCCCGCTACCCGTCCTAAAAGCTCATACCATTAACTAAACCGTGATTCTGAGGTACTTAAAACCCAAAACCATCACCATCACCATCACCATCACCATCACCATTACCTGTCACCAGGGGCGGAGCTACATGGTGCCCAGGGGGGCACGTGTCCCCCTCAATTTTTTTGTATGTTTTCTGATTTTTTTTTTCAAAAATACCCCTCAATTCTTTCTAATTTCGTAGTTGTGCACCCCTCAATTTTTTTTACAGTCACGTATTGACACCAAAAAATTTCGGTGCCCCCCCCCCCCCCCACTGAAAAAGCTAGCTCCGCCACTGCCTGTCACTGGTGGAGAACCATAACCGGTTAGGCTACCTACCGAACGGTGACAGTTATAACCGGCCCATAAGGCCCAATAGGCTTTATGTTGGGCCTTTACAATAGAACCCAAAATACAACATTTTCCAAACACATTTCTACAAACCTGCTATTTTCAACAATTCAAACACAAAAATTCTTAGAACTAATACCTCACATATCCATCTTTATACAATACAAGTTTCGGAAACCATTTTTCAAGTTTACAATACAAACAATTCGAGAACAATAAATTCAGTATAACTAAACTGTTATACACAAGTGGGCTACTAAACAAATGGACTCAATAAAACTAATAAAACAAGGGCCAACCAGTGGGAATTAAAAAAATCAGGCCCTATAAAATAAACAACCGGTCGGGCGGTTTTTTCTCGGTTTCGAAGATAAAAAAATCGTACCCAACCCAAAAGCTACCAGTTTGGTAGTTTTGTAACTGTAACCGTCATCGGTGACACCGGTCACGGTGATTCCGGTGATGGGGACGGTCGGATATTTGCTCAGCCATAATCCTCAAGAACATGACCGGCCCAGGATTCCCAAAATATGGGCTTGGGTTACTCGGGAAAATTGAGATTCTTTTTTACCTCTCAGTTTGTTTCAAAAAAAATTATCGTCTTATTTCCCCGTTGGATTTTTTTTAATAACTTTTTTTTCCGTTAGTCTGAATAATAAATTATGAAAATATCTTCTGAAACCCTAGAAGCTTGAGCGATGACGACGACGTCGAATTCTATAGAATACGGCAATCAGCACAAGTCAAATGGCAAGGAGACGGGCACAGACTCGGCGAGACTCTCTCGACCGGCTTCCCCATCCATGCAGTCTCATGGGGAACGATCTTCAGCGTCTCTTCCAGGCTCAGATGGGGCGGCGTTGGACGGTCACCACCATATTTTCTCCGCTACTAGGGCGGTAGAAGAGCATCCGACGATCATCAAAAGGCAAGGGAGGACTAGGTCGTTGTCTCCGGCGATGGCTCGGGAAGGTAGTGATTTAAGAAGTTTTCGGTGGGGTCGGGCTATGATTGAGGAACTAGGTTCGGAGGAGCATGATGTTCAGGTCATGGGTATCTATGGGGGACGTCTACCGGCGAACCCTATTGCATCGATGCCGGACGGCCAGCGGGAGTAGACTTAGTGGAGGCGGTGCGAGGGGAAGGAGCCATCTAGGGCTTCGTGGGACGGGGCGTAATTGTTAGTTCTCCAGGCTCTATCTCTGGGCCGGAGGTCGTTTGGAGTGGGCCTGTTGGGTCTCGAGGTAGGGTTGGAGATGAACCAACTCGCAGCGGAAAATCAATGAAAACCAAGAGACGATTAAAGCATGAAACAACTAACAAAGAATGGATTCACAAGAGAAAAATTCAGCACTATTTCTTACCAGAACAAGAACACTGGTTAACGAATGATTGGCTTGAGTCTCCAAGACGCCTACGTATCCACATGGGAATCAAAGCCACGTAGTTCTTCTCTTTGAGGACTCAAGAACACAAAAATGGAGGTGGAAACTAGCCAAACCC
Organism: Erodium maritimum; assembly: GCA_963921825.1. Classification (NCBI taxonomy): domain Eukaryota; kingdom Viridiplantae; phylum Streptophyta; class Magnoliopsida; order Geraniales; family Geraniaceae; genus Erodium; species Erodium maritimum. The sequence goes on from OY997589.1 coordinate 35,873,748, forward strand.
GAAATGGCCATGGAAGAGGGAGAGAAAATGTGTTTCCTATTCTTGTCTTGTGTTTGTTATGTTGAAAAAAGATGACTTAAACATAACAAAACCCATACTTGTCCAACTAAAGGCATGGGACAAGTATGGTGTCAAGTAAGGTGTAAATAGGACAAAGTATGGTAAGACAAGATTGGGTTAGGTGGTGAATCACCAACACCTTAATCCTTGTCTTGCTTACTTAGTACTAATTAATCAAGACTTGATTAATTAGTTCCATGGGCCTTGGTTGCATGGGCCTTTCATGGGCCTCTTGGAACATGGCCCGTGGCCATTTCTAACGAGGTCCCGTGATTCGCTCATCGCCTCCAAGCCTTCCATACCGGAAATGTCCAACATTATCCGACGCGATCAATCCCAAGACTCCAAGCCTTGTCTCGATCCGTAAAGTCCTATTCACGTACGGGCACATGACCCAAAACCCAGTTTTGGTCATGTCCCGAGACAACTCCCTTTTGGCCATTCTCCATAAATGTGTCAATGAGTTTCATCCTCCGGTGTGACCCTTAGGTTTATGCATGTCAATAGATCAACGTAAAATCCCATTTTACTTGATCCTATTTAAGTGGCAACTAACGAGACTTTAGTATTGCCTGACACTACATAACGAATCGACCCTGTCGATTCTAACCTTTCCGTTGTCCCTGTCATTATCCTTTTATCTCCGATATCCTGATTGAGATAAGGCATAGAGCCGTCATCCTTATTATTCTCAATCACCGTTCCTTGATATGTGAGATGACTGAAGATATGATACCCAGTATCATGTGCATGACCATGCTATTCTTCCAGTCACTCTCGATCAAGTGGCCGAGAACCGATATCTTTCCCATACCTCAGTATGAGGAATAAATCCCCTAGCCGTCTTTCGTGTCACTCATGTAGCCCGTCCCCAAGCCAATCCTGGCCGTTATGGAAGCCCTGTTACGGACAACGTTAGGCTCAGGTCAAACTCAGTTGTTGACTACATAGCGATCACAAAGACTCCTTGGTCTAAGGATACATGACAAGCTACAACACTAAATATGTTCATGACTTAATCTATGGCACATATTCAGGGCGGGTCGTCCAATATCATGTCCCACATGATATCTATGATCAGACTCCGGAATCCCATTCCAATGACTAACAGAACGTAAGCCATAAAGAGCCATCTTTCATACTAGTCGCTTCTAGTGAAGCTTTGTTGACTAGGGACCCATCGAGTGTGATCTATCTCGATCTATGGTTCTATTCGCATGGTGGGCATAGATCAGAGCACACATCGATATATTACTCCAACACATAAGTAATATAAAACCGCTTTAATTTTATTGCTAACGATGATATATACATTTGGACATTTAGGATTGAACTACGGGCACTAAGACTAACAATCTCCCACTTGCCCTAGTTCCAATCTAAACTCCAATATGTCCCCATCGACTTTACATGTCTAACATGTTCAGGCAGTGACACTGCCTTAGTCAAAGGGTTGGCTATGTTATCATCTGTTGCAATATAGGTTATCTTCACTTCACCTCATGATTAGATGGATACGACGTAGTACATGTTTGGATTTGTTATGCGATCTGGGCTTTTAGCTTGCGCAATGGCCCTTGTGTTGTCGCAAAATGGATTCACCGGGCTGGATGGGTTTTTAATTACATCCAACCCTGCCGTGAATTTCCAAATCCACATAGCCTCCTTAGCTGCCTCTGCAGCATCCATGTACTTGGCCTCTGTTGTAGATTCGGCAATGGTATCTTGCTTTACGCTCTCCCAGCTAAAGCTTTGCCATTCAGCATAAACACATATCCTGACTGACTTCTAAAGTCATCTGGATTTGTCTTGGAAAACTAACGTCTACTCATCCTTCGACGACTAGTTCAACATCATCTTTCCCGGGTTAGACTGATGTCTACTGGTACAACATAAGGCTTACGAGACAGCCGGTCTCATACATGTCATGGCATATATGATCGATCCTGCCCCCAGGCGCATAGGATTCTCATCATCCTTTTCAGCTCATCAGGTGTCTTAGGACATTGAGTCTTGCTGAGATGAATGCCATGACTAGTGGGTAAGAGTCCTTTCTTTGAATCGAGCATTAAGAACCTACTCAATGCCTTGTTCACATAGGTTCCCTGACTTAAATCCAAGACCCTCTTGGTGCGATCTCTACATATCTTAATCCTAAAGATATAAGAAGCATCGCCTAAGTCCTTTATTGAAAAACACTTCCTCAACCAAGCTTTAGTCTCGTGCAAGGTTGTGATGTCGTTTTCAATGAGAACCAGAAAGGTAATCTTGCTCCCACTAGCCTTCTTATAAAGGCAAGATTCATCCTCGTTCTTGATTAAGCCAAATCCAATTACAACTTCATCAAAACGAAGGATCCAACTCCGAGAAGTTCGTTTCAATCCATAAATGGATTTCAACGACTTATAAATCTTTCCCGTATTCTTCGGATCGTCAAAACCTTTGGGCCGAGACATACAAACGTACTCAGTCAAATTTCTATTTAGGAAAGCGGTTTTGACATCCACTTGCCATATCTCGTAATTATGATACGCAGTTATGTCAAGAAGAATTTGGATCGATTTTGACCATAGCCACTAGGAAGAAGGTTTCCTCATAGTCAATCCATTGGATATGCCTATAACCTTTCGCCACCAGTTGAGCTTTGTAGGTCAGAGGGTTGTTGTCCATGTCCATCTTCACCTTGAAGATCCATTTGCATCCGATGGTCCTCACACCATTGATGGGATCAACCGTTTCCCAGACTCGGTTGTCCGACATGGATTGCATTTCCTCCCTCATGGCTCCCAGCCATAACTCGGAGTCGGGCCCATCCACGACTTCTTGAAAGGTGGCTGGATCATCGTGATCCACCATGACTTCATTGTCACATCCGGATACCATATCTTGGAGGTGGAAGATTGACCCTTTCAAATCGCCTTGGACCTTCCGGAATTGTAACAGGAATTGGTTCTCACTCTATGACAATCTCTGGCTCCTTTCTACTGGGTTGTCAATTGGTTTAGACAGATCTGTACCATCCTGAATTTCTTCGAGATGCACAGTCCTCCCAATGACGTCTTTGGAAACAAAACTTCTTTTCCATAAAGACCCCACCCCAAGCGACGAACACCATGTTCTCACTGGGATTGTAGAAATAGTATCCCCTTGTTGCTTTGGGATACCACACGAAGGTGCATATCTCAGATCTTGGTTCGAGCTTAGTCGAAACCAAATGTTTCACATAAGCCTCGCAACCACAAATCTTTAGGAAGGACAAAGCGGGCATCATCCCGTACCATTTTTAAAATGGTGTCCCTTCCACACCATTCGTTGAAGCCCGATTCACTATGAATGCGGTCGTCTCTAGAGCAAAACCCCTAAAAGAGATTGGGAGATCAGTCCAACTAATCATGGAACAGACCATTGTCTAACAATGTCCGATTTATCCGTTTGGCTACACCTTTCAACTACAGTGACCTAGGAGGAGTCCATTCCAAAAGGATCCCATTCTCTTTTAGATGATCTAATAACTCTGTGGTCAAGTATTTTCCACCTCGATCCAATCGAAGTGCCTTAATACCTTTGTCGAGCTGGTTTTCTACTATAGTCTTAAACTCTTTGAATTTATCAAAAGCTTCATACTTATGTCTCACCGAATAGACATAACCATATTTACTGTAATCATCAGTAAATGTGATAAAGTAGCTAAAACCCCTCCTGGCAAGTGAACTTATTGGTCTACACACATTCGAGTGTATCAGCCCCAATAATTCACCCGCCCTTTCATCGCGATCGATAAAGGGGCACTTTAGTCATTTTGCCCATCAAACAAACCTTGCACCTATCGATCGAATGGAATTCGAATGAACCTGAAAGTCCGCACTTCTGAAGTGCTGATAGGTGCTTCTTGTTTATGCGACATAAATGACAGTGCCATAACAGAGTTAGGTTTAAATCGTTGGATTTAGACCTCTTGGTATTAACGGAATATATAGAACTTGAGGTATTGTTACCCATATCTAATATGTACAATCCTCCAATATTAACATTATATCCTTCCTTGTCAAACACGTATACAGATATAATATTCCTACTAAAAGTAGGTATGCAATATACATTATACAGTACTAAGACAAGGCCTCTTGGCAAAGCAAGACTCATGGATCCTACAGCAGTTGCCACAACTCTGAGGTCCACTTCGTGTTTTCCAAACCTCTCCTACTTTCAGCCACCATATATAAGTGCATGTGTGAGATTCAGTCCTGGTATCTAATACCCATGAATCTTTGGAAGTAGAGAGATGTAACTCTATAGAGTTAATACCGAATAAAGGCACGGTCCCACCGCCCTTCCTTAGATCATCCAGGTTTCCTGATGAAGGTGCAGTCCTACTGTCCTTCTTCAGATCATCCAGGCTATTTGATGAAGGCGCAGTCCCACTGCCCTTCTTCAGATCAGCCGTGAACTTCCTGTAATCCCGGTTCCATTGACCAGGCTATTGGCAGTAGAAGCAAACATTCTCAGGTGTCTCATCTTTCCTGCCAAGTGCGCATGGGCCCCGCCCTTGCCACTTCTAATTCCCTTGTTGACCATCAGAATATCCTTGGATCCCAGATCCCTGATATATTCTTCTCAGCAATTAATGACACTTCATGTAACTCTGATATGGTCTTAGAGACAGCCTTGTCAAGGACATATTCTTTGCGTTCAGACTTGAGGACTATCCTCAAAATTCTGTACCAGTCCAAATAGTTTGTCCCATTTAGCTTGACCCTGTCAAGAATGGTTTTTAATGACAAACTATTAATGTTCGCTGAATTTTCCATTTGATCTACAACAGATAAAATTCAATCAGTAAACTGAATAAATTTTATGAAGATCAAGCTTAAACACCAACAATCGATTCTAAACCTTTAGAATCTGAAACCAAGATCCTTGATTCACTCGATTAAGCTGAACTAATGCTCACCACTTAATCGAGCTATGTAGGTAGGACTCCATCCAATCACATCCAATGTGACTCTTGGCTAGGGTATGTACTTATGTACACGACTTACCCTATCTGTTACCTTAGCTCAACCTCAGGTTGAGAATCGTAGTCGGGTCCACCAATTTTCAACTATGGCCCGTCACTATGTAGGTGCTCCGCTAATGCGCACGACACCCACATATGTCGTCCAAACCTACTACCCCGCTTCCCCATGGATGCTCCGCTAATGCGCACGACACCCATAGGACGGGGAGGTAGTAAGGTGTTGATGATTGGGAGGTATCGGACATGACCCGCTTTTACTTGTCCAGTTGTGTTCAAAACTTTGGCACATCCTAGATGCGATGAGCACATCAACTACATTCCAAATGCAATGATGCCTCAAATTACATCCAATGTAATTCTTCCTTTGAGCCCGTCAACTACATCCAATGCAATGACGGTTCTAAGGGTTCACACACAAGGATTTAAATTCCAATTTTATCTTTGCATGTGAGGTGATATGCTCGGTAAATAAAGTTAAGCATGCAATTCTAAAACACATAGAATTAATCATGCATAAACTAAACCAAGCATAAAGCGATAAATGTGCACATAATAGCCCCCTAAACTAACTCCCACTAGCTTCTTGAGCTCCACCGACTCCAAGCCGATGCCAACACCCGAAAAGCCACCAAATGACCTTTTCGCCCTTTCTTCGTCTTGAGTAAAATATTACAATTTAATACACGACTCGCAGGTCGGGAATAAATAAGTATTACAAACAAGTGGTTCGACGACCACACCTTGAAAGAATAATTACACGTTAACTCTAACGGCTCGCAGGCCGTGAAAAGCGATAAATAATTAAATCGAGCTCGGCGCTATTATGTACACCATGCCAACATCACATCACACATCGTGTTATCAAACAAGCATGTTATCAAACATCATGTGATTTTCCGGTTTTAATTAATAGCCAAGTTTCGAAATTTTTTGATGCTCGGTTTATCGAAACCGTTCAAAAATGAAACTTTTGAACATTTGATCTTCGAGTTCGTCATGACGGTTCCAAACTCGTCATAACTAAAAAAACGGTTTAGCCTTGGCATATCAACCATCCAATGGTCATGCTTGGCTTAGCTCCGTCCAACGGAGCCCCGTTCGGTCCCGGTTTCGGCTCCCCGAGAGTCCCGCTCCCGAGACCCGAAAAATCAAAATTTTTTCAAAATTTCCAGATTTGAAATAATTTTCAAAAATTCATTTTACATGCATTAAATCCATGAACAAGAATTTAAAACATGTTATCAAACAATTTAGCAAAACAACATGCCAAAAACGAAACTTTCAAGCAAAACCGAAACTATGAACACCGTCTTGTGAATCCCGAAGGTAGCACGGCTCTGATACCACTGTTGGGTCTCGAGGTAGGGTTGGAGATGAACCAACTCGCAGCGGAAAATCAATGAAAACCAAGAGACGATTAAAGCATGAAATAACTAACAAAGAATGGATTCACAAGAGAAAAATTCAGCACTATTTCTTACCAAAACAAGAACACCGGTTAACGAATGATTGACTTGAGTCTCCAAGACGCCTACGTATCCACATGGGAATCAAAGCCACGTAGTTCTTCTCTTTGAGGACTCAAGAACACAAAAATGGAGGTGGAAACTAGCCAAACCCGAAATGGCCATGGAAGAGGGAGAGAAAATGTGTTTCCTATTCTTGTCTTGTGTTTGTTATGTTGAAAAAAGATGACTTAAACATAACAAAACCCATACTTGTCCAACTAAAGGCATGGGACAAGTATGGTGTCAAGTAAGGTGTAAATAGGACAAAGTATGGCAAGACAAGATTGGGTTAAGTGGTGAATCACCAACACCTTAATCCTTGTCTTGCTTACTTAGTACTAATTAATCAAGACTTGATTAATTAGTTCCATGGGCCTTGGTTGCATGGGCCTTTCATGGGCCTCTTGGAACATGGCCCGTGGCCATTTCTAACGAGGTCCCGTGATTCGCTCATCGCCTCCAAGCCTTCCATACCGGAAATGTCCAACATTATCCGACGCGATCAATCCCAAGACTCCAAGCCTTGTCTCGATCCGTAAAGTCCTATTCACGTACGGGCACATGACCCAAAACCCAGTTTTGGTCATGTCCCGAGACAACTCCCTTTTGGCCATTCTCCATAAATGTGTCAATGAGTTTCATCCTCCGGTGTGACCCTTAGGTTTATGCATGTCAATAGATCAACGTAAAATCCCATTTTACTTGATCCTATTTAAGTGGCAACTAACGAGACTTTAGTATTGCCTGACACTACATAACGAATCGACCCTGTCGATTCTAACCTTTCCGTCGTCCCTGTCATTATCCTTTTATCTCCGATATCCTGATTGAGATAAGGCATAGAGCCGTCATCCTTATTATTCTCAATCACCGTTCCTTGATATGTGAGATGACTGAAGATATGATACCCAGTATCATGTGCATGGCCATGCTATTCTTCCAGTCACTCTCGATCAAGTGGCCGAGAACCGATATCTTTCCCATACCTCAGTATGAGGGATAAATCCCCTAGTCGTCTTTCGTGTCACTCATGTAGCCCGTCCCCAAGCCAATCCTGGCCGTTATGGAAGCCCTGTTACGGACAACGTTAGGCTCAGGTCAAACTCAGTTGTTGACTACATAGCGATCACAAAGACTCCTTGGTCTAAGGATACATGACAAGCTACAACACTAAATATGTTCATGACTTAATCTATGGCACATATTCAGGGCGGGTCGTCCAATATCATGTCCCACATGATATCTATGATCAGACTCCGGAATCCCATTCCAATGACTAACAGAACGTAAGCCATAAAGAGCCATCTTTCATACTAGTCGCTTCTAGTGAAGCTTTGTTGACTAGGGACCCATCGAGTGTGATCTATCTCGATCTATGGTTCTATTCGCATGGTGGGCATAGATCAGAGCACACATCGATATATTACTCCAACACATAAGTAATATAAAGCCGCTTTAATTTTATTGCTAACGATGATATATACATTTGGACATTTAGGATTGAACTACGGGCACTAAGACTAACAGGCCTAAGGGACCAAGGTGGATAGGACCGGCCTACTAGGAAGCCGACGTGGACCAAGCACAGTTTGGACCATTTGGGGGGGCCTTTGGGTTTCCACGCTGCTACCGGGTCTGGCCTAGTCACACGGTTCAGACCCCCGGGTCATCGTACTATTGTCGGGTAGGGTCCTTCCAATCAGATCAGATCTGGTCCGTCCAACATGGGCGGGTCCTCAGGTGGTTTTTTCCCGTCCAAGAATGCAGGCCTTGAGGGTCATGACTAGATGGGAGAGCTCGGGTCCAGAATGAGGAATATGAGGATCAAGGAGGTGTTAGTTCCTCCTTCGAAGGTCTATGGACGGGGTCCGAATTTCTCCTATGCTCTCACGGCGAAGGTTATTACTGCTCGTTCATTCTTTTGGAAGACACTGGTAGCCTCGATGGAGGATTTGGGGGACATGAGACATGTGGAGGCTAGACCACTGGAAGACATGATATTAGCCTTCTTTTTTCAAGATGGAAAGAGAACGTGCTCGAGTACTGGCCGGGGAACCATAGGCCTTTAGAAAATCCTTGGTTATATTTGTGGATCTTCGTGCTCACATGCGACCAGGTGATATGCGTTTGACTCATTTTTTGGTTTGTGCACGTATTACTAATCTTCCAATAGCAACATGGAATAGAGGAGTGGGTTTTGGCTGGGGGCATTGGGTATCTTCCTATCGTTGGTGATGATGCAGATGGGATGTGCTGGGGGGATTTTATATGTATTCGGATTCGCGTGGATATTCGGGTTCCCTGCAAAGTTTGTTGTGGTTTCGGCTCATTGAGTCGTAGGTGCGCACCCTCCTCCACGTATCATATGAACGGTTACCCGACCACTACTTTGGATACAACTGTGCGGGTCACTTGTTCCCATCCTGTCCATTGGAAGGAGGGAGGAAGGGTCCTTCCCTGAGGTCTTCAACTGACCCCCGGACGAACATCATGAGAAGTCGTCACGGGAAACCAGTCCCAGGAGCCAACTAGGCCTATCTAGGCGGATCTTCGGAAGTTCCAACCCATCTTTTTGCTCCGGAGGCACCACGACATGAGAGGAGGTAAAGGATGAACATCGATTCGGGCCTTGACATTACAAGACCAAACATATGACCTCCGGTAGGATAGATGCCTACGGGAGGAGGCTGTTGGAGCTATCAGAAGTTCCATCCAAGACCACCGCCCACTACATCTGTATCTGTTGGGAGGAAGTGTCTGGAGACAGAGGCAGGCTTGGAGGAATCTGAGTACTACGTCCACCATAGTTTTTCTTCGTCAATGAGTCTGCTCTATCCTAGCTTCCAGTCTAGATTCGCAGTATCAGTGTCGTCAGCCGCTACCGCAACATCCCCTTCCAGACATTTCAAGGAGGCGGTAGATGCCTTGAGCTCTTTACTTTCCTGTTTGATTGCCCTCCATCGCGGGAACTCATTTTCAATTATGTCGTTTCATTGCATTTATAGTGTTTTAGTGCTTATCTACTTGTAAACACTCGTTATTTATAATATACGATTGTTATCTAAAAGAAATTATGAAAATATCTTAATTATCTTTTAAATTTTCAAAAATAATAATTTATGTTCTTCTCATTTTTATTTGGTAAGTGTGTTGCCCTTATTATAAAATAATCACATTCTAAACGATACGATAATAAATTAAAAAAAAAAGTATAATGTTATCAAGAATGTAAACACATTATCCTTATAAAAAGAGTCCAAACTTTTTTGTTTCTTGAAATGTGAAGATACAGATGTATTATTTTAAATGTCCCAGAATATACAAAAGTGCATATGGTATAGAAAACCCAGACTGCGCCAGAACAGGCCTTCGTAGTTAATCAGTGGGTGGTGTCGTCCGTTTTTCTAGGCAAAAAATCGAGTTTAATATCCTCGAGAGATAAAATAATGGAACAACATTCCTCAAGCATGCGTCCCATAAGTGAGAAAGGGGAACAATCCTTAGAATTAATCCCACCACATACTGATCATCACTCCATAGGAGCACCCTGGTCCATTCGTGAATCTATATCCATCTAAGAGCTCGAAGTATCGTCGTGACCTCCGAAAACTCAAGACCATGGACCCTTGACATTGTGTCATTACTTCCATCCACAACACGTCCCGATCATCCCTACAAATCATGCTCCAACCCATCTTATAGGTATAAAAAAAAATCACCCCATCCACATTTACTGTGACCTAACCTTGTGGTGGTGGGGACCATCCAATCTCCCTTTGACGATGTTAGGTGATGGGTGGTATAATCACTTTGCTGTTGGCAGCCCTCCAACTATAAAGGTGGCTCTGAACAGTAGCATTGAGAGCCTCTGTCGATTGTGGGGTTTGCTTTTATATACTATCATTTTTGGCCTTCCATATTTCCAACACTGTCATGGTCAAACGGCATTTGGTCAACATGTCCGGTATGGTCATAACCAAGCTCCACCAATTCTCAAAAGTATGATCAGGGAGGATATGAACATCTAAGTGTGCACTTACATATAATTCTTGGATGAAACGATAGTGAAGTAGGAGGTGAGAGATGGACCCCCAATCACTTTGGCACATTGGGCATACTGGAGCTCGCTAGAGAAAGACCTTGATTCGAGGTTGGATGTCGAGGTCCTAGAGTACAGTCCAAGTCGAGGCTGCTCCTGAGGGAATCCAATGACCATACATCAGCGCTAATTCCATGTATCACTCCCTGGATGTGTAGATCCCTCGTGTGAATAGGGGCAAATTTCGTCCGGAGATTGAGATTGGTAGCCACCTAAAGAGTGCCTAAAATATCCCGTCAAAGAAAGACCTTGATTCGAGGTTGGATGTCGAGGTCCCAGAGTGTAGTCCAAACCGAGGCCCCTCATGAGAGCATCCAACGGCCATGCATCCATGCTAATTCCATGTATCCCTTTCTGTATGTGTAGATCCTTCGTGTGTTGCGGGTCCAATACCATCTATCTGGTCGGACTCCTGATGGGGGGAACCTGTCAATAAAATATGGGGGGAGAAGTTCCCCAGTTTGATCGTGTCCTATTCCCCCCCCCCCCCCCCCCCTCCCAGAATTGCCAGCTCCTTAACTATCATGGTCAGACTTTTACAAGTATTTTTCGGTATGCTCGGGATGTCCCCTAAAAGCCATAGGATCCCTTCCAAAATAATAGTGCTCTCATCCCCAATCGTCTTTCGGAGACCTTATCGGAAGACAGATTAGGTCTCCCGACCCCCTAACCATAATTGACTTGGGTTCAAACCACACCCCGCAGTCATAAAACCCCCCTTCGGATAATATCTGGCTTTGAAGACTAACGCTACTATATTGCTAGGTGTTGAGAGAAACTTTCATCCCATCTTAGTGAGGAGCTCTTGGTTCATATTGTGCATCTCTCAGAAACTCATTCCTCCTTTCTCTTTTGGCCTATACAAATTAGCCAAATCCTGCCAAATAATTGGTTTAGTATCCCGAGTAGTACCCGCCCATTAATAACGAGCTAAAGTGATATGAATCTTTGCCCTCATGAGGTATCTTCTAGATAAAATTAATAGTTATGTGTGGCTAGTTTTTAATGTAATACTTAATAATCACATATATCAAGCACGAACTTAAAATCAGATTATTAATGAACTTATATTTATTTTCAAAAAAAAATCTCACTTTCAAACCAAAAGATCGGTTTTCAAATTTAGTAACTACATGGAGACAACACAAACTTAAAGATGTCTTAATTATTTGTGAAAGAAACCTATTTTCCCATTATTACATGTTAATTAAAAAACGTAACATTTTCTATATATATACATTCACAAACCAGAGTTCTTAAACTCACAAATCAAGTATCATCATACATAAGTAGGGAAATACATTCATGACAAGTTGTGGTAAGTTTATACATATTCGATAGTTATTCATTAGTAAACCTTATGTTTCTCATTTTTCTATTTGTTTGATATACAATAATTTGATCTTTATGTTACGCAAAGAAAAGAAACGAAATGGTCGGATCTGAAGGGTATGGATGGAGAGGTAGCAGCTGCATACATAGAATCCGATTATACCCATAAACATGTTGTAATCGTGAAAGAGGGATCTTTCGTGACCATGGATTTTCGACCTAATCGGATTCGGGTTTGGGTTGATACTCACGGAAAGGTGACCAAAGTTTGTATCGGTTAACAATAGTATAAAAGGGACAATCACAAAAAGTTGCATACAAGCGTACGCATTTTACGGAAAACTATACAAATGTATCTTTATTACGGATGGCTACACTTAAGTATCTATCACTTAACAAGTTATTCCCCTTCATCCAACTCTGTTAAAATATCCATTAGTTTTTTAAATAAAGAAAATGCCCTCGCCATTAAAACCGTAATCTCATATATGATTTTTAAATTACGAAAACGCAATTATCTTCACTTTAAAATTACAAAAATGACAATGTACATTAAAGTAAATAAATCATAAAACTTAATTTATAAACATAATCATATTAATTTGTTCTAAATCCGCAAATCAAATGCCTTGTCTTCTTCCTTTCCTCCCCTTCATCTACCTCAACTATCTTGTCTCAATCTTTACAAATCTATGTAACATAGAAATGATAAATATAGAATTATAGTTTCAAATTCTGGCGAAAGTCTTGCAAAATTTAAAAGCTAAAAATTACATGAATTTAATGGATATCAAGATCTAAATTGAATGGACGAGAGGCAAAAAATGCAGTGTTAGGCTCTTTCACTTGGCAGAATAAGAGGTTGCCTAAGGCCACCAATTTGCAAGACCCTTGATTTTTTTTCTTCAGAAATTAAGGCCCCTAAATTTTTTTTGGATTGCATTTACATTTTTTTATTAAAAAAAATTGTATAGTTTGAATTTCTAATAAAATTTCAAAGAAGTTTTATAATTTTAAAACTTCTTAAGGAAAGAATTTATCTTCTCTCAATCTTGTATAACAAATCTTCACATTCCAATATGTGTTTTGTGTAAAAGAAGGACATCGTAAGTGTAAGGAGATATCGATGAACAATAATGGAAAAATAGGAAACAAAGAATGTCATGTAAGACAAGATGCAAAGCCAGAATACGCCTAAGTTTTGTTCCAGAAGATGGAATCCTAACTAGTGGGTTCATTAAGGAGCACAATCATGATTTCTTCAAAATCGAAGATCTGGAATTTATACGTGGAAACCATCATATCACAGAGGAGCATAAAAAATGGATCTTAGATAGGTATAGAGTAGCTATAGGGTGTAGGAAATAATAGTCATATAACATGAAATAAGATTTATGAAAGACTTATCAGATTTGAGATTTCAAGTTGTGGTGTGGTATGTAGACCACTGACTTGAAAGAAATTTGTCTGGTGGACCTCGGTGGCGATCAATAACCGGTTGCTCCCCAAGTTTAACACATCTACTATCTCAATTCATGCCCACTCATGAATAGAGCCTCGAAACTTACAGAACAATACCTAGAAACAGAGAGGAGAATGTTTTTCTTGATGATAAATAATGGATTAGAGATGTCCAATTTATAGGGAAAAGTAAGGAAAACCCAAACCAAAATTAGCCAAAAAGTGGCACCAAATGTATGGCCACTAAGCACAAACTTAAGAGAATAAAATATAGGGCTTTAAAGCCATTCTTTCCAACATAAGGTCGGTCCAAGCACATAAATTATTAAGCCAAAAAGTTGGGGGGAGTCAAAATGTTGGTGCTATAGTGGTTGATTTTTTGAAATTAGAGCGTGATTTGAAAGTATTCACAGGTAAAACTAATAGACATTTCGTCATACAAACCTTCCATGAGAAAGTTTTAAAGTCAATCGGATTTTTCTTTGAGTACGTTGTTGATCACAAGGGAAGAATGTCAAGGCTTGTAAGAACCGCCCCCGGTAAATCCCAGTCGAACCGGAGGTTTTTGGCGAAAGTTGACTTTTTGTCGGAAAAGTCAACCGATGACTCCGGGAGTTATTCAGGACCTTTCCGGGGCCCAAAAGCTTAGCCATCATTACGGTTAGCTTAATTGGGCCGTTTCCTTTCAAATGACTGTAATATTGGGAAAAGTCAACCCGGACCTTTTATCGGTCAAACGCGGTCCGATTAGAAACTAAATCCGTTTAATTAATTGTGCTGGAATTAATTGAGTAGTAGTGGTCCCCACATGGACACTTGTCCATGTTAGCTTGGAAGGGAAGAAATGGGAGCAAATTGACTTTTTTACCCTTGGAAGGTGGGCATGAGAGACACTTGGGCTTGGGGGGCTTTTTGGTCTTAGCTCCTTTAGGTTTAAAGCATCAATAGATGACCAATTCAGCCCATTTTATCAAGCTTGGCCGAAATTGGAGAGAGGGTGGAGAGAGAGAGAGAGTGAAGCTTGAAGCTTGAAGAAGAAGAAAGGAGAGAAATGAGGGAGCTTTTTGGGTCATTTCTTCATCAAAGGCCTTGATTCTTCCATTTTCTTCTTCTACTCCCCATTTCCAAGGTAATCATCTAATTCCTTTTCGTTTTGGGTGATTTTGGTTCATGGGTTTTGAGAGGAATTGATGAACTTGGTTGGGTTTTTGAGTTTTGGGTATTGGACGATGATTTTTTGGAGAGAAAATGAGGTTGGATGATGGATTTAATTTGGTTTGTTGTGGTTTTGATGAAGACCCATGTTGGGTGTTGAAGTAGAGACGTTTTAGGGTCTGTTTTGGAGCTTTAAGAGGTCATCAATGGAGGTTTTGGGGGTTAATTTCGTGGAAAACCGAAGCTGGAGGAAGAAGAAGGTGAACAGTGCCAGACCCGTCACGGATCTGTGACGGGCACCGTGACGGGAGACGTCATGGCTCCGTGAGGGAGACCGTGACGGCGTTAGTAACGTCTCCGTGAGGACAACCGTGACGGCCTGAACCACGGATCCGTGACTAGATCCGTGGTGGAGCCCATCAAGGCTCCGTGACCCGAACCGTGACAGACCTGAATTGGGCCTTTTGGACCCATTTTGTTGGATTTCGAGTAATTGGGACGGTTATCAATAACCGGGTCCTTTTGGGGTTAATTGGGAATGTTTTTCTCTTTAAACCTTTGTGAATTACTCTTGATTCGAGTATTTGTTTTGTAATCCAAGACTTTGCACCCGAGCGTGACGGAGGAGGAGACGGTTGGATCTCATGAAGTGGAGGAGGAAGCTAGCCAGGTCGTCCGCAGCTAGGATTGGAGTGCTTTTGAGGTAGGGAAAGTAGCGAATACCGGTTTAATTGCGGAAAGTTACTAGTATGCATATAGGTTGCAATTACTTGTTTTAATGATTAGAATTGCATGATTAGGATGTGAGGAACGAGTGGAATGAGGGATAGCTTACATGACATGTCGAGCCGTAAGTTTGGGATTTTCGTGCTGTAGAAATGCATGCGGGCCATGTCGAGCCCTTAGGTTGTGTGTTGATTGAAATGCCATGATCTTTGATTGAGATGCATGATGTGTGACTTAGCCGTTGCTGGATTGAGAAGCATGATAGGTTATACTCGGTGTAGCATGTGTTGCTATGTTTGGGAAAGTGTGCCATGCGTGATGTAATGTGAACTATTGGTTGTGATATGATCGGGTGAGTGATAGACCGATGTGATATGTTATGGTGAGTTGGCTCGGTTGGCATACCGTAGTCGAAGTGTGGCATTATGATGCGTGTTATGCTCTTGATTTGTGTTTCAAGAGGAGGTGTAACCGGTGTGATACCCACACCGAGGGATAGTTCCGTTGTAGGGTATCGAGGCCAAGGATGGCGTGATCAGTACCCCGATGACCTGTGGTCCAGGAAGACGTGTGACCGAGGTGTGTGCCGGTGCGGTACGTGTGGTGAGTAATGCCCCGAGTCTGTGTGACGGGAAGACATCTGACTGAATGTATTGCCGGTCGAGGATGTTACCCCGAGTCTTAGTGACGGGAAGATGTCGAGACCGATGCCGTGTGGTCTGGTACGATATAAGTGGATGTGTGCATTCAGTGATGTTGGAAACTGTTGTACGAGATTTGTGTTTGTTCCGCTGTGTGTTCTATGCTTGTTGATTGGCTGTATGCGTTGTTTTAAGTGTGATTATGGTCTTGTGAGAGTGATTAGTGGTTGGTAACTTCCCGTGGACGTTGTTAGTAGTTATGCTTTGCTAGTATGCCCTAATTGGACGGTTACTCGTGGTGATGAACTGATGTTCATAACCTTAACTACTTTTCCTACTGAGCGAAAGCTCACCCCTTACCTTGTTGTTTTTCAGGTCTTGAGCGGGATCTGTGTTAGCGGGATTCTCGGCGCTTCGGAGCCAGCGAGGGTCTTGTCTAGTTGTCTAGCGACTTACTGTTTATTTTGAACTAAACACTTTTTTGCTGGTTTTTATGAGCTGTTGACTCATTTTTATCGGATTTATGAATTCCGGAATATTATTTTAGAACTTATCTCATTTGAATTGCTTTAATTGTTATTTACTTAAAGTTCACGTCTCGAGTCCGGTCAAAACCGGATTTGGGGCGTGACAAGGCTAGTCTGGGCTGATATGGTATCGCATAAGAACTAAAAGTTGTACGAAGATACAATTGCATTTGATACAAACAAATATGCGATAAATTTATTACATAATTCAAATACCACACATTAAAATATCATAGTATGCACTATGTTGACTCTTTCAAGTGTAGGTATGAGATGGTGTTTTGTCCTTTTACCGGAATCGACAACCACAACAAAAGCATTACATTAGGATGTTGGTTTCTTCAACAAGAGGAAAACAATTCATTTGCATGGCTATTCCGCTCATCCTCAAGTGCATGATTGAGAAGCATCTGATATGTATACTCACATATCAAGATAAAAAAATGAGTTGCTGAAGTACTAACCATGACAAGTCATTGTTTGTGTATGTGGCAAATAATGAAAAATCTGAATACTAAGGTAATATAAAACCTAGAGCATGAAATTTTAAACAAAACAAATTGAGTGCGCGGAGATAGGAGTGTGAGAATTCGCCGTCGACCATGACCAGTGGGAGTGATGCTAAGTTTACCCCGGTGTTTTGAGAGAGTGTTGGTGATTCGGTGAAGTTTTCGTCTTTACCTACTTTGGTCTGTAGGTTTGAGGCCTCATCATCAAAGGAGGCAGTGGAGGCTTCGAGATCAGATGAACGTGACGAACAGGGTGGGTAAATCTATGAAAAGTTTTTCTTTACAATCTGCATCCGAAGAAAAAAGAGGACGGGGTTAAGGAGCAATTGGAAGGATTTGAGAAGGATTATGTGGAGATCTTTGTTTCCAAAAGGCCAAATGCTCGTGGAAGCTTCTTTGGCTTCATTTTGTTACGATCACACGCTGATGCGATTAGGGTGATTGAGGAGCTAAATAGGAAAAGTGTGGGAGACATAAATTTGTTTACATCTATGGTGTGGCCGGAGAAAAGAGATAAACGAAGGAAAGAAGTGATTTCATCAAAGTCAGAATTAGGTGCCGAAGCGAAGGGGGTGAAGATCAATGAGGGTCCTATAGTTCAAGGAGTTGTTAGTAAGGATTTTCACCTTGATGCGATCTGTGATAACCACTCCCGGTCAACGCCAGTCAAATCGGAGAAAAACGGGAAAATTTAAATTTTTTAGAGACACTTAAATAAACCTGAATTTGACCCCGAGAGTCATACCAGACTTAAGTAGACCCCGATATCGACCAAAGTGAGTTCTGGGGGACTCAGGGCAACTTTCTGACCAATTTGGGAAACGTTGACTTTTCGCTGGAAAAGTCAACCGAGCGACGTTTTGGTCAATTCGAGGTCCGTTTTGGATCCAAAAAGCTTAGCCGTCGTCGCAGCGGTCTTAATTGAGCCTTTTCCTTGTAGCCCGTGAGTTTCGTAATTTCTTGGAAAAAGTGCCCGTTCGGGGCCCGAAACGTCCGAATTTCGCGAATCCCAAAAAGGTGTGGGACCCAATTGTCACTTGTCACACAAGTGGTGGTGTTAGGTTTTGGACAAGACAAGGGACACCCTTAAGGGGTGGCCGGCGACACAATTCAAAAAAAGGAAAAAAAAATAGAAAAAGGAGTTAGTTTTTAGAGAGAGAAGAAGAAGAGAGAAAAGGAGAGAAAAGAGAAGAAGCTCTAGGGTTCTTACCACTATTCACGATCATCTAACCTTTGGATCGTCTCAAAGCTAAAGGAATCGAGCTCACATCGACGTTCTCTACGGTGAGCACCTAATCGATTCTCGTTTTGCTTAAGTTTGAAAGTTAGGGTTTGTGTAACACTAGTAGTTTTTGGTGGTATTCAGGTGTGGGGTTCGCTGGAGACGTTTTGGAGCGAGATTGGAACGTTTTCCGGTGACCGGGAGCTTAGGGGAGCTCCGGCCACCATGAAGGGTGGCCGGCCGGCCGTGTGAGGTGGCTGGCCGGAGCTGGGTGGCTGGCTGGAGCTAGGACCGGCCACCACCATGGTGGACCGGCCCTAGCCACCCACGGACAAAGGGGGTCGGGTGGGGCCCATGTGCTCGAGTGCTCGGGCTTCATGTTCGGGTGGTTTAGGACGTTCCCCGGGTCATTAATCTACACCCGGATCGAAATTTTGAATTAAATTGTAAAAGTTGTAATTGACGGGTTTAGAAACTTGAAACGTTAATTAAATTACTCGGAAGTCGGAATTGGATTCCGTCGAGTGCATAGGAACCCTTGAATTATTCTAAGACCGCAGAAACAAAAACGGGAATTTTCGGAGCCCCGGAAGGGCGTTTCCAAAACCCGGGCAGATTCGCCATGTCGGGCGAATCGGGCTTTTCCGGGTCCATTATCGACAATGTCGAGTAATTGGGAAGTTTGGGAGTGATCAACATTTTCGGAGTTACTTTTGGACGTCAAGTTTATTAAATTCCAATTTATGTCTGCGAACTTAAAAGTATTTAAATTGTGTTCTTATTAGATCGTGCCGCAGGCAGAGGAAAGGGAAACCTAGGTGAGTGATCGAGATCACGCTGGATCTTGTTAGTGCGCTTTTGGAGAAAGAATACGAGGTAGGGAAAAGTAACCGGATCTCAGCCCTAACTAGGGAAAGTTAACAGTAGAAATGCATGTGACACTTGGGTGTCGTGGGTTAAGTAAGTTTATCGAATAATAGAAAGGCAGGCGACACCCGGTGGTGTCGTATGATACGGGAACGTATCAAACAATAGAAAGGCATGTGACACTTAGTAGTGTCGTAGGATAAGTGAGCTTATCGGTATTATAATTACTGGAGGCATTTGTTTATGCCCGGAGGTTGATTGTTTAGTTTGTGTCTTGGGTGGCCATGAGAGCCCGTATCTTTACTGTTCGTGTCTTGGGTGGCCATGAGTGCCCGTGGGGTTGTTGAACCCGTGTCTTTGCTTTTGGTGTCTTGGGTGGCCATGAGTGCCCGTGGGGTTGTTGAACCCATGTTCTACCGTTGGTGTTTTGGGTGGCCTTGAGTGCCCGTGGGGTTGTTGAACCCGTGTTTTACCGTTGGTGTCTTGAGTGGCCATGAGTGTCTGTGGAGTGTCAAACTGGTGTTGTTGCTGTTTGTTGAACTTTGTTTGTGATTGTGATTGTGGTTACCTGAGGTTGGGGGCCCGCTTCATAATATCGGGGGTCCTGTGATCACACGCGTCTGCATGTTCAGACGGGGTAGGGGGCGCGCCCGTGAGGAAAGGGGTCCTGGCTGCGCGTGCGTGGTGGTGACAGGTTGACAGCCTGATCCGACTTTGTGTCGGGAAAAGTGCAACAGGTCGACCGCCTGGCCTGACAGGGATCGGTAAAGGGCGAGGGGGGGGGGGGGGGGTTACTGAGCAGCTGGAGTGCGATCCTTTGTGATCTTGTTTGGTGTGCGATCCTTTATGATCTTGGGTGTTGCGTGGTTGTCTTTCGTGTCTTTGGAGGAAGTCGTCAATCGTTGTGTCGGGTCTACATTAGGTGTCCGAGTGTTGAGTCGGTTGTGGAGGGTAACGTTATGAGTGTCAGTCGGGTTACTTGAGTTTGGGGATAATAGTCCCCGGTGTTGAGTTTGTTGTTGGTGTTACCGGCATTGTCTGCTAAGTATGCCCTAGTCAGTCTGTTATCCGTGGTGGTGAGCGAACGCTCACCCCTAGCTGCTCTTCCTACAGGTACTGGTCGCAGGATGGACTAGGTGAGCTTCCGAAGCTTGAAGATCTAGGAGCAGGAGTCCGGGTTTAATTTTGAGTCTAGCGACGTACACTTGTATTTTGCCCGCTTGCTGGGACGTACTTTTTGAGTTGTAAATAATTATTTTGGTTAAGTAAATGGTGGTTTTAAAGTGATTTATTTAAAAGGTTTCAAAATGTTTTATTGTTTTAAAAGTTCGCGTTCCGGGTTCGGTTCTACTGAATTTGGGGCGTGACAGCTTGGTATCAGAGCTCGAGGTTTCACACCTCGGATTGTACGTCAATTAGGTGGGGAAAGTCGAGTCAGTAAAACCCCGTCGGGTGTTGGGTATGCAAGTCGGAAACCGTGTGTAGACCCGTAGTGTTTTGAGTCCTGTTTGTGTTTGTGTGTATGTGCAGTACGGTTATTACTGGCATACTGTTTGTGTGTTGTTGCGTGAAACGTTTTAAGCTGTCGCGGCTCGACTCAGGGGCGCCCCTGTAGTCGAGCGTGACGTTGTTGATATCAAGTGGGTGAAATGTAGTTCGGGGCCGCCTGGACCGGGTTGTAACTACGTGATGTCAAGAAATGAGTTTTTAATGAAGTGGAGAAGGTTTTTAAATTGGTTGGCCCTGTGGGCGTGTGTGACTTTGGTTGGCCCGGTGGGCGTGTGTTGTTGTTGTTTGGCCGTGTTGACTTGTGGTTGAGGTTGAGTGACTTGATTTGGTCTGTGAGTCGTTATGCGGTCGTTTGGGCTTTTCCTTTACGTATTATTATAATTAAAGTATTAATAGCGTGAGCGGTGTGACGTTTAGTAACGAGTACGCTAGAGTAGGCATAGACCGTGTGAACGCTAGTATTTTGAGCATGTTGTCGTTATATAAGTTCGCAAACTAAACGTTTGCGTGTATCCGTGCAGAGGATACCGACACATGGCTCGTGGCAGACGAGGACGATCAGCTGTGACACGGGGACGGGCGCCCGCGCGAGGCAGGCGGGGACGGTCAGCAGGGACACCAGGATGGGTGCCCACCGTTGAGCCCGCTGAGTACGCGGAGGCCCAGCGTACTCCTGTCGGAGAGGACAGGAGGAGGGACGCGGGACCATCTACGGGCACGCCCAGCGTCCCGCCGGTCGCAGACCCTCCCATTACGACCGCCCTAGACGAGCTGACCAGGACAGTGCAGAGTTTGGTGGCGATCATCGCCAGTAGAGAGTCGGCATCGCCAGCTCCGGAGACAGCAGCGGTCCCAGCGAGGCCCATTCAGGCCGAGGACCATACGACCCGGACACTGCTGGACTTTCTGAAGCTGGGCATACCCACATTTTTCGGGGAGCCGAACCCCGACCTAGCCGAGAGATGGCTGGAGCAGGTCACGCGGGACCTGGACACATCAGGTATCGAGGATGGCCGCCGCAGAGTGTCATTTGCAGCTCATCAGCTGAGGACAGCGCCTACCACTGGTGGGGGCGTGTGAGGGACAGAGTCGGACACGACTACGACATCTTCCAGACGGTATTTTTGGCACAGTATTTCCCCGAGTCGGCTAGGTTGGACCGACATCGGCAGTTCCTGGACTTGCAGCAGGATGGGATGTCAGTGGCAGAATACGAGGCCAGATTCACAGCCCTGACCCGATTCACACCAGAAATGGTGGCGACAGAGCAGAACCGTTGCCTGCGGTTTGAGGGGGGACTGAGGCCGGTGATTCGGGACCGAGTTCTCGCCTTGAGGTTGCGGGAGTACTCAGAGCTCGTAGACACGGCAGCGACAGTGGAGCAGGGTCTCCGAGATGCAACCAGGACCCGTGAGGTTCGACAGCGACCGACCAGCGGTGCAGGGCCGTCCGAGTCCCGGGATCCGAGGAGACAGAGGACCACGGGGTTCTTCCGGCCACAAGCTCAGCAGGGCGTAGCGAGACGGACGGGGTCGGTAGCATCAGTGGGGCCAGTCGCTTCAGATAGACGGCCGAGATGCTTTGGCTGCGGGCAGCCAGGCCACATACAGCGAGAGTGTCCGATGGACACGGGGTCGAGAGCCGACGAGACCAGCTGTTTCCGGTGCGGCCGGGTTGGACACACTATTGCATGGTGCCGTGAGCCGTTGGGGGTAACGTCAGCGCATCGACCGCAGCAGTCGCGTACAGTACAGTCACCCAGGGGTCGCCCTCGTCAGAGTCAGCAGTCGAGGTTTTCGCAGCCGTCAACGAGTGCGCCGGTCCCGAGACAACAACAGGGATCTGGGTATCCAGCAGTGAGTGCGCCGGGTCAGAGGCAGCAGGCGTCACAGGGACGAGTGTACCCAGTTACCGACTCCCGGGCCCCGGGATCTACTACATACCGCGAGACCATCCAGGGTACGTGTTTATTGTATCATTTATGGGCGTTATTCTTATTTGATACCGGGGCGTCGCACTCGTTTATTTCGTTGATTTGTGCTGAGAGGTTGGGGCTGAGTTTAGAGCCGTTGAGTCCACCCCTATGCCTGGACACCTCAGTTGGGGGTGCTGTATCGTTGACTAGTGTCTGTCATGCCTGCGAAATTAGAGTCGCAGACTGTCCTTGCCCTGATGACCTTCTCGTGCTGGGAATGACGACCTTTGATGTGATCTTGGGAATGGATTGGCTGGCGAAGTACCGAGCCAATATCGATTGCTACAGGCGACGAGTGGCAGTGTCAGTAGGCAGTACGAAGGTGACGTGTGTTCTGGGTAGTAAGAGCGGGGTCCTCCTATCGGCGTTGTCCGCAGTGGAGGAAGTATCGGCTGTGCAGAGTCGAGAGTTACCGCGAGTGGTATGCGAGTTCCCCGAGGTCTTTCTTGAGGAGTTGAGCGGGTTGCTACCGGAACGTGAGGTGGAGTTCGGGATTGACCTGGTGCCTGAAACGGCAGCGATATCGATGTCACCTTACAGGTTTGCGCCGACAGAGTTGACCGAGCTGAAGCGTCAGCTCGAGGAGCTTCAGGAGAAGGGATTTATCCGTCCGAGTGTATCGTCGTGGGGAGCACCATCACTCTTTGTGAAGAAGAAGAGTGGAGAGCTTCGGATGTGTATAGATTACGGGAAGCTGAACCGGGTTACAGTGAAGAACCGATACCCGATGCCGAGGATTGACGACTTGTTCGACCAGTTGAGAGGGTCGACCTATTTCTCGAAGACTGATCTGCGATCCGGATATTACCATTTGCGAGTCCGAGAGGGGGACGTCGCAAAGACTGCATTCCGGACACGCTATGGGCATTACGAGTTCTTGGTGATGCCGTTTGGACTGACGAACGCACCTGCAGCGTTCATGGATATGATGAACAGTATATTCCGGCCGTACTTAGAACAGTTTGTGGTGGTGTTCGTAGACGACATCTTGATCTATTCGCAGAGCGAGGCGGCACATGAGGTGCATCTGAGAACTGTTCTGACCCTGCTACGCACGCATCAACTCTATGCCAATCTGGAGAAGTGCAAGTTTTGGCTCGCTGAGGTGAAATTCCTCGGTCACATTGTATCCCGTGACGGTATACTGGTCGATCCGTCGAAGATCGACGCGGTTTCGAAGTGGGCACGACCCACGAGTGTCTTCGAGATCCGCATCTTTCTGGGGTTGGCAGGCTATTATCGGCGATTTGTCCAGGACTTTGCGCGACTAGCCGCACCGATGACTCTGTTGACGCGCAAGGGAGTTGGGTTTGTGTAGACAGAGGATTGTGAACGTGCGATCACGGAGTTGAAGACTCGTCTGACTACCGCTCCAGTATTGGTAGTGCCAGAGCGAGGGATCGGGTATGAATTTTATTGTGATGCGTCCGGGGAAGGACTGGGATGTGTACTGATGCAGTTGGGTAGAGTTGTCGCTTATGGCTCCAGGCAGTTGAAGACACATGAGCGCAACTATCCTACCCACGACTTGGAGCTAGCAGCGGTCGTGTTCGCTCTAAAGGGCTGGCGGTATTATCTGTATGGCGAGGGCTTTCTGGTGTTCTCGGATCACAAGAGCCTCAAGTACATCTTTTCCCAACGAGACCTGAACATGCGCCAGCGGCGATGGATGGAGCTACTTGAGGAGTACGACTTTGAGCTGCACTACCATCTGGGTAAGGCGAACGTGGTCGCCGACACCTTGAGTAGGAAGTCGGTTCCAAGTCTTGCTAGCATATCAGTCCGAGAGTGGGACATGATGGGGGAACTGAGCACATTCGGGCTCGAGCTAGAGGAGGTTACTGGTGGTGTGGACATGTGCTCACTGGTGGCTCAGCCCTCACTACTTGCCCGAGTGTTGGAGGCGCAGTCGAAGGACGTCGAGACGTCAGAGATCCGAGAGAGGGTCGTCAGCGGTGACGAGGTGGTAGGCTGGGAGATCAGTGCAGATTGGGGGTTACGGTATCGAGGAGGATTATTCGTGCCGGGCAACTGTAGAGACGACGCGTTGCGAGAGTCACATCATTCGCGTCTTAAAGTGCACCCGGGTGGCACCAAGATATACCGTGACATCAAGCGGCACTTCTGGTGGCGCGGGATGCGGAGAGCGGTCGCGGAATTTGTATCGAGGTGTCTAGTCTGTCAGCAGGTGAAGACCGAACATCAGCGTCCCGCCGGGTTGTTGCAGCCACTACTGATTGCCCAGTGGAAGTGGGAGCATATCACGATGGACTTCGTGTGTGAACTACCGAGATCACCGAAGGGACACGACGCCGTATGGGTAGTAGTCGATCGGTTGACCAAGTCGGCCCATTTCCTGGCTGTGAGGATGAATGATCCGGTCGACAAGTTGAGCAGCCTGTACATTCAGGAGATAGTGCGTCTCCATGGGGTCCCTGTGTCGATAGTGTCTGAAAGGGATTCTCGTTTCACGTCCAGATTTTGGCCGAGTCTGCAGACCGCGTTGGGGACCGATGTCCTACTCAGTACAGCACACCATCCCCAGACAGACGGTCAGTCGGAGCGCACTATTCAGATCTTGGAAGACATGCTGCGGGCATGTGTGCTGGATTTCAGGGGATCATGGGAAACCCACCTGCCGTTGGTCGAGTTCGCCTACAACAACAACTACCAGGCCAGTATTGGGATGGAACCGTTCGAAGCGTTGTATGGGAGGCCGTGTCGATCGCCAGTGTGTTGGGCAGAGGTTGGGGACAAGAGTCTGCTGGGGCCAGATCTTGTCAGAGAGACGACAGAGAAGGTCGCGCTGATACGCGAGCGGTTCAAGACCGCATAGAGTCGGCAGAAGAGCTATGCCGATAGACGACGTCGACCTCTTGAGTTCGCAGTCGGGGATCACGTGTTCCTGAAGGTGAGCCCGAGGAAGGGACTGGTACAGTTCAGACGCAGCGGGGGCAAGTTAGGCCCGCGGTACATTGGCCCGTTCGAGATCTTGAGCAGAGTGGGAGCAGTGGCTTATCGTCTGGCGTTACCACCGCAACTTGGGAGAGTTCATAACGTTTTCCACGTGTCCCAGTTGTGGCAGTACAATGCGGACCCCTCCCACGTCATTGAGTGGATAGATATTGAGGTGGCTGACGATGTCTCCTATGAGGAGCAGCCGGTTCGGATCATGGACACACGGGAGCAGGTCTTGCGTAGCAAGGTTATCCGCCTAGTACGGGTGCAATGGAGGCATCACGGGGCTGATTCGACTTGGGACCGCGAGGACGAGGTTCGCGCGAAGTACCCCGCGTTGTTCGACTCCGTAGGTACGTCTGTTTTAAATTTCGCGGACGAAATTCCTTTAAGGGGGGTAGATTGTAATAACCACTCCCGGTCAACGCCAGTCAAATCAGCGAAAAACGGGAAAATTTAAAAATTTTAGACATACACTTAAATAAACCTGAATTTGACCCCGAGAGTCATACCAGACTTAAGTTGACCCTGATATCGACCAAAGTGAGTTCCGGGGGACTCAGGGCAACTTTCTGACCAATTTGGGAAATGTTGACTTTTCGCTGGAAAAGTCAACCGAGCGACGTTTTGGTCCATTCGAGGTCCGCTTTGGATCCAAAAAGCTTAGCCGTCATCGCAGCGGTCTTAATTGAGCCGTTTCCTTGTAGCCCGTGAAGTTTCGTAATTTCTTGGAAAAAGTGCATGTTCGGGGCCCGAAACGTCCGAATTTCGTGAATCTGATTGGAAAATATCTAGAAGATATCTAGAAGATATCTGATTTGGAAATACCTGGAAGATATTTTCCAAAAAGGTGTGGGACCCACTTGCCACTTGTCACACAAGTGGTGGTGTTAGGTTTTGGACAAGACAAGGGAGACCCTTAAGGGGTGGCCGGCCACACAATTCAAAAAAAAGAAAAAAAAATAGAAAAAGGAGTTGGTTTTTGGAGAGAGAAGAAGAAGAGAGAAAAGAGAAGAAGCTCTAGGGTTCTTGCCACTATTCACGATCATCTAACCTTTGGATCATCTCAAAGCTAAAGGAATCGAGTTCACATCGACGTTCTCTACGGTGAGCACATAATCGATTCTCGTTTTGCTTAAGTTTGAAAGTTATGGTTTGTGTAAAACTAGTAGTTTTTGGTGGTATTGAAGTGTGGGGTTCGTTGGAGACGTTTTAGAGCGAGATTGGAACGTTTTCCGGTGACCGGGATCTCGGGGGAGCTCCGGCCACCATGAAGGGTGGTCGGCCGGCCGTGTGAGGTGCCTGGCCGGAGCTGGGACCGGCCACCACCATGGTGGACCGGCCCCAAACCGGCCCTAGCCACCCACGGCCAAAGGGGGTTGGGTGGGACCCACGTGCTCGGGTGCTCGTGTTTCATGTTCGGGTGGTTTAGGACGTTCCCCGGGTCATTAATCTACACCCGGATCGAAATTTTGAATTAAACTGTAAAAGTTGTAATTGACGGGTTTAGAAACTTGAAACGCTAATTAAATTACTCGGAAGTCGGCATTGAATTCCGTCGAGTGCATAGGAACCCTTGAATTATTCTAAGACCGTAGAAACAAAAACGGGAATTTTCAGAGCCCCGGAAGGGCGTTTCCAAAGCCCGGGAAGATTCGCCATGACGGGCGAATCGGTCTTTTCCGGGTCCATTATCGACAATGTCGAGTAATTGGGAAGTTTGGGAGTGATCGACATTGTCGGGGTTACTTTTGGGCGTCAAGTTTATTAAATTCCAATTTATGTCTGCGAACTTAAAAGTATTTAAATTGTGTTCTTATTAGATCGTGCCACAGACAGAGGAAAGGGAAAGCTAGGCGAGTGATCGAGATCACGCCGGAGCTTGTTAGTGCGCTTTTGGAGAAAGCATACGAGGTAGGGAAAAGTAGCTGGATCTCGGCCCTGACTAGGGAAAGTTAACAGTAGAAATGCATGTGACACTTGGGTGTCGTGGGTTAAGTAAGTTTATCGAATAATAGAAAGGCAGGCGACACTCGGTGGTGTCGTATGATACGGGAACGTATCGAACAATAGAAAGGCATGTGACACTTAGTAGTGTCGTAGGATAAGTGAGCTTATCGGTATTATAATTACTGGAGGCATTTGTTTATGCCCGGAGGTTGATTGTTTAGTTTGTGTCTTGGGTGGCCATGAGAGCCCGTATTTTACTGCTGTGTCTTGGGTGGCCATGAGAGCCCGTGTCTTTACTTTTGGTGTCTTGGGTGGCCATGAGTGCCCGTGGGGTTGTTGAACCCGTGTCTTTACTTTTGGTGTCTTGGGTGGCCATGAGTGCCCGTGGGGTTGTTGAACCCGTGTTCTACCGTTGGTGTTTTGGGTGGCCTTGAGTGCCCGTGGGGTTGTTGAACCCGTGTTTTACCGTTGGTGTCTTGAGTGGCCATGAGTGTCTGTGGAGTGTCAAACTGGTGTTGTTGCTGTTTGTTGAAATTTGTTTGTGATTGTGATTGTGGTTACCTGAGGTTGGGGGCCCGCTTCATAATATCGGGGGTCCTGTGATCGCACGCGTCTGCATGTTCAGACGGGGTAGGGGGCCCGCCCGTGAGGAAAGGGGTCCTGGCTGCGCGTGCGTGGTGGTGACAGGTCGACAGCCTGATCCGACTTTGTGTCGGGAAAAGTGCAACAGGTCGACCGCCTGGCCTGACAGGATCGGCAAAAGTGGCGACAGGTCGACCGCCTGGCCTGACAGGGATCGGTAAAGGGCGAGGGGATGGGGGGTTACTGAGCAGCTAGAGTGCGATCCTTTGTGATCTTGTTTGGTGTGCGATCCTTTATGATCTTGGGTGTTGCGTGGTTGTCTTTCGTGTCTTTGGAGGAAGTCGTCAATCGTTGTGTCGGGTCTACATTAGGTGTCCGAGTGTTGAGTCGGTTGTGGAGGGTAACGTTATGAGTGTCAGTCGGGTTACTTGAGTTTGGGGATAATAGTCCCCGGTGTTGAGTTTGTTGTTGGTGTTACCGGCATTGTCTGCTAAGTATGCCCTAGTCAGTCTGTTATCCGTGGTGGTGAGCGAACGCTCACCCGCTTTTCCTACAGGTACTGGTCGCAGGATGGACTAGGTGAGCTTCCGATGCTTGAAGAGCTAGGAGCGGGAGTCCGGGTTTACTTTTGAGTCTAGCGACATACACTTGTATTTTGTCCGCTTGTTGGGACGTACTTTTTGAGTTGTAAATAATTATTTTGGTTAAGTAAATGGTGGTTTTAAAGTGATTTATTTAAAAGGTTTCAAAATCTTTTATTGTTTTAAAAGTTTGCGTTCCGGGTTCGGTTCTACTGAATTTGGGGCGTGACACGATCATTGGGTGCTAGCCATAACAAATGACAATAGGTCTGCAACTGATTTTTAAAGAAGAAATGTTTAGTAATGAGGTCACAGACATTTTTGTGAAGGCTATGGGAAATCATGTTTTCCTCATTTCTACTTCAAAATCCTTAATATGGGCTTCTTTGAGAGAAACAAAGACGAGTGGGCAAGTCAATGGTTTACGATTCTGGGAGATAAAATTAAGTTAGCTATGAAAGGAGGTGTCTTCTGTTGAACTAATATATGCATAACTGAAACGATTTGCAGAGTAGAACTGTATGAAATGAACAAAGCATAAACTAGAAATGACCAACCAGGTTGACGTGTGTGATCGAAAATTGAAGTTGTGGCATGGAAGAAAAGACCACTGACTTGGAAGAAAAATTATGGCGTGACCGTGGTGGCGATCAACAGCGGTTGCTCCCCAATGTTGACACAGCTCTACCCAGCAGTGCGCCCACTTGCTCTACTGGATGTGGAAGTAGTGGAACAGTAACCAGAACGGGTGCAACGCAAGTAAAAATCGGGAGAGAGAAAAGTATAGGTTTGGCTCTGTATGATGTGTAAAACGTAAAAAACAAGTGAGCCAAATCCTGGTATCTAAAGGGTTTTTTTATCAGCGAATGCAAATTTAAATTGAACCTCTTTAGAGGATGAAAAGGAGTACAAGTAGGTGGTCTAGCTACAGACCATAGAATCGAGTGCTGGCATGACAGCTCAACCTCAAGACAATCCCACGACGGGGAGAAACCAGATACATGAAAGAGCATTCCTATACAAGGAACCTCAGCATCCCAGAACGGGAGCAGTGAATACAAATCCAACAAGGGAGAACAATGGTCTCAAAACCTAATATGACAATCATCTAAGGTCAAGAAAAAAAGACTAAAAAGAGAGTTTAGAACCCGGATTTAGCAACCATGAAGCCCATAAAGAAGAGGTCTGCTACCCAGTTTTGCCAACCATAAAGCTCAAAAAAGCAAGCCGTCCACCAAGAAATCTCCCATAACCTTACCCGAACTTGAGGAGAATACTGTATCTCATCGGCTTCCAAACTCAGAGAGTTGAAGGGCACCGACACGCCGACGACCAAAATTGCTGATCGGAAGAGATAATCTGATGAATCATCACCGAAACTCAAAATCCAAAGATACAAGGCTCGAAGATTTCCTGTCACGCCCCAATTTCAGCGAACCGAAACTAGGAACGCGAACGCTCAAAAAGTTACAATACTGAAACCTGTTTTCGTTAAATCACTTTAAAAGTCAAATTAGTTCCACAAAAGAATAATATTTACATCTCAAATAAAAGTCCCACACTTGGACAAAACGAGATACACGTCTCTAGACTCAAACACCCAGCAACACGTTTCAAGCTCTTCAAGCTTCAGAAGCTCACCTAGTCCAGATTACGAACGGTGCCTGTAGGAAAAGCAGCTAGGGGTGAGCGTTCGCTCACCACCACATATAACATACTGACTATGGCATAATTAGTAGACAAAGCCGAAGACACCAACAACGACTCGAAGACACACGCACGATCAATACTTTCCTCAACCGACTCAACACTCGGACACGTTATGTAGACCCCACACTAAGATCGACGACCTCCTCCAAGACACGATTGACCACACAATACCAAACAAGATCACAAAGGATCGCAAACCGGCTGCTCAGTAACCAATCTCTGTCTCTCGCCCTTTACCGATCATAGACGTGGTCAGGCGGTCGACCTGTCGCACAACTTCCCCCGATCCCAGTCATGGGGCTAACCCACAACCTCTCCGCTTCACCCGATCCCAGTCGGGTGGTTAGCCACACCCGCGCGTCCTTCCCCCGATCCCAGTCGGGGAGCTAGCCCACAACCCCTCCGCTTCTCCCGATCCCAGTCGGGAGGATAGCTACACCACACAACCTCCACCAGTAACCAGTAACCAATCACAATCACAAACAAGTTCAAACAGACAGTAACGACACCGGTGACAACTCCACAGGCACTCAAGGCCAACAAAACACCGACAACCAAACACAGGTTCTGTTAGTCTTAGTGCCCGTAGTTCAATCATAAATGTCCAAATGTATATATCATCATTAGCAATAAGATTAAAGCGGCTTTCTATTACTTATGTGTTGGAGTAATATATCGATGTGATTTCTGATCTATGCCCACCATGCGAATAGAACCATAGATCGAGATGGATCACACTCGATGGGTCCCTAGTCAATAAAGCTTCACTAGAAGCGACTAGTATGAAAGATGGCTCTTCATGGATTACGTTCTGTTAGTCATTGGAATGGGATTCCGGAGTCTGATCATAGATATCATGTGGGACATGATATTGGACGACCCGCCCTGAATATGTGCCATAGATTGAGTCATTAACATATTCAGTGTCGTAGCTTGTCATGTATCCTTAGACCAAGGAGTCTTTGTGATCACTATGCAGTCAACAACTAAGTTTGACCTGAGCCTAACGTTGTCCGTAACAGGGCTTCCATAACGGCCAGGATTGGCTTGGGGACGGGTTGCATGAGTGACACGAAAGACGGCTAAGGGATTTATCCCTCATACTGAGGTATGGGAAAGATATCGGTTCTCGGCCGCTTGATCGAGAGTGACTGAAAGAATAGCATGGCCATGCACATGATACTAGGTATCATATATTCAGTCATCTCACATATCAAGGAACAGTGATTGAGAATAATAAGGATGACGGCTCTATGCCTTATCTCAATCAGGATATCGGAGATAAAAGGATAATGACAGGGACGACGGAAAGGTTAGAATCGATTGGTTCGATTCGCTATGTAGTGTCAGGCAATACTAAAGTCTCGTTAGTTGCCACTTATATAGGATCAAGTAAAATGGGATTTTACGTTGATCTATCGACATGCATAGACCTAAGGGTCACACCGAAGGATGAAGCTCATTGACACATTTATGGAGAATGGCCAAAAGAGAGTTGTCTCGGGACATGACCAAAACTGGGTTTTGGGTCATGTGCCCGTAAGTGAATAGGACATTACGGATCAAGACAAGGCTTGGAGTCTTGGGATTGATCGCGTTGGATAATGTTGGACATTTCCGGTATGGAAGGCTTGGAGGCGATGAGCACGTCACGGGACCTCGTTGGGAATGGCCATGGGCCATGTTCCAAGAGGCCCATGAAAGGCCCATGCAACCAAGGCCCATGGAACTAATTAATCAAGTCTTGATTAATTAGTACTAAGTAAGCAAGACAAGGATTAAGGTGTTGGTGATTCACCACCTAACCCATCTTGTCTTGCCATACTTAGCACCATGCTTGTCTTACTTCACACCATGCTTCACACCTTACTTGTCCTTGATGGTTGTTGATGGTTTAAGTCATCTTTTTCCTACAACAAATCACAAGACAAGAATAGAAACACAACTTCTCTCCCTCTCACACTACAATTTCGAGTTTGGCACTTTTCCCCCCTCTTGTTGTGTTCTTGAGTCATCTAAAGAAGAACTACGTGGCTTTGATTCCAATTGGATACGTAGGCGTCTTGGAGACTCAAGCCGATCATCGTTTCTTTGGTGTTCTCTTCCTTTTCTTGAACTAGTTGGTAAGGAAACATCCATATTGTTTATTCTCTTGTGTATCTAATATTTGGTAGTGTTCTATGACATGGTCTCGAGTTATTTCCGCTGCAAGTATGTGTTCATACCCTCCATCGAGACCCAACAGTGGTATCAGAGCCGTGCTACCTTCGGGATTCACAAGAGAACTTTCGGTTTTGCTTGCTAGTTTCGGTTTTGCATGTTAATTTGCTAAATTGTTTGATAACATGTTTTAAATTCTTGTTTATGGGTCTAATGCATGAAAAATGAATTTTTGAAAAGTTTATCAAATCTGGAATTTTTGAAAAAAATTTGATTTTTCGGGTCTCGGGAGCGGGACTCTCGGGGAGCCGAAACCGGGACCGAACGGGGCTCCGTTGGACGGAGCTAGGCCAAGCATGACCATTGGATGGTCAATATGCCGAGCTAAACCGTTTTGTTAGTCATGACGAGTTTGGAACCGTCTTGATGAACTCAAAAATCAAATGTTCAAAAGTTTCAATTTTGAACGGTTTCGATAAACCGAGTATCAAAAATTTTCGAAACTTGGCAATTAATTAAAACCGGAAAATCACATGATGTTTGATAAAATGCTTGTTTGATAACACGATGTGTGATGTGATGTTGGCATGGTGTACATAATAGCCCCGAGTTTGATTTAATTATTTATCGCTTTTCACGGCCTGCGAGCCGTTAGAGTTAGCGTGTAATTATTTTTTCGAGGTGTGGTCGTCGTACCACTTATTTGTAATATTTATTAATTCCCGACCTGCGAGTCGTGTATTAAATTGTAATATTTTACTCAAGACGAAGAAAGGGCGAAAAGGTCATTTGGTGGCTTCTCGGGTTTTGACATCGGCTTGGAGTCGGTGGAGCTCAAGAAGCTAGTGGGAGTTAGTTTAGTGGGCTATTATGTACATATTTAACGCTTTATGCTTGGTTTAGTTTTTGCATGATCATT
The DNA here is from genome assembly GCA_963921825.1 of Erodium maritimum. Lineage (NCBI taxonomy): Eukaryota > Viridiplantae > Streptophyta > Magnoliopsida > Geraniales > Geraniaceae > Erodium > Erodium maritimum. The sequence continues at coordinate 35,907,216 of OY997589.1, forward strand.
TCTATGTGTTTTAGAATTGCATGCTTAACTTAATTTACCGAGCATATCACCTCACATGCAAAGATAAAATTGGTTTTAATCATTGTCTGTGAGCCCTTAGAATCGTCATTACATTGGATGTAGTTGACGGGTTCGAAGGAAGAATTACATTGGATGTAATTGGAGGCATCATTACATTTGGAATGTAGTTGATGTGCTCATCGCATCTAGGATGTGCCAAAAGTTTAAAACACAACCGGACAAGTAAAAAAGGGTCATGTCCGATACCTCCCAATTATCAACACCTTACTACCTCCCCGTCCTATGGGTGTCGTGCGCATTAGCGGAGCATCCATGGGAAAGCGGGGTAGTAGGTTTGGACGACATGTGTAGGTGTCGTGCGCATTAGCGGAGCACCCACATAGTGACGGGCCATAATTGAAAATTGGTGGACCCGACTACGATTCTCAGCCTGAGGTTGAGCTAGGGTATTAGATAGGGTAAGCCGTGTACATGAGTACATACCCTAGCCAAGAGTCACATTGGATGTGATTGGGTGGAGTCCTACCTACATAGCTCGATTAAGTGGTGAGCATTAGTTCAGCTTAATCGGGTGAATCAAGGATCTTGGTTTTAGGTTCTAAAGGTTTAGAATCAATTGGTTGGTGTTTGAACTTGATCTTCATAAAATTTATTCAGTTTACTGATTATATTTTGTTTGTCGTGTAGATCAAATGGCAAGTACTTCAGCGAACAATAGTAGTTTGTCACTAAAAACCATTCTTGATAGGATCAAGCTAAGTGGGACAAACTACTTGGACTGGGACAGAAACTTGAGGATAGTCCTCAAATTCGAGCGCAAAGAATATGTCCTAGACCAGGCTATCCCTGAGGAGCCAGCTAATAATGCCATTAGGGCCGTTAAGGATGCATACCAAAAGCACCTTAGCGATTCTATAGATGTGGCATGTATTATGCTGGGCTGCATGGAGTCTGATCTCCAAGACCAGTTCATGGAGTACTCTGATGACCCCTATACTATGATGGGGATCATAAAGGGTATGTTCAAGGAAAGGGCACGTATCGTGAGATACAATGTCCTTAATGAACTTCTCTCCTGCAAAATGTCAGCAGGAGTCTCCGTGGGTCCTCATGTCCTAAAGATGAAGGGGCATCTCGAACATCTTAATCGACTGGGTCTTAAGATAGAGAACGAGATGGCAGCGGATGTGGTTCTGCGTTCCCTTCCTCGTTCATATGCTACGTTCGTCATGAACTATCATATGCACGATATGCACGATATCAGCAATAACTAACACGTGCTCTCAAGGCCACCCAAACTCGACAACAAATAACACGGGCTCTCAAGGCCACCCAAACTCAACAATGAATAAAACGGGCTCTCAAGGCCACCCAAACTCAATCAACAATTAACGCACAACAACCTCCGGGCATGGTCATATGCCTCCAGTAACACAGTTAACGCTAAGTTTTCTGCTCCTACGACACTACTAAGTGTCACATGCATTTCCAGTATTCGCTACATTCCCGCATCATGCATTTCTAACATTCAAATAAACCTATTCGACCCACGACACCCCGGTGTCACATGCAATTCTACTGTTAACTTTCCCTAGTCAGGGCCGAGATCCGGCTACTTTTCCCTACCTCGAAAGCAACTCCAGAAGCGCTCCACTAAACCCGAGATGAATCGCAGTCACTCGCCGAGCCTCCCTTTGCCTCGGTCCGCAACACGATCTAAAAGAACACAGATTTAACTCACTTTAAACTAGTACGAACCGGTCGAAAATAAATAACTCAAAGCCCAAAATAATAACGGTTCCGCCGTTAAGGTAACGGCTACGATTTGTCCATTTTAAACTTGACAGTTGTCGTTTACACTCGAGCGGGATAAAAGTCGGGTTACGACGGATCGGGTTCGAGCACCCGCGCACCGAACCCAGGTTTGATCTAAACCCAGTTTAAACCCCTTTTTAACTTAAAACCGTCGTTGAACTCCCTTGCTTTAATTAATTCCGTCTTTGATTTTAAAACAAAACGGTTTCCTTCCGTTCGTTTCCAAACTCGATATTTTGGTCCAGAACCCTTATAAAGTCGATTTGATTTCGCTTCCCCCCTTTTCGATTTAACTTAACTCGAGTCTAACCTTAATAAACGACTTTCGTTTTTAAAACCCGTTTAACCTAAGCCGATATAGTTTTATCGATAATTAAATTACATCCAAACGGTACGGATTTAATCTTTAAACTAACACTGATTTCGTTTTACAAACAGTTTGAACCCAACCCATTCGTACTTAAATATATTCAAAACATAAGAATAATTATATCGATAACTTATATTTTGTCGATCTTTACAAAATCATATTTACACGATTACAACAATCCTTTAAACAACCAGATCTACGTTTTTCTATTCCGTTCCCTTCCATTTCGGGAGCTCCGTTCCATCCCGACCAGATTTGAACGAACTCGAGAAAAGGAAAAGCGAAGAAGAAGAACGGTTCTGCTTGGTCCGGCCGACCACCGGCGCCGGTCGGCCGAGCTTCCACGGGCCGAGAACTAACCGTGAGGAAACGGTGGCGGCGGTGGACGGCGGTGCACGGCGGTGTCGGCACGGGTCCGAACGACTCGTCCCGTTCCGGATCTGGCGAGCTCGCCGGCGACGGAGCTCGGTTCGTGTCTCGGACGGGCAGATCGTTGACGGGAAGAGGGCGGCGGCGCGTTAGGGCTCGGACGGGACGGTGGTGGACGGCCTATTCTTCGGCGGGGACGGGGACGATGGCGTGGGGAGCTCGGTGGCGGACGGTGGCCGGAGCTGGTGAGGAAGACGAAGGAGAAGGATGAGGCAGCGAGCTCGGGGACGGGGTTGTGTGGCTGACCGGAGCGGTGACGGCGTCGGGACGGAGGAGAAGAGGACGGGACGGTGCACGGCGACGGAGGTGGCGACCGGAACGATGGTGGACGGCGTCGGTTTCGCCGGAGAAGACGAGAGAGGAGAGAGAGGGAGTGAGGGTCGGGTAGAGAGAGAGAGAGAGGGTAGAGGGCGGCTGTGTTGTGAGGGTGAGTTAGGGTTTCTGAGGTAAGGGTGGGTTATATACCCAGGTCTGACCAGATTGGGCCTCAGCTGGGCTGGGCTGGGCCTGCGCGCCTGGCCTGGTCCAGACCTGCTTTTTTTTTTTTTTGCACTCGTTTCAAAAACTTACCCTAATGTTTTCGTTTGCAAATTAATACCCTAACGAAACGGAGCGGGTTTTACAATCTACCCCCCTTAAAGGAATTTCGCCCACGAAATTTAAAACATCGTACCTCGGGAAACGAACAAGGCGGGATACTTCGCGCGAACCTCGTCCTCGTGCTCCCAAGTCGATTCAGCCCCGTGGTGCTTCCACTGCACTCGTACCAAGTGGATAATCTTGCCTCCCCGCAGAATCTGCTCCCGCGTGTCCATAATCCGAACCGGCTGCTCCTCATAGGAGACATCATCAGCCCCCTCGATATCTGTCCACTCGATGACGTGGGAGGGGTCTGCATTGTACTGCCGCAACTGAGACACGTGGAAGACGTCATGGACTCTCCCAAGTTGCGGTAGCAACGCCAGACGATATGCCACTGTTCCCACTCTGCCCAAAATCTTGAACGGGCCAATGTACCTCGGAGCCAACTTGCCCCCGCTGCGCCTGAACCGCACCAGCCCTTTCCTCGGGCTCACCTTTAGGAACACGTGATCCCCGACTGCAAACTCAAGGGGTCGACGTCGCCTGTCGGCATAACTCTTCTGTCGGCTTTGCGCTGTCCTCAGCCGATCGCGAATCAGTGCGACTTTCTCCGTCGTCTCTCTGACAAGATCTGGCCCCATCAGACTCTTGTCCCCCACCTCTGCCCAGCATACTGGTGACCGACACGGCCTCCCATACAACGCTTCGAAAGGTGCCATCCCGATACTGGCTTGGAAGCTGTTGTTGTAGGTGAACTCGGCCAACGGCAGGTGGGTCTCCCAAGATCCCCTGAAATCCAGCACACATGATCGCAGCATGTCCTCTAAGATCTGAATGGTACGCTCCGACTGACCGTCTGTCTGAGGATGATGCGCTGTACTGAGTAGCACCTCGGTCCCCAATGCCTTCTGCAAACTCGGCCAAAACCTGGACGTGAAGCGGGGATCCCTGTCAGACACTACTGACACCGGGACCCCGTGGAGACGCACTATCTCCTGAACGTACAAACTGCTCAACTTGTCCACTGGGTCGGTCATCCTCATAGCCAGGAAGTGGGCCGACTTGGTCAACCGGTCAACTACCACCCACACTGCGTCGTTCCCCTTCGGCGATCTCGGTAGTCCACACACGAAGTCCATCGTAATGTGTTCCCACTTCCACTGAGCAATCGGTAGTGGCTATAACAACCCCGCTGGACGCTGATGCTCGGCCTTCACCTGCTGACAGACGAGGCATATCGACACGAATTCTGCGACTGCTCTCCTCATACCGCGCCACCAGTAGTGCCGTCTGAGGTCACGATACATCTTGGTGCCCCCCGGATGCACTGTGAGACGCGAATGGTGTGCCTCTCGTAACACAACGTCTCTACAGTTAACCGGTACGAACAGCCCCCCGCGGTATCGTAGCCCCCAATCAGTGCTGTACTGCCAGCCCACCACCTCGTCACCCCTGACGACTCTCTCGCGGATCTCTGATGCTTCGACGTCCTCCGTCTGCGCCTCCAGCACTTGGGCAAGCAGTGAGGGCTGAGCCACTAGTGAGCACATGGCAACACCGCCAGTAACCTCCTCTAGCTCAAGCCCGAAAGTGCTCAGCTTCCCCATCATGCCCCACTCTCCGACAGATATGCTGGCGAGGCTCGGAGCCGACTTCCTACTCAAGGCGTCGGCGACAACGTTCACCTTGCCTGGGTGGTAGTGTAGCTCGAAGTCGTACTCCTCGAGTAGTTCCATCCACCGTCGCTGACGCATGTTCAGGTCTCGCTGGGAAAATATGTACTTGAGGCTCTTGTGATCCGAGAACACCTGAAACCCCTCGCCGTACAGATAATATCGCCAGCTCTTCAGCGCAAACACGACTGCTGCCAGCTCCAAGTCGTGGGTAGGATAGTTGCGCTCGTGTATCTTCAACTGCCTGGAGCCATAAGCCACAACTCTGCCCGACTGCATCAGCACGCAACCCAGTCCTTCTCCGGACGCATCACAGTAAACATCATAACCAAACCCTCGCTCGGGCACCACTAACACTGGAGCTGTAGTCAGTCGAGTCTTCAACTCCGCGAACGCACGCTCACAGTCATCTGTCCACACGAACCCTACACCCTTGCGCGTCAACAGAGTCATCGGTGCGGCTAGTCGTGCAAAGTCCTGGACAAATCGTCTATAGTAGCCTGCCAATCCCAGAAAGCTGCGGATCTCGAAAACACTCGTGGGCCGTGCCCACTTCGAGACCGCGTCGATCTTCGACGGATCGACCAGGATACCGTCACGGGATACGATGTGGCCGAGGAACCTCACCTCAGAAAGCCAGAACTCGCACTTCTCCCGGTTGGCATATAGCTGATGCTTGCGCAGTAGTGTCAGAACAACCCTCAGATGTGCCTTATGCGCCGCCTCGTTCTGCGAATATATCAAGATGTCGTCCACGAAGACCACCACAAACTGATCTAGGTACGGCCGGAAGATGCTGTTCATCAGGTCCATGAACGCTGCTGGCGCGTTCGTCAGCCCGAATGGCATCACCAGGAACTCGTAGTGCCCATAGCGTGTCCGGAATGCAGTCTTTGCGAGGTCCCCCTCACGGACTCGCAACTGATAATAACCGGATCGCAGATCGATCTTCGAGAAGTGAGTCGCCCCTCTCAGTTGGTCGAACAAGTCGTCGATCCTCGGCATCGGGTACCGGTTCTTCACCGTAACCCGGTTCAGCTTCCGGTAATCTATCCACATCCGTAGCTCTCCACTCTTCTTCTTCACGAAGAGTGCTGGTGCTCCCCACGGCGATGCACTCGGACGGATAAACCCCTTCTGCTGAAGCTCCTCCAGCTGACGCTTCAGCTCAGTCAACTCTGCCGGCGCAAACCTGTAAGGCGCCATCGATATCGCCGACATTCCCGGCACTAGGTCAATCCCGAACTCCACCTCACGAACCGGTGGCAACCCGCTCAACTCCTCAGGGAAGACCTCGGGAAACTCGCATACCACTCTCGGTAACTCTCGGCTCTGCACAGCCGGTACTTCCTCCTCTGTGGACAACGCCGACAGGAGGACCCCACTCTTACTTCCCAGCACGCACGTCACCTTCGTACCGCCCACTGTTACTGTCACTCGTCGTCTGTAGCAATCGCTGTTGGCTCGGTACCTCGACAGCCAATCCATACCCAAGATCACATCAAAGGTAGTCATCCCCAACACGAGAAGATCCCCAGGGCAAGGACAGTCTGCGACTCTAATCTCGCAGGCACGACATACTCTAGTCAACGATGCACCACCCCCAACTGGGGTGTCCAGGCATAGGGGTGGGCTCAACGGCTATAAGCTCAACCCCAACCTCTCGGCACAACCCGACGAAATAAAAGAGTGCGACGCCCCGGTATCAAACAAGAATAATGCCCATAAATGATACAATAAACACGTACCCTGGATGGTCTCGCGGTACGTGCTAGGTCCTGGGGATCTGGAGTCGGTGACTGCATAAACTCTCCCCTGCGAGGCCTGCTGCCTCTGACCCGGCGCGCTGGCCGCTGAATACCCGTGACTCTGCTGATGTCTCGGAATCGGTGCGCTCGTAGAAGGCTGTGACGGTCTGGACTGCTGACCCAGACGAGGACGTCCCCTGGGCGACTGTACGGTCCGTGCCTGCTGCGGTCGCTGCGCTGATGTTGCCCTCGACGGCTCACGGCACCATGCAATGGTGTGCCCAACCTGGCCGCATCGAAAACAGCCGATCTCGTTGGCTCTCGACTCTGTGCCCTGGCCGGTCCGGCTGGTCGCTGGCAACGCCGTAGGCCCTCCTTCCATCGGGCACTCGCGACGGAAGTGGCCTCGCTGCCCGCAAGTAAAGCACGCCGGCGCCCTCTCTTGTGCGACTGGCCCAACTGCTGCCACTGAACTCCGCTGTCTCGATCCACTCTGATGAGGCGGTGGTGGGAAGGATCCCGCGGTCCTTTGCCTCCGCGAGTCTCGTGAGTCTGACGGCCCTGTCCAACTGATCGGCCGAGGTCGGACCTCACGGCCCCTGGCTGCATCCTGGATGCCCTGCTCCACTGTAGCCGCGGTGTCCACTAGATCGGTATACTTCCGTATCCTCAAGGCGAGAACCTGGTTCCGGATGCCCAGCCTTAGTCCGTCCTGGAACCGCAGGCAACGGTTCGTCTCGTTCGTCACTATCTCAGGCGCGAATCTGGCCAAGGCTGTGAACCTGGCCTCGTACTGTGCCACTGTCATCTCTCCCTGCTCCAGGTATAAGAACTGCCGATGTCGCTCCAGCCGAGCCGACTCGGGAAAGTACTGTGCCATGAATACCTCCTAGAATACGCTGTAGTCGTATCCGACTGTGTCCTTCACCCGCCCCCACCAGTGGTAGGCGCTGTCTCTCAGCTGATGGGCCGCGAAGGACACTCTCCGACGGCCATCCTCGACACCCAAAGTGTCCAGGTCTCGTGTGACCTGCTCTATCCATCGCTCGGCTAGGTCGGGATTTGGCTCCCCGACGAAAACAGGTATCCCGAGCTTCAGGAAATCGAGTAGCGCTCGGGAGGTAAGATCCTCTGTCTGAGCGGCCCTCATCGGGACTGCGGCTGCCTCTGGTGCTGGCGAAGCCGACTCTCGGCTGGCGATGACCGCCACCAAACTCTGAACGGTCCTGGTAAGCTCATTCAGGGCAGTCATCACTGGAGGGTCCGCGTCTGGCGGAACACTGGGGGTACCTGCAGATGGCCCCGCATCACTTCTCCCGTCTTCTCCGACGGGAGTGCCCTGTGCCTCCGCGTAGTCGGCGGGCTCGACGGCTGGCACCCTCCCTGGTGCCCCTGCTGACCGCCCCCGCCGGCCTCGCGTGGGTGCCTGACCCCGCGTTCCTGATGCTCGTCCGCGCCTTCCGCGAGCCATGAACAATATCCTCTGCACGGATACACGCAAACGTTCAGTTTGCGAACTCAAATAAAGGCGACAAGTTCAAAAACGCTAACGCTCACACGGTCTAAGTTTACTCTATCGCGTATGTCACTAAAGCGCCACACCGCTCAAGCTAAACACATCTTATATATAGTATTAGTATACGAGACCACACCGACATATACCACACAAGCGACGACAAACCAACCAGAGTCGAACCTTGCCCACCGGGCCAACCAAAATCAAACATACGCCCACAGGGCCAATCAAGTTCAAGACATGCCGAAAAGGCCAACAACCTTAAACCTTTTTCCACTTCATTAAAAATCCTCATTTCTTGGCATCAGGTGGTTACAACCCCGTCCAGGCGTCCCCGAATTACGTTGTGGCCACTTGATACCAACACCATCACGCTCGACCACAGGAGCGCTCCTGAGTCGAGTCGCGACAGTTTAAAAACGTTTCACGCAGCAACACACAAACATTGTGCCAGTAGCCCCGTACTGCACAAGCACAAAACAAAACAGGACTCAAATCCTAACGGGTCTACACCCGAGTTCCGACTTGCGTACCCAACGCAGGAAGGGACTCTACCGACTCGACTCTCCCACCTAATTGACGTGTAGTCCGAGGTGTGAAACCTCGCGCTCTGATACCAAGCTATCACGCACCAATTTCAGCGAACCGAAACTAGTAACGCGAACGCTCAAAAAGTTACAATACTGAAACCTGTTTTCGTTAAATCACTTTAAAAGTCAAATTAGTTCCACAAAAGAATAATATTTACATCTCAAATAAAAGTCCCACACTTGGACAAAACGAGATACACGTCTCTAGACTCAAACACCCAGCAACCCGTTTCAAGCTCTTCAAGCTTCAGAAGCTCACCTAGTCCAGATTACGAACGGTACCTGTAGGAAAAGCAGCTAGGGGTGAGCGTTCGCTCACCACCACAGATAACATACTGACTATGGCATAATTAGTAGACAAAGCCGAAGACACCAACAACGACTCGAAGACACACGCACGATCAATACTTTCCTCAACCGACTCAACACTCGGACACGTTATGTAGACCCCACACTACGATCGACGACCTCCTCCAAGACACGATTGACCACATAATACCAAACAAGATCACAAAGGATCGCTAACCGGCTGCTCAGTAACCAATCTCTGTCTCTCGCCCTTTACCGATCATAGACGTGGTCAGGCGGTCGACCTGTCGCACAACTTCCCCCGATCCCAGTCATGGGGCTAACCCACAACCTCTCCGCTTCACCCGATCCCAGTCGGGTGGTTAGCCACACCCGCGCGTCCTTCCCCCGATCCCAGTCGGGGAGCTAGCCCACAACCCCTCCGCTTCTCCCGATCCCAGTCGGGAGGCTAGCTACACCACACAACCTCCACCAGTAACCAGTAACCAATCACAATCACAAACAAGTTCAAACAGACAGTAACGACACCGGTGACAACTCCACAGGCACTCAAGGCCAACAAAACACCGACAACCAAACACAGGTTCAACAACCCTACGGGCCCTCATGGTCACCCAAGACACCAACGATAAAGTACGGGTTCATAACCCCACGGGCACTCACGGCCACTCAAAATACCGAAGCGACAACACGGGCTCTCATGGCCACCCAAGACTCAGCAATAACTAACACGGGCTCTCAAGGCCACCCAAACTCGACAACAAATAACACGGGCTCTCAAGGCCACCCAAACTCAACAATGAATAAAACGGGCTCTCAAGGCCACCCAAACTCAATCAACAATTAACGCACAACAACCTCCGGGCATGGTCATATGCCTCCAGTAACACAGTTAACGCTAAGTTTTCTGCTCCTACGACACTACTAAGTGTCACATGCATTTCCAGTATTCGCTACATTCCCGCATCATGCATTTCTAACATTCAAATAAACCTATTCGACCCACGACACCCCGGTGTCACATGCAATTCTACTGTTAACTTTCCCTAGTCAGGGCCGAGATCCGGCTACTTTTCCCTACCTCGAAAGCAACTCCAGAAGCGCTCCACTAAACCCGAGATGAATCGCAGTCACTCCCCGAGCCTCCCTTTGCCTCGGTCCGCAGCACGATCTAAAAGAACACATATTTAACTCACTTTAAACTAGTACGAACCGGTCGAAAATAAATAACTCAAAGCCCAAAATAATAACGGTTCCGCCGTTAAGTTAACGGCTACGATTTGTCCATTTTAAACTTGACAGTTGTCGTTTACACTCGAGCGGGATAAAAGTCGGGTTACGACGGATCGGGTTCGAGCACCCGTGCACCGAACCCAGGTTTGATCTAAACCCAGTTTAAACCCCTTTTTAACTTAAAACCGTCGTTGAACTCCCTTGCTTTAATTAATTCCGTCTTTGATTTTAAAACAAAACGGTTTCCTTCCATTCGTTTCCAAACTCGATATTTTGGTCCAGAACCCTTATAAAGTCGATTTGATTTCGCTTCCCCCCTTTTCGATTTAACTTAACTCGAGTCTAACCTTAATAAACGACTTTCGTTTTTAAAACCCGTTTAACCTAAACCGATATAGTTTTATCGATAATTAAATTACGTCCAAACGGTATGGATTTAATCTTTAAACTAACACTGATTTCGTTTTACAAACAGTTTGAACCCAACCCATTCGTACTTAAATCTATTTAAAACATAAGAATAATTATATCGATAACTTATATTTTGTCGATCTTTACAAAATCATATTTACACGATTACAACAATCCTTTAAACAACCAGATCTACGTTTTTCTATTCCGTTCCCTTCCATTTCGGGAGCTCCGTTCCATCCCGACCAGATTTGAACGAACTCGAGAAAAGGAAAAGCGAAGAAGAAGAACGGTTCTGCTTGGTCCGGCCGACCACCGGCGCCGGTCGGCCGAGCTTCCACGGGCCGAGAACTAACCGTGAGGAAACGGTGGCGGCGGTGGACGGCGGTGCACGGCGGCGTCGGCGCGGGTCCGGACGACTCGTCCCGTTCCGGATCTGGCGAGCTCGCCGGCGACGGAGCTCGGTTCGTGTCTCGGACGGGCATATCGTTGACGGGAAGAGGGCGGCGGCGCGTTAGGGCTCGGACGGGACGGTGGTGGACGGCCTGTTCTTCGGCGGGGACGGGGACGACGGCGTGGGGAGCTCGGTGGCGGACGGTGGCCGGAGCTGGTGAGGAAGACGAAGGAGAAGGATGAGGCAGCGAGCTCGGGGACGGGGTTGTGTGGCTGACCGGAGCGGTGACGGCGTCGGGACGGAGGAGAAGAGGACGGGACGGTGCACGGCGACGGAGGTGGCGACCGGAACGATGGTGGACGGCGTCGGTTTCGCCGGAGAAGACGAGAGAGGAGAGAGAGGGAGTGAGGGTCGGGTAGAGAGAGAGAGAGGGTAGAGGGCGGCTGTGTTGTGAGGGTGAGTTAGGGTTTCTGAGGTAAGGGTGGGTTATATACCCATGTCTGACCAGATTGGGCCTCAGCTGGGCTGGGCTGGGCCTGCGTGCCTGGCCTGGTCCAGACCTGCTTTTTTTTTTTTTTTTTGCACTCGTTTCAAAAACTTACCCTAAGGTTTTCGTTTGCAAATTAATACCCTAACAAAACGGAGCGAGTTTTACATTTCCAAGGTCAAAAGACCCAATAGTACCCGTTAGAGGCCAACACCTAAAATACTAACGCCCCCCACCCCCCCCCCCCCCCCCCCCCCAAATGAGAAGGGATACAACAGAAACCGAAACGAGCTTAAACCTAAGGATGGTCAAATTACCAACAAGCCACATGTAAAGATTAAGGTGAGACAAGAAACTTACCATCCGCGGAGACGAGGGACCAGTCCAGATGCACAACGAATCCACAATCGGAAACGTTTTTCACGATAGATCTGAACAAGACACCAGAGGACCACAACGAACAGGTCCGGTGAACAGCAAAGCTAACACTTCCATCACCCGAGAAAGAGCTGCACCGGAAAAACCTTCAAAGAACTGAAGCCAACACCACCACAACCAACAAGGCACGACTCAAGAAAATCCCCAACGATCAAAACCATAGAGGTCGAGAAACGTGTCCCACTCAGAATTTGACCAAAGACGCCGATGCAACACCAAAAAGGGCGAGGGAGAATCCAGGAAACGACTGACAGAAACACCGAGAGATGATCGTCAAAATCTGCTACAATCCACCACCCAGATGGCCGAGAAAGCGGTCCCACATCGGATGAAGAACGAACAACCCGGAACTTTCGTCACCCGACCTGGCCCAGACCAGGCCCAGACTTGGCCCAAACCCAGCCTAGGCCGAGACCCATGCCCAAACCCAGACCCAGCCCTGACCTAGGCCAAGACCCAAATCCAGTCAGCGTCGACGAGCCCTTCGAGGAATAGCTCCGGCGCGCACGAGCTTCGCATCCACTCTTAGGACACACGAAGCTCCGGCACAACAACACAGGACATAGAACACCGACGAGAGGAAGCTTTTCCCAACAACAAAAAAGTAGATTTGGACAGAAAAACCAGATTTGCGATGCTATTGGAACCAAACCACCTAGCCTAATCGAGTTCTTGTTCCCGACGGAGCATCTGAGAACTGAAAGAGGGGCGACCGACCAGAGCAGCCGAGGTAGAAAAAAGAAGAAGCAAAGAGATAGGAAGGAGGGGGTAAGAAGGAGAGAGGGAGAAGGTTACCACCGATGACTCCATGGCCGGAGATCATATTGTCGTCGGTGGGAAAGAGCAGTCAAGGAGGGGTGGCGGCTAGGGTTGTAGGAGGGGGTCGAAGTTGAGAGAAAATGGGCGAGACTTTTTTTTAACAGTACTGTTGGATCTGATGTTATTTTTGGTACTGGTATTTAAAGGTTGAAAATGCAGGGGTAGGAAAGTATAAACCCATCATATTTCAAAATATTTATCAGTGTCAACGATTCATATTCTTGGAAAAAACCCACTGAAATTCAGTACCCATTTTGACCTCAACGTTACGACTCATTCAAAAAGGTTTGAAAAAATTGAATAAGTCTTTGACAGAAGTCAGAAAAAGAATTTGTCCCAAAAATAATAATTTATCCTGTTTTAGCCCGCCCGGTATGGGCCGAACCCGAACCCAATTCCGGATCGTTCCGATCCGGACGGACAACGATAACGGTGTACAAGGACCGATCCGGCCTAGTTCCATAACAAGAATGAGGAAAGAATCTATTATAAGCTTTTAAAAAGTCCCACTCTTCCTATATGGACCTTTGGTTAGAACACAAAAAAACGTTAAATGGAGCCATTTTCCAACATCTTTTGTTGGATTCCCAATTCATGGTCGGATGGAATTTTTTTAGAGATATCGGATCCCACGTGGGGAAGGTATTAGATTTGATTTTCGGCGATGACATCAAGAAGGCCTATGTGTTAATTCATATTCAGGAGCCAATTTTAGCTCAATCGCTATTTTTACATTTATACTCTGAAATATTTTAGGTGTCTATCCTACCATTGATGGACGTTTTACTTGTTGAGTTTAGGTGTCGGCCGGAGCCGGGTTGATGAGAGTCTCGAAATTGTGATGCATGAGTCTTCAGATCCAGATTGTGGAAGATTCAAACATGGACTTATACTGTATGGGGTTGAAAATTGTTTTAGTTGACGCCCGAAGCTTGTGTGACCAACAAGGCACTATAGGCAAGAGAGAAGAAAGATTGAAAAATTCAAAACAAGCTCATACTATATGTTTTCACCAAACCAACTCAAAGTCCAGATCTCTGAGTCGGGAAAGAGAGGTCAAGAGGAAGGAAGCTCCTCTCCTGGAATATCAGAGGAGATAACTCCATCCAGAAACATAGGAGTTTAAAGCGCGTTGTGATTAAGGAAGCTCCAGATTTTGTGTTTATTTAGTATACTTAATTAAAATAAGTGTCTTTGAGTGTTTTTTTTTGCGAGGTTATGGATTTGATTTGGGATGGTCTTTTTGTGTTATTCAGCGGTTGGGGCTTCTGGAGGAGTTTTGTCTGTTTGGAGGGAGTATGTTTTCAGGATGGACAATTTTCGCGTGAGGGAAATGCCTTGTTATGGTTTGGTTACTTCTTGCCCAAGTCTTTAGAGGGCTGTTTTATAAATGTTTATGAACCTTCCATCTTCGCAGGGCGTTGAGAATTGTGGTTTCTTCTTCAGCGAGAATCTAAAGTACTGGGGGATGCAGTGATTTGAGGGGGAGATTTTATATTGTGCATTCTGAGGAGAAGAAGAGGAATTGTGATACAATGTACATGGATTGATAAGCTTTTATAGACTTCATTCAGATTCCGGATCTAATTGATTTACCCCTATCAGGTAGTAAGTACACTTAGTATGGGGGAGTTTCAAAGCATCACGGTTGGACCGATTCTTGGTCACGTCTGAAATTTTATTAGTATTTAGAGACTTAACTCAAAGAGGATTGCCAAGGGATTTTTCAGATCATCGCCTAGTAGTTGTGGAATCAAAGGGAATCAATTGGGGACGAAAACCTCACAAGTTCCTAAATGTATGGCTTGAACATGACCTTTTCCAAACTGATGTTAGTGTTTTTTGGAACTCTTATGACTACAGTGCTCAAGCTCATATGTGTTGTGGTGCAAATTAGGATATTTATATTTGGATTTGCAAAAGGTGGAATAAGGAGGTTTTTTTGGCCGTTTATATAGGGAGGTGGAAGTTATCAGCTCAAATGAATGTGTTTGGTATGTTGTTGGAGGCAAGGGATCTCTCGGAGTCTAAGATTATTCAGAGATCACTAACAAAGGCTCATCTTATAGTTATACAGAAAGTCTGGGCAAAAATCTGGTGTCAAAAGGCTCGTCATAATTGGTTTAATGATGGGGACCGATGTTCTCGTTACTTCCATCGAGTAACAAATTTTATTGCTGCTTGAAATGGGATCAGTGGCATTAAGATGGGAAATGTGTTGTCCTCTGATCTGGCCTTGATTAAACAACATGCCATGGAACATTTTCGATGCAGGTTCGCGAAACCTGATGGTTATTGTCCTAGAATTACTATCTTCAGCATTTATCCCTCAGCCAAACGGTGGATTTGGAGAGTCCATTTTCAGAGCAAGAAGTTTGGGAGGCTATCCAAGATTATGATAGTAATAAGGCGCACGGGTCGGACGGCTTTACTCTCAAATTATATATGAAATTTGGGAGTCGATCAAGGCATTCGAGTTCTAAGGCTATCAAGCAAGTAGCTCGCTCTGGGTGGACTTGGCTTCACACTTGGTTCTGCTTCTTCTACACAAATTCTTCGACTTTCACCAGTGAGGGTTGTTTCCGATGGATCGCGATTGCTGGTATTCTTATTTTTGGCTGGTCCCGTGATACGCTTCTCAATGTTGCGGCTCTGGCTGGAAAGCCTCTCTGTATCCCCCCCTGTTATTTTTCCCGCCACCAGTTAGACTTGGCTTTTTTCCTCGTCCATTCGTTGGATGTTCAACCATCTCCTTTGGTGGTGTAGCTTCAAATCTCAAGGAAAAATTCCTAACCCAGGTTCATTTCCCTGATCTGCTACAAGTCCCTTTGGTTCCGGCTGGTTTGGTTGATCTGGAAGAAGGGGAATTGTTGGCTGCCTCACGTGCTACCCTCCCTCCTCGCTCATCTAGTCTGACCTCGATCGCTGCCGCCCCGCCTGCCCTTATCTCAGACCCTACTTCTCCGGTGCCGGAAAGTCGGATCTCTCCAACCTTGCCGAGCCCCGAAGCGTCTCCGAGCCCCAAAGAGTTTGCCTTGGAAAGTGCTGAGACGAGTTCCAATGCGCACGCTACCAAGGCTCAGACGCATGGTTCCGAGACGCACACTCATGTCTTTCTTTCTGATGGAGAGGTTGGGCTTTGGTCCCCCGGCCCAAGTCTTAATACCTCCAAAGGCTCAGAGCTTTCTATTGGACCTCCTATATAGGGCTCTACTCTTCTAGGCTTCTCTTTAGCCCCCAAGCCTCATGTCTCCGGCCCAGTTGCTTTCCAAAAGTTTATATCCAACATCAATTCACCTTTGGTGGATGTGGACTCTCCTCTGGCTGGTTTTATTAGGAAAAAAAGGCGCAAGAAGCCCGGTCTTGGAAAGCCTCTCAATCTCGTTTCGGTGGCCAAACCTTCTACTAGTTCTCTTCGCAAGAACTCTGAGGCTAAGCGCTCTTGGGATCTCTGCAAATCAATGGGGTTTACTGCCAAATTTTGCGATGACGAGGTCATTAAAATGTTTGAGAGTCCCTCTTGATGTTTGAGATCGTCTGTCATTTTGTTTTCTTTTCCTTAGTTCTGTACTTGTGTCTTCTGTTAGGTCTTTCTAATAAAAACCGTTATTTTTGCTGATAAAAAAAAGTGATGCGATTCATTTTAGATTTCTTTTTCTTTAGTGTGATAGGGAAGGGAATTAATTCGACTTTTATTACTTTGATTCTTGAAATTTCGAATCCTGAGTATATGCAGGAACTTGCTCTCCCTTCTCTCTAAACACCACAACCGCGCCGCTGCTTCGTTTGGTCACCGGCGTCGGATCTGTGCTCCTTTTAAGCCAGTGATGACGCCGGTGAACTCCCCTCTCCTCCCTCTTTCTTTCCCCTCTTTTTCACCCCCTTTTCTTCACTGTTCTCCCTCCGTTTTCCACCGACTGTTGCTTCGGCTCCGACTACCCTTCTTTCGCCAGATCTGTGTGTGGGAGGGATTTCCCCATAGTTTCTGACTTGGGATCCTCACAGATCTGCCACTAGTTGAAGATTTTTGACCTCTGTGTGCTCTACAGTCCCAGATCCACCTTGTATCCTTGTTTTCTCGGCTGGTGGGACTCCGGGCCTCGTCGGAGAGAGTCATCCGGTGAGGGGTTTGGCCGGTTCGGCCGTGGTTCTGGACTACTTGCGGTGGAGGAGCCCCCATGGTCGTGAAAAGCTTCTCCGGATCTGCTGGTGTGTCTTTGTCACGCCCCAAATCCGGTTCTTGCCCGGACTCGAGGCATGACTAGTAATAAAAGATTTAAGGGATAACAAATCAATAATAAGTTCCTGGAAACTCCAATAAGTAACTCAAATCCACAAAATTCAGTTTAAAACATAAGTAACCCTCCAGGGGTGTAATAATAAACCTCCACAAAATCTGTTCTCAAACAAAAAGAAATAAAAGTGAAGTCTCTACTGACACCCACACCGAGAAGCTCCCGAGCCTCTACTCCTCAATCAAGCCTGTAAACACAACAATGAACTCACAGGGGTGAGCTTACACTCAGTAGGGAAAACACATGACAAGGTAAACCTTAAACTCCAAAAGAATCAACGACAACGTCAACAAGATCCATAGCTCAATAACACAGTCAACAAGGTAGTTCATAACAATACGGGAAAAAGGTAAACCAGCCAATGCCGTGGCACATGAAGTCTCCACCCTCCGATCCACATATGATGTGTCCTCTCGGATTTTCCCTCAAATCCAGAGGAGACGCATATCTTTGAGGCTATCGGAAACACCCTTCAGGGCACATATCGTCGGAAGTCTCAGAAACGTCTCCAAAGGATTTTAGGTCCTCGGGAACCAAGGTATTACTCCCAGAGGAAGCATACACTTGGACAATTCAATAATAATCAGTTAAATACTGGATAACGCACTCAACTGGAAACACGAAACTATCCAATTCCAACAACCACCAATCCATTACCACACATAGCTCACACATCACCAGTTCACCACAACACACAGTACACAAATCACATAACCATAGCTCACCAATCACGCAATCCCAACTTACCGTTCACTTACCAGTTTCGAACCAACGGGGCATCGATCACCTGATTGCACCGCTCGGTACAATCAGTCATACTCGATGCTCCAAGCAACCATTTAAGCGAATCAAGTAATCATTCATATGCAATCAACGATCAAGTACGAGTTTAATCAACCAATCATAACAACCTTCAAACGAGCATTCAAACATGCAATTCCACTAGTTCCGTTAGACTCTTTAGCCTATCCACTAAGCAACCAACAACCAAGCATGTGATCCTAACACGCAACTAATCCGAGGGCTTTGCCAAGGCTCCTCTACCAGAAAAACAATTCCCAAGTATTGAAAGCGAATTACACTAGTGATTGGCATCCTAATCGTTCACCACTAGACACTTCTGGTTATTAGTAATTGAAAGACGATTATGCTAGTTATTCGCATCCTATAGGCATTTCTAGGACCTTTCCAATTTTATTAACCTAACATGCATACTAAGCATAATAAACGAGAGGTTAAGGCTTTCCCTACCTCAAGGTCTTCCTCTCAACACTCTGATGATAAGCCCGGTGGTCGCCACTCCGTTCTTCACACGGGTCCCTGCGTGATCTTTTCTCTTCTAACTCGGGTCCAAAATCTTCGCTCCCGGGCGAAGTCCCGTCTAGGTTTGACACATAAAATGTCCAAATCAATAAAGATAAACGTCCCAAGGTCCTCAGATTCTTAAATCCAATCACCAAAATCTCACCTTTAATTAAATAAAGTTGATTAATTAATCTGGTTTTTAAAATGGTTTTAAATGACTCGGGTTGACCCAGATCCAGACCCTGACCCGGATCCAGACCCGGTCCTGAAGTCCAACTGGGCCCAAGGCCCGGATTCTGTCTTGCTCGGCCCAAAGCCCAAACTGCCTCGCCCGGCCCACTCCTAACCAGGCCCAAGGCCCACTCGGCTAGGGTTTCTGATTGTCCCGAGCCTGACCAGCCGAGGATGACGGCGGCGAGGGTCAGACTTCGCTGTGGTGGCGGACGGCGTCAAGTGGGCTCGACGGAGGGTTTTCAACGGTGGCTGAGGCGGCAGAGGCTCGGAAAGGTGAGAGGAGCTCGACGGAGGGCTCCCGAGTCTTGCCCCTTCCCGATCTGCTTCGAGGGTACGTCGCCGGCGTGGAAACGAAGGCCGGTCGCTTCTCCGTCCACGTCCGACCAACCGAGTCCCGAAACCCAGGGTTCTCAGGCCAAGGCTACGGGGAAGGTGGAACGGTCGAGAACGCACTCACCAGCGTTAGGTTTTGGCGCGGCGGGGCCTCAGACGAAGAGGGGCGGCGGTTCTGCGTTGAATCGAGCGAGAAGGAGACAAGGGTGTCTCTGGTTCTGGGGGTTTCGTTGCGAGGTGAGGCAAGCGGGTGAAGGACGAAGAAGAGGAGGGAGCTGGGCGTTGCCGGAGACGAGACGGCGGCGGATCTGGGTTTCGTTCGTGAGGGAAGGACGAGAGAGCGTGGAGGAGTGACCTGGGGAAGCGTGCCGCAAATGGAGACTAAAGGGACGCGTTATACCCTTTTGAAGCTAGGGTTGGCTTCGTCTGAGCCTGGGTCACGCATTTCCGATTGGGCCTGCGTTGGCCCAATCCCAGGTTCAGTCCAAAAACAAAATCTGATTCAACCCCTCTTTTTTTTTTGATTTTTTTTCTTTTAAACAAAACACTTGTTACACTTTCCTACCTCCACGTTTCAAAATGCACTTTACTACACTTTTAAAAGAAGCGGGTTTTACAATCTACCCCCCTTAAAGAAATTTCGTCCTCGAAATTTAACATGAACGTGCTCCTCTTGTCCAAATCTCAGGGAACGTTCGATTACGACTCACCTGTGAGGGAGCCGTGGTGTACTTCCGTAGTTCGGAAACACGAAGGAGTTGCCAAACAACGCATCTGGTTGTGCCTGAAGACTTCAAAATGTACGATAACCTGCGGGGCCAACTTGTCTCAGTCGTTGTCGATCCATTAAGGCCTCTTCTGGGTTCCCTCTCAGAAATATCTGATCGCGTAACGAAACTCAAAGGTCGCAGTTGTTCACCTACGTAACTCTCTTTTTGGCTCTACTCGGTCTTTAACCGCTTCCACATTTACGCGACCCTTACCTACTCGCGCTTCACTAGATCACGCTAGTTACTCAAAAGGTCATACTTGGCGGTGAACAACATCCTTCTCCACAGTTCGTAGTTTCAACATGCGACCATAACTCAAGAACCAAAGATGTACCCAACACGTCAAAGAACACTCAAATCGTTAAGGAATACCGGAGGACGGTATAAAACATCCTATACCGGAATCCTACCTCGGTATAGACGTCGTACGGAAAAACTCTATAACGGTCTGGATATTCTATACCGAAATCTCCCGTCGGTCATAGATATCGTGTCGAAACATCTCGCAATGCGAACTGAAGTAGGAACTTACACGTAGACATAACCACTCGGTTTCCTTCTTAGTAACCTTTACGGGGACAACTTAACCAGAAATCCAATATTCGCCATGCTAAGACCAACCACAAACGATTACCCGATCAAGTAAAACGTAACAACCACTACCTCAAGACAAAGGATCTCATGAACATTGGACGGTCCGGAACAACCATCCGGTTTACCACCTCCGATACTGAGGAATGCCAGAAACGATCTTGGCAACCTCTACCAGACTCAAATTTTAGTGCAGACGGCGGACCGTCGTCAATAACTTCGATGTAGAAACCTCTTATCATGATCCTCAACTGTACCGGTATCACATCGGATAGAACGACTTCGGTTCTGACATGCCATACCGGGATCTTCCTTCGGTATGGGTGTCTTATCGGAAAGCTCCGAAAATCGGACAAGGACGGAGCCATCCGAAGGTGTGACTCCTCAATTTCTCTTTAGTAACCGTCTCCCGAATAGTTCAGACTAGAGCTCCAAACAGGTCTTGTCACGACCTAACACACTTAAGACGAGCAAGCAACACACAAACGTGATTCTCCAAACAAAGGTCCTCATAACCACTACGGGGTTTGGAACAATCGCTCGCTTCATCACATCCCAAGACAAAGGTAGGCATCCCTCTGCCAAGCAACGGGTACCGCGTACCGTCATATAGTCGAAAAGCGGCATGCCTCAAACATAACTCACTCAACACCTCCCGTCATGCTAAGTCTGGCATACCGGTGCGTCGCACAACTAACCCCCACGGAACTCGTAACCACACTCCTCAACTCATGACCCCATCACACTCACAAAGCATGGTCGAACGAACCCACACCAACTGCAGCCACATCAATTAACAGGTCATCACACACCCAGGGTAAACGATAAAGCACAAACGTGCCTCGCACACAGCCAACAACACGCACATCTGCCACAACGGTTAAACCTGAACATGGTTCTCAACCTGGTACGGGTCAGTTACCCATCACGTACCACAAACTCAACTCGCGGTAAGCCAACCACATCTCATGGTGATCCATCGAGAAGGTTTATTCAACTCGCGATATTTCTCTTGACATCCACACTAGTTCTCAATATCAGATCAACCACTTCACAAGCCATCTCACCCGAATCAACATAACACAAGACAATGGTTCTCAAAACCGGTGCATGGTTCTGTACCACCATGAGCTCTACCAACGATTTATCGGACGGACGAGATACAACAACCCGGACCAATAGAACCCCTTACTGGTACTTGGTCGAAAGTAGGCGTCCTTCAAGGCACTACCATTGAACGCCCGATAATTACACTCGACTACGAAGCGCGATCCCAGATCGATGGCCAAAGGTCATCCCGACCGGCGGTATCTTTTATACCGTTTACGAGCTATCAATCATCCAACTAATAGCCAAATCCGCCCAAGCCGCCCTTTAAGGGTTAAACAGCACGCACTGAGATCTTGAAAATCTTGAATAGTTTAGAAACTTGCGCGGTTCCGTCATTCGCTACTTGACAAATAGACTTACAATGGTTAGCTCTTAATCTTTCATGTGCTCTCACGTGGCACAAAATCCGACTTGTCATACAATTCCTCGTTCGGTGCCATCTTGTCTCTGGCCTGAAAGCTTGTGGTAGTCGCCCTCAACTATCTGTAGCTGGTATTTCAACGCGAGGTACTCTCGCTTCTAGGACATAACTCCATGGTTACGCTTAGTCCATCTGGGGATAACGTACTAAACACACTTTCATTTAGTTTCTCACGCACGGCACACACTCGTGCAACCTTCGTTCGCTAACAAAGATTTTGAACAACAACGCCTCAACGGTTCGAATCTTTTAACTTAAGTCTTGTAGCGGGGTTAGAAGAAACTGTCGATTACGACTACTGTGGGTATGGGCCCACCACGCTTCCGCTGCGCTACTCTGATCTTATCGTTGCTCGGTCACCTCCGGTGATCGGTCGGACCGTTTACTGATCAAGGCTGCGGCCTTTCACTGTTCGGCATTCGTCGCTGATGGCGCTCGATGAACGCTTGCTGTTTCAGCGCTCGGTTCTTAAAATTCGATCCGCACTATCGGAGAAGAAAAGAACCTTCAAGACTAAGTTTGTTACTCCCCTTTCCAATTCCTACTGACGTTAGTTGGTACTACCATACCTTTAGTCTATGTGTTGAAAGTACCGGTGGGCTTAACAGTGTTAAACTTGCTCGATCAATACGTCACCACGAACCGATACACCCGGTGTAATGCTCAAGTGTCAGCTGCCACGAAATCCAAAATGCAGATGGTAACAAGACTCTACTCGACCTCAAGATCGGTATCAAGTCCTCACTCGGGCTCGGTAAGTGGGTACGCTCGGCCTCGCCACCTCGGAGGTCCTCCTCTCGATGGGATGAAGGAATTCACTGCTATGGCAGCATATTCTCTTGTCGACTCTCGTAGATCGATCTGTGGGACGGTTCGTAGATCCGTCATTCAACTGCCTTCTCGGCTGAGACGTTCCAACTGCTCGCTCGAGGGCAAACTGTGCCCCCGGGTCAGGTCCAACGGCCGTTACTTCTCCAACCCGTCGTGCCTCACCGGGCTGGGTCTGTGAATTGAAGAATCCTGAGGTCCCCTGCCTCTACGGATTGCGACTCTCTGACGGCCTCAAGAAGTCTCTCGGACTCGGCCTGGTCTTCCGCACCTTGGAGGTTTCCCACATGTCTCTCTAACGCTAGTGTTTGCTCCACTAGTGCTGATTCGTCCACGGTTCTGAAGCAATGACTCAATCCGTGCCAAGAGAACTGAGTCCCGTCTCAAATGCCTACGACGGCTCTTCTCGGTCGGCACCATCCCGGGTGCGAAGCGATACGGGGACATAAACATCGCCTAATACCCATAGACGGGCATCCCTTTCCAATACAGATCCAAAACTGCCGGTGTCGGTCATCTCGATTAGATCAAAGGAAATACTGTCCCAAGGACAGTCCGCTGAACGGGTGGAAGCCATTTCCAAATCTGGTCTACACACGCTGCCACCAATACTGTGCTTCTCTCTCAGTCGGGAGGTCGCGGAACATAATCTCCAACGAATATCCGAATACTCTAAACGTATTAAGGTTGTGGGTACTCCACTCTAACCATAATACAACTGCCTCGGGGTCCAAATTCCCGGATCAAACTGGTGTACTCAACTGAAGAAAACTCCTGAGTGCCTGGGCCGTGTAACCGTCCACCTGGCCTGGCCTCTCGGTAGTGACCGCGTCGGCGGTAGGCACAGACTCTTGTGCTGGCGTTGTACTCTCATGCTGAGCGCATCTAACACTGCGCGAACCACCTCCTCAATCGAGCCGCTTGAGTCGGCTATGCGACTGGAGGAACTCTAGGTGATGACCCTACCGGTCTATACCCAAAACTCTCGTGCTCCGTGGGAGTAGCTCCCTGGGCGCTCACTGCCCCTGCCAGAACGACAGCTGGTGTCTGGCTCTGCCCCACAACTGGACGGCTCTTGGTACTCTCCAGGATAAAAACACGTGACGTTCTCCAGCTCACTGCCTTTAGCAACTAAAGGTTCAAAACTAACAGTTTAACCCAAACATGACGTTCTCGTGCGTCTTCACCTGATCCAACTTGGATCAAAAGTAAGTCGTAAAGTCATAAGTAACACTTACGTAGACAAGAGACCCGTACCTCGTGCGTCTCACACAGAAAACAACGGTTCGATCAAGTACAAGGACGTACACGCGCGTAGGTATATATATACTCATATATAAGGTTTTACAGCTCTTAAGCTTAGCAGGTATATATATACTCATATATAATAGCATACAAATTCGCATCTCCATGCGTTTCACAACAACAACCAACGATTAAATCAAACACACAACCAACTCCCACAGGAGGGTTCAATCAAGTCAAAGAAATCCACTCCCACTGGAGGATTCAAACTCAAGCACACCACACAAGACACAAAGCAACAGGCATACCCCTTGCTCGGGTATCCTTTCACAAAGAGGGGTTTAACACTTAACACAATTCGATTCAAAGATCACCCTTAACCTTTCCTTCCCTCCCACAGATTCCCATTTCTTAACTTTTACCCAAGCTTTTCGTGTCGATGTCGTGTTGTTACAACCTGATCCAGGCGTCCCCGAACCTCATTGTAACAACTGGACATCGAACCATCATGCTCAACTACAGTGACGCCCTTGAGTCAACCAGTGATGGTGTAAAAAATTTAGTTCTACTGAAAATTCGGTATGACCCATTCGTAGTTTCCTTTAACCCTCCGCTTAAGCGGGACAACCACCAACACAAATTCACAAGGTAAAAGTACATAGAGTTCTCATGCTCGGCCAAAGACATCACACAGTCAATAAACGGAGTTCTCATGCTCCCAAATACTACGGGGTACTCGTGCCCCAAACTCGCCACACACGGGCATACGAGATTCTCGTGTCCCAATCTCGCCACCTCCACGGGCATACGGGATACTCGTGTCCCAAACTCGCCACCTCCACGGGCATACGGGATACTCGTGTCCCAAACTCGCCACCTCCACGGGCATACGGGATACTCGTGTCCCAATACAAAGTCTCATACAACGGGATACGGGGTTCTCGTGCCCCACCCAAAACACTCAATATCAGCACACATGGAGTACTCATGCTCCAGACAAGCAGTCAATCACAAGTCAAAACTTGAACGGGATCAAACTACAACTTGAAAACTTTCGAAGTAATACACCAAGATGGCAACACCACCCACCGTTGGCTCACCCTACCATGAATGCATAGCGGGTCGGCCATTGACCGTTAATCCAATTCCGATCTCAACCCTTCGGCTTCACCAATCACTAGGGAGAGGATACCAATCAAGTGATGCAAACATTGTAGTGTAAGGTTCCATTTAGGACAACTCTTAAAGCAACTCAAGACTCAAACTTCCTAACTCTACCCACCTAGTTGACTTCGGTCCGAGGTTTGAAAATCAGTTCATAAGACACCTGTTTCAAATGAAACCAGGCTCTGATACCAAATTGTCACGCCCCAAATCCGGTTCTTGCCCGGACTCGAGGCATGACTAGTAATAAAAGATTTAAGGGATAACAAATCAATAATAAGTTCCTGGAAACTCCAATAAGTAACTCAAATCCACAAAATTCAGTTTAAAACATAAGTAACCCTCCAGGGGTGTAATAATAAACCTCCACAAAATCTGTTCTCAAACAAAAAGAAATAAAAGTGAAGTCTCTACTGACACCCACACCAAGAAGCTCCCGAGCCTCTACTCCTCAATCAAGCCTGTAAACACAACAATGAACTCACAGGGGTGAGCTTACGCTCAGTAGGGAAAACACATGACAAGGTAAACCTTAAACTCCAAAAGAATCAACGACAACGTCAACAAGATCCATAGCTCAATAACACAGTCAACAAGGTAGTTCATAACAATACGGGAAAAAGGTAAACCAGCCAATGCCGTGGCACATGAAGTCTCCACCCTCCAATCCACATATGATGTGTCCTCTCGGATTTTCCCTCAAATCCAGAGGAGACGCATATCTTTGAGGCTATCGGAAACACCCTTCAGGGCACATATCGTCGGAAGTCTCAGAAACGTCTCCAAAGGATTTTAGGTCCTCGGGAACCAAGGTATTACTCCCAGAGGAAGCATACACTTGGACAGTTCAATAATAATCAGTTAAATACTGGATAACGCACTCAACTGGAAACACGAAACTATCCAATTCCAACAACCACCAATCCATTACCACACATAGCTCACACATCACCAGTTCACCACAACACACAGTACACAAATCACATAACCATAGCTCACCAATCACGTAATCCCAACTTACCGTTCACTTACCAGTTTCGAACCAACGGGGCATCGATCACCTGATTGCACCGCTCGGTACAATCAGTCATACTCGATGCTCCAAGCAACCATTTAAGCGAATCAAGTAATCATTCATATGCAATCAACGATCAAGTACGAGTTTAATCAACCAATCATAACAGCCTTCAAACGAGCATTCAAACATGCAATTCCACTAGTTCCGTTAGACTCTTTAGCCTATCCACTAAGCAACCAACAACCAAGCATGTGATCCTAACACGCAACTAATCCGAGGGCTTTGCCAAGGCTCCTCTACCAGACAAACAATTCCCAAGTATTGAAAGCGAATTACACTAGTGATTGGCATCCTAATCGTTCACCACTAGACACTTCCGGTTATTAGTAATTGAAAGACGATTATTCTAGTTATTCGCATCCTATAGGCATTTCTAGGACCTTTCCAATTTTATTAACCTAACATGCATACTAAGCATCATAAACGAGAGGTTAAGGCTTTCCCTACCTCAAGGTCTTCCTCTCAACACTTTGATGATAAGCCCGGTGGTCGCCACTCCGTTCTTCACACGAGTCACGGCGTGATCTTTTCTCTTCTAACTCGGGTCCAAAATCTTCGCTCCCGGGCGAAGTCCCGTCTAGGTTTGACACATAAAATGTCCAAATCAATAAAGATAAACGTCCCAAGGTCCTCAGATGCTTAAATCCAATCACCAAAATCTCACCTTTAATTAAATAAAGTTGATTAATTAATCTGGTTTTTAAAATGGTTTTAAATGACTCGGGTTGACCCGGATCCAGACCCGGTCCTGAAGTCCAACTGGGCCCAAGGCCCGGATTCTGTCTTGCTCGGCCCAAAGCCCAAACTGCCTCGCCCGGCCCACTCCTAACCAGGCCCAAGGCCCACTCGGCTAGGGTTTCTGATTGTCCCGAGCCTGACTAGCCGAGGATGACGGCGGCGAGGGTCAGACTTCGCTGTGGTGGCGGACGGCGTCAAGTGGGCTCGACGGAGGGTTTTCAACGGTGGCTGAGGCGGCAGGGGCTCGGAAAGGTGAGAGGAGCTCGACGGAGGGCTCCCGAGTCTTGCCCCTTCCCGATCTGCTTCGAGGGTACGTCGCCGGCGTGGAAACGAAGGCCGGTCGCTTCTCCGTCCACGTCCGACCAACCGAGTCCCGAAACCCAGGGTTCTCAGGCCAAGGCTACGGGGAAGGTGGAACGGTCGAGAACGCACTCACCGACGTTAGGTTTTGGCGCGGCGGGGCCTCAGACGAAGAGGGGCGGCGGTACTGCGTTGAATCGAGCGAGAAGGAGACGAGGGTGTCTCTGGTTCTGGGGGTTTCGTTGCGAGGTGAGGCAAGCGGGTGAAGGACGAAGAAGAGGAGGGAGCTGGGCGTTGCCGGAGACGAGACGGCGGCGGATCTGGGTTTCGTTCGCGAGGGAAGGACGAGAGAGCGTGAAGGAGTGACCTGGGGAAGCGTGCCGCAAATGGAGACTGAAGGGACGCGTTATACCCTTTTGAAGCTAGGGTTGGCTTCGTCTGAGCCTGGGTCACGCATTTCCGATTGGGCCTGCGTTGGCCCAATCCCAGGTTCAGTCCAAAAACAAAATCTGATTCAACCCCTCTCTTTTTTTTTTATTTTTTTTTCTTTTAAACAAAACACTTGTTACACTTTCCTACCTCCACGTTTCAAAATGCACTTTACTACACTTTTAAAAGAAGCGGGTTTTACAGTCTTTGGGTAGCGACCCCTTCCTTTGTGGCTTTCGTTTCAGATGATTCCTTTCCCTGTAATCCTCATCTCTCTGTTGAGTAGTCGGACCAGTCGTCCCGGTGCTGGCCGGCGACCATAAAGTCCGATTTGAGGGTTTTCAGAGCTTTGGAATTTTTGGGGTTTTCTTTCTAATCGGTTTCCTTGGATGCCGACCCCCCTTTCACCTCCCTGTGTTGGCTTGAGGGTGAGTTACCTTATGGTAACGGGGGGTTGATTGGATTGAATCCCCCCTGTTTCGTTTAGGTCGGGGTTAGGGTTTGATAGTTCTGGTAGGTGTTTCTTGTTTTTTCTCGTTTGTTCTGTTTGTGTTTCTTTGCTGGTTTCTTAAGTTTGCTTAAAGGTTGTATTTCACTTGGGTAAGAGTCATAGCCCATGCGTGGGTTTTGTTGTTCTACTTGTTAGCTAATCTGGTTGAGGTTAAGCTTTGTTTGGGTTGTGTGTTATGGTTCGAGGTGTCTGATAGACATGCTCTTTGGTTGTAAGAGGGCTTTGTCCCTTGAACTTGTTTTCGGTTTGAAAACCTGTTCCTTTAATAAAACATTAGCTGATCAAAAAAAAAGTATATGCAGGACAACAAGCCTATTAGCCTGATTTCCTCTTCGTATAAGATTCTGGCCAAGGTACTGGTAAACCGTCTAAAAAATGTCATGCCAGATTTAATTAGTGATTGCCAAAGTAGTTTCGTAGCTGGGAGATAATTGGTTGACGGAGTTCTAATTGTAGTAGAAGTTCTTGAAGTGATTAAGTAGAGAAAGTTAGAAGTGGTCCTATTGAAATTAGATTTCGAAAAAGGTTATATTAAAGTCATGTGGGACTATATTTTGGACGTTCTTGACATGATGGGGGTTTGGATCAAAATGGGAAAGGTGGATGGAAGCCTGATTTAAATCTTCACTCTCGGTATTTATTAATGGCTCTCCAAGTCAGGATTTTGAAATTCAAAATGGGTTACGTCTAGGCTATCCTCTATCTCCTTTCCTTTTTTTATTGTTGCAGAGGGCCTACATCAAGTGCCCTCAGGAAGGACTTCGAATTGGCGATTTTTAGGGAATCGAAATTTGAAGAGGAGGTCCAAAAGTATCTCATCTGTAGTTTGCAAACAATTCATTTTTGTTCGTTAAAAACACTTTATCTCAACTAGGAGTGCTAAAGAATTCTTTGTTGGCTTTTGAATGCTGCTACGGATTGAAACTTAATTTTCACAAATCTCAAACTGTTGTACTCAATGGATCAAGTTTGTCACCAGACTCTGTGGCCAACACGCTGGGTACATATCAGGCGAGCCACCTCTCAAGTATCTAGGTTTTAATTTGGGGCTAGGCCTTCTCAAGTTTCTTTTTAGGATCTGCTAGTTCAAAATTTTAAAATGCATTGGCGTTATGGAAATCCAAGACTCTCACTTTTGCACGCAGAATAGTGTTAATCAATTGCACTATAAAAACACTCCCTATATTTTATATGACAATGTTTAAGGCTCTAAATAAAGTTATTGCAGTTCTTGAAGCTTGGCATAGACGTTTTCTTTAGCACAATTCAGTTACACGTCGAGTTTTATGCAAAGTTAAGTGGGAGGTAACTTGTACACCAAAAGCAGAAGGAGCATTGGGTATTCATCGTTTGGGTGAAGTAAATGCAAGCCTTTTAGAAAAAAAGGTTCTAGCGTTGTGTTGATGAATCAGACTCTTTGTGGAAGCGAATTCTATGTGCGAAGTTTGGCTGGGATCCGATGACTCTGGGATTTAACATCGATTGACAAGCCCGATAACTCCTTTATCTTTGGTCATATAATGTCTCTAGCTCGGGATAATTCTTTCAACTCTTTTTTGGGGGACAAAGTATTCATCTGAAGTTGGGAAACGAAAAGCGAATAAAGTTTTCGGAGGATGTGTGGCTGGGAGATACAGTTATCCAACTTCATTTTCCACATTTGTACTTTATACCTATTTCTAAGGCACAACGTATTGTTGAGGTATGTAACGGTGGAGTTTGGAACTTGGGCTACATTAGACGCTTTTATTTGGGATCGGTTTTGATTCAAGAAGAGATCCAGGACATAGTGTTTTGGACAAAATCTTCAACACGATTCTTCTCTGCTCTTGTGTATGATCTATTGATGGAGGAGAATTAACGTTCCTTTCCATGGGCAAGCTCATTATGGATTACAGGTCTTCCATCAAAGTTTAGTTTCTTGGTTTGGCTTATGGCACATGATGCGGTTCCGACTTTTTGTTTTCCTGGAAAATAGAGGACATCGAATTGCTTTAAACAACATGTTGTGTGTGTTTTGCAAGAGAGCGTTTGAGGACGCTTCTCACTTGTTCTTACATTGCGAGGAAACATGGATTCAGGTGCAGAGTGTTCAGGTGGTGGAATTATGTTTTTGTTATGCCTCAGAACATACAAGCTATTTTACTCATATGGAGAGGCACGTTTTAAAAAGGGATAATTATCATTCCCAACCCCAAACTTTATGTCAAATTCATATCCTAACCCCTCCCCACCTTTTGTTTCAAATCCTAACCTCAACTTTCGTTTTTTTTTTTTCAAAACCTATCATTTACTGTTCGAATTAACGGAACAATTAATTTGCTAGTCACGTGCACACTTAAGTGACCCCATATTTCGAATTTATTCCCATTTTGTTTCCTTAAAACTACTACTTAAGTGTAAGATTGTGAATGGTCAAGGGTAAAAATGGGAATAAATTCGAAATATGGGGTCACTTAAGTGTGCACGTGACCAACAAATTAACTGTTCCGTTAATTTGAACAATAAATGATAGGTTTTGAAAAAAACAACGAAAGTTGAGGTTAGGATTTGAAACGAAAGGTGAGGAGAGGTTAGGATATGAATTTGACGTAAAGTTTAGGGTTGGGAATGATAATTATCCCTTTTAAAAAAGAAAAATGGTGGAAGGCTTGGCTCAAGATCAATTATTTGGTGTTTTAGGACATTTGGTTAACTCGAAATGCATGCATAGGTCTTTCGTGGTGAACCTAAGAAAATGGTTTTGGTTTTAACTAAGGTGTAGAATCATTCTTGTTTCTTGTGCAATCCAATCGGTGATGTGAGGGATGAATGTTCTTTTGGTGCATGGTTTAAGGGCATCCATAGTGGTGGGCAGAGAGCTGACGGGGAGCAATCGCCGGCGAGGAGCAGGCTGGGAGCCGGCGGGGAGGTCGCTCACGGAGAATATAGACGTTGAGGTCCTCGCCATCACTTCTCGCTTGCGGGGTGAGCTGGGCCTCCTCGATCACCGCGCCGGCCATTGGGTCATGACGCGCTGGCGACACATGTCCGCTCGCTGGCAGCCCAAAATTAATTTTTTTTGCTTTTTACCTTTACAAATACCATCCCTCTTTTTTCAATTTTCTTCCACAAATTCTACCTTTCTTCTCTCTTTTCTCACTCCACTAGTCATGTTTTTTCTGTCTTGCAATGTCGTTCGATCTCAACGAGTAGGCCCATATGTTCACCTCGTTGGACAACGACACGTTCGACTCGACGATGCAACAGTTGTTCCCTCCTGGCCTTTCATACGGTCGGACAACCGAGGCATCTCCAACGACTACCGAGTCTGCCGCCGTGGTTCCACCTAAACCTAAAGGGAGGCGAATTCTGTGGAGCGCCGATGAGGATGAGCGTTTAGTTTGAGCTTGGATGCACAATTCCTACGATTAAATTCACAAGAATCAGAAGCATAATATGAAGTATTGGGGGGCCATCACTGACGAAGTTGCTGCTATGCGTGGACGGGATGATCCTGTAAGGACACTGAAGCAGTGTAAAGACTATTGGGCCCAAGTCAATCCGAAAGTGACGAATTTCCATGGGATTTACACACTGGCGATGAGGGACCACAAGAGCGGCCGTTCCGATGATGAAGTCACAACATTGGCCGAGGAACAGTACGAGAAGAAGGAAAAACATCCATCCACTTTGAAACGTTGGTGGAGGCTGGTCAGAGATGAGCCGAAGTGGACTTCAAAATATTTTGAAGTCGAGCAGCTCGAGGAAGGAAACGAAGGCACACTGATGAGTCACTTCGATGTCGATGTGTCTATCGACTCGG
Organism: Erodium maritimum; assembly: GCA_963921825.1. Lineage (NCBI taxonomy): Eukaryota > Viridiplantae > Streptophyta > Magnoliopsida > Geraniales > Geraniaceae > Erodium > Erodium maritimum. Next base: position 35,939,208 of record OY997589.1, read on the forward strand.
GCAAGCACACTCGTGAAGATACACCACAACAGGAGAGTGAGCGAACCACGAGTGCTACTTCGGACTGCCGAACGGCGTACCAGCGGCCTATGGATCAGAAGGCTACCAAAGCTGCGAAGCTCAGAGGTTAAAACCCTATAGCATCCAAGAAGGAGCTTGTCGAGAGTGTTCAGCAGGCCTATTTCGCGGCGAAAGAAGCAAACACGACGTTGGAAAAAGCAAACACAGCGCAACTAAAGCTTAAGGCATTCGATCGATGGTTGCTAGAGGAATCGAAGGACACGTCGGCCATGACTCCCCCCCAGCTTGAGCCACATTATGCGACCCTTGCGATGTTGCGCGATCAGATGAAGTAGTGTCGCATCCCGTGCTTTTTTATTTTAATTAGTTGGTTGTTTTTTTAATTGTTTTTTTTTAATTTTTAGTTTTTTTAATTTAATGAATTGTAGTTTTTTAATTTGTAGTTTTTTTTATTTAATGAATTGTAGTTTTTTTTCTTCTAATTCTTGGGTTGCGTGACATTATTGCCATGACTATGCTAAAGGACCAAATTACCCCTAGGAGACCGACGGTTTGGGGCTATAAAAGCCACCTCTTACTTCCATTATTTTCACAGCTCTTCAACCCACAACCTCTCTTGCTCTCGAGCTTCTTTCTTTCTAACCCCTTCCTACCTTTCTTCTCTTGTTCGAAGGTTTAATGGTCGGCATAATAGCATACCCCTGGAGCCATGAGGAAGAGATGGTTTTGGTGTTATGTTGGCTACACGATGCCCGTACGGGGCCAAATAATAGGTATTGGTCGGAAGTGTTCACAAATTATGTCCAAAATGCACCGGCCGATGCCCCGCTGCGCACACATAAGCAGTGCACGGACCATTGGCAGCAGATATCCTGGAAATTCCACCGTTTTGAAGTATGTTACCGTGAAGCAGTTCAGGCTGCCCTGTTGGGACAAACCGAAAATTTCTTTCGATCTGCAGCGACAGACCGGTATTTTTCCCAACATGGCCACCACTTCACAAAGTTCTCGCTGTGGGAGATCATTAAAGACCAGCCAAAATTCCTCCAGTACGTTTACGAACTGTAAATCGTGAACATGCTCAGTTGGCTTTGTGTAACAGTCTCATTTATGTTATTTTCGACCTTGTCTGTGCTAATATCCGTCTTAATTTTCAATAAAAAATTATATATTAAAATATTAAATTTTTTTCTTACCACCGACGCAAAAGTTGCCACTTCAGGATGCTGGCGGTTTGCGCAGGCGGTGAGCTGGTGAGGAGAGAAAAAAGTAATATTTAATTACTCCCCGCCGGCCACTCCCCGCCAGCAGCCGACGGTAACACTGTGGATCCAAAGTCTTCGGTCTCGTGTTTGTGTCTTAGGAGATTGCTTGCGGTGCTAGATTGTTTCAATTCCTAGTCACTTGATTAAACCTCTTTTTTTTAGTCTTAAGGATGGATCCTCTTTTATTGAGTTGTATCTCCTGCCTTTGTTTTATTTTCCCTTGTAATTCAAAGTTTATCAATAAAACTCTCGTCTATTAAAAAAAGTGGTAATATACTCTAAGGAAAACTACCAATATCTACCCAAAACCATGCTCATTTAACTGATGTTTACCCTGAAGTTTAAAGTTAACCGATGCATACCCTTAAGTTTCGAAATGTAACTCAAAACCCCAACGTCAGCTAAAATAACGAAAATACCCTCAACTACACTTCAATAATTATGTTAAAAAATTATTTAAAAACTACTTTTGTTATATATATATACTTATTAAATGACTTTATTTTTATTTAAAACATCACTTCATTTATATTTAAAAAAATCACTGAGGGTATTTTCGTCATTTTAACTAACAGAAGGGGTTTTTAGTTACAAGTCGTAACTTCAGGGTATGCATCAGTTAACTTTAAACTTCAGGGTAAACATCAGTTAAATAGGCATGATTTTGGGTAGGTATTGATAGTTTTGCCTATACTCTTTCTAGCGATGTTAGCGGGATAATAAAAAATAAAGGTGGGGCTACAACATCTATAACTATGAAACTTGTGTTGGTATTTAATTTTTAATTGAAAATATTTAAATATGTACGGATACCCCATGATGGACATGTGATATGCCCATGACTTTAATGAAACATACTTGGGAGTTGTATACAAGACCTATCTTTTATGAAGTACAAAAGGATCATTAAAAAAGCTATATACCCGGATACAGTATCAAAGATATAACTGAGACTGAAGAATCAGAGCAATATATAATTGTTGAAGCTTCAACTGCTGAGTTTGTAACCTCTATGACCTTAACAACAGGGTATTGCACATGGTAGTGTAAGAGATTTGAAAGTTGTGGATTAATGTGCATACATATCTTATCCCAGTTATGGTGAATACAAGATGGTGTAGGGGAAAATGATTGAAAGAGTGCATCCAGACATATGCAACAATGTTGAATTTAATATGCAACATTTGAAGCATGAGATTTGGACGAAGGAACAATCAATTCTAGGTACTCAAAATAGCACTGAAAATGGTATGAATGACTTCTTGGATACACTCAACAACTTCACTACCGAAACAAGTACGGGTGGTGCATCGAGTTCTAATAGGAACATAATAACAATATTAGAAGAGATGACGAGACTCACAATGCTGGAAAATCTTATAGTGAGAGTAACCAATGTCTGTACAACTAAAGGAACAAGACGGTTGCAATCAGTTATGAAATCGTACAAAGTGTAAGAAGAAACCGCGATTGTGCAGAACATGCAACAAATCAATAGATCATGATAGCCGGAACTGTCTGAAACGAGTTAGAACTTAAGTTTACAGACTATATATACTTCAACAGTAGTTAAATTATATCCATAACTAACCTACAATATGCGAACTTCGTGGATTTAATTATATATAATGCATTTGTTTCACAATGATGGCACACATTAGTTTCAAATTTTAAGGTTGATTGAGATGTGTATGTATATTGGTTTACAATAGTAAATTAATGATCCATATGTAAAAGATGGGTAAATTGTATCCCAACTTGTGTGTTATTGATCAAAATAGCTAAGAACTTATACAAAAGAAGCTAGAGCAAAAAAGGAAACAAACATTGCCTATAACTAATTGGAATGTGATTTTGTGATTGGAATCAAGACTGATTCCATCACAAAATTACCGTCAATACTCCCCCTCAAGTTGGAGCATGAATATTGGAAATGCCCAACTTGCAAAGAAGCTCATGAAAGTGATCACGACCTAAGCCCTTGGTGAAGATGTCTGCAAGTTGGTAACGACTAGGGATTAGTTGAGGCCGTAGGACTCCTGCCTGGAGTTGTTGGCGCACAAAATGACAGTCAATCTCAATGTGTTTTGTCCGCTCATGGAAGACTGGATTGGAAGCAATGTGTATGGTTGCATGATTATCACAAAATAGTGGAACAGTCGTATGTTGGGGTATTTGGAGATCAGTTAGGAGCTGTCGCAGCCAGACTATCTCCCGACTAGCGGCTGCCATGGCTCTGTATTCGGCCTCGGCTGTTGAACATGATACAACAGTCTGCTTCTTTGATCGCCAAGTGACAGGAGATGACCCGAGGAACATTATATATCCGGTAGTGGATTTTCGAGTATCAGGGCATCCTGCCCAATCAGCATCACAATATGCTTGTAGGGTGAGGGTGTTGGTGGCTGAGAAGAAAAACCATTGCCCTGGACTGCTCTTGAGGTAACGAAGGACATGGAAAGCAGCATCCAAATGAGGTTGGCGAGGGGCATGTAGAAACTGGCTCAATATATGCACCGCATAACTAATGTCTGGTCGAGTGATGGTCAGATACAATAAACGTCCGACCAAACGACGATATTGACCAATGTCCTGGCAGAGGGGTCCGGTATCCGCTGAAAGGCGATGTTGTTGAGCAAGTGGGAAGGGTGCTGGTTTACAAGCAGTGAAACCACTATCAGCCAATATGTCTAGGGTATACTTTCTCTGTGAGAGAAAAATCCCTGAAGTCGAACGAGCTATTTCAAGCCCAAGAAAGTATTTTAATTTTCCCAAATCATTGATCTTGAACTGCCGGTCCAAATGTTCTTTGAGTTGTTGAATGCGAAGTGAATCTGTTCCAGTAATAACAACATCATCCACATAAATAAGCACAGCAACAAAAGATCCCAGAGCAACGAAGGTAAAGAGAGAATGATCTGCAACAGATGGTTTGTAACCAAGTGAGATGATGGAATCTGTGAACTTTTGGTACCAGTTTCGGGAAGCTTGTTTCAGCCCATAAAGTGACTTGTGAAGGCGGCAAACCCGATGCTCCCCCTCTTTAGAGAAACCCTTCGGAACTTTCATGTACACCTCCTCCTGCAAGTCCCCATGAAGAAACGCATTATTGACATCTAGTTGGTGCAACGGCCAATCTTGAGTAGCGGCAATGGCGAGTAGGCATCGAATGATGACCATCTTCACGACGGGGGCAAAGGTATCAGTGTAGTCAACACCCTCTACTTGAGTATAACCCTTTGCAACGAGGCGAGCCTTGTAACGCTCAATGCACCCATCTGGACGATACTTTACTTTGTACACCCATTTAGAGTCAATAGCACGCTTGCCCGGGGGAAGCTCTGTTAAGGTCCAAGTATGATTCCCTTCGAGAGCTGCAATTTCTCGCGCCATAGCATCTCGCCAATGCTCATGTTTGATTGCCTGCTGAAATGTGTGTGGCTCATCCACTGAGGAGATGGCCGCTAGAAAGGCACGATGAGTGGGCGATAATTTATCTTATGAAATAGTCTGAGTGAGAGGATATACTGTTGAGTTCACTGAATGAACGTTTTGGGGCGGGTCAGAACCAGACGGCATGACATAAGGTGGTAGAGTGTAATCATATGCATTCAAACGTGTGGAGACCTTCCGAGCACGCTTTGTGGGAAGGGGTGATTCTTCCAGAACCTCATTAGGAATGTCGATTGGTTCTTCCATAATCTCATTAGGAATGTTACCAGTTGGATCATGAATGGAGGGAAAAGAAGATGACCCGGTCGATGGAGCAAGGATGTCGGGTAGGAATGTTACGTCATGTGATGCGAAAGGTGGAACATGTGAGACTTCATGCCCTGATTCTGTGTCTGTGCACTGATCACCTGGGAAAATATTTTCCCAAAACTGTACATCTCGTGATACGACAATCGCCCGACTTTCAATATCGTAGATGCGATACCCCTTCTGCCCCCTTGGGTGTCCAATAAGTAAGCCAGGCCGAGACCGCGAGGCAAATTTGTCGCGTGTCTGTTGGTGTACGTAGCAGAGACAGCCAAAACTTCGGAGGTGGTCATACTCCGGTTTCTTCCCATAAAGCATCTCAAAAGGGGTTTTGTTACCCAGGACTGGGAGCGGCATCCGGTTGATCAAATAAGCTGTTGTGAGTGCACATTCTCCCCAGAAACGTAGTGGAAGTTTGGCTTGAAAACGTAAGGCCCGAGCAACCTCAAGGAGATGTCGATGTTTCCTTTCCACGACGCCATTTTGCGGAGGAGTACCGACACAACTTGTTTGGAATTCCATGTCGGTGTTATAATAGTGAGCTGTTAATTCATGGTGTTGAAATTCCTTACCCCCATCAGTGCGGAGACACTTGACCTGAACACCAAACTGACATGTCACCCAATTAAAAAAGTGAAGGATGTTCGTCTTTACCTCTGACTTATGCTTCATTAAGTACACTCATGTGGCTCTGCTAAAATCATCAACGATTGAGAGGAAGGAGTAACAGCCCGAGAGTGATGGTGTGTTGTATGGTCCCCAAATGTCACAGTGAATGAGCTCAAAAATGCGGCGGGTTTTGTTTGTGTGAACAGGAAAGGCTAGTCGAGTCTGCTTAGCCCTACAACAAGCATCACATACACCCAGTTCATGTTTAGTAAAGTTCATAGATAAATTTGGGACGAGAGGTAATCGGGAGACCGGCATGTGTCCCAAACGTCGATGCCAAAGTTGTGTATCATTGTTTCCATGGGTCAACAACGCCTTTCCTATAGTCGTTGGTTCCCAATAGTAGAGGCCATTCCGCACCCGATCAGCTCCAATCAGGTTTCTCGATAATAAATCTTGTATCACACAACACTCTGAGTAAAAGATTAGTACGCAATTAAGGTCACGAGTAATCTGACTGACAGAGAGCAAATTAAAACGAAACTGAGGGACGGATAGCACACGATCGAGTGTCAATGAACGATCAAGGATCACTTGTCCGACAGCACTTACAGAGGCACTTTCTCCATTCGGCATCTCCACAGACGTCGAATGATTTTGGTTTCGACTGTTAGACAATGAATTATCATCACATGTAATATGATTAGTAGCCCCTGAATCTATAATCCAAGGGGAAGAGATATTACCAGCGACCTGGCGAATGGTTGATGCACCAGCGAACATATCGACGACATGTGAATGATATGAAGTATTAAAAAGGTCTTGTAAATGATTCCTTTGTACCTGACTGAGTTGTCCAAAAAAGGAAGCAAATTGAGCCAATAATTGTTCACCGTGGGTCTCAATGGAAGAAGATGGTGGAAAGTCACCTTGTGCTCTTGGCTTTTCTTTGGTGGGCCTTGTAGGTGCAGGCCCAAAATTATAGCCCCAAAACTCTGATTTGTTAGGGCCACAATAAGTGGCTTCTTCTTCCTCACGCTGCGTCGCACCAGTAGAAGTCACAGGAGGACTACAATTTTCAGCAGTAGGGGCGGAAGGGAGGAAGCATGGAGGTCGTCTACTTGTCGCCGCAACAACGTGACGCGCTCCAGTACGTGGTTGGCATCCATCATTGTGCATGGATCCGCCACCATGCGCGCTGGGAGGTCCGACCGACGAGTGACGTTGCGCAGATCGCACGAGACGGCTTGCTGCAACAATTTCGGTGCCCGAGAGATTGTCAGTTCGAGAAACGTTTCCGGCTGACCAGAGCTTTGCGGCGGTGGTGAAGTGCCGAGATGCGGGTGCACCCTGTGTGATGTCCGGAGTTCGTGAGGTCCAAGCATTTTCATAGTTTCGCAATGCTTGAATACGGTTATTAATACCACAAATACAATGCCCGTAGATGCAGTTTGGAAGACGTAGTCTCTGCAATTCTGCCCAAAACCTTGTCGATGTGTCGAAGGAAGGTAAAATAGCAGGCTGAGCATTGGTGTCTCTAGCCATATGATCTATGTAAGAAGCCATGTATAGGCTCTGATACCATGTAAAAGATGGGTAAATTGTATCCCAACTTGTGTGTTATTGATCAAAATAGCTAAGAACTTATACAAAAGAAGCTAGAGCAAAAAAGGAAACAAACATTGCCTATAATTACATCATTTATAAATCAAGAAGTAAATCTCTAATTGGAATGTGATTTTGTGATTTGAATCAAGATTGTTTCCATCACAAAATTACCGTCAATACCATATTTGCCTAACGAAGTATTGTGGGTACATGCATATGTAATGTGCAACATAAGAGATTTGAAGCACTTTCTGTCTTGAACAAAACATATGTTTCATAGTTGTCTTGACTGTTATTAATGAAACAGTTTAATGAGCAAACAATTTAATGAACACTTAACAGGACGTTGGGAATAACACATGAAAAAATGGAGTTTAGCTTTTATCTTGAGAGACAATACATTGTTAGATGCCAAGGTTATTGTGCGCGAGGCAGTTTCTAGTGTGGAGCCTAAGTGTTGTAATAGCACTTGTAGTAGAGGATGTAGTTATGCCTGCAACTAAAAAACATGTGATACACAAAGATATGTACAACCAAGATAAACGACAAGGATTGTGATATTTATAGTTAAATTAGATGAATGAGTAGGTATTAGATGATTATATTGTATTATATATATAGAATATAAGCCATATGCTTAGTGTAGCATGCTAAAGATAATTGTGGTCAAGCAACCTTGAATCTGAATGTGATACAAGTAAAGAAAAAAGATGGAGAGCCTGGGGCCAACCTGGAGAAGGTGGTAAGGGTGACCAATGATACTAAGCTGGGTTCACACACATTACTCGTGGCTCAGGAGTGGGACAAGGATATGCATCGTGGTGAAGGTTTGGGTCTTGATCTACGACACATCGCTAACAAGAAGAGAGAGTCAGTTGCTCAAGGTCAAATCGTTGCTGGGGAAGTGCATCGGATCCATATAGCGGTGGATGCTCGTTTGAAGGAGGAGGCAACGAGTGGTTGGTTGAGTGTAAGAACCGCTCTCGGTCAACGCCGGTCAAATCGGCGAAAAAACAGAAAAATTTAAAAATTTTGGACATACACCTAAATGGACCTAAGATTGACCCCGAGGGTCATATCGGACTTAAGTTGACCCCGATATCAACCAAAATGAGTTCTGGGGGACTCAGGGCAACTTTTAGACCAATTTAGGATGTTGACTTTTTGCCGGAAAAGTCAACCGAGCGACGTTTTGGTCCGTTCGAGGCCCGTTTTGGATCCAAAAAGCTTAGCCGTCGTTACAGCGGTCTTAGTTGGGCCGTTTCCTTGTAGCCCGTGAAATTTCATAATTTCTTGGAAAATGGGCCCGTTCGGGGCCCGAGACGGCCGAATTTCGCGAATCTGACAGAAAAATATCTATAAAGATAATTTTTAAAAGGGTGGGACCCACTTGCCACTTGTCACCCAAGTGGTGGTATTTGTTGGTTTTTGAACAAAACAAAAGGAAGAGTGTGGGATAGGTTCGGCCATAACAAAAAAAAAAGAAGGAGAGAGAAAGAAGAGAGAAGAAGGAGAAGGAGAAAGGAAAAGAAAAAGAGGAGAGAAGTTTAGGGTTTGTAGATTTCCCGACAATCCGACCGACGGATCGTCTCAACGGTTGTAGAATCGAGCTCCCGACGTCATTCCCTACGGTGAGAACCTATTTGATTCTTGTTTTGGTACGTTTGAAAGTTAGGGTTTGTGTTTAAACGAGTTAAATATGGATGAGTTGAGGTGTAGGGTTCGTTGCAGACGTTTTGGGGGTGAAAATGACCGGAGGCTCAGGGGAGCTCCGGCCACCGTGGGTGGTGGCTGGCCGGAGCTGGGACCGGCCACCACTGTGGTGAACCGGTCCAAAACCGGTCTAGCCACCCACGGGTGATGGTGGACGGGTGGGGCCCACGTGTCGGGTCTCGGGTTTTTCCTGTGCGGGTGGTTTTGGACGATCCGCAAGTCGATAGTTCACACCCGTAACGAATTATGGATTTAAATTGTGAAAGTTGAAAATTTCGGGTTTAGAAACTTTAAACGCGAATTAAATCGCTCGGAAGTCGGAAATTGATTTCGTCGATTGCATTGGAACCCTTGAATTATTCTAAGATCGTAGAAACGAAAACGGGAATTTTCGGAGCCCCGGAAGGGCGTTTTCCAATCCCGGGCAGATTCGCCGAGCCGGGCGAATCGGGCCTTTCCGAGCCCGTTGTTGACAATGTCGAGTAATTGGGAAGTTTGGGAGTGATCGACATTACCGGGGTTGCTTTTGGGCGTCTAATTCTTTAAAATTCAGCTTTGCCTGCGAACTTAAAAAGGTGTTTTAATTGTGTTCTTGTTAGATCGTTAGTTGCCACTTAAATAGGATCAAGTAAAATGGGATTTTACGCTGATCTATTGACATGCATAAACCTAAGGGTCACACCGGAGGATGAAACTCATTGACACATTTATGGAGAATGGCCAAAAGGGAGTTGTCTCGGGACATGACCAATACTGGGTTTTGGGTCATGTGCCCGTAAGTGAATAGGACTTCACAGATCGAGACAAGGCTTGGAGTCTTGGGATTGATCGCGTCGGATAATGTTGGACATTTCCGGTATGGAAGGCATGGAGGCGATGAGCGAATCACGGGACCTCGTTGGAAATGGCCACGGGCCATGTTCCAAGAGGCCCATGAAAGGCCCATGCAACCAAGGCCCATGGAACTAATTAATCAAGTCTTGATTAATTAGTACTAAGTAAGCAAGACAAGGATTAAGGTGTTGGTGATTCACCACCTAACCCAATCTTGTCTTGCCATACTTTGTCCTATTTACACCTTACTTGACACCATACTTGTCTCATGCCTTTAGTTGGACAAGTATGGGTTTTGTTATGTTTAAGTCATCTTTTTTCAACATAACAAACACAAGACAAGAATAGGAAACACATTTTCTCTCCCTCTTCCATGGCCATTTCGGGTTTGGCTAGTTTCCACCTCCATGTTTGTGTTCTTGAGTCCTCAAAGAGAAGAACTACGTGGCTTTGATTCCCATGTGGATACGTAGGCGTCTTGGAGACTCAAGCCAATCATTCGTTAACCGGTGTTCTTGTTTTGGTAAGAACTAGTGCTGAATTTTTCTCTTGTTAATCCATTCTTTGTTAGTTGTTTCATGGTTTTAATTGTCTCTTGGTTTTCATTGATTTTCCGATGCGAGTTGGTTCATCTCCAACCCTACCTCGAGACCCAACAGTATGGCCCTGGGTTCCCGAGGATCTAAAATCCCTTGGAGACGTTTCTGAGACTTCCGACGATATGTGCCCTGAAGGGTGTTTCCGATAGTCTCAATGATATGCGTCTCCTCTGGATTGGAGGGAAAATCCGAGAGGACACATAAGATGTGGATCGGAGGGTGGTGACTTCATGTGCCATGGCATTGATCGGTTTATCTTTTGCTTGTGATTGTTAAGAATTATGTGTTGACTTTACTGTTGGATTTATTGAGTTTGAAGTTCACTATGTTATGCGTTTTCCCTACTGAGCGTAAGCTCACCCCTATGTTTTACTGTGGTGTCTACAGGCTTGATTGAGGAGTAGAAGCTTGGGCGCTTCTCGGTGTGGGTACATGATAGAGACTTCGTACTTTACATTTTTTATGTTTGAACCAAACTGTGGAGGATTATTATTACACCCCTAGAGGGTTATTTATGTTTAGAACTACATTTTGTGGATTCGAGTTACTTATTGGAGTTTTCTGGAACTTGATTTGAATTGTCATATCCTTTATTTATATTTTACTAGTCATGCCTCGAGTCCGGGCAAGAACCGGATTTGGGGCGTGACAACTCACGACTCAGACTCCCTAACTCTACCCACCTAATTGACTTCGGTCCGAGGTTTGAAAATCAGTTCATAAAACACCTGTTTCAAATGCAACCAGGCTCTGATACCAAATTGTCACGCCCCAAATCCGGTTCTTGCCCGGACTCGAGGCATGACTAGTAATAAATGATTTAAGAGATAACAATTCAACAATAAGTTCCTGAAAACTCCAATAAGCAATTCAAATCCACAAAATTCAGTTTAAAACATGAATAACCCTCCAGGGGTGTAATAATAATCCTCCACAAAATCTGTTCCAAACAAAAAGAAATAAAAGTGAAGTCTCTACAGACACCCACACCGAGAAGCTCCCGAGCCTCTACTCCTCAATCAAGCCTGTAAACACAACAATGAACTCACAGGGGTGAGCTTACGCTCATTAGGGAAAACACATAACAGGGTGAACCTTAAACTCCATAAACCAACAGCAAAGTCAACACGATCCATAATTCAACAGCAAGTCAACAAGGTAGCTCATAACAAATACGGGTAAAAGGTAAACCAGCCAATGTCGTGGCACATGAAGTCTCCACCCTCCGATCCACATAGGATGTGTCCTCTCGGATTTTCCCTCAAATCCAGAGGAGACGCATAACATTGAGGCGACCGGAAACAACCCTTCGGGGCGCTTAACATCGGGATTCTCAGAAACGTCTCCAAAGGATTTTATGTCCTCGGGAACCAAGGTATTACTCCCATAGGAAGCATACACTTGGACAATTCAATAATAATCAGTTAATAATTGAATAACGCACTCAACCGAAACACGAAATAATCCAATCTCAACAACCACCAATTCATTTCCACACATAGCTCACACATCACCAATTCACCACAACACACAGTACACGAATCACATAATCATAGCACATCAATCACACAATCCCAACTTACCGTTCACTTACCAGTTTCGAACCAACGGGGCATCGATCACCTGATTGCACCGCTCGGTACAACCAGTCATACTCGATGCTCCAAGAAACCATTTAAGTAAAACAAGTAATCATTCAAATACATTCAATAGTCAAGTGGGAGTTTAATCAACCAAACATAAAACCTTCAAACGAGCATTCACACATGCAATTCAACTAGTTCCGTTAGACTCTTTAGCCTATCCACTAACAACCAACAACCAAGCATGTGATCCTAACACGCAACTAATCCGAGGGCTTTGCCAAGGCTCCTCTACCAGACAAACAAATCCCAAGTATTGAAAGCGAGTTACACTAGTGATTGGCATCCTATTCGTTCACCACTAGACAATTCCGGTTATTAGTAATTGAAAGACAACTATTCTAGTTATTCGCATCCTATAGGCATATCTAGGACCTTTCCAATTTTATTAGCCTAACATGCATACTAAGCATCGTAAACGAGGGGTTAAGGCTTTCCCAACCTCAAGGTCTTCCTCTCAACACTTTGATGAAGCCCGGTGGTCACCACTCCGTTCTTCACTCGGGTCCCGGCGTGATCTTTGCTCCTCTAGCTCGATCCCCAAAGTCTTGGACACAAGGAAACGTTAATTAGACTCCACTTAAACAGCAAGCAAAACCCCCAAAGCCCCTCCCAAGTTCAGCTCAAAACCAAGATCAACCAAGGCGAAAAACCCTCGACGAAACCCCCACCCTGGGCTGCCACGGACCTGGTCACGGATCCGTGAGGCCAACCATCAAGGTTACCATCACGGAGCCGTGACGAGTGCCGTCACGGACTCCCTCACGGAGCCGTGACGTCGCCCGTCATGGGATCCGTCACGGATCCGTGGCGCACCAGGGCTGTTTCGCCCTTCTTCAACCTCTAGCTCATTTTCTCCGAAAAACCACCTTTAAATCCCAAATCTTACCCCTTCCAACTCCCAAAACAGTCCAAAATCCTTCAATACTCCTCTACCCATGGTAGGAATCAACACACAAACAAGTTTCCAATGATTCAACAAATCAAACCCAACTCAAAAGATCCAACAAACTAATGATTTCTCAACAAAAACCCAACAAAGCTTCTCATCAACAACATCTCCCACCATTTCTACTCAAACCCAACAACATCTAGCAATTTCACCCAAAACCCATGAAAAGAGATGAAGAGAAATGAGGATTAGAGAGTTCCATTACCTCTAGAATGTTGAGATGAAGAAGATGGTAGTGATTTTGAGGAGGGATGGCTAGAGGAAGACTTCAAGTGGCCTCATCTTCCTTGATTTTCCTTCAAAGCTCCATGGGAGCTCTTCTCCCTTGCTCCTCCTCTAACTTTCGGCTACACCAAAAGAAATGAGTTGATTTTGCTTTTCCAATCTCATATAATACCTAGATGTGTCAAATGACCAAAAGCCCTTGAGCTAGAATCCCTTGTAGAAGCTTTTGGGAGGGTAAAAGGGTCTAAGACTACTCCCTTTTCTCTCTTTCAACCAAAAAGGGACAAGTGTCCACATAGGTTATTTACTTTTCCAAAATAAATTCCAGCACAATAAAATAATGCTTTTAGTCGATAAAAAGTCTCGTTTTGACCAAAATTGACTTTCTCCAACATTATACTCAAACGAAAGGAATTTCTCCCCTTAAGCCAACCGTGATGATGGCTAAGTCGTTTGGATTCCGTAAAAGCCCCGAGTGACTTCTTGAGTCATCGGTTCGACCAGGAGCGGGTCTTACAGCGAGTAATCGCGAGCGCGCCAGAGCTTGGGTGTGGACTGTGGGGTGTTAAACCTGTATGGTTGTTGACTGACTTGCTGAGGGGTAGTTAGTCGTTATATTATTTTCGCTATTTGTTGAGCCTTGTGTGATGACTGTGATTGCATGGAGGTTGGGGCCCGCCTGACAACAAAGGGGTGCCACGGGGTCGCGCGCGTAAGGGTTGGCTAGCCTTCCGACTAACCATCGGTAAAGTGTGCAGTTTTATGCGATGAAGGGCGGCTCCCCTTCCGACTAGCTATCGGAAAAGTATTGATGTATATGTCGCGAACAGGTCGACCACCTGGCCCGACTGCGTGTTGGGGAAAGTTGTGTGGGGCAGGCTCAAGCCCAGCCGGTTAGCAACCGACAACTGAGTGGCTGGAGTGCGATCCTTTATGATCTTGATTGTTGTGTGCGATCCTTTGTGATCTTGGGTGTTGCGTGGTTATTATTTGTGTTTTGGGCTAAGGTCGTAACTGTTGTGTCGGGTCTACATTACGCGTCCGGGTTTGAGTTGGTTGGGAAAGTTTAGTAGTCGTTTTGCGTGACCGTCACTCTAATTTGAGTTTGGGATAGTAGTCCCCGGTGTTTTGTTTGTTGTTGGTGTTCCCGGCATTTCTGCTAGTATGCCGTAGTCAGTCTGGTATCCGTGGTGGTGAGCGAAACGCTCACCCCTAGCTGCTTTTCCTACAGATACTGGTCGCGAGGAGGACTAGAGGAACTCTCGAACCTTGAAGAGCTGGGAGCGCGAGTCCAGGTTTTTGTGAGTTTAGCGACGTACGTTTTGGTTTTTGTCTGCTTGTTTTGGACGTATTCTAAGTTGTAAAATATTATTTTGATTAACTCAAAGTGGTGATTTTAAGCGGTTTATTAAAATGTTTGAAAACTGTTTTATTGTTTCACTGTTCGTGTTCTGGGTACGGTCCTGCCGAATTCGGGGCGTGACATTGAGAGTGTTACACACCAACATCAACTCAGCTGAGGTGCAGAGGAGATTGGGAAACAAGGGGTTTTGGACCTACATGTGAAGGTTTTGGTAATAGAGTAGTATTGGTTTCGTGTGCTGACAAAGAGTTCGAGGAAATGATGGTGGAATGTCGTTGGAGTTGGCTCTCAAGGAAGAAGAAGAGGAAAGTGCTTCTTGGTAAAGGAGATCACAAAAGTTATGTATCAATTTGCGATCATACTTTGGTGGAGGACACTTATGGACCTGATTGGGGGGGGGGGGGGTGGAAGGGGTGGTGGTAAGGAACAAGCTGCTTTAAAAGCTTGAGCCTACTGCAGTAAATTGGGCTACAAATCTAAAGTTCCGGATGATATATTTCAGCTTGAGTTAGAGCACCTTGACGCCGAGCTTAATCCTTGGGTCAACGATAGAGGGTTCGACATGTCACGCCCCAAATTCGGTAGAACCAAACCCGGAACGCGAACGGTGAAACAATAAAACAATTTTCAAACCCTTTTTAAGTAAACCGCTTAAAATCACCATTTTAGTTAATCAAAATAATATTTTACAACTTAAAATTACATCCAAAACAAGAGGACAAAATAAACAAAGCGTACGTCGCTAAACTCCCAAAAACCCGGACTCCCGCTCCCAGCTCTTCAAGCTTCGAGAGTTCCCCTAGTCCGTCTCGCGACCAGTACCTGTAGGAAAAGCAGCTAGGGGTGAGCGTTCGCTCACCACCACGGATACCAGACTGACTACGGCATACTAGCAGAAAATGCCGGAAACACCAACAACAAACCAAACACCGGGGACTACTATCCCCAAACTCAAGTAACCCGACTGTCACACGAAAACTGTTACTTTCCCCAACCAACTCAAACCCGGACGCATAATGTAGACCCGACACAACGGTTACGACCTCAACCCAAAACGCGAATAATAACCACACAACACCCAAGATCACAAAGGATCGCACACGACAAACAAGATCACAAAGGATCGCACTCCAGCTGCTTAGTGTCGGTTGCTAACCGGCTGGGCTCGAGCCTGCCCCATGCAACTTTCCCCGACACTCAGTCAGGTCAGGCGGTCGACCTGTTCGCGAGATATACCACAATACTTTTCCGATAGCTAGTCGGAAGGGGAGCCGCCCTTCATCGCAGAAGAAATGCTCAACTTTACCGGTGGTTAGTTGGAAGGCTAGCCAACCCCCACGCGCGCGACCACATGACCCCTTTATTGTCAGGCGGGCCCCCAACCTCTAGCAATCAATATCAACACCCAAGGTTCAACAAATAGTGACAACACTGGTTTGACATCCCACAGGCACACATGGCCACCCACGACACACGAAACAGTATCACACGGGTTCAACACCCCAAAGGCACACCTGACCACCCACGACACACAAAACAGTAAAAACACGGGTCCAACACCCCCAAGTCACACCTGGCCACCCACGACACAAAAACAGTAAAATACGGGTTCAACTCCCCACGGGCACTCATGGCCACCCACAAACACAAACAATTCAATCAACCTCCGGGCACAACCAATGCCACCAGTATTTCTATTGTTCGATAAAATCACTTATCCTACGACACTACTAAGTGTCACATGCATTTCTATTGTTCGATACGTTCTCGTATCATACGACACCACTAAGTGTCGCCTACATTTCTAGTGTTTGATAAACTTACTTATCCTACGACACTACTAAGTGTCTCACGCATTTCTACTGTTAACTTTCCCTAGTCAAGGCCGAGATCCGGCTACTTTTCCCTACCTTGTAACGCTTCCACAAAAGTCCACGCCCAAGCTCCAGCGTGCTCGCGATCACTCGCCTAGCTTCCCCTTTCCGCGGTCGGTGGCACGATCTAATAAGATCACAATTCAAACACTTTTTAAGTTCGCAGGCAAACATTGAATTTAAAGAATTAGACGCCCAAACGCAACCCCGACAATGTCGATCACTCTCAAACTTCCCAATTACTCGACATTGTCAACAACGGGCCCGGAAAGGCCCGATTCGTCCGGCTCGGCGAATCTGCCCGGGATTGGAAAACGCCCTTCCGGGGCTCCGAAAATTCCCGTTTTCGTTTCTACGATCTTAGAATAACTCAAGGGTTCCAATGCAATCAACAAAACCAATTTCCGACCTACGAGCAATTTAATTCGCGTTTAAAGTTTCTAAACCCGTCATTTTCAACTTTCACAATTTAATTCCAAAATTCGTTCCGGGTGTGGATTAACGACTTGGGGATCGTCCTAAACCACCCGAACACGAAAACCCGAGACCCGAACACGTGGGACCCACCCGGCCATCAAGACCCGTGGGTGGCTGGACCGGTTTTGGGCCGGTTCACCACCATGGTGGCCGGTCCTAGCTCCGGCCAGCCACCACCCACGGTGGCCGGAGCTTCCCCGAGCCTCCGGTCACCGGAAACCGATCATTTTTCGCTCCAAAATGTTCCCAACGAGCCCTACACCTCGACTCATCAATATTTAACATGTTTAAACACAAACCCTAACTTTTAAACATACCAAAACGAAAATCAAATAGGTTCTCACCGTAGGGAATGATGACGGGAGCTCGATTCGTCAACCGTTGAGACGATCCGTTGGTTGGATCGTCGGGAAATCCCAAAACCCTACACTTTTCTTCCCTTTTATCTTTCCTTTTTCTCTCCTCTTCTTCTCTCTTCTTTCTCTCTCTAATTCTTCTTTGTTTTTTAATATGGTCGAACCCTCACCCTCTCTCTTCCTTTGTCTTGTTCAAAAATATCTAACACCACCACTTGTGTGACAAATGGCAAGTGGGTCCCACCCCTTTTGAAAAATATCTTCTAGATATTTTTCAGTCAGATTCGCGAAATTCGGCCGTCTCGGTCCCCGAACGGGCCCATTTTCCAAGAAATTACGAAACTTCACGGGGTACAAGGAAACGGCTCAACTAAGACCGCTGTAACGACGACTAAGCTTTTTGGATCCAAAACGGACCTCGAACGGACCAAAACGTCGCTCGGTTGACTTTTCCAGCAAAAAGTCAACCTTTCCCAAATTGTTCAGAAAGTTGCCCTGAGTCCCCCAGAACTCACTTTGGTCGATATCGGGGTCAACTTAAGTCCGGTATGACTCTCGGGGTCAAATTTAGGTTCATTTAAGTGTTTGTCCCAAAATTTTAAATTTTCCTGTTTTTCGCCGATTTGACTGGCGTTGACCGGGAGTGGTTCTTACACGACATCTTTAAGTCAGATGGCTTGAGCTCTTCGTCTGATAGGGACGAGGACGACCCACCTTCTCCTTTTTGTGATTCCCACTCGGTTGGTTAGTACCCAAAGGTTTTCTTCCATCTGTATGTAGATGGGTTTGTCGATCAATTTGACGGTGTTGGGTGTGGGGGGAGCCCTACGTTGTGGACTGGAGCACTCTCTTGGTACTGAGAAGTAGGAGTCATTTCCTTTTAGGGCTTGTGGTATCCGTATTTTATTATTTTGATTGTTAGGAGTGGGTTGCGTTTTCGTAACGATTTGGTTCTGTTTTGGTACTGTTTTTGTTTTCTAGTTTTGCTACGATGCTTATGTAGGGTATCTTGTAGTCCCGTTTTAGTTTGTTGCTTACTAGCTGTTTCTTTCTCAAATTTTAAAAGAGACCTATACGAAATTTCTCTGATAAAAAAACAAAAAATAAATGATGATGCAGAGGCATAAAGATCATAAGTGAACAAACGATGTCAGTAATTTAGGCCACTAGATTTCAAAGGTGCATGACACAATCGGAAACGAAGATAAACTCAAAGTCACGTGCCCTTTTTGCGTAATTAATGTACAAAGATATAAGCTTCCACACTCTGTTATGTAGTTTAGGCCTTTTCCGCCGTCAATTTCAAATATACGATTACACACATCGATTATAATAGAAAAGCCAGAATTTCGGACAACATAAATGTGACGAGAAGTGGTCGTATCTGATTCAACCAGAAAGTGTCCCAAAATATTGTTGGATTGAATGCAACAAGCATGAAGAATAATAAGTCCAAGTTGGTTTTATATTTGTTTTCTTAAGTTGGTGTATGGTTGGAGCCTTTTGTTTCTGACTTTGTTTTGTTTGATCATTGTAGTTCGTGGTTCTAGTTTGTTAGAAAAATAGAAATGGCGGTTAGCACTTCAAAATTGGTTAAGTGTGAAAATCTTTTAACAAATTTCCTCATGACATGAGTGCCAAATACATTGGTGGATGTTTTTGATGGTTTTGTGGTGAGGCGCAGGATCATGGCAACCTAGGTGTAGAATATGTTGTCTTATGCATCAGTCATGAAACAATATGTCTCGACACACATCGGTAATGCGTTACTTCCTTAACAGACTGTCCGTTTAAGTCTAGTCCAATTTTGAGGGTCTTCCAACAATAAACACCTGCAACCAGACTCACCCTCGTGTACTTCTAGGTCCATCCATACAATGTTGATCAAAACAATTTTCAGTGGATTTGGTTATTTATCTTTAATGTTTGTTACTTTATTTTTGAGTTATTTATTTTGATAGTTCAGGATGTTATGTCGAAATTATTTAGCAATGTATAATATTTGTTGGTTATATATTACAAAAAGCACATCGTCGACCATATAAGCTAATAGAAAAGAAGGTTGAACTGTAAGCACAAATAACTTAAGGGAACATGACTCAGAAGTTGGGTTTAACAGACAGAAGGTGGCGACGAGATTCTCCAAGAGCCCATATGGGAAAAATGTTCCGATACCCTGAGTAGTTCAGTGTCATATGTTTCATAAACACTCCTGTGATTTCCTGCACATTGATATTCTCAGTCAATGCTAATGCATCCACTTTTTGTGATGATGCAAATGACAGAATTAAAGTTTTTTTTAATCAAAATTTCAATCTGGAATACCTGTTGAGGAAAATCTCCATCCTCCATCTGGGAATTGATCAACAACCTTGTTCCTCTAAGTATTGGTGTTGGATCTACCTCAGCCTATTGAACTGACAGTCATCAACAAACAAGGGCTAATGGCTAAGAAATGAAGAGAATGGTTGAGTAGTACTCACTTGTCCAGCTCCAATGAGGGCTAGCAGAGCCCACGCTGTTTGAACCAAATTCGTCCGGTTGTCTTCAAGATTCGTGTATACCTGTTTTGTTTCCCAGGTGGTTCTTCAGTATACGCTAAATTATACGAGTACCCAAAACTTTGTTGTTCCATAGTTATATGATAAAACATGGCATGTTCATGTGTACAAGATGCTACAAAAGACCATAACACTAGTGTGCATTCATTCCTACACTAATTTTTGATCAACCAATTGAGCTATTTACTTATTGAAGAGTTTTGTATTTGGAAAGTTGGATCCACTGTTCATACCTCATTCCGGCATGAAAGATGGCTCTCCCCCCAACCTCCAGAAGATAGTTGTTTGGATAGCAGAAATTTACAAGCTTTGCGTAATGCAGGACTGTTATGGTAATTCCTTCCACAAGCTGCTAGACCCTTTACTCCAAACCAAGTGCCATAGGTGAAGCAAATTCCCCAGCTGCCATACCTTTTTAAGACCAATCAATCACAAGATTAGACTAGCAAGGGTACAAGCAATTTAAGCCTACAACTTGTTAGAGCCCCACCATGAACCATCAGGATTTTGCATGTCTTCAATGTAGCTAACAGCTCTTGATATACTAGCTTCTATTTCCTCTCTTCTATGTGTAGGATGTAAGTTCTTGAAGAGAACCAGACCTTGAATTGATGCTGAAGTGCATTCTACATACCTAAAATGAATATTAATACAACTGCAGGTATTACAAGACATGTTTGAGAGAAAATTCTATTAGATAATAGGTTTATAGTTCAAAATCTTACTCCCGCTCGATGAATGTATTTTCAAAGAACTCTATAGGATTAAACTTCTGAAAGGAACATAAAAGAATACTTTTTGTTATTATTAGCCAAGTGCCAGAGAACAACATGATAATTTTCCTTATTTCAGAAAAGGAAATTAACCATACATTATTAGAGAAATCACCTCCAACCAACGGAATGCTCTTATTGGCTCCCAAGGTGCAAAACCACCAGTGCTGCTATTCTTCGAAAGAAAATAAATGACAATGGTGAAGCATTTTTTAATGTTAGACCAACAAAGAGAGAAGAATAGATGCAGTTGGCAACTATTATTCGGTTCAGTATCTAATATGCCACATCTTACTTGTATTGAAAGAATGAGGTTCACAGCATCGTACAATTGTTCTGTTTCCATTTTCTTCCCCACAAGTTCTGGTGAGATTCTAGACAACATGAGTGCCACCTATGAGAGAAAAGTTAAGGATAGTTCAGAAATGTTCTGTTGACACAAATCTTAAGAATTTATGTAGTCAGTGACCAAAATTTACTTTAAGTCCTTCTGCAGTGCTGTCACAAGCCTGCCAACCATGATCTTGTATCGAAAATGTCCATCCACCTTTGTTTATGTGTCGATACATTTCAGTGAAGTCACCGGAAGGGTTTTCTCGGACCTTCATAAAAGATTAGTCAACCTATGTATGAAACTTGACTACTAATTGACCGGAATGTGAATCTATAATTTCACCTGTGAGGCTTTTACAAAGTTGTGAGCTTTTTGAAGTGTTGGCGTATATTCTTCGATCAGATCAGTACTGATAATAGCCTGAATAGCAAAAGCCGTGTCCCACATTTGGCTTCCAAAAGACTACATTGCATTAAAAAAAAGGTTATTTAACACACACATATATACAAGGAAAAAAAATAACAAACCGCATTACCTGTACTTTCAAGCCATCTTCAGCAACCCAAAAGTAATCAGGAATACGAGCAAGATGACACTTATATGCATCTGAATTTGGATCTTCAACCCAACAAGCAAGAAGAGATAAGGCCTGTAAAACAGTTCCACATAAGCTCATCTCACCAGTTAGCATCACCTAACTACTATTGCTAGCAGACTATTATTATGCATTGTTGGCAAACCAGTTGTTACCTTTACGACACATCCAATGTTAAAATATCGACTGTTCTCGTCTTCATAATGTAATAGTTCAACTGCCTTGTCTAGAGCTTTCTTTCGCAACATCGAAAAAGGCCAATACTGTAGAATGGGCTCGGAAACATAGCGAAAAAATCCCCACATCACATCATGCAGTGCAGGATGTTGATGGTTTAGATCCTCCTAAATAGGAGTTAGGAATTTGGATAAGTTTCTCAGATTACATTTATAAATATATATCATTTCTTATGTAATCAAATACAGTACAATATTTGATGATAATTGAAGTAAGGGAAATAAATAAGATAGCCACTAACCTTTGCCACCATGTGCCGGGCTATGTTCCATTGTATTTGATGATAAGGTTCCGTAAATAACTCGCTTCTTAAAGACAGAATCGAGTTAGTAATTGACCCAACAAACCTCTTCCCATATAAGTATGACATTGGCAAGTAAACTGAGCGGCAGTAACACAACCATTTTCCTGGTGTGATACAAGTTGTTAATTATCAATCGAATGTCGATATGGCTTGGACTTGCACACTAATAAATGTTTGCAAAACAAAGTTGTAAATGGGAACAGACCTGGATGAATGGGAGTCAATTTAGGAAGAATCCAGAGCTCAGGAGGCATAGGTAGGCAGCCTGACCACTCGTACACTCCTAGTACCTGGGGAAAGTTTAGGGATACTCAAAGCAGCACATAAATTCAAATTGATGAAGTTAATATCAAGTTAAAAAGTGATGTACCGCTAGAAAAAACTTTCCCCAAGATGGAATGGCAACTGCACCACCATGGCCAAGGATCCATTTCCTGGCTCTAGCCATAGGCACATCACCAGGCTCCTCTCCCAGCAACCTCAATGTAATGTAGTTTAGTGTTGATCCGAACATTGTGCTGCCCCCTTCAATATGAAATCCATACCCTCCATCCTCGTTCTGCCAAAACAATGAAAAGGGTTCTTAATGGATAATTCCAAATCTATCAGCTATGTTAATGTCTTGTACCTGATGGTTGTAGATGTAGCGTTTCATTTCCTTTACGTGCTCTGGCGAGAGGACATCATTGATTGCTCCAGTAATATGCAATGAAATCACCTGCGTATTCGGTCAGTCATTTGATCAAACAGGTGGTGTGCATTGGACATTGAACTGATTCAACACTAACCAAAGGGGGGAGGAAAAACATAGGGCCAGCAGATTCAGAAGGCCAGTGACCGTCATGAGCCTGAATGGAGGAGTAGAAGCTAATAGCTCTTCTCAATGTAGAGGTCAAAGCTTCTACTGTAATGTCCTCCGTCTCCTTCACTTTCACTGCTGCTGGAATTAACTCACATGGATTCTCCTTTCTAAGCTGCCAATTACATAAATTATCATTCAAATTTTTAGGTCGCCCATGTAAATATTCACGATGGTTAGAGCACGTAAAATGCGCCAAACTAAGTCCCAAACCGCGATCGGCGACTTATGATTTAGCGGTTCGTAGTCGTGGGTTGCGCGTTGTGGAACACGTTTCTACAGCCACGAACCGCTAAGTCGTGGGTCGTGGTCGGGGCCCGCAACTCACGCGTCGTTATTGCGAGTCCTTGATTCGCTGATCATCGGTCACGCGCCAGTCAATGAGGTGGCGACATGTGGCCAAGCCGAGAAAAAAAATTCCGACCGTTGTCAACGATCGGTAACAATAACTTTTTTTAAAAACACAAAATACTCACAAATTCCATCTATAAATACACCCACTCTCATTTTCCAACACCACCAACAATATTCTCTCAACTTTCTCTCTCAAAATAAAAACAAATTCTCTCATAAATTTCGATACAAAATGCCTGGCGAGGAGTGTCCATCGTATGAGGAGTTGGCAGGTTAAATGCTTTTAGTGGAAGAACGACTCCAACGAAGGGTTGAGAGAGGCATAGAGAGAGTAATTCCAAGGATCAACGCATTGAGGCAGAGGATCGAACGTGGGGAACCTTCCCGATGAGAGATTAACAGAGGTCGTCTCGAAAGCCACGACCGCCTAATGAAGGATCATTTTTCCGATCAGCCCACGTATGGGCTCGATATGTTTAGGTGTCGATTCCGCATGTGTCGACCACTTTTTCAACGGGTGATGGATAAGGTAGCGGAGCATGACGATTACTTCGTTCAAAAGCGGGAAGAAGTAGGACGCTTGAGGTTATCAACACACCAAAAATGCATTGTCGTGATACGGATGCTCGCGTATGGGTGCTCGGCTGATTCGTTGGACGAATCCCTACGAATTGGGGTAAGTACCATACTCAAATGTGTACGCCTCTTGTTGAGGTATTCGGGACTGAGTACGAACGTACACCAACACCGGGGGACTTGACCCGATTACTCGAATCGGGGTACAATCGAGGGTTCCCCAGCATGGTTGGGAGTCTTGACGGTATGCATTGAGAGTGGAAGAACTACTCAACCCATTGCAACGAGCTCATGGCTGGGGAGATCACCACGGGGATTCCACCATTATGTTGGAACTTGTAGCGTCCTGTTTGGATTTGACATTTTTTTTCGGGATGGCTGGCTCGAACAACGACATCAACGTCCTCAGCAACAACCACTTATTCCACAACGCTTTTCATGGTCGTGAGCTTTTTGTGGAGTACGAAATCAATGACCATCGTTACGATAGACCTTATTATTTGGTGGACGACATTTACCCATCTTGGAGTCAGTTCGTGAAGTCTATTCATTATTCCTATACTCGCAAACAAAAGTTGTTTGCTAAAGTTCAAGAAAGTTGCCGAAAATATGTTGGATGAGCTGTTGGAGTCCTCCAAGCACGGTGGCACATCATTTCTCGTCCCGCTTGTGTTTGGAGCAAGTATACTTGAACGCGACCGATACAAAGCAGGAGATGACAAGTTGTTGTACGAACCCCTCCAGAAATGCCAGGTTGGACACCATCGGAATGATGGCACCAAGGAGGACCCTTGCAATACCAACAACGTTTGGCTGCTTCACTTAGTGTCACAAATGAATGGACCCACCGGCAACTACAAGATGACCTTATTGAGCACATATGTGGTCGGTTTGGAGCACATTACCATTCCGACGACAAGTAAGAAATCTTTTTATATGCAACACGTGTGTACATGATGGTATTATTCGGGGATGAATAAAATTATAAGTTTCAAAATATTTTAATTTATATTATTATTAATTATTTTTTTCAATTTTATTTCATTTTTACTGTTTCAATAAATAATTTAATAAATTCACCAAAATATCATTTCAGCATCTAGCCAGCATTCACTCACAACCTGAGCCCCAACCCAAGCCCTACCTCGTTCTCACCACTAGGGAACATAGGTAAATTTAGTGGCTGGGAACCACTATTTTACACAGTCAACAGACAAGCCCCTAACCCAAGCTATTGCGTTGTACATGCTCTTATAACTAGGGATGAGTCCCGCAACTAGTCATTTTCATCCAATACGGTAATATTCATTGAGAAGTTGTCTCTTTCCTTGACATGAACATTCTTCAATCTCTTTTCGGGTTGTTGTTGGAGGGCGGAGACGATGGAATGGACTGGTTCGTTCTTGAGGGTGGTCCGTCTACTCTCTCCTTCAGTTACTAAAAGTTTCACAATCCTCTAGGCTCTAACAATGTTCTAGTGGTTTTGAATTTTCTATGTAGGAATCGTTACCACAAGTCAACTATATTGGGTTGGGCTTCAACAACTAAAGTATCAACCTTACTAGTTTTTTTTTTTACTGAAAAGGTGTAGGTTTTATTAATAATAAGAGTCCCAGAGGGTTCAAAACACATAAATCTAAGACAATATATTCGTCATAGACAATATTCAACTCATCACATAGGCATGCAGGAGGGGTGGGGGGGAATGTAACTGGGAGTACTGCTTAGGTATTGCCCAAACATTTTATAAGGTATGCGAAATGACCAAACCTGAACTGCATAAGGTGAGACAAGAACCTTACCATTCGTGCTAACGAGGGACCTGACCAGATGCACAACGAATTCAAAATAAATAAAAAACGCTTCCCACGGTAGATCTGATACAAGCCACCTAAGAACCACCTCAAACGGGTCTGGAGAAAAGCGTAACTACTGCCCGAATCAGTGAAAAAAGTACGAGTATGACACCCAGCAACACGATAAACGAAAAAATCCAGGACGATCAACACCCGGAAGAATGAAGAAATGCGTCCCACGATCAGATCTGAAGCAAACAACGACCGACCAGAAGCAAAGGGAATTGATGAACGAGACACCAAAACGAGCCACCGAATGCGACTATTCCAGATCCAATAGGATCAACACCCAAGTCGATGGAGAAACACATCCCATGATCAGAACTGAAACAAGATCCCACTAAAGCCATGAACGAGCTACTACCTCGATGACCAAAATAAAAAACGGAGATCATAACCAACTCAACGTTAAAAGTCCACCACTCAACCGAGCCGCCCCACTAAAATCCCATCATAGCAGAGACGACTGATGAGGACATAAATTGCATCGGTTTTAGATGTTTTTAATCCACATTACTTAGCTTTTTAGTCCCGGGATTGGATAATTTGGTCCACTTTTCTCCCATTACTCGTATTGTGTCTCTCATTGTGGTTTGTAGGTGCTTTTATCGAAAAAGGGGCTAAAAGAGAGGAAAAAATGGTTTAAGGAGTTTTGGAGGCTGACTGATTTTACAAAGAGAATAACTTTTTCATACGAACTCCGATTGCCTCAAATTTTATATCAAATCGAAGGGAATTCAGAGATCTACAATTTTTGTCAAGGGCCCAAGGATTTTAGAGTCCTATATCAGGCCCGCGCGAGGCTTTCCGACTTCCATTCGGTGTTTTCTACTTCAAAAGAAAATTTTCCTATTCCAAATCCGAATTTGAGAAGGAAAAAAAGGGTCTTGAAGTCCTATATATAGAAGAGCATGAATTTAGAAAAGGGAACTTGTATTGGGCATAATTTGAGAGAGACTAAGAGTTAGGGCTTAAGTTTTGGTGAGAGAGAAGTGCTTAGGAACAGAGATTGAAGCAAAACCATTATCATTGAATTGGTATTTTGTATCTACTTTACCTTTCAAATATGTTTTTCTCTTGTTCATCTTCTTTTTTGTGTTCTTCCTTTATCTCCATAAGCTAAATTTCCATTGATCTAGGGCTAGGGGAAACAATATGATGACATAATTCAAAGGTTTCATATTTACTCTGTGCAATTTGTGTTTAGGTTATTGTTTGCATGATTTACACTTAATGCTTTGTCAACTTGATCACTTGGTAGATGTTTAGCTTTTAGCATTTGACAATCGAGATATCAGAATCACTAAAAGGACTAAGGATTATGCAACTCGGGTTTAAATCTAGTCTCTCGTAAAGTTAGGTTAACACGAGTGAAATAGCTATAGGATTACAACCCCGAAAGCTAGAGGAATACACGAATCTTAATGTTTTATGTCTCTCTACACCTAGATTAGAAATAACTAGGCGATTAGATTATAATAGGGTCCTAATTCAATCGAGAGATGTTTAGGGCTAGTTGAGAGAATTTTCGTTACCTTTAAACCAACCTTGTTTGCACATACAAATACGAATGCATGTGAATTATTAGTCATATTGTAACCCCGTAAAAATTCTTAGATCACTTTTTCTTCTGAATTTCACAACACCTGATATTTTTGCCTCGTACTTGATTTCAATTTCTTTTACTTGTATTTCAAAACCGTTATATAAATTTTCAACAAAACCAATCTTTTCAGAAACAGATTAACTAACGGATTTTAAATCGAGTGACTGTTTTATTGCTTCCTTAGGTACGATAACCGGACTTGAACCGAAATACTACTTGACGACCGGTGCGCTTGTCGCGCCATTTTTGTGAGTTAATTCTTAGGGAGAAAAGGACCACGAACACCAAGAATCCAATGAACAGTCCTCATACGAAGTGACAGCAACACACTGAGCTTCACCAAGGACTTCATATGGAGCCATCACCAAGCTGCAGACGAACTCCGAGCTCCACCACCATGGAACAGGGAGGCGTGGTTGGAACGACAGAGACACGTCAGACTTAGGTGAACCGAGATAGAAATTGGTAGGAATTCGAGGTGTGTTCCCAAACTCTTGCGCCGCAGCTCCAAATCCACACTCTCGTGTAAAGAAAATTGGATTCAAAATCCACCTCGGCAGAAGTACGAGGGAAGCAAATCTAGTAGCCCTCAAATGGTCTCCAACTAACACACCACTGAGGAGGAACAGATTTGAGAAATCCGATCGAACCCTAGTGTTTTTGTCTTGAAAAACCATCGTGTTTTGGAGAAGGTTTTTGTCTTGTTCCCTTTTTGGGTTGTCTTTGTTTCGTTGTTTTACCTCGGTGGTAACAGTTTCATTTGGTTGTAGCCGATATTGGCTTTTTTTTGTGCGCGTTTCCACTTCGGATGCCCGACTTAATAAATTCATCGCCTATAAAAAAAAAGTATAAGCCACATAAAACCTAATGGACTGAGGATATTCGAATGGGTTATTACAACCTTAAGCTAAACATAATCTAACATCTTTCTCAAACTTTTTTTAGGGGAAATTACATGTAATATTATTAGTTGAGATCACCCGACAAGGTGTCCCTTAAGGCCAACGGAATTTCCATTACCCTCCAATCAATAACATCCCAATTACAAGAATTTCTAACTAACATATGGGCAACTTTGTTTGCTTCTCTGCGCACAAATTTTAAACTAAAGTCTGAAAGATACTTCAGTTTGGCCTTGCACTCCATTACCTGAAGGCCAAAAGGAGAGATAAAAGGCACCTCGCTATTCACTGCTTGTGTCACTCCCAAACAATCATATTCTATTATCCCTGCCAGCCAGCCTTCCTACGGATCTAACTGATGCGACATCGAGGAGACTAGGGAGGGCGACGGAGGCGGAGAAAAACCCATAGATATGAGCCACGAGAAACAACGGCTCCACGAGCTGACTAGCGTCGCCAACAGCCGTGATTGATAGTCCCAGGGCGGGAACCACGGAGAAGACCCACGTCTGTTTACGAGGGAGAAGTAGCATCCAGTCGACCAAATCTGGAGAGGAGACAACAAATCCGTTCCAAAAATGGTCGATCCACCAGAGTAGACGTGACCAAGGGGTAGAAGTTTTCCCCTGGCTTCCCTTGCTGGAAATGATCCAAATATCGGGAGAAAGAGAGGTGTCAAAGACCATACGAGCCGAGGACCGACAGGTCTGACGAGTACCAAATCAGATTTGTGCGAATAAGGAAACAAGAAGACGAGGAGGAAACAAGATGGCCATGAAGAAGAGAAGGGAGTGGAAATGGAGCCGATGGCCACCAAGAATGTTGATCCAAAGAAGCCACCGAAAACAAAAACTAACGATGATAAGGTCAATGACACAAAAGAGAGAGAAAGAGAGCTAATGATAGTGGGTTTGATATTAACTGCATGATAACTTTTTTTAATTATGACGGAAATAAGAAACACATGAAATTATAGTAGTGCACTGAATAATTTTTAAAAGACTCATACGTCCGACTATAACACTAAACATGATAAGAAATCAATTAAAAACTACATATAATCTTTAAAAAAATGTGAAAACTACAACAAAAAACGCTCTCTAATCTCGTACTTGAAACCTTAGCCGCCTTCAAACCTCTTCTGCGTCTCCATTGACGACAGCCACGATTCCGGACTAGGACGATGCCGGTGGTGACCTTCACGTTACACCTTCCTCCTCCCTCCTCTCTTTTCTTCTTTGCTGCTTTAGAGACCCTCTTCGTTTTTGCTCTGGTGGTGACCGGAAAGTCGAGTACTCGCGTGCTTGCCAGTAACGTCCGTCTCGTCTTCTCCGTTCCTGATCTAGAGCGCCTCCACCTCCTTTGCTCCGACCACCTCACAGCGGTGGTAATCTCGCACTTCGACCAGATTCAGGTCTGTTCTTCCTTCTCCTCTGTTGTTTCGACTGCCGAGTTTTGTATTCGTCGGCGAACGAGAGAGGGCTTTTGGGGGTTTTGTTTCAGATTTGGTGGTGCTCAAGTTTTGGGGCCGACCCATGGCTCTGTGGTGTCTTCTTTACCGGAACTCGAGTTTTTGGGGTTCTTTCTAGGGTTCGATCGGATTTCTCAAATCTGTTCCTCCTCAGTGGTGTGTTAGTTGGAGACCATTTGAGGGCTACTAGATTTGCTTCCCTCGTACTTCTGCCGAGGTGGATTTTGAATCCAATTTTCTTTACACGAGAGTGTGGATTTGGAGCTGCGGCGCAAGAGTTTGGGAACACACCTCGAATTCCTACCAATTTCTATCTCGGTTCACCTAAGTCTGACGTGTCTCTGTCGTTCCAACCACGCCTCCCTGTTCCATGGTGGTGGAGCTCGGAGTTCGTCTGCAGCTTGGTGATGGCTCCATATGAAGTCCTTGGTGAAGCTCAGTGTGTTGCTGTCACTTCGTATGAGGACTGTTCATTGGATTCTTGGTGTTCGTGGTCCTTTTCTCCCTAAGAATTAACTCACAAAAATGGCGCGACAAGCGCACCGGTCGTCAAGTAGTATTTCGGTTCAAGTCCGGTTATCGTACCTAAGGAAGCAATAAAACAGTCACTCGATTTAAAATCCGTTAGTTAATCTGTTTCTGAAAAGATTGGTTTTGTTGAAAATTTATATAACGGTTTTGAAATACAAGTAAAAGAAATTGAAATCAAGTACGAGGCAAAAATATCAGGTGTTGTGAAATTCAGAAGAAAAAGTGATCTAAGAATTTTTACGGGGTTACAATATGACTAATAATTCACATGCATTCGTATTTGTATGTGCAAACAAGGTTGGTTTAAAGGTAACGAGAAGAAGCTTGAATTTCTTCTCGTCTCTGACCCTCACAGACGCAGAACGCAATAAAATAAAGTTTGCATCCAATTCAGCTGCAGATTCATCTCTTAAAACCTTGATCACTTTTCCATAAGAATTTCCGATAGCCAAAAAAGACTCACTACACCATCCTCCTGCAGGAACCCCGGTGACTTTAATCCATAAGAACTTATCTGAATTAAACAAAATAGGCTCAGCCTCACAAAAATGAATGAATAGTCGTCGAATCCAATTCCAATGGGCAGGCATAGCATCAGGTTTTAACTGAAACTCCTCTGAATGGAAAAGAAACACCCTATTACCCAAATATTTTATCTGAATATGATCCAAAAACTCCTTAGCTAATTCCAACTTCAACTTGTCCACCGATAAATCACAAGCTGCAACTCCTAACACCCCTGATTTCATCATGTTCCAGAGACTTGGGACAACCTTTCCTACTAATCTTGGCTGGAACAACTGTGGCTTTGATTCCTTGGTTGTCTCACTTACTGCAACCACCAAATCTTATTGTGCTTTCCAAACTTGCTTCACTAAGGACTGACATGTCCTCTTCCTCAAAGACTCCTTCCAAGCCATTGTTACCAACAGTTTATGGCCTTCGATATATTTCCCATTGAATGACTCTATTAATACATACTTGTCTCTATAAATACAGCTCTATTATGTAATTCATATTAATTCACTATTTTTTTATCAGCAATTTTTTTTATAAATAACCAATGTTTTCAAACTGAAAACAAAGGCAAGGGTAAACCCTCAATACAAACCTGAGCATGCCTATATGTACCTCCAACCAGAACTAACATCCCATATAATGGGTACTAAACAGGTCTAAAAACCCTAATTTGTGTAACATGAAGTACACAAAGATCACAACTAAAGCCAACAAGGGCAAACTGAAACCAACAACCCAACAATGGGTACTAAACAGGTCTAAGAACCCTAGTTTCTCTAACAAGAAGTACACAATAACACTACTAAAGCCAACAAGGGCTAACTGAAACTGAAACAAGCAACTAAAACTGAACATGTCTAAAATACCCAGATAAACACTACTAAGCACAAAAACAAAAAAAAGGTCCTCCAAAGGTTAGGGAACGAACCTACCACACCCTCCAAACGGACAAACCCAGCCAATGCAACAACAAACTCATGATCGAAGACTCACCCGAGCCACAAATGGCCCGACACACCGGTGGCCAACACCACAAACGGTTAAGTCACCCTCCTACCTCAAGAAAGGCCGATCTGAACAAAGGCTTATAGCCAAACAATCAACGCCGGCCAACACCGGGAACGTCGAGTCTCCGCCACCACCGTGACCGGAGAACAGAGATCGTTCAAAAAGAGAGTCAAGAGGGAGGGACACGCAAGAAAGAGGAAACAAAGGCTGGGGACGATGAGCAGGGCCCGAGTCACGCCGAATCTCCACCCGAGACACGTGTCCCACTACTGATCAGGTACACGGCGTTGAGGTCTGAGCAGTAAGATGTAGAAGGAACCCCCAAAGCAACAAAGTAGATCCGATCTACAACAATCTCGTCGGAAAGTCGTTCCACATCAGATTTGCGCTACACGAACACTCCACACATGAAGGAAACAGCCACCAGCCACCAAATCTAAATGATGCCGATCTAGTGACAACACCCTTAGACAACCCAAAACCTACAACCGCAGCAAACCACACCAACAACTGACTCGCACATTTGTGAAAATCCCCCTATCTCATCGAGACCACCAACTGAACGAGTTGAATGGCCATCGACACGCCGCCGGCCAACACCAAACACGACAAAGATAGGTCAGTAGCTAAAACCTACCAAAGCACTATACCCCTAGGACCTGAAACCGACAGTCTTCAAACAAAGATCCAAAGGCCTAAGAACTCGTCGGATGCCAACACCAAAAGGCCAACGAGCCTATACTAACGAAGTAGAGTAACAACGAAGATTGAATGGTAAACAGTTCAAAGGAAATAGAACGAGACTCCACAAAGATTAGTAGATAAAACACGATACCCGTGAAAAGCATACCCAAATAAACACCGGTAGCAAGCTGAGACAAGGCTGAGAACCACCTGGCAGAGAGAAATAATCGGCTACCCACACAGCAAAACAGGCAGGCAAAACCCGATCAAAGTTGCGCTGATCACCAACCAAAAGAGTTGTGAAAGGTGACCCACTCCTAGCCAAAAATCGAGACGCCAAAAAGCCCCGCCAACCGGAGTGGAGGAAGAGAAGGTCGACCCGACTTCAACCAACAGGACCCAACCCAGAATTGAAGGAGCAACCCGAACCAGGTCTGCTACCCAGCCCCAGCCACACCCTAGACCAGGCCCAGTCACTCACCTAGACCAGGCCCCTCCCGGCCCAATCACAAGCCCGCCCGACCCAAGCACTAACCAACCCAGCCCAGCCATACCCCAGACCAGGCTCAGTCACTCACCTAGACCAGGCCCCTCCAGGCCCAATCACAAGCCCGCCCGACCCAAGCACAAGCCCGCCCGACCCAGGCCCTAACCAACTCGGCCCAACCCAAAAACCAGAAGTGGAAACGCAGTAGATCGACGCCGACCATGTACATCAAGCTTCACCTGACCGGCCAAAACCCCCACACCAAAGCTCCCTCAAGTAGACCACGATTCCCACAAGCCAACCTGTAGAAACGGGACGAACACATCCAAGGAGGGACCCGAACATCTCCCACAACCAGATCTGAGCGAGTCGTTGTAGATCTCAAAGGACAGATCTGAAGAACGAAGCCTGGTGTGTGACGAACACTAGCGCGAGCGAGGCAACGGGCAGAGCACAGCCAGAAACCAAAGACCAACAAAAGCCGAGCAGAAATCAGCCGAGGAAGAGGAGCTCTGGTTGAAGAAGGCCAGAAGAAAAAGAGGGGTGAAAGAAAAGGAAGAAAAGGGGAAAGCGAAGAAGAGGGCATGGAGGAGGAGCCACCCCAGGCGACAGGCTTGGCCAGAGCCGGAGTCGTCGCCGGTGGGGGAAGGAAGAGTAAGAACGACGGAGAAGCTAAGGTAGGGTTAGGTTGAGTTGAGAGAAAAAACGAGAAGGGTTGTAAACGTGTGATTAGTCATTCTTAATTCACTATTGAATATACTATATTGCTTTATAGAAAGTTTATATTTGGAGTAAGAGTTGCACGTTTAAGACAAGACAACGTTATTATAATTAAACAAAATAAAAATGAACTAGTACCTGCATTCTCATCAAAAGATCAGAGCTTTGTTTGGTTAGAAACCGATTTTTGGTAAACTCTTGTTGGAGACTTTGGATAAGCGCTCGTTCTTCAGAAGTGCCGGCGGTAGGATCAAACTCCCAGTGTTGTCGTCCGATGTGATTATTGAGAGAGTAGAGGCATGGATCACCATTGCCTTCAGCTATCTTAAGCTTCCACATTCTCTCGAGTATAAACACGAAATGACGAGTTCGAATCTCTGCCCTTTCCGAAATGGTTGGAGAAAAGAAATATAAGTGATAAGCTAATTGTGTCCATGTGTTTTTAATATCATTTGTGTCCCCATAAATACGCACGCATTACCCACATATAATGATAACTTTCGTCTATCAATTATTTGTTAGTTATACATATGGATCCATTGATTTTGAAACAATGATATAATTGTCGTTTATCTATTTTTTGTTACACCTATTGATCATTGATTTCAAAATACTGTTGAATTGTCGTCTATCAATCATTTGTTAGACATATTGGTCATTGATTTTAAAATGATAATATCTGGTTATATATCTGTTGGAGAAATCTCATTCCAATAAAGTTAACTCGACAAAAAAAAAAGCAATCCATTTTCAATCATATATTCATATAAAAAGAACGGTATGCCAACGATGACATGGATCCTATGTGGCTAGTTTCTTTGTTCTCCTTTGGTATTTTTTCTATTTCCTCCTTTTTTTCCTTTGTCGGTTACAGTCTAACACTTACTCTCTACGTTCCTCCTTAATTGTAGGCATTGTATTGTCTTCAATTGCATGTTATAACGTGTGTTCAATTAGAGTAATTTTGGTTTTACATTCCTTTCCGTTGGACTTGATGAATTCATAATTGGATTAATGGTATCAAACGGTCCAATGAATGGCAGCAAATGCCTTCTTCATCTCTTCCTTCCATACTCTTCGCCGGAAGCCTTCACCGACCGTTTCCAGTAACTATAACTGTTCTAATATGTACCCATTGTATTTAAGTCGGGGCTCGTACCTCGACCATACTGCAGCTGGGCATTTAGGGCTTTCAAGTTGTCGATTTTCATGTGAGGTGAGTTCAATTCGATTGTCAACAGCTGCTGATCGGAATTTATGAGTTATGAATCCATAAACTCGAAAGAAGCGACACTAGAAATTTCCGAGGAAGCTTCATGACATGCAAAGTATAAAGATTTTTCCTGTGTATTCGTAGGTGACATACCTTCGAGCTTACCGAAGGTGACCACCTTGTAGTTTTTGTCTGACTAATCGAATTCGTGGATCATATGCTAATGAGGTCAATAAAATACAAGTTTTGTAACAGTTTAATAAGAAAATTATGATGTTCAAGTTATAATTACTCCATAAGTAATTAGCCTTATTTGTCGGCTAAATCAAGTATATCAAGGTTTCCCAAGAGAATTTAAAGTCTTAACATTCAACACCATTACAATGGTTGTATATTCTGTTTCTGAATTTTTTCACAAAAGGGTGCAACAATTTTTTCTGTTTTTGAATTGGGAATTTAAATTTACTCCAGAAAATGATGCCCCACTTTGCAGAACTTGTATGGATTTACTTTAACATTCTTAATTTCTCTTTAGGTTCAAACTTTTTATGCCACCTTAAAGACATTGCCTCAAAAAGACAGTCATTATGTGTCTTATGCAACATCAGAACAAGTATCACCTACTTATCTTAGTAAGGGAAGTGAGACATTACTCTCTTTAGCACATTCAAGATTTGAAGCTATATTTCTGTGTAATGACATCTATTTAATACATATACTTTGCACAATTTCTAGATCATTGAAGAATTTCTATATGTACAATTTATACAAAGGTTCAGGAGAGATCCAACAGACTACGTAGATAGCTTTGTCATCAACAAACATTTAAATCACTTTTCAATTTCAATCGTCATGACATCGCCAGTTTTTGCAAAAACTAACCTTCATCTTTGCAAAGTTTTTTCAAAAACAACCCCCCTCTCAAAACAAATGTGAAGGTTAGTTTTTGTAAAAACTAACGACGTTATAACGATTTGAAGAAAACCATTGTTTTGTGTGAATAGATGAAAGGTGATTAATTAGTTAGTCTTACTAAGGTTGAAATGGGGTGCACTATTAAGGTTTTCCCTAAATATAATTATGATTTGTTATTGTTAATACAGGGAAATCAATATATGCACTTGTATGATGTGATTTCATCAATGCAAGTAAATGCCTTTGGAGATCTTTGTGCTATTTGTTAGGGAAAGATGCATACCTCAATTCTGCCAACACATTCTGTGAGGATTGTATTTTAAAATGTTCAGTTCATTCTTCCTATTTTTCATTATTATTCACTACAAAAATTTCATATATGGCACTGGTTCAAATAATTAAGACATGCAATCTTCTAAGGCCAATAACAACCCCTAGCTGCGCGTGGCTTGGCTCCAGTAAATAACTTGTATAATCAATTACAGACCATGTCGCGGCTGTTTCAGAGCCTAAGCAGGTTGAACCTAAGTCAAGCCACATCAATATCTTTTTATGGGATTAAGATTTTTGATCCGTTTAAATCGTCAATACATGAAGGAGATGTTGAAAGAGATGGGATTAAGAAGAACAAGAAGATGAATAAAGAAGGGTGACGGTCGAGGATTTCCTCCGCAGTCTTGGGTTTTGGTGGGATTGTTGGCAAACAAAGATAAGTTGCCATGGTACCCTCAAATGTCCAAATGACCATGCAAATGTACAATGACCCTCCCTGTAAACATATATGTAGAGATAGTTTTTGTGCATCTTTTCTATTTAAGGTGTGTCTAAATTTTAGGATGTAAAGATAGTTTTTAAAGAATATTAATTCGTCCCACAACTTATGATGAACGGGTGTGGAGAAGAAAACAGATTATCCAATAAATGAGGACTGAATTCTCTATAAATTGAAAGTTGTATTTGTTTTATGTATCGAGTTTGCAAATAGAGGTCTAAATGTGTTTGAAATGTCTATGCACGAATTCCAAATGTTCGGAGGCATAGTATAGAAAATGTTATGTAGACTTCTGTTGGTCTGTTTTTCCGCACCTTCACCGGATTAAGAAAATGTAATGTTCATGGTGACAATACATCAAATCAAATATCAATAGATATCGACAATTCATTTATTTTCAAATCGACCATATACTGGCTATTATTTGATCGATCGAATCCTCTATTTGTTATTTTTTTTATCGGCAAAGCAAATTTAGATTAAAAACCTCTTTCGAGATGAAAGAGGAGGTTGATACACAAAAAACATGAAGTAGAAGGCAACCAAACCTTCTAACTTACTTACAAAGGGAGAAGTCAACTTTGAAAGTTGCTACTTTGAAATTTGCTAATTTGCTAGCTTGTGATTCAAGGAACCCCATTGTAAATTAACCTACCCAACCCATTTGGTAATTTCAAACCAAACTTTGCATAATCAATGTAGATGAAGGACTAGATGAAGCCAACTTTGATCCTGAAGCAATCCCAATCTAACTTGAACTTGAAGTAACACCAATAAGGCACTGACTTGATCCAGAAGTAACCCCAATAAGACACTG
The DNA here is from genome assembly GCA_963921825.1 of Erodium maritimum. NCBI lineage: Eukaryota > Viridiplantae > Streptophyta > Magnoliopsida > Geraniales > Geraniaceae > Erodium > Erodium maritimum. The sequence continues at coordinate 35,976,600 of OY997589.1, forward strand.
ATCAGAAAGCTATGGTGAAACAAATCAACTAAATTTCTGCCCCGCGCTCCGAACCCGTCCATGCAGGGCTACGCCCCACCACCCACGCCCCGCGTATCCGGCTCCCCACATCAAGAGGAGCAAGAGGCATGAGGCAGCAGCTGCCTCTTGCTCCTCTTGAAATGCTGACTGGATAATTAATTATGTTTTTACTGAATTTTTTAAATTCATATTTAACTAACAAAATAATTAATAAAATAGAAATAAAATATATAAAATTAATTAATAAATACATAAATTAAAAAATACAAAACTAATTAATAAATACAATTAAATAACTAAAATGGATAATAAAACTTGAAATTTCATTACAACTCATTGTCAGACATTTTTATCGAAATAGAAAACTTTATTTAAAATAAAAAACTGATTTTTAAATTTATAAACTGATTTTTTTTCAAATTAAAAACTGATTTTTTTTTTAAATTTAAAATTGATTTCTTAAATTTAAAACTAATTTTTTAAATTAAAACATAATTCTTTAAATTAAAAACTAAAATTTCAAATTAAAAACAGCTTTTTTAAAATGAAAAAAATGATTTTATAAATTTAAAACTGATTTATATATAAGATGAAAAAAAGGACGCATGTCAATAGCAGAGAAGAGGAAGGAGAGGCAGAGAGGCGTGAGGCAGATTTCTGCCCCGCGCTCCGAACCCGTCCATGCAGGGCTACGCCCTACCACCTGCGCCCCGCGTATCTCCCCACATCAAGAGGAGCAAGAGGCATTTAATTCCGAAAGACATTTTCGTTTACAAATAACGGTGTGAAGCTTCTCCTTCTTCATCCCGCAATCGAGTCTGCAACCTTCGTCCTTTTGCAGCTTATTCTACGGCGACAACATCTGCAGTAAAAAAGGCATAACATGTTTCTCTGATTCTGATCATGTTTGTTAGTCATTTCTGTTGTCCACTTGCAGCAGAATCTCCGGCAACACAGTTTTAGTTTCTCCAATTCGAGGCATCTACAGACTTGTTGTCGTCCGTTTCTTCTATCCAGTCAAGATTAGGCGCTTAAGGGAGATGGAGGATCACAACCCAAACCTGCCACAGGACTATTTCAGCGAGTGAGACTATGTTCCCAATTCTCATTAGTACTCCGATGACCATCTCCCATACCAGCCGAAGATGGTGCAGGAAGGAGGAGATTCCCTTCCTGTCTGCCTGGCTTAACTACTTAAAGGATACCATCAATGGGGCGGACCCGACGTCATCCAGTTTCTAGTAGAACATCAAGGAAAAAGTATCCATTATGATAGGGGCTAGCTCGGAGAGGGAGATGTCTACAAAACACTACAACACACTAGTATGTCACCAACCGGAAGGTGAACAAGTTTCAGGGTTGCTGGTTTAGTTTCAAGAACATCCTCTAGAGTTGTCGCTCCAAACACTAGATCATGGCGGAATAAGAACGGGAGTACACCGAGAAGTACGAGCATGAGTTCATATGGAAGCCCTGGTGGAGGCATCAGTTCGAGGACGAGTTCCACTCGACCACCAGCACGTATACCGACCCTCCAAGTACGAGTAGACCCTTAGGTAATCTAGTATAGGTAATCCTCGGTCCTCGAGTATTGGGAATCCTCGGACGACAGGAGGGTTTCCCATGTCAAAGATGGATATGTTGGTCGGTGATGCGGAAGAGAAAGAATGCTTTCCAAGACCCTTGCGTGGGTGACACTCTAAAGGTTAGAAGGCAGCAAAGGCAACAATAGACCCCAACTTGTCCAAAAAGTTGGACATAATTGAGAAGCATCGGTTCATGTCCATTGGAGCAGCTGAATCCCTCATGCACGAGTACCGATTGTTCGAGGACAAAGATACCTCGAACATCAATGAAGAGCAGCTTGTCGCCCATATGAAGATGCTCACCGGCATGGTCAAGAAGATCTCTGGTTACTTGTAGTGTTGTTCTTTTAACAATCATGTTATGTGATTTGGAGCTTTTATAATCGGTTCCCCCAAATGATTATTGAAGCCGTTTTTCCCGTTCGTAAAAGATCTGGGTTAACTTTATAGTTTTACCAAATAGATGCATGTGTCTTGACCATCCCCGTCACAATAACCGGAATTTAAGAGAGCGGAAGAGTAGACTAACTCAGAACTAATTATTTTACATTTTAATTAATTGTTTTCAAGATTAAATTAGATCATTTTTAATTAATGACATTCTCATAATAATACAAAATAATCGAGTCTTTAGACCCAATTCAGTCTGGTTCCATACTATGACGCCCACCAAATATTCAAGTCATTTAAGGAAAAAAAACAGGTTAATTAGATCCCTAAACGATTTATTAGGTGATAAACCACAATAGATGCTCTATGTCTCTCGTACTAAAACTCTATTTTTAAGGAAATTTTATGCATTCATTCAATCATATCCCAAATGAAAAAACAACAACAAAGTAGAGGGATAAAACCCGATACAAGCCGAGATAACGGTCAGAATCCCCTATTTGAAACAAGACATGTGATCTGAGACACTTGGCTGAAAATAAAAGATATATACACAGAATAATAGAATAGATTCGGCAACTGAAGATACACACGTTGATGTAATACCAAGTTGCTAACTACCCGAGAGGATGGTTGCCATGGATCACGGTGGTATAAAGAATATCAGCCCAAGGAACATGACCCCCCTCCCCCAGATAGGACCAAGGGAGGGTTGGGAGGTACTCCGAACAAACCTCCCAAACCAACCAAGAACCTATCATAATTCTCGACGAGGTTGCTTGCTAGCCTTCAACGAAAAACATGGGTGGGGAACATGGTAGGCATCCTTTGCAATCAGATCGATGTCCATCAAATCAAAAGACCTGTTCTTGGAGCTATTCACTGCTTCACTTGCTCGGTTACTCTTCTCCCGGGAAAGGTCCTTCATAGACTTCACTCTCCTTGGGCCTCGTTTGACAGAATGTTTCTTTTGTATCTCCTTCTTTGACTTGCTCCCTGATCAGACAAGCTTCTTTTTCTGATAAACCCCCCCTTAAGATCTTATGATGGAGGATGTGTTGTACATGATGAAATTAAGGCGACTTCTCTTTGCGATTGTGACCCCCCTTCACCCTCCTTAGACAATTTGTCCTCACGCGCAGTCAAGGACAATGATGTCTTCGGGTTAGGAAAGATTGTAGGTTGGATGGTATGCGTGTATAGGGGGGATACTACCAATCCCTTCCCGCTTACTATTTCCCTTTCCATCACATACGATGGTTTTTTTTGTTTACTCTGGAATTTAGAAAAGATTGTAGGTTGAACTTCAACAGATTCTTGAGTGGAGGTAGCCTCTTCCTATTGGCTGGTTTTGGTGGGTTGATATGGCTCCAATCGCTCTTGAGAACCTGTAACACAATGAGAAGAAAATGTACCCGCAAGGGTTTTAACCATAGTGGGCGGAGCTGGAGGTGTCGTGGTTTCGAAGTCTGAGGGGAAGACCCTTTTTCGGTTGGACGGACGGAGAAGCCCGTAGGGACTCCCCATATCTTCTTGCTAGTTGGTCCACACTTGAGAGGACTGTCATGCATGCCCGGTTCAAATGTCCGAGCCGACCACACCAGAAAAAAAAAGATTGCTTTTCATACTCAAGCCAGACCTTAAGAGGGACCGGATTTGCATATATTTAAAGTATAAGGTGGTGGCGGAGCATCCGGGTAGCATCCAGCTCCACCCGAAGCCATAGGAACGTGTCCCATCCCCATGGCTGGCTTGGATTCTTCAAGTTTCTGACTCTACGGGTTTGAACTTCCCTCCCAAGGCTAGAGACTATGAAAGCTCTCATTTGTGAAGCCCTAGCCTCTACCAGAATATCGTAAGCTCTAACTGATATGTGGACTTGTCAGAAGCTTAAGATTTCCGATTGAGTACGTGGAGGTAAAGGAGTAAGGAGCATCATCGTCCAATAAAAGGACCATGGCTCCCTAACTCGAATAACTTTGAACGCGGCTATAAAAGGGAAGTAAAAAGCAACTATTTTATATGTAACGATTTTTACTGAATTTGTCCCTTACATTTCAAGAATTTGCAATCACAATGAGGGAGATCGGGGTCTTACGCGTTTAACGACAAGGAGACGACCGGTAAGTGCATATCGGTACCGAGAGTCGTCCATAGTCGGGCCTGTGTTGGTCGGCACCTCTATGACCGCATCGCCGTCATTGAAGTTGTCTTTCTGGTGGTCTTCAATGAAGACCTCAGTAAATTTTTCCTGGATCATGTCCAAGCTGGAAGTGATTATGGAGGGGGGCTGAAGAGGAAGCCTAATGGTGTAGGTCTGAGTATTCTCCCAAAATGAAACCCCTTGCATGTTACTTGGGGGGGTCCTGGATTGCAAGAAAGTGTAAAAGGTATGCATTGAGTTGTGGCTAAGGGAATTTTGGGTAACGACGAGTTTAAGGGTTTGGTTCCTCGTGAAGGGGAGGTCGGTGAAGCTAACGAGTTTTCTATTGACTGGGAGTTTTGAGAAGTCGTGATAGAGCCGGAAGGAGGTGAGGATGATAGGGAAGAGGAAGAGATAGGAGGAGAAGGGTGTTTCATGGAGCTCCGGTGAGAGGAGAAGGAGAAGAGAGGCAAGCCTACCGTCATCACCACAAAATCTTCGAAAAGAGAGTAGAGTGTGAGAGACGCGATAGAAAGAATACACAAAGAGGGGCTCAAGACGTTTTAAACTCTAAGTTAAAAGTAGTTTTCACAACTATAGGTGTTATAATCTCTAATATATGATTTTATACCAAGAAGCTTTAATTTGAATGGTTGAAATGACTTTCAAGGTCTTAGTTAAGATGATACAAAACCGTGTTTTCAATCTGAGATCATTGGTTTGCGCTTTAGAAACAAATCACGTCCGAATAATTACAGCCTTTAACTTGTTAGTGCTTGCTCTTCTTCTAAAGTATTATGGGTAATAATAAGTGATCTCGAGCCCTTCGAGTAGCCTTTTGTGTTTCAAAGTCAAACAACCCATAAACAAGATCATGACATGGCACGCTTGGATCATTTTTTTTGTATTCCTCCATGTTTGACCAACCTAGTTTTTAATGTCCCCGATCATGGTGATGGCTCTAATCATGGTGCGTTGTAATAGAGATCCCAGGCGTGTTTGTTACCCACGACATGTGAGCCCTATTTATTAGGCCGAGGTATGTCTGGCTGGTTGTATCTGCGAGACTAATAGCGACATATTTTACGTGTATCATCCACATCAAAGAGAAGCAAGGACCATTGCATTACTGGGATTGATTATCCTTCTCCTATCTGGATCAGATTAATATTGTTACTTAATAATGTTTTTGAGTTTTCAATTATTTGTTCAATAACTATGTAAAGTGACAGCCATGAACTAATTTGGGTAGAGGCATCGTGTCCCCCATCAGGCAGGGAAGAAAGTTCCTCTACCACCCCAAGAGAAGAAATCGAACATGTAAATGACACTCCTAGTAAGTGTGTTCAAAGTACCACCTATATATTTATGTTAACAATGAAAATAGATTACCCAAACAAAGTGTTGCACGTTGAAACTTAAGCATAACAGTGAAGATGAATTCAGGTACTCATCAAATGTAAATCCTGCACACCCCAAGTGCTCAACTACACAATAACATGGCTGGGAAGACGAAAATGGAAATAGTGTTGAGTTATATTTAGAGAAAATCCATAACATGATCAGGTGTTACCAACAACATTATAAAGAACTAAAAGTTTTAGGGCTCATACGCTAAAAAAAAAGGTTTTAGGGCTCAACTGTTGTCACCTGTTGCCACTTCCCGTCTACCGCTTTTTTCCATAATGTTACACTGTTGTTCCCGTCAGCCACCGCCAGAATGTTTCCAGTCAGCGACCATGAGACTCTCCAAACAGGGGTCTTGAAATCATTCAACACCTTGCCTTGCCATTGATCTCCTTCCTTGCCCACAGTCCATATGATGACTTTTCCATCTTGTGAAGCACTTGCAACTGTGGATTTAGGAAGCCCCAAGTTGGGTGCCCAAGAAACATCCCTAACCCAGTCAGCATGCATTTGAAGAGCTGGAAAACAGTCCATCTTCCAAGCTCCATTGTTAAGCTTCCACACCTTCACAGTATTGTCACAACCACCAGAGCAAAGTTTCTGTACCGGGTCAAGCATACCGGAACCAACGAGAGCACCAGGTGCCATTGAGGGTGCCCATGAAACAGATGTGACACCAACAGGGTGAGCTTGGTCAATCCTTGCGGTGTCCCAACCACCATCAGGTTGTGCAGTGAAAACCGAGATATTACCATCAGAAGAACCGCAGGCCAAACAAAGACCTATTTCATGGGGAGCCCAAGCAATCGAGTTTACAGACGATTTATGTTCAGTAAAAACATGGGCTTGAGTCCACTCATTCTGATTGCCCTCCTTCCATGTGATGACACGGCCATCATAAGAACATGAAGCAAGCAATGACCCAAATTTGGGATGAGCCCAGGCCACCTGCCAAACAGGTCCTTGGTGACCGCTCAAGGTTGCAAGATGCTGAGAGGATGAGCTGCTGACCCCAATTATCCTAATCGTGTGGTCAGATGAGGCAGAGGCAAGACGTTTACCATAGTGATCCATCGCCACATCATGGACCGTGTCCTGGTGGCCAGATTCAATCTTTTGTGCAGGCATTCTTATCCCAATCCTAGATTTTCAGTTCTTCAGCTGAAAATGCTGATCATGTACCAAGTGCTTCCTTCCCAAAATGACTTCTACAGCAAACAATTCAAATCACCCAAATATTACAAACCTTAACCAAAGTTACACATTCGTTCTACTCCACTCGTTTTCTAAATCAGAAAAAAAAACTCGAATCCCTTTCGTTATAACACAATCCAAGCCACAAATCTGCGTGATTTCATCAAGAAAATCCAAACGAAATGATATGAACAAAACACCAGATCTTACAAAAAAAACAAACCTCGATTAGCGATAATTGAACAAAGGCTAAGATCATAAGAATCCGAAAAACCTCTGGTTACACGATACAGTCAGAATCGGAACCCTAATCAACTAGATGATACAAACAAACAAACAAACAAACCCATTGTATGAATATGCATAATCGTGCGAAAAATGTAGTGGAAACAGAAAGCGAAGAAACATACCAGAAGAAATTGGCTTGAATCTATCAATGGAAATGAAACCCTCTGTTCTGAAGACAACAATGGATCTCTCTCTCTCCCTCTCTCCCTATCTGACGATATCAGTTTCTGACTCGAGGGAGAGATACAGAAAAGGGAAGTGTGTATTTGAAACGGTAACAGAAAAGCCTAGGCCCATGGACCTAGCCCACCAACATCATGGATATGGGCCTGGCCCAGTGTTCAAAGCACTGGTCCAGCTCAGCTCACATCAATCATTACGTATCATATCTTGTAGACCCACCAAAATTCTTTGTCGGATCCAATCTTTAGATACTGTTTGCATTCGTGTGTCACGTGCTATTATTTCATTGCATTACGTGACCCAATGTATATTCGTAGGCTGCCAGTCCAGCGATGCCATGAATGATAACCTCAACCCAAAACTGTACAAATCAATAATTTATAAATTGTAGAATGAAACTAAAATATATCAGAGCATGCAAATTTGTCATCATGTAAATATTTGAACAAATCTGTATAATAAGCTTTGATATGTAATAAATAAACATGGCGAAATGAATATTTTTGAAGAACAAAAATAGATTGTTTTAGGTCGAATGATTACAGAGAACAGTGTTGTGAGCCGAAAGTGATGAATGAAGGAAATGAAATGGGAAAGGGAACGAAATAGTGCAGCAATAAACAAGTTGAGGCTAGGGTTCCTTCTCTTTCATTTCCAAAATCACTTGTTCATCTCGCTCGATCAATTCCATTCCCATGAAACCCGATTCGCAGAGGTTGGAGCTTAGATTACATCAAGGATCGGTGGTGTTGACTGAGCTGTCGTTTTCGGCCAAAGATCATTGTCTGATTGGGTGGTCGTTTTGTTGCTTCAAACGTTTGAATTGAGGGGAATTCGGGCTGGGTGGACTCGCCCGAGTTTGTTTCTCGGGAAAACAAAACGAGGGTCTCAGTCTGAGCAATCCCTTTCCTTTTCGTACAAATGGGGCTGGTTTTGATTTTTGATGAACGTGTTCAGTGTTTTTGATAATTGTGTAGTGGTGAGTTTCAGCTTGGAGTTTAGTATCGAGTCTCTGATCTCGACAGATTTTATATATTCTTGTGTTTGGAGCTTGCCTCTCAATCTCATGGTGGGTTGCTCCCTTCCAGATCGGTTTAGCGTTGTCCTTTCTCGCTTTTTCCCAATCCTTGTCAAGATTAAGAATCTCAACCTTAGAGATTTGAACCCAACTCTGCAACTTCAATCACTTTGCTGACAGAGCTTAGCTACCTTCTACCTTCTTGTCGTCTGTATTTTGGATTTGAGCTAGCATTCAAGAGAAGCTATTTGGGTCTTGCTTAGAGACACTGGATACGTTTTTCCTTGTGGGTGTTTTGGGTTTGAGCTAGAATCCAAGAGAAGCTACTTGGGTCTTGTTTAGATTGTTTGGTGTGATGTTGTGAATTGAAGCTGATTGAAGATGGAAATGTCCTGCAAGGATGGTAAGTTCGAGAGTTTTGACAATGGCAAATATGTCAGGTACACACCTGAGCAGGTTGAAGCCCTCGAGAAGCTCTATCACGAATGCCCCAAGCCCAGTTCCATTCGCCGCCAGCAGCTCATAAGGGAGTGCCCTATTCTCTCCAACATTGAGCCTAGACAGATCAAAGTCTGGTTCCAGAACAGGAGGTATCCTCAATGTTGCTTCACTGTCATTTTTTTTTTACTTTTTCTCTTCTGCTTTGTTGGTTGGTGCATGCAGATGGGAATAGAATTTTAACTTTTGCTTCTTTAATTTTTTGTTAATTGAGTGTAATGCCAGTACTTAGGCATAATTTAGGTGAACCATGCACTATTTTTAGGATGAAGTAAGTTATAATAGTACTATACAATTAGCACCAGCTTGGTGGTATTAAAAAAAGTTATGGCAGTATCGTACAAGCACATGGTATCATGATTGATGAAAATATTTTGAGTTTGAATTAAAATACTAAGTTGTGGTCTTTCTAATCCTATATGTTTTTGCTTTGGCTCAAAGTTGAAACTTGTCGTCTTCTCATTAAAATAGTTGCATGAGGTTTAGTTTCCCCAATACTCTATTATTCAAGATGTTAGAAAAAAAATTCTATCCATGGCAATGAATTAATTATACTGCCATTGTTGGGTGATTATTTTGGCTCTTTCCTGTTTTGTTTCTTCAGATGTAGAGAGAAGCAGAGGAAAGAGGCGTCCCGGCTTCAAGCTGTGAATAGGAAGCTGACAGCGATGAACAGGCTTTTGATGGAGGAGAATGATAGGTTGCAGAAGCAGGTGTCTCATCTGGTTTATGAGAATGGCTACTTTCGCCGACATACCCAGAAAGTAAGAATATGTTCATTGTTAATGTGGTTTAATGCTTCTCTACTACCAAGTTCATCATCTATTTAAATAAATTTTGTTGCTCAATGTTTTTCTTATAGTCTACACTTCCAACTAAAGACACAAGCAGTGAGTCGGTGGTGAGTAGCGGTCAACATCATTTGACTCCTCAGCATCCTCCAAGAGATGCTAGTCCTGCAGGGTAAGTGGGAATATGGTTGATGTGTCATTATCATCATGTTCAGTGAGAATCTCGTGCGTGCTTTGTAAATTTGAAGTTTATATTATATTATGCAGGCTTTTGTCCATTGCAGAAGAAACTTTAGCAGAATTTCTTTCGAAGGCTACTGGAACTGCCATAGAGTGGGTCCAAATGCCTGGAATGAAGGTATCTCATACACGATACACCCCTTTTTAACAAAAGTTCTTTAAGTTTTGGGTTGGTTAGAGATTTAATTAAATCCCATTTATCATTATAAGATTGCTCTTTCTGAGAATACATTAGACTATAACTTCACATAGCTTATTATTGTGTTGGAGTTAATTTTTATTCGTCATCTTGTGGTCTCTGGTTTCTGATAAAAAAAATCTTGTGGTCTCTGGTATCCATAGCCTGGTCCGGATTCTATTGGAATCGTTGCTATTTCTCATGGTTGCATTGGTGTGGCAGCGCGAGCATGCGGCCTGGTTGGTCTTGAACCAACAAGGGTAAGTTGACTTGGTTTATGGTATTGTAAGTTGACTTTTGAGATTGAGTTGCCTAGTTGCCTGTTTTATTACTAGGTTGCAGAGATCCTCAAGGATCGTCCTTCATGGTTCAGAGATTGCAGAACTATGGATGTCCTGAACGTGCTGCCAACTGCCAATGGCGGAACCATTGAACTGCTTTACATGCAGGTCATTGTGAACGTCGCTTTTTTCGTATACATGGGTATATATGAATGTGGTCTAATTTAATATACTTAATGTAGCTCTATGCTCCAACAACATTGGCGCCTGCTCGTGACTTCTTGTTACTGCGCTATACTTCCATTCTAGAAGATGACAGCCTCGTGGTATGGTTTAAAATGTATTCTTCTTGATCAGTTGCATGATTGAACATTGTCATGTTTTAGTTGTACTTCATAGTATCATGCGATGTACAGGTCTGTGAGAGGTCACTTAAAAATATCCATAATGGTCCAAGCATGCCACAGATGCAACATTTTGTGAGAGCAGAAATGCTCCCAAGTGGCTACCTTATACGACCTTGTGAAGGGGGCGGTTCAGTCATACACATTGTTGATCACATGAACTGGGAGGTATTATTAATCTACACTGACTTGTTTTTAAATCATTAATGTTTTGATTTAGTTGGTAAAATTGCATTTTTACCAACAAGTAACAACTTTAGCATGTATGTTTCATGAACTAGCCTTGGCGTGTTCCTGAAGTGTTGCGCCCGCTGTATGAATCATCAACAGTTCTTGCACAAAAGACAACTATGGCGGTACTCATTTGATATGCTTGATTGACATGCAAAATCTTTAGGAGAATATAGTCATTTTTTATGTAGAACTTCATGTGTAAAATCTCTCAGTTTCTGATTCATTTCAGGCTCTACGCCAGCTGAGGCAAATAGTTCAGGAGGTTTCGCAGGCAAATGTCACCAATTGGGGGAGACGACCCGCCGCTCTTCGAGGGCTTAGCCAGAGATTGAGCAGGTCAGTATCGTTTAATTTGAAATTAGTAATCCCTGGTAATGATTTTATTGCTGTTCTGATTCTGGTATTTATTTATGCAGGGGTTTTAATGAGGCGCTTAATGGGTTTGTGGATGAGGGGTGGTCAGTGATGGGAAACAATGTCATGGATGATGTCACCATTCTCGTGAACTCGTCTCCTGAAAAGCTAATGGGTTTAAACCTTTCCTTTGCTAATGGGTTTTCTGCGGTGAGCAATGCTGTCTTGTGCGCCAAAGCATCCATGCTTTTACAGGTCGGTATTCTGAGACATTCTTTTCGGTGTTTGGCCATGTTTTTTGATCGACTAAATCAGGTGTATCAAAGTAATTGTGCTCGAGACCTTACTTATGTAGAAGGGAGCTCCAAACATTGTGGGCCCTCTTATATAGAAGAGAGCTCTAAAATTCACCACTTGATTCCCATCTTGAGGAAAGCCCAACAGGACTGAATAGAGAGTGAGAGAGGCCCAACAGAAGTTGGGAATAGAAGATAAATAGAGAGTGAGGCCCAACAGAAGTTGAGAATGGAAGATAAATAGAGAGTGTGGTATCGGTGCTGGGACTAGAATTCAGTACTTCAAGTGCTTGACCAGTTGGACAAGCAAGCTTTTGTGATATTTGGCCATGTTGATCCCCAAAGTTTGAGAAAACCACCAAAAGGGCCAATGATCCAATTCTTTTAAATATTTGTGGTAAATAGTTTGAATTAAAATGATAATTTTTTGGTTGCTATGTCATGTATTTGTTGTTAAAAAAAGGCTCATGATCTTTTATGCGCCATTGCTTTTCTAGAACGTTCCTCCTGCAATTCTCCTTAGATTCTTGAGAGAGCATAGGTCGGAATGGGCAGACAGCAGCATTGATGCTTACTCTGCTGCAGCCATTAAAGGTGGTGCCTGTAATTTGCCAGAAAGTTTTGGTAGCCAAGTTGTGCTGCCACTGGCTCACACTATCGAACATGAAGAGGTAAGCAATTGTATCATTACGTTACGTACCAGCTGTGATCAATGTTATATTCTAGAATTCAACAAGCCTTTTTTTTTTCTTTTGCTTATTAGTTGTTGGAGGTCATCAAGTTGGAAGGTGCTGGTCATTCTCCTGAAGATGCAATGATGGCCCGAGATATTATTCTGCTCCAAGTAAGCACTAATTTTTTGTATTGGTTATTTCTAATAATTTCATTTTTAAAATTTCCATATTATTTTGTTGAACATTGGTTCTGTTTTTATAGTTATGCAATGGAATGGATGAGAATGCTGTTGGTACTTGTGCCGAACTTATATTTGCACCAATTGATGCTTCCTTTGCTGATGATGCGCCGCTCTTACCTTCTGGTTTTCGCATCATTCCTCTCGACTCTGGAAAGGTTATAATCTTCATTTTGTTGTATGTCACACTATCCTTCGAATTTTATCATCTTTTTGATGGGTATTCTTGGCTGATTCTCTGCAGGATAGCTCCAGCCCAAATTGCACCCTGGACCTTGCTTCTGCTCTTGAGGCTGGGAACAAAACATCTGACGAAACTTCTGCAAACTCTGGCTGTATGAGATCCGTATTGACGATAGCATTCGAATTTGCATTTGAGAGCCATATGCAAGAGCATGTAGCTTCTATGGCTCGTCAATACGTTCATAGCATTATATCATCTGTTCAGAGAGTGGCGTTGGCAATTTCTCCTTCTCATTTGAGTTCACATGCTGGTCTTCGCTCACCCTTCGCTACTCCTGAAGCTCAGACGCTTGCACAGTGGATATGTAACAGTTATAGGTTAGTGCTATTTATCTTTTCTGGATGATTATAATTATGAAACTACTTGTACATTTTATTTAATAGATCAGTTTCTGTACTTCAGATGCTACTTGGGCACAGAGTTGCTCAAACCCACCAGCGAAGGAAATGAAGCTGTCCTCAAAACTCTCTGGCATCACTCAGATGCTATCATGTGCTGCTCCCTCAAGGTTTCTATCACAACTGTATGTTCTTGTCCACAGTTCTTGGAATTTATTGCGTGTTCTTGATAAAGCTCTTGTTTTATTCAGGCATCACCAGTCTTCACCTTTTCCAACCAGGCAGGACTTGATATGCTCGAGACAACATTGGTTGCACTTCAAGATATTGCCTTGGAAAAGATATTTGATGATCACGGGCGCAAGACTCTCTTCTCCGAGTTCCCACAGATAATGCAACAGGTTTGTATCTTCCTTGTAAATGCAATTAAAGATGGGGAAAATTGTAAATTAAAAAACAAACCTCAGATTAAAAAAGCTGACGGTTCCCTCTCGTCTGAGCCGCCGGCGTCGAAGCAAGGATGCCGATAAAGACGTAGCTTCTTCTCTCTTATCCTTTTCTTCTTTTGGTTCGGTACTATTGTCTCTATATAGAGAATTTGTTAGTATTGATACAAGTCAGAAAGGAGGGGCAGTGTGTTCGTGTAAACATCGGTCAAAGGGACGAAAACAGGCCAGCGTTGCGATTGCAAAAGACGATCAGATCGGAACCGATCAGGTAAAAGACGTTCAGGCCGGAGCCGTTGCTGCTCCAAATGAGACGTCTTCAGCTGATCTCGGGTTGACTGGTTCTGGAAAGGCAACTGTTCCGACGAAATAAAAAAACAGAGCCTGTTTTGTGTTACAGGAGACGGAAGTTTTTGTTAGTAATCTACCTTCCGGGTCTTCAGAAGATTAGGTGCGAAATGTTTTTGGAGCTTTTGGTCGGATTATGTCGACGTTTGTTCCCCGACGTCCGAACCTTAAAGGACGATATTTCGGGTTCGTTCGTTTTGAGTCAAGGAATGAAGTTGTTCAGGCTATTGAGGGGCTCAATGGGTTCAAAATGAACGGACATATCCTTCTGGTGGCTTTTGCTCGACATCGACTTCAGACTGAAGCGGCGCCGGTGGGTTTTGCACATCAGAGTTTATGCTCTGTTTTTGATACACAAAAACACAGCACAATATTGGTTGCGTTTAAAGGGGGAGATGTTTCCTCTCCGGAGAACAAGGCTCCGGTACCGAGTTCCCATGTTCCGTCGACATCGACGCCCCAACAAGTTCGACCTTCAATCAGGGTTGTGATGGACGAAGGCCGATCGGAGGAGACGCGGGACGGCCAGGTTGTGTCGGAATCTCAAACCACCGATCCTCCAGTGGTTACGGTATCGGATTGCACAAGAGAAGATCGCGCTGAGGCGTCGAAGTCCTCCGGCGTTGTAGTTGTCCCGACGTCGAAGTCCTCTGGCGATAGCCAACGTCACACGACTTCTGCGGGAACGATTGAGATTGTGAATCGTTTTTCAAACCTAGATAGCGATTCGGTCAATCCTGTGATTTCAGGCGTTGACGCCGAAGTCTCGGGCTGTAATCCAGTTGTTCCTTGCGAGGATCGTGCTTCGGTTCGGGTTCAGATGGGAAATTCTGGGTTGCGTATGGGTCCAACAAACCAAGCCCATAGCTCCTTAGCAGATCCAACAGAGAAGGGTACTGGTAAGGAGCATGCCCAAGAAGAGGGTATTGTTGGGCTGCAGTTATTGGGCCCTTCTCTTGATCCCGTGGCGTTGGCTGATCTAAAGGAAGCTGAGCCCGGTGCGTATGTAGGAGGAGTTCTAGAGCAGGGTGATTCTTCTAGGGATCAGTCCGGTCCATGGAAGGATGCTCTCCTCAAACCTCTGAAACGTCTGAGTCGGGCTCCTGCTCATCTTTCGAACTACGTTACTGATAAGGTTTTTGGTAAGTTCCCACCCATTTAGAACGTGTCCCAAAAAGTGATAGAATAGTTGCAATCCTTTGACAGAAGCTTGGACGAAGCCCTTGCGCTTAAGGCTCGTAAGGGTCGACCTAGATCCAATTTGGTACCTCGTACGTACATTACCAAGTCCGTTACCCGGGCCCCCAACCGGAAGGACCCCAGTGATCCAAGCTCGGATAGCGAGTGGTATGAGGAAGATTAGACCTTGTTTTCGGCCTAGATTTTTGTTAAGGGTTTTTTCCTTCTATCTCTTTCGCAGTCTTTTTGTAATCGTGGTTTCTTGCTTCTGGCTTTCTCCTCCTTGGAAATCGACCTTCAATAAAATTTTGCGCTTATCCAAACAAAAAACAAACCTCATGTATGAACTTTTGGCAACTTGTGACCCTGAGCTAATAATTCTTGCATCTTGTAGCCCTGAAGTTTCATTTTTTTTGCACCGTTTATCATGGCGTTATAAAACCTACAAAGATTTATTTACGCTCGCCATGTTAACCATTTCTGAGGCTTTGTATTAGTTTTTGGTTACAAGTTGCCAAATTGTCATACTTGAAGGACATATTTTGCAATTTCCCTTTTTAATAGAAGGGTAGAACTGGTATTTTGAAAAAAAGGTTGAGGTCACGTGCATAACTTATGATTCGTTCTGGATGATTTCCGTTACTTTTACTGACGGCGGTGCAATTAAATGAAACTTCTGGGTACAAGTTGCAGAGTTTTTTTTGTTCAGGGCAACAAATTCCCAAGTCATACATGAGGGTCTTTTTTGCAATTTTCCCTTAAAAATGTGATCCCACCTTCACAATTTATGCCAAACAAGATGAAGGATTAAATCTTATACTCGTAACTGTAGGGTTTTGTTTGGCTTCAAGGCGGGAAATGTCTATCAAGCATGGGACGGCCAGTCTCATACGAGCGAGCCATAGCTTGGAAGGTGGTGAATGAGGAGGAGAGTGCTCACTGCATTGGTTTCATGTTCGTGAACTGGTCTTTCGTGTGATCTAAATGAGGAGTTGTTGAAAACCTATATATATATTTGGTTGTGTATCGTTTTGTGCTGCCCTGAAATTCATTGTGTTTGGAACTTCAGGGAGTTGAAAATAAGCATGGATCCAGTCTTACACTGTCATTTGGTAGGAACGAACCATTCATGGTAAGTTTGTGGCATTAGAGTTTACATTTGTATGCGATTTTAAGACATGAGGTTGTTTCTTGTTGGTTTGGATTGTGGATAGCCTTGAATGGAACCAACCAAGCCTGTGATCTCGCTAGCCATAAATACAGGTGTAAGCATATTTCTATGGTTGTAAAAGGTAGGCGCTAGTTGGGCAAAGGACCTCTAGGCATTAGATAGGGATTAGTCGGGGTCTAGATGGATTTAATTTTTTAATATTTTTAATTATTATTATTATTATATATATATACACAAAATATATACTATATTTGTATAATATAAAAATATAAAGTATCAAAATACAAAAAAAAAAAACAAATCCAATAATGTTCTCATTATGATTTTATTTCATTTAAAAAAAAATTAAATTATAATGATAAACTTCTAAAAAGGGAGATATTCTTTTTATTAAGACATTCAAGACCATTACAAATATATCGTGTCTCTCACCTTTTATTTCTGTTTTAAAGATTTAATTTTGCAAATTAGAGTCACAAGTTTCAGACTAATCGAACGGAACGATGAGTCAGATGGTTTTCATATTTTGAGGCCTAGATGAGGTGACGAGTCGAGCGTTTTTACATATTCTAGGGCCTAGACGGACTAGTCGGCGATTTTTACAATAGTGAGTTACTTCAATATTGGACAAACGATCCATTTTATTAGGATGAAAATTACATATGTACCCTTGTGTAATACAACGACTTTGCAGTATCTAGTTTCGGAGGTTGATCTCAAAATCAAAAGCTTGCTCTTTTAACTTGTTAACAACACAAACCTAGGGTGTAAAGAGAAAATTCAAATGTACAGAGAAAAACCGAGAGAAAAAAACCCGAAAACCGAACGAACGAGAAGGGTTAATCTGTGATTCCAAGCTGACTCAAAACCGAACGAACGAGAAGGGTTAATCTGTGATTCCAAGCTGACTCATGTTTCTGGTAATAGCAGCGATACAACTTGAGCTCCTTGAAATCCCTCCAAGTTTAGGTCCAGGTGAGCCTCTATCCCTGGGGCTAATAGACTTGGCCCTGGCCGAGCCCTTCTTGAGGATGTCCCTCATGGCCTCAGCTTGGACCATAGCGGGATTGGACCTGAGCCTCTTGAACTTGGCACACTCACTCATGTGCACCACCATTGCTCCTTCCATGTTCCCTCCGTTCTTCTCCACCTCCGCCTTGACGGCCTCGCTGCACAGGCCGCAGATCCACCTCCCGAGGAACTTGCTCCGGACGCGCTCCACGTACTCGGGAGTGCACTCTTCACTCATGCCGCAGCACTCACATTTTGCGTCTTCAACCTCGGATATGGGTGGAAGTGCCACCTCAATCTCCTCCTTGCTCAGCTCGAACGATATGTCCGAAACGCTCCTTTGGAGGCTTTCCTTGGACAGCCTAGGAGGCTTCGACAAGGCTTTGGTCCTGGACAAGGCATGTGGTGCCATAGATAGGGTCTAGTGTTTTTGGATATAAGAAACAAAAGCAATGAGATGAAGAAGATTGTATGATGTAGTTAGGTGATAGGAGGCGTATTTATAGTATATACGTGAATGTCGTGTCAACTTCGAGAGTATAGTGTATTTATGTGGATCTTGGAAGCTCTCTGGTCAGCTATCAGTTCAAGTAGGAATAGTAATGAAAGGGCTACATTTTCCTAGGAAACTTATGATCCAAAACCGATCTACTCTTCCTGTTGACTTCAAATTCATTGTAAACCGAACATTTTTATGTGGATGTCTTGTTTTTGGATTGCTATTTGCTTGTCTTTGCTTAGAATTAGGTTGATAATATGTTTTTAGGTGTGCAAATTGGGACAACCCTTTCCAACACTATCCATGGGCAACAAAATCGAAATTACTCTGGTTCCAAACTGTCACCTTGCCATAGTAAACCAATTTTCAAATTGAGGAGTGAATAGTGAATAGTACAATAAACCACAAGTATTCAGATGGGAGAAAACAATACTGGAAATGAATATTATTTTTATTCAAACTAACGACTTCCGAAACAAAATTACATAAACCATACTGAAATTACTAGAATACAACATTTATTGCAAACTCATTGGTTTCGTTGACATATATGTTCGACAAGATCATCTTGGAGCCTCTAATGCATTGCTTCGTTTTGGATTTGCTTTAGGCGATCTGTTGAAAGTTGATCCAAATTCAAGCTATTTTGTGGCTTGGTTATCAAGCAACCAAATTTATGGAATTGTCTTGGTTTGATTAGCAAGTAATCAATTGAGGGAATTTATGCCATGTTTTCCAAATTGAGTCTTAATTGTAGAGATTTTTTATTTCCCTATTGTGTAGGAAGTATCTCTACACCACCCCTATAAATACCACATGTAAGCTGTCATGAGGGATAAGTTGAATCAGTGTAAATCCCTGGCATTGTGTAAACACTCTCCATATAGTGAAGTTTTGATGGTCGGCGTCCGTGGTTTTTTTCTCTCCGTTGTTTGGAGGGGTTTTCCACGTTATATCGTTGTGTTCTCCGCGTTTTGGTTTTTGATCTATTTCATTTTATTGCCTATCGTTTTATAACACAATCTAATACCATATTGAAATCAAGTGGTGGCCCAAAAAGAAAACGAACTCCTGACATTCTATGTATTCCCTTTTCATCTTTCATTGACTGGCGATTCATAGGTGTGTCGTTCTTCCTCAACTATCATTGTATGTAAAATGATGCAAGCATGCTAGATATTTACGAGGGTCGTCCTTTCCCAAAATAGACCTAACCTGTTACATACGTGTTAAGGAGCTTGGAGAACTCTGAAATTTTATTCAATATTCTTTCTTGTTAATTCTAAGGCTTAATCAAACTCTTTGTGCTTTCTCCTGCAATACTATAACGATGCTTTTGACAATTGAATCCCATAAAAGGTAAATGCTATCGGCCAAATAGCAACTATAATAGTAGTGTGTACCGTTTATTGTGTATTGCATGTAAGTATGTTCGCCTTGAAAAATGATAGTTAATGTAGAACGTTGAGGTCGTAGGAGTCGACCATACCAGAATAAGCATGTCATATCCACGTGTCACGAGATGTTGTTGCTCCAAGCATAAGCATCAAGCCGTCATGATTTCTGCATATATGTTTCTCGTGCCAAGTCGACGAAAAATTTGTCTCACGTGGTTGCAGCTGATCATCCCCCTCTGCCAATTATTGCGATCCCTAATCAAGTCACACACTTTTTATAGTAAATTCAAGTACCTCCCCTAAGGACTACGCAGTATTTAGATACCCATATTTGTATCAAGTCGCGTCAAGATTGGTTCTCTTGTCTTTTAAGTTTTTTAAGATTTTGTTTCTTTACGTTTAGCCCCATATATCAATCCGATTATACCTCAATTACGGTTCTAAGGTTAGCTTGTTGGATTGTTTCAGGACGACTTCTGCTCTCCCACTGGTCCTTGTATACGTGCTCTAAGTTGTTTCTAAATGAAGTACCAGAAAATAAAGCACACACAAAAGGATAAATATCCTACGTTCTAGATAACAAACATATCGCTAAATCGATAATATATTAAAATATCTATATATCAGGACAGATGGGAGACGCTCACACCGACGTCCTCAGTTCCTCATCAAGTCCGGGTATTTTGTAATCCTTAATTCTCAAAACATGCCCACTTAGGTTAACCTGGTGCTAGATACCTTTTCACGTCTCACCATTTTTTGAGGTCACGTGTTCGAATCCCGGTGGGTATACTTGTTTGGGACCAAGTGTAGGTGGTGGTTTTTTTTGACTAAAAGTTGCAATTCATTAATTAGACTTCAATCTGACAAAGGAAGTGCATCAGGGAAACCCCTGACCACAATAGAAGAGTTATTACATGGTATCGAGCCCTTAAAGTCTGTTTACTCGTAACTTTGGGACAAAAAACGAAACAAGCGGTTTGTTGGGGAGCCATAAAGGCGAACAAAAAGTAAATAACAATGAAATCGATGTCTACTACTCAAGGTCATGTCTAACTGTTGCATATTCTGTAGAATGCTAGCGAACCTACTAACACCACCTTCCAAGGGAGGCATAGCTCTTCCCAGGGACCCCTCCTAGCGCCAGTCCCTAGAGCACTGTATCCCTTTCATTCCTTCATTCGGGCCACCTTCTCGGCCCAGTCTTGATCATCTTGGGTTTCCCCAACAGATGCCCGTTTCACTCCCGCTCCACAAATAAACTTAGATCTAGTTCCAAGTCCAGTTTTATCTCCGTGCACATGCAGGTGTGAGGGGGTCGGCTTTACTTCCCTTGACAGGTTAGCCGATCACCAAGTTCTTCCAGTCTAGGTCAACCAACCGAGGTTCAGAGACCCGCCGAGGGCTCACCCCCTGAGGTGCAATAGCTGAGGATACAATTGGGCCTCTACCCCGAGACAAGGGACCTTGAGGTGTAGAAGTCGAGGACACTGGTTGACGGGGAGTCTGATCGTCCCAGTCCGTCG
Organism: Erodium maritimum; assembly: GCA_963921825.1. Classification (NCBI taxonomy): domain Eukaryota; kingdom Viridiplantae; phylum Streptophyta; class Magnoliopsida; order Geraniales; family Geraniaceae; genus Erodium; species Erodium maritimum. Next base: position 35,997,178 of record OY997589.1, read on the forward strand.
CATACGTCTTTGGGTGGTGGTCCTTCTAATACTCCAAGACAGTGGAGTTCAATTTGGGCTTACCCACCAACTCCCAATCACAATCAGCCATCACGTGACCAATCAGGCCACAGTTAAAATAAAACACGAGGAGTTTGGTATAGGTAAGAGTGACACAAACTGACTCGGGAAATTCCTGGAATCGAAGCAAGAACTGGCGGCGAATAGGGCATTCCACAATGTGCCAAAAGCGGACTTTCACTGCACCACTCCAATAGCTACCCCATTGGTCACACGGGACCTCGACTCACAGTCCTAGAGTCGAGCCGATTGTCTCCCCCGTGGTCTTGGTACGTACTACTAGAGGGAGGCCGTAGGCGTGCACCCATAATTGTAAGCGGTCCAAGGTCGGAGGCTCCCTCGCCATGGGATCCAAATCATCCAATAAAAGGGGCCGACCGTCAAAGCACCATGGCTCGTTCCGGCGAACCCATGATCGTGCCACCGCCGTCTCGAAATATAATCCGAACACCCCCGGCCCGATTTCTTTTATGACCAAACCCTCGATCGAATTCCCCCAAGCCCGAGAGATTATCCAGGGCCTCCTTGTGGGGTGGCTTGGCGGTCCATAGTTTTCCTAGCATGGACAACTGTTGTCGTGCGAGGACCAACGGGCTCATCGGAAGTTACGAGACTTCAACCACCTCCTCTTCCTCCTCCTCCAGCGAGCAGGACGAGAGGCCATCCTGAAGGTTGAGTAGATTGAACTGCAACGACACCGGAAACTCCACGTCTTTGAGGCGGTCCCAGTGCCCTTGTGCGTGGAAGCTGTGCGACAGTGGACCATGCCCGAAGGAGGAGAGAATAATGCTGGAATCAACGACACTCGGTCACTATTGGGGTCGAAGATTCCCTCACAATGGGCTTCCTGCTCCTTCCGGCCTGGTCCCTCCCTCTTTGTATTGATCATAAGGGTCTTCCCCCAAGATGGATCTCTAATCAGTGTAGGCGGCGGCACGGAGACAGGAACCTCCAAACCCTAGCGTAACTTGGGTCTGAAGCTAGGGTTTTGGACAAGAGAGTGCGACTGTCCACCGGGTCAGAAGAGCCTAGGGAGAATACTCCCTCCATCATGGGGGAAGCAGACGGTATGGTCGACCCCGGCAGCCCTGGTTCCACCTTGCCGCGCAGAGGAATACATGCCAGCGTAGGTGGCGGGGTCACGGTCAATTGCAGCGTGCCAGAAGCGCGAGTTTCTGGTGGCAGTTAGGGAGCTGAAGCAATCGCCAGAGCCCGGGATGGAGACGAGGCGATAGGATTGACCGTAAGTGGTGGAAGCGTCAAAACCCTAACCAGATTTGAAGAAGACATTAGGGTTTGAGGCTTGAGAGGACGGCCCCGTCGTAGCTTCACCAGTGGTTCGGAAGAACCCAGAACAAAGGTTGTGGACACCATTAGTGTTGGAGGTGAGAGAAGACCCGTGGAAGAAGAAGGGAGAGGGACCAAAGCTATGGACATCTTTGATAGGGGGAGCAACCTCCGAGGAGGAGCGTGGTGGTAGCACAGATGGCATGTGTTGCACCACGTGGGGCTGCGATAGGACATGACCGACGGTGGACACAACAGTCAAATCGACGACATGAGTAGGGGACTTCATAGGTGAGGCTAGGGTTTCCTTGATAAGAAGGAAGATCTCGTAAATCGAGAGAGTTTTTTGCTTCCGATAAAACTTATTAAACATGTGTAGGTGATGAGTTATATTAGGCTAAAATAAGATTTCTATATATTTATCTCTTATAAAAGAAAATTCTCAAACCTATAGTTCAGAAAAGGTCTCAAGTAATATTTTTTTTCTATGATTCATACTTAGAACCCTGTGAAAATTAAAATGTGTTCTGTGAATATTGAAGTGGCTAGGGATCAAAGTTGAGATCAAATTGAATGCATATATACCAGAATAGGCAAAATAGGTGTATTGTAGAGTCCAAAATTAGCAAAATACATGTATGTACAATCGTGGACTGGAATTGTGATGGTGTGTACAATGTTACAAGTTGGAGGATATTCACATGTAAAGCTTCTATAACCATAAACAAAACTTCACTCCATTTCTCTTTTTGCTTCTTTTGAAGAAAGAAGGATGACGAGTGAGTGGTGAGTACACAGCTCAAAGAAAGAAACTTAATTGCTTGCAATTGCAACCATAGCTTAGCTACCTACTTCACCAGCGCATACGTATATCTAACTATTTGACACGTAGTCACCCAGATCAAAACTTAAGTGTGACTCATTGTATAATACGGTTGCACGAGGATTATATTCAAACAACTGTAAAATATATAAATCATACTAAGTAACTAAGTTTATATTATGATCATTGTTTTTTAAGAGATGATCACCTCTATGATCCCAAGTAATCAATTCAAAATATATTTAAGATTTATATGTAATAATCAAGAAATTAGAGGGCTAGTTCGTTCTGCTTCTTCTGTAACCATTCAGAGTATGGAATGGATTGATTCATATAAACTCAATAATTGTTTATCTCGAAACTTGATCATAAATTTGAACCATCATCCTCCTCGAAACCGGCGATATCCTCCTTCAGTTGGGCTCCTAAAGATGAATATGGATGCTAGCGTCAGAGCCTATGGTATGGGTATCGGTGTAGTAATCAGAAACTTGGGTGGTGAAGTGGTGGCCGGTTGCATGGATTTTTTGGAAGATCCATTTCTACCAGATGTAGCTGAATTTTTGGCCCTGAAAAGAGGGGTTCACCTTTGTCGACAACTTAATCTTCAAATTAGTGAGATTGAGGTGGACTCATCACACTCGGTACGAGCTTGTCGGAATCACGATCTTTCCGATTTGCACGGAGATATGATTGAAGAAATTTTATGGGGTATGAATTGGTTTCAGTCTTGCAATTTGAGTTGGGTCCCAAGATCAACTAATAAAGTTGCTCATGGGCTTGCAAAATACTCTGTGAATGAGAGAACTTCTGAAATATGGAGAGGATCTGGTCCTGTTGTAATAGAACAAATTGTATCTCTTGATCTCTATTAATAAAACATCTATTATATAAAAGAAAAGATGTTTAAACCTACAAATATATGTATCATAAGATTTATAATTTGACTTTCTTAATCATATTACTCACTCACACATTCATAAATAATGATTTGACTCTCGTAAAAATTTGTCCTTCCTAGTTAGTTCCGGTTGAATTTGAGTACAGGTTTTGGATAGTAACCCACAACATTCATAGAATCTGCTCGTGAGTGACTTGTGTCCTTCAAAACTACACCGTGTTGATCCGGATTCGTAGCCCATATTTCAAGAAGCTGGGCTTCACAATGGGCCTCTTAATTTGTCGTTGGAAATACACTAACTATCTCAGGCTCGAATTTCCCATCTTAGACCAAATTTGAATTACAAGTCCATTAATTAAAAATATTGTATTTTTTTATTCAGAACGAATCCAGTACAAGAAGACGTCTATTTTATCAGCAAGAAGAAGAATAGGATATAACATTTCAATACACTCCAAATACACAAAATATTATAGGACAAACCCATCTTCTTCGCGTGCAGGGCGGTTGAGGAACATTCGACGACAGCTAGAGGTAAGGGAGACAAGAGAACACAAGGGCATCTCCTAGAGCAACCACGCGGTCTGATGCGGCGTACCCTGATGGTAGGGTCGAGACTGCATCATCGACCGACAGAAAAGAAGAGGGCGTACTTCTCACGCCTAACGTTTCCGATGCAGGGCAGGGCCGGCGGCGTACAAGAGGGCTTTTGGTATGGGAGAAGCCTGAAGGAAGAGCTGAGGTCGGAAGACCACGATACTAAGCTTCCGGTCTACTTCGGAGGGAAACTTCTGGCGACTCTTGAGGCACTGGTGTCGGAATCCTACGACACCGAGGTCGGCCGGCCGGATGGAGGGGGTAGCCAGGGAAAGACCCGATTAGAGTTTCGGGCATAGGCCCGATTGCTTTGGGCCTTTAGCATGGGCTTGCGGGTCGGGGTCCAAAGGAGGCGGGCTTAAGGGCCCGGGGAGACGAGGGTCGGCCCAAGCTAGGATATCCAATTTCTTCATCAGTTTTGTTAGTCGTTAGAATTCCATTGTGAATATAACTATTGTTGGGTTTAATCTTGTCTATGTTTATTATTAGTTAAATATAATATGTGTTAGTATGTTATTATTAGAATAAGTAGTTTATGATGTGTCTTATTAGTGGGTTAGTGGATGATTAAATGGTGATAATGTGGTGTAATGGGTATTAATATAGTGTTAGTGGGGTTAGTTTAATAGATGCATTTAGTATTTTGTTGGGTGTTTATTTGTAATATTTTCCTATAAATAAGAGCCAAAAGAACTAAGGATGCATAACATCAAGTTTACAAAATGTAGTCTTTAAAGTGTTTGTGTGTGTTCTTGTGAAAGTAATACAAGAACAAAATTGTATCGTTTTTATGTTCTAACAATTGGTATTAGAGTGCGGTCGATCTAAAGGATGAAGGGAGGCCGAGAAGAGGTTATTGGTGAACTTGTGCAAGAGATCAAGAAAAGGAATAAGGGAATAGTAAAAGAGGTACTATTTTATAAGCTCGGTTTTATTGAAAGAAATTGAGGAGGTGCACCTGTTGCATTCATTTAGAGCAAGAAGAAGAGGCATCAAGTGGTGTGCTCGGTGGTACCGTCAGCACTTCATCGACAAAAGTATCGGCAAGAGGTGGTTTGATGATGACATACCCGAGGAGTATGTTGGTAGAGAGAATGCCAAAGAGTGGTTCGTCAGCACTTCATCGACAAAAATAACGGCGAGAGGTGGCTTGGCGATGACATACCTGAGGGGTATGTTGGCGGAGAGGATGCCAAAGAGTGCTCCGTCAACACTTCATCGACAAAAGGAACGGCGAGAGGTGGCTTGACGATGACATACCTGCGGGGTATGGGTTGTGAGAGTATCGTCGAAAAGAAAACGACGAAGGAATCTTAGAATCGCTAAAAGGAAATGTGTACCAAAGAGAATTGAGTAAAGAAAGTAAATATACTCGTATTGAAACAAAGCAGTCGAAGATCGTTGAGCACAAAGTGAAGATGGTTATGTTCAACAAAGAGAATCACAAGCTGAAGCGGACTTGAAGATCACATATACAAGATTAGGGGGTGATTGTTGGGTTTAATCTTGTTTATGTTTATTATTAGTTAAATATAATATGTGTTAGTATGTTATTATTAGAATAAGTAGTTTATGATGTGTCTTATTAGTGGGTTAGTGGATGATTAAATGATGATAATGTGGTGTAACGGGTATTAATATAGTGTTATGGGGTAAGTTTAATAGATGCATTTAGTATTTTGTTGGGTGTTACTTGTAATATTCTCCTATAAATAAGAGCCAAAAGAACTAAGAATGCATAGCATCAAGTTTACAAAATGTAGTCTTTAAAGTGTTTGTATGTGCTCTTATGAAAGTAATACAAGAACAAAATTGTATCGTTTTTATGCTCTAACAACTATGACTTTGGTTGTTTCTTTTTCCCAAGACCACCTTCTAGAGATTACCCAGGGGTTATTGACCAAACGAGGGGTCTTCTGTACTATGTCGAGGAACATTGCCCAAAAGCTGTTTACACTCCTCGCTCAGCTCAGATATGTTTGTATTGCAGGAAGGTAAACTCAATTGTTGAAATTAGAGAACTCTTCATTAATGAGATAAAAACGTATTTGACTGTAGAGTATGGCTATTACCTTGAGATACATCCAAGGAGCTCTCCTTTTTGGCAACTCAACCACAAACCTCGAGCATGTTGTTCCCATCAGCAATGACGAGCCACTTCCTGAGGTTGCTGTCATGAATCAAACGAGCAGTTCAACATCAACTTCAACAACATTGTGTGCTCGCTTTTTCGGTCAAGGGTTCAGTATCAGGTTTGCGGAGAGGCTGATGTGTGGGGCGATGGAGTTGTGCCGGAGGTATCAACACATCTGGAAGGTGCGCTCAACATAAGCCTGGATGGAGTTTACTACTCGCCGGTTGGCTCGGCAACCAACTCAGACCATGGTAAGGCTCTCCGCCAATCCTTGAGCAATGGATCCACAACCTGCTCAAGTGATGGTCATTGAAACACCAACTAAGCATTGAAGTTTTTTTTTGTTTACTGTGAAATGTTCAATCCCTCCAGCTCTGATGAGTGAACAAGCTCACAGTATACTATGCACTTAAATCATGTTATAATGGTAAACTTCAAAACGTTGAGTGGTAATATTTTCTCCGCGTCACCATTGATGAGAACTTTAAGTTCTAATGCGAAATGCGAAAATCCCTTATACAATAAGATTAAAAATGATGGACGATTTTATCCATCTTCTTCATAGAAACGGATGTGTAGTTCGGAGAGGAGTTTTGTTGGAATCCTCGAGATAATTCTTCTGGTCGGAACCCTACCTGTATGACCCACAAGTCGAGGCTTTTGACAAAATCAGAGGTTTTGAGACATGGATTCGAAACCTCTGATTCACCACCCGCATTAATATTCTTGTTCCCTAGAGCCTCGGAACAAGAATATTAATGCGGATGCAGATGAGGGACCATGATCCTGCTTTTTGGAGCTTGTACTGCAACCTTGCTCACAGTGTTGCACAACACAATGAAACCACCAAGACTACAATTGTTATGAGTCCCCTATCTTATTGAACATGAATCATGTTGTACTAAACTTCAAGAAAGAAAACTGAGACCCTCATAGTTGGATCCTTATCCCACCTTAGATTGATTTCTCAAATTAGCTGTAGCAACCATTTCTACAACATTTTTTTTATAAGTTAAAAAATTTATTAATAAGACCGATTCAAGAAGAAAAAAAATCAGAATGTCCTGATTTAAGAAGAAGCAGGGTAAGAGACATTTCTACAATATTCATGCACGCTGAAGTTGATAAGGAAACCTGAGCCACAAATGTGTTGTCAGCGTGCGTCGTCCTCCTTAGATTGATAAAGATGGGCTCGATTAACGCGATAGTGTTGGCCTCCGAGGAAGTAGGAGAGTACCATGCCAAATCTTGGTGAAACCACTACCACCTTACGTCTATTGGGGCGGTGTTATTGGCCGACCCCTGGACCACGAACTCCTTATTGATTGAGGCAAGGGTGATTGTAGCCCCCCACCGCTGATCGAGAAGCCCCCTCGGAGCGTGTAGATCCCTCTGACTCCATGTCCCGATCTTCCCTCGTTGGTCGCTTCCACCCTGTTAAGAGAGAGGATGTGGCTAGGTTTCAATTAGCATGCGAGTACTACTCCGCCCAATTCATCGGGAAGGAGTGAGGGTGAACTGTAGAAGGTGGAAAGTGAGTCCGAGGGCCTCTTCCTCGAAATTAGAATTCCCCCGGTGAACCCATTCAAGTCCTCATGATAGGAGAAGGTCGTCTCGTGCCACCAGATTACGGACCAAGTGATTGTTCTTGACAGAATAAGGTTGAGCTCGATCCACATGGGAAGTCTCCTCTACCACGGCCTTATATTTTCCCTTTAGGTCCATCGGTCTCGGCGCCACCGAGGTAAAGTTTAGGGGTCGGTTTCCTAGAAGATCCCCCCAAGTACGCCCATTTCGTACCTGGTACTCCTCTCCTATGACGGGTCCAAGCGCCTACTAATATTGGATCCGCCGGAGAACACAACGAAGGGCCCTTTTTCCCATATCTAAGGGAAAAGCCAACACCAGATGTTCGGCATAACCGCACCCAAAGCAATGATCTAGTAGTCGTTCATAGGATATATGCAGAAGGGTTCGTACTTGAGACTTAGTGAGTCTAAACCATAGTTGGATGTGTAATGGAAGGTGAACGTCCACCTGAATCCTGATCCTCATAAAATCTCCCCAACACATGCCACATGCGCCACCGTCCACCGCTAGACAAACCCCGAGCGCACTTCCCAGTCGAAAACTGATGTCGATATTCTATTCTCCTACCAGAAGATTAGAAACTCGGGCCCAAACTGAAAAGTGAGTGAATACCATATGTCGGTTCCTCCTGTGGGGACTCAACTCCACGAAGATCACCAATGACCTTCTGAACGCCCTAGTTTCCATGACCAGATATCTTGCCCTCTCCCTTGTTGTCCGGAAGAAACATCTGACTGCCCCTTCCTCTAGGGGACGTGCGTTCACATTACGGAACTGCTAAAGGACGTAGAGCCAGTCAATCTGAGTATGCTAGAAGAAGGTCTTCGTGTTCAGTACTCTGGTTGCCAAAGTGTACGTAAAATTTGGACCCCGTCCACAGATCTTCGAATGAGGTATTACTATCTCCTTGATGCTAATACCTCCCCCCACCCATTTGCGAACCCAACTCTCCTATATTCGAATGTCTAGTGGTCCGTGGCATCCTTCCCTCGTTTATTTATCCTAATGGCATCATGCCCGTCCTAGGGCAATCGTGAAGCGGGAGAAGGCCCCTGAATTTAATTTCTCCTACTAGGTCCTTCCTTATAACGATCCTGCCCTTGATATGCCCCATGACCTGGCCCACCTCAGAATAACTCACCAGCCATGCCCATCAGGCCCTTCCCTTTTTCCTCCGAAATCAAGCTCAATCCAATCTGGCCATAGGTCTCCTTAGGCTTCCTCCCAGATTCTGGAACCTTATAGGATCTAACTAAGACGCAGCGGCACCAGCTCGGAGCAGACCTTGGCGCGGTCGTCTCCTCGTTGATCTCTTTCGTTTCTACCTCCTTTATTCGTTACGGTTCTAACGGGTGAAGGTCTCCGTCGTACCCTGTGTTTTCCAGTTAGAGCTTCGGTAAGCCATCTCCTCTGCTTACTAATTGATATGTATCCCCTTCCCCTTCGCCCATCGAATCCCATCCCCTACTAAATACTTGGTGCTCCTTGAGATCCCCCCACCGAAAGCGCGCATTTGGAGAGGATTAGAGAGGATCACGAGACGAAGATGATAGAGGTTGTGATTGGTAGAGATGACGAGGTATTGGTCCTATCTCCGGAGTAAGGAATACAATATCCCTTGGTCTAGGGATGGAAATAGGTAGGGTATAGGTCGGGTCTTGTAATACCCGTACCCTACCCGATTTTCATACCCAATACTCGTACTATACCCATACTTGGTCAATACCTGGTCAATACCCTACTCGATCCCTACCCGTTTGGGTTGGGTATTACCTTACCAGACTCGTTCATATGACATGTGAATTATAAGGCAAAACAATTGGGAACCAAGTAATCGTTCCATATAAATTCTAAGTAGCCAGAAATATAAAAATTTAGAAACTTTTTCACATCTCAAGTCTCAACATACAACAATCTTAAAAACAATGAACAACCAAGCAAAAATAATCTTTTTCAGAATTTTCTTTTCGATGATCAATAAACTCAAATAAAGTCTAGCTAGTAGTTATCCATGCATAATGAATCAAGTCTTCTCATCATTTCCAAACCTTTGGGCGGTCTCACTGAAGCTGAACAGTCGGCGAGGGTCTCCATTGCAGACTTGCGGTGCTGCGTGTCTCTTTGCAATTGGGTGGTGTTATGGGCTTATGAGTTATAACCGTACAACTTCTTACTTGTAATTGATTTATTACTAGGTTTATTGTTGTTTAACTTATTTATGTATATAATATAAAAACATATATGTTAAAAGTTCGGGTCGGGTTCGGGGCGGGTAAGGCCAAACTCATACCCTACCCGTACCCGGTCAACAGGTAAAACCCTACCCGATTAAAACAATATCCGGTCAATACCGACCGGGTTGGATACGTCGGGTACCCTCGTTACCATGGTCTGTCCAAAACCGCTCCCTAGCGCAGTCGACCGCCACTTTCCTATGGGGCCATGGAGATGCCTTGTTCCACCGCTGCCATGGTGGAGAGCACCGACCCCCCCCCCCCCCCTTCCGTTGCTGTAACTCCGACTCGAGGCGGAGACAGAGAGAGGGAGAGAGATCCGGAGAAGATCTACTAGTCGTCTCTGTCTCCGTCCCAACCCTTCTTGTCGCTCAATCACTAAGACGCTTCGTGTCCATTTGAGTACGTTACAAACCCTAACCAGAGAGAAGAGGCGAGCACTTTCCGTCTTTGTTTTGTATTTTAGATTCATTTATTAAAATTATTTATATGTAAATCTCCGTAAATTATGACATTGAGGGGGCTATGATTATATAATGGGAAAATTTCAGTATAATACCCTGCCAAACATTTAATTTCAGTATAATACCCTGACATAAATTTTTTGCACTTTCATACTTAAACCATACATTCAATTTCACTTTAGTACCCAACCGTTAACTTTCTGTTAGTTTGGATGGAAAAAGTTAAAAAGACCATAATACCCCTAACTATTACTCAAATATTCAAACTCATGCCATTGGTTCAGAATTTGAAAATAAGTGAAATGACAATAATACCCTCCATTGTTAGGGTATTAAAATGAAAATTTCACTATTTTAAAAATAAAATCACTTTTTTTTATAAATTCACTTTTTATTTATGAAATTTATTTTTATTTTTTTACATCAGGTTTTAATTTTAAAAATACATAAAAATCAGGTTTTATTTTTAAAAATACATAAAAATTGGTTCGTTTTTTTTTTAAAAATACATAAAAATCAGTTTTTATTTATAAAAATTATTTTTGTTTTCAAAAATTCAGATTTTAATTTAAAAAATAAATGAAAATCAGTTTTTAGTTTCAAATTTAGTTTTTATTTTTGAAAATTCAGTTTATTTTTTTTCAAAATTATTTTTTTTCAAAAATTCAGATTTTAATTTAAAAAATAAATAAATATCATATTTTATTTTATTTTTTAAAATACATAAAAATCAGATTTTTTTAATTTACTTAATATTTTATTATATATTTATTTTATTTTTCATTTTTCTATCCAACACCATTTTCCTCTCTCCTCCTCATCTTCCCTATCTCCACTCATCTCCAGATCCCTAAATTTCACCCATATCTCCCCTTCCCACAACTCAATCTTCCTTATCTCAACTCATCTCCAGATCCATAGCGAAAGAGATTTGAAGCCATGAATCGAGTAAAACAAAAAAAAAATTAAAATTAAACCCAGAAAGAGATTTTCCAGAAATGGGTCTTGGAGAAGCGATTGTGGAGGCTAGATCTGAACGACGGCGACGAGATCTGCTCGGCGACGACGAGATCTGAACGAAGAGAGAGGAAGGAGGAGGGAAGGAGTTTTGCTCGGTGTTGAGCTTGGTGTTGGCGAAGGTGAGGTTGAAGATGGAGGTGGGGTTGTTGATGGAGGTGAGGTTGTTGGTGGAGGTGAGGTTGAAGATGGAGGTGGGGTTGAAGATGGAGGTGAAGTTGAAGGTGAGGTTGTTGATGGAGGTGGGGTTGAAGATGGAGGTTGAAGATGGAGGTGAGGTTGAAGATGAAGGTGGGGTTGAAGATGGAGGTTAGAAATGCTTACACGAATTGGAATGAGGAAAGAGAGTTCCATGACTTTAGGGTTTGTGTTTGATAGATGGAAAGGATTTAATTTTGGTGGGTGTTGAATTGAAAAAGAGAAGATGAATTAAACTAAAATAGTTTTAAAAAAAATAGTATAAAAAATAAAAACAGAATTTTTGAAAATAAAAATAATTTTTATAAATAAAAACTGAATTTATAAAAAAAAAAAACTGAATTTTCATAAATAAAAACTGAATTTAAAAAAAAACTGATTTTATTTTAGAATAGTGAAATTTTCATTTTAATACCCTAACAATGGAGGGTATTATTGTCATTTCACTTATTTTCAAATTCTGAACCAATGACATGAGTTTGAAAATTTGAGTAACAGTTAGGGGTATTATGGTCTTTTTAACTTTTTACATCCAAACTAACAGAAAGTTAACGGTTGGGTATTAAAGTGAAATTAAATGTTTGATTTAAGTATGAAAGTACAAAAAATTTATACCGGGGTACTATACTGAAATTAAATATTTGACAGGGTATTATACTGAAATTTTCCCTTATATAATTTGGTAGTAAACAAGAACACTTTACGAACTCTTTTCTAAAAGCAAGCTTTACGTGCAAGGAATATTTAATAATATTTGGATGTGGCCATAATTTCAATCTCTAAAGTAACCAACCATCAGTAGTGGAGTTTTCCAGGAAATTAACAAAACTTTCCTGGAAAATGAAAACATATGGAAGAAAAAGACGAACCCATTTGGAGGGGAGAGGTTCACTTTTCGATCAAAGTGGAATCACATAAGGACTCCAATTTCATGGAGGGAGAAGGATTGGTGTAACGATAAAAGTGAGTAATTAAAGAAGATACTTATAAATCAAATGGCGATTCTATTTGGTACCCAAATCTCTTAGTGCTCATACTTTTAGTTTAGTTTGAGTGCGGATTTAGGTTAGATTCAAAATATACGTGTGCAGAATATGCATACGGATATATATATATATAAAGAAATTAAAAGTTGACAATAATTTCATTACTTAACCATGTTTACACCAGAAGCTACCCGTAACGCATGTGACCATTATTGTTGATTATATTTTTCTAAACTTTGCTTAGATATCAATTAGATTCTGAACAGTTACAATAAATAAACAAAACTAAAAAAACCCAACAACAAATTGTTTTTCGTACTTACTAATTATTATACATAAATATGAACATACTGATATGAGGAGGAACACGACTAGGGATGGCAACGGGGCGGGGACTCCGCATCCCCGCACCCCGCATTGACTCCACCTTGCGGAGAAACGGGGATTTCCCGTCCCGTTTTCTCCCCGAAAAAAAATACACATTTTTATATCACACAATTCTTAATCCATAATTTTAGACAACATGCATATAAAACAAACATCACACGACATCCGTGTTTCATAATGTGCATATTCGAACTAAGTTTTCTATCTTTTAAATATAAAATATAAATAAGCAAAAATTACCATTTGACATATTTGAACTAAGTTTTCTATTTTTTAGATATAAAATATAAATTTAGCAAATACCATATGTAAAAACAATATATTATGTGTTATTCAAAAAAGTTATTAATTATTAATATATATTTTTAAATTAATAGAGCAGGGCTCCCCGCGGGGCACGGGGTGGGGAGTGCTTGCCCCGCCCCGCCCCGTACCCCGCCAAAATTCCCGTTTACCGTCTCGTGCTCCGTCCCGTTTAAAAAAATCTCCACCCTGAACCCGCCCCGCATAGGACGGGGACGTCGGGTTCCCGTGAGGGTCGGGACGATTTGTCATCCCTTAACACGACACCAATGTTCCAGGAATGACTTGAAATCCTTGTAGTACACAAACTATCATTAAACAACAACAAGACATATTTTGTTATTATGATATATATATATATAAAGAAAGAGGAAGCAATATTGCATGCAAGTAGTTTTTTTAATCTGATAGCCAACATAGGAACACCAATCCTAATAAAGTGCCTAAATGGTTCTCTCCCGTGCAATGGAATTTAAAAAAACAATTCAGAATGTTAAATTATTTAATTAATGGAGAGGACGATGTTGTGGTCTTTTGGTGCATTAATTCTGTGTAGAATTTCTGAATGAAGTCCTCGGCAGCTTTGTCAACCATGTTGCTGTCCTCGTCCACCTCCTTTAACGGAAACGGCGAGTCCGTTATGCGTAACTGGCGCACCATCGGGCTCCTCCCGAACCCCGGCGACGCCTCCACCGGCAAGGCGGCGTCGTTGCTGTTGAGCATCTCGAGTACCGCATTGACGGTGCGCAAGTCGTCCAAGTGGTTCTGGTGGTGGCGGCGCTTGTTGGTGTGGAGGTGGAAGAGGGCGGGGAAGGCGGGGCTGTTGCTGCAGCTGAACTCGTAGGCGAGGTGGTGGGCGGCGTCGCGGTTGTGGTGGTGGTGGTGGTGGAAGGTGGAGACGAGGTTGGCGAGGGCTTTCCGGGCGATCTTGCCCCGCTTGAGCATGATGTTGAGGTCGAGGAGGAGCTTCTTCTTGGAGATGCCCTTCCTCAACATCAAGTACACCACACGGACTATGCTCCATATCTTCTTTGCCATTATGGGTACGTTTTGGTGTTCCATTTTCAGTGTCGCGTTTCCAAGAGAGAGAGAGGTTGGTGCTGTGATGGGTTGAGTTGGGGACGAAGAGACAAGGGAAGGGTCGGGTGTATTTAAAGGGAGGAAAGAGAGGAAGAGGACAGGTGTTTTTTTGGCTTCTTTATATGATTAAGTAGCACTCATTACTTCATTAATTAAATAGAGAGTGGAAAATTTTCATTTTCTAGTAAAAACGCTCCCTATATATTGCTATTAGGGTCAGCGAGTAGAATGGCGATGGCAGCGCTTTTTTGCACCTCGGGTAGCCATCCCTGCTCGAGCGACGAGATTTCTGAGGCAGGTATATGAGGTTCTTGCCATTGTTCTCCTCTTCTCCGATGTCTCATGTGTTTTCCCGATCTCTTCTATTTGCTTCTCCGATCTCAAGACGGACGACGCGAGGAGATATGGGGCAAGTCTTCTCCGCATGTAGAACGGAGAAGGACGGTCTGGCGGTCCCTGGCAGGGGAAGCCGGCGACTGAACCTAGAGGGTGTGGTGCGTTACTCTCTGGTTGGGGATATGGCATCAAAGCCATGGCGTTAAGTGCAACGTCTAGAGCCAGGGTGGACGGAGCAACCTAGGGTGTGGAGGATTGGGATGCGGGCCTTGGGCCTTCAATTTCTAATAATGGGCTTAGGTGCTTCACAATTGGGCCTCCAGGCCCAAGGAGGCCATAAGCAACCCAATAGGGGAAAGTCTTGAGCCAGGGTTAGTCCGAGTCCGTTTTCTTGGGCGGGTCAGGAGATGGGGTCGGGTCCCGCACTAGGTCAGAAGCTTGGGCCAAAGCTTACGCCGGGTATCACACCACGGGCCGACGGGTTGGGTCCAACTGACGGGCAGGCCAATTTTTCTAAGGTCTTGGGTCGAATTGGGAGTCGGGCAATAAGCACCCTCGCCTCACGGAATGATTCCAAAGTGGTCCAGAGGGGGGTCGGCCGGTTGCACCGCCTCTCTAGATGTAAGGTGGCAACAGTACCACCAAGAACCGGTATGGTATTCCCCTACCATCTCTACGGTCAGCAATCCCGCGTTTTGTAGCCCTACCAGTATCAGTCACGGGAGGACAACGCATGCTGACATCCCAGGGAGATATCTAGTCCACCACTACAAGTCTCGACAATGGGTCTGCTCGGCCGTTGTTACCCCGTTTGGAGCTGCTGTATCGGTGTTCTTTAGTCGTTGTCGCAATACTACCCTCCGAACAACCATTGAATCTACAAGAGCAATTTCAGTTTATGTTCTGTTCCCACTTTCAATTTCTTTGTTTATGTGTTTGCCATGTGTAAACATTTTCAAATTATAATATCCATCGTATTTCCTCAAAAAACAAATAGAGAGTAGAGAGTATGATGTATAGGTAGGTTCCGAATGGGTACTTAACTTATCTCTTTGAGTGTGAGCAGTGAGCACTGGGAACTGGGAAGAGGAGGGAGGGTGTCTTGGTAATTTTAACTGTTCTATATCATTGCTTCAATTATGCAGGATTTGATGGCGGGACAATCCAGTGGGCTTATATTCATGATAGGGCTTTGATCCGACGCATGAAATGTATGAGCTCCCCTGATTAACTCAAAGCTCTCTAAAAGGGAAAAACCTTAGTCCCTAGAGGGAAAAACCTAGCCGACGTTTTTTTCTTCTTACGTCAACGTCGACCATCATTAATCATTATGGTTGTTTTCGTCGTCGTTTTCGTTGATCCACCTCCTTCGGGCCATCATCCTCTCAAACGAAGAGGCTTCCCCTCTATCCGTCAGATACTCCCCTTTTCTGGTGAATATCAGGTACGAAGCTCGTCAAATCCTATAGCATGCGTCTCTTATGCGGCGACCATCAAAGGACAATGATTGAAAAACGATCGGAAGATAGCCGGCAGGTGGGTTTGGAATCCGGGGGGAGGGACGGTAAGGGGATGCATTTTTCCACGACATCCTAGCATAGGGAGGAAGAAAGGAGGGTACCAGTGCATGATCCTCTAGGTTGACGTTTTCTAGTTTCAATAAGGACCTTTACGGTTCGTTATTTTGGTTATTAGTTTGGTTTCGTTTGATGTATTGTTTTAGGATTTGGATTTTAGGTCGTTTGTGTTTCATTTCCTACTTCCTTTTAGGGGTTTGGACGTTTAGTTTTCTGTTCTGTTTATTTGAAATATCGGTAAGTAGATGTCTTGAAGTTGTGTCTACGAATCAAAATAGGTTTTTTCAACGGGTCCAAGAGAGTCGGGTTAGCTACGGTCAGCCTGGACGATATTCTAGAGCACAAGGCTTTTTAGCCCTACTATGTATGGTTTATTTTTTTTTTATAGTAATGCACTTCCCCAATTACTCGTTTAAAAAAAGCTCAAAACTTATCTGTTTTTGAGATCTCGTTTTCTCTTCTTTTTTAAGACAAGTCATTGAAAATTGGATTAATTATGCTCACTTACCTCGTATTGTACATGTTTAACGGATAAATACATAAATTTATTTCGTAACGAATACATAATCCGAACTAACAGTTTGTAACACCACCCCCTTCCATCTATTTTTAGGGTTAGGTTTAGGTTGGAGAGAGATTTAGGATTGCAGTTGGTTTTAGGATTGTAACACTACGTGTAGTTTCGGAATTTCAGAAAAAATGAACAATAAATGGACAGAATGGGAGATGTTATTACAAAATATTAGTTCGGGATATGTATACGTTATTTGGGTAAGTATCCGTTAAACGTGTATAGTTAGGGGTAGGTAAATGCAATTAACCCTTTAAAATTTCTCAATGGAATCGTGATTAATGTTGCTGGTCGAACAACCTATCTCCTTTCCTCCCTCTTTCCCTCCTCAGTTCCTATAATGAATATTTATTTGTATAATTTTCAATTAAAAAAGAAGAAGGAAAAACTTTTATGTACTGTGAAGCAGAATGGCGAGAGCAAATCTCCTTCGTCGGCAGGCTTCCCTTCCGTCCAATGGAAGGGATCCTGTCTCCTTCTTCCAGTTTGGTAGGGAGCTTTTATCCCTTTACAAGGAGTACATCACGACTGTTCCCGGCGTCACGATTGTTCCCGGCGTCACGGGCTTGGGTGAGGTACAAACGGTAAGGAAGGCTCGAAGGAAGGATCGTATGGGTAAAGGTGTGATTCCAGTGACTTCGTCGAAGTCGGTGGGCAATGTAGAGGTTGATGTTTCAGTCCCTGCAGCGAAGCCCTCTGTTCTGCACGTTGCAAAACAGAGCATGGCCGATCTTCTGGCTGAAAAATTGGGTGCGACCGGGAAGGAGTTCATCCCGGATTCCTCTGCGTCTGGACCGGCTAGTTCTCCTGGTGATTCAGGCGACGTCCCGGTGGGTTCTCCCGGCGATTCGGGCGTGTTGGGACGGAGCAGCGAAAACAGAGCTTGAAGTCTGTCTCTATTTCGACGCCATCAACGAACCAAGGGAGGCTTTTCATCTACAACCTACCATGGGATATCTCGCCGGAGTCGGTTCGCAATGCTCTAGCTACGTTTGGGGAGGTGATGGAAGTGAATTTAGTCAAGCGACCTAATCGTAAAGGTCGGTACTTTGGCTTCGCTGAATTCTCCTCTCCGGCGTCGGCGTCGAAGGCTATTGAAGTTCTCAATGGGTTCAAATTCAAAGGCCATTCGTTACTGGTTGTGTTAGCTCGTACGGTCGTCGTCTCGCCGGAGTTAGAAAGAAATTGGACCTCGGTTGCGTCGGTTCTTCTTCCCGTGATTCCCGATCCAGTGATCCTCGCCCCCATGATTCCCGATCCCGTGATTCCCGCTGTTTCGAATTCTTTCCCTGTTCTGGAGGAGGTACGTGATTTGCGGCAGGGTACTGAATCGCGTGGGGATAAAGACGCGTCGCGTAGGGAAGAAGAAGTTGTAATTGGATCAGCTTCGGATATTCCAATTGGGCTTGAGGTTGGGCCAGCTGTTAATATGGGCTCAAATTAGGTGTCTGGGCCTGGTATTACTGTTGGTACAGGTTCAGTCCAAGCTTGTGAACCCTCTTTGACGGATATTTTTCAGCGAATTGGGTCTGACTTGGGCCCGTCTCCTGTTATAGGCTCGGGTTTAGGTGCACAGGCTAAAGACGGTCCCTCTGTGGAGGATTTCTATCGGGGTGATTCGAGTGATTGGAGTTTCAGCTCGAAAGTTGTAAAAAAAAAAGGCAGGTTGTCTCGGTTCTCGTGGGCTCGATTATCCTATGAAGGACGTTGAGGGTAGTACGGACGAGGATGACCCTGACCTGACAGGTTTTGATCTTAGTCCTGTTCCGATGTCGAATCAGTTTTCTTGCCTGGACCCGTTAAATAAATAGGCTAGGAGGCGTTGTCTGCTCTCCCGCTTGTTTTTGTTTTTGTTTTTTGTTTTTTTCATTGTTTGTAGATATTTTGAGCATGTTTCGGTTTGGGAAGACCCCTTGTTAAGGTAGTCTTCTTTTCTTGTTTTCCTGCCTTTTGGAAAGCAAGGACTAATAAATTTTCGCTTATCAAAAAAAAAAAAAAACTGAAGGGGAACAATTGAAAATTTGAAGTAAATTCTATATAATATATACTATTTATTAAGAAGTTGAGGGGGGCACGTGTCCTCCTGGGTCCCACATAAATATGTCATTGACAATGATAACAGAGTTTCATCGCGCAAATAGACGATACGAGGTGCCGTTACGCTATTGTGAGAAACTACGAGGACATGATTACCTAGACGAGGATTGTGAAACAGTTTCGACAAGAGATATGAAACTCAAAGCCGAGTATAGGACAATGGGTTCGGGGGACTGCCCTACAAAGTCATCGACCAAGATCCCCTGGCCACCCTCCACATGCCGGGACATTCTTTACTGTTTTAGAAAATATCGATTACGACCTCTCACTCGAGACGACTCACACTTTGTCAGCTAAAAATGGTCTTTCCATAAGCCTAAGCTACAATTTGGATATACTCGAGCTAATGAGCGCATGTACCTTCTGTTTTCTTTAAATTATAATACCCGTCATGAATTTATATTGGAAGTAAATACACCAATACATCTACTTTACTGTAAGGGAACCAGAGCATAATCTAGAATCCAGAGACTTATCCCTCCAAATATGTATCAAGCATTTTGACAACACCTTTTATTTAGCGAAAGTTGTAAATTTCATTAAACGTCAAAAATCAAAACAACGATGTGCATCAAGGAACAAGCCCACTGACCACTAAAGAAGGACAGTACGGAACCGAAGTTCACCAATCCTTGTACTACTAGAACCGCCACTAACGATGTTTGGATTTCATAAGGGCCAACAGGAAAAACGAGTGCGAAGATGGTACTAAAGGTCCTGCTGCGAAAATTGTCGCAGTAGTAATAGCCAAGGATTTCTCCAGTAGTAGTGGGAGGCAAAACATCGTCCTGGGACACCTACCTGGGGCAGTCCCTGATGCTTTGCCAACCTACCACTCCTCCTGGCGAGGCTGCTTCCTCGCCCTTGCCTAGTTATCCCTAGATGCTCTAGTTGTCGTGCGCACCAACGGGGGCAAACCCGGGACATGCGCCCATAGTTGCACCCGATCCAACTCTGGCAATGCCCGGGCATAGGGATCCAGGGCCCCTAACAGCAGGGTGCGGCCATCAAAACACCAAGGTTGGTGATCCTGAACCCATGATCGAGCCTCAGCCGATCTGAAGTACAACCCAAAGGTGCCTGGTTCCAATTCCTTGACGACCAAGCCTTCAGCCGCTTTTCCCCAAGCCGTGGCGATGATCCGAAGGAGGGTCTTCTTCTGGGGTGGTGTCGACGACCAAAACTCACCCATCATCCCCCATTGTTTCCTAGCAATGGAAGAGGAGATGGCGGGAGAGAATGGAACCAGTACCTCGTCCTCATCCTCGATTGACCACGAGGACAGCCCGTCCTGAAGAGCCACGAGAGAGTCCCAGACTTTGGAAGCCACTGTAGGTGGAGGTGAGGGTGGCTCTTCTAGGCATAGTGTCATCGGACGACCCCGGTCCTTGCCACCTGGTTTAGTCAAGCAGACATGAATGAGGGGGATACGGTCCCGATTTGGGAGGCACCGACCCAACCCTAACGCCTCCGCAGTTGTTCTTGGAAGGTCCGCCATGGAGGCCTTCCCCTTTGTCGGGTCTCGTATCAACGGTGGGGTGATGGTATCGTGGGGGCCAGAGCAACAACCCTAGGGATCCCACCACCATCGCCTGGTGGTGCAGCAACAGGAATTGATGGGGAAACAAAACCCGAAACCCTAGCAATCAACCCACTTTGGGCTGGTGGCGACGTAGCAAGACCCATATCCTCCTCCCGAGGGTTTGGTGGTGGGAGGGATAGAATTGGCGCGAGATACGGCGGTATAGGGTTTCTTAGAGGAGAAGCAACCGCACGCTTAGTCGGATGCCCCCTCCGTGGTTTCGCAGCCGGCAAGGGAGAGTGAGTGCCCATTAAGAATGGGACCAGATCATACGAGAGGCCGGTGGAAGGACCAGGCAGCCCAAGGACGATGGTCGAGGAAGGAGTCACAGAGAGTGGTTTCGGCCTCCTCCTTCGTCGCGTCTTATCCCCCACACCAGGCGCGGTCTCTAGGGGTTGGATGGGACCTGCGAGCACGGGGGCGGCACTACAGACAGTAGGGCGACAGTTGTAGCAAAGGGGAGCACCATAGCGATACACGGTTAGGGCTAGAGAAGGGTTCTCAAGTACCGAGAGAGGCTTTGCTCAATTAAATCTGTTTTGCCGATCAAAAACAAAAGTACTGAGATAGAGTTTTTTGTGTCTGAACAATAATAATTTTGACAACACCTTTTTATATCTAATACTATTATAAACTCCAACGTCTAAAAAAATTCAAAAGCTTATCATATATACATTTACGTGAGATGTGAATAACTGATGATTCCATTTATTTTTAATTTTTCCATCTTGTGTATCGAGGAGAAATCTAATAGAAACCCATTTTATCCTAAAAACTATGTGAATCAATCCTAATCATACACCCTTAAGATCCAACATTCATCATAATACTACATCATCACCCCGATCCCACCCAAAAACCACGCCACTTTATTCCTTCCTCACACAAGCAAGGGCATGATTGTAATAGCATGGTACCATGTGGACAAATGTCCCTTTTTTTCTTCAACAATTCACTAATTTAATCATTCTCACTTCGTTTCAACTCCGATTAACTTCAAAGTTGCACCAATATTTTTCTTTTTCCAAGGGCTTTAAATCAAGAACAGTCATGAATATGTTTTGAAGCACGAAAATAAAAAGTTATATTGGGGTGATAAAAATAATGTTTAATGTTGATAAATTTTCACTAATAAATGTTTTATATCGGGATATCTAACTAGTGTTGAATGTTGATAAAAAAACATGTACAAATTTGATAATAAGTGTGATAAACTAGATTTTAGTGTGTATAAAAAAACATGTTATGAGGTGATAAAACACATGTAATTTAGTGATAAACATAGTGTTTAGTGTTGATAAAACTAGTGCTTATTGTTCATAAAAAAACATGTGATGGAGTGATAAAAATCATGTTCGGTTTTGGAAAAATGAGGTGATAAAACCAGTGTAAAGTGTTGATAAAAATTACCCAAATATAATTTTTTTTAAATCATCCCCAAAATAATTTATTTTTTTCTTGATTTAAAACATATTCACCACTGATATTGATAGAAAGCCCTTGAAAAAAAACAAAGATATTGAAGCAAGTTTGAGGTCAATCGGAGTTCAAACGAAGCGGGAAAAATTAAATCATGCTTAGTTTTGAAAAATGAGGTCATAAACCTAGTGTCTAGTGTTGATAAAATCAATGTAAAGTGTTGATAAAACTGGTGTAAAGTGTTGATAAAAATTACCCAGGTATAAAAAATTTTTAAATCAGCCCTAAAATAAATAAATAAATTCGTGCTTCAAAATATTTTCATGACTAATCTTTATAGCAATCCCTTGAAAAAACAAAAATATTGGCGCAAGTTTGAAGCCAATCGGATTTCAAACGAAGCGGGAAAATTAAAATTTGTAAATTGGTAAAAAAAATATATGATAGTTTTACAAAAAAAAACCCCTACAACTTACCAAAAAAAATGCTGTTTTTTCAGTCAACAACTCAATTGCATCTTATCCATCCATTCTTAAATTGGATGGCTTGGATTGGTTCACGTGGTTTTTACGTTAAGAGGTGGTTTCTATTTGATTTCTTCTCCTTGTGTATCTATCACCAAATGGTGATTAATATTAGCTTGCAAATACAATGGGAAGTGATGGTCGGCTGGTCCTAGCAGTTCACCTACTCTTGCACTAGATATTCTTATCCAGCCTGTTAACTTACTTTTCTATTTAATTTATTTTTCACCAATGTTTATCTCATAAGCACATTCAAAAATTATTTTCTAAGTTCTTTTAAAAAAAAAAAACTTGTCTTTCACCTCGTAGATGGAAGAGTAAATTTGACAAGTGTTTTTTTAGTTCAGGTTTTTAAGACAAGTTAAACTTGGCCAGCAAAAACTTTTTTTTTTAATATTTTGTTGTCGCTACTGATCTGTGATGGTTGTGGCTTCAACCTCGATTGTTGTCGGCGAAGGTCCACCCCTTCTTCTCCTACCCTTCACTTGGTCCTCTTTCTCCCTTCCTTCTACTGCTACTCCTTTATTTCAGATCTACTTTACCTTTTCTCTAGCTCGCCAGTGCTAGTCTAGCTGCTGGTGGTGGTGTCTAGACCTGCTTCATTTTAGCCCTTGGGCGTGCTCTCTGGTGGTTCTGGCGTGCTCTGCGTGTTCTCAGTGGAGCAGATGCATTTTGGTTCCCCCGTCAAAGTGTCCTCCACCGGTGTTCTTGCTTCAGCGTTGGCTTCTGACATGGTATCGTTTGACAACTCATTATGATGACTCGGGAAAGGGTGTGGATGCTGAGACTGCCTCGCTGCTTATTTGACTTCTCCGGAGAGTTCTGCAACACGGGATCAGTCTCCTCTCGATCGTACTTTCTTCCTTTCGGCGTTGATGTGGGGAGTTTTCGTTGTCTCCGGAGACTATTTCCAGATCTGGTGTGGGACGCGTTTCTTGACCTAGCTATTCGTAGATCGTTATGGATATGTTCTCGTCATTCGATTGCTTTCATGGTTCTCCGGTCCTTCACCGATGACTCATTTCATATCTGTCGTGGAAAGCGTTTCTTGACCTTTTGGATCATTGATTCGTTGTTAATCTGGTCTCGACCCACATCATCGCGGATGGTAATATTTTCATTTCATCCTTTTCTTTATTAGTCTCGCCTTTGGAGAATATGCTCAGCCCCTAAATTTAGACTTATTTCAATTTTCTCTGCTTCCCTCACCCATTGTTGATGGGGTCTGTTGGCTAGTTTAGGTGTTGGCCTCTGACGAGTAGTTTTGGTTTATGGGCCACTATTGGAAATCGCTATGTTTCTGTTTCTTTGAGTTTTGAGTTCTAGGGATTTTGGTCTCTGGTTTATCTATGTCGTTCAGCGCTATTGACCGTTAGCATGTCGTGTCCTGCAACTCTCTGAGTTGGGGCACCGATGAGATATAATGTTTTCTTCAAGAACGGGTAAGGTTTGGGGTGTTCTGAGTGGTGGTCATTTGTCTTTATTGGACTTCATGGTTAAAAAATCAGGGTTGTAGACCTTCTTTTTTATGAGTTTCATAGTTGCAAAATACAGGTTCTAGAACTTCTTTTATGTTTATTTGTTATATGCTTAATGATTGCAAAATCTCGTATTAAGACCTTGGTTGAGGTTCTTTTGATAAGAATTATATTTGTGCGTTTCCTCTTATTGTTGGTATGGTTTTGAGGTTGTGCATTCAGGTTAATGCTCGGGTTTGTATTTGATTGTTTGGTTTGGGTCCTTTGAATGCATCTGTTGGTGGTATAATAGTTTCTCGTGGCCTAGGAAACTTTTACTTGGCGTGATGGTTTTTGAAGTTAGAAACCTATTATGTCCTTCCTTTTCAAACTATGAAAAAGGGTGACATTTATAATACTGCTTTACTGATCAAAAAAAGAAGTTCAGGTTTATAAGGTGAGTTACTTTATATACACAACATAATAATTTAAATCTATCCAGATATGAAGTCACATCTTTTGTTACACTTTGTGATCTTGTAAAACATGGTAACGTTTCACCATTAAAACCTACCTTTTAAATGATAAGAATGTACATGACATTAATAGTTGATTTCATGTTCAAATCTTAAGAATGTATTATTAAGCCATGATCTTTTTAAGTCCTGAGGACTATTAGTCTAGAAGTAACGTAAATATATCATATTAAACAAATGACCAACTCAACCAAAAACTCATACTGATAATAAAATTATATGAATAAGGAGTTATTGTAAAATGTCATGACACCTCGTCTACGGTTTACTGTTGCACCATATGTGTGCTCATTCCCCCTCATTCTTGCCTTTCCTCCCTTGTGAAGGCTCTCACATAGAATTTTCATGGTATGGGCATCAAAACCAACAAACAACAACTGAAGTATCTCCTCCAACAATATAATCCATTCAATATTGGTTCTCGTAGAAACCTACCCCTCGAACATAAGCTTGACGATCCTTCATCGAAATTTAGGATATTTTTGAAGGCACGTGGGTTTAGGTGAATGGACACTAGGGCGGGGTGGCTTTACCATAAGATGAGGGACTCTCGGTTGTGATCAGGTCCACATCTTCTCACCATATTGACATCCAGATTACTATGCCTAAGGATATGGACTTGCGACGCACGAGGATTTATGGTGAACCCAATAGAACGATCATGCACCACACATGAGACCTACTCTAAAAATTAATATGAGGATTCAATGTTGGGTCATGGACTATAATATTCGATTTCATTGGTATTTTACGCCCTTCAAAAACGAAAGGAGTTCAACCTTACACATACCAATTTATTGTGAATTCTAGCACATGTTGTCAAACATTAGGATGGAGGATATGGTCATGAAGGGACACACTTTCACTTGGTTATGCGAAAATGATTTTGAAACCAGACTAGGGCTCGATCACGCTCTCATTTCGAAATCTTTTCTCCGTCTGTTTCTTCATGCACGACATAGGAACATCGGGTACATTACATCCAAACACATTCTCTTTCTTCTGTCAACGAACCTCAAAGCATCCATATCATTTCCGCGAAAGTCCTGATTCGAAAACATATAGGGAAAATTTGTAATCGGGGACCAAGAGGCGATAGGTCGGCGACGCTCTACCAGTGAAGTCAAAAAATTTATACAACCAACATTTACAAGATTCAGTGGTGCCCATGACATAGAGGCCTACTGAATAATAGGCAATACCAGTTGGGATTGAGATACATAAAGGCCATTCAGAAACAATATGTCTCTACCCTAAGCATACATGATGTTTTCTTGTGGCATGTCCTTTCTAATTGCATCCAAGTGGAGGCTACCCTTCATAAAAAATCATTTATCTTTTGTGTGCTTGATTTATAGACCGAGCTCTTGAGGCAACATCTTTCTGTTGTGACCTTGTGTCAACATAATCATCTATGTGTTTGGATGATAACAAATATGCATATATTTATTCAAGATCAAAAAAGTCTTCCTATGTTTATTTTCACAAACCAAAGATATTTTATAAGTGTTCTTGTATTTTTGATAAATGTGTTTTTCGGATTTTTTCCAAGACAGCAACTTTGGTTGCGTTTGAGGTAACTTTGAAAAATCATATAAAATTCATTTCTTTATCAAACTTCGATTTCTTGGATGTTTTAGAAATCTATGTGAGTCTACTTTGTAATGCACAAACTGGTTCTCCATTTTCATAATCCATCAAAGAGTAATGGACAGAAAAGTGAGTAGACATCAAATCTGCCAGAACAGGTAAATCAGATTTTCTTGGTTGTCTTTCTTGAATAAACTGGGATTATCTACCAAGTAATAATAGGCCTATGCTATACCAATGTAAATATATATGAGTCTATTTTCTAACCCAACTGATCTTACTTGATTTGGATTTGTGGAAAAAGTTATGCTCATTTGAACAAGCAAAGGTCAAAGCTGAATTTTCTGACAGCAAGCATGTTCATCCTCTACTTGTGTCCAATGAAGTTGTGCACGAAATTTAAATCTCCAAGGACATTTTCAGACCTTCAATTATGATCAAGGAAGGCTATGGAAGATTCAAAATGTCTACTTTGAAAGGGTTCAAGTCCTACCAATAGGATTCTTGTAAGTATGATCTTTAAGATATAGTTTGGCTAGCTCATCACTCAATCTCTCTTCCCTTATTCAAAAATCTGATTTCTCTTGATTATTTAATCCTTTTTTATTCATTCAAATTTATTTTGAAAAGAGAGAAGTCATCATTTCAATCTTGAAATGTGTTGAGGACAAATCTTGCCAAGATATGTCACTTGACTTTGCACTCAAGTATTTCTTCCAACAACTCTTTTTTTTTTGAATGATCAAGTGCCAAGTTTTTGTCTATAAAAGCCCTCATTTGTTTCTTCATTTGAAGACACAACACTTCTACTCTTTCTCTACAAAAATTCAGCACAAAGTTCTTCTTCATCTTTAAGAGAAAAGTCATCTTGAGAGCTCTATTCTTTCTTGTTCTAGAATTTGTTTTCAAAGTCATGAACTAAAGTTTCATATCTTTTGATCTTTGAAAAACAAATATTTTTATTGTTATATCTCTTCTTGAATATGTTATGCTCTCTTTGTAAACTATTTTGAAATCTTCTTCTCTCAAAATCATCTTGAGCTAAGCCTTACATATCTTGAAATCATATATAGCTTGTTTGTACTTCATCTTTATATCTTGATTATAATTGAGGCATTGCGTTTATTCTATATAAGATTAAACACATTGTATTGTTGACTCTTGATGAGTTGACCTCAATATCTTGTATTGTAATTGGCCTTGTAGGCTAGAAAAGGGTGTTGTAGTTGGTTGCAAGATTTATTCTTGCAAAGTGTTATAGTGGTTGCAAGATTTGTTCTTGCTTCCCATTTGGTGTTGTAACTTGCAAGATTAGTTCTTGTGAGACTTTGTAACATTTACTATAAGTTAGTAAAAGGCCAAACTCTAAGTGAGTTCTTTAGTGTGGACGTAGCAACTCTAAGGAGAGTTGTAAACCACGTATATCTTGTGTTGGCTTTCTTTATCTTGCTAGCTTTGCTTGTTGTTTAATTTTCCGAATTAATTTTTAAGTTGCTATATTTTGTGATCAATCTATTCACCCCCTCTAGATTGATTCCTTGGGGCCTAACACTTTCCTCTTCTTTCACTTCCCTTTGTGGGGGATTGTTGGGACCGAGTAGGAGTATCATGGCCATCTCTGACAATGGGAAACTTCTTGGAATGGTTGATATGGTTTCTTACCCTTCTTTCGACCGTCAAACAAGTCTTACCTTTTCTAAACGCCACGACATCGACGATCAAGGCTATCTTCGGTGCCATTTTTCCTTACCGAGTTGGTGACAGGCGGGGGATGGCATTATTGTCGCGTGGCTACAACGACTAGTTGTATCCCCAATAAGCTGGTACCACATGGAAACAACGGCTACTTCTTGCCCAACCTTTAAAAATCAAATTTTAAACCCCTATAAATACAACCCCTCTCAAAATAAGTATTCATACCTCTTCTTCCATATTCATACCTTTTGTACTCTCATATTTCAACTATTCGCATCTCTTCTGCTATGGATCTAATGGTTGATTAAGAAACAGATAGAAACCGATATTGAGGTTGCACTAGTTGCGCTTCAACCCAATACATGGTGTTTCAAAAACAAAGGGTGGAATGAAGGTCATGAGCGTTTGATGGTCGACTACTTTATTTAGCAGCCGGTGTACGATCAAACTTTTTGAAGTCGATTACGAAACCCAAAGGATCATTTCCTCCATATTATGCATGGATTAAGTGAAAGGGAATTGTACTTCTATTAACGACCCGATGCAACCCGGAAGGTTGGTTTTTCTCCCTATCAATGCACTGAAGTTGTTCGTCAATTGTGTTATGGGGATCCAGCTGATGTCGTTGACGAGTATGTGCACATGGGTGTCACCACGACTTTGGAAGGTGTGCATAGATTTTTCTTGGGCATCATTAATGTTTTTTTGGACCGAATATTTACGCCTCCCGACTGAAGATGACATGAGGAGTCTATTAGAAGTCAATGAAGCACATGGTTTCCAAAGATGTTGGGTAGGCCTCGACTGCATGCATTGAGAATGGAAGAACTATCAGGTGGCGTATGCGGATCAATTTTCACGGAGATACCATGAAAACATCCCAACAATCATGTTGAAAGTCGTAGCAAGTGAAGACTTGTAGATATGGTATGAGTTTTTCAGTGTCACAAGATCGAAAAATTGAATCAATGTGCTAAATCAGTCAACATTGTTTGCCGAAGCCAAGAAAGGGTTTGCCTTACCGGTAAAGTATATCGTCAACAGTAACGAGTATTCATCTCCTTATTATTTAACTAATGGTATATACCCAGCATATGATGCCTTTGTGAAGAGACAATATCAGCTCCACAACTTCCAAAACAAAAGTTGTTGGTGAAATACCAAGAGGCAGCTCAGAAAGATATAGAACGGACATCCAGGGCTTTATAAGATCGTTTTCACATTATCACTCGCCCGAGCCGAATGTGGGTTAAAGAGTCACTCTTCGTGATCATGAATGCTTGTATCATCCTCCATAACATGATAGTGGAGAATGAACATCATTCAAGCTATGGACCCGCTGAACATGGGAGAGTCGTTCGCAACGGTGACACAACGAGGCCTTCCCTCGACATTAATATTAGCGTCATCACGGAGAATGAAGAGAGACTCACAGATCTACTAACTCATAACAAGCTTAACAAAGATCCCATCTACTATATTTGAAACAAATTTATGAGTAGCATTTCAATATCGTTGTGTACTTTCCATTTCAATAAAATTGTAGTTTCATTTTTATTACTACTATGAAATTAAATTATGTGTAATTAATAAATTCAGCTTCAGTCAAGTTGTTGAGTCAAACATATTTGGTATAAATATTTGGTGTAACAAGGGGATGTTAACAGCTTAACTCAATCGTTAAGTCTGATTATAAACCAAGTGTTTAACTTAGTCATTGTACATGTTCTATAGTTAGTTAAATGGCAAATTGAATTAATCAACAGTTGTTCCAAAACCTGCGAAGCACCAGGAAAACTATGTTCTTAACATCTTGATTGGTAGTAAAACAATTCATTATGGTAGGCTATCCATTCTCTGATGCTAATTGTTTTTTTTAGTAATACGAGATAATATTATACATTAAAAGTGTTTACCAACGGCAAACACTGGAACAATAAAATTAAAATAAACAATAGAACATAAAATAAAGTCTCTTTATAGGAATCAGTAGTTGTCTGGAGGATGGTACAGCGATAGTGTCTGACGATCACCGATACAACGACTCCAAACTGATTGGCACGGGCCGAGTAGGCCTAGTGTTGAGGGTTGTGGTGGTGGACTGGGTATTCCCCCGAGATGTCAGCGTGCGTCGTCCTCCCTTGAATGATAATGGTAAGGCTCCAAAACGCGGGAATGATGACCTCCGAGATGGTAGGGAAATACTGAGCCGGTTCTTGGTGGTACCATTGCCACCTTACGTCCAGAGGGGCGGTATAACCAACTGACTTCCCTCTAGACCCTGATGCACTCATTCCTCGAGCTGAGGGTGCTTATTGCCCCCTGCATTTGCATGAGATGCTTCATTCGAACGAGTTTGCCCGCCAGCTGGACCCAAAACGTCGGCACATGGTTTAATATCCGGCCCAAGCCTTGGCCCAAGCTCCTGACCCAGTATCCCAACCCGATTGTGGAACCCAGATGCCCCACCCCACTGATCCGGCTCAAGTATGGTCCGACTTCCTTAATCTGATCCAGCCCAACCTTGTTGTCCTTCTCCCGACCCGACCCTCTAAACCACCCCAACTCTGGCCCGACTCCCTTGACCCGATCCAGCCCGATCTGCAGCCCAACCCCATCACCTGAAGCTCGGCCCAAAAGACACATCGTCGCTAGTGTCCGTCCTCCCACTGGCCAGCCGGAATCACCACGCCCAGGGGATCCTGCCGCAGTGACAAACCTGCTAGAGACAAAAGTGGCGAACTAAAACTTCGCCACAATTCCCCCACCATTGTTCGCCCCCATCGGTAGCTCCCGCCCAGAAATCTCCGTCCACCCTTTCTAGTGGGTGTCGGAGCTATTTCCCCCGCCCTTTTGGCGGAGAAACCTTGATATGTATCTCCCATCGCCGCCCCTCCCAAGGCCGGTAAGGTTGCAAACGACTGATAGATCGATCGAGACACCAAAGGTGAACAAGCCGACGGAAAGACTCCCACCCAACCTGCCTCATATTCCTTACTTCTCGCCATGTAGTGGCTACCGGAGTGGTAAAACTTCGTCGCAGTCATAGTCACAAAAACCCTAATCACAGATAATAGGGTTTGCGTCATATTGTCACTACTGATTTGAGAAGCAAGCATGCTAATTGTTTTAGTTTACCAAATAAAATATTCACTTATTTTAATCAAACCAATTGTTTAAAAAACGTTACATGTCTATTTAAATCATTTGGATGATACAACATACACATGATTATCACACTTGATTAATCAAACATTATACTTGGACAGACTTGAAATAAGATTTCTAACTGATATTAATGAAAATGTTAGATTAATACATAAATTGCAAATAGGCAAAAAGCTTTGTTAGGGTTTTGAGAGCTATGTCGTTTACGCAAACATGGTTATGGCTATGACAATTGTCATGGCTTATGTTATGGTTCTTCTTCTGTTCTTTATCCACTCTCTCCTCTGCACATCTCATTTGGACCCTGCGAGAGGTTTTTCTGCTATGGTCGAACCGCCGTTAGCTATGGTGATTTTCCATGTCCCTGCCATCGACGTGACCCCTACGTGCATCCCTTTATGCATAGTGCTAATGTGGTTGTTGATGCTGCCCCCTCGTGTAGTCTAGTCCCTAACAAACCGTGTCTGGTGCGGAGGATAAGAACCACCGCTGGAGGACGACAACACCACAGGTTCGACCTCCTTCTCTCTCTCCACCGATGATAATGTCGGTCGTGGTTTTCGGCTCCTCAAGACAATCTCCTCTACCTCCGATCGTGGAAACGAGCCGGGGAAGTTTTTTGCGGCAGCCCTAGGTTACTTCCTTCCTAAGCAACGGCTTCGTCCCTCTTCCTCGAACCATAAATCGCCGAGTTCC
Source organism: Erodium maritimum (assembly GCA_963921825.1). Taxonomy (NCBI): domain Eukaryota; kingdom Viridiplantae; phylum Streptophyta; class Magnoliopsida; order Geraniales; family Geraniaceae; genus Erodium; species Erodium maritimum. The sequence continues at coordinate 36,028,487 of OY997589.1, forward strand.
CATAAAAACTAAATTTTAATAATAAAAGCTGAATTTTAAAAATAAAAATTGAATTTTAAAAATAAAAAAAATATTTTTAAAAGTAAAAACTGAATTTTCAAAAATAAAAATGATTTTCATAAATAAAATTTGATATTTTAGATAAATTTTAAAAAATAAAAATAATTTTTTTATAACTAAAACTAATTTTTAAATAAAAAATTATGTTTTTTAAAATAAAAACTTAATTTTAAAAAAATAAAGTTAGTTTTTAAAAATAAAATATGATTTTTATTAGAACTGATTTTTTTTTATAAAATAAAAATAATTTTTGAAAATCAATGGCATGAGTTTGAAAATTTGAGTGATAGGTAGGGTTATTATGGATATTTTACCTATTTTGGATGGAAAATTAAGAGAATATGACGGTTGGGTATGAAAGTGTTATAAAATGTTTGGTTTAGGTATGAAAGTACAAAAAAATTATGTCAGTGCATCATTTTGAAATTAAATGTTTGACAGGGTGTTAAAATGAAATTTTCCCTTCTTTTTATACAAATTATTTTTAATACATTACGTTTTAATTCTATTGTTATATAAATTTCTTTTTTTATATAATTTTTTTCTTTCATACATATAAAAAAAATTATATAAAATTTTAAATATATATATATAATTTGATTTTTAGTTCATACTTCTTTCGTTCACATTGTAATACTCTTTCAAGTGTTAGGCCAATATATTGTCGTTGGAAATGTTTATTTGTTGTAGTAATTTTAAAATTTGAAAATGTTTAATTATTTAGCTGAACAGTCAGCATAAACAGACTAGCATTGCAGGGATGCTGACTGTTAGTGCTGACTTTTTTTATATATAAAAAAGAGTCGCGAATCCCGAAAAAGAGGCCAAACCGTCTAAACACACCAACGATAAACACACCCCAGCATCTGCCCCGGTGAGTAGCAACCAATGCCACAGGGAATCGTCAATGCCAACCAGCCAACAAGCTCCAGACTAGGGAAACCTCAAAACTCGACAACACCACCGTGCCAACAGGGCTCCTGTAAGAACCACTCCCGGTCATCGGCAGTCAAATCTGCGAAAAATAGGAAAATTTAAAAAATTTAAGCAGACACTTAAATGAACCCAAATATGACCCCGAGGGTCATACCGGACTTAAGTTGACCCCGATATCGACCAAAGTGAGTTCCGGGGGACTCAGGGCAACTTTTTGACCAATTTGGGAAATGTTGACTTTTCGCTGGAAAAGTCAACCGAGCGACGTTTTGGTCCATTCGAGGACCGTTTTGGATCCAAAAAGCTTAGCCATCGTCGCAGCGGTCTTAGTTGAGCCGTTTCCTTGTAGCCCGTGAAGTTTCGTAATTTCTTGGAAAAAGTGCCCGTTCGGGGCGCGAAACGTCCGATTTTAGCGAATCTGATTGGAAAATATCTAGTAGATATTTTCTAAAAAGGTGTGGGACCCACCTTGCCACTTATCAAACAAGTGGTGGTGTTAGGTTTTGGGGGGAAAAGGAAGGATGAGGCATAAGGGGGTTCGGCCACATGTTTTAGAAAGAGAAAAAAAATAGAAAAAAAAGAGAAGTTAGTTTGGAGAGAGAAGGAGAAGGAGAAGAAGAGAGAAGAGAGGAAGAGCTAGGGTTTTTGAAACATCTAACCCTTGGATCGTCTCAAAGTTCGAAGATTCAAGCCCACCTCGACGTTCTCTACGGTGAGCTACTACCCGATCGTCGTTTTGGATAATTTCGAAAGTTAGGGTTTGGTTAAAATGAGTAGTTTATGGTGGAAATGAGGTGTGGGGATTGTTGGAGACGTTTTTGGGTGAAGAGGGACGTTTTCTGGTGACCGGGAGCTCGGGGGGAGCTCCGGCCACCATAGGGGGGTGGCCGGCCGGCCATGGTGTGGCTGGCCGGAGCTAGGGCCGGCCACCACCATGGTGGGCCAGGCCCATTGGAGCCCTAGCCACCCACGGCCAAGGTGGGCCGGGTGGGGCCCACGTGCTCGGGTGCTCGGGTTTTGTGTTCGGGTGGTTTAGAACGTTCCCCGGGTCATTAATCCAAAACCGGACCGAAATTTGGAATTAAATTGTGAAAGTTGTAATTGTCATGTTTAGAAACTTTAAACGCTAATTAAATGACTCGGAAGTCGGAATTCAATTCCGTCGTGTGCCTAGGAACCCTTGAATTATTCTAAGACCATAGAAACGAAAACGGTAATTTTCGGAGCCCCGGAAGGGCGTTTCCAAAACCCGGGCAGATTCGCCATGTCGGGCGAATCGGGCCTTTCCAGGTCCAATATCAACAATGTCGAGTGACTGGGGAGTTTGGGAGTGATCGACATTGTCGCGGTTACTTTTGGGCGTCAGGTTTATTAAAATTCAGTTTATGCCTACAAGCTTAAAAGCGTTTAAAATTGTGTTCTTGATAGATGGTGCCGCTGACAGAGGAAAGGGAAAGCTAGGCGAGTGACCGAGATCACGCCGGAGCTTATTTGTGCGCTTGTGGAGAAAGCATACGAGGTAGGGAAAAGTAGTCGGATCTCGGCCCTGACTAGGGAAAGTTAACAGTAGAAATGCATGTGACACTAGGGTGTCGTGGATTAAGTAAGTTTATCGAATATTAGAAAGGCATGCGACACCGGGGGGTGTCGTATGATTCGGGAACGTATCAAACTTTAGAAATGCATGAGACATTTAGTAGTGTCGTAGGAGCAGTGAACTTATCGATATTAGAAATACTAGAGGCATATGACCATGCCCGGAGGTTGATTGTGAAACTGTTGATGTTGGAATTACTGGAGGCATATGACCATGCCCGGAGGTTGTTTGTGAAACTATTGATATTAGAACTGCTGGAGGAAGTGGTTGTGCCCGGAGGTTGATTGTGTAATTTGTGTCTTGGGTGGCCATGAGAGCCCGTACTTTACTGTTGTGTCTTGGGTGGCCATGAGAGCCCGTAATTTACTGTTGTGTCTTGGGTGGCCATGAGAGCCCGTACTTTACTGTTGTGTCTTGGGTGGCCATGAGAGCCCGTACTTTACTGTTGTGTCTTGGGTTGTTATGAGAGCCCGTGTTTTACTGTTGGTGTCTTGGGTGGCCATGAGTGCCCGTGGGGTTCTTGAACCCGTGTCTTTACTGTTGGTGTGTCTTGGGTGGCCATGAGTGCCCGTGGGGTTGTTGAGCCCGTGAGTTACTGTTGGTGTGTTTTGGGAGGTCGTGAGTGCCCGTGGGGTTGTTGAGCCCGTGAGTTACTGTTGGTGTGTCTTGGGTGGCCGTGAGTGCCCGTGGGGTTGTTGAGCCCGTGAGTTAGTGTCGGTGTGTCTTGGGTGGCCATGAGTGCATGTGGAGTGTTGAACCTGTGTTGTTGCTGTTTGTTGAACTTGCTTGTGATAGTGATTGTGGTTACCTGAGTGAGAGAGGTTACTGAGACAGGTCGACCGCCTGGCTTGACAGGGATCGGCAAAGCGCGTGAGTGAGAGAGGTTACTGAGACAGGTCGACCGCCTGGCCTGACAGGGATCGGCAAAGCGCGTGAGTGAGAGAGGTTACTGAGACAGGTCGACCGCCTGGCCTGACAGGGATCAGCAAAGCGCGTGAGTGAGAGAGGTTACTGAGCAGCTGGCGTGCGATCCTTTGTGATCATGTTTGGTGTGCGATCCTTTGTGATCTTGGGTGTTGCGTGGTTGTCTGTCGTGTCTTTGGAGGAGGTCGTCAATCGTTGTGTCGAGTCTACATTACGTGTCCGAGTGTTGAGTCGGTTGAGGAAGGTAACTATTGTGTGTGTTAGTCGGGTTGTTGTTGGTGTTACCGGCATTGTCTGCTAAGTATGTCGTAGTCAGTCTGTTATCCGTGGTGGTGAGCGAACGCTCACCCCTAGCTACTTTTCCTACAGGTACAGGTCGCAGATTGGACTAGGTGAGCTTCCGAAGCCTGAAGAGCTAGGAACGGGAGTTCGGGTCTACTTTTGAGTCTAGCGACGTATACCATGCTTTTGTCTATTGTTGGGACGTATTTTGAGTTGTAAATATTATTTTTGATGAACAAATGGGAATTTTAAAGTGATTTATGTAAAAGGTTTCAAAATGTTTTATTGTTTCAAATGTTCGCGTCCTGAGTTCGGTTTACTGAAACTGGGGCGTGACAGCTCCACCCTGAACTACTTCCAACACATCATTGGCCAACACCAATCAGATGGTAGGAATGTACTACGGTGTCCAACTCCTTTAGACAACCTTCAACATTTTAGGGAACGAGTAACACCGGTGGCCAACACCATTACCCGACACGAACCTTAGCAACTGTAAATCTGCCGTGACCCACGCCAACACCAATAAACCTGTAGAGAAAACAATGACAGGAGTCTAACAGAACAGGAAATGAACCAACCTCAAACATCCATACCCCGATGGAGAAAGACTCCATCGATCCGTTAGTGGCCAACACCAAAAGACCAACGAAACCCAAACCCACCCATGGCTAGAATGGGCGGTGGATGTCGTGACGAACCAGTACACGATGAGGTCAGCACACGTCGTCGATGACGAGACCACCTCTGGGACGGAGTACTATGACAGCAAAGATCCTTAGAGCTCGAGGAGGTCGCCTCCGGCTAGGGTACGAGACACCCCTCCACATGCCGGCAAAGCACACAACAGCGGACCGAAGACGACGACCGGTTTGGGTTGAGAACCCCACCTCTTACCGACACTATACACGGCAGAGGTCCAGCACCCAGACCTCACGAAGGAGAAGCCGTTAGGTTGAATACACCACCTCAAAAAGGAGCACGAAGGGGTCACCGCCGGCAGGGGTACGAGACACCCTCCACATGCCGGCGAGGCACACGGCAACGAACCGGGACCGGTGCCTAGACCACGCAACGGAGAAGCCGTCTGGCTGGTTTCGCTCCACCACAGATGCACACGCAGATCAGAACAAGGTGAAAGATTCACTCCACCTCAGATGCAGGCGCATATCGCAACATGAGGGAGAAGTTTAGACGGCTTGAAGCAGAGAGGAGGGGATGGAGTGGGACGGAAGGAAAGGGAAACAGACCGGCGACTTCCAAGGTGGAAGCCCTTGGAAACCGCCGCCGACGGCGACTGAGTGAGCTTTCTGCGAGGGTGTGGGTGCGGCGCTGTAGAGAGAAAGGTTTTTTTTTGCGTGCGTAAATTTCCTGTCGTATATTGATTTGACTGTCAGTGCTGACTGTAAGACTGAAATATTATTTTTTTTATTCTAACAGTCAGCCTTACCATAAGTTGTGGATTTTTAATATCGTAGGTGCTCTTATTATCATTAGCTAATGGTTTAACATTAGAGATATTCTAAAATGACAAAAAAAAAACATAAAAGCTAATTCTCATGAGCCTAAAGTTCTTTTGTTGGATCTTGAAAGTAATTATCAGAGAAAAGAGACTTTTGAATATTTCTTGCGTGCTTTTCTGGGCACTAAGAATGAGTTATTTATCATTCAAAGCTATTACACATTAGTTCTCTCTTCAAATAGCTATATATACTATAGGGAAAATTTCATTTTAATATCTTGTTAAACATTTTATTTCATTTTGATACCCTGTCATAAATTTTTTGTATTTTCATCCCTAAACTAAACATTTAATTTCACTTTAGTACCTAACCGTTAACTTTCTGTTAGTTTGGATGGAAAAATTAAAAAAGACCAAAATAACCCTAACTATTACTCAAATTTTCAAACTAATGTCATTGGTTCAAAATTTGAAAATAAGTGAAATGACAATAATACCCTTAATTGTTAGGGTGTTAAAATGAAAATTTCACTTTTTAAAAATAAAATCAGTTTTTATTTATGAAAATTATTTTAATTTTCAAAAATTCAGATTTTAATTTATAAAATACAAAAAAACAGTTTTTATTTATAAAAATTATTTTTATTTTTAAAAAAAATCATATTTTAATTTAAAAATAAATAAAAATCCATTTTTATTTATGAAAATTATTTTTATTTTCAAAAAATCATATTTTAATTTTAAAATACATAAAAATTCAGATTTTAGTTTATAAAATACATAAAAATCAGTTTTTTTTTATAAATTCATTTTTTTTATGAAAAATATTTTTATTTTCGAAAAATCATATTTTAATTTTAAAATACATAAAAATCAGATTTTATTTTTAAAAATATATAAAAATCAGTTTTTTTAATTTAATTAATATATTTTTTAATTTTTTCATTTATCTACCCATTTTCGCTCTCTCTCCCCTCATCATCCTCTCTCTCTCCTCATCATCCTCTCTCTCTCCTCATCTTAGTCTCTCTCTCCTCACCATCTCTACCATCAAAATTTCAGTAGCAATCCCAAATCATCATTTCCAAAATCAAATTTTCAGCAACAGTTCTTAACCACATAACCCTAAGCAGATCCAGAATATTGAAATTGAACTTTTCCCCCAAAATCCACATCCACATCTTCTACATCTACTTCCTCTTCACTGGAAACATCAAAGGAGATTGATTCCTTGATCAATTCGTCAAAATCGATTGAAGGGTCGGCTTCTTACCCTGGCTGAAACTCAATCAAGCCCTCCAGAACTCGCCGAACAGCCCCTCCTTTATTCTTATCCTCACCGGCGGATGCCGGTGCCTTCCTCTTCTTGCTCGGCTCAGGCGATGTTGGGCGCTTCGTGGAGATCGGAGTACTCGGGGTTTTGTTGAACCATAGTTGGTTCTCCACCAGCCAGTTCATGCTCGAGCTCATTTTCCACAACAGGATGAGGAATTACGAGTGCTTGACCAACAATTCCTCCACGGCTTCCGCGATCTTCGTGCCCTTCTACGTCGGTCTTGATGTGAGCAGGTTTCTCTGGAAACCCAACATCACCGCCAGGGACGTGTCCGGTGTCGAGGTCGTCAAGTGGCTCGCCGGAAAACCCGAGTGGAAGAGGATGTGGGGTAGGGACCATTTCTTGGTCGCCGGGAGGATCGCGTGGGATTTCAGGAGACAAACGGCGACGAGACCGATTGGGGGAGCAAATTCATGTTCCTGCCCGAATCCGTCCTTCTGTTGGGTAACTGAATCGGAAGAGGAATCTGATTCAGATCTGAGAGAAACGATGATGAGGGGAGAGAGATGGTGAATGGGTAGATAAATGAAAAAAATGAAAGAAAAAAAATTAATTAAATTTAAAAAAACTGTTTTTTATGTGTTTTTAAATTAAAATTTGTTTTTTCGAAAATAAAAATAATTTTCAAAAAAAAAACTGAATTTATAAAAAAAAAACTGATTTTTATATATTTTATAAATTAAAATCTGAATTTTTGAAAATTAAAATAATTTTTATAAATAAAAACTGATTTTTATGTATTTTTAAATTAAAATATGATTTTTTGAAAATAAAAATAATTTTCATATTAAAATTTGAATTTATAAAAAAAAACTGATTTTTATGTATTTTATAAATTAAAATCTGAATTTTTGAAAATAAAAACTGATTTTATTTTCAAAAAGTGAAATTTTCATTTTAACACCCTTACAATGAAGGGTATTATTGTCATTTCACTTATTTTCAAATTTTGACCAATGAAATGAGTTTGAAAATTTGAGTAATAGTTAGGTGTATTTTGGTCTTTTTAATTTTTCCTTCCAAACTAACAGAAAGTTAACGGTTGGGTACTAAAGTGAAATTAAATGTTTGGTTTAGGTATGAAAGTGCAAAAAATTTATGCTAAGGTATCAAAATGAAAATAAATGTTTGGCAGGGTATTAAAGTGAAATTTTCCGTATACTATATTGATATTTGTTGGAGTCTGCTTTTATTTCTCCTCCTATCTACACAAAAAAGAAAAAGAGATTTTTATTACAAAAAAAAAGAGAGGAGGAAACAATTTGATCTGATTGGATTCTATGTGCCTAACCATGTTTTCTTTTTCTTTTTTTTGAGAATTGCACTTAATCATATATTGTCCATGTTAATGTTTGTGAAATAATTAATAGCATTTCAGTCACAGCCTCTCACTCTGTTAGGGTGAGGTTTTGATTTTTCTTTAGGCAAACTATGACATATTTGGCGGTCAAATTGTCTATTATTTCTTGCGATCCTTCGGTATGGCTAGATGAGGCGGAAGTGGAGGAGAGTGGAGGCGTGGGTGGGGACGAGCAGGTCGCGCGGGTGGCTGGCGACGTGAGTCTTGATCAGGAACTAGGTATGGGGTCGGGGGAGGAGTCGTAGGCGGCACTGTTCTCGCAGGAGGGTACTGAACCCGTTGAGGAGTCGGGCTGGGGGTCGGGGAAGGAGGTGCAGGCGACGGTGCAGGACAGGGTACTGGGGGACGATGAGGACCTGTCGGAGCCGGAGCCGTTGTCGCCGCGATAGGACGTCGGGGAGGCGATGTGCTTCTCGGCTCAAAGGTCGGCGGGAGGTGCTCCAATAGGGGGAGGTTGTATGACCTCGGCGGCAAGTAGAGTGAGGCGGACGCCGGCGAGGGGGCCTAGGCCGAAGGGTGACCGGGTGCGGCGGCCTTCGACGGTAACCGAGGGAGGTGGGCTGCCACAGGTGCAGCGCGAGGAGCGGACTACGGGAGAGGAGTGGTCGGAGCCCGTGGTGGTGTCGTCGGACACGGCTGCCACGCCGTCGGAGTCGCCGACGGCGTTGGCGCGGAGGAGAAGGAAGGGGAAGGAGATTCTGCGGGAGCCCTCTAGGGTTGCTGAACCAGACTTGGGCCAAGGTGTGGGTGTATTGGGCCGGGGAGATGTGTTAGGGTTGTGTGGAGACTTCCTATTTTATTTAGGAAATGTCTAGTCTTCCTAATAGATTTAGGTAAGAGACTTGAGTAGGCAATTAGAGGATATTTCCTATTATGATTAGGAAACCTACTTCCTACCTTATTTTTACCCATTGTCTTCTCCTATAAATAGCATGTACTTGTAAACCCAAATCATTCATTCATTGTGAGAGCAATAAGAAGATAGTAGTGAGACCGTGGACGTAGGAAAATTGCCGAACCACGTAAATTCTTGTGTTCTTGTGTGATTGTTTATTTTCCCTTGTTTTCTTCTTGCTTGAATATTGTTCCACACTGTTATACCCCAACAACTGGTATCAGAGCCCGGTTCGTGGCAAGTGGGAGCAATGACAGAAGATGGGAAAGTGCGAATCGACAAGTTCGATGGGAAAGATTTTGGATTCTGGAAGATGCAGATTGAGGATTATCTGTACCAGAAGAAGCTACATGAACCGTTGTCAGAGACCAAACCAGAGAAGCTAAGTTTGGCCGATTGGCAGTTGCTAGATCGACAAGCACTTGGTGCGGTGAGGTTGACATTGACAAGGAACGTTGCCTACAACGTAATGAAGGAGACAACTACCTACAGACTAATAAAGGCGTTATCAAATATGTACGAAAAGCCGTCTGCATCAAACAAGGTATATTTGATTCGTCTATTAGTTAATACGAAGATGAGGGAATGTGCTAATGTTACCGATCATGTGAACGAATTTAATACGATACTATCCAGATTAGTGTCAGTGGATATTAAATTCGATGATGAGGTACAAGCCATATTATTGCTGTCTTCGTTACCTGATAGCTGGCCAGGAACCGTCACAGTAGTTAGTAGTTCGCCTGGATCTACTAAGCTGTCATTCGAGGGGATAAGAAACTTGATTCTTGGGGAAGATATTCGTAGAAGGAATTCTGGAGAATCGTCAGGCTCCGTGTTGAACGTGGACGGAAGAGGTAGGAACTATGAAAGGGGGAAGAATAAAGGGCGAGGCAGATCGAAATCTAGAAGGAGAGGACAATCTAAAAGCAGAGCAGATGTGACTTGCTATAATTGTCAACAAACTGGCCACTTCAAGAGTCAATGCCCGAACCCAAAGAAGGAAAGAAAGGAGAACAACTCGGTGAATGCGACAGAAGAATTTGAAGATGATGCTTTGATCAGTTGTGAAGAAAGCCCGGTTGAGTCATGAATCGTGGATTCAGGTGCTTCTTTCCATACTACCCACTATAAAAATATGCTAGAGAATTTTAGACCTATAAAAGGTATAGTTCATCTAGCTAATGATGAGACGGAAGAAATTGCGGGCATATGAGATGTGAATCTCAAAACTCCCATGGGTACAATTTGGACGTTAAAAGATGTAAGGTATATCCCTAACATAAGGAGAATGTTGATCTCTGTAAGTCATCTGGACAGTTTGGGATACGGTATAACCTTTAAAAACGGCCAATGGAAGGTATCAAAAGGGAATTTGATTATTGCTCGAGGATGGAAGAGAGGAACTTTGTATATGGCGGAGATGCCAGTGGAAGAGGTTAATGCAGTTACTGATGGGCCTGATCCTTCAACTCTATGGCACCAACGACTTGGGCATATGGGTGAGAAAGGAATGAAGATGTTAGCTTCAAAGGGGAAGATTCCAGAACTGAAGAATGTGAAGGTTAGTTTTTGCGAACCATGTGTGTTCGGAAAGCAGAAACGAGTTAGCTTTGCAAAGTCATAAAAACCTCCTAAGGCAAAGAAGCTGGAAATGGTGCATTAAGACGTGTATGGACCTACAAAAGTTCCACCCATTGGAGGATCTCGCTACTATGTCACCTTCATTGATGATTCCACAAGAAAGGTATGGGTTTACTTTCTAAAGCACAAGGATGAAGTTTTTAATACCTTTAAGAAGTGGAAAGCTGTTGTTGAGAATGAAACTGACTTAAAAGTGAAGTGTTTAAAGTCTAACAATGGTGGTGGATATAGTAGTGATGAGTTTATTGATTATTGTGCTGAGCATGGTATAAGAATGCTAAAGCCTGAGCCTGAGACGCCCCAGCATAATGGTGTTGCTGAGAGGATGAACAGAACGCTGAACGAGAGGGAAAAGAGTATGAGGATTCAAGCAGGATTGCCTAAAAGGTTTTGGGCAGACGTAGTGAGCACAGCAGCATACCTCATCAATCGTGGACCCTCAGTTCCTTTGAGGTTCAAGATTCCTGAAGAAGAATGGCGTGGAAAAGAGGTAAATCTTCAACATTTGCGAGTCTTTGGTTGTGTTTCTTATGTGAGAGTAAAGAATTCCGAAAGAGACAAGCTTGATCCAAAAGCAAAGAAGTGTGTATTCATTGGCTATGGATCTGATGACATGGGGTATAGATTATGGGATGAGTCAAAGATGAAAGTCATCAGAAGCAGAGATGTCACATTCTGTGAAAGCGCTATGTACAAGGATCGCTTGAGTGTGGAGCAAGATATCACTAAAGAACCCGAAGGCAAAGAAGAAGCAATGTTGGAAGATATTACAATAGAAGATGTTACAGGCAGCAGTGAGAGTCAACTACAAGAAAATAATGAGGAGATACTGCCGGCTACCCCAGTAGCTGAAGTGAGGAGATCGAGCAGAGTTTCAAGACCTCCAGAACGATTCTCTCCATCACTACATTATTTGTTGTTGACTGAGAATGGAGAGCCTCAGTGTTATACAGAGGCAGTTCAAATGGATGATTCGATTAAGTGGGAGTCAGCCATGGATGAAGAGATGAAATCTCTTGAAAAGAATGAAACTTGGTCATTGACTAAGTTACCGGCTGGGAAAAAGGCTCTACAAAATAAATGGGTGTTCAGGGTCAAGGAAGAACATGATGGTAGCAAGAGGTACAAGGCAAGGTTAGTAGTCAAAGGCTTTCAACAGAAGAAGGGGATTGACTACAACGAGATATTCTCTCCAGTAGTCAAGATGACTACTATTAGGCTTGTGTTAGGTATCGTGGCTGCAGAGGATCTTCATCTAGGGCAACTAGATGTGAAGACCGCGTTCTTACATGGTGATCTTGACGAAGATATTTATATGGTACAGCCAGAGGGTTTCCAGAGAGCTGAGAGTGAAGACCTAGTTTGCAAATTGCAGAAAAGTTTGTATGGTCTGAAACAAGCACCAAGACAGTGGTACTTGAAGTTTGACGATTTTATGATGAGGAGTAGATACTCAAGATGTGTCATGGATCAATGTTGCTATGTCAAGCATTTCAATGGATCCTACATCATATTATTGTTGTACGTTGATGACATGTTGATTGCAGGATCCAACATGATAAAAATCAACAAATTGAAGAGACATATGTCTGAAGAGTTTGAGATGAAGGACTTAGGCGCAGCGAAGCAAATACTCGGAATGAGCATCAGTAGGGATCGATCTGATGGAAGTTTAAAGCTATCTCAAGAGAAGTATATTGAGAAGATCTTGAACAAGTTCAGTCTCCAAGATGCTAAGAAAAGAAGTACGCCGTTGGGAGGTCACTTCAAACTTACTCGAGAATAGTCACCTAAGACGGATAAAGACAAGGAAGAAATTGCTAAAGTCCCGTACGCATCAGCAGTGGGCAGTTTGATGTACGCAATGGTTTGCACAAGGCCAGACATTGCACATGCAGTGTGAGTTGTTAGTAGATTCATGTCTAATCCTGGGAGAGAGCATTGGGAAGCAGTCAAGTGGTTGTTTCGCTACTTGAAAGGCACTTCAAAGTTTGCACTACATTTCAAGAAGAATGATGTAATCTTAGAAGGGTTTTCTGATGCAGACTTAGTTGGATGTTTGGACACAAGGAAGAGTACTACAGGGTACGTCTTTACCTTGAGTGGCACAGCAGTTAGTTGGATGTCTCGACTGCAGAAGAGTGTTGCTCTTTCAACCACTGAAGCTGAGTACATGGCTATTTCAGAAGCTGGAAAGGAAATGATATGGTTGAAAAATTTCTTGGAGGAGTTAGGGAAGAAACAGGCAGACAGTCCTTTGTATAGCGACAGTCAGAGCGCCATTCATCTCGCCAAGAATCCTGTGTTTCATGCTAGGACGAAGCATATCCAGTTGAGATATCATTTCATTAGAGGATTAATGAATGATGGTACTTTGTCCTTGAAGAAAATCCTTGGGTCAAAGAATCCTGCAGATATGTTGACCAAGGTTGTTACAACGGAGAAGCTGAAGTTATGCATAACTTCAGCTGGTCTTCATGGTTAGTTGAAGGAAGATGTCTCACTACCTTAGAAGCTTATTGATGGTGCATTGGGATGTTATTGGAGTTACATGAGTAGGAGTGAAGTGAAGACATTCATGGACAGTCTCCAAGTGGGAGATTGTTAGGGTTGTGTGGAGACTTCCTATTTTATTTAGGAAAGGTCTAGTCTTCCTAATATATTTAGGTAAGAGACTTGAGTAGGCAATTAGAGGATATTTCCTATTATGATTAGGAAACCTACTTCCTACCTTATTTTTACCCATTGTCTTCTCCTATAAATACCATGTACTTGTAAACCCAAGTCATTCATTCATTGTGAGAGCAATAAGAAGAGAGTAGTGAAACCGTGGACGTAGGCAAATTGCCGAACCACGTAAATTCTTGTGTGATTGCTTATTTTCCCTTGTTTTCTTCTTGCTTGAGTATTGTTCCACGTTGTTATACCCCAACAAGATGGGCTAATGCTGGATGCTAGACGGGCCGGGTGGACCCCAAGACCGAGGATGGGCTGGGAGTCGCGTGAGAAGGTGGGCCACCCAGGGTGGACACGAGGCGGGCCGAGCGACATCGTCAACTGGGCGGCCCGATATGGGGCGGGGGCTGGGAGTCGGACTCGGGCGGGACAGGTAGGGTCGGAGCCGGATCGGTCCCTAGCGCGGGGGGGACCTGTTGGTGTCGGGGCGGGGCTCGGGTGGTCTCGGGTCGGGTGACCCGTTGGGATCGGAGTTCGGGGCAACTCGGGTGACGAAGCCTCGGATGGGAGACCTTGGATCTAGGTTGTCGTCCCTCTGCATTAAGGAGGTGGTCGTCCTTACTGTTGATATTGCCCGAGCTGGGGGGAGATTTAGGTTTGCAATGGCGGCGAAGGTACTAACATCGAAAAAGTTCTTCTAGAAGTCGCCGGTAGCTAGGATGGAAGACTTTTGGGGTATGAAAGTGGAAGCGAAGCCACTTGAAGGAGGTCTGGTGGCATTTTTCTTCAGATCAGCCAAGGAAAGGGCGAGGGTGCTGGCAGGAGAGCCATGGGCGTTTTGGGAGTCTATTGTGCTTTTTATAGATCTCAGGGCCCATATGCAAGTGGGAGACCTTAGTTTCCATCACTTTTCGGTCTGGGCACGTGTGTCTAATCTGCCGATGGGTGCGTGGAACAAGGAGGTGGGTTTCAGAGTAGGGAATGCTCTAGGGGTGGGCCAGGCGGTGGATGTGGATAGCTCGGGATGCTGCTGAGGAGATTTCATGAAGGTTAGGATTCGGGCTGACATTCGTATCCCACTTTAGAATCAGTTATGGTTCCGGTTGTCGGAATCACAGGTACGAACTCTCCTTCAGGTCTCCTATGAACATCTGCTAGATCATTGTTTTGGGTGCAGCTGTGCGGGACACTTGTTTCTGGCTTTTCCTATAGCTGGAGGCACAAGGGGTCATTCCCTGCGTGCACCGGGTGACCCGAGTTCAGCCTTGGAGAAGGCAAAACATGGGAAGTCGGCGCTAGGGACTAATTGGGCCTACCTAAATAGGGGGAGGAAGCGGGGTCAATGGGAACCTCGAATGCCTTCTCCCCACCAGGAAATAGGAAAAGGGGGGAATAGGTCCTATGAGACAGGGACTGAGGACATCCGCTCTGAGTGGCTGGCAAAGGACGCAGGGCCATCTCTGTCTGGGAAGAAAAGACAAGACCGAGAGGAAGAGCCGGAGGAATCGGAGGGTTCAACGACATCAGATGGAGGTTCAAATGCAGCAGCAGTGGGGGGCGCAAGCACCCCCGCCTCTAGGAATGAGTCTGAAGAGGCCCAGGAAGGAGGTGGTCGACTGTAACCCCTTCCTGGCTGATAGATGGCGAGGGTACCATCTACAATCGACATTTGTCTCCCCTATCAGTCCGGTGTCAGCAATATCGCGTTCAGGAGCCCTAAAATTATCAGTCAAGGGAGGACGACGCACGCTGACTCACCGGGGGAAGATGGAAATCCACCAGTATTCCCCTTTCACTCGGTTTGCTCGCCCAGTGCCTTTTGGTAGAAGTATGTTGTATCGGTATCTCAGGATGGTACCGCAGATATCCCCTTCAACCGTCCCTATGCTTTGAGCAAATTTTATATTTCTATTATTGCTTTATGTGTAGTAGTTGGATTCTACCTTGTAAGATGAGTACAGTTATATGCTCATCACCCTGCTTTTTATTCCAATAATAACAGTATATGTTCTTCTCAAATAAAAAAAAAATATATATTTATACAGTCCATGTTAAATATAAAACAGAAAAGGTATATCTGTAACCACACAAAGTAATGAAGAGAAACGTGTTTAATGTTTATATTTTGGATTCAAAGTCATACCCTAACTCAACCTACCCAAAACACAACTTCTGTTTAGCATTAATATCATTATATAAAAAAAATAACAATTTGCCCGAAATGTATACCCATCTCACCATCTGAAAAATGGAGCACTATATATATGAAAGTAAATAAATGAATTAATAATATCAAACATTAGTTAGGCCCTGAACGTTCTTCTCTCTCAACTTTGAGATTCTCTCTTAGTTTTAATCGCACGAAGTTATAGTGCTTTCCTTTATCTCTGTCGTCGTCGACATGCTTGTTGTGGTGGTTCCAACTGAGACTCCTGTCGTCGCTCCTGCTGGTGATGCTCTCCTTGCATTACCTTGTCCCTTTTAGACCTCCCACGGTGCGGGGGAGAAGAGCCGTCGGCGGAGAAAACCCAAGCCGGCTTGGGCTCCCTCTACCCCTCCGCATGTGGTGTCGACTCCGACTTTCCCTCATCTGGGAGAAGTCTCGGGTGGGGTCTCCTTCTCTTCGGGTCCAGTCTCCTCGGCTCCGATCGCTAAGCCGAGACGTGGGAGGCCTGTCTCCAAACGTCCTCCCACAGTTACTTTTCCTGCAAGTAACGATCTTCTAGCCCTCCCTTCTCCAAATCCTAGTGCGCCAGCCCGACTCAACAGTCATGACCTCGCTCTGGCAGTTCCCCACCAGGGTGGCGCGGTTACTAAGGTTACGCCGCAGTCCGATCCTCTCTATGGCGGTGCGACGGCTAGGGCTTTTTCACCCTCGCGTCACTACCTTGTCCTAATTCCCCCCACTTCGGGTGCATAGGTTAAGGCTGTGACTGTGCCGGTCTCTAGACGTACTAGGGCACCGTCGCTGGAGCGAGACCCGGCAGAGGGGAAGGCTCCGATGGAGGAGCTTCCTAGAACGACAGTGGTGGCTCTAGGGTTAGGTCGGTGCCTCCCCAATCAGGATAAGATCCTGTTCATCCCGGCGTGCCTTATAACTCCGAGAGGAATGACGCGGGATCGTTCGCGGCACTTGGATACAGAGGAATTCGCTCCGCCCTCGGCTAATTTGGTCTCAGATCTTTAGGGTCTTCAGGACGGCCTTTAGTCCTGTCTTTGGAAGAGGAAGCGGAGGTCGAAGTGCTTGTCACATCTTTCCGGGCAACATCGACAGCCATTTCCCGCCAACAATGGGGAATGTTGGGAAAATTGTGGTCCCCAAAGACCCCTCGTAAGGACACTCTCCTGCATATCATTAAGAACGCATGGGGGAAGGATGCTGAGGGTCTTGTGATCAAGGAATTAGGGTCGAGGCTCTTTGGCTTTTACTTCCGGTCCTCTGAGGCTCGGGCGTAGGTCCAAGGCAATGAGCCCTGGTGCTTCGACGGCCGGGCCCTCTTGCTCGGGGATCTTGATTCGCGTGCTCGGGAGATGCATGTTCTTGACCGAGTGCAGTTGTGCGCGCACACAAGGGTTCTGCCGCCTCTGGTAAGGACACGGGAAACGGGTGCCTCTATCGGGGACGCTCTGGGAGCGTGTGTGGATGTCCCATGTGACAAATGGGGCATGTGTTGGGGCGGAATTGTCAAAGTTCGGCTCTAGCACCTCATCGAGAGGCCACTCCGGAGGGGACTGGTCCTTCGGTTTAAGGAGTTTCTTGAGCCGATTCACATTGAACTCACATATTATAAGCTTCCGATCTTCTGCTACAACTGTGGCCGGCTCGGCCATGATTTGAAGGAGTGCACATGGGCAGTCAAAGCCCACCCCCCACCCCCCCACCCCCACCCCCACGATTTGATTCCTCCCTGCTAGAGTACCGGAGGGATAAGAAGGTCAAGGCCTATGCGACAGATTGGGGAGAGGTTGACCGGTCAACTAATCCCAAGGGTGTCGCCCCTAAGGGCACCTTGACCCTAGATAGGGCCTCCCGGTTTGCCATAAGCTTCGTGCCTCCGGTTCTAGGGGTACGACCCGACTGGAAACCGATCAGTCCCGTGCTAGCTCGCTTTTGGAGGCCCCACCATCGCTCTCTAATGAGCTAGGTGGTGAAACACGTGGAGTTATGGGAAGGAAGGAGGCTGAAGCCCCGACACCCGCTGAGGTACCTGGAGAGGGAACTAGAGCACTCAAGAGGTCAGCAGTTGGAGCACCTTGGGATGAGCAGGTCAGGGCGGGGAAGCAGCCCCGCCAGGAGGAATGAGACGCTGGATGAGCATCGGGGACTGGCCCTGGGAGGGGTACCATGTAGATGCTTTGCCTCTCACCATCACCGCTGTTGAGATCTCATATTTCTGGCATCCCCTTCCCCCTTTTCGTATTCTGTCCTTGCCTATATGGCTTTCAAATACCGTCTGTGACGTTTCTAGTGGAAAAAGGTTCAGTGAGCCATTGCTCTTTTTGTCTGACCTTAGTGGCCTGGGAGCATGTTCCCTGGCGCACATTGATGTTTTGATATAAATTTTATAAAATTGCACCTTTCGCTAAAAAAATGAAAGTAAATAAATCATTCTTACCCAAAACATCATTCTTCCTCCCGCCGTCGATGTCACCGGAGGAATACGTGCTACCGCCTGCGCGAGAGGACTTTCCCCCATTATGCCGCCACCGAGATCCCGAACGGACCCAACGTCGATCAGAAAGGTGGGGACTAGTCCAATGAGTCGGAAAAGGAAACTCTGGTCTCGTGCCTGTTGGAGAGAGGTGGTGTCGCCGCCATCAAGTGGTTGTGGAGATCCCTGCCACCCTCTATCTCATCTTCAATACTTGAACCCCACACCAGAAACACTAGCAGAAGAGACAAGGGTATGGTCAAGTGATTAAACCTCACACAAAAAGCCATAACCATGGTTGTGATCAAGTCTGAAACCAGAAAATTAGCGGGGACATAAAACCTACTGCCCCACTAATCACGTATTAGTTTTTAGGGTTAAATACAATATGGTAACCTTATGTTCGGTCCACAGACCTTTTGGTACCATTATGTTTTTTATTACATTTCGGTACCCTAATGTTTGGTCCACAGACGGAATTAGCATATTCCGTTAGAAAACTAACGGAA
Source organism: Erodium maritimum (assembly GCA_963921825.1). NCBI lineage: Eukaryota > Viridiplantae > Streptophyta > Magnoliopsida > Geraniales > Geraniaceae > Erodium > Erodium maritimum. The sequence goes on from OY997589.1 coordinate 36,046,820, forward strand.
TATTCCTCCAAGTTATTCATTTGACACCATGTGTAGTTAAGTGGAGTGTGAAATAACGAATTGCCTTTACTTATTTTAACCTTATACATTTGATAAGGGAAATTACTATTTTACCTTTATTTATTTATAAATAAAATTTAAAATAATAATTATAAATAAAAAAGAAATAAAATTAGCATTAAGAAAAGAATTTATTTTTTATAAAATTAAAACCTACCGTAATCTCTCCTTATCTATACCACACACCACACACCGATACATTTTGTTCATCGGCTTCACCTTCAACCTATGAACTCACGATTGCGTTCTCCAAGCTTCTTCTCCAACGACGGCGAGGGGTGGCAACCTTCTCCAACGACGGCGAGGGGCGGTGACCTTCGATTTCTCGGCTTCATCTTCTTCGATCTTGACAGAGAGCTCGCAAATCTGGAGATCCCTCTTCGAATATGACGATGGCCCATGACCACGAAGCCCAGGGTCTTTCGCCGGCCAGCGTGAAGCCCGTTAAGAACGAAGCCTTGGGTCTGTCTCCAGCGATCTGGTGGGGGTGGAGGTCGGGCTGCTATGCTTATCTACCGCTCATCCTCGTCCTTGACCTCGTCGATGTCCTTGAACTTTTCTTTGTCGTCCTCCTCGTTCACGATAGAGACAACGACACCCCACGATCGGAAAAATCATGCTCAGCCTCGCCTCTGACCACGACCGATCTGGTTTTGAGGGTTTGTTTTTAATTTATGTAAGTTTATTCATTTCATGTTCATGCCTCCATCTCTCTGCATTTACAGTTCAAAAGTTGAGGGAATTTCTCAGAGATTTTTGTTTTATTTTGTGGAAAAGGTAGTTTTTGAAGTTGAAGGGTCACGAGTTCTAATAAGATGCATTTGCAGTGAGTTTCGGGCGATTGTTCGAAGTACAAGACATGTGTCGACCTCTCAAGATCTGTTCAACCTCCTTGCGTTCTAGGGATTTCGAAGAACAAGACCTGTATATCGTCTCTCGTTGTTATAATTTTCAAATTTGTTGTTGATTCTTGAAATGTTGGAAATTTGTTAGAACTTTTTTGTTCTTAGTGTTCATCTGGTTTATGTTCTTAGTGTTCTTATTGTTGTTAGTGTTTATCTAGAATTTTGGGTTATGTTCTTCGTGTTCATCTGAAATTTTGTTTTGATTCGTGTTCTTCTATATTTCTGAAAATTTGAATATCATGTTGAATCATGCTCAAAAAGAGAAATGAAAAAAATGTTATTTCTAGTATCAACATTTGGTTGATGGAATTTGGCTGAACAAATTGAACAAACATATGGGATTATTATGGAGATTACTAATTAATTAAAAAAATTGTTGGAAATTTTAATTAACTAATGAGTTGAACTTTGTTAATGAAAATTAAAGTAAATAAAAAAATTAATCAAAATAAAAATGACTAAGAACTAATAAAGAAATTAATGATATTATTAATAATTAATTAAAATGTTAATGAAATTAAATTTAAAATTGAGGGTATAATGGTCTTTTTCTCTTAAGCCAAAAGTCAACTAAGATAGCAAAGGGTAAAACGGTCATTTAACTTTCTTTTGTTAGTTTTTTTTAACTCCAACGGCTCAAAACGTCTATGGACTGAATCTTAAGGTAACCAAGTGTAATAAAAAAACATAAGGGTACCAAAAATTTCGTGGACCGAACATAATGGTACCATAATGTATTTAACCTTAGTTTTTATCAACCATATACGTATATTTCTATTTAGGCCGCAACAAAAAAAATGTGGGTGATGTAATATGTACCTTCAAAAGCAAACCAAAGTAATACATTGGTAACTGAAGGGATTGCTCTGTTAATTAAATTATTAAGAGAATTTTCAATCACAAATCATTTTGTTGGTTGAAAGGAGGAGTGAAAGAATAAAAAACGAATAAATATGATTTTTTTACAGTCACGAGACTGAAAGGAGAGGTTGAAAGGGCTTTTTCCTCACTTTTCGCATCTGTTGGCGGATAGAGTCGTCGATAAGCTTACATACGCTATTATCCGCCAACACATAACCATCAACGACCAACCAGCGTTTTGCTTCTTTTCGCCAATGTTTCGACTCCGCCAGCACCTATCCGCCAACGATATGCCAGCAACTAGAGATGCTCTAAGTTTAATAGATGAAGGTTTTAGTTAATCAAGCAGATGTAGTGCTTTCTTAAACAACTAGTTAGTTCTAGGAAGGGTGGTAGGAGAAAATTTTCATTTTCTCTCTCTTCCAAACAACTAGCTCTTATCACTAGCTCTATAATAGTAACAACTAGTTAGTTGCAGGAGTTAGTTGTTAGGTTTTTTTTGAACTTTTTAATATTTTCAAAACAATCCCAAATTAAACTAATTATTTCATTCATACCAAATAAAAACTACATTTTTTTATAAGCTCGAAAAGCTTATTAACAAGACCGATTCCAAAGGAAAATCGAGATACCTTGATTCAAGAAGAAGTAGGGTAAGAGACAACGATAACAAAAGGACTCCACTCAGGGGGAGCCAAAATGCCAAGCCTTTCCCTAAAAAAGAAACAAGAAACAAACAATAGAACATGTAACCCCGTCAAGCCTCGCCTCCCGTAGTCAGATGCTCGTTGCTACTTTCTTTTTGGAAGCTTTATGAATCGTAGTCCATGCGTCGGTTCCATGAGACGAAGCTACAACTTGAGATTTCCCAACTTGACCTTGTTCAACCTGTTTCCCAATGTCAATGGGACGAGCATATCTTTCCCAATCCAAAGAACGATCCATTGGTTTACATTGAACGATATAAAAAATCCGACAAGTGTCATTAAAAACTAAATATGCTAATTAAAAAAACGACATTGAAACAGACCCTAGGATCATTCAACTAATGTACAGACGTCACTTCGACTGATCTTTGAGCAACTCCCACAAAGCATTCTTTGCCTATATCCCATGTTTCCTCTTGTAATGAAACACGGTCGCAGAATAGATTTCATCATCGGTTGCTCCTTTTCTAGGGTCATTGAGACGTCCCCAGTAGATGTTATCGAAGTGCCTGCACTTTTGGCTAGTCTTGCCAAAATGATCCTTCATTTGTTTCTGCGTCTATACATGCCAACTTTTTCTACCGTCTGTCACGCCCCAATTTCAGTAAACCGAACTCGGGACGCGAAAGTTTTAAAATAATAAACACTCTTGAAACCATTTTTATAGATCATTTTAAAATCATCATTTGTTCAACAAAAATAATAATTACAGTTTAAAACACGTCCCAACAAGTGGACAAAAGTACAAGGTATCCGTCACTAGACTCAACAGACAAACCCGGACTCCGCTCCTAGCCCCACAAGCTTCGAGAGCTCACCTAGTCCGTCCCACGAACAGTACCTGTAGGAAAAGCAGCTAGGGGTGAGCGTTCGCTCACCACCACGGATAACAGACTGACTACGGCAAAATTAGCAGACAAAGCAAATAACACCACCAACAACTCAACACCGGGGAACACCATCCCCAACCCAAGTACTCTAACTGAACATACACCCACTGTTGCCTTCCCTGACCAACTCGACATCCTGACACGTAAAGTAGACCCGACACAACCATTGACGACCTCTTCCAAGGACTCCAAAGAAGGTTACGCAACACCAAACAGCATCACAAGGGATCACACACCAAACAAGATCACAAAGGATCGCACACCAAACAAGATCACAAAGGATCGCAAACCAGCTGCCAAGAACGCCCTCCCGGGACTCTAACCCGGTCAGGCCAACCCAAGAATGCTGCAACTTACCGGGACTCTAACCCATAAGCCAGCCGGAAAATGCTGCAACTTACTGGGACTCTAACCCATAAGCCAGCCGGAAAATGCTGCAACTTACTGGGACTCTAACCCATAAGCCAGCCGGAAAATGCTGCAACTTACTGGGACTCTAACCCATAAGCCAGCCAAGGTATGCTCACAAACCCAAACCACACACGCGCGGCTAGGACCCCTTTATTGGCGGGCGGGCCCCCTACCCCGTCTGAACATGCAGACGCGTGTGCTCGTGGACCCCCGTTTCAGGAAGCGGGCCCCCAACCTCCGGTAACCACAAACACAATCACAATCACAATCACAATCACAAGCAAGTTCAACAATCAGTAACAACACAGGTTCAACACTCACAGGCACTCATGGCCACCAAGACACTAACAGTAAAACTCGGACTCAACAGCCCCACAGGCACTCACGGCCTCCCAAGACACACCGACAGTAAGACACGGACTCAACAGCCCCACAGGCACTCACGGCCTCCCAAGACACCAACCAAGACACGCTTGCAACTTACCGAGACTCTAACTCGTAAGCCAGCTAAAGAAAGCTTGCAACCCCCCCCCCCCCCCCCCCCCCCCCCCCCGAGACTCTAATTCGGTCAGGTCAGCAAAAGACACCAACCTTAGTACACGGACTCTCAAGACCGCCCAAACACCAAAGGTAAAGACACGGGTTCAACAACCCCACGGGCACTCATGGCCACCCAAAACTCAACAATAAAACACGCTTGCAACTTACCGAGACTCTAACTCGTAAGCCAGCTAAAACACCGACAGTAAAGTACGGGCTCTCATGGCCACCCAAACACGATTAACAACACGGGCTCTCATGGCCACCCAAGACTCAACAATAATAATACACGGGCTCTCAAGGCCACCCAAGACTCAACCATAATAATACACGGGCTCTCAAGGCCACCCAAGACGCCAAAATAAACAATCAACCTCCGGCTTAACCCAAGCCTCCAACAGTCCTAATATCAACAGTTTCACAATCAACCTCCGGGCATGGTCATATGCCTCCAGTACTCCTAATATCGATAAGTTCACAAACAACCTCCGGGCATGGTCATATGCCTCCAGTAAAACAATTTTCGCTAAGTTCTCTACTCCTACGACACTACTAAGTGTCACATGCCTTTCCAATAATTACTAAGTTCCCGTAACATGCTTTTCTGATAAACGCTACAATCCCGTATCATGCTTTTCTAATAATTAACAAGTTCCCGTAGCATGCTTTTCTAATATTTAAATAAACCTATTCAACCCACGACACCCCGGTGTCACATGCAATTCTACTGTTAACTTTCCCCAGTCAGGGCCGAGATCCGGCTACTTTTCCCTACCTCGTGAAGCGTGTCACAACCAATGCTCGCTCTCCAGCAATGCTCCAAATTTCCCGCTTAGCCTCCTCTTTCCACGGTAGGCGATACGGTCTACAATTATTACAATTAACACACTTTTTAAGTAAGCAGGCGAAACCCGAATTTAAAGTATTAAACGCCCAAATGCAACCCCGACAATGTCGATCACTCCAAAACTTCCCAATTACTTGACATTGTCGATAATGGACCCGGAAAGGCCCGATTCGCCCGACATGGCGAATCTGCCCGGGTTTTGAAAACGCCCTTCCGGGGCTCCGAAAATTCCCGTTTTCGTTTCTACGGTCTTAGAATAATTCAAGGGTTCGTAGGCACTCGACGGAATCGAATTCCGACTTCCGAGTCATTTAATTAGCGTTTAAAGTTTCCAAGCCCGTCAGTTACAACTTTCACAATTTAATTCCAAATTTCGATCCGGGTGTGGATTAACTACTTGGGGATCGTCCTAAACCACCCGAACACGAAAACCCGATACTCGGGCATGTGGGCCCCACCCGGCCACAATTAGGAAACTTTCCTTTTCGCCACAAAACGTTCCTAACGAATCCCAAACCTCAACCATTCATCTTTAAACCAATTCTAACCAAAACCCAACCATAATCAAACCGTTTAAACTCAAACCCTAAATTTCAAACGTACCAAAAAGAAAATCGGTTAGGTGCTCACCGTAGAGAATGACGGGGTGAGCTCGATTCTTCAACCGTTGAGACGATCCGTCGGTCGGATTGTCGGGAAATCACAAAACTCCAACCTTTCTCCTTTCTTTTTCCTTTTCCTCCTTCTCTTTCTTCTCTCCACTTTCTCTCTCTACACAACTCTCCTTTTCTCAAAATGGACGTGTACTTCACAATTTCCTTCCCTTTTGTTTTGTTTTAAAAAGTAACAAAATAATACTTAATTATAAACTAACACTATTAAAGTCTTCTCTTGTCTTGTCCAAAAACCTAACACCACCACATAGTTGACATGTGGTCAAGTGGGTCCCACACCTTTTTGGAAAATATCTACTAGCTAAAATCCAATCAGATTCGCGAAAATCGGACGTTTCGGGCCCCGAACGAGCACTTTTTCCCAAAAATTACGAAACTTGGCGGGCCACAAGGAAACGGCTCAACTAAGACCGTTGCGATGACGGCTAAGCTTTTTGGATCCCAAACGGTCCTCGAATGGACCAAAACGTCGCTCGGTTGACTTTTCCAGCAAAAAGTCAACATTTCCCAAATTGATCAGAAAGTTGCCCTGAGTCCCCCGGAACTCATTTTGGTCGATAACGGGGACAACTTAAGTCCTGTATGACCCTCGGGGTCCAATTCCGGTTCAATTCAGTGTCTGCTCAAAAATTTAAAATTTTCCTGTTTTTCGTAGGTTTGACTAGCGTTGACCGGGAGTGGTTATTACAATCTACCCCCCTTAAAGAAATTTCGTCCGCGAAATTTAGAACAACGCACGTCAAGTTTCGAACCGGTCGGGGTACTTTGCGCGAACCTCGCCCTCGCGTTCCCAAGTCGACTCGGCCTCGTGGTATCGCCACAACACCAGTTTTAAGCGGATAACCTTTCCGCGCAGGACCTGCTCTCGTGGATCCCTTTCCCACATTGGTTTCTTCTTACACGGGTCATCACCCGTTACCTCGACATCTGCCCACTCAAAGACGTACTCAAAACCTCGAAAGGCCCGATACACCGCGGGGCTAACCCGCCTCCGCCGCGGTTGAAACGCATTAGTCCATCTTTCGGACTCACCTCCAGGGATACAGGACCACTGATTTCTGACTCGAGAGGTCGGCGTCATCAGTCAACATAACTCCTGCTGACTCTGCGCGGTCTTCAACCGCTCACGCTTTGGCACGACCGACTCAGCTGTCTCTCGGTCCAGTTCTAGACCCAGGAACCTCTTATCTCGCACTTCTGCCCAGCACACGGTCGATCGACACGGCCTACCATACAACGCTTCGAACGGTGCCATCATGATACTGGCCTGAAAGCTGTTGTTGTAGGCGAACTCGGCCAATCGCTCACAAAACCCATCGTGACGTGCCCCCATTTCCACTGTGCAACCCGCAGTGGCTGCAATAATCCAGCGAGACGCTGTTGTTCGGCTCTCACCTGCCGAAGAGTGAGGCATCGCGATACAACTCCGCGACCGCACTCCGCATCCCGCTCCACTAGACATGCCCCCTGATGTCGCGCTCCTCTTAGTGCTACCCACAAGCACTGTCAGGCGTGAAAACTGCGACTCTCGCAGCTTGTCGCCAGTAACAGTCGGTATTGGCTCGGCACTTCGCCAGCCAATCCATTCCCAAGACTACGTTGCTGTCACTTCGTAAGTATCCTTCCTACGGATGCACGCACAAGCTCAGTCGCTGCCGATCCTCACAGATCCTCGCAGTCTCTCTAAGACCTCGCTCCACTACCGTCGTCGTGTTTACCAACTCCGAACCCACCCGAATCCTCGGGGTGAGGACTCGATCCGGCATCAGGGTTCTTGAGCCCTCTCTCGAACCTCCTGTACCGGTTCGCTTCTCCAACTCCGCAGGCACGACAGACCCTAGTCAACACCACCCCACCACCGACCGGCGTGTCCCGACACAGGGGTGGACTCAACGGCTCTAAACTTAGCCTCAACCTCTCATCACAACTCGACAAACAAACGAGTGTGATAACCCGGCATCCAATGAAACTGACGCCCAAATCGAAAATCGAACACCCACTCCATTAGTCACCCTGGTAAGGTCCAGTGTAACCCTCATACGGTCCTCTAGGCATTTACTTGTAACTTTCCGCAACCAAACCAGTGTTCGCTACTCGTCCCTTGTGGGAAAAGTAGTAAAGGGGATGAGCGTTATGCTCACCTCCACGGACACCCGTTCGATTATGGCATACTAGTAACGCGCTAAAGACTTACCGATCTAGCCAGGGCAAACCACTACCTCAAAACCGGATGCCAAACGTCACACTGCTCACGCCAACAACACCTCAAGTACTCGCTTACGTAAGATAAACCTCGACACGGGAAGCCCTTCCTTAATTCAGTAATCGCTATTGTTCACAACCTCAATACCCCAAAGACCCGATCACGTAGGGAAACCTCAAACGGGGATCATGTTCTCAACTAAGCCAACACTGTTGCTCACAATATCGATACCCCAATTACTCGATCGTGTAGGGAACCTCAATTAACCCACTCGCGGGAAGGAAACCTCAATCACCCGTTCACGCGAGGGAAAACTCGAACACCCGTTTACATAGGGAAAACCCTGGTTCGTAAGGCGCCGCAGCGCACCAACCCTAACCTCTCTCCGTGGTGAGACTCTCACACCGAGGCACTGTACTAATACCGTACGTTATCGATGAATCTCGAACCCAAGACCTCATCCCTTAATACCAAGCCTACGACCTCTACAACCCATAACCGCGAACACAATCACGTAAAACCAACGCTCAACCGCACGAACGTGAACCGAGTCACACAACCGCAGACCTAAACGCACAACGCAGAGATTTTTTTTTTGAAGACGACCGGCTGGACCGGTCCGGCAGGTGGGCCGGACCATTTGGCAATCCGGGCCGGTACGCCGTCCGTGCCGGGCTTGCTGCCGGGCCGGCACACCAGCCGTGCCGTGCTGGCTGCCGGGCCGGCAAGCCAGCCGGTCCGTGCTGACTGCCGGATCGGACCAGCGAGCCTGTCTTGGTCTCGTACCAGGTCGGCCCGTGGTCCGTCCCGTAACTACGCCAGCTTCGCCCCTATCACCCCGTCACGTCGATCCTAGGACACTCGCATCCTACCCGTCTCTTGGCGACCCGCACACTTGTGCGTCGCAGACATTTAACCACCAAAAAGACCAAACACGTACCACAAAACCCGACTAAACCACAAACACAGGCCAAACCGGCCAAACCGGCCAAACACCCATAATAACAACAACGACAACACCCGTCCACCGGGCCAACCAAAGTCAAACAGCGCCCACCGGGCCAACCAAGACTCCGCAACACGCCCACCGGGCCAACCAACAACAATCACAATACGCCCACAGGGCCAAACAAAGTCAAACACAAACGCCCATGGCGTCACACAAAATCAAGACACGCCCACCGGGAATACCGAACCACGCCCACCGGGCCAATCAAAGTCAAACACAAACGCCCACGGCGTCAAACAACATCAAAACAATCAAATTTTTAAAGCTTTCTCCACTTCATTAAAAACCTCATTTCTTGACATCACGCAGTTACAACCCGGTCCAAGCGTCCCCGAACTACGTTGTACCGACTTGATATCAGCGCCGTCACGTTCGACTACATGAGCGCTCCTGAGTCGACCCGCGACAGCTTAAAAACATTTCACGCAGCAACAACAATCAGCAATCCAGCAAGAAAACACTGCACGTACACACAACCACAAGCAGGACTCACAACACCACGGGTCTACACACGGTTCCCGACCTGCGTACCCAACGTACGACGGGACTCTACCGACTCGACTCTGCCCACCTAATTGACGTACAGTCCGAGGTGTGAAACCTCGAGCTCTGATACCAAGCTGTCACGCCCCAATTTCAGTAAACCGAACTCGGGACGCGAAAGTTTTAAAATAATAAACACTCTTGAAACCATTTTTATAGATCATTTTAAAATCATCATTTGTTCAACAAAAATAATAATTACAGTTTAAAACACGTCCCAACAAGTGGACAAAAGTACAAGGTATCCGTCACTAGACTCAACAGACAAACCCGGACTCCGCTCCTAGCCCCACAAGCTTCGAGAGCTCACCTAGTCCGTCCCACGAACAGTACCTGTAGGAAAAGCAGCTAGGGGTGAGCGTTCGCTCACCACCACGGATAACAGACTGACTACGGCAAAATTAGCAGACAAAGCAAATAACACCACCAACAACTCAACACCGGGGAACACCATCCCCAACCCAAGTACTCTAACTGAACATACACCCACTGTTGCCTTCCCTGACCAACTCGACATCCTGACACGTAAAGTAGACCCGACACAACCATTGACGACCTCTTCCAAGGACTCCAAAGAAGGTTACGCAACACCAAACAGCATCACAAGGGATCACACACCAAACAAGATCACAAAGGATCGCACACCAAACAAGATCACAAAGGATCGCAAACCAGCTGCCAAGAACGCCCTCCCGGGACTCTAACCCGGTCAGGCCAACCCAAGAATGCTGCAACTTACCGGGACTCTAACCCATAAGCCAGCCGGAAAATGCTGCAACTTACTGGGACTCTAACCCATAAGCCAGCCGGAAAATGCTGCAACTTACTGGGACTCTAACCCATAAGCCAGCCGGAAAATGCTGCAACTTACTGGGACTCTAACCCATAAGCCAGCCAAGGTATGCTCACAAACCCAAACCACACACGCGCGGCTAGGACCCCTTTATTGGCGGGCGGGCCCCCTACCCCGTCTGAACATGCAGACGCGTGTGCTCGTGGACCCCCGTTTCAGGAAGCGGGCCCCCAACCTCCGGTAACCACAAACACAATCACAATCACAATCACAATCACAAGCAAGTTCAACAATCAGTAACAACACAGGTTCAACACTCACAGGCACTCATGGCCACCAAGACACTAACAGTAAAACTCGGACTCAACAGCCCCACAGGCACTCACGGCCTCCCAAGACACACCGACAGTAAGACACGGACTCAACAGCCCCACAGGCACTCACGGCCTCCCAAGACACCAACCAAGACACGCTTGCAACTTACCGAGACTCTAACTCGTAAGCCAGCTAAAGAAAGCTTGCAACCCCCCCCCCCCCCCCCCCCCCCCCCCCCGAGACTCTAATTCGGTCAGGTCAGCAAAAGACACCAACCTTAGTACACGGACTCTCAAGACCGCCCAAACACCAAAGGTAAAGACACGGGTTCAACAACCCCACGGGCACTCATGGCCACCCAAAACTCAACAATAAAACACGCTTGCAACTTACCGAGACTCTAACTCGTAAGCCAGCTAAAACACCGACAGTAAAGTACGGGCTCTCATGGCCACCCAAACACGATTAACAACACGGGCTCTCATGGCCACCCAAGACTCAACAATAATAATACACGGGCTCTCAAGGCCACCCAAGACTCAACCATAATAATACACGGGCTCTCAAGGCCACCCAAGACGCCAAAATAAACAATCAACCTCCGGCTTAACCCAAGCCTCCAACAGTCCTAATATCAACAGTTTCACAATCAACCTCCGGGCATGGTCATATGCCTCCAGTACTCCTAATATCGATAAGTTCACAAACAACCTCCGGGCATGGTCATATGCCTCCAGTAAAACAATTTTCGCTAAGTTCTCTACTCCTACGACACTACTAAGTGTCACATGCCTTTCCAATAATTACTAAGTTCCCGTAACATGCTTTTCTGATAAACGCTACAATCCCGTATCATGCTTTTCTAATAATTAACAAGTTCCCGTAGCATGCTTTTCTAATATTTAAATAAACCTATTCAACCCACGACACCCCGGTGTCACATGCAATTCTACTGTTAACTTTCCCCAGTCAGGGCCGAGATCCGGCTACTTTTCCCTACCTCGTGAAGCGTGTCACAACCAATGCTCGCTCTCCAGCAATGCTCCAAATTTCCCGCTTAGCCTCCTCTTTCCACGGTAGGCGATACGGTCTACAATTATTACAATTAACACACTTTTTAAGTAAGCAGGCGAAACCCGAATTTAAAGTATTAAACGCCCAAATGCAACCCCGACAATGTCGATCACTCCAAAACTTCCCAATTACTTGACATTGTCGATAATGGACCCGGAAAGGCCCGATTCGCCCGACATGGCGAATCTGCCCGGGTTTTGAAAACGCCCTTCCGGGGCTCCGAAAATTCCCGTTTTCGTTTCTACGGTCTTAGAATAATTCAAGGGTTCGTAGGCACTCGACGGAATCGAATTCCGACTTCCGAGTCATTTAATTAGCGTTTAAAGTTTCCAAGCCCGTCAGTTACAACTTTCACAATTTAATTCCAAATTTCGATCCGGGTGTGGATTAACTACTTGGGGATCGTCCTAAACCACCCGAACACGAAAACCCGATACTCGGGCATGTGGGCCCCACCCGGCCACAATTAGGAAACTTTCCTTTTCGCCACAAAACGTTCCTAACGAATCCCAAACCTCAACCATTCATCTTTAAACCAATTCTAACCAAAACCCAACCATAATCAAACCGTTTAAACTCAAACCCTAAATTTCAAACGTACCAAAAAGAAAATCGGTTAGGTGCTCACCGTAGAGAATGACGGGGTGAGCTCGATTCTTCAACCGTTGAGACGATCCGTCGGTCGGATTGTCGGGAAATCACAAAACTCCAACCTTTCTCCTTTCTTTTTCCTTTTCCTCCTTCTCTTTCTTCTCTCCACTTTCTCTCTCTACACAACTCTCCTTTTCTCAAAATGGACGTGTACTTCACAATTTCCTTCCCTTTTGTTTTGTTTTAAAAAGTAACAAAATAATACTTAATTATAAACTAACACTATTAAAGTCTTCTCTTGTCTTGTCCAAAAACCTAACACCACCACATAGTTGACATGTGGTCAAGTGGGTCCCACACCTTTTTGGAAAATATCTACTAGCTAAAATCCAATCAGATTCGCGAAAATCGGACGTTTCGGGCCCCGAACGAGCACTTTTTCCCAAAAATTACGAAACTTGGCGGGCCACAAGGAAACGGCTCAACTAAGACCGTTGCGATGACGGCTAAGCTTTTTGGATCCCAAACGGTCCTCGAATGGACCAAAACGTCGCTCGGTTGACTTTTCCAGCAAAAAGTCAACATTTCCCAAATTGATCAGAAAGTTGCCCTGAGTCCCCCGGAACTCATTTTGGTCGATAACGGGGACAACTTAAGTCCTGTATGACCCTCGGGGTCCAATTCCGGTTCAATTCAGTGTCTGCTCAAAAATTTAAAATTTTCCTGTTTTTCGTAGGTTTGACTAGCGTTGACCGGGAGTGGTTATTACACCGTCCAACCGAAAGCGAGGTAGTGTTTGTGAAAATACTTTCCCCCGACCTTGGAAACATCAAACCACGTAATTATCAAATACAATTCCTCCTCTGGAAACCTTATTGGACCACTTGTCGAAGAACCTGCCAAAAAAACTCATTGTTTGGAGAAAAAAAAACTAGATGGTGAAAGAGGAGAGAATTTGAGGGAGTTGTAAGGGTGAATGAAGGAGGGAGAGGGTATATATAAGGAGGGGAGGACTCGGCTTCGGCGTGACAACAACAATGTAGTAACCATTATTCACTAAATAGTCTGCATGCACAAAAATTGAGACACCGAGAAAACAATAAAAAGTACGATAATTCATTCGTTTATTAATGAAAAGGCGTACAAAGCAGGAAAAAAATAAGGACAAGAACATCTAAGTTTAGTAATCTGATGCTAAATCAAAGTTGTTCCAATTGTTTCCCGAAGTTCTCTATAACTACGACACGAGCTACCCGTTACTCTGGGGTCATATTGGAGGTACCTTTTCTATTCATTGTTGCTAACGTATCAAGCAACATTTAAAGGTTCCTTTCTTTGGTATCAGAAATTGCGCGATTGGTTCTTTACTTCGTTGTCCGCTTCTACTTGATTCCTTTTCCCTTAGCCTCTGGCTTTAGCCTTCACTTTTTTCTATCCGTTCGGATGCTCCTCCCGTACAAGTAAGGCCAAATTATGCTCGTTCTCGGTTATGTCGGTCGATGTGTAGATGCAATTTTCGTCCAACCTTGTACGCTTTCTTGATTCACTTTCTACGTCAGGTTCTGGCTCGTCAACGTCTACTTGATGATGCGGGAACATCTTCACATCCCGCTTGGGGTTCCCCTTCGTGATGTCCCAAACATGCTTCCAAGCGAACTTGTGTTCCTCCTCTTTCTTGTAAGCTTCTTCTGCTTCTGCCATTATTTGAGCATCGTTGCTCTCACTTTGGTATGCGCCCACAAATTGCACGTATTTCTCTTGAAACTTATTGACTTTTTTATTGAGCTGATGTCAATGGTTCTTGCAATTCTTCTAGGAGCATTATGGGTCGATTGGGTCCCTAAATTGTAAGACCTCGTCCCCGACTTTCGTCTAGTATTTCTTCTTGGTCTTCTGGGACTTCCTTTCGGTGCTATCCACATAATGGTTTAACCATGCCTTGTCCAACCGCTGCTCCTCCACGATGGTCTATCTCAGCTTCGAAGGTGTAGTAGATGTTGATTTTTTTCACACGAATTCTCGATGGCTTGGCCGGGGCATATTGGAAAGGTTGCTCGTGGGTGAATTGCGACGACGTCCATTGGGAATGTAGGAACAGGTTGAAATGCGACTGCGGCTCAGATATGGTGGATTGGAGGAGGGAGGTGTAGGATTTGAGGTGAGAGTTTAGCTCGTCTTCGGCTGCTGCCAACTCGTCCTCGTTCAACTACATATTTTGGAGGATGAATTCAAATCGCCTTGGGTCGATTATTGAAGGGATGTTGGGAAAGTATGCAATAGAAGAGAAGAGAAGTAAATTTTGTGTAGGGGTGGTTGTATTTATAGGAATATTTATCATATTTTTGAAAATCAGTCAACGTCATGCGTCGCATCGCTATTGTACCGGTGACTAGCCGTTGGGCCTGCGTCGCTGAGTCCCATGGTTACAGGATTTGTCGGCGACTCTGCAACGATTGGCACTAAAACGGTTCATGCGGTAAGAAAACGTTATAGGAGGCATTGCAAGCGCTATAATAACGTTGTTGCAATAGATCTACAACAACTGTTGCAAATGCACTAACCCACAAATTCAGATAACATAGTGAGTGATGAACTAGTGACAAGACGAGGGACTTAGATAATTAGAAAGTGGTGTCCTCTCTTAGTCTATATAGTGTATACCTGTTTTAGCCCCTTGTTGAATAAATTTTAATTTAACTTTTAAAAGATCATATGTGAAAGGAAATTAAAAGTATAATAGCTTTTATTATTGTTAATAAAATCTCACTACCTTTTAGTAAAAAGAAGGAAAAAAAACTTTTACTCGCGTGTCAAATGTTCTCTCCCGAAAACCCTAGCCTCTAGCCTAGCTTATGGAGCTCTCTACCACCGTTGCCGACAAGACTGCTACTCCACCGACCTTGTCCCATCGCCGCCTGCTCTGGTGTAGTTCTCGGCACTCTTGCCTCCCCATCTCCCTTCTTCTAAGGTGGCTCCTTTAAACCAACGACGTCGAAGAAGACTGAAGCCAAACTCATCTTCTCCGATCTCACTTCCTTCCCCGTCTGTTAACCAATCACAAGAAATATCCACGGCTCTCGTGGCCTTCCCCGCAGGGTCATCTGCGCCATCGATGAAGCCACACCAGAAACATTCGATGAAGATTGTTGTTGTGCCTTCTCCGGCAAGAAACATTATGTTTTTCAACCCTCTATCGGAAGCCTCTCCTGTTGACGGTGCCCCTCGAGAATCGTCATCTACGATTGTTTCCAGCATCACTCCACCGCCTTTGTTTGCTTCAACAGTCGTCTCGTCGCGCCTGTAAGATCTCACCGACGTTCCGTCGCCCCACGGTATCGAAACCCCCTTCGTGGGAAAGATCCCAAGGTTGATCCAGGGAGGATGACTCTGGAGACTCTCTGCGAGGAAATTTCGATCCCTAATGCATAGACGGTCCTCGTGATTCCGGCACCCCTTACTCCATCACCGTCGGGCCTTCAAAGCCAAGGATAACGGCGCTCCATCTGGGTCAAAGACCGCACCAGAGTCCCTTGAATCTCACCTGGCTAGCCTCGAAGACGGCCTCTCAGCATGCTCGTTGGAGGAATAGGAGGAGCCGAGGTTCATGTTCCATTCTCCATAGTGAGCCCCGCAATCATGACTCGCTTGTAGTTTTCCATGATGGTCAAACTGTGGGCCTCTATGCCTCCCCAGAAGGAGGTTTTTCTCCAAGTTATCAACAAATCTTGGGGGAATTCGGCTGAAGGATTGGTGATCAAGGACATTAGTCTTGACTTTTTCAATTTCTACTTTGAGACGGAGGATGCTTGTGCATGGGTTCGTGGAAATGAACCTCGGTGCTTCAACGGGCGTCTGCTCCTACCCGGCGATTTGGCCCCCATGGCGAGGGATCCCCCTGCTCTGGATCAGCTTCAGTTATGGGTTCACGCCCACGGTCTTCCGATATTGGTCAGGGCCCGAACTATAGGGGAAACAATTCACACTGCTTTGGGATTGAGTTTTGATGTCCTGTGTGACAAGTGGGGCCTCTACTAGGGAGGAATGGTGTGGGTCATATTTTGGCACCTGGTAGATCGGCCTTTGCGACGTCATCTATTCCTACACTTTCGGGAATTTCCGACCCGGTTTGTGTTTACCTTACCTATACAAAATTACATGGGCTTTATTGTAATTGTGGATTGTTAGGCCATGAGATTCATGAGTGTAATCGGGAAGTGGTTGATCTTCCACGGTACGACTCATCTATACTAGAGTACCAGAGGGATCGGCTAGTCAGGCCTTATGTAATGAACTGGGATCATCAGGAACCTCAGCGCCATATATCCTTGGGTACTGCACCGAAGGGAACCTTACCTCGGGGAAGGGGCCCAATTGTATCCCTGAGTACTACACCTAATGATTCAAGTCTTCAGGGCGATATCCAGACTCGACAGGTGGACCCAGGCTGGAAGAATTTGGTGTCCGGACAACTCTCTGGTGGTTGGGTACCTAAAACCCCTAATATGCTTTGGCATAAAGGTAGAGCTGGACTTGGAGCTGGAGAAGGAGCTAGAGTTAGAGTTGGTCTAACACTAGAGCATGAGTTGGGGGAGTGGAGAGGGGGTCCACTAGGGAACCATGGGAGGATCAAGAGAGAGCGGGGAGCAGCCCCGTTAGATGGAATGAAAGGAATTCATGACTCTAGGGATTGGTCCTAAGAGGGGTCCCTGGTTAGAGCTCTCCCTCCCTTTGAAGCTTATGAAAGAAGATTCGGTCGCACTTTATAGAGTATATGCAGTGTTCAGAAAATACCTTGAGCAATCATAGTCAGTTTCATTTTAGTTTAGTTTTAAATTGCCTATATGGCTTGTCATCCAATACCGTTTATGACAGTTATATTGTTAAAAGAATAACGAGTAGTTATACTCTTTGCCTACTTTTCGTGGTCAAGGAATGTTTTCCTGATACACTTGATTGTAGTTGGATTCTATTTTAATGAAATATGTATCTTTTAGTAATAAAAAAAAAGCTCGCGCTGCAAGGACAGACACCAGCCCGATAGTGTTCTTTTATGATATAGCGTAGCGCATATTCCAGTTGAACGGGCACAGATTCCATTTTTTTCTATTTTCATTTCTGTTATCTATTAACCATGTAGCCTCCTGCACATTTTGTTTTCCGATAACCCTCCTTCAATTGAGCAGTTCACATTTCTTTGCACCTTCGGAGCCTTCCACTGGTTACCATTCTCTATCATTGCATATGCCATCATGTTTTCTAGCAGCTACCTTTTCCATCTCAATAAGCATAGCTTGCTTATCCCATGGCCTCATACTTAGCCTCCTCACAAGTGTTTCCACTCGTATTCTTATTGGTAAGCAAGGGAAAGAGGAATCCCACCTGAAAACCGGTCTTCGTCATCAACTTACTGTCGCCTGCCACATCAGATTCGCTTCTGTCCGGGGCTGAAGCCTTCTGCGTGTATCTACGCCTCTTGGGCTGAAAAGTTTGCAAGCATTGTTCAATCAAGGCCATCCGGTATCAGACCCGCTTTTGAGTACTTTAGTCTCCACTCTTGTAAAGTTAAATGGACCCCTCTTCTCTTCCTATATAATTAATTCAGTGCCCTTATACTTGTTTTGGAGAGCTGCTAAGGTTTTTTGGCTCTCTCTCTCTCCTGTTTTTCGAGAACCTCTGCCCAACAAACCCTATCCCTATGGCCTCTTCTGCTTCATCCATCGTCATCGTCGACTTGTCTGCCAATGGTGGACATGTCCCATCGCCGCTTGCCCAGGTGCAGCCCTCGGTACTTATACTACCTCCTCGTCCTTCCTTGGATGTGGTGCCCCCGCCCGATAAGAAGACGTCGTAAGCCACTCGAACCGACCAAGACGTCCTCTACCCTTCCTCTCATCCCTCTTCTCTCTTCTCCGGCTAGGTGGAGGGCTCCTTCTCCCTCGGGCAAGCAACCCTGGTGATTAAACAACGTCGAGTTCGGCTGCATAAAACCTAGGGCTTGCGTCTCCTGCAAGAAAGCCTAGGGCTCCAAACCTCCAACCTCCATCTAACTTGGTGGCCGAAACGGTTACGATTAATCCCCTTACACCAGGAGCAGGACCGGTTAGGGTTCCGATCCCTGTGGCCCTAACTGAGGTTGCCCTTGCTTCTTCTGCAAGTAATCCTAGGGAGGCGCCTCCTCAGACTGATGTTGTGCCGGTGGTCACGGAGAAGAGGGGGGTAGCCTTAGATAAGCCTCGTGCCCCTGAGGTTCCTCCTGGCTTTTCTCTCCTGTCGGTCTCTCCTCCTGTTGTGGCGGCATTGAAGAATACCGCACCGGACCACGTTCCTTCCTCTACACGCTATCGAGATCCAGCCTGAGGGAAGTCTCCAATAGAGGAACCGGAACAGACGGATTTGTAGGAAATCTGTGGGGGAGGGATCACACCGAACTTTGATCGGATCCCAATCGTTCCTACTACCCTGAATCTGCCCCCGGGAGTGGTTCGGCGTCGACGGGTCTTCAAGTCCAGAGATGTCGGTTCCACCTCGGAGCCCCCATTGACGTAGCCAGCCTTGGAGATTAACCTCAACAATCTTCAGGACGGCTTCTCGGCCTGCTCGCTGGAAGATGAGGAGGAGGTGGAGCTCATGATGCCGAGTGCATCACGTAGCTTCTCACTGTTTTCCCGCCAACAATTTTCTATGATGGGCAAATTGTGGGAGTCCAAACCACCTCGGAAGGACGTGCTACTTCGAGTCATCACCAGGACATGGGGGAAAGTCGTGGAGGGTCTAGTCATAAAGGACATCGGGCCAGGGGTATTCGGTTTCTACTTTGAGATGGAAGATGCGCACAC
Source organism: Erodium maritimum (assembly GCA_963921825.1). Lineage (NCBI taxonomy): Eukaryota > Viridiplantae > Streptophyta > Magnoliopsida > Geraniales > Geraniaceae > Erodium > Erodium maritimum. The sequence continues at coordinate 36,066,079 of OY997589.1, forward strand.
GTGGGTCCGTAGAAACGAACCTTAGTGCTTTGACGGTCGTCCTTTCCTCTTTGGGGACTTGGATATTATGGCTAGGGAGCCTCCGACCTTGGATCGGCTCCAACGATGGGCCTATGCTAACGGTCTCCCTCCCTTGGTGCGAACCAAGACAATGGGGGAGACGATCAGCTCAGTGTTGGGCCTGGGCGTTGAGGTGCCATGTGATAAGTGGGGCACATGCTAAGGAGGAACTGTTCGAATCCGATTCTGGCATCTGATGGAGCATTCCTTGCACCGTCATCTCCTGCTCCGATTTTGGGAATTTCCGGAACCGATTCAGGTAACTCTCACATACTCTAAGTTACTTGACTTCTTTGGAAATTGGGGTACAATTGGACATGGCATCAAGGAGTGTCCTCGAGAAGTGGTGGGAACCCTACGGTTTGACTCTTCTATGCTAGAGTATCAAAGGGATTGGGACAAGAAGGTATACGCGACGAATTGGAACCCGGTATTCGCGACTACTACACCTAAGGGATTGTTGTATCGAGGCAGCGGGCCGATGGTATCCCCGACTACTGCAGCTAATAGTGCAAGTCCTCGGGGTGACACTCGGCCCCGCTCGGTGGCTCCGCGCTGGAAAAATCTAGTGATCGGCCGGATCTCTTGTGGGCGGAAGCCTGACACCCTGACCCTTCTTGTGCAATATATAGAAGTGGACATGGAACTATGTCTGGGTCTGATACAGGGGCAGGAGTGGGGGGGAGTGAAACGGGGTTCTATTGGTGAACCTCAGGAGGATCAAGAGCGGGCGGGAAAGCATTCCCGCATGAAAGAATGAAAGGAATCTAGTGCTCTAGGGACTGGCCTTGGGAGGGGTCCTTGGTTAGAGCGTTGCCTCCCGACGAAGTGGATGATAGCATGTTCGGTCATATACTGTGCATGCAGCGTTTAGGAAAGACCTCGAGAAGCCGTAGTCTACTTTATTAAGTTTTACTTTTATTATGTAGCTTTTGTGGCACACCATTCAATACCGTCAATGACGTTTATAGTTTAACAAGAACTGCGACACTATTGTGTCTTTTGTCTGTTATTCGTGGTCAGAGATTTGTCCCTGATGTACTCATGTACAAAAATTTAAGTTAATGAAATTGCAGCTTCCGATTAAAAAAAATTCAGTGCCCTTATATAAATATAGTTAAAAATAATACATATTAAGCTTTACTAAAATTGGGCAAAGAAAATGGGCCATTCCGACCCAATTTGAATGTGCCTCAAACTTTCATCACTATTCGAACTTTATTGAGGCCCGAAAGTACATGTCCCTATTATTAGGCATACAACTTTGGGCTTGAATTTTGGGTTATGAGTGTGGTGCGTTTGACAAATCTAGTGCTTAGGATTCAATACAGTCTGTATACATATTCAATGTTCATCTGGACAAAATAAATGAATTTCATAAATTCACCTCTATTCACCTAGGGAGAGAAGCTCTCGCTTCTCTCTTCTCCCAACCCTAACCGCGCCGCACCCGTTTTCGAGCCGTGCTTCGGTTCCCGGCGGTGGCCATGGCTTCCGGCCATGGTCATCGTCGGGTTCCTCTCCTCCGTCTCCCCTCCGGACGTCCTTGCTTCGGAGCCCCTCTTTCCGCTTCTTCCCTCACTTTTCCCGCGACTCCGCCATCCTTCCGCGTCTCCGACCGCTTTGGTTTGTAGATCTGGAGGTGGGAAGCCTTCGTCTTCATCCTTGGAGGCGTTGGCTCCAGATCTACAACTTTTTCGGTGGGAAACGTCACTTTTTCTCACCTCTTAACCCTAGATCCTTACCCCTCGTCCTCTACGGTTGCCTTCCTCCTTCGTTGACTCGGTGACGAGGTTTTGGGCTTTGCTCTGGGTGGGGCGTTTTTCTTCCTCTGGGTGGATGACGAGGTTTTGGGCTTTGCTCGTCGCCTCTGCTCCTTGTCTTCTCTGGTCTTCGACTGCTTGCGGTGGGTACTCCGCGTCGGTGCCGGTCCCTCCACTTTTGTTCTCGGGTGATTCCGAGCCTCGCCGGCGTGCGAGGGGTTTGGGCTTTGTGTGGCCTTGTGGTGGAGTGCTCGGAGATCTGGGCGGACTTTCTCCTCGTCGGGTGGTCAGATCTGTTTGTGCTGGAGTGGCTAATCTCGTCCTCAGTAAGAGTTCCTCTACCTTGCTTCATTTTGACTCCTTCTCTATCAGATCTGGTATTACTGCTCTAACGAGCTTGATCTCTGCCCTCTGGGTCGTCGGTTTGGTGTTGACCACCGTCGGGATCTCATCTAAGATCTGAGAGTCCCCTGATCTGACTAGTTTTCTTCCTCTTGCCTTTGTCTTTTTAATTCAACCTCCTTTCTTCTATCACATGCTTCATCGCCTCATCCTCGTATCCGTGGGTGAGGCCCAACAATAGGTATTGGCCTTTGTTGGGATGTAGCCTAATGGCGTGATGAAGTCCGGTGAATAGAGGATCTGGAGGCTTGAATTGAGAACTAAAGGTGAGGGTTAGTTGTCCTGGTAACTCCTTTTTGGGGTTCTGGGGAATTGGTTGGTGTTTTGTGGAGATAGAGTTTTCTCGGTTTGGGGAGGAGGCTTTGGAAGTGGAAGCGTCGCTGTGGTTCTGCGTTGGAGGTGTGCTCGTTCTGTCTTGGCTGTCTACTGAGCCGACTCTCTCTTGGTTCGTGGTTTTGTCCGGTCGGTGGTGGTCGGACTTGTTTGAGGAGTGTGGTGTCGGTGGCTGTCCGGTGCCGGTTTGGGGCGCTTTTGGCAGGCGTGGGGCTCGAGTTAGGGTTTTCCTTCGTGTAGGTTTAGGTTTGTTTGTCTTGTTGGGCCTGTGTTGCCCTTTACTTGTTTCTGGTTTGCCCCTGCGTGGGCTTTGGTGTTCTGTTAGTTGGGCTTGGCCCTTTGGCCCGTGTTGGTTTGTTATTGTTCGGGCTTGGCCCTTGTTTGGTTTGCTTCATGTAATATCTGGGTATAGGTTCTTGTTAGACCCACCTGTTTGTAAGTTATGGTTAATGTTGGGCTTTTAGCCCTGGTTTGTATTTGAGAGGATATCCTCTTGGCCTTGTTTTTCATTTTGAAAACCTGGTCTTTTATAATAAAAAATTGCTAATCAAAAAAAAATATCAGAGTTTTATGAATCCACTTCATTATGAGTGGATGACGGATTCCAAAAATGAGATCCATGAGTCGCTCGCTTGGCTGTTCGTTTCTTCTAATGAGTTGTTCTAATTACGCTATGCTCCAATTCAACTAATGAACTCTTACATAAAATGTTCATCACGTCCTCACTCTTATGTATTCTCTCCGTGAAAATCCTCCACAAACCCGAGCCCAAAAGTAAGTATTTTACGGATTAATTGGGTCAAATATGATACACCTACATATCTAACAAATATTATCTTTTCATGGATGGTTCACGAATTTAAAAAATGTCAAACCTATTCATACGAGCGGGTGAAAATCTATTCTCATAGATGGATCCTTGTCCATGAACACCCTTGTGCGGAACACCTATTGCTTTCAATTTGGAAACTTTAGAATGCTATTTCTTTATGCTTTATCATACTTCATCTACAATCCATTATCTTCCCGTGTTATTTATATCCCCACCAAATCATAGTACCGGACATGGAAAGGGTCGAATCTTTGGACGTCGAGAAATAAAACACATCAAATCAAGATCTCTTCGTAAATAATTATCCATTTGGTTAATTAAATTTAAAACATCAAGTATGCAAAAAAATATTCAATGATTATACGAAAAACAACTAACCTTAGATTTGGTTTAATGTATTTTAGTAATGTCATAGACAATTTTTCACGATCTAAAAAAACTCTCTCGAGCAACAGTGCCTCCGCTGTAGCTTCACTGTAGCGTTTGCATATTTTCTTTGTTGTTCTTCCTCGTTCAAGTTGGGTGATCTTCTACTGCTCCATTCACAGGGTGTAGTATTCAGGATGATTCATCTTTAGATCATCAAACCACCGTGTGACCTGGAGAATTTCGGCTTACTTCTCTACCTTTCTCTTGTCTTTCGATTTTATCTGTTTTAAGAACATGCCCTCTAGCTCTACTGTGGGTGCTCCGCCGGGCTTCAAACACGTCGTTCATGGGTTAGCTAAAACAGGAGGGGCTTCGAATGCAGAAGGAAGGATCGTTGGGGGGGGGGGGGGCAGAGGTTGAATCATCTACAAAGACGGTACATTGGATCTTTGTACATAATCTACCACCCAATACTTGCTCTGAGTGGTTAACCAACCTATTATTTGAATGTGGGGAGATTGTTAAAGTGGAAGCTCCTCAGAGACCCAATGCTAGAGGAAAGTGGTTCGGTTTCGTGGCCTTCAGATCCTTGAAGGGTTTTGACAGAGCTATCAATGTGTTCAATGGGTATATTATCAAGGGTTTCCGACTTTTTGTGGTCAAGGCTTGGAAAAGGGAGAACATTAGATTTAACAAAACCCACCTTTCTGTCTGGAAGAGAAAGGAAACAACTACCTTGGTTCAAACGCCCTCAGTTCGTGGTAAGGTGGTGGAGAAAAACAGAGCTTTTTTGCAGAAAGGCCACCTGGTTCTGCTCTATAATGACACCAGTGTGGAGACTATTATGGAAGATTTTAGAGCTGAGAGGGATGCTGAGATCAACATCAAGGCTTTGGGAAATAGAACTGCTTTGATATACTTTCCTGATCCTGTGATTGAGCAGAAAGCACTTCTGGAGGATGGAGCTTGGTTAAAACATTGGATGATCATTATCAAGGATAAAGCAAGGCTATGTTTGAATGGCGGGAAATTCACTTGGGTGGCAATCCATGGAGTGCCATTGTTAGGTTGGTGCACTGAGAATTTTGAGGCTTTAACTGCAGATATTGGGGACTTTGTTTGCACACACCCTTTTTCTGAGACTGGCATTCACCTTGATGTTGCCTTTGTACTCATTCACTCACACGAGTACCCTAGAGTTTATCTTGAATCCAGCTTACTTCTGGAGGATCAACCTTACAAAGTGATGATCAGCTCCATTAATCTCTCTGTGGTTCCTTGCATTCCGACTCCTAGCATATTAAGATCTCTCTCCAATTCTGAGTCAGAGAAGGATTCATAAAATTCAATGTCCTCTGAATTTAATGCCACAACAACCTCTGGTATCTCTTCTAACTCTCCATTTGTTCTTGGAGTTATTACAAAAGTGGTTGATGTTCCTGATTCACAGAAGGAGAATGTTGGTTTGTCCACTGAAATTAATGCCTCCACACAATTGATTTCTGTTAGAGATTCGGATTTTCCTGCCTTGCCTCAGTTGTGCAGTCCTTTGCCTGAGTTTGCTGCTCCTGCTACCATTTCTTTCAAAGATGCTCTGGTTTCATCTGGTGGAATCTCTACAGTAGTCCCAAATACTTTTTCTGAGATTGCTTGCCCTACTAACTTGGTGGAAGGGGACAGTTTATTTGCTCTTATTACTATTGGGGATGGAACTAACACAACCCTTCAAGTACAAAAGGAAGCTTGGGTAGTTGAAGACATTAATGTGGGAGGGGATGTCACTTCTATTGTTGCAGATATGGGGCCCAATTTTCAGACACCAGTTGGAATCGATTTGGTTTTAGAGGGAAAAACCATTTTCAAACCTCCCACTTTGGAGCCTAATTACACTAGTCCTATACTAATCTCAAGTGACAATCCAACCTTGTCTGTCAACAGGAGGGGGGGAAATGTTGTTGCTTATAACACAAGATCTAAAGCTAGAGTCATAGTTCCCATTATTCCTTCAACCCTTGTTAACCCTTGTAAAATCAAAAGAAATACCATTGAGTTCAAAAAAAGGGGTGTTGGCACCAGAGACTATTGCAAAGCTATAGGGATGATGACTAATATATCTGATGAGATGGTTGCTATACAATTCGACAATTTGGAACTTGAAATGAATCAAGCAGTGGACTTGGAGACACATTCAGATGATGAGTTCAGTGACCTTGGGGAGGGAGATGAGATCAACATGTCTGATCCTCTAGCCATCACTGCTACCTCAGTTCAGAACCTCTCCTCTCCATGAGGATCCTCTCATGGAATATGAGAGGGGCCACCTCTAGACAAAAGAGAAGGGCCCTTAAAAATGTTTGTGCCAGACAATCTTTCTCTATGGTTCTCATACAAGAGTCTAAGTTGAGCATCCTACCTTTTAATTTCCTGCAAAGTTGTGGTTTTAGTCACACTTGGGAGGCCCTATTTTCTCCAGCTGATGGGAACTCTGGTGGAGTTATCACACTTTGGAACAAAAGCATCTTTGAGCTGCAGGACTCACTCATTTCAGAAAGGGTTGTGTACTGGTCTGGTAAATTCCTACCATCTGATTTGGAAATATTTGTTATTAACATATATGCACCTTGTAATATCTCTGAGAGGGAAGCACTTTGGGTAGAAATCTCTGAAACTCTTCCTAGGTTCTTTGAGGACATTATACTTGCTGGTGATTTTAATGCCATTTTGGTGCCATCTGAAAAATCTGGTGCTAACTTTTCCAGGAGCAGCCTCAGTAGTTTTAATGATTTCATTGATAACCTTGGTGTTATTAACCTTCAGTTGAGTGGGGGTAAATACACTTGGTTAGGCCATGGCTCCATTGCATCCAGAATAGATAGATTTCTGATTACCCCTCAGCTTCTGTTTTCCTTCCCCAATTTGACCCAATCTTGCGTAAAGAGGTGTCTCTCTGATCACAGACCAGTTGCTCTCACTAATCCCTTGGTTGATTGGGGTCCCAGGCCCTTCAAGTTCATCAATGCCTGGATACTCCATCCCTTTTTCCTCAAGGACACTCAAGAGTGCTGGGATTCCATACAGGCTTCTGGCAATCCCTTTTATAAACTGTGGTTCAAACTCAATACACTGAAGAATTTTCTTAGAGACTGGAATGTCAAGGTTTTTGGTAGACTTGATTCTGAGATAGAAGCTCTCAGGCTGGAGATCAATGCCATTGATGACACTATTGAAAGGAGGGATTTATTTGCTGCAGAAGTTTCTTGTAGGGCTCTATTACAAGCTGGATTAATACAAAAATTGAAGCTCTAATCTAAACTTTGGTGACAAAAGGCCAGGTTGAAATGAACAAGGGAAGGTGATAGGTGCACAAAATATTTTCATCTTATAGCCAATCTTAATCATGCCAGAAAAAAATCTCTGAATTGTGGATTGAGGGTGTCACACTTTCCTTTCCTTAGGAAATCAAGTTAGTAGCTCATGATCATTTCTCTATGAGGTTTTTATTGTCTACTAACCTTTGTATTGATCTCTCTAGGTTACCTTTCCTTAGCCTGTCTCATGCTCAAGCCCTCCAACTTGAGTTACCTTTTACTGAAGCTGAGATTTTCAAGGCAATTCAGGCATGTAATGGAGAGAAGGCTCCTGGCCCTGATGGGTTCACTATAAAATTTTATCAAGCCACTTGGGATTTTATCAGAGAGGATATCTTGGCTTTCTTGAAACACTTCTTCAATGGAGGGTCTTTGGGGAAAGGAAACAATTCTTCCTTCATTACATTGATTCCTAAAACTGCAGCTCCTTTGGAATTCAATGATTATAGACCCATCAGACTCATAACCAGTTCTTATAAGATCATCTCCAAGTTACTAGCAACTAGACTCAAGTCAGTGATGAATTCTTTGGTTCATGATGTTCAATCAGGTTTCATTGCAGGCAGGCAAATCTTGGATGGAGTTCTCATAGCTTCTGAACTTATTCATTCCATCAAACATTCAAATAAAGAGGGTTATTATACTCAAAGTAGATTTTGAAAAGGCTTATGACCACATCCATTGGGAGGCACTGCTACAAATACTTAAGACCATGGGGTTTGGGGAGCTGTGGATTTCTTGGATCACTAATTGCCTGAATGCTTGGCCCTCAGTGTTAATCAATGGTTCACCTTCTCCTGACTTCAAACTTCAGAAAGGTTTAAGACAGGGATGTTCATTGTCTCCTTTGCTCTTTGCTCTAGTGGGGGAATGCCTGCATCAACTTATGACCATTAGCATCAATGCTGGGATGTTTAGAGGTGTCCAGTGCAATGGGGAGGGTCCTTCAATCTCCCACCTTCAATTTGCTGATGACACCCTCATTTTCATAGAGGCTGGGTTACAAGAAGCTAGGAACCTCAAACATACACTCTTGTGCCTCCAGCAAGCAACAAGACTGAAGATAAATTTTCTCAAATCAAAAGTGTTAATTCTCAACCCTTGTTCTGTCACCACTGATGAGATCACTAGAATTTTTGGGTGTCTATCGGTTGAGCTACTTTTTGAGTATCTTGGTTTCCAATTGGGGGCCAACCCCAGGAGATTCAAGACTTGGGAACCTATTTTTTGAAAAGGTTTAAAAAGAAATTGGGCCTTTGGCAAGGGAAGTACAGATCTTTTGGAGGAAGATTAACTCTCATCAAATCTTCCCTATCCTCCCTCCCATTGTACTATATGTCTTTGTCCAAAGCTCCCAAAGGGGTCATCAAAGAGATGGAGAAGTGGCAAAGGAATTTTTTATGGAATGGGGCCATTTCCAGTAAAGTGCTACATAAGGTCAGATGGGATTTGGTTTGTAGGCCTAAGAGATTTTGGGGACTAGGCATTAGAGATTAGCATTTGATGAACAATGCACTCCTGGCTAGATGGTGGTGGAGGTTTTCTGTGGAAAAAGATTCATTATGGAAACAATTGATCTGTGCCAAATTTGGGTGTGATTGCAATGCTTGGGACCTCTTTAAGATGTCACTTCATAATGGACATAGTTTCTTGAGGCATATGGAATCCCTCCTCTCCATACCTGCCTTTGCTAACAGCTTTGGGTCTGAGGGTCTGCAATGGAAGGTTACTTCTGGTAACTCAGTTTTATTCTGGGAGGATATCTGGCTAAACAACTCTCCACTCAAATGTCAATTTCTGAGGCTTTACAGTCTTAGCACACAAAAGAAAGCTTTGATCTCTCAATTCAAGGTTAATGGGGATTGGATCTTAGTGTTCAGAAGGTTCTTGAGGGGTTGGGGAAAAGGTCAATTTATACTGCTGAGTAATTTATTGAATCAGTTTCCTATGTTATCAGCTGGGGAAGACAAAGTATCATGGAGATTAGATGGCAAAGGGTTTACAGTAAAGAAGATGTACAAATCACTTGACTCACATAATGGTCAGGGTCTTGATTGACCTGCATTGCTTTGGTCACCTCTAATCCCTCCTAAAATCTTTGGTTTTGCCTGGTTAGTGTGTATGCAAGCTATCCCTACAAAATGTTTCTTATTGGCCAGAGGGTTATATAATTCAGATATTTGGTGTCCTCTTTGCAATGAGGAGCCTGAAGAAACAGATCATCTATTACTTGGTTGCTCATTTTCTTGGACTATTTGGTGCCTCTGCCTAGACTGGTGGGGGATAAGCACAACAAGGCCTAAAGGCATAAAAGATTTGATCATTTCTTGGGGATTTTTAGGACCAGCTAAATCCAAAAAACAGTGGTGTATGTTGGCACTGGTGGTGATCTGGAGGATCTGGTTATGCAGGAATGATATCCTCTTTAACAACAAAGCTCATTCACCTTCAGACATTTTCCAACTGATCCAAAGTGACTCTTATCAGTTATTGTGGGCTAGATTTAAAGCTGGGGGGGATTCATTCCCTTTCACTGCTTGGATCCAGTCTCCCATTTCCTATTATAAAAGGGGGAGGTTTCAAAGACCATTTCAGGGTCATGCTTGAACTCCCAATTGCCTTTTAGTATATGCCATTCCAATTGGTTCTTTTTGGGGGTCTTGGGTGGGATTTGGGTGGTCCTGGGACCCCAAACACTGGGGGGCTTTTAAGTACTGAGTGTGGTAGATATAGGTTTGTGTAACCTTCTTTGTGTGTGGGATTTTTTGTGAGTGAGGGGAGGTTTCTGTTTTTAACTTTCTGGTTTGAGCACAGGTGACATTCCTTGGCTGGTTTTATTCTTTGGTGAAGTTGCAGCTGCTGGAATGAAGTCCTTGGCTGGTTTTATTCATTGGTGAAGTTGCAACTGCTGGAAGGATACACTAGGACTGATGAATGTTATTTTCTCTTTGGTTCAGACACATCAAGAGTTACTGAGGCACACAACACCTTGGGGTTCTGCAGTATATGGGTTTTAAACACTTGAAGTTTACTGGTTTTGGGTTCTAAGGTCTTTGGACTGCCTTGCTTAGTAAAAAAGATTAAAGCAGTCTTTTGGGGGGGTTTTATCACTACTGTCATAGGGGGTTTTAGGTGACTTGGAGCACAAGTCTGTTTTTCTTTGTTTGAATTAACGGTTTTGTTGCTTGCGGCACAAGTATGTGTACTAGGTCTTCAAAAAGAAGCACCTTTGTTTGTAAGCTTTTAGGGTTCTTCCCTTTACCTTGCCCTTTAACTCAAAGGCTAGGTATCAATACAAAATAGCCGATCAAAAAAAATGTCATTGACAAAAAAGAAGGGATAAAACAGTAACACTCAAAAGTTGGACAACAATTTAAGTTGCTAAGTAATATGATAGCAAAGCCAGAAACATGTATGAACCCAAAGCTATGAACAGCGAAAACATATCCCATGATGGTGGTAACTTCACTAATGAAGAAAAGAAGTAAAGAGAGCTCGGGTTTAGGGGTTAACCTTTTATGGGTCGCAACGACAGAGATTTTGATACATTGAATCCGCCTCCTCTGACTCTGCCAAATCCGATCCCTTTCCAGTTTTGCACGGCCGTCTACGGTAGGATCTGAGACCTGAACCTCTTCAGCCTTCAATGTGACTTGTACATGATAGACAAAGAGTTGAATTGATTTACGGTATAACAAAACAAAATATTACAACACTGAAACATATCGTTTCAAAGATCAAAATATAACAGTGGGTAACCAATAGGTATTTTCTATTTGAAAAATCAAAAAAGGCAAATGATTGGGCCCACCAAGAAAGGTCGTCACTTACTAGTAAACGATTGACCATTACTCTCCTTCGCCGCCGTAGCCTCTTCATCCATCAACCGAGCTTTGCCGTTCATGTACTTCGTTTTCGACACGTGACTTTTTGTCCCTTTTTTTCTAAAATAATGACCAATGGACATGCACGTTGGATTCAATGTATCGTTCTCTTTGACCATTCTATAAAGGGTAATTCCATCTTATAGCTTAATTTTTTATATTTTATTTAGAATATTTTTTAAAAACATTTTGTCACCTCAATATTTTAAATTTTTATTAATTCATTTAAAATACCCTAAAACTTTTTTTCACCTCAGTATCTTTAATTTTCATTAATTCTATTTTAAAACTTACTGTTAACTTTTTATTTGATTTTCCATCGAAAACAGAAAAAATGACCATAATACTCTTCGATAATAACCAAATTTAGGGTAAAGTTAAAGGTGGGTACTAAAATGGAATAAATGAAAGTTTAGGGTACTGATGTGACACAAAAAAGATATAGGATCCCTTCCGATAACCATTAGCTGTAACCACTTGTTGATGCCAGAGGTGGCTCAAGCAGCATACCTGGGAAGGTATTTGGTGGACGGAATAAATCTAAGGGTTGATCAAGTGATCTTTTGGGTGATGGGTTGTTTATCTACGGTGAAATAGTTTTTTGGTCAACGGGTCAATAACGTGTAGATCATGCCACTAACCTGATCGATTATAGAGATAAAACGTCGGTCAAGTCACTTAATTGTCCGACAGGTTTTCATTCCATCGGTCAGATAGTAACATGTCCGAGACATTTGTGGGTCGTCGCCCAAATTTCAAAATACCTCGTCAAGGTTTAAATAGAGATCATAGTAGTTAAACCATATTTTCCTTACTAGCTTGATATAAACAGCCTTATGAATTAGAGGATTGTGAATGCCACTTACAATAAACAACGTAAGACTGATAAAGACTACAAGTAAGTGAATTCCTAGTTATGTTAGGTTGTTTAAAGAGCAGCTTGACCTCTAAATGAGAATTTGTACATGTCGAAATAGGGTGCGATGACATGTCTGAAAATCAGTCTTGAGTCAAATAAGAAGCAGGAAGGTCCCTACCCCAAGGAGCCTAGTCAGGAGACCCTGACCAAGTTAGGGTTTATCATTTGATTTGAATTTAGTGCTTTATCTCCCGTGTAGGCTTGATAAATAATAGGAATTGCAATCCAACACTCGGGAGATAAGGTTTAAAATTGGTCTAAAATCATATATAAGTTGGGTTTGAATCTAGACTAGGGATAGCTAAATTAACACAATCTCAATAGATATAGGTTTCATACCGAAAGCTAGAAACTGTTAGAGAACTTAGTGATTTGGGGCTTCCTACATATAGATTCGGGAGAACTAGGTGGTTAGTTTCCATAAGGGTCCGAATCATTTGAGAGAAGTTAGGGTTAGCTTAGTGACAATTTGTTGCCCCTAGAATCAGACAACCTTACAGCGTTAATCGGTATTCAATACATTGGTAAGGTCTCTAGGAACTCATACCTTAGATTGCCTTTTGCCCTTATTTGAACACCTCTCTGATTTGTCTGAGTACTTTCTTACATTTAAATTAGGGCTTACTTTTACACGTTTGAAACCAAAATCACTTATTGAAAGAAATAGTTTAATAACAACTCTAAATAGAATTTGCTTGTCTTTTGCTCTCTTGGGTACGATAATCTGAACTTAATTCCAAAATACGATTTGACGATCGGTACGCTTATCGTGTCCTTTTCTGTGTTGTAACCGCAAGACGTCAACCTTCCGTCCTTGTTCCGGCTTTGTGAATGTCGTGATCAGACGAGAAAGGAGGGTTGGAGGGAGACCTGACGCGGTGGTGGGAGCATATTTCACCATGGAAGGAGTAGAAGAAAGCACGGGGTGGAGGAGGAGGATGGTGAGAGCGCTATTAGGGCACTAAAAGAAAAGCAACTAGGGTTTCCTACCAATATTTTTTTATCTAATGATGACCTATTTTACATTATTGTTCTTAATGTTTGAAAATATTGGGTATTTAGACCTTCTTCTTTTTTTATGTACTCTCCTCTTGTCGAAATTGTTTGGAGATTGAACTTTTATGCTAGCGCTCGAGTTTGTACTATGTAGTTAGTTGGTGGTTTGATCTTTTAAACGAAACAAAATTCTTAGTTTGAAATAATTGAGGCATGCTCCTATATGTTAAGGTTATGTAGCTAGACCTGTTATTTACTCTTTTCTTCTTTCAAAAATGATTTATTTATATTTTTACTTTGTTGTTCAAAAAATATATAATAAAATGAAAGGTCATATTTTTCTTTAAATGGGTGATGTAAAAATTTACCCATGACATTTTATTACGGACTGTGACTAATGTCTTAATACAAAAAATAGAACGACCAAAAAAATCAAAGTAGTAATTGATTCCTCCATAACTCAGTCACTTCTAGAAGGTAGAATATCATCTCATTCTTTCATGGAAATAGAATCTGGACTACAAAAATTAATGAAATACAGTTGGAATGCGGAGACTCACGGGTCCGTGAATTGAAACACAAATCCACATAAGCGAAGATCGTGGAGCCAAACTACACTATTGACCTTCTCGATCGTTTCATATTTTCTTTTCACATGTATCCCTTTAAATCGTAACCATCATAATAATAAATAATAAGGCATTGGTCATGGAGTTGACCTAACAAAACCTTATGGTCGTCCTTTAAATTATTCTAGAAACAAGACCCTAGTGGTCGTATACGATGACGTTCATGAATCTATTTCTAGTAGTTTTTGGCTTCCAACCAATACTGTTCTAGTTCACCTACCCTAATTGGGAAAATTACTGGTACAGATCGGTATTAAACAATTATGAGACATGTGTTGTTATCTTATCTATACCAATTAATATATTAAGGGAAAATTTCAATTTAATACCCTGACAAACATTTATTTACAATATAATATCCTAGCTTATTTTTTTTGCAATTTAATACCCTGGAAAACATTTATTTTCACTTTCATATCCAACCGTTAACTTTCCATCCAAAATGGATGAAAAGTCCAAAATACCCCTTGAGATCAATCATATTTTCAAAACCTACCACAAAAAATCAGATTTTTTATATATTTCAAAAAATATTTAAAAAATCAGTTTTTATATATTTCAAAAATCATATTTTTATATAATTTAAAAAATCAGATTTATTTCAAAAAATATTTTAAAAAATCAGTTTTTATATATTAAAATTTTTTTTATATGTTTTCAAAAATAGATTTTATTTCAAAAAAAAATATTTTAAAAAATCAGTTTTTATATATTTAAAAAATAAATTTGTATATATTTCATAATAATATTTTTATATAATTTAAAAAAAAACAGATTTATTTCAAAAAAAAATTAAAAATCAGTTTTTTTATATTATAAGAATCAGGTTTTTTTATATTTTTTAAAAAATTAGACTTTATTTCAAAAAAAAATTTAAAAAAAATCAGTTTTTATATATTTAAAAAAATAAATTTTATATATTTCAAAAATCATATTTTTATGTAATTCAAAAATCAGATTTATTTTTAAAAAAATTAAAATCAGTTTTTTTTATATTACAAAAAAACAGATTTTTATATATTTCAAAAAATATTTTAAAAAAAATCAGTTTTTATATATTTAAAAAATCAAAGATTGAAGGGTGTTTTTGGTATTTTTTGAAAAAAAACAAGGTCATGTGCAAAGCACATGACTACTTTCCATCCATTTTGGATGGAAAGTTAACGATTAGGTATGAAAGTGAAAATAAATGTTTGTCAGTGTAATAAAATGCAAAAAAAAACAAGCTAGGGTATTATACTGCAAATAAATGTTTGCCAGGGTATTAAATTGAAATTTTCCCATATATTAATTGTGGAAGCTATTTCTAAAGCAAAACGTAATAGGTAAGATAACTAAGATATGTATCGGTTAATCAAATAAGTTTATTTTAGTAAAAACTGTGTCGTCTAAGTTTTCTCTCAAATTTTCACACTCATTTAAGCCTTCGTCGATTATTCTTGAGCCGTCTTTCTTTCTAACCAATCAGCTTTTATGGATGTTAGATCACCTTGGCCCCCTATACCTGCCACAACGTCCCGTCTATCGATTCGACGCCAAATCATAGCCCAATCAGTCCACTAAGATTCTTGGATCATCTCACTAGGTGAATCTAATGCCCTCTCCATTCACTACTGCAGAAATCCACTTGGGTGACGGATAAAATGGATCTGTGACCTAAGTTTTGGCACTCTAGCCACGGATACAGAAATCCGTCACCCAAGTGGAACAATTTAGGTCACGGATCCTGTATCCGTCAGCCAAGTGACAAACCTGGCCGACGGATACAGGATCCGTAGATAAGGTAACTATCCGTCAGCCAAGTGCGAAAACTTTAGCCACACATGCTGTATCTGTTAGCCAAGTGAGAAAACTTTAGCCACGCATGCTGGATCCGTCAGCCAAGTGAGAAAACCTTGGTCACATATGTTGCATCCGTCAGCCAAGTGAGAAAACTTTAGCCACACATGTTGCATCTGTTAGCCAAGTGAGAAAACCTTAGCCACACATGTTGCATTCGTCAGCCAAGTGACTTGTATCCGTTGGTAAAGTGAGCCAATATACGAAAATATTTAATTGTATCCCGATGAGCATATC
Organism: Erodium maritimum; assembly: GCA_963921825.1. Lineage (NCBI taxonomy): Eukaryota > Viridiplantae > Streptophyta > Magnoliopsida > Geraniales > Geraniaceae > Erodium > Erodium maritimum. The sequence goes on from OY997589.1 coordinate 36,081,710, forward strand.
GACATTACACATGAAATATGTATGAAACAATCCGTATATAAACACAAAAACAGTTCATAGATAATGTGTTTGGAAATAGTTCATAGATAAGTTTGGAAACAGTCCATAGATAATGTGTTCACAGAAACCCAACATTAATCATACTTGTAAAATAAAACACAGAAACGCCTAATAGAGTTACGAAGCAAACAGGATTCTGATGACACGCTCGTGCATTTTTTTGTTCACTTCCATCCATTCCACAAAACGTACAAACCACGCAGGCTCCGCTATAGCTTGAAGGTCATTGCCTTGAACCTCGTTCATCCACGAAGGGGTCTGCTGCAAGCCTACAACAGGGAGTGGAGGTATGTCAATACCTTTCTCACGCATCAGGTGAAAAATATAGTCGAAGCGTTGATGTGCTTCCTGGATTAGTAGGGAATAATGTTGGACCCACGATGGGGCAGCTGCAGCGTTGACTCCATGTGGACCAGGTACAACTGTTCCCGCATTTTCACGTCGACGCCACCTACGCTCGAGTCTACGATCAGAGTTTGGTTCCATATATCCCGAGTTGACTCAAAGAACATATTACAATTATAATCAATCCCAAATAATTAAGTCAAACCATACGAAAGTAATATTAATAAAAGTCAACACTTAATTAATAAAGTGAACAAAAATTAAAACAACCGTTAAACATTCAAACAAAGTCATAGAATAAGTGATATTGAAATAAAAGTCATCCTTAACACACATTCGTTAAATATTAGTAAATTAATATTCTAGCTAGGCGTCTAGTCTTCGTCCTCGCGCTCCGTGTTGTCTTTCAGCCACTGCATGTACACCCTTGCGTCATGCTTCGGGTCGCGCATGGAGGTGGCTCCATAAGATGTACGAGACTCTAAGATAGCAGCAACCCTTCCATGAATACGCCTAGCTCTTTCCTCAAGCCTAGCTCTTGCAGTAGCTCGTTCAGCGGCTCGTTCAGCAGCAAGTCTTTCTCTTTCAGCAGCGCTTTCAGCCGCAATCCTTTCTCCCTCTCGGTTAATGAGGCCTAGTAACCTCATCCGAGCTGCTGCTACCACTCTCGTGCATGGCAAAGACTCTCTTGGAATGTTGTTGAATAAGCGCATCATCTCACCATGCAAATCAGGCCCCACTTGTTGTGGTCCATCATATTCGTCATCTGAGATAATGTTCTCCCCTACGCTACTTCTGTCATCCATTGACTATATGAAAGAAAATCTTAGTATTATATCAAAACGAATATTGCAGAAACAAATTTAAACTTAAGTATATTAGCATTCATAAAATGTATTAGCATATTAATCACCGAGTCATACAATTCAAACTTAAATATAACCTAATTTAAACATCGTTCATACACTAAGTAGTAAACTAGTCTCGGGACGCGCGCTTGGAAGTCGATCCATCATACGGAGTCCGTCTTGCGCTTTGAGCAGAGTGTCTCTCAGCGGCGAGCCTATCTCGTTCTTCCCTTTGCTTTCTAAGTCGATCTCCTTCAGCTGAAATCAGACGCCTAATATACATGCGAGTCTTTGCCTCATGCATCGAAGAAAGTCCCCTAGGCAATTTGTTCATGACTAAGTTCATTGATTTTTCCCAGTCTACATCCCTCACTACGGGAACTTCTTCATCAGCGTGATCTGCCCCAGTTAGGCTATTCTCCCCAACACTACTGCTATTGGTTTCATCCATCGAAAGGATAACCTAATACACACAGGAATGAACTTGTTTTTCAGGATGCAAACATATCGTGCATTATATTAAACCCTACATTTCTAACTTTCTGAATCTTTTCCACACATGTATCATATTTTATTAAACCCTAAATTATTTTGAAACTAAACTTCCCGAAAACCCTTATTAAACACAAGGTTAATTATTTCTGCAACCCTAAATTCCTGAAACCTAAAATTATTTTGAAACTAGATTGCCCGGAAACCCCTAGCTTATTTCTGCAACCCTACATTCCTTAAACCCTAAATTATTTCGAAACTAAACTGCCCAGAAACTAGGGATGACAATAGGTAGGGTATGGGTCGGATTTTGTGATACTCGTACCCTATCCGCTTTTAATACCCAATACCCATACCCTACCCATACCCGATCAATACCTGATCAATACCCTACCCAATCTCTACCCATTTGGGTCGGGTATTACCTTACCCGACTTTTTCATATGACATATGGATTATAAGAAGAAAAAACTGGGACCTAAGTAACCATTTCATATAAATTTAAGTAGTAAAAAATATGAAACTATAGAAAATTTTGCACGTCTCAAGTATCAATATGTCAAAATTTCTGAAATAAATCTAAAACCTAATTACTATCTTTAGTCCAAACAAAATTATCAAAACATGTCAAAATTTCTGAAATAATTCTAATACCTAATATATATATATATATATATATACACAATAACAACAAATATGAACAAATCGATGTGTGTAACAAATTTCAAACATTATGTACCTTCAAGTCAGGGAGGAGATCAGCGGTGTTCGAGCAGAGAGAGGACGAGCGACAGCAAGGGCTTTGGAGCAGGCGGCGGCGGGTGGCGGGCGACGACGTCTGAGCAGACGGAGGGGGCGGCTGCGATGGAGAGAAGAGAGGAAGTGAGGAGAAGTCAGAAATGATAGGAATTAGGGTTCGTGGGAGTTAAATACGCGACGCTCTTGGCCGACGGATACATGCATCCGTCGACCAAGAAAAAACGACAGCGTATCGTTTAGTGGGCTGAGTCCAGTGCTAAAACGACAGCGTTTTTGTATATCTGTTAAAGCTGGCCGACGGATATGTGGATCCGTCGGCCAAGTTTTTTCTGATGTACTTATTCTCAGCCACTCAAAAAACTTTACCTTCTCTCCCATCTATTTTTCATCTCCCAACTCATTCTTTCTTACCAAATCTCTTTTTTTCTCTCCCACCTCCATTTCTTTTTCTTTACACAAGATTCCTTTTTTTATGTCAATATTGACAAGAATCTTTTGTCTTGTTCGATATTGACAAGATTCTTTGATCGTGTTCGATATTGGTAAGAACCGTTTGTCGTGGAAGTTGCTTCAAGCTCGAGAATGGTATGTATGCTTATTTGTTAAATTTTGTTTCTCTTGTTGTGTATATGTATTTAGATATTGTGTTTAATAGTTGTTAGTATTGACTGTGTATCAGGATATTGATAAGAGTTGGATGACTTTCAGTAAGTACGATCCTAAGTTTATGGAAGGGGTAGTGGTTTTTATCGAATATATACAGACAACTTTCCCTAATATTGAATCACACAGGTGTCCGTGCGGTTGTTGTCTTAACGCATTTTACCAAACTGTGCCGGATATATATATGCATTTGATTAGGAACGGAATGATGAGGGGTTACGATGTGTGGATTTTTCACGGTGAAAAATGTAACATGCCTATCTTAACAAAAGTAATGAATAGTAGTAGAAGAAGTTGGGACATTGGAGGTTCATCAAGTAGCGCAACTGTAGTAGTGAATGAAGATCACCGTAGCGATCCAGTAATTATGGAGTATATGGACGATGTGTTCCCATTTCGGTGTGGGGGACAAATGGATGAATTGGTACAGGATGACGATGACATTGCGGATGTTGACAGGTCGATTGCGCAAGAAGCGGCAGACAACTACACAAAGTTATTGAAAGAGCATAAAAAAATAGTTTTACAAAGACGCGACAACGGATAGGTTGACGGTGATCATGGAGTTGATGCCCCATAAGGAGAAATATCAATTGACGAATGAAGCATTCACTGCGTCTTGTGTGTTGCATAAAGCATTGTTACCGGCTGAGAACCATTACCCGTCTTCATTCAAAGAGGCAAAGAGTGTTTTGAAGAGTGTCGGGATGGGTTACAAGACTTACCATGCATGTGAAAATGGTTGTATCTTATTCAATGGACCTCATGCGAAAGATGATGTGTGCTACAAATGTGATTCACCTCGCTATGAGAAGATCGTCGGAATGCGAAAACCAAAGGCTAAGAAAACTGTTAGATATTTCCCCATTATTCCACAGTTGCAGAAATTGTACAGTTCACCTGATATTGCAAAGAAAATGCAATGGCATGGTAGTAAGGAAAGAAGGACCGACCCGGATAAGCTGACTCACCCAACTGACGGGGAAGGATGGTTGGACTTCGATAGGACGTGGCCTCGTTTTGGATCTGAAGCTGCCAATGTACGTCTTGCATTGGCAACTGACGGGTTTAGTCCATTTGGTGCAAATGTTGTCCCTTATAGTGTGTGGCCCGTTGTAGTTATGCCTTACAATTTACCTCCAACCTCGTGCATGAAGAAAGAATTTAACATCTTAACGTTGTTGATATCTGCCCCTAAGTCACCTGGAAAGTGCCTAAATGTGTTAATGATACCCTTGATGGATGATTTGAAAAAGTTGTGGTCCGAAGTGGTTGTAACCTTTGATGATCCAACAATCGAACGTTCAAGATGTGAGCGGCGGTATTATGGATTATTAGTGACTTTCCTGGTTTGAGAATGATGGGAGGCATTCAAACGAAGGGTTATAATGCTTGTCCAATATGCTTGGATGATCTCGAAGGGCTTCACAGTCATAATAGGACGTACTACATAGGAGCATGGAAGGACTTGCCAGAGAATCATGCGTTACGGAAAAATAAAAAAATCAACGGTAAACGGGAGATGAAAAAATCTCGCCCTGAAAAGAGTGGGTATGAAATATATGAAGAAATATCGGACATTCAGTTTCCCGAACTGTCGTTACATCCAAAGTTTACTCAGAAGAACAAATCCGGCCAGAAAAGGTTGTGTTGGACACATGAGTCGATATTTTGGGAACTCCCGTATTGGAAATCTTTGCGGACAAGGCACGCATTGGACGTGATGCATATTGAAAAAAATGTGTGCAAAAATCTTATCGGGACGCTTTTTAACTTGCTTGGGAAAACAAAAGATGATTTGAAAGCAAGACAAATGTGGGAGGAATTGGGTGTGCATAAGGATCTATGGGCCAAAACAACGGGCATCAAGAATTTCATGCCTTATGCCGACTACACGATCAACCCTGAGAAACGTGGTGAAGCGCTTGATAAGGTTACAAATATAAGGTTTCTATCGGGCTATGCGGGATGCTTGAAAAACAAGATAAGCGTGAAGGATAAGAAGTTTTTTGGGCTTAAAACACACGACAATCATGTTTTGCTGCAACGTATACTTCCCATCATTGTACGCCCTTATGTGGCACCGCACGTAGCCACCGTGATATGTGAGCTTGAAAATTTCTTTCAGTCTCTTTGTGCAAAGGAGATTTCAAAGAAGAAGCTAAAGGAGATGCAGGTTGATATTGTATTGATTCCCAGTGAGTTGGAAATGATATTCCCTCCGCCGTTCCACATGACCATGGTGCATTTATGTAAACATCTCTCATCTCAAGTCCTGCAAACCGGTCCTATCCACTATACTTGGATGTTCTCGATGGAACGTGAATTGGGGTACTACAAAAAATGGGTGTGCAACCACCGATACCCAGAGGGTTGCATCGTAGAATCGTACATTAATCATAAATGTGCGACGCACATCAATTTGTACCTCGATAAACGAGTCATGGAGCCGGAGATGCCAGATAAATGGGGCATTTCAATTGTTTCCAAACACGTTCTTCCAACAATTCAGATATAGGAGCCCTTGTTAACCAAGGAATACTTGCGTATCGCTCATTGGACCGCTATGCAGAATGCTGAAGAATTCAGCTCCGAGATGATTGATTTCAAAGAGGATTATGAAACAGAATACCCAGGTTCAACCGATTTATAACACCGAATTGGAACATTTTGCTCAATGTTCAAGGAAATCGTAAGTTCAATATCAGTTAAACGTGTATTCTTATATATATAAATAAAAATAAATATATCAATGTGTATATAATAATAATAATAATGTATGCAATAATTCCCATATGGATTAGTATTCCGATGACGATCAACAATATATGGCAGCAAAGGCTCTGAGTCGTTACGTGCAGAGAGTACATTATTATGCTCAATGTCATGTACACGGTGTGAAATACCTGTCCGAACAGCGCGATAAAGGAAGAACCTCACAGAACAGTGGTGTGATGCTTAATGCAGACGGCGGTGTAGCTTATTACGGTGTGTTGTTATACGTAGTTGAGCTTCTGTACACTGGACGTATGTCGGTTGTTTTGTTTTACTGTCGATGGTATGATCTAAATACCGTGAAAGTAGAGAATGGTTTGATATCCATAAATACCAACACAAATGCATATCGCGGCGATCCATTCTGCCTAGCAACCATGGCTAAACAGGCAAGTTGCATCATTTGTATATATTACTGTACTTAATTGTTGGATGGTTTCCTAATTATTTAATGTGCATAACAGATATTCTACATCGATGACCCGAAAATGGGTGGAGGGTATAAGATCGTGAACAAGGTGACCCCTAGAGGACTATTCACCTCGGAAAAGCGTTTGCCATCCATTTCGTATGAGGTGGACGCTCCTTACCAAGAGACTGAGCCTGAAACTGCACTAGTTGTAGCAGAACTAAATCTGCTCCCAAATTCTGATGGCGGTCTCCAAGAGGTACATGATGTGGAGGATAACGACGAGAATAGTGAAGATGAGTGCGAAGATCATGGATACAACAATGACGATAGAAATGAATCCGATTAAATATATATAAGCATTGTACTAATATTTTAGTTAGAAACATGTAAGTTCTAATGTGTTGTATGTGTCCACAAATATCAACTTGAAACAAATGCAATGATTGGCTGTACACATAAACTGTTTTTCAGGTGGCTTGACGTTTTGCTGGAAAATTGTTTTACTCTGCCATGTCACTTGGCCGACGGATACTGGGATCCGTCGGTAAGGACCCTACCTGGACGACGGATCCAAATGCCAAAAAACAGAGAGCAAATACTCTGTTTCGGTTTGAATTTCTTGCGTAAACCCGTCAAATTAGCATGTTTTTGTATGTTATATAGTTCATTAATTGTTTTACAACAACAACAACAACAACATATATATATGATGTGAAATAGAATTACGGAAATCATTTCGTAAAATTAATCGATTTATTTATTTCTTTACCGACGGATGCAGCGTATATGTCGGAAGGGTTATCAAAACTTGGCTGACGGATGTACATACGTCAGCCAAGTGCTACCTATACGTGGGTAAAGTGGGTTGACTATTTTACAAAAAATATTTGACCACAATATTAACGACGAATTAGCCGTTCGATGATAGTTTTTTTTTACATACGTATACTAGTTTGGATAGTACATACGAGATGAGCGGTCTTGATTATAGCATATGCGAGAGACCGACAGGTATTGATCGAAATCGTCAGTTCCAATATGTGCATGAACATATTCAGCTTATAACGTATGACGTTGTCTCGTTCATTTTTTGTATGTGATATGTATGAGTAATATACGATCTTATGTGGTATATGAGACATGCTAAGTACTTATATCGTTCAATTATCAATACTACGATAGTCAGGAAATATGACGGGTTTTGGTCAACGTCAGTCAACTTCTGTTGGCCGACGGATGCATGTATCCATCGGCCATGTTTTTCAATTTCGCCAAAAATTTGTCTAAGTGTTGGTAGTAAAACGACAACGTTTAGACATGGCCGACGGATGCAGCGTATATGTCAGAAGGGTTATCAAAACTTGGCTGACGGATGTACATATGTCAGCCAAGTGCTACCTATACGTGGGTGAAGTGGGTTGACTATTTTACAAAAAATATTTGACCACAATATTAACGACGAATTAATCGTTCGATGATAGTTTTTTACATACGTATACTAGTTTGTAGAGTACATACGAGATGAGAGGTCTTGATTATATCATATGCGAGAGACCGACGGGTATTGATCGAAATCGTCAGTTCCACTATGTGCATGAACATATTCAGCTTATAACGTATGACATTGTGTCGTTCATTTATTGTATGTGATATGTATGAGTAATATACGATCTTATGTGGTATATGAGGCATGCTAAGTACTTATATCGTTCAATTATCAATACTACGATAGTCGGGAAATATGACGGGTTTTGGGGTTTTGGTCAACGTCATTCAACTTCTGTTGGCCGACGGATGCATGTATCCATCGGCCATGTTTTTCAATTTCGCCAAAAATTTGTCTAAGTGTTGGTAGTAAAACGACAGCGTTTAGACATGGCCGACTGATGCAGCGTATTCGTCGGTAGGGATCGATATTTTAGTTCAAGAACGAGTCCGCCTCCCTTTTCCCTTATTTCTCGTTTCGTCTTCAACACACGGTCTCTCTCTTCTCTCTCTCTGGGTCGCCGGCGACCAATCTTGGTCGATCCTCTCGTCGCCGACCTCTTCGCACCGCAGCTACGTCATAGTGGACGTGGACCACTGCTTGTCGTCTCCGAGCAGATCTCGTCGTCACCGACCTCTTCGCGCCCCAGCGTCATCGTCTCCGACCAGATCTCATCGTTGCCGACTTCTTCGCGCCTCATCGTCCTCGTCTCCGACCAGTGCTCGTCGCCGTCCTCTTCGCGCTCCTCTTCGAAAGGTACGTGTCTCTCATACCATCTTCTTCTACTTGTTAGATGTGTGTGGAAACGTTTGATTTCTATTCAAACCCCTACAAAGCCCTATTTTTTTTGAAGAAAGAATATAAATTTTTTGAAACGAGGAAATTTATAGTTTTGGCTGTGATTTTGGCTGGTTGAGGTTTTTCTGTTTCTCCTTGGTTATTTCCCTTCTTGAGCTTAATGGTAACAATATTTGAGTACAAGACCTGTTTTAATTTTTAATAGATTGTCTTTTATAGGGTTAAGACTGTGTGCTCGGTTCAAACCACTACCTCTTGGTTCAAGTTCATTTGAAATTGTGGAAACGTTTGATTTATGTTGAAACCCCTACAAAGCCCTAATGCACTCGATTGTTGGAATTAGAGTTGTTATGCTGTTATTTTGGTTACAAGCAATAGAACCATGCCCAACTCTGTTAGTTAGGGTTCAATACCCAGAAAGTTTCAAATGGTTGTTTTTAGTGGGGGTGAATAATTAATTGTTAATTGTGAAGTTTGAAGTTTGAGGAGAGAGAAGTGATATAATACATATTGTGCTGAAATTTTAGGATGGCGATTATGATAGGAGTCATTTTATAATCCCTAATGGTTTAATTAAAGGTTTTACTAATCTTGTTCTGCCATTATAGACGAGTTTTAAGTTGTTAGGTTTGTATTCATCTAATGACGTGTAGATGAAACTCTATTAGTTAGGTTTGATTTATGATTCAAACTTTGTATGATTAACAGTTTGCAACTCTATTAGTTAGGTTTAAATTTTAGGATTTAAAGGTGTAAATGATTTAGTCTTTAACTCTGTTAGTTAGGTTTAAATTTTAAGATTTAAAGGTGTAAATGATTTAGTCCTCTATTAGTTAGGGTTCAAAATTTGTATGACACATGTATGTTATATTTTCTGATTTTAAGTTTGATTTATGATTCAAACTTTGTATGATTTATGATTTAACAATTAGTTAGGTTTAAATGTTTAAATGATTTAGGATTTAACTAAAATTTTGTATGATTTCAAAGCTTGTTTCATGAGTTTGTATGTTATATTTTCAGATTCTTTTATTATTCAAAGTCTTAACAGTTTGAACAACATGTTCGGGATTGCATTTTATATTATGAGTCTCTATGATTTCAAAACTTATTTTATTCAAACTCTTAACGATTTGGTATGATTTCAAAACTTATTTTATGACTTTCTATGCTATATTTTCTGATTCAAAGTTTTATTTATGAGTTGAAATGAGTTCGCAGGATGGGAAAGAGAAATTATAGAAAGTTCTACGACCACCTCCACTTCTTGAGCGCCCCGAGGGCCTCCAAGCGGAACCCTCCGAATCTAGTGGCACCACACAAGACTCCACCCAAAATACAACGGCTCGGGCACCTACAATGCGGCGCCTCCGAGATTGCGAGACCCCTTCTCCCATTTGTAGTGAGGCAGCTCCTTCTCTCGGTGGTAGTGAGGCAGCATCTACCACCAACCGGGACAATGTCCTGAGCATCCGTTCCCCAAAACTAGTGGAGGACAATGAAGATGTGGCTGTCATGCTGGCCGGAGGAGAGGCGGCCTCCACCTCAACAAAGACCAAGACTGGGAAGCGAGGTGTGGTGACCAACAAGAACCTCCACCGTAGGCTCAAGGATCTGGTCCCACCCGGGGGAAAATTTACTTTGGGCCATAACGGTAAACACCTGACAGGGACGCTTGAGCGGGAGGATGCCGTACGGGTATTTGGGTCCATAGTGCGGACTTACATCCCCATGGGCCAGGCGCACTTCCATGAAGTTCCTGAAAGTGCTAAGGAGGTTATGTTCTTCCAGCTCAGCGTAAGTACATTACCTTTTCGCTTTCATTAATTCATTTAATTATTTCTTATATAATTACTAATGTGTTGTATTTATTTATTCAGATGTTGTACAAGTTCGAACTGGGACAATAATTTGACAAGCTTCTGGATTTTGTCATGGAAACGGCATCCAGTCGCTACCGTGATTGGAAGTATGATATCCATGCGTGGGTCCTCAAAATGGAGCCGAAGTACAAAGACCCCGAGCATTCCGATGCTGAGATACACATACCCACACCGTTGGAGTTCCTTGAACGCGAGGACCAGTTCCGTTGGTTCTGCAAGCACTTCAAATCAAAGGAGTTCAAAGTAAGCACTTTATTATTGTGTTTGGTAAATTATGTAAATTACTAGTCAATAATTAGTTTCATGAGTTATCAATAATTAGTTTAGAATTAGAGTGTTAATTATAAATGTTTAACATCTGATTCGTTTATTGTAGAAATTGAGTGACAATGGGAAGGCTTCTCGAGCACAGAACCTGACTGCACACCACGGGGGTAGTATGCCGCTCGCAAAACGGGCCAAACGGTGTCTTTCCAAATCCTACATACTGTCATGTTGTGATGCCTACGTCGAGGTCTACACAAAAGAAAATGACCTGAACAAGGAGAACGTGAAAAGAGCGGTATATATTGTTTTAATTATATTTATTGCATTTTACATTTTTAAGTTAATACGATTCTGGGTTTTTCTATCATGTATCGTATATAAGTGTAAATTAAATTGGTGTGTTATGTATCTTAGGCACATGCCAAAGCTGTTGTGGATGAGGCCCGTGACCGGATATCGCAGTCACAGGTGACGGAGTGCGAGGGTTCATCGCCTACTGTTGTGAAGCCATTGACTTTAGAAGAAGAGTTCCCCCTCATCCATATTATCACGGGTAAACAACAGAAGGGTAGACTCCAATCCGGCTTCGGGAAGGCGGTCAAGCTCCCAATACAATGGGATGTGGGAGGCGGTGGGTGCTCGAGTGCGCGTTCAGTTAGCTCGTATGAGGAGCTAGAAGAGTTCAAGACGCGCTTGGCTGATCAACAGGCTGAGTTTGCTCAGAAATTGGAGGAGCAACGCCAGTTGATGGAGAAGCAACGCCTACAGATGGGGGCAAGGATTGCTGCCCAAGCAGCTGAACAAGCTCAATTTCGAGCGTTGTTCAACTCATGGGGATCCACACAGCAGAACACCATCGTGCCTTCTTCTGTCAACCCGTCTGCCACTCCAGCATCAGCGACTCCGGCTTCATCGACCCCGGCTTCAGCGACCCCGGCTTCAGCGACCCCGGCTTCAGCGACCCCGTCATCATTACCTTAGTCAGTCCTCCCCTTTTTCCTCTAAACATTATGTTATTTGGATACTTGAACTGATAACTTTGTATGTTATGTGCACTGATAAACTTATTTAGAACTGTAAATGTCGGTTGGATGTTTGCTTGCTGTGCTTATGGTTTGGATGTGTGCTTGCTGTTTTTAAGGTTTGGATGGTACAGGAACAGGTACATTTTAATGCACGATTGGGTGCATGAATTTTGAAACATTTTTTTTTGTTTTTCAACACAAACTTGGCTGACGGATACAATCGTTTAAATCCGTGGGAAAGGTTTTCGACTTGGCTGACGGATCAAACCCGTCGGTAGGGTGAACACACTTGGCTGACAGATCAGATCCGTCGGCGAGGTGACCCAGCTTGGCTGACGGATCAGACCCTTCGGCAAGGTGAACACACTTGGCTGACGAATCAGACCCGTCGGCAAGGTGAACACACTTGGCTGACGGATCAGACCCGTCGGCAAGGTGAACACAATTGGCTGACGGATCAGGCCCGTCGGCAAGGTGACCTAGCTTGGCTGATGGATCAGACCCGTTGGCAAGGTGGAGAATCTTGGCTGACGGATCAGACCCGTCGGCAAGGTGGACATACTTGGCTGACGGTTCAGATCCGTCGGCCAGGTGACCACAGTTAACTGACGTATCGGATCCGTGAGTCAGGTATTCACACTTGGCTGATGGATTGGATCCGTCGGCCTGGTGAAAAGCCTACCGACGGGTGAAACCGTCCGTCACCCAAATACTTGGCCGACGGATGTATTCGTCCGCCAAGATCTTGGCCGACGGATAAGCTAACCTGGGTGACGGATATGATCCGTCACCCAAGTCAAGATCAGCAGTAGTGATTGACCGCCGCTTCATGCCACATGAAATGGCGTATCCCCACCCATCCATCCATCTTGTCCGATCGGAACCACAAATCCAACCACCACGCCGTCGGATTGTGGAGGCCCCTGTAGAAGAGCTCGGCCCCCAGTGGATCTCCAATCCAACCGATATGGACAGAGGAAATCAGGGATCGATCAGGGCATGCCCCGTGTCTATGATCCCGCCCCACCCATACCAGTGGATGAGGACATCGAGACTAGTTTATCCGAACTCGAGGAAGAAGCTATCAGCAACATCGAGAAGGAAGCTATCAGCAACATTCCTACCATGCGACTAGCACCAAGGACAAGGTCAGGTACTAGAGCTTTACGAGAACAATTCAACAATCAAGTGGAGAGCTTAATTACATTCATAGAGCATGGGGAACTCCAAGAATACGTGATCACCAAGGCAAATTAAGAATACATGCAAGAACAATTCAAGACTTCAACAAATCTGTTTTGCCTCTTCTTAAAGGAATTAATGAAGTCAACTTGTTCATTATTTCCAAAGACAAATCAGTCACTTAATTCATTCAAGAGAGGTGAATAGCCAATATATGCATTTGAATTCATATTATTAATGAGTTATTTTTGTTGTTTTGCATATTTCCAGTCTTTGGTTATATCAAGAGTCGTTAGTTATTAATTAGAGTCTCTTGTAATTAATTTCGACCCTAGAAGGTCACCTACTATTGGACCATTTAATAAAGTCCCTTCTCAGCATGTATTTTGCAAGTTTTATGAAATAAAAATTCGAGTTTTCTTCTAGGAAGAATCCTAAGCAATTCAACATTTTTGTGTGTGAAGCCTTGAAGTTTGTTTGTTTCGACTTATCACAGATTTTCCATAGTCTTTGTGGCATCATTCAATCCACCATATATCTTCCTAGTTACTTAGATTCTTCAAAGAGTGTTGTACGACCAATTGTAGTAATCTCCATCATCGATTGTACGACCAATTGTAGTAATCTCCATCATCGACTCCATCTTCATCCATCGGTTCCTTAGAGAGTGATGTACGGCCAGCTAAGGTTCTCCATCCTATCATCATTATCCTATATAACCTATCAGCAAAGTTCTATCTCATCCTACCACCGCGTTCATGTATCATCTCGTGTCAAAGCTAAACGCTTCAAATCAGGTTTTATCTATTCTTGTTAGTTTTGTTTTTACCTATTTGTTGTTGTTTTAGTTTTAAAAAAAAGGAACTTTGAGCAGAAATCAAATTTGTCCATATTTGTTTTCATTGTTTGTGATCTAATCATTTTAAGTTCAGTACTTTTTCGACTTCCTTTGCACTTGATTTGTTTGTTTTGTGAGAAACAACAACATCTAGGACTATGGAAGATCATGGGGATGCAAATGTAGTTCAGATTCTTGCTTCCATTCAAACTCAGCTCCAAGACCTTGGAAATCGAATGACAAGAATTGAACAGCCACCACTGGCACGAAGAAATCCTATTATAAATGTCAATGCTCCAAGGGTGAACTAGAATGAAGAAGACCTACATGATTCTGAAGATGATGGCCAAACGGATTTTTATCAAAACCCAAGGCCAAGGAGGCGATACAACTATGATCAAGGCCAAGAAGAGAATGCTAGACATGGAAACCGAGATGTCAAGCTGAATGCCCCAACTTTCATAGGGAAGGTCAATCCCAAAACTTACCTTGAGTGGAAGAGACATATGGAGTATATCTTTGAATACTACAATTACTCGGAACAAAGGAAGGTGTCCTTACCTATTGCCCAACTTACCGAAAGATCTTTGGCTTGGTGGGACAGAGATGTGTCCGAGAGGAGGAGGCATATGCACGGTCAGATCACCATATAGGAGGACATAAGATTCGTCGTGAGGAAGAGATATGTTCCCACCTACTATTACCTAAGCCTACAACAAAAATTCAAACAGCTCCTCAAGGAAATAAATCGGTGAAAAGTATTTTGATGAGTTTGAGACACTTCGGAACAGGTTAGAATCTAAAGATTCTGAGGAGTCTTTAATGGCTCAATTTCTAAATGGTCTTCATGATAGAACTGCTAGAAAGGTGGAGAGACAAACCTACCATGACTTGGAAGAATTGTCGCACCCTACTACTCAAGTTGAACAACACATCCAAAGGAAGACAGCTTCTACCAACCGAAACAAGAACTCTTAGTCATCACAACAACCAAAGACTCTAAACAAAGGGAAGTGCGATGAAAGGTAAGGATTTACTTCAAAGATCTCATGACATTATTTGTTTTAAATGTCAGGGAAAGGGACACTATGCACGGAACTGTCCAAACCAGCGAGTAATGATCATCAAAGATAATGGAGAGTACGAGTCTCGAAATAAGGAAGAAGAGAGACTAGAATCCGAAGAAGATAATATCGATTATCCATATACCGGAGAACTACTAGTCATAAGGAGAGCTCTTAGCTCACTCTTTGATTATGAGACTATCCATCGAGAAAACATCTTTCACTAGCGATGCAACATAAACTCTAAGGTATGTAACTTGATTATTGATGGAGGTTCATGTACTAACGTGGCCAGTAAGTATTTGGTTGATAACCTAGGTTTCCAAAGGACAAAGCACCCTCGACCATATTGGCTCAAATGGCTTAATGATTCATCCGAACTCAAGATCTCCGAGAAAGTCACCGTAACTTTTAATATAGGAAAGTATGCAGATGAAGTTGTGTGTGATGTGGTTCCTACGCAAGTTGGTCACCTTCTTCTAGGAAGACCATGACAGTTTGATAAAGAAACTCTACACAATGGACGGACCAACTACTACTCTTTCACTCACAACAACAAGAAGCACACTTTGGCTCCTCTTAATCCACAAGAAGTGCATGAAATGCAGATATCCATGTCCAAAGGAGCTAAGTTAGACAAATCTAACCTTTACATTACACCTTCTACTATTTTGAAATCTCTTGATTCATCTAATAAGGTGTTACTAATGATCTTTAAGGAAGGTTTGTTTTCAAGTCAAGAAGAGCATGAATTATCTCCCAAAATGTTTGGATTGCTAGAGAAGTTTAAAGAGGTGTTTCCCGAGGAGATACCACCAGGTCTGCCACCAATAAGAGGAATTTAACATCAGATCGATCTTGTTCCGGGAGCACCATTGCCTAATAGGCCAGCTTATAAAGTCAATCCCAAGGAAGCTCAAGAGCTAGAAAAGAAAGTTCAATATCTCATGTCAAAAGGATATGTCCGCGAAAGTCTTAGTCCATGTGTCGTACATGTCCTTCTAGTGCCTAAGAAAGATGGAACATGGAGAATGTGTGTTGATTGTAGAGCCATCAACAATATCATTGTCAAATATAAGCATCAAATTCCAAGTCTTGATGATATGTTGGATGAGCTCAATGGAGCTACAATATTCTCTAAAATTGATTTGAGGAGTGGGTACCATCAAGTCAGGTTAAAAGAAGTAGATGAATGGAAAACAGCGTTTAAAATTAAGCAAGGTCTATATGAGTGGCTTGTCATGCCATTTGGACTCACAAACGCTCCAAGTACATTCGTGAGAGTCATGAATCATGTCTTAAGGTTATACATCAGTAAGTTTGTGGTAGTATATTTCGATGATATCTTGGTTTATAGGTATAACCTTGCATATCACTTATACCACATCCAACAGGTTCTAGAAACGCTCTGAGCTAAAAACCTTTATGCAAATCTTAAGAAATGCACATTTTGCACTAACTAAGTTGTGTTTTTGGGATTTGTTGTAAGCTCATAGGGATTCAGGGTTGATGAGG